>OY998239.1:16757529-19160029 GCA_963922005.1 Cornus suecica
AAATTTTAATATTATATTAATGTATTTATATTTTGTTTGTTCTTGAGGAAAAAAATATGGTTTAATGGGGCGGTTTATGGGGGACGGGGTGACGGTTTAGGGCGGTTGTGGGGGTAAGGGTGATATTTTTCTCGATTATGGGGTGGTTATGGGGATGAGAATTTTCGTGGTTATAGTTATGGGGATTGAGAAAACCGCCTCATTGCCATCTCTCTCTCTCTCTCGTGTAGACTCAATCCCATCTCTTGGTTTTATCCATTTTTTTAGCCCAAAAATATTTCTATAAAAACCAAAAATGTTATCTACATCAAATATTGTTTTCAAAAAAATATAAATATATATTTCGGAGAAAATATATATATATATATTTCGAAATATATATATATTTTTTCGAAATATATATTTTTTGAATTATATATATTTACAAAATATATATACATACATTCTGAACTACATATATTTTTTTTCAATATATATATATATATATATATTTACTAAATATATATATTTTCAAATGGATATATGGGTTAGGGCAGGACGGATCCACCTAAGGATTAGTGGGGGCTGAATTTGTTTTTATATATTTTTAATTCTAAAATTTTGAGTATTTAGCATTTTGCCACTATTAATTTTTTTTACCTTAGACACCACATAATTAATATTTATTGACAACTAAGCCACCACTGAAAATTTATTTTAAGCATCACTTAAATAAATATATGTCATTTATATCTCAAAAATCCACTGTAATTTTTTTTAGCCCCCACTGAGTTGGGTTTCTAGATCCGTGGGTAGGGGTATGTTTGCACCTTAATGAAGTAGAGGGATTTTATTTGCCTGAAATGCAAACTATATGGGTGTATTTCACCCTTTACCCTTTTCTAATTCATTTTTATATTAAATATTTAGGGTAACAACGTCAATTTACCTCTTAGTTAACGACATCAGGGATCCTTTGATCATATATTGAATTATAGAGGTATTTTCTGGCCTTTGCCCCTAAATTTTTAATCAAATGACAACAATCCAACTCTCGTTACCTCTTAAGTCGGGTCGGTTTGCTGCCCGATCCTTCCGTCATTCGGACTCCCCACAAAGCTCATGATTCGGATAACAGAACCCCGACCCGCGAGTCTTGTCCTCTGAGGAGGCCGTTATAAAATTGCTCTCTTCTGAAAGAGTGTGTATGTGTGTTTTGAGAGAAAAAGCACATACAACAAAACACAGAGAAGATTAATGAGTTCTTGTCATCTTCTTCTGTTGTCAATCTAAACAAAACCTACACAAACTATCCTCACTTGTCATAGGAAAATAGTGAAGCAACATAAAAGCGTCATTTGTAAATTTTTATTTTTCCTTTTTCAATCCAAGTGTTGGTAAAAAAAAATAAAAAATTCAATGTCTTCTGAACTCTTTGTATGTGATGGGTCTTTATACTCTGATTTTTTCTCTCCTTCATCAATTGATGTCCTTCAACCCTGCAAAAACCCCGTTGATGAATTCACTTATTTTGACCAAATTGCCCCTGACTTCTTCTCCTCTTCTCCCCCAAGTCACCAATTGGAAAACCTCTCTCTTTTACAAACAACCCATTTGCAAAATGTTTCGAATTCTGAGAATCCATCAACAGAGTCCTCTGTTTTTGAGGTGAAAACAGAGGAGTCTCAATTGGCTTTTCAACCCTCTTATGATTATCATCACTCATTTGAGCCTCAAAGCTATAGTGGTCCAGAGAATGCTGTGAAATTGATGCAGATAAGCTTCAGTAGCAACTACTTTGAAGAAAAACCCGGGTTTATGCATCAATCTGGCTTTGATCATCTCATAAAATCTCCAAATTACCATCCTCAAGTCTCGAATTCACCAATTAGAAAGGTTTGCAGCACAGGTGATTTACAGGTTAGTCATGGATTCATCCACATGGATTTATTTTATGTTTTTAAGCTATATATAGATACAAAATTATAAGTATAATAATATAGAGCTCTGTTTCCCCTGTTTTTTGTTTTTGTCATATTTAATCGGATAATAGTTAGTTTATTTAATTTCAGAAGATGAAAACAAACCACGGGTTGTTGGTGAGTCCTTTAGCTGCAGGGAGCTCAGTGATGGAGGGAGATAATTTCAAGGTGGGACGTTACAGTTCGGAAGAGAGGAAAGAGAGGATTCACAGATACAGAGCAAAGCGCAACCATAGAAATTTCAACAAGACAATTAAGGTGACATAACCAAAATGTCAAAATTGAATTTAGAATTAGTTTTAAAAACTCTAATTTGTGAATGGTTAATCTGAATGTGTTTTGTTTTTTTGTTTGATTTTGATACAAGTATGCATGCCGGAAAACACTAGCAGACAGTCGACCTAGGATTCGCGGCAGATTTGCGCGAAATGATGAAATTGGAGACACTTCTGAAGTCGTGAATATGAATATGAATCAATACAAAGACAAACATGATGTTTGGGTAATTTTCTCTTTGTTATATTTCAATTGACTCTATTAACTACATTATCATATTTCATAACTTAGATGCTTTTGATTTTGATTTTGGTTACCAAATTTAATGTGATTTGTAGGTTGATGGGTTCAATGAGGAAGAAGTGAGCAAAGGAAGACCATATTTCAACTGTTCTGGTCCCTCCCTGTTTCAGTACTACAGCTATGGAGGAGCTTTCTTAGGATGTTAATTGTTAAGGTCCTGAGGGCATCACCATGAAGCCCTTTTAGTCATGGCATCAAGTGCATTTTCTTGTATCTCTACCATATGTGTATATATATATATATATATATATATATATTTCTAGACATCAATAACACCTCCATTTTGTTTTACTCATGTTTGTATAACACTAGTAATTTTGTATTTGTTTTCAACTTTTCAATTATTTCCATATCAAAATTGTTGAAAATGTGACTCACTCCTCTTCCTTCGGTGGCTTTATACAAAACACATGAGGGATACTGTTCCAATATCGGTTATAAGGAAGTCAGATTTGGTTGATTCTTTCACTTGGACTCTCCTATAAATAGCTATACATATGCTAGAATAGCTATTATGGGACACTATAACAATCGGAATTGAATTCTAACAACTACTCCTTCTTCCTAGCTCTTAGGTAGGACAATGCTATGGGTGTGGATTATTCATAATTATTTTTAATTTGTTTATGTTGTGGCCGCCATAGCAGCAACTATTACGTGGTAGGTGGGAGGGAAATCAATTGGATATCTAATTCAAAAAAAAAAATTTAGCCGAGGTCGGACTCCTCTATGATTTTGTTTTTGATATATAATAGAAATAGATCGATAAAGCTTCAGAAGGAAGGCGAATACTATGAAGTGTGATCTGATCCTAGATTTGTCAATAGATTGGATTTTGATCCGAATCCGATTCAATTAGTCGGATTTGGATTGCAAAAAAAATCCGATAACCCGAATATGATTCGAATCCGATAATCCGATTCCTTAACAAATTGGATTTGGATTAGCCTAATCCGATCCGATAATAATCTGATCCGATAAAATATACATATATATATATTTATATATATGTATAAATATTTAATATTTAATATTGTACATGTATATAAATGTTAGTTGTTAATTATTTTATTATTTATTAATAATGATTGATCATAAGTATAATTATTAAAAGTGTGAATAATTTTAGTGTTTCAGTATTTATTGATTTTTGTATTTTTTTAATTAGATATTCGGATCAGATATTCTATAATGAAGAAATTCGAATATGAATTAATTAAGTGAAAATCTGTCGAATTATCGGATTCGGATCGCGGATCGGGAGTTTTTGTCATCCTTATCAATAGACTTATCAATAATCCGATTATGATCCGAATCCGATATTAACCGGATATGGATTGAAAATAAAATCCGATAATCCGATTAGAATCCGAATCCGATAATCCGATTTCTTAACAAATTGAATTTGGATTTAACTGATCCGATTCGAATCCGATCCATTGACAGGTCTATCTGACCCTATCACTGGTCCACTGCTCGACGAGTAATAGAATAGTGAAGAATTTGTTTGGTCAGGAAGACAAAAAGAGGAGTAGAATAGACATCTTCACTACATAATATTGAAAAGTTTATGTGCTTAATTTGAATTTTTGGCTCGGAAGACATAATCTACCAAAGGCTTAATGACCAAGAGGTAAATATCCTTGCTCTCAAAAGGTGATTTCAAGGGTTTAAGTTTCGGTGGAGGCTGTGTGTGTAAGCAAATCCTTTGTTGCAGAAAAAAAAAAAAAAAAAAAACCATGATCTTCTCACTTTGTTGCAGAAAAATTCATACTTGTTTTGGGACATTTTAATGAAACCATATTACCAAATAATGACTTGATTCTTTCTTTTTCTTTTTTCTTTTTTCTTTTTCCTTCGAAAATAAAATTAATGATTTGTTTAGTATCAAAGTGTGATTGTACTCAGTTGGCAAAGTTTCACTTGTATTCCTCATTGTCAGTGCAGTAGACATTTAACAGCAATGGAGGTGTGACATGTGGAATCCTACATCACCTTGCAACAAATGTAATGCTGCACTAAGCATGGTCTAATTGGCTTCTCTTTTTTTCTTTTTCTTTTTTAAATAAGAATAATAAAAGGTATATATTTGGATTTTTTTATCATCATTATGTCTAGAATCTTTTTAAATAGTATATAAGCATGAATTGATTCCTTAGTTGGACCATTTTTTCCCGTTTAACTCGACGGCTCGGACCCAAATTAGGCAACGAATTACCAACAAAAAGCACAATTGTTGTGACACCTTCATTTTCCAATCAAAGACCAGTCAAAGAATTCAGGTCATGTTTGATATGTTGGAATGAAATATCCATTTATTCTATTTTTTTATTTGGTATAATATAATAAATGAGAATGATAATTCTCAAATAATAAAATTTTATTTTTGGGAATGAATTTTTTATTCTATTACTAAAGTTAAGGAATAGTCATTCTATTCCATTAGGAATACTTTTAAAACATAAAATTACTTAAACAATCCTTTCACATTTCAAAAAAATAAGCCACCACATCCGCCCTCGCCATTTCTCCACCACCATCACCTTTATTATTCATCACTACTATTCCCATTAAGTTTTAATATTTTTTTTGTAAAAAAATTAAAAAATAATATTATTTAATTTAATTTTATAGTTAGTACTAAGAAGGATATTTTTGAGAAAAAAATTTCAAGTTCATTTCATTCCTAATGTGCTTCATATTTACAACCAAATAATATAATGATAATGATTATTCTATTACATTCTTATTATATTCCCACTTTCATTCAATCATACCAAACTTAGCCACAAAGGCTTGAGGAAAATATATGGGTGCGTTTGAAAATTGGTGTTTTCATTTTTGTTCTTGTTTTTTCCACTGTTCACGGGAACAAAAACGCGTTTGGGAGTCTTTGATGATTTTTGTTTTCGAGAACAGTAAAAAAACGTTTTCTCACCCTTAGTTCAAAATTTGAGAATACCAAAATGGTGTTTTTTTGTTTTCGGCACTATTTGTTCTTAGTAAAAAAAAAATTAATTGTTGCAGATTCCCTAACCGCCATCTTCAACCTCCAAACCCTAACCCTAACCCCCACCACCACCACCACCACTGCAAATCGACACCACCACAAACCCCACCACTCCAAATCGATATCACCACCAACACAAACCCTTACCTCTGCAACTTGACAACCCCAATTGAATTGGGGTGATGTAGTCTTTATACATGCTACTACTTATATATTTATATATATATATTTCTGTATGCTAATCTTTTGAACAACAGCAGAGTGGTCATGTTCATTGTTGTATGGAAGACTTGGAAGTGTACATTATAGTTGGTTTATACAAGAGATGGCAATCAAGTCAAACTTAATCTCACCATTTGACAATTTGTTTTATACTTTTTATTCAAAATAAATCTCAAAAACATGTTTTTTTTTGTTCCTAAAAATATTTTAGACAAAATTTACAACCAAATATGTTTTTGTTTCCGGATTACCCTTAGGACAAGAACAAGAAATTTTTTTGTTCTCAAGAAATAAAAAACGAAAACGAAAACACTAATTTCCAAACGCGCTCTCTCTCTATATATAAATATATATGTATATATGTCTTGAGTTTCAAGTTTAACCCTTTGTGGTGGTGTCAATTCCATTATCATGCTGATGACACGAGGCAGGGTACTAGAAGTATAAATGGAGTGAGTTCTGCACAAGCCCTTAGCAAACAAGCCATTGTCTGCTCCCAGACAACTATGTCTCCATTTGTATATATGTATATGACATTATGGATCCGGGACTGGAATCTTAGATTTGGAATTGAGGATTCTAATTTCAAATTCATTGGTGGAATTCAATAAAATATTTTGAAATTGCAATTTAAAACAATTCAATTTCAAATGAGAAGTTATGATTTTTAAAATTCTAAATCTTCAATCCAATAAATACTCTATCTCTAATAACTAACTTTTCACAATCACAAACATAAATATATCCACATATATGTATGCATGCCTATATATATATATATATACAAATATAAATACACATGCATACACACAAGTATATAACCGCACATACATATATATATATATATAAGCAAGGTCGGCTCTGAGATTGCAAAAATATTTTAACAAAATTGAATACAGAAACCGAATGATCATTTGGCCTAACGGCATAACCTTTCTTTCTAATAGGAAATGTGAGGGGTTTGAGATCACTTGGTTTCAATGTGAGGGGTTTGAGTCTCCTTGGTGTGAAAAAAACTATAAAAAAAAATGTACCATTTTACTACAGAATTTGAATACAGAAATGAAAGACTTGAAGAATTGAACCCCACAGATGAGATTTAAGGACCATTTTAAAATTAAATTCATTTACTTGAATCATGCTTGATGACAGATTGGGATGGCAATAGAAAGAGATTCTTGATTTGATTTTTTCCATTGTGGAGTCCAAATCTCAGTATAATCTAATCTCAACCCGAACTGGAGAAGGCTCGAGGATTTAGTATCTAAGAAAGTATTAGGTCACATGTTTAATTTTTATCGACTGCAAATAATTTGTTAGGGCCATGACTGCAGACATAGTCCGAGCCTTATCCGATTTGTGTGGAGGGGTCGCTTTGCACAGATTCTGTGAATTAGTCCAGGCAAAAGTCCCGGACACCCCGGTTATAAAAAAATAAAATAAAAATGTAACACCCCACTCCAATACTTGGTACAATATTATCCGCTTAAAATTCAGCCCATATGATTTTGCTCTTGGGCTCCTTCTCAAAAAATATCATATCAATTAGAGACAACACTGCACATATATACATTTATACCTCGGGCATGTAGTTCATAGTATGTGTAGTGAAGTATACCAAGGATAAAGGGTATATTTGGTTATCATCATGTTTCATCAACAGTTTTCACTTGCAATTTGCAAACAATGTGTGTGTGAGAGAAAACACTTATATTTTTTAAGGTGCTAATTAAATTAATTATCTGTACCCCAACTAAGAATGGTCCAAGAACTAGACCTGTCAATGGATTAGATTTTGATCCGAATCCGATCTAAATCCGATCCGATTAGCCGGATATGAATTAAAAATAAAATCCGATAACCCGATTAGGATCCGAATCTGATAATCCGATTTCTTAACAAATTGGATTTGGATTTATACTAATCCGATCCGATAATAATCCGATCCGATTAATTTTATATATACACATATATATTATGTTATTAATATGTAAATATTAAATAGTATACTTAATAATGTTTCAATTTTTTTTTTTCACTTTTTCACTTTTTTGTTTTTATAGTCATGTATTATAAGCATTGATTGTAAAATATATAATTTAGTGTTTAATATTCTTAAAAAATAACATAAAAAAAAAAATTGTAATTTTTTTTACCTAATCGGATCGGGTTATCTGATCGGATATTTGAAAATAAAAAAATTCGAATTTGGATCAATTAAGTGAAAATTTATCAGATTATCGGATCAGATCAAATCGGATATAAACTTATCAGATTCGGATCGAATCAGGACAGATCCGATCCGAATCCAACCCGTTTACATGCCTACCAAGAACTCACTTTTGACCAGCACAAATTGCAAAGAATTAATGCTAAACACAAGTTCAACATCCCATCATATTATTCGTACCACACCTACCTACAGTAAGGGTCCGTTTGGATACCCTGTTTTTTGTTTTTGTTTTTTTACTGTTCACAAGACTAAAAAAAAAACACGTTTGGCAAACGCGTTTACTGTTCACTGTTTTTTCCCCAAGAAAACTGTTTTCTGTGAATAGTGTGTAAAAGTGATGAAAACACCAAATACAACTTTTAGTTGTTTTTTGAATTTTTTCACTGTTTAGGTGGTAAAAATAATGAAAACATCAAATTCATAGAATACAATTTTCACCAAATAAAAGTGGTGAAAACACCTTCATCCAAACGTTTTTTTGTTTTTAGTTTTTTCCTGAAAAAACAAAGACAAATACAAAAACAGTTTTTATATTTGAAGACATAAAACAAATACAAAAAACAGGCTTTCCAAACGCACCCTAAGAGATCATTGGTTATAAGAAGAAGAAAATTAATTTGAGTAAGAAAAGGCGTTGAAATAAAAATGAAAGTAATGAAAGATTTGTTGAGAAATATGTCAACTTGCTATATATACAAGAAAAGGGTTCATAAAATTTTCTATAATATCTGTACTTAATCATAGGCCTAATTACTACGTCTATACTCTAATTTTTTAACCACACTATAGAGAAGTGTAAGTACCATTACTCAAAAAGTTTATATGTTGGGCATCTTTAAATACAATAGGATTACATTGAATGGCCGACTGAATCGAATGATATACTTTTAAACTTTCTTTGTAGCAGACAACGAATTTGTAATGTCACAATGATGAAAACTTTGATTAAGGCCAAAAAAATTACAAAAGATAGAGAGAGAGAGAGCATATTTAAAGTAATTGATAGGTGTAACTTGTACGACATGTGGAGATAAGGGTGTTAATTGGTTATTTTCTATCAAAATTCTACAATCTCACTATAATACTTACAGGTAGATGTCGCTATCTCACCAGAATACCTAAGGGTAGATGTCATTATCTCAACAGAATACCTACGGGTAGATAGGCCTGCAACTTGGGCGGGCTAAGCCCGACCCAGCCCCAGAATTTTCGGGTTTGGGTCACTATATTTGCAAATCGGGTCTAACTTGGGTTGAGTCTTAATGAGTTTTAGTATAAATCGGGTTGGATTGGGTTCAACCCGAACCCAACCCGAAACCCGGTTTTTATAAAGGATTGATTTAAACCGTTGAATAGTGCACAATCCAATGGATGAAATTAGTTTGTATCAATCTAACCCTAAGAAACCCTTTCCTCTTCTCAATCACTCGCTCTCTCATTTCGTCTTGGACGAACCCTAGTTTCAACACCTCAATTCTCAATACATTCCTTGTTTGGATCGGGAGTTTTTTATACCTCTCTTGTTTGGATTGAATCTTAAAAGGACGTTGTCTCTCACAGTCCCGACATCAGAATTTATTGAGAGGTAAGCTAATTTGAATCACGTTTTTACTTTTTTCTTACATACATGTGTATATATATATATGTAAATGGGTTTATACAAATGTGTTTTTGAGTTTTGGGGTTTGTTTATTTCCAAATCTTGAGCTTCCTCACAAACCAAGCAAAACCCATCTCTTTATTTCAGCTAAAAAAGGGTATGTTCCTATTCTCCTCCCTTGGAGCTTTGATACAGCTAGAGATAAAACCCAACTAACTCTTTTCTCTCTTTCGCTCTATACATAATATATATATATATTTTTATTTGTATATATAATCATATGTTTTGTTTTAGTCTATAAGGTCGTAGGGCTGTGACTAATAAAAATTCATGCACCACTCTGATTAGTGATGAAAATTAGTGATGAGATCTAATTTTATTTCTTTATTCCTTTCAAAAAAGAAGAAGGGTATGTTCTTGTTTGTTGTTTCATTTCTTCATGTGTTGTTTTTGTGTTTGAGAAAATGCTTTATGGGTTTCTCATTGATCTATTTGTATTTTAATTTGTTATTTTCTTTTGGTTGATTGGAAGCTCAATATAGTTTTGAAAATTGCAAATTACCTTTTTTGATGTTTTGAAAAGTTGTAAAAAATTTGTCTGAGATATTTTTTTTCCATTTCACTACTTACATTTTTTAAGTTGCAAAAATCTCTTTATTTGCCAGTATCTATTGCTTGCACCGAATCAGTTTGGGGAGGGGAAGATATTTAGTTAAAATTTGAAATAAAGTTTCTTCAATTCCAGTTTGGGAGCACTGCTCCCAAATGCAATATTGCTTTTTATTTTTGAAGATTTCAACGCATTTATTCTACTTTGGTGAACCTCTCTTTGCAATATTGTAGTATGCAATAAGGATTGTGATTATTTCACTTATTGGTTATGGAGGGAAGAGGGGATGATACACAAGAAACACGCACAACCTTTGAAACTACAGCTTCAGCTTCAGAGGTAAGCTCTAAACGAAAAAAACAACCGTATAGAAGTACTTCTCGTGTTTGGGACCATTTTACGAAAATATTCAAGGATGATGGGAAATGCGAGCAAACCTTGTGTAATTATTGCTTACAACTTTATAGTTGTTCAAGTAATATAGGAACTAGCTCTCTTAATAGGCACATACTAAAATGTCAAAAGTATCCTTATAATAAGGATAAAGATGGAAAAGATATATTTGTAGACCCAAACCAAAACCAAAATCCGATTTGGAAATTTAATCAAGATATACTTCACAAAGAGCTTGATAGGATGCTTATTGTTGATGGGCTGCCATTTAGTTTTGTAGAAAATGAGGGTTTTAGAAGGTTTATGAGTTATGCTGAACCAAGATTCAAAATGATTTCACGAACCACAATCACAAAAGATTGTATTAAAATCTACCATGAGGAAAGAATTAAGTTGAAAACAAGTCTTGAAATTTCAGCCTCATGTGTGTGTCTAACAACTGATTTGTGGACTTCAATTCAAAACCTTGGGTATATGTGTTTAACGGCTCATTTTATTGACAAAGATTGGAAGTTACACAAGAAAATTATTTCTTTTCGTGTGCTACCAAGTCCACATAGTGGTGATGCTATTGCGCAGGCTATAGAAACATGTTTGGATGGACTTGCCATTGGGGGTTGAAAATACAAGGTATGATGAATATAATTTTATACCACTAGATAACATGGTTTATTCATCAATAGTTTGTTTGCTGTTTATTTATTTCTTCCAATTTTAGTGAGAAAATATGAAATTTATTTTTATTGTTTTGACAAGTATGAGTACATATTGCTTATGGTGTTTCTGATAAAATTCCATGGCAAAAAATAGAGGACAGTACCGCAAGGACAACAACTGAAGAAGAAGAAAAGCAGAGTAGAAGACCAAAACAACCCACCACCATTAACACCCCAAGCATGGTGTTTCTGAAAATTTTTTACAAACCCACATAGAGGAACAACTTCATGTGCTTCTTTGCTGAAATGGGTCTCTTCATTTCTAAGCATTTCTCAACTGTAGCTCCGAAATTTTCAGTTTGTGGTTTTACCCTGTTTTCGGTCATATATATAGGTGCAATACATATATGTTGTTGTATATCTCTGTTTAAGAGCTTGTGGGTTGTTTTGATTTGTGAGTTTGTTTGAGTAATCTTCACTTTATTTCTGAAGCTCCATTTTTTTTGGGGGTAATCTTCACTCTATTCCTCAAGATACATGTTGAACCTTTTGTAAATGTCAAGAGTAATTTCTGACTTTGAAAATTTAAATCCAAGGAAAAATGGGTTGGGCTTGACCCGAACCCTACAAAATGTTTATGACATTTGGTTTTTTTATATATATAAAAAAATAAAAAAAATCGGGTCTGACCCGACCCGACCCAGGTAAAATGGGTTGGGTTCAACCCGAACCCGGGTCTGACTCAATGTTGAACCGACCCGACCCAACTCGGAATCGGGCCCAGCCGGGTTTAGGTTGGGTTGGGTTGGGCTAGCCCAAGTTGCAGGCCTACGGGTAGATGTCATTATCTCACCAGGATACCTACGGGTAGTTATCACAATATTAATACCACCGCATTAAAGACTCTATAAATAGAGGGTCGGGGTCAACCTAAAGAGGTACGCAATAATCACCTACCATTATTCCTGCGATATTTCTCTGAACGATCCAAGTTCTAACTTGACCGTCGAAGCCTATTTGGCCGGTATCCCACCGGTACCTCTTCCGGTCACTGTTTGTTCTTTTTGACAAGAACGACATCATTTTCTACCCGACCATTCTACGCATCATCAGTTGGCGCCGTTTGTGGGAAGCGACAACTTCTTACTTCCAGAAAGCATTAGAACGGTCCAACTACGAAGCAAAAGTAAGGTGGGTGATGCCTCTAGAAAATCCAGAGATCCTCTCATTCAACCCAATAATCCCTTGCTCCCAACCAACCAAGGAGTACCACCGACCCATACCGATCTACCTCCAGTGCATCCTCCCCGACCTGATGGCCAAGAGGATACATGTGTTTTTCTGGGAGAGCAAGAAGTTGGCGATGACAGGTTATCACACAACTCTGAAAATCCCCAAAATTCAGACCTAGTCAGACAAGGCGATCCTACAGAACGTGTGGCGGTATTAGAACAAAAGGTTCAAACTCTGGCCTAAGGGATGGACCAAGTGATCCAAAAGACCCAGCAGAACGTTTTGCTTCTTCAACGACTGGCTGGTTCCATTCCTCCCGTCCCGGATGCGACAGGAGATAATAATTTAGAAGAGGGGGCAGAGCATAGCCACAACCAGGATCAACGGAGGACAGTGATCCGGAGCACCCGACGAGGCAGGATTCCTGATGATCTTACAGAAGTCGTGGGTGTGGATCAACAGATCCAAAATCTGAAAGCACGGATGGAAGATATGGCACAGACAATGAAGGGAAAAAGCCCCGCTATTGTGGATGAACTCCTACAGAAGACTAATTCCCCCTTTGATGCTTTGGTGATGAGTGTTCCCCTACCTAACAAGTTCAAGATGCCACAGTTGGAGAACTTTGATGGGTCCAAGGACCCTCTTGACCACCTGGAGACTTTTAAGGCACTCATGCATCTACAGGCTGTCCCAGATGCTATCATGTGTCGGGCTTTTCCCATCACCCTAAAGGGGTTAGCCCGGGTCTGGTTCAACAAGCTGAGGCCCGGTTCTATTTGTGACTTCGACGAGTTAAGCAGGAAATTTATCGGGCACTTTATTGCCGGGCGAAGACACAGGAAGCCCGCCACCTACCTGCTAAACGTCAAACAGGATAAAGGAGAGTTGCTTTGAGATTATATAAGCCGGTTCAATAATGAGATGCTCCAGGTTGATGAGGTTAATGATAACGTAGCAGTGACAACCTTCATGGGAGGACTACAGTATTCTAGGTTTCTTTTTTCTTTATCAAAAGAACAGCCCGAGACGATGACAAAACTACTTGTTAAAGCCCAGAAGCATATGAATGCGGAAGATGCCATGAATGCCCGAAAAGGAAAAGGGACTGAAGAAAAGAATGTGGAGAAAAAGAGACCAGCAATAACTACCAGGGACGAGAGAGAAGCTAAAGGCCGGAGAACCCGACCGACTGTTGACAAGTCATCTCGACCTGCAAAGAGTTAGGATAAGTTCGCTAGCTTCACTCTATTGAACAAGCCGATAGGCGAGATCATTTTTCAGATACAAGATGATCATTCATTATCCTGGCCACCCAGGCTGAAGTCGGATCCATCAAAAAGGGCACGTGATAGATTTTGTCGCTTTCATCGTGACTATGGGCATACGACAGATGAATGAATCGACCTCAAAAATCAGATTGAGAGTCTGATCCAGAGAGGGCGTTTGAGCCGGTTCACGACCAATGGCGATAAAGGAGAAGGCCAATAGGAAGTTCCCCGAAGAAGTCGCACACCAGATAAATAGCCAGTTCGGGAGATCAATGTGATTTCTGGAGGGTTTGCTAGAAGTGGGGAAACAAGCTCATCCCGAAAAGCTCATGGGAGAAAGGCTAAAAATATGATGGAGGTTCAAGGGGTGGATACCTCTGCTCTACCTTCCAAATCACCATGACTAGAAGAGCAGGCCATTACCTTCACCGACGATGATGCACGGGGAGTACAACATCCCCATGATGACCCACTGGTGATTACCATGGCAGTGGCCAATTTTACTATCCGACGGGTGCTGATCGATAATAGAAGTTCTACGGATTTGCTATTCTCTGAAGCTTTTGACAAGATGGATATAGGAAGAGACCAGTTAAAGCCATCCAAATCACCTCTAGTATGTTTCTCTGGAGAGAAGGTTTCTCCACTGGGGATAGTGACCCTTCCTCTCACTGTAGGGGTGGCTCCAAGACAGCTTACCATCATGGTAGATTTTTTGTAGTGGATTGCCCTTCCACCTACAATATCATCCTCGGAAGAACAACTCTCAATAGAAAGCAGTAACTTCAACTTACCACCTGTTAATGAAGTTCCCAACTGATCATGGTCTAAGAGAGGTAAGAGGAGACCAAGCTATGGCACGGGAATTTTATGCAGCCGCTCTAAAAAATAGAAGGTTACAGGAAACACTTACTATCAAATGTCTCGAATTAGTCTCAAGTGAAATTACTCCCCGACCAGAGCAAGTAGAGGACCTCATAGAGGTAAACCTGGAAGAGGGCGGGAACTAAAAAATAGTAAGCATCGGGTCTCTGCTCCCCGATGATGTTAAGGATCAACTTATTCGATTATTAAGATAGAATCAAGACATGTTTGCCTGAACACATGAAGATATGTCGGGCATTGATCCTCAAGTTATGCAACACCGCCTAAATATGGATTCTACTGCCAAGCCTGTAAAGCAGAAGAAAAGAACATTTGCCCCAGAGAGGAATGCAGCTATAATGTCAGAGGTTGACAAGCTTCTAAAGGCAAACTTCATTCGAGAGGTCCACTACCCCGACTGGTTATCGAATGTGGTCCTAGTAAAGAAGGCAAATGGAAAATGGAGGCTCTGTGTCGACTTTACAGATTTGAACAAAGTCTGTCCAAATGATAGTTTTCCGTTACCAAGAATTGACATGTTGGTAGAAACTACTTCAGGGAATGAACTACTTAGCTTTATGGATGCATATTCGGGTTACAATCAGATCCCAATGCACCATCTTGATTGTGAGAAAACATATTTCATCACCGACCGAGGAATTTACTGCTATAAAGTCATGCCCTTCGGGTTAAAGAACGTTGGAGCTACCTACCAGAGATTGGTCAACAACATGTTCAAAGATCAAATTGGAAGGAACATGGATGTCTACGTAGATGACATGTTAGTTAAGAGTGTCAAGAAGGAGAATCATCTAGCGGATCTCGAAGAAGTTTTTGATGTGCTTCGAAAACATCAAATGCGCCTTAACCCAACCAAGTGCATTTTCGGTGTATCTTCAGGAAAGTTATTGGGGTTTGTGGTCAGTAGAAGAGGCATTGAGGCCAATCCGGAAAAGATTTGGGCCATCCTAGACATGAAGTCTCCCCAGTCAACCAAAGATATGCAGCGGTTGACGGGAAAGGTGGTTGCCCTCAACAGGCTAATTTCTCGAGCTACTGACAGATGTCTTCCCTTCTTCAAGGTGCTTAAAAAGGCATTTGAGTGGACCCCTGAGTGCGAACAAACATTTGTGGATTTGAAGAATTATCTCGCCTCTCCACCCCTGTTGGCCCGACCAGTACCAGGGGAACAACTTCTACTTTACTTAGTTGTCTCCCTAACGGCAGTGAGTTCTGCCCTTATGAGAGATGATGGGTCTATTCAGAGACCAATCTACTATACAAGTCGAGCCCTACGGGGAATAGAAGAAAGGTACCCAGTAATGGAGAAGTTGGCATTCGCCCTGATTATTTATGCTAGGAGATTAAGGCCATACTTTCAGGCTCATACGATAACAGTCCTTACTGATCAACCACTCAGGCAGGTGTTCCACAAGCCAGAAACATCCGGTCACCTAGTGAAATGATCGGTTGAGTTGGGAGAGTTCGACATCCGCTACAAGCCCAGAGCAGCGATTAAGGGACAGACACTTATAGATTTCGTGGCGGAGTTCACCTATCCTCTAAAAAAAGCCCCTGAAGTTTCTGAAAAAATATTCATCCCTGAGGCAAAAGGACCAATAGACCCAGAAGTGCTCTGGACATTATATGTGGATGGTTCGTCCAACTCGCAGGCAAGCGGGGCAGGTTTGCTCTTAATCACTCATGAGGGAGAAAGGTTCCCTTACGCCCTCCGGTTCATGTTTAAAGCTACCAATAACGAAACAGAGTATGAAGCTTTGATATCAGGACTCCGAATAGCGCAAACCTTGTAGGCGCCCTACCTGAAGGTCAACACCAACTCCCGACTGGTTGCAGGATAGGTCAATGGGGAATATGAGGAGAAAGGAGAAAAAAATGAAGGTTTACCTACTGAAGGTAAATGAATTGATCGGTCAATTCAGAAAATGTGTAATATGCCCAATACCAAGAGAAGAGAATGGTCATGCAGATGCCTTTGCCCGTTTAGTTACAACTATTGAGCCAGAGGATGGTATATTTCCCTTGGAACATTTACATCAACCAAGTATTCACCAAGAGGAGACTACAATGATCATGCAAGTGGAACAAGGTATGGAATGGGCACAACCTATCATCAAGTATATCCAGGATGGGGAATTACCAAAAGACCGAATGGAAGCTCGAAAGATAAGGCTTCGTGCTACCAGATATGCTCTCATCAACGGAGTTCTTTATAAGATGAGTCTTTCTCTTCCATACTTGCGTTGTGTCTCTACTACGGAGGCAAACTACATCCTCAAAGAGATTCATGAGGGCTTATGTGGAAACCATGCAGGGGGCAGATCTCTAGCCCATAAGGCTATAAGACAAGGGTACTATTGGCCGATAATATAAAATGACGCATTACAGTACATGAAGAAATGTGACAAGTGCCAGCGATTTGCTGATGTCCCCAAACTTCCAGCGGAGGAATTAACACCCATGATTGGGCCACGGCCTTTCGCTCAGTGGGGAATCGACTTGGTTGGCCCATTGCTTCGGGGTAAGGGTCAAACCAAACTTGCAATAGTAGCGATTAACTACTTCACTAAATAGGTGGAAGCACAACCACTAACCCGAATCACTACCAAGAATGTCAAAGACTTCACCTGGAAGTCAATCATTTGCAGATTCGGCGTTCCCCGGGTCATAGTGTCTGACAATGGAAAACAGTTTGAAGAAAGTGTATTCCGAGAGTTTTGTTCGAGTCTAGGAATAAAAAAATCACTACTCTTCTCCTGGACACCCGCCGGCTAACGGGCAGGCAGAGGTTACCAACAGAACGATTCTTGGGATGATCAAAAAATGTCTGGAGAAGGCCAAGGGGTTATGGCCTGAACAGCTGCCCGCTATACTATGGGCTTACAAGACTACGGCCAAAACACCCATGGGTAAGACCCCTTTTCTCCTTGCTTTTGGTAGTGAGGCTGTGACCCCAGTTGAAATCGAGTTGGAAAGTTACAGGACAAGTCACTATGATCTAGAACATAATGAAAATGAGTTGGCAGTCATCTTAGATCTGATTGAGGAAAGGAGGGAGCAAGCCCAGATGAGGGTTTCTGTCTACCAACAGGCAATGTCATGATATTACAATGCACGGGTAAAACAGAGAAGATTTCAGCTAGGAGACCTTGTCCTAAGGTAAGTTACCCCACTCAAAAGATATAGAGAGAGCATATTTAAAGTAATTGATAGGTGTAACTTGTACGACACGTGGAGATAAGGGTGTTAACCAGTTACTTTTTACCAAGACTCTACAATCTCACCAGAATACCTACGGGTAGATGTCGCTATCTCACCAGGATACCTACGGGTAGATGTCACAATATCAACACCACCGCATTAAAGACTCTATAAATAGAGGGTCGGGGTCAACCTAAAGAGGTACACAATAATCACCCACCATTACTCCTATTATATTTCTCTGAACGATCCAAGTTCTAATTTGACCGTTGGAGCCTATTTGGTCGGTACCCCACCGGTACCTCTTCCGGTCACTGTTTGTTCTTTTTGACAGGAACGACATCATTTTCTACCTGACCATTCTACGCATCGTCAGTAATTTTCCCTTTTGTCAAAGAATCATGTTTGGTGGTGATTTTACAAACGAAAGCTTCTCTAGTCAATTATTATTATTAGTATTGTTGTTGTTTGTTGAGAACTATATGTGTTCAACTATTTCTCTTTTTATGTCCTGTTTGGTTTTTATTTGTGTTTGTTGATGTAGAATTTAGAAAATATAATCACATGTTTATGTTTATGAAGTGTTGGATTCTAAAACAGAAAAATATTTGGTATTAATATTTTTGTTGTAAATATATACATATATGTGGTGTTTTGGGGCAAAGGGAAGTGGGGGTGGTGGTCGGAGGTGACGGTGGCAGCGGTGGTGGTGATGACGATGGTGGCGGTGTTCGTAGTGTAAATATATACATATATTTTGAGTGAATAGTAAAAAATAAAAATAAATAAAACACATTTTTTTTTTACATAAAGGATAAAAAACACACAAACATTTTTTACTATTCAAAATAAACACACAGGAGTCAAACATGTTTTTGTTTAAAAAATATCTACAGTAGCAAACAAAAAACAAAAAATATCAAACAAAAACAAAAACCAAACAGGACGTTAGATATTAGTTATTTTTTACCTTAAAATAATCATAAATTGAAAAAATAAAACATTTATATCATGTTTGTTATATCATTTGATGCGTTATATATATTCCGTTCTTAATGCTTTAAGAAGATGATGATGCCTTAAGTAAAACTATTACTTATCGGACCTTCACTACTGCGACTGTGATTGATACCATGATGACTAACCATGAAGTATATATATATATGAATATGAAGGAAAAACTTTATGCTTTTGGAATATATTTTAATAAGTACGAACATGTGTCCTAGTTGTAACGGACTTGGCCTGTGATTTATTTAAATAGTGATAAATGTTATCTTATGATTTACTAAACCTTGAGGAAAAAGGAAAAAAATTTAGGGCATATTTAGTTTGTATTTTTGAAAATTGTTATCGAGAATTTTGATAACAGAAAATAATTTTATGAGAACAATAAAAAATGAAACATGTTTGATTTGTATTTTTGAGAATAATTTTCTATTTTCTGAAAACTGAAAATCAAAAAATGTAAAAAAATCTGTTTGGTTCAGTTTTCAGAAAACAGTTTTATGAAAATTCAATTTATAAAAATGTCGAGCTTGTTTGGTTTGTATTTTTTAGAACAGTTTTTTGTTTTCTGAAAACTGAAAATCAAAAAATTATAAAAAAAAAAAAGTTTGTTTGGTTTAGTTATATGAAAATTTAGTTACAAAAATGGTTGTTTTCAGATAACTCGTTTTTATTGTTCTCAAAAAATTATTATTTGTTCTTAGAATTTTCAAGAACAGTTTTCAGAGATACAAACTAAGCAGGCTCTCAGTTTTCAGAGAATTTATTTTTATTGTTCTCAGAAAACAGTTATCAATTTTCAGAATTCTCAAGAACAATTTTCAGATATACAAACCAAGCAGGACGAATTCTCTGAAAATATACATTTTTATAACTGAGTTTTCAGAAAATTGTTTTCGGAATACTCAACCAAGCAAACTTTTTGTACAAATTTTTTATTTTCAATTTTCAGAAAACACAAAAAATAAAAAATTATTTTCAAAAATGCAAACCAAACATGTCCTTAATACTTCCTAATATTATTTTGTTCAACAACTTCTAGGATTGGAGCAGGCACTTAGGGTTTCTTTAGTGAAATTAATTGTATATTTCACCACTTGGGTTTGTAGTAGGGGTGGCAATGGGGCGGGGCGGGGCGGGGATTGCATTCCCCATCCCCGAACCCGGCTTAATTTCCCCGCCCCATCCCCGCCCTGGCCCCGGTAATTTTTAATTTTTTCCACCCCGTACCCCGCCCCGCCCCACCCCGCACCCCGATTATATAATATTATTTTATTTTATTTTTAAATGAGCAAACAATAATTCTATGTTTGTCCGTTTTTTATGTCAGTGTTGCTTATTCTATGTTGATAACAATAGTTGAACATGTTACACAGAAACATGTTCAAAATGCACATACACACTGGAGTCTAAATTCAATCTCAGTAGCAAACTCTTCATTTAGAAGTTCAATAAACAATAAATTGAAAAAAAAACATAAAATAAACAATAAAACTAATATAACACGTTTAAGTTCAATCTCAGCTCCACTGAATTCATTCCAAAAAAAACTAAATAAGTTCAATAAACAACACCCAACAGAGAAATCTTGATTTCCAAAAAATCTTCATTTAGTCGACTTCCTCCATCTTGCTCCCAACATCAGCTTCCTCCAAAGGATGCATGTCATTGTCGGCACGTGAGAGTTCTAAAATCTGTGCCAAATAAAACAGAAAATATATTATCAAAATGTGAAAAAATTGAAATCATTATCAAATAAAACTAATAGAACATGTGTTATACCTTTATTGAAGAACCTCGGACATAGAATTATCATCATCACAGTCACAAAATATATTTTCATTTGTTGCATTCATCTCGGATGGAATTCCTACAAAACAAAAAACATAATTTTTTTAAAACAATAAGTCATGGCGTTAAAAAGAAATGAGAAAAAAATGTAAATCAACAATTACCATATTCTTCAGCCAAAAGCCAACTTTGGGAACACATCAAAGCCTCCAACGTAGTTGGATGAAGACTGCTACGATGTGGACTAACCACCCTACCACCAGTACTGAAAGCAGACTCTGAGGCAACAGTAGAGACGGGAATCGCTAATATATCTCGGGCCATCTTCTGTAAGGTAGGATATTTCACTCCTGCCGTCTTTCACCACCCCAAAATATCAAAATTATCACTCTGAGGCAATAATTTCTCTTCCAAGTATGCGTCAAACTCAGTCTTCTCCCCATCTTCAGGTGCAGTTTGAATAATAAATTTATCAAAATTCGACTTATACCTCAGCACACCCCCCCTAACTTCACTCACACTAGTAAGATTAGAAGATGAGCCACTTGCACCAGCTTTACCTATTTTGAACTTTCTTGCATACTCAAAAAACATATCAACACAACGTTCTCGCACTTTTTGAGCTTGCTCCATCCAATCAGCTCCATAGATTTGAGGATAGAAGAATTCAATCAATCGCATCTTATATTGTGGATCTAATACTACCGCCACTGCCAATGCCTCATGACAAACATCTCAATATTTCACATATTTTGCCAACATGTTGGTTGTCATCTCATGAATTAAAAGGTTGTTATCATTAAGCCAATCATTCAATGCAATTCTAATTTCACAAATAGGACCAAAAAACAAATTGGCAGTAGGATATTGTGACCCGGAAAATAACTCCGTGGCAGTGTAAAACAACTCCAACCTGTCACAAATTTCTTTTCCCATTTCCCAATCCTCATTGCTTGGTGATGTTTTGTAAAGTTTCTCACGTTACTTTTGCTTCAACCGTGGGAACACATCTTTATATTCTATAGCAGTTACAAGCATGAGATATGTAGAGTTCCAACGAGTTTTGCAATCCATGACTAATTTTTTGGTACATGAAACTTTTAATTGACGAGCCGCTTCTTCAAACTTTTCAGTTCTACTCGGGCTTGCACTCCAAAAACAAACGCTATCACGTATTTTTTCAATTGAATCCCGTATTAATTCTAGACCATCTTTCACAACCAAATTCAAAACATGAGCACAACATCTCATATGAACAATTCTCCCACCTAGTAAAAGTGAACTCACATCAACCTTGTCAATGAGACAATCTATCAAGGCATCATTGACAGAACAATTATCCAATGTAATCGTGGATAATTTTCTATCAATGTTCCAATCCAACATGGTATCAAGTAGCACTTCAGTTAAAACTTCTTTATTATGTGGAGCAGGAGCATATGCGAACCTAAAATTTCAGAATAGAATTTCAGAATAGGTTAGCATTATGTTTCCACAAAGTTTTTTAGTACACTGATTAAAATTTAAAAAGTTAAGCAGTTAATTCATTCTGTTATTGATCTTTCCTTTACGGTGTTCCATGGATGTGTTTTTTGTTCTCACTTTACATGTCCTGTGGTTTGTGAACTCAAAATATAGCTTTAGTTGAATTATCTCAGCTGACTGTATCTATTTGTTTTCTAATATATTTTGTGACTGACTTGCAGCTTCAATTCGTCCGGCATTACCCTGTCAACTACACTCCAGTAAAGAGATAGTCAATTGAAGAGTATGATCTGGAACAAGCAAGGATGTGAGGCTCTCTAATGTTTCCTCTTCCAGTTTTCAATATATATATATATGTATTTCTACCTATATATTGCATTCATAGGTTGAAAACTACCCATTACATATACAAAGAGGGGGAGTGAATGTTTTCTTTTTTTACCCTTTTTTCATCTGTCAATTGTTAGTGATTTTATCTGATTTGTCGATTCTATGGGATCTAATATTTCAATCAAGCATGAGTTCTATTACAAGCTAAGGAACCTACGAATCTATTTACTTGTTTAAAATGTAGACGATAATAACGAGACTAATGATTGTGCAGGTTGGACTCCTCTGGAGAGAAAGTTTAAAATTTCAGAATAGAATTTCAAAAGAAAATTCATAATATCAATTCAACATAAAATTTCAGAATATAAATTTCAATATAAAATTTCAGAATATAAATTTCAACATAAAATTTCATAATAGAAATGCAAAATAAAATTCAGAATATAAATTTCAACATAAAATTTCAGAATATAAATTTCAACATAAAATTTCAGAATATAAATTTCAATATAAAATTTCAGAATATAAATTTCATAATAGAATTTCAAAAAAAAAAATCAGAATATAAATTTCAACATAAAATTTCAGAATATAAATTTCAACATAAAATTTCATAATAGAAATTCAAAATAAAATTTCATACCTCAAAAGTCTTCTTTGTAGTTTCCACAAATCATCAATGAAGTGAACTGTTACTGCCATGAAACCCTTCCTTGAATGATTACAAGTCCACATATCCGAAGTGAGAGCGACTCTACCATTAACTTCCTCCAAAAATCTGCACGTTCTAACCTTTTCCATGTTGTAAATCTTTAAGATATCACTTTTAATTGTATTTCGAGAAACCATCTTAAACATCGGTTGAAGGCTATTCACGAATTTTCGGAAATGACAATGGTTAACCATGGAAAGAGGATACTCGTGCACTATTATCATACATGCAAGCTCATGTCTTGAGACAGTTTGATCAAACACATGATTGCGATATGAAACTTGTCTTTCAAGTGTATCCACATTTCTTTTATATGAGCTTTGCAAAACCGATTGTCTCAAACCACTACTATCCCTCTTTATTCTAGGACACCTCTTTATATGATCAAGCATGCTCTTAGTTCCATAACTACTAGGAGCTTTCAATTTCTTATTTCAATGATGACACACGCCATACACCATTCCACTCTCTGTGATTTTGCTAAAATCATTCCAAACAGCTGATGTTAATTTTCTTTTTTTTTCATTAATAGTTGGAACACTAGTTGGGTCTTCACTATCTTTAGGAATTTCAGGGGTAGGGTTTGAAGTGGGAGCCTCAGAGGTAGCAGGAGATGCAATATCATTTATAGGCTCTCTAACTACATTTGGACTATTTGATTCTTTCTCTGACATCTTCCAATACCTTAATACCTACAACAAAATTGCACATAAAAAATCATGAAGTTCATATATATGCATATTTATATTCCCCCTACATGATTTCAAAGTCTACCCGATAGTCACATATACTCAACGAAAAAAAGAAAAAGAAAAAAAAAGTGTTTTAGAATACACCTATAATTTTATGGCAAGTTGAAAACATAACATATATTTATAAATATATGTATATGGAGTATATAATTTAGAATTAAATCAATGTTTCTTCTCCCAATAAATCATACAACCACAACTTTTCATTTATGCAACAGATATCCATTTGCAAATAAGATAATATGCACATTTGTAGAAAACTTGCTTGAATTCAATGCCCAAACAAGAAAAAGTTTCAAATTTTCTGTCCGGTTTGAATGCGCCTTGAAACATTTTTTTTTCTCGAAAATAAAATATCCAAATACTATTACAGTTATATTAATGGTTAATTTTCTGTTACCTGAAACTATTATTTCTTAGATATAAAGCACCCATAAAATGAATATATTACAGAACCAGAAGTACACATCAAAACAAGATTTCACACCTGAAAAAAAGCTAGCACAAAACCATGGGAATGATGGGATGCTGCAGACATGAACAGGGGAATTGCTGAAAATTATATAACTTAATATTATAAATATGAATAAAAATGTATCTGATTATATTTCCAAAAAATCGACACAAAAAGGACATCAGACATTCAAAAACAATGAAGATCCAGAAGCTAACAATCTATCAAACTCCCCAAAAAAAAAATTAAATAAAAAATAGATTCATAGTACAAATCACTAAAAACATTTATCAAAAAACCTAAATAAACAACACTTCCACAATATAAATCAAACAATATATATATATATATATATATATATATATATATATGTAGATTGATACCTGAGCAGAGTCGCTTCATATATTCAAATGCTCATCCAACCTCTTGGAACCGTACTCTCTATATTTCAATCTCTGTTCAAAACCAGAATCGAATTCCATTGTCATATATATTCGCACATATATTCACACACACACACACATATATATATATATATTCCACTTTAGGGTTCAGTTTCACAGAATTGGTAAAGTAAATCAAAGGAGAGAGATAGATTGTTTGCACTCTCACTCTCACTCTTAGACAAAAAAAGGGATTACAACTAAAAATTCACCAGTAAATGCTTTGGTGTGGGTGAAGTCCCAAGACATCATTACTCTCTTTATGTATTTATTTGTATGTACGCATATATGAAATCAAAACAAATTGGAATAAGAAGCTCACTCGTAGAAGTAGATCATTCCATGCCTAGAGTTCTTCAAGTAACAATCAACAAAACACACAATCGCAAGTAGGAAAGAACACTTAAAATGCCTTGTAAAGTTCAGTAAACATATTCATTATTGAGTCTCAGAATCAAATAATACAAAGCCTAAAATTGCTCTCATAAATGTGTTTATATATGTATACATATGCTTGTTTGTATATATATATATATATATATATATATATATGTATATATGAGTGAGTATATATATATATAGAGAGAGAGAGAGAAAAAAAAAATGAAACGGAGGGAGTACCAATAGTAGGAGCGAGATCTTGAGAAGAGTTGGAGATGAAAGTGAGGAGAAGACTGCTTTTGCCGACGCCGGAGTCGCCTATCAACAAGATCTTGAAGGAGAGGTCGTAACTGTTGCTTTGCGATCCCATTTATCAATCGACCGATTACTGTAAGTCTGTAAGTCTCTCTCTCTTAAGTGTCCTGAATGAATTACATTGACATAAGAAAATGTAGATTACATTGAGATAAGGTTTGATATATAGTTGACAAGTGTCCTTAGAGATAATGTAGTTAATTGGAATTTATTTTTATTCTTTTGTTTTAAATTATATGAATATCTATTATATATATATATATATATTCATTTATTTTAATTATATTTTAAAGTATTAAATAAATTATTATTTTAAAAAGAATGATTAATTTAACTTCATTTTTTTGTTTGAAAAAGGATAATAAAACTTTATTGAATAATATTATAAAAAATTCATATAATTCAATTATATTTTCTTTTTTGTTACATTACAACAAAATAATATTAGTTTAATTGACTTTAATTGAGTAAAATTGAGTGGAATTGATATATTTCTCAATTCAAAGTAGTGTAATTAATTGAGTAAATTCTCAATTCAATGTAATGTAATTAATTGAGTAATTCTCCAATTCAAAGTAGTGATTTTGACTTCAATTGAGTGAAATTCAGTAAATCCTCAATTCAAAGTAATTTAATTGAATTCAATTAAGTGAAATTGATAAAATTCCCAATTTAAGATAGTGAAATTGAGTTCAAATGAGTAAATCCCCAATTCAAAATAGTTTAATTGAATTAAATTGAGTGAAATTGATAAAATTTTCAATTTAAAGTAGTGAAAATTGAGTTTAATTGACAAAATCTTCAATTCAAAGTAATGAAATTGACTTCAATTGAGTGAAATTCAGTAAATTCCCAATTCAAAGTAATTCAATTGAGTAGAATTGATAAAATCCTCAATTCAAGGTAGTGCAATTGAGTTCAATTAAGTAAATTCCCAATTCAAAGTAGTTTAATTGAATTAAATTGAGTGAAATTGATCAAGTCCTCAATTCAAAATAGTAAAATTTTAGTGAAATTAAGTTCAATTGACAAAATTCTCAATTCAAAGTAGTGAAATTGATAAAATCCTCAATTCAAAATAATAAAAATTTAGTGAAATTGAGTTCAATTGAAAAAATTCTCAATTCAAAGTAGTGAAATTTACTTCAATTGAGTGAAATTCATTAAATCCCCAATTCAAAGTAGTTTAATTGAGTTCAATTGAGTAAAATTGAAAAAATCATCAATTCAAGATAGTGAAATTGAGTTTAATTGAATAAATCTTCAATTCAAAGTAGTGAATATTGAATTAAATTGAGTGAAATTGATAAAATCTCCAATTCAAAGTAGTGAAATTAAGTTCAATTGACAAAATTCTATTATAGTATTTAAATATATAATTCAAAAGATTTTTATATTTCATATTTTATTTTTATACAATATATATTATTTTTAAAGTAATTTTGTTTAATTTTTATTACTAAGATTGAAATAAGTCCATGATCAATTTATTGAAATTTCTTTTTTTCTAATTATTTGAATTAGATGATTTTCACTATTCTAAAATTGAGTTTTTCACCGATTCAACATATGGTAATTACTTTATTGTGCGACTTTGTAAATTTATTATTTATTATTTTGATATTATACATACATATGTGTATTTTGGTTTTCAATTCATTTTTCTCCTATTTTTCTCTCTTTTTCTCTGTTGTGTTGTCTATTGATATAATGTTATTGAAATTTTAAATAATTTTAAGTTAGATAATAAATTTTATTTATTTAAAAAAATTATATTACTTTATGGAAATTAGTGAATAAAGATTATTATTTTTAATTCCCTAGTTAAATTTTAAATGTGTAAAGATGTGTAGGGTTAATTTAGCAAATAGTTAGGCGAGGCGGGGCAGATAATCGGGGTGGGGCAGGGGTGCCCCGTCCCCGCCCCGAATAAAATCGGGGTTTTTTTTTTGCCCCATCCCCACCCCGCTTAGCTTAATCGGGGCCCCAAACCCGGAATAAACTGGGCGGGGCGGGGCGGTTTTTTTTGCCACCCCTAGTTTGTAGTACTGTCAACTGTGGCTAGGGTTGCACACGGTACGGTTCGGTTCCTTAAAAATAGGAACCGCAATTGAACTGAACGGGTAAGGAATCGAACCGAACCGAAACCTAAATTTCGGTTGGGTTTCGGTTCCTACTATCCCATTTCAAAAAAATAAAAAATACCAAATATAAAATATATATAATTATAAATCCAACCGAATAGAGTATTTCAAATTTTTGACTATTACAAACCCAAAATAAATGCATAATTAGTGGAATAGTTTATTATTAAATAACCGGTTGCTCTAGATCTGTTTATACATTTAGTGCAATAGGAATAAACCTAGTTATAGTATTACTGCAATAGTGTATATATATATACATATATTATATCAAAACTTAACTTAAGATAAGTTTGCCCAATTTATATATAGGGTCCGTTTGGCAAACGTGAAAGTAATTTTCTTTTTTTACTGTTCACTCATTTCAAAAATAAAAACACGTTTGGCAAACGCGTTTACTGTTCACTTTTTTTTTCCCAATAAAACTGTTTTCTGTGAATAGTGGATAAAAGTGGTGAAAACACCAAATACAACTTTTAGTTATTTTTTGAGTTTTTTTACTGTTTAGGGTACCACCTCCGCCATCGCCCCCATCGCCGCTGCCACCAACCACCACCACCCCCCGCCACCGGTCGTCGCCGCCGGCCCCCACCACCTTCGGGCGCCACCGCCACCGCCCACTGCCAGTCACCCACCACCACCGCCGCCGCCGCCGCCCACCAATACCATTTTATTTTTCAATACAAATTTTGATCCAAACGCTTTTTTGTTTTTAGTTTTTTGCTAAAAAAACAAAGACAAATACAAATACAATTTTTATATTTGAAGACAGAAAATAAATACAAAAAACAGGCTTTCCAAACGCACCCATAGTATATACTAATATTGTATTAGTGTATATATACATATATATTATAAAACCAATTCCGGTTCGGTTCGATTCCAAAAAAGCAAGAACCGAAATCAAACCAAAAATTACAGTTCTTTAATATTAAGAATCAAAACTAAACTGAACGGTTATGAAACCGAACCGAACCGAAACCGGTGATTCGATTTGGTCTGATTCTCGATTCCACCTGTTCTTTTGTGCAGCCCTAAATGTGGCCCTATGTCAAGATTACAGGGGTAAGAATTTGCTTTGCACCTTTGTATTTCTGTTATGCTTTCATAAGGTTTCAATGGTACTACACAGACCCTATAAAAAAACTAAATTAATTAAATAATTAAAAAACGAAATTAATTAAATAATTAAAAAACTAATTAAACAAAAAAGTTTGCTTTTGTGGGTTGATTAAGTGAATCTTTACCCAGTTGTTGTATACTTTAGGGTAATTTGCAGTCAGACCCCTGAGGTTTGGGTCAATTGTAGTCAGTGGTTGGTCAATGCTTTTTTGGTCTCATAGCCCCCTGAGGTTTCAATTTTGTTGCAATGACACTCTCTGGGCTGGTGAAATGACTAGCATGCCCCTTTAATTGTTTCACTTATTACATTAGGGTAATATATGAAGTGTGAAATTACTCATATGCCCAAACACTTCACCCTTCTAAAATTATTAATTACACTTCCACCTTTTATTACAATATATATATATATATATATTACGAAAATTACAATTTAATTTTTTTCTTTATAAAATTCTAAATAAACACATAAAATTCGAAACAAACATATAAAATTCGAAAAAATATATATAATTTGTAAAAAATATATAAAATTTGAAAAAACATATAAATTTCGAAAACATATATAAAATTTGAAACAATATATAAAATTTGAAAAAATATATAAAATTTGAAACAATATATAAAATTCGAAACAAATATATAAAATTCGTAAACAATATATAAAATTCGAAAAACATGTAAAATTCGAAACAAATATATAAAATTCGTAAACAATATATAAAATTCGAAAAACATGTAAAAATCGAAAAAATATATAAAATTCAAATATATATATATATATATATAAAGTGTGACTGAAGTTTCAGTGAACAAGCCTCAGAGTCATTAGCCAAAGTAATGGATCTTCTCCAGCTCTCTGCAGAGCTATTTCAATGGCCACAATGGCGACACATGCCCCACAATGGTGAGCGAAATCAAAATCGAACCGATACTTTATTAAAAACATTTAATCAAAATTGAATATATTAATATTTGGATCAAAATTAACGGTTCGGTTCTGGTTCTCATTTTAAAAGAACCGAAAGTATTGGTTCGATTCCTATTTCGGTCGGAATCGAAAGTGAACCACACCGTGAATATATTAATATTTAAATCAAAATTAACGGTTCGGTTCCGGTTCTCATTTTTAAGGAACCGAAAATATCTGTTCGATTCCGGTTTCGGTAAGAATCAGAAGCGAACCGGACCGTGTGCACCCCTAGATTTGGGTACCAAGGGACCCTTTAATTGGTATAGTTCATCGATTAATTTTTTTATTTTGAATTTTATTTTATATAATTTTGATTAAAATATTAATATATTTAATTTCGATTTTTATTTTATATAACTATACCGATTAAAGGGTCCCTTGGTACCCAAATCTAGGGGTGCACACGGTCCGGTTCGCTTCAGAGTCTGACTGAAACCGGAATTGAACAGATACTTTCGGTTCCTTAAAAATGAGAACCGGAACCGAACCGTTAATTTTGATTCAAATATTAATATATTCACTGTACGGTTCACTTTCGATTCCGACTGAAACCAGAATCGAACCGATACTTTCGGTTTTTTAAAAATAAGAACTGGAACCGAACTGTTAATTTTGATCAAAATATTAATATATTTAATTTTGATTAAAATATTTTAATAAAGTATCGGTTCGATTCCGATTTCAGTCACCATCGTGGTACATGTGTCGCCATCATGGCCATTGAAATAGCTCTGCAGAGAGTTGGAGAGGATCTGTTACATTGACTAATGACTGTGAGGCTTGTCCACTTAAACATCAGTCACACTTTATATATATATATATTTGAATTTTATATATATTTTAGAATTTTATATGTCTTTCGAATTTTATATATTGTTTACGAATTTTATATATTGTTTCAAATTTTATATATTTTTTCGAATTTTATATATTTTTTCAAATTTTATGTGTTTGTTTCGAATTTTATGTGATTATTTAGAATTTTATAAAGAAAAAAAAATTAAATTGTAATTTTCATAATATATATATATATATTTTGTAATAAGGGGTGGAAATGTAATTAGTAATTTCAGAGGGATGAAGTGTTTAGGGATATGGGTAATTTCACACTTCATATATTACCCTAATGTAATAAGTGAAACAATTAAAGGGGCATGCTAGTCATTTCACCATCTCAGGGGGTGTCGTTGCAACGAAATTGAAACCTCAAGGGGTTATAGGACCGAAAAAGTATTGACCAGTCATTGACTACAATTAACCCAAACTTCAGGGGGTTTGACTGCAAATTAACCTATACTTTTAGCTTTTTGGGTTAAATGATTCTCGGGCAATCAGAATCAATAATCCATACATATACATCTCTCTCTCTCTCTCTCTCTCTCTCTCTCTCTCTCTCTCTCTCTCTCTATATATATATATATATATATATATGTGGGTAAATAGCATTAAACCATCGTCAACTATACTCTCTCTCCCAACTAACCCCCTCAACTATATTTTTGATTATAAACCCCCCAAACTATCATGATTGTTACAATTCAGTCCCTTCTATCATAACACCGTTAGTTAAATTTAGGATAATTTGCACTCAGATCCCTTAAAATTTAGGTCAATTGCACTCACCCTCTGAGATTTCATTTTTCTTACAATGACACCCCATAAAATGACTCTTGTGCCATTGCTTTAGTATAAAAGGCATGTTGGCTAAATTAATGGATCAAACAACCCTTGTATATTAAGCTTAATTTGAAAAACTTTTCAAGTACTTTGGATACAATGATTTTTAAAATAGGGATATCTACATATAGGTAGACATAAGGATCACTAATTATAAATAGGTAAACTTTTACCTTTCAACTACTAATACATCAACTTAACTAAACTAATTACAAATGGATCAACTTTTTTGTTTAAAGACTCAAATACCCCCAAAAAACTCCAATTTTTTTTTTCTTCTTCTCTCCCATTCCAAAATCCCCAAACACTCAAAAATAAAAATAAAATGTTTCGTAAAATATAAATATTTCGAAAAAATTAAAATATTTTTGGAAAAATAAAATATTTCAAAAACAAAATGAGGAAAAAAATATTTCGGGAAAAAATATTTCAAAAAAATGAGGAAAAAAAAATATTTCGGGAAAAATAAAATATTTTTGGAAAAATAAAATATTTCAAAAAAATGAGGAAAAAAAATATTTCGGGGAAAATAAAATATTTCAAAAAAATAAAATATTTTGAAATATTTTTGTTTATTTCTTTTTCACTTTTTTTACTTCTTTTCAACGAAATGTGTTCAAGCCTTAGACCTCTTGGTGATTACAATGCAATATTTTGGAGTCAAGTGTGTCAAGAAGTATCAAGAACGAATTAATTGAGTTGAATTTGTTTCGAAATTTGGTGTCTTAAAAAGTAATAAATCTTAGATGAGTTATATTTAGATAATTTATTTCAATATGACAGCGAACATAATCTGAATCTTACTTGTTTAATATGAATTGCTTTGAATGTATGTCATAAAATATTTCGGGAAAAATATTTTATTTTTCCCGAAATATTTTATATTTTTGAAATATTTTATTTCCCAAAATATTTTATATTTTTCAAATTTTTTATTTTTTCTGAAATATTTTATTTCCTAATTTTTTTTGAAATATTTTATTTTACCCAAAATATTTATTTTTCCCGAAATAGTTGTTTTTCCTCATTTTGTTTTCAAAATATTTTATTTTTCTAGAAATTAATATTTTAATTTTTCGAAATATTTATAATTTTTCCGAAATATTTTATTTTTATTTTTGAGTGTTTGGGGATTTGGAATGAGAAAGAAGAATAAAAAGAAGATTGGAATTTTTTTTGGGGGTATTTGAGTCTTTAAATAAAAAAGTTGACCCATTTGTAATTAGTTTAGTTAAGTTGATGTATTAGTAATTGAAATGTAAAAATTTATCTATTTTTAATTAGTGATCCTTATGTCTACCTATATGTAGATATCCTTATTTCAACAATCTTTGTATCCAAAGTACTTGAATTTTTTTTTCAAATTGAGCTTAATATACAAGGGTTGTTTGGTCCATTAATTTAGCCAACATGCCTTTTACACTAAAGTAAGGGCACAAAAGTCATTTCATGGGCTCTTAAGTCTTTCAGGAGGTGTCATTGTAAGGAAAATGAAATATCAGGAAATGAGTGCAATTGACCTAAACTTCAGGGGACCTGAGTGCAAATTATCATAAATTTAACTAATGGCGTTATAACGGGAGGGACTGAATTGTAACAATTTCATAATTTGAGGGACCATCACTTAGTTGAAGGGGGTTAGTTGGGAGAGAGAGTATAGTTGAGGGGGGTTTAATGCTATTTACCCTATATATAATATATAATGTGTCTAAGCCAAAGCACAAGGAATGTCCCAGAAGCAGTCAAATGCTAGAGTCCCCCTAGGTCTTTGCAAGGCCTGAAGAGTTCCTCCAAAAAGAAAGCCATCAACTCTGTGGGAAAGTTATTCCTGCTTTATGGTGTCTCTCACCAACTTCACTCATTGTCACAAGTTGCGCTCTTTCTAATTTCTCAGCTGGCGGCTTAAATCTCATTACCAAACACAAGATGAAACAGGACTCAATTCAATTTTATAATGGTTATTACGTTTTATTATTATGCATTTATAATATTTAATTTTTATTTTTAAAATTAATATTATATTAATTTATTACACCATTACCGCGAACATTCTATTCATTTTCCTGTCTCTTATTATACCATATCTTTTCGAAGAAAAAAAATCTGATACTTGACTTAGAAAGAATCATTTACACTTGTATCAAAATATATTGGTAAATTTTCACTACTATGAATGGTGAATCAGGCCACTAAAAAAAGTGATCAATTTAAAATATAAAACTATATTATTTTGATATATAAGTGAATGACATAGTACCCGAACTATAAGAATATAGTCATTTATGCTGCATCAAAATATACGGTGAATCATGCCATTCAAAGGGTGACAAATTCAATGTACAAAATGACTTTATTGTGATGACATAGCACCAATATTAGAAAAAATATTTAAAAATTCTGTCAATGAGAGTGGTGGGAAAATATTTCCACATCCTGTCCTCAAACCAGAGTACATTTGTTCATGGCATTGGGTACTAAGGATTTAATCGTTCTGTCCAAGAAGAGGAAGGGAATTAAGTTCATTGCACTGATATTTGACCTATGATATGGCATTGCAAAAGTAATATTGTCTTGTCTCATATCGGTGGTTTATTATTGTAATTTTACTTGTCCTAAATTATTTGTTCAGATTTAAATTATAATGTAATTTTACCTTTTATTTTCTCCAACTATCCTTCTTCCACTAACTTTAAACAAATACCGGACTCCACTATAATATTGTATTATTAAGGGCATTAAAAATTGCACACTAATCAACTTCAATCCATAAAATATTAAAAAGTCTAATTTGAACAAGTATTGTGGGACGAAGACAACATATATTTATGTCAATTGAGCCTTGACAGTCATATTTCTCGTTTTTGGATCATTTCATTTCAAGTATCTTATTTCAAGGTTATAACCATTATTATACAGATTGTGACAGTATTGTGGCAATACTAGCAGAAATGATCAATACAGGTCGAGCAACTTGTACCCTGTCATAGCAAATATAATTCTTTTACCAGGACCTTAAATGAAACTCGGAAAATAAAATATAATTATCGCAGTATCGTTTATAATCACGGACTCACAAAAACATGTAATGGATGAGTATCGATCAGTGATAGATCTAAAAATTTATGTGAGAGGTGGCGATATTTTTTAAAAGAAATTAAAGTGAGAGGCAGATGAAAAATGGATGAAAGGTATAAAATTCCCCTATACTATTATAAATGTGCAAATAATCCCCCTATAGTTTAATTTGGGCAATTAAGTCTCTATAGTATGGCAAAAATGTGTAGAAAGACCCCCTGCGACACTGTTCAGGGAACTTTTCTGGCAAAAAAAAAGACATGCGTTTCACATGTTGTTTAATTTTATAAATACCCAAAATACTCTTGTATTATTATCAAAATGCCCTTCATTTAAATTATATATGTGTATATAATTTTAATATTAATATACACAATATACATTTCACTCTCTCTTCTCGCTCTTCTATCAAATCTGCAGCAAAAGAATATTCCGAACCCACCTCCATCCCCCTAAACATTAAAATGAAAAAAAATAGAAAAAAAAAACACCACTCACCAATCGTTTTAGATATACAATCGATAGCATAAACACCGACATTACTGTCTTCCTACTGTTGGAAATAGTTTGGAAAAAACAGTAATTAAACTCAACTTTGAGCTTAATTAATTATGGGTCCCGAACTCCGATTTTAACGGGATCAAGCACTAATGTGTTCTCCTTAGTGAGGAGATCAAGTTGGTATAATTACATGTTCAAAACTATTCATTCTTGAATGAGAAATTATCTCTCAAAGTGACCCACTTAAACTTGGGTAAGGATGTTTGTCCCACATTGGAAATAAAATGAAGTGTAAAGGTGTTTATATATGGTTGCATTGAATGAGTGACTTGAATAACTAGAGGCATGGGAGGAGAGCTAGATCATGCATGAACCATGCAAGTCTTAGCCTAACCACACACGCGCGCCGCCCGCCCGGTCCGTTCTATCTTGGTCTTCATCCTTGCAGTGCTTCAACAGTGAAGGCGAAATCCGTTCTATCTTGGGAGGCAACTTGTTCGGATTCCCTTAAGGAAACTGTGGTATCACACAGGGCTCGGATTTACTCTGTTCATTCTTGAAATTTTACATTACGGGTCAGTTTTTTCTTTGTATTATTGCAATACTTAAATATATATATATATTTGTATGCATGATATATTTATATAACAGAAGCATGATTTACTAACAATCTTAAGGCAAAAGTTATTTATTTATTTTCATGTTTTGTTATCTATAGATATATTCATGTACGTATATATATATTTCGTCAATATATATTATTTATACATGTTCACAGTTGCATGTTACAAATTGCAGTAGATATTATGTTATACTTGTGTATATATATATTTCGTACATATATATATTTTATGTCTGCATATTATACAGTATATACATATATTACTGTTATATATATATACACTCTGTTGCGTAAATCATCATTCTGATACATTCTGTTTTATATATATATAAGCATTGTAGTTTGCATATAACACTAATGCTGTACAGTTTGTAGTACTTGAATTACTAAGTGGTGTTTTCGTCTGAATCAAATTCGTGCATATCTTTATTCACTTATACAGTCTACAATATTTATATTACGGGTACATTCAAATGCTAAATCTGTTATTGTGTATCTATATATATCTTTACTGTATTTCTGTCTTATATACATAGATACATTCTGTTATCATTTTACATTCTGATATATATATATATTTTCTGTATTTTCATTCTGATATATATATATATAATTTAAATTCTGTTATATATATTTATATATATTCTGAAATCATATATATATATATATACGAATAGCTTGATATATATTTATATTCTGATTTATATAGTTTCTGGTAATTCTGTTCTATATATATTTACATTCTGAATCATACATTATTCTGTTATATATATATATACGAATATTCTGATAAATATATTTATACTATATATATATATATATATACTGTTTTCGTACAGAACTGTACTCTGATTTTGTATATTCTGTTTTAATTTCTGTTATATATATATATATATATATATACTGAAATTATCTTCTGTTATATATATATATATACTGTAATTGTACTCTGTGCTATATATATATTCTGTGTATATAATTCTATATTATATATTCGGTTTTTCTATATATATATTATATTCTGGAAATTGTTTATATATATATCATTCTTGGTTGTTTAATTATATTAGTGAAAAATTGTTATTATATTATTGTGTGGGAATAATTAAACAGTACATAAAGTAGATTTCTGGTTTTGTAACAGAAATGGCTACTGGTAATCCAACTACAATTTCTGTCCCACATGGGGAGAAGCCTGAAAAGTTCAATGGCTCTGATTTTAAGCGTTGGCAACAAAAGATGCTGTTTTATCTTACTACTTTGAATCTGGCCAAATTTTTAATGGAAGCAATTCCATTAGTGGCCGAGGGTGAAACTGATAAAGATAAATTGGCTGCAGTGGATACATGGAAGCATTCTGATTTCTTGTGCAGGACCTATATCCTAAATGGATTAGATAACACACTGTATAATGTATACAGTGGTGTGAAAACTGCAAAGGAATTATGGGAATCATTGGATAAAAAGTATAAAACTGAGGATGCTGGCACGAAGAAATTCATTGTCGGAAAATTCTTAGATTTTAAAATGTTAGATTCCAAAACTGTACTCAGCCAAGTGCAACAGATTCAAGTGCTTCTTCATGACATTCATGCAGAAGGTATGTCTCTTAGTGAGTCATTCCAAGTGGCGGCTATAGTTGAAAAACTACCACCACTTTGGAAAGATTTTAAGAACTACCTGAAGCATAAACGCAAGGAGATGACTCTTGAAGAGTTGATAGTTCGCCTGAGGATTGAAGAGGACAATCGTAAGTCTGAAAAGAAAAGTAGTGCATGGCATCCTATGGAGTCAAAAGCAAATATTGTGGAGGAAGGATCATCTTTAAAGACTAAAAAGAGAAAGTTCAGTGATGAAGGTCCAAGTAAAGGATCTAAGAAGTTCAAAGGCAAGTGCTTCAATTGTGGAAAGCTGGGACATCTCTCTAAAGACTGTCGAAAGCCAAGGAACTTCAGGAACACTAGACCCCAAGCGAATGTGACTGAGGCAGATCGACTTGCAAATGATGTAGGCGATATGAATCTTGCTGCTGTGGTTTCAGAGTGCAATATGGTGGGCAATAACAAAGAGTGGTGGGTGGACACTGGTGCTACTCGTCACATCTGTGCCAATAGGTGGATGTTCACTGCTTATCAACCTATGAAAAATGGAGAACAACTCTTTATGGGTAATTCTTCATCTTCTAAGGTAGAAGGTAGTGGAAAAGTGATCCTGAAAATGACTTCTGGAAAAGAGGTGACTCTGAATAATGTGCTACATGTGCCGGATATTCGTAAGAACCTGGTGTCTGGATCTCTGCTAAGCAAAAATGGCTTTAAATTAGTCTTTGTATCTGATAAGTTTGTACTTACAAAGAATGAGATGTATGTAGGAAAATGATATCTCAGTGATGGGCTGTTTAAGCTCAATGTAATGACTGTTGTACCCACAGCTAATAAGATTAATAACACAGTTTCTTCTGCTTATATGCTTGAGTCTTTTGATATTTGGCATGCTAGATTAGGTCATGTTAATTATGATACCTTACGTAGATTAATTAATTTAAATGATTTGCCTAAGTATAAAATTGACCCAAATCATAAATGTGAGACTTGTGTAGAATCTAAATTAACAAGAAAATCCTTTCAAAAAGTTGAAAGATGTAGTGAGCCTCTAGAACTAGTGCATACTGATATATGTGATCTAAAGTTCTTGGAAACTAGAGGAGGAAAAAAGTATTTTATTACTTTTATAGATGATTGCACTCGATATTGCTATGTTTATTTGCTAAGAAGCAAGGATGAGGCTATTGATATTTTCAAACAATATAAAACTGAAGTTGAGTATCAACTTAGCAGAAAAATCAAAGCTATAAGAAGTGATAGGGGTGGTGAGTATGAATTTCCTTTTGAGAAGTTCTGTAAAGAACATGGAATTATTCACCAAACTACAGCTCCCTACTCACCTCAATCGAATGGTGTAGCTGAAAGGAAAAACCGAACTTTAAAAGAAATGATGAATGTTTTTCTGTTAAGTTCGGGAGTACCACAGAATTTGTGGGGGGAAGCTATACTTTCTGCTAATTACATTCTTAATAAATTGCCTCAAAAGAAAACTTTTAAAACCCCATATGAGTTATGGAAAGGCTATAAGCCTTCCTATAAATACTTAAAAGTGTGGGGGTGCTTAGCAAATGTGGCAATTCCTAAACCTAAAAAGGTGAAAATAGGACCTAAAACCGTGGATTGTGTATTCATCGGTTATGCCCACAATAGCAATGCATATCGATTTCTTGTTAATAAATCTGAGATTTCTGATGTACATGTCAATACAATAATTGAATCAAGGAATGCTACATTCTTTGAAACTGTATTTCGATATAAAAGGACATCAGATTCAAGCTCACAGAAAAGGTCATTTAGTGATATGACTTAAGATAGTCAGGAACCTATAGACGAAGAATCTATAGAACCTAGACGAAGCAAAAGAGCAAGAGTCACTAAGTCCTTTGGGCCAGATTTTGTTATCAATCTGGTAGAGAATGAACCTCAAACTTATAAGGAGGCCATGTCTTCACCTGAAGCAGTTTATTGGAAAGAAGCTGTGAATAGTGAAATTGAGTCCATTATGCAAAATCATACATGGGAACTGGTAGATCTTCCACCAGGCAATAAACCATTGGGATGTAAGTGGATCTTCAAGAAGAAGATGAAGGCTGATGGATCAATTGACAAGTATAAGGCAAGACTTGTAGCTAAAGGCTATAGGCAAAAGGAAGGGTTGGATTATTTTGACACCTATTCACCAGTTACTAGAATAACGTCCATTCGCATGCTAATTGCGATATCAGCGTTAAATGGATTAGAAATACATCAAATGGATGTAAAAACAGCATTTCTAAATGGTGAATTAGATGAAGAAATATACATGGAACAACCCGAGGGGTTCATTTCTCCTGGCCAAGAGAAACAAGTGTGTAGACTTGTAAAGTCATTATATGGACTAAAACAAGCACCAAAACAATGGCATGAGAAATTTGACAGTGTCATGATGTCAAATGGGTTCAAAATAAATGAATGTGACAAGTGTGTTTATGTCAAGACTTATCATAATGCGTATGTCATATTATGTCTATATGTAGATGACATGTTTATTATAGGCAGTAATAATGACGTAATCAATTCTACTAAGCAAATGCTAAAGAGTAGATTTGACATGAAAGATCTTGGCATAGCTGATGTTATTTTAGGAATTAAAATTTCTAGAACATCAAAAGGACTTGTGTTATCCCAATCTCACTATATAGAGAAAATGTGTGATAAGTTTAAGAATTATGGGATAAGTCCAACACGAACACCTGTGGATGTAAATGTTAAACTTTCTACGAACAAAGATGAAGGTATTTCACAATTGGAATATGCTGGGATCATAGGAAGTTTAATGTATGTTATGAATTGTACTCGACCTGACATAGCATACTCGGTGAGTAAGCTGAGTCGATACACAAGTAACCCAGGTAAATGTCACTGGAATGCAATACTAAGAGTTTTGGGATACTTGAAGTATACTCAAAATTATGGTTTGCATTATACTAGATATCCAGCTGTACTTGAAGGATATAGTGATGCTAATTGGATTTCTGATTCCAATGATTCAAAGTCCACTAGTGGATATATTTTTACTCTTGGAAGTGCAGTTGTGTCATGGAAGTCCTCAAAACAAACATGTATTGCTCGGTCCACAATGGAATCTGAATTCATTGCATTGGACAAAGCTGGAGAAGAAGCAGAATGGCTTCGTAACTTTTTAGAGGACATTCCAAACTGGCAGAAACCAGTGCCAGCTATTTGTATACATTGTGATAGTCAATCTATGATTGGAAGGGCTCAAAATCACATGTATAATGGTAAGTCTAGACATATCCGTCGTAGACATAATACCGTAAAACAATTGCTCTCAAATGGTATAATATCCATTGACTATGTAAAGTCTAAGGATAATATAGCGGATCCGTTAACTAAAGGTTTGGCAAGAGAGCAAGTTGAAAAATCATCGAGGGGAATGGGCTTGAAGCCTCAGGGTTAAAAGACACCATAATGGCAACCCAACCTAGTTGACTGGAGATCCCAAGATCTAGGTTCAAAGGGACAACCGAATTGTGCGTGACTTAGTTAAAAGCACTGTGGAGATTAAAACAAAACTTCTTCCCATTCCTATGATGAGACAGTGCATATTCTAGGGTAAGCTATGCTTTTAATGATGTCTATGACTTGGACAAATCCAAGTGAGGAAGAACTCCTAATAGAATCACCTATGTGAGTAGAAGGGGCCGCTTCTAGGAGAATTTTTGAAGGCGGAATTCTCTGACAAATACTCATGAAACCAAGTGGTGTCCAAGGCCAAAATGGACACAAACGTGAGAACCAACTGTGTTCGAAGAGGAACTGTGTGAAGTCTATTGTCTTGGTTTACACAAATAGCTGACAGTTCAAGGCATCACGTCCACTGATTAGCCAGTAAATCCGATAGTCTTTCACAAGGGAAAGTTCAAGGCTCTAAGGCTACTTATCCTGATACAGTAACCTTTCATTGTACTCAAACTAGTGTCTGCATATTCATTTGCATTTTGAACTGCTAATTTCCATTCATGTGGGGGATTGTTGGAAATAGTTTGGAAAAAACAGTAATTAAACTCAACTTTGAGCTTAATTAATTATGGGTCCCGAACTCCGATTTTAACGGGATCAAGCACTAATGTGTTCTCCTTAGTGAGGAGATCAAGTTGGTATAATTACATGTTCAAAACTATTCATTCTTGAATGAGAAATTATCTCTCAAAGTGACCCACTTAAACTTGGGTAAGGATGTTTGTCCCACATTGGAAATAAAATGAAGTGTAAAGGTGTTTATATATGGTTGCATTGAATGGGTGACTTGAATAACTAGAGGCATGGGAGGAGAGCTAGACCATGCATGAACCATGCAAGTCTTAGCCTAACCACACACGCGCGCGCGCCGCCCGCCCGGTCCGGGCCGTGGTCGTGGCGCGGTGCGGTGCGGGTGGGTGGGTGGGTCGTCGGTTCTACCCAATGTAGTTTTAATTTTTTGCCAAAACTGCAAATATCTCTTCTGAAGAGATACGTCTATAGTTTTAACAAACTGTTTTAGCACCCATTGGAATGGATACCACTAACAGGTGTAACACCTCTTCTTCTCTATATCTATAGGTTGCAGTTCATTTATATAAACGTAGGTTTTTATTCTCACTCAGCCAGAAATACATTTTTCCTTCCCTCTACATTCGCATATACAACATATAGAAAGATAAGTCCGGTCAAAAGTTTGGGGTACAAACACAGTATTTGTGTTCGCTGGTCTTCATCCTTGCAGTGCTGCAACAGTGAAGGCGAAATCCGTTCTATCTTGGGAGGCAACTTGTTCGGATTCCTTAAGCACCGTAGATGGATCAATTTTGCCTTAAGGAAACTGTGGTATCACACAGGGCTCGGATTTACTCTGTTCATTCTTGAAATTTTACATTACGGGTCAGTTTTTTCTTTGTATTATTGCAATACTTAAATATATATATATATTTGTATGCATGATATATCTATATAACAGAAGCATGATTTACTAACACCCACACCATACTACAATTAACCAACCATATATACCATCAAGTCAATAAATCCATTGCTGCTCGATATTGTAATGCTTCTCATACTAGGTGAGAAGTGAAGCTGCATCGCCGCCTCTGCAACCCCTCCTCAAAACCCTAGAACTGCCCTCACCGCGCCAAAAACAACAACAACAACCCTCTTCTGACCCCGCCCCCAAATTCCTCCATCAGATCCGCCACCGCCACCGCCGCAACCACAACTCTCCGATTCAATCGAATTCGCTGCTTTAGGCCTTCTCGAAGAAGAGCAAGGTAGAGAGAGAAGAGAGAAACCAATATATGCACAAAACGGTACCGTTTTGTATATATGGCATTTTTCGTCATTTCATATTTACCCCATTCATTATATTTAATTAAAAAATAAAATAATAAGGGTATAATAGTAAAAACATAAGTCCGTCACCGGAAAATGGCTTAGAGGGGTCAAAGTGCACGTTTTATAAAGTATGAGGGTATTTTAAAACCTACAGGGGATTATTTGCACATTTCTAATAGTGTAGGGGAGTTTTGTACCTTTCACCCGATGAAAAATATGCTAAATTTTAGTGGGCTACAATTAGATTTTGTTTTTAGCGGAGGCATAATCATAAATAAGATAAAATTGGTGATATATACAGTAAAAAAAAATCAATTGGGATCTGTGTCTGATACCGATAGTATTTAAGGTATCGATATATTTTAAAAATGTTACGAACTATACTATACAAAACATATTGGATGGCATATTAAATCATACCTATAATTAGAGTTGGTAAAATGAGACACGATATGAATTAAAAGGGTTAGAGTTGATCATAAAAAAGTTAAAGTTATATAAGAGTTAACCTGAACACGACACGTTTGACACGATTATATTTATATTTATTTATTTATTTTCTCTAATTGATCATGGATTGAAATATATCAATAAATTATTACTGAATCGTATCAAATTCAATTTAGTTTTGTTGATAATATGTTAAATAATTAGTTTTGTATTAGATTGTGTTAAATTTAATTTAATATTTTATAATAAATAAATTACATAGGTCGACGCGAATAATATGTAAATTAAATTAAAGTTAATTATATTTGATATATATATTAACCAGATTAACTCCGAATAACTATATATGTTTATGTATGTACGCATGTGAAATGAAAAATGCATATTTCCCCACGGTCAAGCTTAACTTTGGCCCACTCGTTTGAAGCTCGTCCTCAAACTTGTGATTCGAGTGGGTAGGCCTCGTTCTATTTGATAGGAGTATATCATAGCTATAGACTGGGTCAAATTCATCCCGTCAATATGGTTGTGTCAGCTGAAAAGCCCAATGTAGACGTTTCTTTGCTCACAAAAACAGGGATTTCTTATATAATTATATTGTCCTAAACTTAATGAGATTTTCTTTCCTGATACAATTTTAATTTGATATGTGTACCAATGTTCAAAATTTGTAAGGGGAAAGTATATATGTCTACAAAAACCTTTATACTTTTGTATTTGAGTAAATAGCACTCTTACTGTTTGTATATGTACATATAATTTCATTCAAATGAAAAATCATTGCCCATTGCCCCAATAATAAAAATCCGTTAAAACATTACGGTTAAAGTGTCATATGTTTTCACAAGATTTCAATAAAATTTTAAAATCCCAAACTACCATTTCTCTATTCCCATATTGCCCTTGTCCACATTTCTTATATCCACATTGGCTCTTCAATGAATAAGTCACTCCCTACTAGTCAAGTTTTTTTTTTTAAAAAAAAGGTATATCTATCTTAAAACACAATACGAAAGTCATTGATAGAGTGACAAGAATGACAAGAAGCAAATCCGGTGGGGAGACCCCAAATTAATTTTTCCATGATATGAAACATGTATGTAAGGGGTTTAAATAGACCCCGAATGCAGAGGGAAGTGAGAGGTTGTTTGGCTAAACCTATCTCCCTCAAGCTGCACATTAGAATCAATAATATCCACTAGCAAGAAGATTTTTTTATATTATATGTTAGTAATAATAATGGTAATAGTATATACATCCTCCCACTCATATTTGCTTGGCCCTGCCATAGCTCTATCACTAACAGAATTGGTGTAGAATTTGAAAAAGATAAGCTTGTTGAATTTGCCATGGTGCATAATTTGAAAAGGACAAGTTTGTTGAATTTGTCATTGTAAACGGCAAAAGGATAAGGTTAAAGTAATCGTAATTACCTTGATCCTCTCCTCTTAATGTGATGACAAGATGCTAACGGATAGAGCCACCTGATGAGAGAGTTTGAGGAGTAGTGCTATCACCCCCTCCCCTTTCGGCTCCGCCATTTAGAGCCACCTGATGAGAGGGCCCGAGGGGTAGTGCTATCACCCACTCCCCTCTCGGCTCCGCCATTTATAGCCACCTGATGAGAGGGCCCGAGGTGTAGTGCTATCACCCACTCCCCTCTCGGCTCCGCCATTTAGAGCCACCTGATGAGAGGGCCCGAGGGGTAGTGCTATCAACCCCTCCCCTCTCGGCTCTGCCAGATAGAGCCAACTGACGAGAGGGTTCGAGGGGTAGTGTGGTCACCCCGCTCTACGGTGAAAGGCCTTACTCGAAGCTCGCCCCTCTCTAGTCGGATAGGAAAGCTTAGAGGGGCACCTTGGAATGGTTCCATAATCTAATTGTGTACACATCTGATGATCTTAGTGTATCACTAAGTTAATGTTGATGCAAGGTTCGTAATACAAATATGATTATGTTCCGCAAGCTTAAGTCCTTGAGAATAAGCATAAAGGAGTGGAGACTAGGGCTAATGCAAGTGAATACCCTTCGGCTTAGAGTAAAAGGAAAGAGAGGCAAAACAATCAGACGTTCCACTTCGAGGATCCTTCTAAGCCATTATATTTCTTAGATTTTATTCATTTCATGTTGTAGGTGGTGGTTGTTTGTGGTAAATAAAACATTAGTCTCTTATTTATATTAGTTTAGGAAGGATTCAAGTGTCCTATGATTTATTGATATTACTCGCAAATGCCCATCGGGTGTTCCCTGATCCCTAGGTGAGAGCGACCCTTCGGATTAGTGGTCCTATGAGTTACCCCTACCAACTTCTCCGGGAAACCCGTAAGGCATTAAATGCGAGTCTTATCAATCATTCTAATTAATTAGTATGGTCCCTCAAAGCCAATCCCTATCCGTCAGACTGCACTTTCCCCTCTTGCATTAGGTTCTACGAGAGGCCATACTGCATCTCTTAGAACTGAACTAGCTAGCCTCAACCCCCATTCCACTTGATACTTAGGGTCCCGTAAAGAGAAGTCGAGGAGATAGGATTCGGCACCCAAATCATGCCTCCCCCGCTTTAGTCGACACAACCTTTCTCTCATTTCATCCGTCACATTAGGCGTAAGATCAAAAGATGTGTGCACAATTAGATGATGGTACCATTCCAGGGTGCCCTTCTAAGCTTTCCCATCCGACTAAAAATGGGTGAGCTTCGGGTAAGGCCTTTCACCATAGAGGTGAGAGGGGAAGGGTGACAATATTACCCATCGGACCCTCTTTCTAGGTGACTCTAATGGTGGGAGCCGAGAAGGGAGGGGTGACAACACTACCCCTCAGACCCTCTTATCAGGTGGCTTTATTTGGCGGAGCCGAGAGGGGAGGGGTGATAACACGATCCCTCGGACCCTCTCATCAGGTGACTTTATTCGTTAGCATCTTGTCATCATATTAAGAAGAGAGGATCAAGGTAATCACGATTACTCTAACTTTATCTTTTTGCCGTCTACACTTATCCTAGTTTTGCTATTACAAATTTAATTGCGTAATACAAACACAGAGTGACTTCAAGGTAATGGCTTTAGAGTTGACGATTGCGGTTATCTTTTTGGTAATTTTACATATATAAAATTATTTAATATACTTTATATTTTAATAAATAAATTTATAAATATTTTTATTTGTTACTGAATTTTTTTAAAATATAATACCTATTGCCCAAATCTTCAAAATAAAAACATAAAAAATGAACACCAAAAATGAACACCAGTTATATGCACTATATGCATAATAACAAAGAGATTGATTTCTCGCAGTCCAATTTATAATAAGTATGTAATATGACTGTGATATCTTTCTCCTGTATCTCAAAATTTCACATATATAAGTTTCTTGAAATTTTCACTAAAATTTAAACTTTTCTCTTTATTTTCCAAACATCTTAAAGTGTAATAATGGCATTATTATTGTTTAGAATAAATTAACTTTTTAGTTGAAAAAGTTAACTATAAATATTCAAGAAGACTTGCAAAAGATGAAATTAGAATTTATAACATCCTATGTGAAAAATTAAAACATCTAGAACAAATGTGGAAATATCAATAAAATAAATAAATTCTACTTGATGCTACAATTTCAAACATCCAAAACAAATATAAAATAGGGTTAATTTCAGTAAACCCCCCTATACTATCCAGATTAATCAACTAACCCCTTCTCTGTCCACTTTGCCCCCTGTACTATTCAATTTCATCAAATTGCCCCCCTCAGCTCACATTTTGACTAAAAATGCCTAAACTACCCTCAATCAATAGTATAAGGGGGTTTGTTGATTCTACCATTTAAATTTTTTTTTTCAAAAATCAATTATATTTTTCACAAAAATTATAAATTCAGAAATATATATATATATATTTCTTTTGCAAAAAATCTGCAACATATGAAAATTCATTTTTCACAAAAAATTCAAAAAATTTTTTGCAAAAAGGAAATTTTTTTCCGAAAATCTGTAACATATGAAAAAAAAAAAATTTCCGAAAAAATAAAAAAAAAATTCCGAAAATCTGCAACATATGAAAAAAAAAATTCAAAATTTTTTTTGCAAAAAATCAATTTTTTTCCGAAAATCTGCAACATATGAAAAAAAAAATTTCAAATTTTTTTTGCAAAAAATCATTTTTTTCCGAAAATCTGCAACATATGAAAAAAAAAAAATTCAAATTTTTTTTTGCAAAAAATCATTTTTTTCTGAAAATCTGCAACATTTGAAAAAAAAAATTTCAAAATTTTTTGCGAAAAATAAAATTGCCAAAAATCTGCAACATATGAAAAAAAAAAATTCAAAATTTTTTTTGTAAAAAATAAATTTTTTTCGAAAATCTGCAACATATGAAAAAAAAAAATTCAAATTTTTTTTGCAAAAAATCATTTTTTTCCGAAAATCTGCAACATATGAAAAAAAAAAATTCAAAATTTTTTGCGAAAAAAAAAATTTCCGAAAAAAAAAAAAAATTTTCCAAAAATCTTTCCACTTTGCAAAAGAAATATATATATATTTCTGAATTTATAATTTTTTTGAAAAATATAATTGATTTTTGAAAAAAAAAAATTTAAATAGTTGAATCAACAAACCCCCTTATACTATTGATTGAGGGTAGTTTAGGCATTTTTAGTCAAAATGTGAGCTGAGGGGGGCAATTTGATGAAATTGAATAGTATAGGGGGCAAAGTGGACAGAGAAGGGGTTAGTTGATTAATATAGATAGTATAGGGGGTTTACTGAAATTAACCTATAAAATATCAATAAAAATTTTTGCTTCAATAATTTAGAATAAATTAACTTTTTAGTATAAAAAATTGACTATAAATATTCAAGAAGACTTGCAAAAGGTGAAATTAGAAATTTTAACATCTATAACAAATGTGAAAATCTAAAAAGCATAACTTCTGGTATTAATTTACATTTTGATTTTATACCAGTCTCTGATCTGCTCTGCGATAGGCATTTCATTGTCGTAGATTCAGCGAGAGAGATGAGCGGACACGACTCCAAGTACTTCTCCACCACCAAGAAGGGTGAAATCCCCGAGCTCAAAGAAGAGCTTAATTCTCAGTACAAGGTATATATCTATATCTATATCTATATCTATATGTATATATGTATAGATGACATAAATTTACATTGATGCGTTTCTTCGAGTTTGAATCAAATCCTTTTACCAGTTTTGTGCTTGATCTGCTTATGTTACCTCCTGATTCAACTCATATTGCGTTTTGGCTAACCATCTATATATCTTATCTGCCGTCGAATTGCATTTCGCTTATTGAAATTCATGGATTGATGTTAGTAGTTGCTGGTTATGCTGTTCAAGAATGCAGGAATCTGCAATATATAGGTGTGTGTGTGTGTGTATTAATAGATATGGGCACGCCCAATTTCTGCAGTTTGGATACCGGGAAAATTGAGGAGCAGGAAAATTGTAGGGTTAGGATCCTTAGGAAAGAAGTTTTTCTGGAATCCAAAAATTTCTAAAAAGAAGAAGAAAATCAACCTATTATGGTGTAATAAATCAATTAGATTAAGTTAAGTGAAATTTTGTTGTTTGAAGTCACCAGAAATATATTTGAGATGTAATTGATTTGATCTTCTTATGCTTTCTGGGCTATTAGGAGTTTTATAGATTGCCTAGAATAGCTTGATCATCCTTGATGTAGTTTTGATATTTCGTGTTTGGATATTAGGGTTCATTGTGGTGTTTGTTATATGGGACTTTTACATGTAGCACTGATAAATTTCTTCAAAATTTTGGTCAAATGTGATTATATTGTTGCCAACAACGTAGATTTATTTGTTTCGAGTTTAAATGGATTTTACTTGTTTTTGTAGTGTAAACAGTATTTGCTTAAATTGTTTACCTCATGACCATAAAGAATAGTTTGTTTGGATCATTACAATCAACTTGTGGTTATGTTGTATTTCGGAAATATATATATCGGACGAGTTCGTTGCCGGTCTTGACTAAAAAATGTGTTAATATTGGACAACTTCATGTTTTTATTTTTATTCCTGACAGTCTTTCATTCTTTACTTTTGTAATAGTATGAAATGCCTATTCCTATGCTATGCCATGCAGGATAAGAGAAAAGATGCGGTAAAAAAGGTGATTGCTGCAATGACTGTTGGGAAGGATGTTTCATCGCTGTTCACAGATGTTGTCAATTGCATGCAAACAGAAAATTTGGAGCTCAAAAAACTTGTTTATCTTTATCTCATAAACTATGCTAAAAGTCAACCCGACCTAGCTATACTTGCTGTAAATACATTTGTGAAGGTAAGACATAAGAGCCATTATATTGTATTACTAAGATATTTATTTTTTCTGCATCAATTGGTGCAGCTGATAAAGTAGGAGCTTCATAAAGTCTCGCCATAATAATTGCTTTGGAAAAAAAGAAAAAGGAAAAACAAGTACTACCTTGGAAAGAAAATCCTTAAATTGTATATATTCTACTTTTGATTTCTTGATAAATTACCTCACGAGTCACGACTGCTCTTCTTTATGGTCAATGACAAATGGCTGGCCTTTGAGTCTTGAGGAAATTTATTTTATTTGGTAGCTCTGTCCAGATTAGAAAAATATTTGGAGATGCATACTGAAGTATGGAAACTTCTAAGAAGATGTTGAATTATGTTGTGCACATGTTATAGATAATTCGTAAGCACTCTTGTACAAATTCTTGTATGGCGTGTCCATATATGCTAATATATGTAGATATAATTTTTATTTCTCATACCTCGCCGGCCAATCCAAGAATGTTTTAAACACGTGTTACTGTGGCCTTATCCAGCACGCCATCAAAGAAGTTAAGTATAGCCTCAATGTGGGCAACCTGTGATTTAAATTAAATTTTGATATTTACAGTCGTAGTCACATCAAGTCAAGAATGCAATAGGCACTTTTTGATATAGGGAATGGATTAAATTGTGAAACTAGAATAACAAAAGTAGTAGTGCTAATAGTAGTGGTTGGTATGTGAGTATGTATAGTATAATGACAGTTGTAATATTTCATCTTCTATGTTATATAAATCTTGGTAGAAAACTTCAAAAATTACTCAAAAGTTAAAACTTATGGAAGTTAATAGATATGTATATGTACCATCACGTTTGTGTTCTACCATTTTTAGGATTTGTTGTGTTGTTGCTCTGTTGTATGGGACCGTGTCTGTGCTACTTGGGGGAAGCATTTCCATTTTTATCCTTCCTGCCTAAAATCAGTGTACTACATCATCTTCGACCTTCTCCTTCTCATGAATACATGCTGCCTTTAGGTTTTATGTCTTTTTTATCTAATTTATTATGTTATGTGGTTTCTACTTTGCTGGAAAATTGCTTCCAAGGGTTTCTAATAGTATTTTGATTTTCAATGTCTCTGCAGGACTCGCAAGATCCAAATCCACTAATTCGTGCTTTGGCTGTAAGGACAATGGGATGCATTCGTGTTGACAAAATTACAGAATACTTATGTGATCCTCTTCAGAGATGTCTCAAGGTTTGGTTTAGTCCTTTTCCTTTTTCCTTATCGTTTAATACTTGGTAAGAAGTTTACCTTCTCTCACGCCGTTGGCAATTTCTCTCCCCTGCAGTAATGGTGCAAATGTATTCTAGTTCAATTGCACATCCTGTCAATATCATTGAACCATAGCATCTTTGTCATGTAATGCCTTGTGCAATTCTTTGTTCAAATTTCCCATCATCTTGGATATCCTTTTTTTCTTCAGGATGATGATCCCTATGTCCGCAAGACGGCAGCTATATGTGTGGCTAAACTGTATGACATAAATGCTGAGCTAGTAGAGGACAGGGGTTTTCTGGAAGCTCTTAAAGATTTGATATCTGACAATAATCCAATGGTTGTAGCAAATGCCGTAGCAGCACTTGCAGAAATTCAGGAGAACAGTAGCAGACCAATATTTGAGATCACGAGCCACACACTTTCAAAGCTCCTTACTGCACTCAATGAATGCACAGAGTGAGTTTGTTATTTTAAAATATGTTATTTGTTCGGGTATTTAAAAGAAATATGTGATAGAATTTGCCATTGCATAGGTGAGTATTAAATTTCTTTCAGCTGATTTTTCTTGTTTAAGTGGTCATATATAGTTGATGTTGGTCAGAAGATATACACGGTGTCCTTGTAGCAATAATCTAGGGTTAGAGATAATATTTCACCCTCACTATTTCACTTAAAGTTAGCAAATATTCCAGTCAACGTATTTTTTTGGTTGGTCCTAGATTCTACTCCATTAGAAATGCTTCTCCGTTGTAAATGTAGGAATTACATTGATATGATACCTAGCAGGGGCCAATTTTTCATGCCTGTCTGAGGTTTGCGATGTAATACTCTTTGATTTATTAATTCATACCTGGCAGGTTGAGTAAATTGCTTCTTTCATTTTATTTTAAAGCCTTAAAATATACCAGAAAGTAGATAATCTAGTTATAGTCTGTTGTAGCCTTGAAGCAACTGCTATGCAATTCCTACCTAATTGTTTTATTAATTCGTGTATATATTTGTATGGATTAAAAATGACATCTTTTCATAGTCATATCTAGAGTGGTGTATTGACACATGTTTAGTCTCTCCTGGCTTGCTTTCCTCTTCCCATCTTTCCCTAAGGGGGACCAGCACTATGATGGCATATTATCAAGAGGGATGTCCAATGGGCGATTAGCTTTTATTTTTTACTTTCTTCCTTCCATTTTATTGAGTTGGAGGAAAGTGTAATAGGTATATGTGTCTGAACTTACTATGCCTTTATTGTGATTTAAGTTAACTATGTAAGCAATGGTAATTGCAAAAGGATAGAACTCACTTTGGGAAAGAATTAGTCTCAATTTTCTGGGGCGTGTTAGTTATCAGATAGTCTTGTATATTCAATAGGTAGGATGGTCACAATGGCATTGGGGCAGATCCCAAGCTCTTTTTGCTATCAATCATGGATGCCATACTTACCAATAGATGATTCTTTAAACCCTTTCATCATAGCACTGATTTCATTTTGTAAAATCTGGTCAATATTAAGCTTCTGCTTCACTCATCAAATGTTAATTATGATATATGAGCTTAGGTGGGGTCAAGTTTTCATATTGGATGCACTTTCCAAGTACAAGGCAGCAGATGCTCGTGAAGCTGAAAATATAGTTGAGCGAGTTACTCCAAGATTACAACATGCAAATTGCGCAGTAGTGCTTTCAGCTGTTAAGGTGGCATTCATTTATTTTGACTAGCTTGATTGATATTTTTATCGGTTCTATTAATGTCCTCAGTGCTCAGGCCCCAGGGTCATTTACTTATTTGAACAGTTGCAGTGTTAAACATATTTTCTACTTTTGTTTGTTTATTTGGCCTAGCAGATGATTCTCCAACAAATGGAACTCATCACGAGTACTGATGTGGTTCGAAATCTTTGTAAGAAAATGGCTCCTCCTCTTGTGACTTTACTTTCAGCCGAACCGGAGATTCAGTATGTTGCATTGCGGAACATCAATCTAATTGTACAAAAACGGCCTACCATCCTTGCCCATGAAATCAAGGTGATTTGTTGTTTTTCTTGTCTTACTTGACATGTGGCTGTAGAAAAATGAGTATTTCTTTCTTTGGTTTACTTTTTGTTTCTTGTAGGGATTGCTGAATAACAAGGGTGTAATTTAAGAATCCCGTTCTCTTTTGCTAGGTTTTTTTCTGCAAGTACAATGATCCAATTTACGTGAAGATGGAAAAGTTAGAAATCATGATAAAACTTTCTTCAGACCGGAATATAGACCAGGTGAGTAGACTTTTGTAGGATTAATCATTCCTAATTTTGGCATCTCTTACACAATTTTGGTTTGGTTGTAATACTCCTCGGTTTGCCCTTCCGACAGGTTCTGTTGGAGTTCAAAGAGTACGCTACCGAAGTGGATGTTGATTTCGTCAGAAAGGCTGTTCGTGCTATTGGGCGATGTGCCATCAAGTTGGAGAGAGCAGCAGAACGTTGCATTAGTGTATTGCTTGAGCTGATCAAGATTAAAGTGAACTATGTTGTTCAAGAAGCTATTATAGTGATCAAAGATATTTTTAGGAGATATCCTAACACGTAAGGCTTTTTTTTTTTGGGCCATCACATTTTTTATGTTCTTCGGACACCCTTGTATTTGACGTTATGTCATTGTTGTATTCTGATACTTGTCTTTCTAAATTTGTCCTCGATTCCATCTTTTTCTGCAGCTACGAGTCCATCATTGCTACACTCTGTGAGAGCTTAGACACTCTAGATGAGCCAGAGGCGAAGGTTCTCTGATAGTTGTAGGGCTTTATTCTTCTATGATTCCCTATGTTCATCAGAATTTATGCCACTCATTTATTATCGTAATATCCCTCACAGGCATCAATGATATGGATAATTGGTGAATATGCTGAAAGAATTGATAATGCTGACGAGCTCCTCGAAAGCTTTCTGGAGAGTTTCCCTGAAGAACCTGCACTAGTCCAGTTGCAGTTGCTGACAGCAACAGTCAAACTTTTTCTGAAGAAGCCTACTGAAGGTCCACAACAGATGATACAGGCATGTAATCTTGATTTTAGGAATTGTATTTCACTCTTTGGACAATGATTCTTTTCAAAACAATATCAATGAAGAAGAGAAATCAAAGATGTCTTCGCTACCCCTTTTTGGATGTGCTGCATGCTGCATACGAGTCGTAATTTCTTTTCGCATTACAGTCCTAGTAGGTATAGATCAACATTGGTTTGAACTATCTGTATGGCTATGCCATAGTTCAGGGTAAGCGTCTGGATCCAGCCTCTTCATAGCTTTAGCAAAAAAAATTATCGTACTTGGTAAATGGTAACTATGCCGAATGTGTCTGAAACAAGAAAATTTTGCCATCAACACTAATGGTGCAAAAGATTCAACAATATTTTCAGGTGAACCTATGTGCATCGAGGTTATTGCTTTACTAGCATTGGTGCTTGATTGAGGAGAAGAAAGGATTAAGATTTTTATAATTTTTTAAATAGAAAGATAAAATCCTGTCATTTACTACGGTGCTTAGAGTGAACAAGTTGGGTAAAATATTTCATACAAGACTGTCCTCCTGGTTTGAACCATGAGATTGCAGGAGATGTTTGTTGGGTTATAATCCTAGCATGGATTGATACTGGGTGACTTTAAAATACTTAGGACTGGACTTGTGACTTTTGGTATACTTAGGACTGGACTTTTGGTATACTTACGTTATTGCTCAATGATTATCCTGTCAACTTGGGATATTGGGAGGGGTATATTTGGTGTTTCTTCAACCTCTGTCAATTTGGGATGTTTGTCTAAGATAATTTCTGAGATATTTGAAAAATGATTGATGGTTCATTATGATTGATGTATTCTTCCCTGCTGTTGTAAAGTGATTTCCCCCCTTTTCTGCCTAGTGAAATTTAGTGTCCGTTATATATATAAGATCTTTTATATAAGCATCTTGTAGCTTTTGTTTCAATGCTTTCCTTGATTTGACATCTGCAATACTACTGATCCAGGCATGCAAATTTCTAGGAGTTATTATTTCAGATGCTAAAGATAGACATATATTATTTTTTATGTTGATTGTGAAATATTTTATTTACATGTTGATTCTTACAAGTGTCATCTTTATAGGTTGTGTTGAATAATGCCACTGTGGAGACTGATAATCCGGATTTGCGTGATCGTGCGTACATATATTGGCGTCTTCTTTCAACTGATCCTGAGGTATGTAGAAGCTATGATGCCCATTCCGGTTTAACAAATTTTATGAAGTGAAGCCCCATTCTGTTTCCTTCTCCTTTGATATTAAAAAATTCAGAGACTGATGCTTCTATGATGCCCATTCCGGTTTTTTTCGTCTCAACAAAAAAGTATTCCCTGGGATTTGATGCCCCTCCCGGTCCCAGCACCCTCAGATAACAAGGATCTCTGTTGGTGCTTACCTTTTCCTTGGATATGATGCCGCTACCATTGTCAATGGGGTCCTTGTACACACCTCATTTTAGTACAACTTCTAGGGCCACTAGGCAAAAGATAAGTAAAGCCTTAGGTAACAGTCTGCTTCAGCTCCACTCCATGAATTGTTCAATTTTTGCTTGTGCTAATTTGAAGGTCTTCAGGGGAGATAAGGGGATTGTGTTATGTAATTAGTCAGTTGTATTAAACTCTAGGCTTTCTGAACTCCTTGTGACCGTGCATTTGAGGACCCTAACATGATGGACCTTCTTTTTCTCTCTCAGGCAGCGAAGGATGTGGTGTTAGCTGAGAAGCCTGTGATCAGTGATGATTCAAACCTACTTGATTCGTCACTTCTTGATGAGCTTCTTGCCAACATAGCTACTTTGTCCTCTGTGTATCACAAACCCCCCGATGCATTTGTGACCCGTGTGAGGACTGTTCAGAGAACCGAGGAAGAGGACTATCCTGAGGGGAGTGAAACAGCATATTCCGATACACCTTCTCATGCAGTTGATAGTGGTGCATCACCACCTGCTACTTCAAGTAATGCTGCAAGGCAACCAGCCACTGGACAGGTGGCACCTGCACCTCCTGCTGTGCCAGATTTACTTGGTGACCTTATAGGCCTGGATAATAGCAACAATGCTATTGTGTCCGTTGATCAGCCTGCACTGCCTACAGGGTAAGTGTGGTCGAACGATTTGTTATTGGTAAATTGATTGTTGTGCTGTTGAATCATCTGGCTAAGGCATTTGCAATTTAATTGAAATTTGTTGTTTAAATAGTGCAATATTGTTATTGGGTTTGCCAGTACCTGGGAATACTATGTGCAGCTGATAGTAACTTCAACGTACTTCATCGTTTTTTAAGTCTAAACAGGATGAGATGTGCTTAATGAAAATTCAGCTTGATTTTTGTAACTATAAATGCACTGACAGAATTCTAACCTCAATTACAGCCCTCCATTGCCGGTTTTATTACCAGCATCAACTGGTCAAGGCCTGCAAATCAGCGCACAGCTGATACGAAGAGATGGTCAAATATTTTACAGCTTAAGATTCGAGAACAACTCACCAATACCCCTTGATGGGTTTATGATCCAGTTCAACAAGAATACATTTGGCCTTGCTGCTGCTGGACCTCTTCAGGTTAGAATTGTTTAGCTCCATGGTTTAAGAGAACACAACCTTTCAAGGTTTAAGTTCTAATGATGTCTCATTCTGAACCAGGTCCCGCTATTACAACCTGGGACAGCAGCAAGTACTCTTCTGCCTATGGTGTTGTTCCAGAATATAGCTCCTGGTCCTCCAAACACACTTCTGCAGGTTGCTGTGAAGAATAATCAACAACCTGTGTGGTACTTCAATGATACAATGTCATTGTTGGTATTCTTCACCGAGGATGGGAGAATGGAGCGTTCTACATTTCTTGAGGTAATTACTAATGAGATCTTGTTAAATGTGTAAGTTATGTCTATCATGTTCTAATTTAATAAATTGGAGTTAATGATGATGATTATGCTGTCTGCCTCAGATTTCCCCTTTGTTATTAGGCCATCAAAAGTTTACTTCTGATAGAATGCATGCTGCAAAAAATAACTATCTAGGATAGTTGGATAACTCGGGAATTTCGCAATATGTTCGAAAATTTGATGAATGCGTTTTCATATGTCTAGTGCTGCTTATGAATAATTACCTGCAAAATGTAATTATCTAGGATAATTGGATAGCTCAGGAATGTTGCAATATGTTTGCAAATTTGATGAATGCTTCTTCGTATGTCTAGTGTTGCTTATGAACAATTACCTTCAAAAAGTAATTATCTAAGATAATTGGATAGCTCGGGGATGTTGCAATATGTGGGAATATTTGATGAATGCTTCTTCATATGTTTGATGTGCTGCTTATGAATTACTTGACAATACAAGCTCTCTGAATTCACCTGCCAAAAATTCGTATTGTTTCTATGGTAGTAATTGAAGTGTGGTGCTTTTCTATTTTCTCGCGCAGACATGGAAGTCCTTGCCTGATTCAAATGAGGTCTTAAAGGACTTTCCTGGCATTGTGGTGAACAGTGTGGAATCAACCCTAGACCGGCTGGCTACATCGAACATGTTTTTTATTGCTAAGCGTAAGAATGCAAACCAAGACGTGTTGTATCTCTCTTCTAAGATCCCTCGGGGAATCCCTTTCTTGATTGAATTCACAGCAGTTATCGGAATCCCTGGGCTCAAGTGTGCAATTAAAACTCCAAGCCCTGAAATGGCTCCACTTTTCTTTGAAGCCCTTGAAGCTCTACTCAAGAGTTGATCCCGGGTGTTCTCTTTTTTCCCCTCCACTTTTTATTTCTTATGTATTTTTATTTTCGTTTTTCCTTAGGAATGTCTTTCCTTCTCTTTTCGTTTTTCTTAGATTTTATAATTTTTGGGTGGTCGAATTTTGGTGTTTGTTCTGTATAAATTCGTAGGCGTCTGAGATCGAGGGTGGTCTTTTACCTGTTCAGCTCCTTCTCACTGGATATTTATTATAATTTTTTTCTCTTTCTGTTACACGACATTCGATTTTGTCAACCCGATTGAACATATTTTGCAGATGTAATTTGTTTCTACAATCTATATAGTTAACTAGAATAAGCACATTTTGCTTTCTGATTAAAATTATTGGGGCTATGAACATTCGCTTTATGTTTATTTAATTATAGGAATAGGAAAAATTAGCGTATGCTTGTTTTGTCCAATTTATTATCATTCCCAGTCACTAAGACCGGGTCCGGATTTTTATTCTTGATTTCTTATTGTACTGGTTCTACATTTAACTTTACAGTTTTTTTTATTGGAAGTCTTCATAACCTCTTTTGCACCAGCTTCCTCTAGTTTGCACTCAATAAATATTCTTATCAAGAAAACTAGCTATTGTAGTGGGACAAGAAAGATTTTTTGCCCATCTTTATAAGGGATTTTAGATTTGTACTTTATGCTTGTACCCTGTTATTTAAATCAAATGTGAGCTTTAATAATACTAATTTATTTTTAAAAATAGTTTATTTGAATTTCTGAAATAATTATGTAATATACTGGTGCCTTTGAAAATGATTGTGTTAGTTTTGATAAAGGAAGAAAATGGCCTGTTTCGTTCGTGCTTTTGCTTTCGTGTTGTGTATTTTAAAAGCAGAAGTATATGCTTTTATTGTGGAGTGTTGTGAAAGCACGTTTAGTATTGATTTTTTTGTCGTGTAATTTGTAAAAGCAAAAAATACAATTTTTTTAGTGAATTTTTGTAAACAGTACACAAAATACAAAAAAAAATTTTTTTATTATTTCGATACTTCCTAAAAATAATTTATTTTTTATTTGTCGAAAGCAAAATATTTGTGTCAAACATAATTTTGTTGTGAAAAAAAGAAAATTAGAAAACAAAAAATAAAAAGTTGAACCAAACGGGCCCTAAATTAATTTTGTACGTTTAACGGTAGATTGCAAATATTATTCTGTTTTCAAAATTATTGGTCTTTTGCCGTTATATTAAATGCGTTTGACTGAACACCTGGGAAATGAATCCGACGGACGATGCACGATAATACGGTGATGCGAGTTGCACTGAATCGTGAGCTCTCTGAGTAGATAGAGATATATGATATATATATATATATAAGTAGGTACGATATACACAGCGTAAAGTTAATGCAGAGCATGTGCTTGGTGGAGCCCAGACCTTTGAATCCTAGGAGTAGGGAGGAGTGCTCTCCAGCTGCCTCGTAGAAAGAGCGGACTCCAAATCAAATTTCAAATTTATGAAATTTATATACAGTGTCTATACAAAATAATACATACAAAACTACGCCGAGTTTTGAATTGAACTTAGGAGAGAGAAGAAGAAGAAGGAACTGTTTGGCTACGAATACTTTTTCTTTGCCTGGATAAGATCCGACACCTGTTGTCCTTGACACGTGTACATCAGCAGGTATCAGTGGCTTACCTCAGCTTCTAACAACCGGCTTGGACTGGGCAAGTTTTGCTTTGATGCTGGGGAAAAGTATTTGGACGCAAATGCCCTTTTTCTCCATTGATTATTAATTTGTATAATGTTTTTTTGAGAGCTACTTACTTTGTATAAATTTTGGTCATAATAATTTTGCGATTGCGATGTCGTGCCAGTAGTGACAAGTGACAACTATAATCGTGTAACAAAGGAGGTTATATTGTTATTAAGTATCACGAATATGATTATATGAGTGGCACCGATGTTCGGTCCAAGATTTAAATTGTTTTATTATCATATATTCGAAACTAAAAATAAAATCTATAAGCTAATTCAAATTTCGTTTCAAATAAAATTTTGTACTTTGAATTTAGAACAAATCATCTCATCTAATTTTTTTAAATCTAGATCTTATTTTTATATTAGTCATACAATAAATTATAATAGATTTTATATACATAAGTTTTTTACATACATTAATTGATAATTTTGACTTTCGGGTGAGAAAAATTATTTTGAACGGTATTTGGTAAAAATTTTAGAAGAACTTTTGAATTTTAGAAGAACGTTTTAAAAAAGTTGGGGTACCAACTTCTTAAAACAACTTATGTTTCTTTTTCTCTTCTGCGAAAAGTTATAAGCAAAAATTATATCAAACAGAGTTTTAGTATTATAAGGAAATCATATTTATTTGAATATTAAGTTGAATTTATCTCATTATAATTTTTCAGTGCATGTAAAACATTATGTATGAAGGATTTCGGATTCAAAAGTTCACTCAAGTTCCCTTAAAATTTTTGGAGATCTGAATGTCAGTCTTAGGCGTCACCTTATAAAACAACTAAGTTAACAATCCAACAAATCTTGCATCATACCGCTTAAGACTTGCTAATTATAGGAATTTCATAATAATTTTATTTACTCTAACTCTCTTTTAAGTAAACATGAAAAATGAATTTTATTAAGGAATTACTATCATTTACTACCTCATCCATAATTGGTTGGTAAAGTTAGTATAATACTCCTTCCGTCCTAATTTAAGTGTCCATATTCTCTATTCAATTAATTTCAAAATAAGTGTTCAAATTGAAAAATCAATACATTTTTTTTTGATTAATTTACCAATTTACCCTTCAAGAAGTCATAAAATATATAAATTATAAACATCACGTCACTTGGTGGGACTAAGGGTAAATTTGATTTTTCATTCACTATCACACCAATAAAAATCATCCCTTTAAAAAGTTGAATTCTCCAAAATGAACTTATAATTTGGGACAAAGGGATGACAATAAAACTCGTCCCGCCCTGTTTATCTCGAGTTTGGGGCCTCAATTAAGTTAATCAGGGTGGGAAAAAATCCCCTATTATATTCGGGGCGGTATGGGTACCCTTGCCCGGCCCCGTTCAAGTTATTTACTGAAATATCCTTATATATTAAATATTATAAATATATCCATATATATTAAATTTATTATAAAGATACTCATATATATGTATATTTTAATATTATTTTTATACTTAAAATTTTAAAAAAATAAAAATAATAATCGAGGTGCGGGAGAATTCGGGGTGGGGCGGGTAAAAAAAATAAAAAATAAACTGAATGGGGCGGGAAAAAATAACCGGGATGGGAAAGGCTTATCACTAGAACTATTATTAGTGTACCACATTGGTCATATTATATCCCATTTTGTGGCCATCCCTTCCAAAACAGACAAAAATGAAACAACAAATATAATAATAATAAATAACTGAAAATAGGAAGATGCCAAAATGGTAGCTGAAGCGGAGCCGAGGAGGCAATGGTGAGCAAAAGAAGAGGGCAAAACCGGTAACAGAGTAAGGAGGTAAGAGAGAGAGAGAGAGAGAGAGAGAGTACGGTACTATTGCGTATGCAGCAGTGCATAATAGCAGCAGGGTCGTTTCCAATGGCAGTTGGTAAGCATTTAGTGTATGTCTTCCCTCTCTCTCTCTCTATTCACTCTTCTTCTCTGATTTGATTGAAATCCCTCTCTCTCTCTCTCTCTCTCTCTCTCACACACACACACACACATATACACAAACAAACAGAGCACACACTCCAAATTCCCGCATTTTCGTCACTCATCCCCATCTTCGACCTCCAATTTCACCCAGATCCCTCCACATTCTTCGATTTCTGAACCCAAATTCAGAATTTTCTCTCTCCAAAACCACTGTTTTCACTCTCTCCTCAAGCTCGCATTGCCTAGTTTATGCTGATTCCTAGTTGTATACACAGGTATTTCATTGCGTGTATATGATTATATATATACACTACTTATAATTAACTTTGTTGCATTTGTTTCCAATCATTTGCAGACTTTCTGCTTTCTAATTTACTATTACTCATGGTTTATATACACAGTTCAATTCAGATTCTTCATTAATCATTTCTCTAATTATAAAGCTTAATTTGAAGTTCTCTTTTCTTACAATCTGAATTTGTACTAGTACACACACATATGTCTTTATATGTGCGTATATATATGTGTATCCATTTTTTGGCAGAACTAAATTGTGGACTGAAAACACTTTTTCTTGTTTTTTTCTTCTGAATATGATGTTAATTGGAAGTGAGAGTAGATAAAATATAGGTTAGTGAGTTTTGAATTTAATTTAGTTGAGATTGGGTCAATTTGGGAGATTAATTAAGAAGTTGAGGGTTTCATTTTCTTCGTTTTATATTTTTGTTCTTCAGTCTATATGTAACACATTTATTTTGATCAACCTGAGTCCGTGAATGGCAGAAAATCGGTTAAACTTAATGGGTCCTCGCATTTAACGTTTTCTCAAAATATTCGTGTTAAACCCTAGGAATAACTCATTCAATTACAACAGCTCTCTCTCTCTCTCTCACACACACACACACACAATCTGGTATGGCTTATTTTGAGAGTTTGATCTCTTTATTACATTAACTCACACTTTAACTTTTCAGGGATTCGGACAGAGCTTGAGGTTTTCAAGTTCAGTATCAGAACTTTAAATTCTTTGGAAGTTCTAAGAACTCTTCTTCTCAGCAAATCACCATGAAGATAAGTTAGATAAAAGGAAAAATTGGGATGACAACTTTTTTGGGCACCTTGTGAAATTGAATATGATGGTTTTCAACTTTTGGTTACTGGGTTCTGATTGCAATCTTGTAAATTGGGTTTGTTTAGCCAAATTATTGCGGCGAGGAAGGTTTAGTGGGTTTTGAGGGAATTGGGTATTGGACAGTGGAGGACAAGTTTGCTGTTTTTGCTTCATTTCAAGTTAATTGGGATTGCTTGTTTTCTGTTTCTTGTTTGGAATTGGGGTAAAGGAATTTAGAGTGGAAAAATGCTGGAGGCTGAGCTATGTTCGTCTCGGATTCTATTGCCTTTTCGGGAGGAAAGTGGTGATGAAGAGCTTTCTGTGCTTCCTAGGCACACCAAAGTTATTGTAACAGGGAACAACAGAACAAAGTCTGTGTTGGTGGGTTTGCAAGGAGTAGTCAAGAAGGCTGTTGGACTTGGTGGTTGGCATTGGCTGGTATACCCTTTACTTTTCCTTTCATGGTTTTTATTTATTTTTTGTTAATGCTGAAGAATCATATAAATTATAATCTCAACACTGTGATTATCCTATATTATTTATATATATTGATGACATTATTTTTATTGCTCCCAATTAAGACAAAATGGAAAGAATCCAAAGCATGACAATAAGTTGGTGATTCTTTAATTTTACAAGTTCAAGTTCTGATTGGCCATCATAACGAGTATCAATTTTGTTAGTAACAAATTAAAAGCATGCAATATTTCAATAATATTGACATGAAAATTAAAATTATCCCTCTCTCAAGATGTGGGATTTTCTTATTATTGACATTAAAATTATTTATAATATGTTTCCCGTTATAAATAAATTACCTTTGGAATTCTATTGATAGTGTTTTCCTTTTGGAAAAAAATTGTAAACCATCTTCCGTGGTTTATATTTTTTTCAGTTTGAGTTTTTCTAAGCTCCAAAATACTAGAAAGTATCAACAAGCTCCATTTTTCTTTTTCGACGTGGATTAAAAGCAATAGGTAAGTCTCTCTTGATGCCTTCTATTGCTTCTTCTCAAAGTGATAGTTGCTGCGGAGAAGCTTATTTACTAGGGTAAAAAAAAAAGAAAAATGAAAAGAATCTTAAAGAAAGGAAGTATGGGAATTGTTTGATTTTATAGAAAGAGAGTTTATCTGTTTGCTAGATCCTTTTGTCACAGGGTCCTCTATTTAGTCTACTAAAGAGAAACAAACTCTTTTAACGGTCCTATTTGGCTGCTTAGGTGTCCGGACCCATCTCACTTAACTTTCTCTTTATGAATGTGTTTCTCTCTCCCCTTCATTAGTTTCAAGATGACAAGTATAAATATGTAAAAATTGATCGATAGTATTTTGATTTAATACATATATATATATATATATATATATATATATTCAATGTGTTTTCATCTTTTGAAAACATTCAATATTCTTTATTTTAAAATATATGTTATATACTTCTCTATGTTATACAATATGTCTAATACTGACAGGGGGGGGGGGATTATTCTCTCTCTCTCTTTGTTTTCCATAATGTGAAAGAGAGGGGGTGTGCAAGAAATTGGTGGGTACAATCTTAAAAGTTTCATGAAAGCATAGATATATTAGGCAAATTACAGAAGAATCAGTGGGCAGGTAGTCTGTGATGGGTATATTCTTATACAAAACCGTAAAAAAAGAATAAAAAAAGAATAAAAAAAGAAAGAAAAGAAAGATAGATGGTTGCATTCAATTATATTTCCTCATGTAATATATGAGTGTAGATTTTTTGGATTCAATTATCTCTCTTCATGTGACATATGAGTGTATATGTAACAACAAACTAATCATGAAGCAGATTTGATGTTTGAATGTGTGAACACCTTTAAAACAAAGAAACCTCTGTCAGTTCTCTATGCCGGTAAACACTACTTGTGCTACTGAAACCCTTGATTCAAAATGTGTGAACACCTTTAAAACAAAGAAACCTCACTCTTCTTTATTCTTCTTGTTTCTGTTGTGTTGTTTTGGCATTGCTTTGATTGAGTAACCTCCTTTCTGTTGAGTTGGATTATATATATATTATTTTGTGACCCAATTCTTGCAGTGAAAATAGTACAAGAACATAACCGATTATTAATTAAGTCTGTTTTGCTTATTTTTTAGAAAAAGATAATATTATTAACTGGTTTTTTTGGTGCATGGTAGTGTTTGTTCTTGTGGTTTGGGATTGAGATTTCGTACTATATCATTTATGCTGTCACATTGGGATAGGGTGTTAAATTTGTATTCATTAAACTCTATGATATACAAGGTTTTAAAGAATGGAGTTGAAGTGAAATTGCAAAGGAATGCTTTGAGTGTGCTGGAACCTCCCACTGGGAACGAAGAAGATGAAGATGATTTCGATAACTCAAGCAGTGGCTCTGACATTGGTGAAAAAGACAACGATTTCTGTAAGTTTAAGCTTCATTCCGGATCCAATAGCAAAACTTTTTTCCAAGGACCTTGTCCACCCATGGTTGTTTGGAAATCATCATCCCTTGTAAGGTTATTACCATTTCTTTTTGCAGCCAGTGGTATCGAGTTCAGCAAACTGAGCAAGCCGAGGATCAGATATGCAAGACCATGGGTATCTACCTCGGCAAAGTCGACAAATCGTGGCAGTTGCAGAGAAGTTCCATCAGATATTCACACATCTCAACTGGTAACCAAAAACCTAGAGAGAAATTTTCATTCAAGTAGCATCAAAATATCATTCTGTACTGTGAAACATGAAATTTTGTCACCACACTCGTATGGTTGGAGGACCCTCATTGAAGTTATATATTCTCTAGTAATCACTTCAGCATTAATAAATGAGCTTCAGAGAAGATTTTTCTTTGGAGATAATTGGGATTCTATATCGAGATTGTTACTTTGCAAGCCCTACTGTTACTAATTTTACAACATATTTCGTTTACGTGGTTGTCCAGAGAGTGAACTTGGCAAAATTAGGGAGCAGCTCATTGTGGAGATACTGTAGACGCTTCAACCTTGTGGGTGTTGCTAAATGCTTACTTTTGTAATATCTACATTTTCTTCATATTCCGAGACATCCTAAACCCAACTCTCTGATTTACAATTTTCAATTGCAGGGAAGCAGCAACTCTAATTTTCCTACAAAGGAACAATTGGTTAATACGGTTAACCATCATTTCAATTCACAGGTCTCTCTCTCTCGCCAACGAACATATATTCTTATGAACATGTATTCTTGTTTCGATGACTCTGTCGACGTTGATACAACAAAACGGCTGATGCTGTTCTTAAATTTCTTTTTACAGCAACAGCAACTGGACGAGGTACAAGTGATTGGGGAGTTTATCCGTGCAGCCAAGAGACTGAAGTCTAAGTCAGTAGATGCACATAGACAGTAGAGGGTGATTAGAGAAACTAATGTTCAATGATTGTATGGTAATGCTATATATATATATATATAACTGTGTTAACCCTAACCTATTTTCAACTCTAATTATAGATTGCTGTTGAGAGTGGAGCTGGATGTCCGGCCATATCCCCACCTCTCTCCTATCCTAATCCTAACCAGTAAGATGGGACTTTGCCCGCTTATATATTAATTGTAACCTTTTTTATTTTATTTTACTGTCTATAAAAGCCATCATCATTGAACACATGTTTCATTAAGGTAAAATTGTTCCTGGTATGCTTGACTAGTAATTTTGTGGCTGATTGTCTTTAGATTCATAAGCCTGTCTGCTTTGTTTGTATTTTTTAAAACAGTTATCTGTTTTCTCAAAATTGAAAATCAGAAAGCTGTAAAAAAATAACATGGTTCAGTTTTTTGAAAATAGTTTTCAGGAAATTCAGTTGTAATAATGCCTGTTACAATTTTCTGTTCTTGGGAACACGTTTTAGAAATACAAACTAAACAAGCCCTTATATTTTAGCAGCTGGACCATTAGGGCTTGTTTTCTGTTTGGCCCATGCATTTAGGTCTGAGGCCTCTGACCCAAAGCAAATCATTTTGGCCATTTTCTTTTTCTCTATGTTCTCTTCCATATTTCATAATTAACTTCAACAGAATCAACAATGTGACTCATAGTAATTTAGAAAATCCCAAATTAGTTGTTAAGTTTGGTTTTTCAATATTTTTTTGATTATTTTGTGTAAGTGTGTGAATTTCCAAGCCCACAGAAGCCTATCAGGCATCAGGCCCATCGAACTAACAACCCAATAAGGTTATCAGGCGTCAGGCCCATCGGGCTAACAACCCAGCAAAGTTATCAGGCATCAGGCCCATTTCAGCTTATCATTCTTTGTAAATAAAGATGATGATGTAATAATGATGTAATGACAATAAGATTGCCCTAATGGGCTCAAAGCCCATTAAGGGTATCTGTATAAAAGAGACAAAATCTAAATAAAAAGATTCATTCGTGTGTTGTGCAAATTTTGGCATCTACATTTTGTATTTCAATTTTGCTATTTGATAATATAGTATATTTATAGTTTTTAGTGGAGTCTATTGTTTTTTGAAGTTAATGAAGAGAAATAATTTTGGAAATTATAAGATTATATTGTATTGGAATTTAAAACTGGACAAATAATTTGAAAAGTAAAATAGCAAAAGTGGACAACTAATATGGGACCGAGGGTGTATAATTTTCCCTATTTAGTTCTTAATTAGGAGGCATGTCAAATATAGTTGACAACTAATCTGGGACCGAGGGATTATAATTTTCCTTATTTAGCCAACTATAGTTGAGTTGCTGAACTCAAAGTAAAAAAATATTGAGATGATATTAAGGCCCTGTTTGGTTTGCGGTTCGGTCCCATGTGGTCCGGTTTCATAATGATTTTTTTGGGACCGGATACTGTTTGACAACACGGTTCCTAAAAAAACAAGGACCACTTGAGACCAAAATGGGTAATTTGAGACAACCAAAAATGATGGTCTCAAGTGGTCTTATATACAATTGTCTTAACACATGTGATCATAAAATTTGAAATATATATATAAAATTAAAAAATATATATAACTTGAAAATAATATATAAAATTAAAAAAATAATATAAAAAATTTGAAATAATGTATAAAATTTGAAATATATATATATATATATAATTCAAAATTAATATATAAAATGCAAAAAATATATTTAAAATTTGGGAAAATAAAAAAATTCCAAAATAATAGAAAAAATAAAAAATAATGTCTAAAATTCGAAAATAATATATAAAATTTGAAAAATAATATAATTTTTCTAAAATAATGTATTAAAATTGAAAAAAAATATATAAAAATCAAAATTAATATATAAAATTTTAAATATATATATAATATAAAAAATTTGAAATAATGTATAAAATTTGAAAAAAATATAAAATTCAAAAATAATATACAAAATTAGATATATATATATATATATTTGAGAAAATATAAAAAAATTGAAAATAATATAAAAAATAAAAAATAATATATAAAATTCAAAAAATAATATAAAAATTCAAAATAATTTATAAATTTTGAAAAATATATTATTTTTGAATTTCTTATATTATTTTCAATTTTTTTATATTTTTTCAAATTTTATATATTTTTCATACTTAATATATTTTTTGAATTTTATATTTTATTTTTTTATTTTTTGTATTATTTTCCAAACATAAGATCAAACAGCTTGAATAAGACCATAAGACCAGACAACTTTACCAAATAGATTTTCAGAACACCATCCAGATAAGACCAGACCAGATAAGACCAGACCGACCGCCTACCAAACTGGCCCTAAGTGTCTTAGTCAAGTTCACTGTAGAGTATTTCAAAATTTGCCCAATTATGAATCTCCTTTAAAAGATAAAAAGAATCCCATGGACTCACTACTCAATACAAGTGTAATTATACTTGACAAAATTTCGAGAAGGAAGAAGTTATCATGAAATTGTGCTCGCACGAGGTTGCAACCATTAGATCGAGAAATTATGGGAACGCAACTTAATTTATTTTTTTATTAAAATAAAATTATTCAAATAAGTTTTTCTTTTATTTGAGTTCTTTTCAACAAAAAAAAAAAAAAATTTGGCTTGAGTTAGAATTTTTAAGTTTCAAGTTTCAACCCTTTTTTTCAAAGATATTGACGTACCCCTAGGCCTAGCCCATTTATCACTAATAGTCACCAAGTGAAGCCCACTCAATAAAAGTGAATACCACCAAAGCCCATATGAATGGCCAGTGTAGTTCTGGGCTTCTCCCATAAATGGTATAGCCCATGAAAAGCCCGCACCGACTCAAGTTGTACTTATGTTCCAATCTTTTTCTTTTTTTTCAGTCTCTTTGCTCAGTTGCTCTTTAGTTTGAGAGGATTAAGGAATATAAATAAATAAAAAATATGTTTAATTTTTTAATTAGGCAAAAGTAAGAAAAACTTCTCTAAACTATCACTAATTTACTAAAAAATCTCTGAATTAACAGAATGAGCGTTTAAGTTTCTAAACTTTCGATTGTTGCATTTTGTCCCCACGCAATCGCTTACCTTTCAAAAAGAAAAATAAAAACTAAACTCTGACTTTGCTCGAGAGACATAGTAGATAGAATAGAATTGAGAAGGTTAAAATTCTATGAATTAACCTGATGCTATGTCTCATGACAAAAAAAATACAATATCCATGTATATCAAAAAATGGTATTATATGAGGTAAAACTGCCTAATTGAAACTTTGTCATAAAAATACAATAAAAAAAAGTGTAAAATATAGGTGAGGAATTGTAATATAAATATAAGTTTTCTGTAATCAATTTGATACGCATAAAAATTCATTTGAAAACCTCAGAATTATCTTTTTCTTGTCTACTCTCTCAGTCTTCAATATAGCCTTCAAAACTTCACCACCAAACAGGTTAATCCATAGAATTTTAATATCCAATTGTTTATATATATATATATATATTTCTCTCTTTTGTGTTTCTTCTAAAAGATGGGGTTGGGTTAGGGATGACAATTTGTGTGGGTGGGTCGTGTTCGTGTCGGGTTGAGATCGTGTCGTGTCAACAATATACCTGGTTAATATATGTGTCAAATATGTTCAACTTTAACTCAACTCATAGGTCGACCCATGTAATCCATTAATTTAATTTATTATTATATATTAAATTAAATTTGGCACAATCCAACACGAAACGAACTATTTAATTTATTATCAACAAAATTAAATTGAATTTGATATGATCCAATAATAGTTTATTAATATATTTCAACCCATAACCAATTAAAGAAGAAAAAAATATATAAATATAAATATAATTGTGTCAAACATGTCGTGTTTGGATCGACCCTTATATTCTCGTGTTGTGTTCGGGTCGACCCTTATACAACTTTAATCCTTTTATGGTCAACCCTAAGTATAAAGCACTGACGTGGACACGAGACACGGATATGGTGACACGACAAATTCCCAAAAAGTAGGACATGACACGCCTCCGACAATTTTATAAATAAATATTTTTATATATATACATATTATATTACACAAATACTTCATTTATCACTTAAATAATGAGAACCAATAAACTTATAAACAAAAATAAACAAATAGGTTAAATGAAAATATCTGATATGTTCAAAATTATTCATTCCACTATCATTCAAGGAATCAAATGTATCTCTCCTAACATCTGACATCTTAGTCTCCCCCTCGTTATATTGTAAAAAAATTCTTGATCGAAGACAAAGATTGGGATGTACAGATATCAAATCTTCAACTCTTTGTGATGATATTTTGTTCCTCTCTATATAGTGGTAAATGAATAGATGCTCCAATTCTTCTTACAAGATGAGGAGAAATAAAGATGTTCAAGTATTTTTAAAGTCAAATATTGGATTATGAGTGTTCAAGTTCTATAAGTGATCCACCAAATTTGTGGCTCCATAAATTATTTATATTTCATGGAATCAACCGATCCATTGCGTGTCCGACACGTCCTCCGTGTGTCCAATTTTAAAAAATTTAGGACACACTATTTGACGTATCAGACACATATTTTTGATGTGTCCGACATAGATACGATAACCCTAGACTAAGTGTCCGTGCCGTTTTAATTCATACAGTGTATTAGAGGCTTTTGACGTTAGGAAACATAGTTCAACTCAAACCAAAAGTAGAATTCAAAAAATAAAATAAATAAATCCTAAATCAGAAACCACGAAAACACAAACCATAGTTCAACTCGGATTGTGAAGATGATTGTTTGTTTTGTACTAACAATTCCTTTTTCCTAAGCATCCAAGTCTTCTTTATTCTCTCTAATCTGTTCATCTTCACGTCTATCTCTAGATTTTCTCAGAAAATTTTCAAATCAAATTCCATGGCCTCAATCTCTTGTGCCCAAAACCTAAGGTACCATCTTTTTGCTTATGTATGGATTTTCTTTATGTCTCTGTACATTTTATTTTTACCAGAATTTAGCACTATGTGTTTCTTTTGCTATCCCAGTGTTTCATTTACTTTCCTAAATTTTTTTAATTTTAAATGCACCATAGAAGGGTTGTGTTTGGAGGATAAAATTAGTGGACTTCCTGATGTAATCCTTGTTTCAATATTGTCATTATTGACCATGAAAGAGGCTGCAAAAACTTGTGTGCTATCAAAGACATGGAGGTATTTGTGGACATACATAAATGTATTGAATTTTGATGCCTCACGTATAGTAGATGAAATTGAAAAGGGAGATAAGGAAGTTTTAGTAGAAAGGCCTTTGTACTTGAGTTGGGTTAATCAAGTGATCAAATCATACAATGGTACAAACATTGATGAATTTGGAGTTGAATTTGATCAAGATGCAACTTGTAAATTTGATTTGGACAATTGGGTTCACTTTGTTATGGAAAAGAGACTTAAAAGGCTTGAATTAAACTTGTTAGAGTCTCGGGTACCGCCTGACAGTTATGATTTTCCGGACTTTACTAGTTGCAATTCTCTCACAAATCTTGTTCTGAAAAATGTGAATGTCTCTGGACAAGTTTTCAGAGTATTTCTTAACGGATTTTCATTTTCTGGAAAATGTGTCCGTGGAAACCTCCCATTGTCCTGTAAATTTGACAGTTCCCGTCGAGCACTCAAATTGAAGCGGTTGCAGATAATTAACTGTTTTAGCATTGAAAGTATTGATATTTATGCTACAAATCTCATGTCATTTAAATACTGTGGACCGCCGGAAATAAGCTTGCCATTTAAGAACCTACAACAGACTGTTGAACTATTTATAGGGGGTCTGTACTGCAATTATCATATATACAACCTTTGCGGGATTTCAAGTTATTGTTCTCAGCTAAAGAGCCTTACATTGTCAATGTCATTTATGTTCGACTACGTAAGTTGAACAAATTCACCCTTTATCTTGTCCCCTTAATTTTCTTTTTCATCTTTTTTTTTTTCAATAACTATAAATCTGTGTCGATTAACTTTTATTTTTGGTTCATTCAGGAAAATTTAGAATCAACTGAATTTCTCGTATTTAAGGAACTCAAGCATCTGGAGTTGGAAATTGATGCAAGGGATGACCACAGCCTTCTTGTGTTTGCTCCCCTAATAGAGGCATGTCTTTTCTTGCACAAATTTGTATTGGGGGTAATAAGTCTTTTTAATGCGTTCATAACCGAGTTTTCAAACGGGATATTAAATTCTTTGGACTTTGACTTGAAAGCTTTCAACTTTCCCACGGAATTGCTCTTACAATAGTAGCAGTATTATTCTCGTGATTGTTCAACTATTTTTTAAATGAATTTACGACACTGGTGTGAAAATTGGAGAGTACTCCGTACAATCAATTCAAATTATCTTATCTTTTGTCATTATGTGTTGACACTTGACACCTTGACAATGTTACTATTGAATAGTTAATCCATCTGTTGTCATTCTTAAGCATATAACCTTAGCTTCATTTTAGATCTTAATTGCATGGGGGATTCTTTTGTGGATCAATTTAAAGGTCCTTGAGATTGCGTGTCTACTCAATTTTATTTCTAGAGCAGAATAATTCCTAGAGCAGGGTGACGAATGTGGTAAAGAAGAATATCGCTTTTATCTTGTTGAATATGTATAACACGATGTGAACTTTTCGGTTTGGCTATTGCATTGAGTCTAGAATGTCATGAATCTAACTCGCCCCGACTGAGCAATTTTGATTTGATGCTTGGTATTTTTGGTTTTGTATGCTAGTGGTCTACTGAACTCTATAAACCATTGTATTAATCCATTCATCTCTGTAACAGCTGGATTGGTCCAAGTGCCCTTATAAACCAAGACGGCCAAAAATCAGATCTTTGCCTTAAGGTGGTTGAATTGATTGGGTGGGTTGGGCATAGAAATGACTTCGATCTTGCAGTGTATTTAGTGAGGAGTGCTGTCATGCTCGAGAAAATTATCGTAGTCCAGTTTTTATTGGAAGTTCATGGGAGTTTAGGGAGACGGATGAGAAAAGAGCTGCCAGAAAGCTGGCGAGTACTTCCGTACCAAACTTCCTGCTGGAGTAGATTTAAGAATCGTTTAATTCATTGATTACTGTATGTTATAAGAGTACATACGTACGTCCTCTGTCCTAGAATCTATGTACCTATCTAACTATATATATTCTACTTTCAAAAGTGTAAGAGCTTTTTGTTATTTATATAGAATTTTCACATTTTAATTGCAAAATTCATTTTGTGTCTATGATGCTCTGCTCTGAATTGTTTTTTTTTTTTTTTTTTAATTTCTGGAGCAAAATAATTATTATGCTTGCTACAATAAGCATTCGTTTTGGCGATTGCATTGACTCTACCAATGTCCTGACTGAGCATATAATATACTGAACTCTATAAACCACTGTATGACTCCATTCCTCTCTGTTACAGCTTTACGTTTATATGATTATTGGGCTATGCACATTAATTTCTTTGTGTTCTTTGTGCAGTATAAAAGTTGGTGGAACTATATATCAGCATGGGGATACTACATTTGCTCCAATTTTTATCATTCCTGGCCACTAAGATCAGGTCCAGATTTTTAATCTTAATTTCATTTTGTACTGGCTCTACATTTTCTTTTCTGGAAGTTTCCTTTTCCTCTTCTACTTTGCATGAAATCAATATTCTTGTAAAGAAAACTAGCTAGTATAGTGGGGCAGGAAAGATTGTTGGCCATCTTTAGAAGCGATTTAGATTTGCGCTTTAATTAATCTCGTACCCTGCTATTTTAATCAAGTGCAAGGCACAAATTATAGAATATACAAGTGATTTGAAGATGATAGTGTTATCTTCATATTTTGAATGCATTCCACTTCACATGTAACTCTTTCGCGAGCCTCGTTCTTATTAGCACACTGCACACGCACACAAGTCTCCAGCAATACATAAAATGCCCAAAATTTGTGCTTTCCTTGTTTCAATGTCTCTGTCGACATTGATACAACAAAAAGATTGATGGTTTTCTTAAAATTTCTTTTTCTAGCAACAGCAACTCGACGAGGTACAAGTGATATGGGTATTTTTATCCGTGCAGCCAAGTGACTGAAGTCAGTAAACACACACAGACAGCAGAGGGCGCGATTAGAGAAACTCATGTTCAATGGTTGTATGGTAATGCTATATATATATATATAACTGTGTTACCCTAACCTATCTTCAACTCTAATTATAGATTGCTGTTGAGAGTGGAGCTGGTTGTCCAGCCATATTCCCATCTCTCTCTCCTATCCTAACCAGCAAGATGGGACTTTGCCCACGTATATATTAATTGTAACCTTTTTTTTTTTTTTCCTGTCTATAAAACCCATCATCATTGAACACATCGTACATTAAGTGCATGTTTGGTAGAGGGTGTGGAGTTGGTTTTTGGTTTTGGTTTGGTTGGAGTTGGGTTGGAGTTGGTGTGGTTTTATTTTGGTTCCAAACCATGTTTGGTGCATATGGTTTTGGTGTGAGAAAAAGTGATGCTGAAAAACCAAACCATGTTTGGTAGAGTTGGTATGGGTTGAAATTCTGAATATTAATATATTAATAAATATTAATATTAATATATTAAAATATATTAATATATGAGTTTCACATTTTATTTATTAATAAATATTAATATTTATTAATATTTATTAAATAAATATTAATATATATTAATATATGGGTTTCACATTTTATTTATTAATAAATATTAATATTAATATATTTATTTTTTCATAAATATTAATATTAATATATTAAAATATATTAATATATTAATATTAAAATATTAAAATATATTAATATTAATATTTTTTAATATATTAATATATTAATATATTAAAATATTTAATTTTTTGAAATATTTAATTTTTCATAAATATTAATATTAATATATTAAAATATATTATAATATATTAATATTAATATTTATGAAAAATTAAATATTTAAAAAAATTAAATATATTAATATATTAAAAAATATTAATATTATAATATTAAAATATATTAATATTAATATTAATATTTTTTAATATATTAATATATTTAATTTTTCGAAATATTTAATTTTTCATAAATATTAATATATTTAATTTTTCGAAATATTTATTTTTCATAAATATTTAATTTTTCAGAATATTTAATTTTTCGAAATTTATTAATATCAAAAATAAATTTGCTACAGTGTTGGTACCAAAACCAAAACCATGAACCTTCAAAAATTTGGTTCCAAATTTTGGCTCATTCCTTCACAAAAGTTGCACCATGGTTCAGCTACAGTGTCGGCTCCAAATTTTGACTCCATTTGCCAAACATGGGTTTGGTGCCAATTTTTTGAAACCAAACCCAAAACCATGGCTCCACTCCTTAGCGAAACATAGCCTAAGGTAATTGTTCCTGGTATAATATATGTATAACCATGGTGTATTTGAATTCACAGTTATAATTACTTAGTTCTAAATTTGTCAACACTTTTTCCATTTGCGTTGCATTGCATACAAATGACTATCTTTTACATTTTAGTTGATGAAGCCTGGACTTAATAGGAATGTGATACATCACAATCACATTGTTGAATTTATTATTCGTTTGGTACCATGTGTTAGTGCCAAATAGATTACATCTTTATTTGCAAGGCTCACTAACTTATCACAAGAACATTTCGTGTATGTATAATAATTATGAAATATTGAATTAATCTTGGGAAGTTTTATTACAAAGATCTGTTTATTTTATCCATGACAGTATTGAACTTTCAACTGAGTTGTTTGTTCAGCATTATAAAATTTAGGAAAATATATCTATGCATGCTTGTCAAACGAAGTGTCACTTTTGCTTGTAGTTTCGTGTGAGAAAGGTTTGTTAAAAAAAATAAAAATTGGTATTTTAGGGTTGTTGAACCATGAAGAACACACTCTTATTTTTAGAAATAGCTTTCCCAAGTCTATATTTGTTACATTACCTTCTAGGCTCCTATCTAGGATTAAGTACTGCGCGCGTTTAGCCCTTTGGTTGTTTAGCGAACTTTTATAATTAGAATATTTTGGAATTATGAGAATATGTAACTTTTAGTATAATTTGGAATTATGAGAATATGTAACTTTTAGTATGTTTTAGAATAGTTATTTGGTTGTTTAATGAACTTTTATATTTAGAATATTTTGTTATAATGAGAATATGTCAAAACATAGTAGCGTAATTTTTGGTATGTTTTAGAATAGTTATGTGAATTCTAATATTAGAGTTCATATCTATATATATTGAGTTGTTAACATGTATTTATGTCTTGCGAGTGGTAGAAAATAAATCATATATTTTCAAAGTCTCAAAACTATATTGAAAGATCCGATCTTGAAAGAGGTTTGATTTTGATTCTTGATTTCTATTTCTATCTATCCCCGAAAAAAAAGGGCAAGTTGCCCAACCTCAACTTGAAGATCTCACATGGCCCTTAATCTCTGTCCAACATCCATCTAAAAACCATCAGAAAGAAGCCTGCAGAGCAAAAAACTACCAAATTTCTCCTATGAAATGAAATAGAGCAACAAAATACCAAACATATATATATATATATATATATTTATGTTCAGATCATGTTGCCTCATATGCTTTCAAAATTAGAGAACAACTTATCCATGTCAACCAAAATTTGATAAATTAATACCTCTTCCAAAATTAGAGTCACACCTTATCCCTAATGTAAAATTGCATGGACTCGGAGGCAAATTTCCTTTCTAAACCCTTATTCCGGAAACAGAAAAATAGAACAAAAAATAAATAAAATTAAGGAAGAGAGATATTATACCACCTCCATATTTATGAAACAAAGAATAAAATCAAAACCCTAGAATAATATATTTCAAAAAAACTACATGCAATCACCAACAAGAGTAGAGAACAGATCACATAACCAACCAACACTCCTTTTCCAACCTCCAATTTATAAAAAAACGAAAATCAATCCCAAAAAGTTTAAAATCGTGATCCCACATACAAGAACACTGAAGAATCAAGAACGACTATAAATTTGAGTCTTCATATAACCAAAATCACAAAAAGATTCTTGAAAACTATCACATCAATTGCGCTAAAATGGAACAATAATGATATGTCAAATTACCTCTGGAATGTGATGGTCTTCTTGCTTCCTTCGGATGGGAAATGTGTGTGCATGTGTGCGCGGAGAGAGAGAGGGGATCGTTTGGGGAAGATGAGTGGAGAGAGAGAGCGCGATACGTGTTGTGCGGATAACCAATTCTAATGCAAACACACACACAATTGACACAAGATATTATAGTAGTTCCCCAAAAAACACGGGTACGTCCACTTTGAGAGTTGTTCCAATAATTTCGGTTGAAAACAAATGGTGTTCGGGAGGAGGATACTAAACCGGTATCGACTCGACTCAACCGTACACACTCTCACTCACAGAAACTCACAAGGTTTCTATATCTCTCGTGTATCACTCTTGTATATATATTACACAGTATATATATCTTTCTTTGTTTTTACTACTACTCTATACCTCAACTATTATATGCCATATATATATAGACTGTGAAAGAGAAAACTCAAAGCAAAGATAATAACATTCTTTGTGATGGCAGAGGAGTAAACAAACTTGTTCACTTCTTCAATTTACGTCATTGCATGCATCATGCATGAGAGTGATGGCTTCAAGTTGGTGATGTTGAAGGTTAGCCCACAATTTAGAGAGAGGTGGCATGCAGCAGTGAATGGTTTTTGCATGCCTTGCATGTATGGAATGTAACTGACAATTCTCCCCCTTCCATACCAATCGGAGGAGAACGTTTCCCGCTGCGCTTCAGTTGATGTCCATCCGAGCTATGTCTCTGCATAACTCCAGCTTATCTCGAGTAACAACTTTCGTCAACATATCAGCAGGATTCTTGTCAGTATGGATCTTAACAATCTTCAGTAATTGTTGTTCCATCACTTCGCGTATCCAGTGATAGCGAATGTCGATATGCTTCGTACGGGAATGGTACATTGAATTTTTGCTCAAATCCAGAGCACTCTGACTGTCACAATGTACTTTGTATTCCTTCTGAATAATACCCAGTTCTTGGAAAAATCGTTTCACCCACAACATTTCATTTCCAGCTTCCGCTGCAGCAATGTATTCTGCTTCTGTTGTAGATAAGGCAACACACTTCTGCAATTTGGATTCCCATGACACGGCTCCCCCTGCAAAAGTAAAGAGAAATCCCGATGTAGATTTCCTGCTGTCAATGTCGCCAGTCATATATGAATCTGTATAGCCTTCCAAGATTGATTCTGCTCCCCCATAGCACAAACATAGTTTAGATGTACTCTTCAGGTACCTCAGAATCCATTTGACTGCTTCCCAATGGTATTTGCCTGGATTCGAGAGAAATCTGCTCACAACGCCTACAGCGTGAGCTATATCCGGTCTGGTGCAGACCATTGCATATATCAAGCTTCCAACTACTGAAGAGTAAAGAATTGATTCCATCTCTTCCTTTTCCTTCGTAGAAGAGGGACACAATCTTTTGCTCAGGTTGAAGTGATTAGCCATCGGAGTACTGTCTGGCTTGGCATTTCCCATTTGAACTTTGCAATCACCTGTTCAACGTACTTCTCTTGTGACAACCACAGTTTCTTGGCTTTCCTGTCACGAACAATCTTCATGCCCAATATCTGTTGAGATGGGCCTAGGTCCTTCATATCAAAGGACTTGGACAGATCTTGTTTCAGCTTGCTAATCATATTAGCATCCTGTCCAACTATCAACATGTCGTCAACATCCAACAATAGAATAACGAAATTACCATCCGGGAATTTCTGAATGTAGATGCATTGATCTGCAGAAGTCCTCTTGTATCCATGACCCACCATGAATGAGTCGAACTTGATGTACCATTGCCTCGGAGCTTGCTTTAGGCCGTAGAGACTCTTCTTCAGTTTGTAGACCATATGTTCTTTCCCTGTAACATGAAAACCTTCTGCCTGGTCCATGTAAATTTCCTCCTGTAGATCTCCATGGAGGAATGTTGTCTTGACGTCCATCTGTTCAAGCTCAAGATTCAGACTAGTTGTCAATCCGAGTATCACTCGAATTGAGGTCATTTTCACAACTGGTGAAAAAATCTCGTCAAAGTCAATGTCTTTCTTTTGTTGGAATCCTTTGACGACCAATCGGGCTTTGTGCTTTATCACATTTCCATTGGAGTCTTTTTTTAGCTTGAATATCCATTTGTTATTCAATGCTTTCTTGCCTTTCGGAAGTCTCACAAAATCATAAGTTTGGTTCTTCTGCAAGGAACTCATCTCTTCTTGCATAGCTTCTACCCATTTACCTTTGTCTGTATGGGTAGTTACTTCCTGAAAGCATTCTGGCTCTCCTTCATCAGTAAGCAAAATGTAGTCTGACTCCGGATATCTCGTCGACGGAATCAGAGGTCGGCCTCTTTCAGATCTCCTTGTCTGAGGCTCTGGAGGAGCTACTTCTGGTTATGTAGCTTCTGGTAGAGGGGTTAGTGGCTCCCCCTGCTCAACACCTTCAAGTTCCTCATCTGCTTCTGGAATTGCATCCTGTAGTTCTTCATTTTCAGGGATGAACTGTACTGGTACAGGATCTGGGATGATATTTGTAACACTGGAACTCACACCACTGGACTTTGTGGTTTATTCAATGTCTTTGTATGTCTGGTTCTCTTGGAACACAACATCCCTGTTTCTGATGACTTTCTTCGCTTCTGGATCCCATAGTCTGTATCTGAATTCTTCGTCTCCATATCCGATGAAGATGCATGGAGTTGATTTCAGATCGAGCTTCTGTCTTTGCTCCTTGGATACATGTGCAAATGCCTTGCACCCAAATACTCTCAGATGAGAATATGAGGGATCTCTTCCAGTCCATACTTTTTCCGGTACTTCGAACTGGAGTGGTACAGATGGTGATCTGTTGATCAGGTAAACGGCGGCTCTGACGGCTTCACCCCAGAATGGCTTTGACAACTTAGCCATACTGATCATGCTTCTGGCTCTGTCCATAATAGTCCGATTCATTCTTTCAGCTACACCATTATGTTGCGGGGTACGTGGGACCGTCTTCTCATGTCGGATACCGCGTTCAACGCAGTATACTCGGAACTCATTAGAAGTGTACTCGACTCAATTGTCTGATCGAAGGCACTTCAACTTCTTTCCAGTTTCCCGCTCAACCATGACGTGGAATGCTTTGAAGTAATCGAGTACCTGGTCTTTTGTTTTCAGAAAATATACCTACACCTTTCGTGAAGCATCATCAATGAATGTGATAAAATATTTGTTACCGCCTAAAGAATCAACTTCTAAAGGACCACACACATCAGTGTGAATCAAACTCAACAACTCTGATCTTCTGTTGGCAGTTGAGTTAAAAGAGACTCTATGTTGCTTTCCAAATATACAGTGATCACAAGGGTTTAAATGAATACCTTTTGATACTGTGATTAGCTTCTTCCGAGCTAATGTAAGCAACCCTTTCTCTCCCATGTGACAGAGTCTTTTGTGCCACAAATTTGGTGAAGTCGCATCTTAACTGCATTGAGACTGTCTGAAATCACCTTCACATGGGTAGTGTATAAAGTGTCGTGTATCTTTCCTCAGGCAACAATCATGGCTCCTTTTGTCAGCTTCCAGATGCCATGGCTAAAGTAGTTGTCGTAGCCTTCCCGGTCTAAAGTTGTACCAGAAATAAGATTGAGACGCAGATCTGGCACATGTCTCACATCTTTTAAGACCATACTGCAGCCAATACAGGTCATGATCTGGATATCGCTGATACCCACGATCTTTGAGAAACGTGTATTTCCCATTCTCACTGTACCAAAGTCTCCTGCTTTATACGTGGTGAAGAAATCACTGTGGGGAGTGGCGTGATAAGATGCTGCTGTGTCAATCACCCACTCGGCTTCATTGCTTCCAGCGTGAAGGCATACCTCTTCATCGACTAAGCATATAGTGATATCTCCTGCAACAGTGACCAGTGTGTTTCCATCTTCATTCTGTGTCTGGTGGCTGCTTTGAACTTGCTCCCTTTGGAGTTTGCGGCAATTCTTTTTCAAATGTCCTGCAATACCACAATGATAACAAACATAGTTATTCTTTTGTGGATTTTTTTCGTTGCTGGGTCGGCCGCAGTTTTGGGACCTTCCTCTACTTCTGCCTCTGTTTTTGCCTTTACCATTTTCGTAAGATCGTCTGTGACCTTCGATGACAAACACATGTGTTTGATTCATACCGGTTTCCTTTCTTCGGGCTTCTTCACTGAATATGGCATCCTTGACTGTCGCCATAGAGAGTTTGGGGGCTGAGTTACCGAGGGAAACCACCAGTGTCTCCCAATTGGGAGGTAAGGAACTGAGCAAAAATAGTGCCTGAGTTTCATCGCCAATATCTAACTCTACAGATGCAAACTAGTTAACCAGGCTTTGAAACTCGCTGGTATGTTTGGCTGCAGAAGCTCCGTTCTTCAGCTTCAAATTGACAAGTCGCATCATAAGAAGAGCTTTGTTTCGAGTTGTCTTGGCCTGATACATATCCTCAAGCTTCTTCCAGAGCTCGTAGGTGTTGGTCTCTTGAGCAACATGGTGAAAGACATTGTGGTCAATCCACTGTCTGATTTGGCCAATCATCTTTCTGTGCATCTTGGTTCAATCTCTTACCGTGATTGACAGTGGTTTTCGCCTTCATTTTCTAACGGGTCTGCCAAATCCTTGCAATTTAGCAGATCCTCCATATGGGGTTTCCATATGGAGTAGTTCGACGTCGATAATTTAATCATGACACCGAATCCTGAATCTTCCATCGAACCAAATCAAATTTAAGCTCTCCTTGGCTTGTTTGATATGTTTGGAGTAGAATCACGTAAAACGGAGTGTACCATTGCGTCCGGAATGGTCGAAAACCTTAAGATCGCCTCTGACTGCGCTCAAATCCGAGTTAGGATGAGTCTGGAACAGTCAAAACAATGGAGATGGGCAAAATTGTAATTTTGCAAACAAGAGGGGCAAAACTGTAATTTTGCAAAGTTGAGGGGCAAAACTATAATTTTGCAAAGCCAAGGGTTAAAACTATAATTTTACAAAACTGAGGGGCAAAACTGTAATTTTTTCAAAGCTGTATGGCAAAACTGTAATTTGGCAAAGCTGAGGGGCCAAATAGTAATTTTTGCAAAGCTTGTGCGCGTGAAAGCGCGTGTTGCGTGTGGGATTCACACGCATTGCAGGGTGGCGGCGCGTGGTGCGCGTGGGACTCACGCGCGCTGGAGGTTGATGACGCGTGAGGCACGTGACACCGTGAACTTCCACGCGCGGAGCTTCAGGCGGCGCGTGGCGGCGCATGCGGTGGCACGTGAGGCTATTCTCGACGGGGTTAGCTTCCTCCGGAGATGGGTCAGCCGAATATATAGGTGATGTAGTGATTTGCGTAGAATTGAGCTTCGAAATAGAGGATGAAAATCGACTCTGTTTTTCGAAATAATTGCTCTGATACCACTTTGTTGTGCGGATAACCAATTCTAATGCAAACACACACACAATTGACACAAGATATTATAGTGGTTCCCCAAAAAACACGGGTACGTCCACTTTGAGAGTTGTTCCAATAATTTCGGTTGAAAACAAATGGTGTTCAGGAGGAGGATACTAAACCGGTATCGACTCGACTCAACTGTACACACTCTCACTCACAGAAACTCACAAGGTTTCTATATCTCTCGTGTATCACTCTTGTATATATATTACACAATATATATATATATATATATCTCTGTTTTTACTACTACTCTATACCTCAACTACTATAGGCCATATATATATAGACTGTGAAAGAGAAAACTCAAAGCAAAGATGATAACATTCTTTGTGCTGGCAGAGGAGTAAACAAACTTGTTCACTTCTTCAATTCACGTCATTGCATGCATCATGCATGAGAGTGATGGCTTCAAGTTGGTGATGTTGAAGGTTAGCCCACAGTTTAGAGAGAGGTGGCATGCATCAGTGAATGGTTTTTGCATGCCTTGCATGTATGGAATGTAACTGACAATACGAGCAGAGTGCAGACAAAGAAACAAAATGTTGTTTGAGAGGATGCTCAGACATGACGCTGTGTGTATATATATATAGAGAGAGTGTATATGTATATGCTTATCATTTTCTTCTTGATTTTTCTTTTTAACTTCTCGTTTCTTTTTTCTTCTTTTCTTTCAATATTCATATCTCTCTTTAGGAAATTTTTCAAGAAAGACTTGCAAATACGACTCTTTCTAAAAAGTATTTCGAAAATAAGGTCAATTATCAAAAATAATTATGAGAAAGGAAAATATATAATCTTGATCCATAATCCCTCAACCCATGCATTAATTTACACAAATGCCCTTCTTTAGTATTTATCAAAATACCCCTAATAAATTAAATTTGTGATTGGACATTATTACCCTTCTATACACTGTCATCCTTCGTTTAGCCTCTCTCTCTCACCTATGCGCGCCTCTTTTTCACTTTGAATTTGTCTCAATATTATTTATTTTTTAGTTTTAATTGAAAAAACTATAAATAGTATTGTATCTGTTTTTTGTCGCTTGAAAAAGGAGGTCATCATGAATTAACAAAAAATAAATATAGTCATTTGAAAATAGGGTTATTATCACAAAATCCCTGAGGTTTCATCAAATGATCAGATTGTCTTCTGACCTATCAAATAACCTCATAACATTTTCAATTTGATCAATGTTCCCCTCCACCATCAAATTGACAAAGGGTTAATTATCTTGACACCCCCTAAAGATTGTTTTATCTTCAATAACACCCCTCAACTTTGATAATCATCATTTATACCCCTAATTTTTTCAAACTCACATAATTTATACCCCTTATACCTAAAATACCCTCAAAGTTGAGATATTTGGTGTTTGAAAGCAAGGTTTACTAGCATCACCTTTTATTATCCAAACAAGCCATTAATTTTTTATTTTGGCGTAAATAAAAAAAATTTGTTTATAGTAAAATATTTAAAAAATGAAAAAAAAAAATTCTTCAAACACATTTTCGCATAAATAAAAAAAGTAGAGTAGAATATTTTTTTCCAAAAAAAATAATAACATGCTGAAATATTTTTTCCGAACTACCAATTCGGTATAAATATACAAAATAATTATAAAATATTATTATTTTTATATGAAATTATTTTGCCGAAATTATTTTTATTTTTATAAAAAAATAATTCCAAAATGTTTTTTATTTTTATATAAAAATGAAAATATTTTATAATTGTTTTTTATATTTTACCCTAATTTGTAGTTCGAAAAATATATTTTACCCTACTTTTTTTTATTTATGCGAAAATGTGTTTGAGGGCCTATTTTGTGAAAATAAAAAAATTAGGGAAGAAAAGATTTCGAACTGCTAATTAATTAATTTTTAAAAAAATATATTTTACAATAAATGAATTTATTTTTTAATTTATGCCAAAATAAAAAATTTTATTGGTTGGTTAGATAATAAAAGATGAGGCTAGTAAACCTTGTTTTCAAACACAAAATATCTCAACTTTGAGGGTATTTTAGGTATAAGGGGTGTAAATGATGTGAGTTTGAAAAAATCAGGAATTTTAATGATGATTGTAAAAATTGAGGAGTGTGATTGAAGATAGAGCAAATTTTAGGGGGTGTTAAGGTAATTAATCCTTTATCAATTTGATGATGGAGGGGGGCATTGATCAAATTGAAAAGGTTAGGGGGTTATCTGATAGGCCAGGGAACAATATGATTATTTGGTGAAAGCTCAGGGGGTTTTGTGATAATAGCCCTTGAAAATATAATATTTTTGTTTAACAAGTTTTTGAAAATACTATTTGCAAAATACTAACGAGTAGTTTTTCAAGCATGTAAAGAAAATGTAAAAATTTTATTATCATGTAAAATATTTGACACAATATGTGAATTTTTTTGATTCATATAGTGTCAAACGTTTTTATTTCACGTAAATGTATCGAGCGCGTGAACGAGTCTCAAACTTCAAGAAAATAATGTTGATTTTACTGTAAATTTTTTATTTCATCATGTAAAACATTTGACGCAAGTTGTGAAACTTTTTGACTTATTATGTCAAACTTTTTATTTCACCTAAATGTACCGAGAGCGCGAACAAGTCTCATACTTCAAGAAAGATCCGTAGGGGCTTATAGTTTAATTGGTTGAAACGTACAGCTCATAACGGTTATATTGTAAGTTCGAGCCCTACTAAGCTTACCACCCCCTTCTCTTCACCTGAGACAAGGCAGTCGAAATCCTCGCCCACCCTGCAGATTTCAATGACGCGACGACACCTGGAACTGTTGCCGCTGCCCTTCCGGCACACCTCCTACGCTTAGGGCCTATTTGGGAGCCTACTTTGCTTCCTCTTCTTTCACAAGCCCAAAGCATGATTCCACATTTGGGCCCAAATTGGAAGTAACAAATTTGTGATTCCAAGTGATTCGGGTACTGTAGCTAGACCAAATAATCCATCCAAAAGTTGAATAAAAAATGAATAAATAAATATTTAAATTAGTTTAAAATTTTATTTATTTAAAAATATTAAATAAATTTGAATTAAAATAATTAAATAAAATATTTAAATATTAAGTAAAATTTATTTTGATCCAATATTTGTGGAATCACCAATTCCACAAAACATACTCAGCTTTCTTCAATTTTCATTTTTCTTAGGTCAAAACCATTAGCATCAAACATGTTTCGAGTTCATAATAAAATCACATTACAATGCTTTGTTACCCTTCGGTTTTGTTTTTTTCCAGACCACGAATCACCTCCCAAACAAGCACTTAGCACTCACCTACGCTCTTGTATCATGCTTCCTGCGGGCAGTACGTCTAACATTTGACGCAATATGTGAAACTTTAACTCATAAAGTCAACCTTTTTGTTTTAACAAAAAGTTCGAGTAAAAATAAAGATGATAATGGTAGAGAGAGAAAGAGGAAAAAATAGAAAGAGTAAACAAAGTGCAACTTAAAATCAAACAACACAACAACATTTTACTAAACTAGATGAAATCGCCAAAACTTCAATGAAGATTTTGGATATGATGATGGTGACCGCGATATAGTGTGGGGAGTGTTGCCAATGCGAACCACTACTCTCTAAACGGTACTTGGAGTAGGAAAGAGCCCTCCTTGGCGGATTAATTCAACTGATGAATTTTAGATGATCGAGTGGACTCCGACCATCTGGTCTTGTTCCGAGGACTACACGTATCCATGATCAATTTTAAAAAATGAAAATTCATTTTTTCATATTAAATATTATTCTGATCAGAATTGACGATTTGATAAAATTGAAAAATAGGGCGCTAACATTCAATAAATTGAAAAGCTACATATTGTAACATCTATAAAATGCTGACATTTATTAATTTCAGAAAAATACATGTGGCATAAGACGCTGACAAACACAAATTTCAGAAAAATATAAAAGAGAGACACACACAACAAAGGCCAAATATGCCCTTTGCAAAGGTAGGGTGCGGCCAAGTAGAGGGGATGGTGTGGAGTTTTTGTGCATGATGCATCATGGTCTTTCATTTGAGCTCTATAAATACCTAGCTCAGTCCTCACACTTGCTCCTACACTCATCCCTTGCTTTTTTTGAGCCCAAACACCTCCCATCAGCCAATATACATATATACATATATATATAGTTTATCTATCATTTTAAGCCATTCCCATATTTTCTAGCATTTTCTTTCCAACCAAACATGCCCTTTTTGAGTCCAGAAAATTTTAGTTTGCACACTGATTTTGTGAATTTTGGTTCTCCCACTTCCCAAAATTAAAAGAGGTCATTCTTGTGCATATGTTTCCTCCATTCACCCAACAATCACCCCATAGTTTTTGTTTGGTCACTTCTTGTGTCTATTTTGCCCAGCAACTCCAAGAACATGATCCTTCTCAGCTGACCTAAGTTCAAATAATCATATCTCAAGATCTACAAGGAACTAGGAGAAGTTCCGAATACCAAAGTTTCTATGAAGATCTCAATAAAACCACATAAAATATTTCAGAAAATAATGAGTTGATTAAGGCGTCCAAAACTGCTGCACAAGGAGGAAAGCCAGAATTGATGAAAGCTTAAGGAGGTTGCATATCTAAACCTCCTCCATTGCATATCATCTTCTACTCCTTGTTGTAGGATGCCCCAAATAGTAGTTGTTACACACTATATCAAAAATTACTCATATTTTGCACAGATTAGGGTTTATACATGTTGTATTGTTGATTCATCCATTCTAGTGAATGTTTTTTTTATTGATTTGTTCATTATTTTACATAACCCTCTCTACTAAGAGTCTAAGAGGCTATCTTTCATGTGTGTGCATATTAATTTGTGCACTTTCATGTTAATTCTATATGCTGTTATCGGCCCCACTCTACTAGATGTGATTTTCATGAACTAATGTTGTCCAATTCCAAACCCCTCTTCTAAGAGCTATTTTCTACATATATGTCCTATTGTATTTCGCATACTATTATGTGTTGATTTTTATCCATTAAACCCTCTCTTGAGGTGATTTTCATCCAAATGAGTTGATTACTCAATACATACCCTATTCAAAAATTATTTTCAAGTGTACATATTACCTCGATTTCATATTTTCAAACCCTCTTTGTGAGGTGATTTTCAAACCAACTTGTAGTTGGGAGTTCTATGTCATACCTGCATTTCATTTACATGTCAAATCCTATTTGAGGAGTGTTTTCAAAACTCATAGCCAAATATTAGTTTTCCACCTTTGGGACTTTTTCATGTATTTACAGGTTATTTTCATCAAAATGAATCATGTCTTGTCCACTTTAGGACCATCCTTTATGGAATCAATTTTTAAGCCAGCCCTCCCATGGAGCTATGTTGTCTACCATTATGTGTAGTTGTGATTTCTCAACCTATTTTGGCCAAAAACCCTCCCACGGAGGTATTTTTAAATTAAACCAACTTCATGTTAGATGCAGAATGTGATACATTATAGACCCCTAACTTGGCATTGTTAGTTTAATTATTTCATTACTTGGATACTTTTATGAGGTTTGTCTTGTCAAGTGTGTTTCAGCTGCATTAAAATAAAAAATGAGTTAGTTTCGATGAATTAACTGGAATACGCATTTGTAATGACTCAAGAAGTGAAGTCATTAAACAGGAAGGTCAATTTGAGTTATGAAGTACAAAGAAGAAGTCTAAAATACAGCAGAGAACTTAGGAGACTAAACAACAAAAGAGTAGAGCTTGACACTATTCCCCATGTCCATGCGATCGATCACATGCATCCTGGGTCGGAAGAACCCGAAAGTGGGGTCCACTTGTTGATCTGGTTCTCTACCTTAGAGATATGTAGGCATCTTGGACATTCCCAAATTAGGTCATAGTGATATTCACGTTCTACCACGTGTGGGTAGCATATTTTATCCCATATTCCCTCATGACATGCATCATTACTTTCCATTTCTGATTTCTGCTTAATCTAAATTATGAAGTACAAAGAAGAAGTCTAAAATACAACAGAACTTAAGAGACTAAACAACAGAAGAATAGAGCTTGACACCATTCCCCAAGTCCATGCAATCGATCACATGCATCCTGGGTTGGAAGGACCCGAAAGTGGGGTCCACTTATTGATCTGGTTCTCTACCTTAGAGATACGTAGGCATCTTGGACATTCCCAAATTAGGTCATAGTGATATTCACGTTCTACCATGTGGGTAGCATATTCTACTCCCTATTCCTTCATGACATGCATCATCACTTTTTATTTCTGCTTAATCTGAATTATGAAGTACAAAGAAGAAGTCTAAAATACAGCAGAACTTAGGAGGTTAAACAACAAAATAGTAGAGCTTGACACCATTCCCCATGTCCATGCAATCGACAACATGCATCCTGGGTCGGAAGGACCCGAAAGTGGGGTCCACTAGTTGATTTGGTTATTTACCTTAGAGATACGTAGGCATCTTGGACATTCCCGAATTAGGTCATAGTGTTATTCACGGTCTACCACATGGGTAGCATATTCTATCCCTTATTCCCTCATGACATGCATCATCACTTTTCATTTTTGCTTAATCTGAATTATGAAGTATAAAGAACAAGTCTAAAATAGAGCATAACTTAGAAGACTAAACAACAGAGGAGTAGAGCTTGACACCATTCCCCAGGTCCATGCGATCGATTACATGCATCCTGGGTCGAAAGGACCCAAAAATGGGGTCCACTTGTTGATTTGGTTATCTGCCTTAGAGATACGTAGGCATCTTGGACATTCCTGAATTAGGTCATAGTATTATTCTTGTTCTACCACGTAGGTAGCATATTCTATCCCCTATTCCCTCATGACATGCATCATCACTTTTCATTTCTGCTTAATTTTCCCCCTTTCGTATCATGCATCACATTAAAGAAAAGAAAAACACCTAAAAATGCATTTGCTTACTTAAGTAACTACCAAGCAGGGGGAAATACAATGAAGTAGTTCCTATCTGCCTAGGATTGAGGTTGATTGGTAACAACATAAAAAGGGTTAGCGACCGAAGAAGGCATATGCATAGGCTATAGCAATAGTTGAAGGTAGTCTAAATTTTAGACACTCGATATTAAAGTAGGTAATCGTACATGGTATGGGCTTCTTGGGGTGCCTAACACCTTTCTCAAGTGTAACCAAGCTCCCGAACACATTTGATTTTGTTCACACGGGTGAGAGTCACTCTAAGGCTCCACACATTCAACTTAAATTATATTATCAACATAACTCCCTTATGTGACCTAGCATATTATAACTTAATGTTCGGTGACGACTCTTTATTTTTTTTCCCTATCTTTTTAGCAAAACTCTCAACCGATCGCACAAGCCTTTCACATTCTTTTGGGCACGACAGCTGACAGTGTATTTAATGAAGAATGTTGTCATGCTCGAGAAAATTTCTATTGATTCTTGCTCTCCACTTCTTATTGGGGGAGTTCATGGAGACGAACAAGAAAACAGGGGCTAGAAAGCGTGCCGAGTACTTCCTTGCTGGAGTAGATTTAAGGATCATATGTTTAATTATTTTATTACTTATGTTATACGAGTACATAAGTCCTATATCTTGTTATATTAGGGTGACTCATTTGTTAAAAGGATTGAAAGTTATCCCACATCGACTAAAAGACAAAACCACCTCTATATCCTTCCTTATAAATATAGGGACTCTCCTATTGTATTGTTTGTACCATGCAACGAACCAGAATAGGCCGGTACCGGTGTGAGTAAAACACCTAGTGCTAATGAAGCACATACGATGCGCAGAGAATACACAGGAGATATAGAGAGAGAATAAGAGATACAGAGTGGTATTCTTCTTGGTGTGAGTGAAACACCAGTGAAGGTGAGTGATACTTGGTGTGAGTGAAACACCGGTGAGGGTGAACAATACATGCGTGAGTATACATTGTGTATGTGTGCATGTGTATGATATGCAGATCATTTCCTTGTAATCCTCTCATTGATTATAGTGAAACGGTGCTCTCCGTTGACATAAACAGATTTGGCCAAACCACATATATATCTTTGTGTCGATTGTGTTTGGTGTGTGTTTGTGCAATTTATGATTTGCAAGTGTTTGTGGCTTGGCTAATAGGGTTAGCAAACCCTAAAAAGTGGTATCAGAGCTTCAGGTTGAAGCAAAGAAGAAGCCCGTACGTTCTGGTTAAGATTTGAAGATCAGAGTTGCACGAAATTAGAAACCAACAATACCAGGAGCTTTGCCTCAACGAGAAAAATCCTGGACCGTAAAGCGCATCGCAAGTAGAGGTCCTACGGGCAGCCGTAAGTTCTGACCAAATTTTTTGACTCCAAAGCGTAGCAGTTTCATTTCGGGGCTATTTCACAGAGCATCGTTGATCGAAACAAGGCATATAATATATCAACGGAAAGCTCTTTCGAAGATGAATGTTTTGGCACAAAAAGCAGCCCCATCGGAGCTTGCATGTCCCCCCACACGAGGGTGGAATTTTCTACCAGAAATTGGCCGGAAAAGTCATCGGAAAAATTAGTCTGGCAACCGAAAAATTGGAGAAGAAGGTTGCCACATCAGCAAGTGATGTCAGCGCCACATCATTTCCATGTCAGCATCTCCCTGCCATGTCAGTATTATTTTGTCTTTTAGTGATGAAAATTTTTTGGCCCGTTTGGAGTTATTTTTGACCCATTTTCGGTACGGTCAGAGGCGTTCTTAAGATTTTGGACTGCTCCGGACGTAACCGTGTGATCGGTTTTACATAATTCAACTCTGAACACCTCAAATAGGCTCAGTGAGAGCTATGGAAGGAGAAAAGACAAGACTGATCAGTGACCATCATGTGACCATCATGTGACCACTTTCAATGAAGATAAGTGAAAGATTTCCAGAGGGACTATGACTATAGCACGAGGGAAGAAAAAATGTATACTCTACACAACCACCAATTTTAGCACAGTGATTGTAGTTGGAGGAGGCAAAGAGGATCACAACTTGTCACACCAAAGACTTGGTCACATGAGTGAAAAGGAGCTCGCAGTTATGTTCTCGAAGGAAATATTACCAGTGAAATTGATTGACATCGACTTCTGTAAGTGTAAGCAGAAGAGGGTTAGTTTTGAGATCATCAACAGAAGTCTCATAGTGAAGAAGCTTAAGCTAGTTCACATAAAGATCTGGGGGCCAGCAACTATCTCATCTCTTGGCGGAAAGTCTTATTTCGTGACTTTCATTGATGACCATTCCAGGAGGATATGGGTTTACTTCTTAAAGCATAAATCTGATGTGTACGATGTGTTCAAGAAATGGAAAGCCATGTTAGAAAATGAGCCATGGTTGAAGGTAAAGAAACTGAGATCCGACTTTGGTGGAGAAAACGAATACTCCGGGTTCAAGAATTTTTTCTATAAGAACAATATCAAATTAAAGAAGACTGTTCCAAGTACACTACAGCAAAATGGCGTAGCATAAATTACGAATCGAAAAGTGACTGGGATAGCCAGAAGCATACACATTCAGGCAGGGTTGTCAGAGCAGTCAATACATCAGCGTATCTTATGAAACATGGTCCATCAGTATCATTGGAGCACAAAATAACAGAAGAGGTATGGAGCAGTAAAACACAAAGTGATCCTGTGTATGTTGAGATAGAAGATGTTGTAGACAGTGAGAGTCTTCAGTCAGAAGAATAGGTTGAAGATGGCACTACTCAACAGGATGATACACCGTAGACTCCAACTCCTAATTCTGTGTTTAGGAGGACTTCACGACAGTTTGTACCAAAACGGAGATACCTGAATTATTTGTTGTTCACAAATGGATATGAACCAGAATGTGATGATAAAGCATGCAGTGCAGCATATACGAGCCAGTGGAAGCTTGCAATGGAATCTCTTATCTCCAACAGAACATAGAAGTTAACCGAGTTGCCGGTAGGGAAAAAAACTCTCTATTCTTCGGTTATGAAACTGAATACCATTCATTCAGGTATTGATGAAGCATATGTTTTGCATCTAAAGCTATTAGATGGAAAATATGTTTTCCTCCAAGGTGACCTAAAGGAGGAGTGTTTTATGCAGCAACCGGAATGTTCCCTAGTGAAAGGGAAAGAGAAGCCAGACGCGACAGTAGTCGTAAGGCAGAAGACAGACACGACAAAGTTTGCAAGGCGAAGTCAAAAGCGATAGTGGTTGCAAGACAGAGTGGTCATACACAATAGAGATCGCAGGTTCTATATAAGGCTTGATATTGCTCATGCAGTGGGAGCTATCAGCATGGTCATGTTGACCAAAGTGGTACTGAAGTTGTGCGCAACTTCAGTGTGTCTCCAAGTTTGAATACCAGAATTAGGGCACCGTGCACTGATCATTGATGGAGTCGATTGATGGAGGCAAAGTCGTCAAGTGAGAGATTGTTATATTAGGGTGACTCTTTTATTAAAAGGATTGAAAGTTGTCCCACATCGACTAAAAGGTAAAACCACATTTATATCATTCCCTATAAATATAGAGACTCTCCTATTGTATTCTTTGTATCAGGCAACGAGTCAGAATAGGCTTGTGCCATAGTGAATGTCAAAATAGGCCGGTACCGATGTGAGTGAAACACCTAGTGCGAGTGAAGCACATACGATGCGTAGAGAGTGCACATATATAGAGAGAAAAGAAAAGATACAAAGTGGTATTCTTCTTGGTGTGAGTGAAACACCGGTGAAAGTTAGGAATAATATAAGTTTATATTATTCTGGTGATACAGACGTGAGTATACACTGTGTGTGTGCGTGTGTATGATCGACGGATCATCCCCTTGTAATCCTCTCATTGATTATAGTGAAATGGTGTTTTCCGTGGATGTATGCAGATTTGGACGAACCACGTATATATTTTTGTGTCGATTGTGTTTGGTGTGTGTTTGTGCGATTTCTGGTTTTCAGGTGTTCATGGCTTAGCTTATATGGTTAGCAAACCCTAGTTTTCGTTCTTAGGCGGGTGTAAAAACCCTAACATATCTACCTTAGAATCTTATCTTTTTGTTACCTATACAAAGTTTTCACAATATTTTAAATCGAAAATTATTTTTGGACTACAATTTTTCTCCTATACTTCTCATAGTTTGTATATTTGGCACTCAATGTAAACTGTCATTTGGTTTTACAAAATTTGCATCAAACGAAATGTCATTTTTGCTCGCATTATTCTAATAATCTTCGTTTTACATACGAAATATGTTTTTATCAATAATAACAATATTGAAACAAGGATTTCATGAGGAAGCAGGCATGGACCTACATGCACCGCCCCCACTGAATATGTATATAATTTTATTTTTCTCTAAAATTTTGATAATTTATGAATCTACCCCATTAAACCTTTTGCAAAATATCCCTAAACCTTCCACTGAATTTTTTTCTCACTTTATCTATTTCTAAATTTTAAATATTGTGTTTTCGCCCCCACTCAACTCAAATCCTAGGTCCGTCACTATGAGGAAGTCACTAATTTTTTCCTCCAAGCACAACCCTCCTTCATTTAAAAAAATATATAAAAATAAATAAAAGATTGGGTAACAAAAACAAAACGTAGTGCTCAATTTTTGGCAAAAATAAAATGAATAGAGACAATAAAACAATCCGGCCTTGCAACTTGATTTCACAGTTTCCCAGGAAAATCTGCACATCCAAGAGAGAGAAGACTTGGAGCAATTGTTTCTTCATAATTCGAGTTGAAATAGGATTTTAGGATTTCTTTAATTTATTTTTCGAATTCCACTTTTGGTAAGTACATAGATTGTAATCGGGTTGTGAGAAATTGTTTCGTTTAAGGATTCATGATGATAACTGATCCCTCCTCCTCGATTAATTTTGAGAATATCCCCTTAAATTATAATTGGTACAATAAACTACTTAAATTGTCACATTTAATTTCAAATGCAAATGTTCAATTGTCTTGAAATATATCCTAATACCTTTTTTTATTGAATTATACTTGATGCATTTTATTTTAACCTAAATTAACTCATAATTGATACAAATTTGATAGCATACTCAAATTTGCATAAATTTTTATATATATTTTTAATATTAATTGAATAAATAATAATTTAGGATGTTAAAACTAAAAAAATAAATAAATAATTGAATTATTTAAGTACTTTTTTAAAGATATTTAAGAAATTATTTTTCAGATTTGAGAAATTTTGTAAATTTATTTTCATTCATAAAAAAAATCCTTAAAATAAACTTTGCCCAACCTCTCGGGCTCTTTTTGTCAAAGATATTGATGTAGACCTAGCCCATATAATTCCACCCAGTTTTGCTATTACTACTAGTCTTATAGCCCATACGAATATTGGGCCACGTGGCCCGTATAATTCTAGGCTTTTCTCTGGACACTGACTTAGCATGTGACTTAGTGGGGACTACGGCCCATTGATATTTCTGTTTTTTTATCTTAATTATCTTAAAATTTCAGATATTTTTGGTTTTAATCCCACTAAGTATTTTAAAAATACTTTAAAACCCTCATTAAAAAATTGATATTATAATTCTACCTCCACTAACTTACATTTTTAAGTAAGCCACTGTCACTGCTTCTCTCCCACCTCCCGTGGTCAAGTTATATACTTGTGTTTTACTTTTTAGTTTGTAAGGAGTAAAATAATATATGAAAGATAAATAATATGTTCCATTTTCTAATATGTATTTTTTTCTTTTCTTCAACCAAAAGCTAATAGCAATTAAAAACGGTTAAGTGGTACCAATCATCTGTTTTATTTCCATATATTACTATTGTAAAAATAATGAGGATAAGAAAAAGGTTAATTGGTACCCAATATATGAAAATATATATGACCCATCTTACCCATATATACATGTATATACTAGTAAAGTTTACCTGCCATGCACGTGATAAAAATTCCACACATATTTTTTTTTATTGAATTTCCTAATTAAAAATAATTTTATAATTTATATTTTGTATTAATTCTTATATAGAGGCAGGACAAATAAATATATATCCAATGAGACATAACATCCACGGTAAAACATTATAAGTCAAAAATCAATTGAATTGACTACTCTAGAAAAATTAAAGTGAACATAATTTTTTTGGGTCCGAAAGGGTAAGAAAGACGGGTGGAAGCATTAGACAACACTTGACTGAAGAGGAGTTGATAGTAGACCTGTCAATGGATCGGATTCGGATCGGATTAGTTAAATTCAAATCCAATTTGTTAAGAAATCGGATTATTGGATTCGGATCTTAATCGGGTTATCGGATTTTATTTTCAATCCATATCCGGTTAATATCGGATTCAGATCATAATCGGATTATTGATAAGTCTATTGATAAGGATGACAAAAACTCCCGATCCGCAATCCGAATCCGATAATTCGACAGATTTTCACTTAATTAATTCATATTCGAATTTCTTCATTATAGAATATCTGATCCGAATATTTAATTAAAAAAATATAAAAATCAATAAATACCGAAACACTAAAATTATTCACACTTTTAATAATTGTATTTATGATCAATCATTATTAATAAATAATAAAATAATTAACAACTAACATTTATATACATGTACAATATTAAATATATACACATATATATATTTATATTTTATCGGATCGGATTATTATCGGATCGGATTAGGCTAATTCAAATCCAATTTGTTAAGGAATCGGATTATCGGATTCGGATCATATTCGGGTTATCGGATTTTTTTTGCAATCCAAAACCGACTAATCGGATCGGATTCGGATCAAAATCCAATCCATTGACAGGTCTAGTTGATAGTAGGGTTTTGTAGAAAGGGAGACTATTCATGACTTTTAATTACATCACAATTAAGTTTATGTGTCCAAAGTTATCCCAATACAATTTGAATTAGGATTATTAATTACGATTATATATGAGATTCAGTATTATAATTGATTTAGGATTAGGATTATTAAATACAATTGTATATGAAATTCATTATTTTTTTCATCCAATTAGGATTAGGATTATTAGTTACAATTAAATCATAGTAAGAGAACAAAATAAAATATAAAAAACTATTTGAACTTTTGGTATTACATCACAATCAATTTTTTATTTATATATTCAAGATAATTTAATACAATTAAAATTTAATTAGTTTTTAGTGACAGTTAAATATATAATTTTACAGGAATTGGAGTTATATAATTCAATTAAATTTGAGTTATAATTCAAGTAAAAACTAAATTTTTATTGAAAAATCAACGTATAAAATTGACCTATGAATACTAAATACTGAAGTTCTTTATACCATCCTAATTTTTTTTATTTATAAATACCTAAATTATCCTCAATAGGATAACCTAGTATTGTTTGAAAATAAGAATAAAGTATTTTATCAATTTGATCCCTCCAATAATTTAATCATTTAATTTTTTATTAATTTTTTTTCACTTTATCATTATCATTTTTATTAAATTTTGAAAATATATATAAAATTCGAAAAAATATATAAATTTTGAAAAAAAACATATAAAATTCAAAAAAAAAAAAATATATATATATATATATAATTCAAAAATAAAATATAAAATTCAAGAAACAAAAATAAATTTCAAAAAAAACATATAAATTTCGAAATATATATATTAAATTTAAAATATATATATATAATTCGAAAAAATATATTTTTTTTGAAAAAAACATATAAATTTCAAAACAAATATCTAAAATTCGTAAATATATATATATAATTCAAAACTAAAATATAAAATTCAAGAAACAAATTTAATTATTCTTTTAATTTTTACAAACACATATTTTTTTTAAAAAAAACTAATTTTTACAAACAAATATTTAATTTTTTTGAAAACTAAATTTTTGAATTTGTGAATAAAAATTAAATCCAAAAACCCCCAACTCCAATCCCAAATATTTAATTTTTACAAACACATTTAATTTTTTTGAAAATTATTTTTTACAAATAAATATTTAAAACTGAAAGATAAAAATTAAAAGAAATTAAAGCTGAAAAGTAAAAAATAGTAACATATATAAATATATATATATATATATATATATACAAAAGTAAAAGTATGTTTGTTGCTGCATATACGTATATGTGTCTGTTTGTGTTTCTGTATATGCGTATGTTTTATATATATATATATATTGGTGTAGAAAGTAATTAACGGAATGTAATTGAATGCAAGAAACTAATTATCTATTTCTGTTAACAGATAACTAACGGAATGTCCTTCTTAGTTCAGGGGGTTTGTTGGGAGAGAGAAGATAATTTAGGGGGTTTAATGCCATTTACCCATCTATCTATGTACTTACCAAATTGAATCTAGGACTCAGCATAATTCAAAGTGTTTTTTTTTTTTTTTGAAAGAACAAAATCATACTTATCTTTTGCCATTCGAAGTGTTCTTTATTATATATAATCTGTTTATTATCTCCGATCTCTTTCATCTTTACAGCTATCTACAGATTTTCTCAAAAAATTGTCAAATCAAATTCCATGGCCTCAATCTCTTGTGCCCTGAACCGAAGGTATCATCTTTTTGCTTCTGTGTGGATTTTATTTTTTTTTGTTTCTATTCATTTTAATTTTGCTAAAAATTAAGCACTACATGTTTTTATTATCCCAATTTTTCATTCAAAATTTTGAAGTTTTATTGATAATTTTTTTGTAATTTTAATTGCACCAGTGAGAAGGTTGATGGAGGAGGGTTGTGTTTGGAGGATAAAATTAGTGGACTTCCTGATGCAATCCTTTTTTCAATATTGTCATTATTGACCATGAAAGAGGCTGCAAAAACTTGTGTGCTATCAAAGACATGGTGGTATGTGTGGACATACAGAAATGTATTGAATTTTGATGCCTCACATATAATAGATGAAATTAAAAAGGGAGATAAGGAAGTTTTAGTAGAAAGGCCTTTTTACTTGAATTGGGTTAATCAAGTGGTCAAATCATACAAAGGTACAAGCATTGAAGAATTTAGGGTTAAATTTGATCTAGATGCAACTTGTAAACTTGATTTGGATAATTGGGTTCACTTTGTTATGGAAAAGAGAGTTAAAAGGCTTGAATTGAACTTGGTACAATGGCGGGAACCTTCTCTCAGGTACAGTTTTCCGGGCAATCCGATTGGGTTTACTAGCTGTAGGTCTCTCACAAATCTCTTGCTGAAACATGTGAATGTCTCTGGACAAGTTCTCGAGTATTTCTTAACGAATTGTCCTTTTCTGGAAAATTTGTCTGTGGAAGCCTCCCAGTGGCTTGTAAATTTGACAGTTCCCCGTCAAGCACTCAAATTGAAGCGGTTGGAGATAATGAACTGCTTTAGCATTGAATGTATTGAGATTTATGCTACAAATCTCGCGTCATTTAAATACTGTGGACGGAAAATAAGCTTGCCATTTAAGGACCTAAAGCAGTCTATTGAACTGTTTATTGGGGGTCTTTACTGCAATTATCTTATATACGACCTTTGTGGGATTTCAAGTTATTGTTGTCAGCTAGAGATGCTTACATTGTCCATGCCCTCCATGCCCTTTATGGAGGTTAGTAAGTTGAAAAATTCACCCTTTATCTCCTCCCCTTAATATTCTTCTTCATATATATATATTTTTTCAGAATTACAATATGTGTTGATTAACTTTTACTTCTGGTTCATTCAGGATGGTTTAGGATCTGCCAACTTTCCTGTGTTCAATAAACTCAAGCATCTGGAGTTACGGATTGATGCAAGGGATGATGAAAGCCTTCTTGTTTTTGCCCCCCTAATAGAGGCATGTCCTTTCTTGCATAAATTTGTTTTGCAGGTAATAAGTCTTACTTTATTCGGTTCATAACCGAGTTTTCAAATGGAATATTAAATTCTTTTGGACTTTAGCTTAAAAGCTTTCAACTTTCCCAAGTAATTGCTTCTCTATCGCTGTTAAAATATTAGTTGTGATATTCTCCTGATTGTTCAACTATTTTCTTAATGAATTTACGACACTGTTGTGAAAACTAGAGAGTTCTCTGTAATATTAGGTTTAAATTATCTTTCAGGTTTCTTTGTCATTATGTGTTGTTGACACTTGACACTTTGACGATGTTACTATTGAATTGTTAATCCATCTGTTGTAATTCTTAAGTATACAACCTTAGCGTGATTTTAAATCTATATTGAATGGTGATTCTTTTGTGGATCAATTTGAAGGTCCTTCAGATTGCGCGTCTCGTCAATCTTATTTCTTGAGCAGAATAGTTGCTATGGTTGCTACCATAAGCAGGGTGACTAATGTCATAAACAAGAATATTGCTTTTATCTTGATGAATATGTATAGCAGGATGTGAACGTTTCGTTTTGGCTATTGCATCGAGTCTAAAATGTCATGAATCTAACTTGCCTTGGCTGAGCAATATGATTTGATGCTTGGTATTTTTGGTTTTGTATGCTTATGTTCTACTATAAACCACTGTATTAATCCATTCATCTTTGTGATAGCTGGAATGGTCCAAGTGGCCTTATAAACCAAGGCGGCAAAAGATCAGATCTTTGCCTCATCAGTTCCTTAAGGTGGTGGAGTTGATCGGGTGGGTTGGGCGCAGAAATGACTTCGATCTTGCAGTGTATTTAGTGAGGAGTGCTGTCACGCTCGAGAAAATGACTCTTGATTCTCGCTCTCCACTTCATATTGGAACTCCATGGGAGTTCATGGAGACGGACGAGAAAACAGCGGCTAGAAAGCGTGCCGAGTACTTCCGTGCCAAACTTCCTGTTGGAGTAGATTTAAGAATCGTTTAATTCTTGGGTTACCATATGTTGTAAGACTATATACTTCCTCTGGCCTAGAATCTATCTATGCACCTATCTATCTATCTATATATATATATTCTACATTCAAAAGTGTAAGAGCTTTTTGTTATTTATATAAGTTTTTCACAATTTAAATGCAAAATTCTTTTTGTGTCTGCGATTGCCCTGCTGTGATTTTTTTTTTTTTGTTCTTGTTGTTGTTATCAATTTAGGTATAAATTGATTAAACTGCTATTTGTTTTGCTGAATTTTATTGAGGAAAATTTCGGACAAAATTTCCCATTGTGGACTATAATTTTTTCCTTATACTTCCCATAGTTTGCTTTATGGTGATCTGATGAGGGTCTATTGTTCTGGTTGATATGGTTTAGTAGGTGTTGCTCTAATGTTGGAACGTTGTTGCTTACTGTGTTTGGAGCTGGTTTAATATCTCTCTTCTTCTTTTTTTGGTTCTTTTTGTGTTTCGGTGTTTGGAGAGTTTTAGAAAGGTAGTTTTTTTTGCCTCAATTTTATAAACATGGTATGTGGTGACATAAAAATTTGGGGTATTGGAGATGTATTAAAATATCTAGTTTCTTACTTTTTGTTTTTTGTTTTCTTTTTTCTTCTGTAATTTCTTATTATCATGGGTGTCCACCTTAATCGGATCTTATTGTTTTAAATAAGGACTTTTGTTCAGGATGTTTGATTCCTTAGAAATCAAAGGATACTTTCTAGTTTAATCCTGCTGTATGACCAGACATCTATGGTTTATAATGAGGGTAGTATGTCTTGCGATGGATGTGAAACATTTTGGACGAAGAAACCCTTATACTGTAGGCACAAGGATCTGAACATACACATATATATATGTATATGTGTGTGTATGTGTATTTGTGTGCATTTATGTATGGGTGTATGGTTCAATACACTATACTACATATCTCTGTCTGTTGTCTATATGTAAAGAGTGTGTAGTGTAAGTGTAACTAGACTTGTTACTAGTCCTTTGGCCTAGATAGTATGACCTCAATCCCCCCAAAGGAGTGATCAATTATTCAAGACCCGAGTGGGGGTGAATTCGGTGTGTTGCTTCCTTTCCTAAAATTTGGTACAAACTTTTCTGCTGCTGTTCTATTGCATTGCATTGGGGAGTCTAATTCGCTAGTGGCCTTGTATAATGTTCTATACAAAAAACCATGTGGAGGATTTTTTTTTTGGTCTACTATGTCACTGGAAGAGTTAAAGTAGGCATGATGTGCAGGGGTAAACTTTGGAGTCGTGTACACAAGTTCGAAACAAAACAATTATTGATCGAAATAAGTTTGTGTCTATATGCCACAGCCATATGCACCTCTCAAGTGTTGGCCATGCCATTCCTTTGCAATTACACTTGGTAATATGTCAATGGTGGGACTTCGTCGCATTGTTTCCTCCTAACAGTTTACTCGAGCATAGTTTGGGTCAGAATATGTTTACAGATTTGATGTTTGAATGTGTGAACACCTTCAAAACTAAGAACCGGAGAACACTACTTGTCCTACTCCTCGATCTTTTCTCTCGGTTGTGGTTCTCCCTCTTCGTTATTCTTCTTCTTTTTGTTTTGTTGTTGTGTTATTGCCTCGATGGAGTAACCTCCTTTCTGTTGAGTTGAATTCTGTCATAAGACGCCTGGTTAGTCGGGTGCCATTGTAGTCAATATTATTGGAAAATTATATCCACATCTATGAGAAAGGTAGTTCTAAATGTTAACTTTCTGGAGGTGTCTTTTTCTTTTTAGAGGCACATATTGGTTTTGCCTTTATTTTATACATTATTTTGTGGTCCAATTCTTGGAGTGAAATAGTATAGAACAACAAATGACTGTTGATTAAGTTTGTGCAGGGCTGGCCCTGACCCAAGGTGCTTAGGGCGTCCAGGCCATGGGGGCCCAAATTTTATTTATTTATTTTCATCTTTTTTATTTTAAAAAATCCGAAAAAATCTAATTTGTTTAATAGTCCAATCCGTACTAAATCCTAATACAATTTTACAATTTAGGGCCCCAAATTTATATTTCACTTACTATTATTATAGACTCAAAAAAAAATTTAAATCAAATTTTCAACTTAATGAAAATAAAGTTTAATTCAAATACAATAATTATTCTGATTTGATTAGGGTTAGAAAATTCTTATCGCACTCACAAAATATTTAACGACTATACTTAAGGCTCTTGCGACTGTGGAACTCGTACAATGACAATAATTTTTCACGCAATTACTCTTAGGGCTCTTGTAACTACCGCACTCACAACAATAATTTTTCACGACACTACAAAGATGAAGATTGTTTCTAATTTTTTAATATTAATATATTGGGATAATTATACAAACCTCCCCCGAACTATGGCATAATTGCACGCGGTTCTCTTGATGTTTCAATAATATTAGAAACCTCCCTTAATTGCACATCCGTTGTAATATTTAACCCCTTTCGTTCAAAGTAAACGCCGAAAATTTACTTTATTGGTTAATAAAGACATATTATGGACCGAATTTCCTATTTTACCCTTCTGATCCTTGCAATTACATTTGAACTCTTACTTTTGCATTCAAAATTACTAGAATACGCTAACTTCTTTTACCAAATTGCCCTCATATATATTCTATATAAATCCATTTGAGTGGTTGTTTATACCTACTCTCTCTCTAAAAATCACTCATACTCTCTCTACAAGCCCTCAGTCATGACTTGAGAAAGATAAGAAACGCATATGAAATGACAGCTGCTGGTACACATAATTCCCACCAATATATTTGAGGGCAAGGTAGTAAATTCATCATTATCTAAAAGATTCTCTAAATATCTCTAAAGATAAGAGGGTATATACATCATTTCACTATTATTTCTCGCCGTGCCAATATTTTGATAATACTGAGGGAGGTTTCTTATATTATTAAAACTTTAGGGGAACCACATGTAATTATGCTTTAGTTAAGGGGAGGTTTGTGTAATTATCCCTAATATATTTAAATGTGTTTTTCAATATATATTTTTACATTTATAATATTTAAACGCGTGAAGTTTTACATATAAAGATCTCACATTTGATATCGCCTAGGCCTCTACGTGTTTTTGGAATTTCAGGGCCGGCCCTGAGTTTGTGTTGCTTGTTTTTTGAAGAAGAAAAGATTGTAGGATATTTCATAGAGGGCGGCCAAGATGGGGGAGTGTTTTTTAACTGATTTTGTTGGTGCGTGTTTTTTTTTTTTTGGTTCATGTGCTCTGGGATTGAGATTTTGTTCTCTATCATTTATGTTGCCAAATTGGGATAGGTTGTTGAATTTGTATGGGTAAATAGCTTAAGACCCCCCTCAATTTTACTCTCTTTTTCTACTATACCTCCTCAATTAATTATACCCCCCTCAACTTTCATTTTCTTGCACCATGGGCTTGTCCTCAATTTTTTTTACCCTTTTACCCTCCAAACTTTTTGTATTTCCACATTACCTTTAATCATATCATTACTATTATATTTCTTAATTCTTTAAATTACAAAAATATTATTTCTTTTAGTTAGAATATTAATTATGCCATTTACCTTTAATGTATTAGACTAAATATATTCTCAAATGTTAATTTTTTTTTATAAGTTCTAATTATTTTATTTGTAAATCAATTAACTTGGTATTAAATTTTAGTTTGATTGAAATCATAAAACTCAATACTAATTAATATATTCATAAATAAATCACAATTTATGAAAACAATATATATATTTTGAACAAAATAGATATATTTCGGAAAATATATATATATATATTGGAAAATGATATATATTTTGGAATATATATATAATACGTTAAAAATATATATTTTCCGAATTCTTTTAAAAAAATATGATTTTTTTGGGAAAAATATATATTATGTTCCAAAATATGATTTTTTCTGAAAAATAATTTTTATTGAGAAAAATATATATTATTTTCAAAAATATGAATTTTTTCCAAAAAATAATTTTTTTGAGGAAAATATATATTATGTTCCAAAATATGATTTTGAGTCATAATACCTAAACTACCATCAATAGTATGTTTAGTGAAATCAAACCTTTCAATAAATTATTTTTCAAAAATTATGTATATTTTGGAATATATATATATATATTGGAAAATGATATATATTTCGGAATATATATATATATATATATATATATATATATATATGATTCGTAAAAAGTATATATTTTTTGAATTGTTTTAAGAAATTGAACCCGTCACGGGTTATGAGTCGGGTACAGGTTTTGTTAAATACATGTCATGACACTCCCCGTCCCATTTATATTAATTTTATTATATTTTTTACTTATTATAAATATAAATTTTTTTATGAATTATAAATATTTTATTAGTTATTACTTTTTTTTTATAATACTTGGGTCATGTCCCATGAAGACCAAGTTCTTTTATCCATAATGAAGATAATATTGAGATTTAAGTGTTAATGGGGAGGGACGGGACGGGCACGAGTATAACAAACTGTTAATTGGAGGAGCATGATTTATGAAAAGGTAACCCGTGAAAAATTTGTGAAGGGTATAGTATTTTAAAAAATTAAACGGGACGAGAATGAATATAGGCGAACCTGTTTCGTACCCGCCCATTGCCATCCTTTAATGCATTATTAGTAAAATGGTAAAAAAAAAAATGAGCGGTGAAAAATGGGACCCAATTTTCAACTGGATGCCACATGGTGCAATGAAGGCCACTGAATGGCCAATGGAAAGTTTATGTGAGAGGGGCAAGAGAGCTGGGTTTTTTTTTAATATTTTCCAGGATCTCGCACCTGAAAAACACACACACATGCAACAAAGTTCCACATCCACATCACTATCACTAAACTAATTTTTCTTGGAGGCTTCGTTTGGATAGGCATGGGACAAAAGAAAAAGGAAAAAAAAAATGATAGCTAAGATTTGTATTTATGTTTGAACAAATTATTAAAAAATGATAATAATAATAATAATAATGGGGTTAAATAAGAGTAAAAGAAAAAAAAAACGTATACTACTATAACTAATTTATTTTCTTATCCTTTTACTTGTATATCAAAATTTAATTTAACACGCTTTATAAATTTATTTTTTCAGAAAAATGGCAAATTCAGTTTATAAGATATGATGTCCTTTTTTATAAGGAGATATGTCATGGGAAAACTATTATAGGAAAGGGTAAATAACAGTTTCACCTCTTGTAGATAGTGTAAATAATACCCGCACCCCCTCAATTTTTTCTAATTACAATTTCACCCCCTGAATCCCATATTCGGTAACCGGATATGTGCAATTACTCTTATACCCCTTTTTTTATATTTATTTTAAATAATCAAATATTATTTTATGTTAAATTACCTATTTACCCTTCCATCATCTTCTTCATCTCACCCCTACTCTCTCCTAAAACCCCTCAAATCAAACTTTAACCCTAAAATGAACTACCAATTATCAAATCTCAATTCCTACCCATACTCAATTAATTGTCCATTTTCAATTACAGAAAAATCAAAACAAAATAACATATATATCTATATATATCTCTATCTCTATATATATACGCACATATATATCTATATATATATATAACTATCTATATATATACACGCACATATATATACATATATAACTATATAGATAGATATACACCAATCTATATATATACACGCACATATATATACATATATAACTATATATGCGCACATATGAAATCGGTGTGTTGATTTTTTGATTTTTTGAGTCTAAATCATGCTTCTTATAGGATGTATTTGTTGATCTTGGACCCAATTTATGTTTCTATGATATAGATTGAATTTGCCCAATACCCAATTCATACATATACATATATGTATATGGGTATATACATATATTTATGCACACATATATATATATATATATATAAGTGATGAGGATAGTTTAGGTATTTCACATCATTTTGGATGGGCAAACAAGTCTTTACACACATATAAGGATAATTTGGTCATTTCGCATCTCAAATTTTGGTTGACCCGGTTTGACCTCGCCGGAGAATGAATTGAGGGGGTGAAAGTGAAACTGTAATTTACGTTTCAGGGGGTGAAACTGTAATTAGTGAAAACCGAGGGGGTGCGGGTGTTATTTACACTATCAACAGGGGTGAAACTGTTATTTACCCTATAGGAAAAAGGATAAATTATACTTTTACCCCATTTTGTTTGGATATATTACAATTTCTTATCTTCCAATATGAACAATTCACTATTACCTCCCTTGTAGTTCATATTTGAGTTTTACATTCCCTTTCCGCAAAACTTTGTAGGTCTAAGTTCTTATATTGAGAAGATTATTCCAATAATGCCAAGGACACAGAGATCAGTGTATAAGTGAGTGAAGTTTCAAGCTACTATAAGAGACTCCCAAATGATTTGGGATCAGAGAGAAAAGGCAAAGAGCTACACAAAATAAGTTTTAGGTTATGAGTATAGTGTGTTTGTTCTGTGGATCAAAGAATGATCCCTATGACTATTTATAGTGGGTTTTCCTATAGACAAGATCTAATGGCTAATAAATTGTACCATATTTTATCCAACGGATAAGAGCTAACCATTAGTCAATTCTTTTTTATTGGGCTTGGACTTTAATCTATCGGGTCAGGGTCGGTCCGGGTAGAAGCCCACGGGTCTCACCTATTCTGTGTAGCTTCTCTCCCCCTTGTGGTAGACCTCTGTCATTAAGCGCGCAAGGTCCTTCGCCCCTTAGTCTCGAGGCTCTCGATGCCATGGACCGAGGAGATACCTCGAAACTCAGCCACCATTCCACTTGACTCTCGTGTTTCCGCGTAGGTTGTCGAGAGGTACTAGGGTCACGAAGTCACCATGGTTTTGCCTGACCATGACACTTTGTCTTCAAGACCCTTCCCCAATCAGGCGGCGCTTGGGTAATTCTTAAGTGGAGAGGTCTTCATCACACATGGGTGACTGCGTGCGAGCCACCAAGGTGAATGAGATCCTGTCTTGGTGAGTACACCTCGGAGCCTTAGAAGTGGGCACAAGGGTAGCAGTAACCACACCTCAGTGCCTCAAGAGCGAATTTTGACCAAGGGACGCGAAGGAACCCATCTAACTAGAGCAGGGCTCCCCCCGTGGGCCATGTTAAAGAGCTTGGGTACCATATCTCTAATTACATATGTAAAAGTGATACGTGTCCATTAGTGACTAGGGATGGCAAAAAAACTCGTCCTGCCCCGAACCCGCCCCGTTTATCCACCCCGCCCCGCCCCGTTTAGCTAATCGGGGCGGGTATGGGGCACCCCCGCCCCGCCCCGATTAGGTATATATATATATAAATTTATAATTAAGGAGAATATATATATATATATATATAAATTTATATACATATAAATTTATATACATATAATATTCTCCTTAATTATAGATTTATTGTTTGATTTTTATTTCATATAGATTTATTCTAGAAAAAAATTCTAGAATAATAATATTAATTAGAAATAAAATAAAATAATTTTTATTATTAAAAAATATATTTTTAATAAAAATAATACGTAATCGGGGCGGGGCGGGGCGGGGCGGAAAAATAAAAAATTAAACGGGGATAAGGCAGGGAAAAATAATCGGGTACGGGTACGGGGCGGGTATCACCCGCCCCAACCCGCCCCATTGCCATCCTTATTAGTGACTAGGGGTGCACATGGTTCAGTTCGATTTGGTTTCAGTCGAAACCGAACCAAACCGTTATTTTCGGCTTCTTAAAAATAAAAACCGTAATCAAACCGTTAGTAAAAGAAACCGAACCAAATCAAACCATTTTTTCGGTTCGGTTTCGCTTTTTATAGAAAAAATTATATCAATAACATTTTCTATATATATTTAAGGAAATAATTTTTTCTGTTAAAATTTATAAATGACATTTTCAATAATATTTTCTAGATATTTTAAAATTTATAAATAAAAATTTCATTACTGTTATTATCTTTTTATAAAACCAAGAGTTTTGATAAGAATAGACTAACTAGTTTATTTCCATCTCTATTTATTCATATATCTGTAATCATTATTCTTATAGTTGTATATGTCTAATTCATAAAAGATGGGTCAAACTATGCACAATTTTCACTTCTGAAAAGTCTCTATATATGTTGGAAATTTACTCTTTTTCCCTTGTACACTTGATTTCGGTTTTTGTTCTTACTACATCAATCTATTTTATGGAGTTAGTAAAATTTGGAAAAAAGTAATTTAACTTATCTGTACTAGGTTTATTTTTCATACCAAATTACAATCATACCCTCTCAAAGTCTCACAAGTTGTCTGATATAATCATATAGATAATACATATATAATATAATATATAATATATTATAAAACCGGTTCGGTTTGATTTTTGGAGGGTAATTGAATTTTGAAAACCGTAATCGAATCGAATCATCTTAAAACCGAACCGAACTGTTGATTTCGGTTCGGTTTTTTCGATTTTGTGTACAGCCCTATTAGTGACGCCATTAGTGCTTAAACAGAATTGAAGTATTTTATGCTCCCACAAACTTCTGGCACAGTAAACTTGAGTCAACGCTAACATCATCTAATATATAGAGGTGAATGACTATATTGCCCCTTAGTTTTTGTGAAACCTATATAAAATATTTTGTAATAAAAATGACATAAAATAGTATGGGTATAAATGTCATTTTCTTTTATCGGCCATCGGAAAATTCAAAATACAAGGGAGGAAATTGTAATATGTCTAACCAAAAGGGGGTAAAAATGTAATTTATTAAAAAAAAAAAGTTTAGATGAGTCTAACTCGAGAGAAGTCCAAGAAACGTAACAAAATCTAAAAGAGACGAGTATTTTTATTACTTGCTTCTCCCAAGAAATTAATCATTTGGGACTAATGCGTATTGTAAATTAAATCACCTAATGACTAAATCAAAATAAGGGATTCAAATGTCTTTATAATTATTTTTTTTAAATGTTTGGGGCATTTTTTGCATTCTAAAAATTATACTTAATTTGTTATTCTTTCTCTCCAAATCTTCTCACTTTTGGAAGAATAGCAAGTGGATTTTGAAGAATGAGATATCCTTCTAAATCTTTCTTATAAATGGCAACTCAAACACAAATATCATTATCCTTTCTTTTCTCCATCCAAACGAAGCATAAGTTTTTACTCCCGGTAACTGCAATAGCGTAATATACTAATAAAAAAGGGGGGAAAAATATACCAATAAAAAATGGTATTCTGAAAGGATGGCTTGTCTTGCACATCATCACCCTTCAATGGTGTACTGTGCAAATTCCCAATCAAGTCTCAACACATTCTACCATGAAGGGTCAGCAGATAGATCGTACTTCAGTCTCTCCAGTTACAAAACTAAACAAATGGTGCAATTTGAGGTCAATGACCATCACTGCCTATAACCTACTCTGGTTTGTATACATATATGAAAACATTTATACCTTTTTCCCCCCGGAGAGCAACACATTTATACTTTTACCATGCACACACATGCACATTATTCTTGGAGTCTGTGAACATCAAAACATAAATAATCATTTGCAAATAATCTAGTGTGTTTTGTGTGTGTGTGTGTGTGAGAGAGAGAGAGAGAGGAACGCCAAACTATATAAACACAGAAAGAGCAATGAAACACCAAACTATATAAACACAAAAATTTATGTACCAAGTATGCAGACTTGCATATTATCAACTGTTATATGCCTTTCTGCGTATCGTTCCCACGTTTAGGTGTGAGAGTACTTCTTTTGATTGGAAGTAACTAGGTTTGCATCCCATTTCAACCCCCACAAACTCGGGATGAATATTACATAAAATGGGCCACAAGAATTGTATTCTGACAAACATGATTAACTTCATTTTTGTTTCCCTTTTCGTTTTCTTTGCTCTTTTTTTTTTTCAACTTCAAATAGAATGAGCCTAGAAACACAATCAATTTAAGCGGCATGTCTACTTAACAGACGAAATGTCCACAGTACAGCTAAACCTGAGGCTGCCACTGAACGCTGTAAAAATGACGACAGCGTCCAAAGTTTCTGGATAATACTCGGAACTTGAAAAGGTATGAAATTGATTGCAGAGTAGCAGATGGCTAGCTATCAATGGAGGGACTGTATACCATTTCCTGCACCATCAAAAAAGCATAACCTACAATTAACATACATTAATGTATGATCAAACTAGCAACAGCGTTGGTTCTTATCCACTCATAAAATTAATACAAATGAATTTCAAGACAAACCTGATCACAAACAGGACAGGTGTCGCTTCTTTCCATCCATTCAAGAATGCATGAAAGGTGAAAATGATGCTCGCACTTTGTGACAATTTTTGGATTCTCAGAATCATATTCTGCAGGGTATCGGATCAAAAGGTCAGGAGTTACGCCTTTTGTAGACCAAACACATCATTGTACGCAAACTACAGCAAGAATGTCTGGAGCACAGAAAAGTTGCTCAAGATATTGGACTTCAGAAAATATGTAGTTTCAATACCTTCAAGACAGGTAGGACAAACCTCCTCCTCCTCCGGTGCTGTAATAGGAGTCTCACTGGACTTTTTAAGTTCACCAGACTTCTGAAGTTCAACTTCCAGCTCCTTTGATGGATTTAGTTCAGGATCAGTTTTCCCCTTGCAGTCGGATTCCTTCAAGTCTTTCTCTGATGTTTCTAAAGTGTTGCCAGGATCTGTTTGTTCACGAGACTCACTATTCGTAGTTGGCACAACTGCGTCACTCTTGTTGCCGCAATTTTCACGATGGCCCGCTGCAGTTTGAGGAAGTCCTGGATTTGCATTAAACGGTGTAGGCACAGGAGGTGGTCTATAAGTATCGGGGAACGAAGTCTCCAAATTGGTATTAACTAAAAGTCCTGTAGAAAGTGCAGAGGATGTCACATGCTGAGCTGATAAGGGCTCCCGCTCTTCTGACACTCTTGGGTACTGCAGAACAGGGCAAGAGCAACACAAAACACGAAATAAACTTGTGAGATGACTTTGTACCGAGAAAATTAACATGATTGTCAGTAACACAAATTTTCTTGATCATTGCAAGTGTAACATAGACAAAATTAAGTACATTCAGAATAAGTGAAAAAAATTAAAGAATAATTAGCAAAGTAGTCTGTGTAGAGGGCCAATGTTTGTTACTCATTTCAGACATTAAATGCAAGGCTCTCCAGAAAGTGGGTGCAGCATATTTTTAACTAACCAGCTCCAAGGCAGTATTTGAAGCACACAACTCTAGCAGAATTGGCAAATTATAACAATCACAAGTCACCATAGGTGCTAACAACACACAGTACTATACACAACAATCAAACAATTGGCTGTTCCAAAAACCATATACTCCTCCACTAACATGCCCATCACTATACTTAGGGTGCGTTTGGAAACTAGTGTTTTCGTTTTCGTTTTTTTTCTCTTGAGAACAAAAAAATTTCTTGTTCTTGTCCTAAGGGTAATCTGGAAACAAAAACATGTTTGGTTGGAAATTTTGTCTAAAAAATTTTCGGGAACAAAAAAAAAAAAACACGTTTTTGAGATTTATTTGGAATAAAAAGTAGAAAACAAATTGTCAAAGGGTGAGATTAAGTTTGACTTGATTGTCATCCCTTGTACAAACCAGCTACAATGTACACTTCCAAGTCTTCCATACAACAATGAACAGGACCACTTTGCTACTGTTCAAAAGAATGCTATATATATATATATAAATATATAAGTAGTAACATGTATAAAGACCACATCACCCCAATTCGATTGGGGATATCAAGTTGCAGAGGTAAGGGTTTGTGTTGGTGGTGGTGTCGATTTGCAGTGGTAGTGGTGGTGAGGGTTAGTGTTTGGAGGTTGAAGATGGAGGTCAGGGTTTGGAGGTTGAAGATGGCGGTTAGGGAATCTACAACAATTAAATTTATTTTTGGCTGAGAACAAACAGTGCCGAAAACAAAAAAAATACCATTTTGGTATTCTCAAATTTTGAACTAAGGGTGAGAAAACGTTTTTTTACTGTTCACGAAAACAAAATTCATCAAAGGCTTCCAAACGCGTTTTTGTTCCCGTGAACAGTGGAAAAAAACAAGACAAAAACGGAAACACCAGTTTCCAAACGCACACTTAGCTTTTTGGTTTTTCCCAATTTTTCACCCAGAAAAAAGGAGCATATGCAAAATTATTCTTAACTTGACATAGGTAATTGGCAAGGGAAATCTTTAACACCCCACATCCATGCAAAAGTTATTAATCACAAAGCTAGTTTTATTAAGTACCAAAACAAGAAAAAGGTTTCAACAAAGGTATAATCATTGTTGGAATTGAATATAATATTCATAATTTCCACCCATGATTGCCCTTGTTTAGGACTCAGCTAATAACAAATTAGTAAGCATTAGATAATATAGCAAGTAGCAACCATAACTGAAGAAACATGTCAAAATGTAAAGAAAGAAAATTTAACTTAATACCCAGAGCAATATAAGAACAAATACTACCGCTAGAATATGATAACATGTGGTTTGACTGCGGCTGTGGCCTTAAATAGAAGCGGAATGAAAGAGTAGGAGTCATGTAGCCACAAATCTTCTCGCGAACAGCTAGGATGGTCCTATGGGTACTGCACAAACAGACTAGGACGGGTTGCCTGCCTCTTGTTCAAATGGACCAAGTAGTGGGAAAATGGTTCCTTGGTTGTTTGTTGTAGTTGAAAAAACAGTCGACGACTTCAGTTCCAATGTCAAGATCATCAAACTGGAACTGAAGGATACACCCCCAGCTACTCTCTCTTAAGCTTCATTGAAAAGCTAAGTTACAATGAGAAAGCCAACAGCCAGTTGGCTAGGCACGTATAATATCTTATTTGGGCCTCTACAAAAAACTACTTTCATTTTTCTTTGCAGAATGGTTTTAATATTATTGGCAGCACTATAATCTGTTCTTCCATCATGATACCATAGATAAGGAGACAATTAAAGTCGAGAGAAGGCAGGAAGAACAAAAAGACACTTGCCCATACTTCTGGCCAGATCAATTGCAAACACCACAATTTTCAAACCGGGGAATAGTATCTGACCACATCACAAACTTCTCTAGGCATGAACATCAAGTATATATTATGGTATTTTGCAACAGACTCTCTACAGATCAAGTAGAGGACACCAATCATTTCCCTTGGGCAATTGGAACTTCAATGTTATGCATCAACAAGACTATTATTTATTCATCAAAACTTCTGGGGTCATCTTCATCTCGTGAAATTAACTCCTTTTAAGTACAAATATATTCTTTTATGATGTCAAACTTGCAGACACAGTATTATTGGGAACAATGACCTTGTTCTTTATACTAAAAACAATTGGTATCACTGTACTACTGTATGATAAAACAGTAAGCAACTTATCCGAACAGTTTTCTTAATACAAGTAGCAAATGGAGTGTGACAATTGAAGTCAAATCATAAAGGTAAGTTTGAAATCCTCCTGACTTCATCCCTATCGTTTCCATGATAGAACTCTACATGCTGTTCTACAACTAATTCACAGAATTCAGGAACTTTTACAGACAAATTAAGCAGGGAAATGTCATCATTGACCCTCCACAAACCATCAAAATATGGGGAAGACACTGGATGATGACCATTCTATATCTTTCCCGGATCAATAATATAAGTGACTCTGATTGTCTAAAACTTTGTATCTACGGTGATCATATTACACTGTGACGGCCACTATCACAAAATCAACCACCTATTATTCCAGTCACTCACACATACAACCAAAAAGGAAAATAAATTTTTTTCCTACATTGAAATTTGAAGAGTAAATCCCCTAAAATCAAATGTATATGAAACTGAGCCTGCAAACTGATTCATGGTCTTGATCACGTTCACTGACTAAAGTCACTTGAAATTCAAGTTTCTGACTTATAATATTCTAATGACGTACAGTTAAGGAACATGGTGTTCTCACATGATTACTTATCAACCTAACAAAGTGCATATATATCCCATGCCACAACAACTTCTTTAGGTTTGTCTGAAGCTCAATAAATCATCTTCAAACACTGGATATCTTGAAGACCCAATAGCACAAGCATGCCTTGCAGCCATCACGTTTTTATAACAATATTTTAGTAGTCAAGGCTTGGTCCGACATCATATGGGTATAAGCTCGGTAGAAGACCACAACATTATGGCACTATGCTATTTTTCAGTTTTTTATAAGCAATACTCTACAATTATAATTGGAGAAAAATATAAGTGATAAAAAATAACAGAGAGGAGGACGGGGGAAGAAAAGAGGGGTCAGATAGGCAAATACAGACCCATTTCGCTCTGGCTTGGACGAAAACCAGTTTACCCAAGTTTACGAGCAGGAAAATGGCCTTCAGAACACAGAAAGTGATCTCAAAGGCTTACACAAGAAACACATAGTCCTACCAAAATCAAGCGTACGATGTTAACACCTTTTACGACCACATGAGACGGTTGAAACATGACTAAAACGGATTATCTTAAATGGGGAACAAACAGATGATATGGCTTCCCGACTCAAAATTATACATATATATACACATATATATTAAAGATCTAGCCTCAATGTTCCCTTTTACCTCAAGCAAAAATCAGAAATCAAAACATTGAATAAATTCTAGATAGCACAGTCATAATTTCACCCCGTATTTATAATATGCTGCAGAAACCCGTTTTGAAATTTGAACGCAACATTCAGCTCTAGCTTCATAAGTTGAGATCATATGAAAAGGGTATCTTGTGTTCCAGATTGTATTACTTACATGATAGAATGGTGGTGAACTACTAAGTTCCACTCCTTTAGAAGAACAGCAGCAGCAGCCTCCCATTTCTTTTCAACTATCTCTATTATCCACCAGAAGTGATCACCAGTTTGTTCATTTTGTTTATCCCTTGTCATAAGAAAACCACAATAATCAATTAGATGAAAAGTAAACAATGTTACGTATGAAGTACGGATAAAGTTATTGCTGTGCCACAATAAACATGAGCACTAGGATTCACACTAAAAAAAAAAAATTCCACAAAGAAGAAACAAGGATTAGCAATAATGTTAAAGTTCTTGTTAAGTCTACACCCAAATTTTAAACAACAAATAAATTAACTAATGGGCAGAACATACACTTAAAAGGGAAAGTGAAACAAGATGTTGTTTCCTGCTGTTACATAATTGAAACAACCAGAGTTCACACGAAGATGGAAACCGAAATAATTAAAAATCACAAAAACATACGTATCTTTACTGACTGTGACAGATTTTGATTCATGTTGCAACATAAAAAATGTAAAGTGGATCAAGAGACTGAAATTATACTTTCTTGGGTCCTAGTTTTTGGAATTTTTACTAACCGATAATGGAAGGAATATCTACCTCCATAAATCACTAAATCAGTTATTAAAAACACATGCTGACTCCACTATGCTGGAGTGAACTGGATGGAATGATGCAACAAAGCCCTGCTATGGACATGCTACTTAGCATAACTGGAAAATAATGGTAAGGCTGATTCTTAAGAGGTGCATACGTCTATGGCATATATACAGCAGACTTATTCCAGCCAATAATTGGTATTTTTGGAACTTGTGTAAACAACACCAAATTTTACCAGCAAATAACGCCTATGTTGACTATTGTAGAGACAAAGTATACCATGTATACACATATTATCCTTCATAGCTATTTGTATACAACATTACATAAAGGCGATTAACTACTATAGTCTCCCATATGCATTCAATAGAGCCTTGGTGGCTAGACTAAAGTGGCTACCCTTGGACGTTGCACTGCATCTTCACACAGCAACAAAGCTTTTACCAAATGTTTTTGTAACAAAGCAACAGACACACAAAATTTACCCCACTTGGGGCTTGAACAAATTACCTTTCCTTCCGGGAGATGGAGGTCATACTATCTAGGCCAAGGGCCTAGTAGCAAGTCTAATGACACTTATATCATTGTAGTGCACACAATCCTTACACATAGATAATACACAGCACACACCGATATATACTTAATATAGTGTACTGAGACATACATGTTCACACACACATATATATATATAATCAGACCATAATGCCTACAATATAGTGTGTTCTTCATCCAAAATGCTTCACATCCATTGGAAGACATAATACCTCATGTTCACATAAATCATGCCTGACACAGGATTAAACTAGAACGTATCCTTAGACATCTAACATAATCTGATAATAGGCCAGCCATATAATAGAAATGCACACTCATTTAACAGAATCTGATAGGGGCAGAAATTTCTTGAATTAAAGAGAGCTCTTGCTCGCCCGATAACAAGGTTCAATGTGAATCTTCAGTTTTATCTCAGCTTGGAGAATTGATTTATCTTACTCTTACCCATCCTAATATTACTTGTGTTGTTGGTGTCGTCAATCAATATATGCATGCTCCTCGTCAACCTCACTTTGAGGCTCTTTATCGTATTTTGGGCTATTTGAAGGATACCCCTCGACGTATTCTTAGACTTCTAAGGTACCAAACATCATGAACAAGAGAAATTTAAACCTATAAAATCTGATTCAAAGATTTTCAATGATTTAAAAATAATGATAATAATAATAGGAAAAATAAGGCGAACCCTAAAGTGTACTTGAAGCATGTCAACCAAAACAATAAACTCTGATCAAATCACCATATAGCAAATTACATGGGAAGTACTAAAATAGGGAAATAATTGTAGTCCTCCATGGTAATTTAATACCCAATTCTCCTCAATAGAGAAAAGTAACAAACAGCAGTTATAAAAAATAAAACAATTAATCAAAAAATTAAGCCTAGCCAAAGCACAGAAATGACTGAAACAAAAAGATTGAAGAAAACCAATAAAATGATTACCTAAATCCTAAAGAAGTAGATTGATTTCTCCACTGGTTTCGTTAACTGCATATCAGCTACAAAATCAACAAACATAGCACAAGATATCAACTACTGAAGACTGGAGATAGATAAAACAACCAATTCACACACAAAATCCAAAGAAGCAATCAATCAATCAGATTCGATATACTCTCACCTATACATATCTACATATATAAATGAACACGTCTATACATATATACATATACATATATATATATATATATATATATGTAGATACCTTGCGTTGCGTTTGTTGGTTGAATCGATTAGAGATTGGAGTGAAATTGTGGAGAGTGAGGTGAGGTGTGTATGTGTTTTGGTGTACGAAAATGAGTGTATTTCCGTTTGTAATTACAAGAGTAGAGAAAAAGCCACAGCCTTTCTTCCACTCTTTCTTTGGGGCTTTTGGTGGGTGCTTGTTTTGTGCGATAACCACTTTCATTCACTATTCATTTCAAATAATATAATTTAAATTACTGAAAATTACTTATCAATAGTAAGTCTTCCCTTTTCTGACCAAAAAGCCAAAATAAGTCCAGCTAACATTTTTTTTTTTTTTTTTTTTTTTTTTTTTGTACTGAGACTAATATATCCAACTTTGAAAATTTTTGTAATTAATTCTTAAAATTACTTATTTTTCATTTTTGATAATTTTATCTAGTATTTAACTGTGTTTGATAAACAATTTAGGGTGCGTTTGGATACTCTGTTTTTGTTCTGTTTTTTGTTTTTTGGCACTGTTCAGGAGAACAGAACATGTTTGACAACCCTTTTTACTGTTTGTTTTGTTCTCAATTTGGAAACTGTTTTCGTGAATAATAGAAAAAACAAGGGAACAACAAAAACTTGTTTTTTTGTTCTTTTTGGGATTTTTCAAAAAAAAAGAATTGTGGTAGAAAGGAAAAATTATGTGAGAATATGTGTGTTTTTTTTGCCCCAAACATGTTTTTTGTTCTTGTTCTTTTAAGTGAGAAAATAAGAATAAGAACAAAAATTGTTCTTGTTTTTTGGTTCTCAAAACAAAAACAAAAACAAGGGTTCCCAAACGGGCCCTAAGGATGCCGAAAACATTTAATAACACTTAAAATGTGTAGAATCTTTGGTATTTGAAATTTAGTTCTTAAAATTTTTAATCCTTAATTTTTAGTTTTAACTAAGAGCACTTGAATCATCAATTTATGCACTTTCTAAATAGAAATACGGAGTAGTTTTTTAAAATAATAAATATGTTTAAATTGTTATATACAAAGTATTAAATTGCTTTACAATTTTTAGTTACATACCAATATTGTGTTATGGAGTACTACTTAACTTCGTTAAATGTAGTTCAAAAAAATCATATGTAATGAAAAAATTCTATTTATTGGAGAACAATAAAATAAATTAATACCAAAAATCTAATTGTCAAACGATATCAACCCTTGCTTCTAAGCAGGAGGTCAAGGGTTGAGCCCCATACTTTATTCTTCAAGATTCATATGAAAATATTTGAAAATTATATTTAATTTAAGAAGAAGATAAGTGAAAACTTAGTGATTTAAGACTTGGATGAAATTTTATTTTTCAAAAGCAGGATTTTGTGATAATTTAATCTATAAATCATGTGGTCTTTAAAAGGATTATATGTGTGTGTGTATATATATATATATATCTTAGGAAAATTAGACTGATAATGTACTAATTGTCATGGTGGTCAAGAATGACTATATATTTATACTCCTTGTCCATCTTTTCTTTTTGGATGTTCTAAAATACCTCTCATTTAAAATTTGAACGTATTATTTTTTTATTATAGAATCAAACCACCCTTTTAAAGCTCTTCTATCACAAAAAAGTTGGATGCATTATATAATTAATACTAGTATTATCGGTTAAACCTCCAATGTGTAATTTAAAACTATCACGAGAATAATATATGTTAAAAAGGATTTAACGAAAAAATTATATATGTTAAAAAGGTTATTATACCATAAAGGAAAACTGAATTTATGAATTTGGGCAAAAATATGTGACACAGAAAATATTTTAAGGGTATGTCTCTTATTTCATATCTGTAATACATTCCTTTTTTTTTTGGGTGGATTATTTCGTTGATTGTTTAAAATAGGAGGACGTGTATATAATACATGTTTTTGAAATTGGCGATACCATTATATAGTATCTACATTATTTTTAAGATGATATTATCCAATTCCATTACATTGTTATCGTGATCATGATCAAACGCATCAATATATTTAATTTAATGTGCATCTTTGATGTTAAGATCAAACAATTTTTTAAATTAAGATAATACTCGACTAATTAAGTGGATGAAGATGTAATTCTTTAGACGGATGAATTAATTAATTCCTAATTGATAACGATGTCCTAATATTAATGTCGTTGAAACTCACAAATAGGGCTGTTTAGGACCGGTTCCGGTTCCGTCTGGAACCGGAATCGAACCGATTTTTTCGGTTCTTGAAAAATCGAAACCAGAACCGGAACCGAAAGGGGAAGGAACCGAACCGAAAAATCAGTTCGGTTCCGGTTCCTTCTATATTAAAATTTTTTTTTAAAAAATCTCAATTTTATAAAATAATATAATTATAAACTAGAGTATTTGAATTAAAACAAACCCAAAACCAAATATATAATTAGTGGAATAAACAAAGTAGCTTGGATTTGTATTATTATTGAAATTAGTGGAGGTTTATTGCTAGTTTTTTTGGTTAATAATAAAAAATATATATTAAAAAAAAAAACCGGTTCGGTTCCGCGGGACCGGAACCGAACCGAAATTTTCGATTCTTGAAATTTTGGAACCTGAATCGAAACCAAACCCCTATGGAACCGAACCGAACCGCCAATTCCGGTTCGATTCCTGATCACCCCTACTCACAAAAGCATAAACTTGAATAAATGATTTTCTTTCTCTCGCAAAAATTGGAATATAAATAAATTATTACTCTATATTTTTAATGAGTCGTGTTTACTTGGTTGTGACTTGTGAGTCTAAAACAATAAGATATAGAAACTCTCACCGTAGAGTCAAAATATGAGTTGTCAAATAATTATACTTAAATCATTTTACAAGATTGACCGGTTTTTCAATGTATTACAAATGGGAAAATTACACAATCTACCCCTAAACTATAACATAATTGCACGCGGTACTTCTTATATTTCAATAATAACATAAACTACTCTTAAAACCAACTTCGGTATAACACATAACCCCTTCCGTTAAAAGTCAACGACGGAAAATTTTCTTTTTGGTCAATAAAGCCTATTTTTGGAGTGAATTTCCAATTTTTCCCTTATATATGCATGTTCCAATTTAACCCTTACTTTTACATACAAAATTACTTAAATACCCTAACTTTTTTTACCAAATTGCCCTCCCAATTTCATTTAAAAAAATATAAAAATTAAAATTGCTTGTTCCAAAAAACACAAACATCAATGTTTTAGCAAATTCCATTAACATCAATATTAGTTTAAACCCCAGAAGCTTAAATAAAAAGATTCTATAAATTATATTTTTCGTAAAAAGTATAAATTTCAAAATATATATATATATATATATTTCGGAAAATATGATTTTTTCCGAAAAATAATTTTTTTGCGAAAAATATATATTATATTCCAAAATATAATATATACTTTTTCGCAAAAAAAAATTCATATTTTGGAACATAATATATATTTTTCACAAAAAAAATTATTTTTCTTAAAAAAATCATATTTTGGAACATAATATATATTTTTCGCAAAAAAAATATTTTTCGGAAAAAATCATATTTTTCGAAATATATATTTTGAAATTTATACTTTTTACGAAAAATATAATTTATAGAATCTTTTTATTTAAGCTTTTGGGGTTTAAACTAATATTGATGTTAATGGAATTTGCTAAAACATTGATGTTTGTGTTTTTTGGAACAAGCAATTTCAATTTTTATATTTTTTTAAATGAAATTGTGAGAGCAATTTGGTAAAAATGGTTAGGGTATTTAAGTAATTTTGTATGTAAAAGTAAGGGTTAAATTAGAACATGCATATATAAGGGAAAAATTGGAAGTTCACTCCAAAAATAGGCTTTATTGACCAAAAAGAAAATTTTCCGTCATTGACTTTTAACGGAAGGGATTATGTGTTACACCGGAACTGGTTTTAAGAGTAATTTATGATATTATTGAAACATAAGGGCTACCGCATGCAATTATATCATAGTTCAGGGGTAGTTTGTGTAATTTTCCCATTACAAATAATATATATATACATATACATATATATGTGTGTTAGACAAAAAAGGGAATGTAGATTTGTAAGAAGCGCGTCTTATCCAAAGTCCAAATCTGGAATGATAGTAATTGAAAAGTTGACAAAGTTTTGTTTTTATTTTCCTATATGGGGACTTTCGGAGTTGGCGAGCTACAGCAACTAACTAGCCACGTGGCGATTTTTTTTTCATACATTCTTGCCTGAATTTGTTTCTTAACAAAGATTATTGAACAAACAGTCCGTAACTTATGATGCAGCCAAAAAAAAAGGGCACAGAGATTTAATAGGTGGTGTATACATAATATACACATATATATATATATATATACACGCATATTTATGTAGATAATTTTTTTAATGGGGTAATTACATTTTAACTCTCTCAATATATGATATATTATGCTCATATAGGGATGGCAAAATGGTCCGACCCGCCGGGTTCCGACCCGTCCCAACCGGGGTCCGACCTGCCGGGTTCCGACCCGTCGCAACCCAGTTGGGACAGGTCTGGTAAATTTATAAACGGGTTTGGGACGAGTTTGGTATCCAAAATTAAAATCCGAAACGGGTTCGGGTCGGGTTTGAGTTTTCTGAAAAATCCGTTAGTAACCCGATCCCGACCCGTTTACGATTTTAATTTTAATTATATATATATATATGTGCGTCTTTGTCTATATATAACTCATTAATCTGATTCTTGGTGTTGACATCTATATATATATATATTTTTGAAGAATTTCATTCAATATGCGTATATATACATTTATTTGTTTAAATATGTGGGATATTTGGTTTATAACGTAAAGCAGAATATATACTTAGAATAAGAAAGAGATACTTGGTTTGTAATTTAATTTGTCTTCAAATAATTTAGTAAATCAACTGTGTTTCTAATTTAGTACAACCGATGATAACCCGATGGAACCCGTTTATACCGACGGGGTGGTAATGATATTACCGATTACAACCCGTCGCGGGTTTGGGACGGATTTGGTATTAGTAATTTTAAAATGGGGTGGTAATGGTATTAGTCAAACCCGTCTCAAACTCGACCCGTTGCCATCCCTATGCTCATATCCTCTATTCTGTTAAAAAATACAGTTTAACCCTTCTAATTTGTAAGTAATAATAAAAATTCTCATTCGGCATGATCAATGCTTAGGTTAGCAATTGGCGGGGGGCTGAAATTGCTATAATACCCTCATTTAGTTGTTAAGAAAATTTTTAAATAAAAAATAAGCATGGGTACATGAGTCATTTCACATATCCAGCTACTTGACTTAAATGCTGATCAATTTGAGAAGATGAAATTGTAAGCTTTTAAAAGACACGAGTTACGGGTATAATATATTACATCTTAAGGGGTGAAAATGTAATTATCCCCTTTTTTTATGTGCAATGTAATGATCCATGTATATTTTTAATTGGATCATGTATTGTCCTCCAATTAAAAACATACAAGTCAAAAATATATACACATGTCAAAAAAATTATAAACAATTTTATAAATTTATTTATTTATTTTTTATAATCATAGATTTGCTTAGTTTGTAAAAATTAAAAACAAATATAATTAGAGCAGTATTTTAAAAAAATTGGACACGTGTATGTTTTTAATTGGATCACACACAATGTAAGGAGGAGGCTTGTTGCTCTTTTTTATTGTCTTTACTCTTGGACATGTTGGGATTGATGGGCAAAAACGGTCCGAACCGTATTGTTGAACTTCTTGGCCCATGGGCCAAGAACTGAATGGGCAAACATTTGAGATTGGTCTGTTTGTTTGTAATAAGGAGAAATAGGATAGCCCAACAAAAATATGTTGCGACAAAACTATTTCAAAGTGATATAGCTTATAGGTAGTTAAAACATGTTTTAGTTGAAACTTCAAAATACTATTGTTAGAATCGGATCGTTGGAGGGTTCATAAAATCGGAATCTTAAAGATTCTATCTTATTATTAATAAATAATTCTGTTTAAATATTTTTAAAATATATATTTATAAATAACAAAAATATTAAAATTTTGGGTCTAACCCGAGCGGATTGACCTAGTTGGAAAAGACTTGGGACTTAATGTCTTAGGAAGCATGAGGTCTCATGTTCGATTCATACTAGGTACAAACAATTCGTTTGGGCCACAACCACGGACATCGTCCGAGCTTTACCCGATTCGTGTGGGGGGTCGCCTTGCACTGGTCCTTGTGTATTAGTCGAGGTGCGCGTAAGCTGGCTTGGACGTCACGGTTATTAAAAAGAAATTGAGTCTTTAATTATTTTCTCATAAGTTTGGGTCATATTGAACTAAATCGTTAAGATTTTGGGCCTTTCATATGAATGACCTAACCATTAAACCATTATTTCAGTCCGAAAATTTCTAAAACACATGAAATGAAAGAAGTGGTCGAAAAAATGAAAATACAAAAGTAGGACTTATCGATATTATTTTTTTTCTCCCAAAAATAAAAAAAATATACTCTCTGTCCCAATTTAAGTGTTTACTTTCATGTTTTTGTCCGTCCCAAAATAAATGTCCAACTTTAAAAAGTCAAATTATTTTATGTTATCAATTTACCAATTTAACCTTCATGCATTAAAATAATAAAAACTTACACTACAAACCATCACATCATCATGGACCCCATTATATGCAAAGTTGACAATTCATATATTACTCATATAACAAAAAAATACTAAAAATCATTCATTTAAAAAGTTGGATTCCCCAAAGTGGATACTTAAAATGGGACGGAGGGAATATTAGTTATTGGAGAAGAATATGCATTAGAAAAAAATGTAATATTTATTTACATGGAGTCGAGTGGTTGATTCTTTTCCCTTGAGATTTTTCCTATAATTTGATAATATTATTTAGTTGTAATAGTTTACTATTCAAAAAATATTTTATGTTAATATTGGTTATTTTCATCTCAATAATTACAATGTTAAATCTGAGCATCGTAAGAAATTCTCACTTGAGAGTAGTTTCACTTTGTTTGTTACTATAATATTTTCAAATGAGGTGTTAATTTGTAAGTATTATTTTTTGGGGATAATTACACAAATCTCCCCTAAACTAAGGCATAATTGCATGCGGTTCCTCTAATATTTCAATAATATCATAAATCTCCCTTAGTATCTTCATAATATTAGTCCGACAAGAAATAATAGTGAAATGACGTATATACCTTCCTATCTTTAGAGATATTTAGAGAATCTTCTAGAGTATGGTGAATTTATTACATTACCCTAAAATATATTAGTGAAAATTATGTGTACCAGCAATTGTCATTTCATATGCACCCCTTATCTTTCCCAAGTTATGACAGAAGATTTGTAAAGAGAGAACGAGTGGTTTTAAGAGAGAGAACATGTACAAACAACTACTCAAATGGGTTTATATAAAATTCATATGAAGACAATTTGGTAAAAGAACTTGGGGTATTCTAGTAATTTTGAATGCAAAAGAAAGAATTCAAATGTAATTTCAAGGATATGAAGGGTAAAATAGGGAGTTTGGTCCATAATATGCCTTTATTGGCCAATAAAGTAAATTTTCGGCATTGACTTTGAACAAAAGGGTTTAAATGTTACAACAGAGGTTCAATTAATGGAGGTTTCTAATATTATTGAAATGTTAGGGGAACAACGTGGAATTATGCCATAGTTCGGGGGAGGTTTGTGTACTTATCCCTATTTTTTTTTTGGCATGGAGTACCGGGGTTGTTTTGATAAAACTGAAAATTAAGTATTGAAATTTTTAAGATATGAATTTTAAGTACTGAAGGTTTTAAGCGGTGCTTTAAAAACTTATATTTTATGATATTTTTGTTAATTTTCAGTGTTAAGTGGTGACACTGTCACTTAAAATTTCATATCATTTTAAGTGATGTTCAAATTTTTTATTAAACACACTTAACTGAATAAGTGTTAAATTTTTTCAGACTTAAATAATAAATAAGTGTTATCAAACACACCCTAAGACATCAACACCATCTCAAATACACACCCCGTCACGGTTTATCTATATATATATTTTTTAGTTATTATCATTCTTTTTCGTTTCTTTCCATGGAAATGATATTGCCATGCCCTTTGGAAGATATTTATAAATTATCAATGGATGTCAACCCCCCAAAATATAAACTCAAGGCTATGACCTTCATACCGTACAAATTCTTCACATACTGGTTTTCAATCCTTTCTAATTTTTGGAAAACAGTTTTCAATTTTCATACTTCGAAACTGTTTTCCAATTTTCATATTTCGGGAAAAAGAAATTAACCGTTTAGACCTGCCTTGAAAGTTGAAACTACTTCTCAATGATACAAACGAGAAAACGCGAAAATGTAATTACTAAAATTGAATATGTTCTTTAGTAAGGAAAAGGTTGTTGTTTCGCAGTCTTCGCAATGAAAATTTCATTTCTGGAACTAAACAAGTTGGTTATTTGAATGTCTTTCTTGGATTTTGTTTTTTGGTTGATAAGTATAACAAAGGTTTTATTTCTTGTCCCATCTAGTTTTTATTAAAGGATATAAAATATTTAAGTTACACCCTCTCTAACAGCTTAAGCTTTTAGAGTAGTTGGTAGTTAACACGGTATCAGAGCCAAATGTCTCGTGTTCAAACCTCACCGCCACCATTTGTTGAAATTGTTGTTCCACGTGTTAGACTTGAAGGCCACACGTGAGGGGGCGTGTTGAATGATATAAAATATTTAAGTTGTATGTAGTTAACAGTTTTTTCAGTCACAATATACCTATGCATGCCTAGATAAAGGACACTTCTGTTTCTGCTTGAATGTTTATCCTTGCTTTATGTATATATACATATACATATACACACACATATATGAAACACAAAACATTAATTAGCAACACACATAGTATACTCTTCCCATTAACACTTCTTTTTCTTGACAAAAAAAGCAAAAGACCCTTTTGCCATTTTTCTCTCAAGAAAATGGCGATTTGGGCGATTCGGGAGTTTTGAGCCCTAACCCTCTATGAACCAATTCTCAAACTTCTTGATGATTTCTTCTGGTTTCCTCACTCAAAACGCGTTTTGAAGATAAGAGAAAACTTCTTTCATTTTGAAGGAAATGTGAAGCTTCTTTTTCAGAGAAGGCAGTGCTTATTTCACCTAGATTTCTTCGAGCTTCTTATATCCTCGCTAAGGGTATTCTAACGAAAGGAAAACTGTTTTTGCAGCACTTCATTGATTTTTCCAAGTCCCCTGTAGTGATTCATCAGTACATATGTTTTATTGCACACTAGGTGTTCGACAATTTGTCCTGAAGACGAAATGGCTTCTCAAGTGGATGATGAGTTGGTCACTATAAAAGAGATGTTGTGTGCAATCCTAAAGAAGAACAAAACGTATTTGAACGAAGAGATGAGTATGGAGGCTATTAACGCGTCTGCACAGAAAGCTGTTGATATCTTTGAAGTGAATGCAATGGAAGCTGAACCTTCTAGTTCTGATGAGTTGGTTAGTGCTACTGGCTTTAATGCCTCCACTTCTGCTAGGGTTTCAGAGATTGATCATCTTCATGAGGGGGTTGGTTTGTTGACAGAGTTTCCACATCTTCCTGGGATTCAGAATGTGTCTTCGGTTGTTTCACAACCTTATCAGACTTGGGCACATAAGCTAAACACTAGTATTCAGGCTGGAAAGATGAAGTTATATTTCATTGCTCCTAATAAGGAAAATAGGGTTGTTCTCACCTCCGAGATGGCTCAGTGTGGTGATTGGGATCACTGCTTAGTAGGTTACTTTATTGATAAAAGACTTCATTTTCTCACTGTGGAATCCATCGCTAAAAAACTTTGGGTTAAGGAAGGTTTGTGTGGGGTGCATAGTCTGGCAAATAATTTTTTCTTGTTCAAGTTTGGCTTACCTCTTGAATTTTGGAATGAAGATGCCATCAATTCTGTGGCGAGCACTCTAGGTATGCCTCTTTATGTTGATGCATTGACAGATGACAAAAAGAGGTTGGGTTTTGTTAGGGTTTGTATTAAAATGATAACAAGTTCTGGTTTTTCTCATACTGTCTCAGCTGAGTTACCTGATGGTACTATCTGCCCTCTTAGTGTGGAATACCATTGGATGCCTAAGAGATGCATGTAGTGTAATGTGTTTGGTCATTCCTCTACAAATTGTCCTAAAGCCTCTAAAGCTGCTCAAGTTGTTCCTGAAAAACCTAAGCAGCAAGAATGAAGAGTTGTTGATAAAAATGGTAAAGGCAAAAATGTTGAATCTTCTCCCTTAGAAACTCATTCCTCTACCCCTCTTGAGGTTGTGACTGAAGATGTTATTGAAGTGAATACTTTACTTCAGTCTGCAAATTCATATGCTGAAACTCAGTCCACTATTGGGGTCTCAAACAAGTTTGATTTGTTACAAGATACTATTGAGGTTTTACTAGCTCTTAATCAGTCTACAAGCCTTGACGAGGAAGCTAATGAGGGATCTATTGATGTTCAAAATACTGGTGTTGTAAGCTCATTGAATCCTTTTAATGATGGGGAGCATGCTGCTAATCTTGAGGATAAAATTGATGATAACATTGTGTCAAGACCTCCTAAGTCGGGTAAAGCCAAAGGTGCTTCTAAATCTTCTAAGCTTGCTCAGTCTACTATCAAAACCAGAAGGGTTGTTTATTCTAACTCTCCTAAATAGGGGGTAAGGCTATCTGATTGGTTTTTCTCATTTCCCGTTTTATCTATGAATTTAGGTACTTGGAATGTAAGAGGTATAAACACCTCCAAAAAATAATTTGAGATTGTTCAAATTATTCGTCGCCAAGATTTGTCTCTTTTTTGTTTGGTGGAAACTCGGGTGAAGGAAGGAAAGGCTTCTAAGATTTTTAAATCCATTGTTAAAGGGTGGAATATTTTGCACAATTATATCGAGGCTATCAATGGTAGAATTTGGGTTTGTTGGGATTCTTCAAGGCTTCATGTGGTTCCTCTTTCTATTACTGATCAAATCATCCTTTGTTTTATAAAGGATATAAAGGATTTCTTTAGCTGTGCGGGGGGATTTGTCTATGGCTCCAATGATTATATTGATAGAAGGAAGTTTTGAAAAGACATTTTGCAAACTGCTCATATACATGTTTTGGTTCCATTTTTCTTGGCATGTGATTTTAATGCAATTCATTTTCCTAGTGATCAATATGGTGGTTCTTCTATTTGGGATTCTTAAAAGAAAGAGTTTGGGGAGTGTATTCAGAATGCTTGTCTTGATGATTTGAAATTTACTAGGGTGCATTATTCTTGGACTAACAATACTTATTTTCGCAAGATTGATAGGGTTCTTGTCAATGAGGTTTGGAATGCTTCTTATATTAACTCTGTTGCTCACTTTGAGCCAATGACAGTTTCTGACCATGCTCTCATTACTATGCAAATAGAGGCTATTACTTTGAAAAAATGTGCTCCTTTCAGGTTCAATAATCATCCTATTTCTCATCCTCAATTCATGGATATTGTTAAAAAGGTTTGGTCTTTGGAGGTTGTGGGCTCTCATATGTACAAGGTGGCAAAAAAATTGAAGTGTTTAAAACAAGAGCTGAAATTTTTGAACAAAGCTAGTTTCAATGATCTTTCCACTCAGGTTCAAGAAGTTAAGAAGGAGTTAACCACTTTGCAATATAAGCTTGATGTTGATCCTAGTAATCAAGAGGTTTTGGTTCAAGAAAAGGCTTGTTTTTCAAAGTTTCTTTTCCTTTCTCAAGTTGAAGAATCACTTCTTAAGCAACAATCTCGTGTTCAATGGTTGAAGTTGGGTGATAAAAATACAATATACTTTCATAGAGTGACTAATGCTAGAAGGAAATCCAATAACATTCTTTCTCTTACTTCTTCTAATGGTACAAGACTTGAACAACCTAATCTGATTCAATTGGAGATTGTGAATTATTACAAGGCCCTTCTCTCATCTCCTGGCAATGTTCATATTCCTGATCTTAAACCATTTATCAAGTGTCATTTATTTGAAGCTCAATTTCAACATATTTCTAGACCTATCATTGATGAAGATATTAGACTTACAATGTTCTCTCTCAAAGATGGCAAGGCTCCTGGGAGTGATGGTTTTAATGCTTTGTTTTTTAACCATGCATGGGTTATTATGGGAGCTGATGTGACTAAGGATATTCAAGCTTATTTTCATTCTGGTATGATGCTTAAAGAGGTAAATTCCACCATCATCACTTTGGTTCCCAAGGTTACTAATCCTAATATGGTCTCTGATTTCAGACCTATTTCCTTATGCTCCACTCTCTATAAATATTTATCTAAGGTTCTTACTAATAGAGTGAAGGAGTGTTTACCTTCTTGTATTAGTCTTAATCAAGGAGCTTTTTTTGTTGGTAGATATATTACTCACAATATTCTTCTAGCTCAGGAGCTCTTAAGAGATTATCACAAGGATGATGGAGACCCAAGGTTGGCTATAAAAGTGAATTTGTCCAAGGCTTTTGATACTGTTTCTTGGAGGGTTTTGGAGGTTGTCCTTCAAGTTTTCAATTTTCCTCCTCATTTGATTAAGTTGATCATGAATTGTGTTAACTCTGCTATGTTCTTTGTGAATATTAATGGCAGCTTCAGGATTATTTTCCAAGCTCTAGGGGTATTAGACAAGGTGATCCCCTTTCACCTTATCTGTTTGTTCTTGGCATGGAGGTTCTTACAGGCATGTTGGATACAATGGCTACTTCCAATGCCTTCAATTTTCATTGGAAATGTAGTCAGCAAAGTATATCAAGTTTATTTGTTGCTGATGTTCTTTTGATCTTTTCTGCTGGGGATTTGAGTTATGTGAATTACATTAAAGATGTTCTTGATTCTTTTGGTTCTATCTCTAGGTTACTTCCCAACCACTCCAAGAGTGTGATTTTTCATGCTGGAATTCAAGCTCATTTGCTTACTCAAATTCAAGACAAACTTGGTTTCAAGCTTGGGTATCTTCCTTTGAAGTACTTGGGAGTTCCTCTCCTCTCCTCTAAATTGGAAAAAACTGATTGCACAATGCTTTTGGATAAGATCACTGCTAGAATTTCTAGTTGAGCTTCAAAATATCTCTCTTTTACAGGAAGGCTTCAGTTGGTAAAGGCTGTTTTATTTGCCTCTCAAGTCTATTGGTCTTCAACTTTTATTCTTCCTAAAGGGGTTTGTAAGTGTCAAATTTCACTCACATAAAAAACATATCTTTATTCAGGCTCAAATGGCCGTATTTATACATTTTTATGCTCTTGGATCATGGCCTAAGTTCATGGGATCATGACCCACTCTCTTAATAACTACCCACTCCCTTTAGGTAATGGGTTGTTGCTCCCTTTTTAAGGGAATGGCCTAATGTTGATGGTCCCACTTATACTTGGTGGGTTCAATATATGGGTTATTCAATATTTACATTTTACATGGGCTCGACACATCTTGGGCCTAATACATGGGCCTGGGCCTATAATTTTCACAATTTACACTAGCCCCATTCGGGTCTGGCATACGGTTCGTGGGCCTGGCCCGAATTCAATTGAATTGATTGATGACAACCGTTTTTGATGACGTCAGCGTCATTATTGTGGAAAGACGTGTCATTTCAAATTTGATAATGGCGGCCGTCGGTTAGCTGTATTCGAGGCATAGGGAATCGACGCACCTCTTCAGCCTTAATGATGTCTGTTGGCATGCCGTGTGTATATAAATCCTTGTGTGGCTTCATTTTCATTCTCTATCATTTTCAAGTCTTGTAAGCAATCTTTAGCAGTGTTCAAACTTTGACCGCTGATTGTACCTTGGTTGCCAGAGGTTCTTCTTTCTTCTCGCCGGTTCTCTGTGTAAGTTGTCATTTTCATCATGTCTGATAGTAGTGCCACAAAATCTACCGAGGAGGCGACTCATCAAGAATATGGGGGATCTGTGGTTCCCAGCCCCCCTTCTGCAAATCCATCTTATTCATCCTCTCTTCCTCCTCTATCCTTACCTCGTCGTCCGGTCCTACCTGGCTTGGGAGCAACTGCTTCGGAGATAAATAACCAGGCAGATGTCGATGATACTGTTCGGATTGGGACTTCTGTCATATCCAACCCGATTGGGACCGATGCCCCTGGGGGTGCTCCCGTTGGATCCTCCATTGAATCAGCCCCTTTCGTGGCAGAACCACTTGAAGCGCATAAAAGAAAATCTGTGAACCTTAAAAGTCTGAGGAGGGACTGTAGGATCCCAAAAGATGTGATCTTGAAGGAGTACGATCCTTCTCTTGACTTCAGATTGGGCGATGGAGTGGGTCCGGACGAGGTGTTGTTGTCGGCCCTTCAGATAAAGATGCTTCGATTTCCTCTTCATCCTCTTTTTCATTTTATCTTCTTCACCCTAGGAATAGCCCCTTTGCAAGTCAACCCAAACTTCTTCAGTATAATTTCCATGTTAATCCTGATTAACAGAGAGAAAAAGCTATCCTTGGGTCTGGCAGATCTTCTGCTTAGCTATAAGATTGTGGGTCTGAAAGATTGTGAGGGGAGGTACAACTTCTATCCATTCAAGGGTCGGGCTATCTGCCAAGGGACTGAGAAAACAGAGAAGTACTGGAAGGAGAAGATGGTTTTGGTAAAGGGGGCTTGGTTTTACCCCTATTCTAGGAGATGGCCGATCCCCTGTGTTTTCAAGCATCTAGCCCTTCTTCCTTTTTCATTTATTCATAAGGAATCTTGCCTCTGTTCCGGATGCGACCAGCTCAGGGCGGATTTTGTTTACAAGTCTTTAGGTTATAGGGATACAGATATAGTGGCTCAGGATGTAGAAGCCCGTATTTCTTTATTAAAGTCCAAGGTCTGGTCGGACCGTATGTCATGCGTTGACCTGCTTACTCCTGCCAATTTGAAGGGTATATCCAGGTTAGGAGCCAAGTACAAGATCATGATGGATCCGATCAGACCAGTGATTGAAGACGACGATGATGATATGGAGGAACTGGCTGCACCCTCAACTGGTCAAGGACAGATGCCTCTGGATCCTGATCCTCAGGCTGTGACCGTCGCCTTGATGGGTGATGCTTCTGGGTCTGCACTTGTGCAGACCACTATTCCTAAAATGCTTCATACTTCCTTTGTCCGAACCAGATCGGCGGGGGAAGAGAGATCCAGTAAGAAGAGGAAGCGTAAGGGTAAGGAGAAGAGTTCTGCTTCTTCTGACCAGTCCACCTCCAGCCTTACTTCCATGGCTGCCATGATAACTCGGGCGTAGGGGCTCTGGACGCCGGAGGAGCTCGAGGCACAGAGGGATGCTGACTCTGACCGCATTGTGCGTAAAACTCCAGGGTTGTTACTGGGGGTACGTCTTTGTTTAATCTCATGTTATATTCCTACTTTTTGTATATATTACTGACCCATTTTGCCTTGCATTTTCCTTCTTAGGCTCTTTTCAGCGTCAATGCGTTATGCCTTGCCCACGAGGAGGGTGTGAAGGAGCTTGAACGTCTGAAAGCTGACCTAGCTGAGAAGGACGATCAGGAGAAAGAGCTGAGAGCTCAGCTAGGAGACCTCCCATCCAGGGTTGCTCAGTTGGAAGAAGAACTGGCTCAAGCAAAAGAGCAAAATGCCAAGCTATCCAGTGAGAAGGAGAAGCTGGCATCTGACCATGAGACTCTTCAACACCAATTCGGCATCTCTCAGTCAGCCCTGGAGATGTGTAAGAAATGAGGGCTTGACATGCACCAGCACTACTCAAAGATGAATAGGATTGTAGCTGGTGAATTCTGGAGGAAGGGCTTTGTTGTTGGAGAGAAGGATCCAGCAAGGAGGAAAATCAAAGACCCTGATGCCATGGATAAGGCGTTAGGGGTACAGAGGCCATATTCCAGCCCCGAGCCTAGCCATGCTCAGAATCTTTTCACAGAATTCCTTAAGGGATATCTTCCTGCTGACCCTCTCGATCCCTCCATAGAATTCTTCCCTCCGACCACGCATGTAGATTCCTTAGGAAAGGATTTTAGTGGTTCAGGCCCAACTTAGGCTATTCCATATTCCTTTTGTAGTGCTACATTTTGTAACATGCCCTTTAGGCAATTTTGTAATACAAAGCAGCAATTTTTGTTTATTAATGGGATATGTACTTTTCTGTCATCATTACTTGGAATTATTTTTAAGCTTATTCCTCTGAAAGAGTGAGTCAGGCATATGAGCCTCTGTCATCTCACTACTTAGTAATTATTTTTAAGCTTATTCCTCTGAAAGAGTGATTCAGGCATATGAGCCTCTGTCATCTCACTAAGGAATTATTTTTAAACGTATTCCTCTGAAAGAGTGAGTCAGACTTATAAGCCTCTGTCATCTCACTACTTAGGAATTATTTTTAAACGTATTCCTCTGAAAGAGTGAGTCAGGCATATGAGCCTCTGTCATCTCACTATTTAGGAATTATTTTTAAGCTTATTCCTCTGAAAGAGTGAGTCAGACATATGAGCCTCTGTCATCTCACTAAGGAATTATTTTTAAACGTATTCCTCTGAAAGAGTGAGTCAGACTTATAAGCCTCTGTCATCTCACTACTTAGGAATTATTTTTAAACGTATTCCTCTGAAAGAGTGAGTCAGGCATATGAGCCTCTGTCATCTCACTACTTAGGAATTATTTTTAAACGTCTGGCTGTTTGTTTGCAAGAAGGATGACCATCTTTTATTATACCCATGAAATTACAAAGATAACATCTGACTGAGTCAGAATAACAAACATGGAAATTTTAAAGATATCTATAAAGCTAGGCTCAGATGCCTCTATTTAATTATTCTGAGAATGAAATAAATCTCAAGGATAGTACCTCTTCAGTCGTGAGGCATTCTGTGAATTGGGTTCCACATTGCCCTCATTATTCCTGAGGCGGTAAGCCCCACGTCCTATGACCTCCGTGACTGTGTATGGTCCTTCCCAATTTTCCCGGAGCTTTCCGATTAACCCGATCTTCTTTCGTAATACCATATCGCCCACCTGGAATTCTCGTCTTTTGACTTTTTTGTTGAAGGCGTTCCTGACCCTTTGATGGTAGGCTGCTAGCCTGATGGCAGCTTGTTCTCGTTTTTCTTCGAGCAGATCGAGTCCATCAACCAGCTGTTGGTCGTTCAGTTCTTCCAGATACAGCTTTGTTCTGGCTGTCGGCACTACTTGCTCTGTTGGAATGACTGCTTCTGTCCCATACGCCATTGAGAATGGTGTTTCTCCTGTAGGGACTCTTGATGTTGTTCTGTAAGACCATAGTACCTACGGAAGCTTGTCAGGCCACACTCCCTTATGCTCTTCTAGCTTCTTCTTCAGGGTATTCAATATGGTTCTGTTGGATCTTTCGGCCTAGCCGTTTCCTTGAGGGTATGCGACCGATGATGTCCTCAACTGGATCCCATGTTCGTTACAGAATTGTCTGGTCCACTGATTATCCAGATTTAATCCGTTGTCTATCACTATCGCCCTCGGCACTCCAAACCTGCAGATGATATTGGTCCATATGAATTTGATCACGTGCCTGTGAGTGATGCTGGAATAAGCTTCTGCTTTGACCCACTTTGTGAAATAATCAATTGCTATTAGTGCTTGATTTACTGATCTGAGAGCCATGGGAAGTGGTCCAACTGCATCAATCCCCCATTGCGCAAATGGGTGCGGGCTGAATATGGGGTTAAGCAGTTCTGGTGGCGGATGGATGAAATCTCCGTGGAATTGACACTTTCTGCACCTTCTGACAAAGGCTTCGGTGTCATGGGAAAGATAAGGCCAAAAATATCCTTGGCTTAGTACTTTATGGGCCAAAGCTCGTCCCCCTGAGTGATTTCCGCATGACCCTTCATGGATTTCCTTCATTATGGCCGATGCCTCTGAAGGTGTGAGGCATCGAAGGTAGGGTCCCCCAAAAGATCTTCTATATAGCTGGCCGTGTAGCAAGGCATATCTGGTCGATTTCATGCGAATTTTCTGAGCCTCTGCTTTATCCTCTAGGAGTGTACCATTCCTGAGATACTCTGCTATGGGGTCCATCCAGCTCGGCTCCCAAGGTATTGCGCACACCATATCTGACTGATGGATGCTTGGAACATCAAGATAGTCGATCGGGGCGATTCTGGTCAGGTCTTGATCATTGATTGAAGCCATGTTGGCCAATCGATCCGCATTTTCATTTTCCTCCCTAGGGACCTGGCTGAGGGAATACTGCTCCAGTCTGTCTAGCTCCATCTGAGCCAACTTCTTATAGGGCTGCAGCTTTTCTCCTGCGTCATACTCGTTTTGAACTTGTTTCACCACCAGCTGTGAGTCACTGAAAATACGGAGCTTTTTAATACAGAGGCTCTAAGCTAGTCACAGCCCAGCTAGGAGCGCCTCGTACTCAGCTTCGTTATTGGTGGCGGGAAACTCTAGGCGCACTGATTGCTGGATTCGAGTTCCATCTGGTGTTATAATTTCGAGCCCAATTCCCGAACCAACTGATCCGTCTACGTAGAGCGTCCATTCGGGTTCATCTAGATCTTGGAGGATTGCCTCTGGCTCTGCCTCTAGGAGAAAATCAGCTAAGGCCTGACCTTTGATAGCTGTTCGCGGCACATATGTGATGTCGAATGTCCCGAGTTCCAACGCCCATCTGGTTATTCTTCCCGTCAGATCGGGTTTGGACATAATGGCTCTTATCGGAATGGTGGTTGGTACCACGATTGGATGAGTCTCAAAATAGTGCCTCAGTCGTCTCTTTGCGTTGATTAAAGAGAGAACAGCTCGCTCCGCTATGGTATATCTGGTCTCCGCATTGGATAGGGACTTGCTGCTGAAGAAGACTGGTTTCTGGCACTTTTTATCATCTTTTACAAGTGCTGCGCTGGTTGAGGTTGCTGATATGGCAAGGTACAGATGCAAGGGTTCTCCTGGATTTGGTGAGGCGAGGATCGGTGGATTTTGGAGATACTGCTTCAATTTCTGGAGGGCCTCTGCCTGTTCCGGCCCCCATATGCTTCCTTTTCCGCTTTTAATTGCCGTGAAAAATGGTCTGCATCGGTCTGTCAGTCGGGACACGAACCTGCTCAGTGCGGCTACCCTTCCTGTCAGGATCTGGACCTCCTTTTGCGTTTTCGGCTCTTCGCTGCTTATCAGAGCCTTGACTTGCGATGGGCTGGCTTCGATTCCTGTTCGGTTGACTATATGTCCGAGGAACTGTCCGGATGAGACTCCGAAAGAACACTTGGCTGGATTGAGCTTCATCCTGTACCTGCGGAGTGCCTCGAACACTTCTTCCAAGTGCTTTAGGTGGTCGCCTTTTCTCCTGCTTTTCACCACCGTGTCATCTATGTAGGCTTCAACCGTTTTGCCCATCTGATTTTTGAATATCTTTCTGTCAAGCCTTTGATAGGTGGCACCTGCATTTTTAAGTCCGAAAGGCATAACTCGGTAGCAGTACGTACCTTCTTCGGTAATAAAGGTTGTTTTCTCCTCATCCGCTTGACTCATTGGGATCTGATTGTAGCCGGAGTACGCATCAAGAAAAGAGAGTCTGTCATACCCCGAAGTGACATCTACCATCTGATCAATCTTTGGTAGGGGAAAACAATCCTTCGGGCAAGCTTTGTTTAAGTTGGTGAAGTCCACGCAGACTCTCCATTTCCCGTTCTTCTTTCTGACTACCACCACATTTGACAACCATGATGGGTACTTCACTTCCCTTATGAATCCGGCTTCTAGCAGCTTTTCCACCTCCTCAGATATGATCTGGTTCCTTTCTATCCCGAACCTCCTCTGTTTCTGCCTTACCGGTCTGACATTTGGATCAACATTTAGGTTATGCTGAGCAACCAAGGGATCAATGCCCGGCATGTCGAGATGAGACCAGGCGAACACGTCTGAATTTAGCTGGAAAAAATGAATCAGCCTGTCCTTTTCCTCTTTCTGGAGGTACGAGCCGATGAATGTGACTCTGGTGTGATCCGTCAGACTAACTTTCACTTCTTCTAGGGGTTCCGTTGTTGCCTGAGCCTCCTGACCCTCTGAGGAAGGGTCTGACTGTAATTGCTATTTTTCGTTATACAGGGACTCTTCTGGCGCCTCCAACACTTGTTTATTTTTCTGGTTCAGGTCCTTCATGGATATCGAGTAGCATTCCTTCGCTGCTACTTGGTCTCCAGGAATATCTGTCACGTGGGTCGAGACATCGCATGACCTGATGGAGTGTCGAAGGAACCCCTTGCATCCGATGGATCCACCTTCGTCCCATCAACAGATTGTAAGACGGTTTGACGTCTACCACAACGAAAACTTTTTTCAAGGTTCAGCGTGCCGCTGATACTGGCAAGTTGACTATGCCTATCGGCTCGACGCGTCGTCCGTCAAAGCCGGCCAGAGGAATCCGAGCTGGGTGAAGCTGTGACACATCAATTCCGATTTTGTCGAAGGCCCATTTTGTCATAATATTGGTGCTGCTTCCTGGGTCAATCATTACGCGTTTGATCAGACAATTAGCTACCAGAAAAAGGGATTACCAAAGGATCTTCGTGTGGCGTCTGAATATTCTGCATATCGGCCTTTGAGAACATTATTGTTGACTCTCCTCGAAGGAGGGTTGTTTGGCAAACTTGGCCGACTCGCCTGAGTTTGTGTGTTTTTCTAAGCTTGGACCTTCTGCTTCCTTCGTCCTCCAACGCCTCTTCACCTCCTTGGATCATATGGATAACTCTCACCGGTTGTCCTGATGTAGTGCTGTTTGGCTGTGTCCTATGTGGTTTTTCTGGTCTCGGTTGATCCTTCATTACATAATCTGCAAGCTCCCCTTTGGCGATCATTGCTTCTACCTGTCTTCGGAGATTTCTGCAGTCGTTTGTGTGATGACCATACTCACTGTGGAAGGCACAGTGCTTGGTCATGTCCCTCAGCTCCATCGGTTGTCTGATCGGCGGAGGTGGTCTGAAAATCCCTTTGTTTTTATTTCTTAGAAGAGCTTTCCAAGGCTGGTTTTGAGCGGAATGGTTCTTTCTTCTGTCCGTTGACGCTTGTCTAAATTCCTGGATGATGAGGTTTGCCGAGTGGGATCGGGTCGTGGAGGCTGCTGATCCTTCATCCTTTCTTTGGATTTTGCCTCCACCGTTACCAGAGAGGCTCTTCTGTGTCTGACTGCCTCCTCCTCCTCTATTCTGAGATACCCTTGTGCTCTGGAGTTGAGCTCACCGATGTTGACAGGGTGTCGTTTCACTAGTGAATAGTGGAATTTCGTGCCTGGGATGACCGCCATACGGAATGCTTCTACCGCTGACAACTGATCGCAGTCGTCGATAGAAGACATTTCGACGTTGAATCTGGTTAAGAAGTTCTTGAGGCTCTCCCCTTTTTCCTGGGTCATGGTGAAAAGGCTTGATATCGTTTTCCTCTGCCTTCGGTTGCTGAAGTATTGACCGATAAAACGTCTGCAGAGGTCATTCCAACTGCTGATGGATCCAGGAGTCTGCTTCCTGAACCACAAAAGTGGTGCCTCCGTCAGACTGGTTGAAAAGACTTTGCACAAAAGTGCCTGGTTTCTCCCATAGACAGTCATTTTGGTCTGCACTTGGTAGATGTGATCAAGCGGGTCTTTTGTACCATCATATAGCGTAAAAGTTGGCAGTACAAACTTCTTCGGGAATTCTGCTGCTTCAATTTCTTCTGTGAATGGAGACTGAGTCATATCCGTTGTCGCGTGAATTGCTAGATCGTCGGGGGTCTGCAACTTCAAGTCTTTCATCACTTCTCTCTGGATTTTGGCAGCCATTTCGTGCAGGTCGTTCTGGGTCGGGGCCTGCATCCTTGGCATTCCCCCTGTTATGGGGTGAGATGATTCTTCTTCTTCCCTCGGGACTTTATCTCCTCGGGCAGCGGATGCATCTTGCTCGTGATGAGAGTTAAAGGGCTCTGGCTCTGGCTCATTTGCGCACTCTGCTGGATCGGAATTTTGGAGAGGAAATGAGCCCTGAATCACTCGATGGAGCAATTCGGCATTCTGCTGCTCGAGGGCCGCATTTCTTTGTTCCACAGCCTCCAGCCTCCTCATGACTTCTTCGAATCTGACTTCATTGTTTGTTGACCGTGTGGACACCATTTTTTGTAAAAATAAAACTCGTTGTGAGTGGAAAAATATTATCTTTCCCACAGACGGCGCCAAATGTAAGTGTCAAATTTCACTCACATAAAAAACATATCTTTATTCAGGCTCAAATGGCCGTATTTATACATTTTTATGCTCTTGGATCATGGCCTAAGTTCATGGGATCATGACCCACTCTCTTAATAACTACCCACTCCCTTTAGGTAATGGGTTGTTGCTCCCTTTTTAAGGGAATGGCCTAATGTTGATGGTCCCACTTATACTTGGTGGGTTCAATATATGGGTTATTCAATATTTACATTTTACATGGGCTCGACACATCTTGGGCCTAATACATGGGCCTGGGCCTATAATTTTCACAATCTACAGGGTTATTAAAGATCTTACATCTCTTCTTAGAAGCTTTCCTTTGGTCTGGTTCTAAAATGTGCAAAGGAGGATGTAAAATGGCTTGGTCTCAAGTCTATCTTCCTTTTAAAGAAGGTGGTTTCGGTATCAAAGACTTGGAAGAATGGAATGTAGTTGTTATGTCCAAGCATCTCTGGGTTGTTATTCAACCTGATTCTAGTTCTTTATGGGTGTCCTGAGTTAAAGCTAATCTGATAAAAGGAAGAAATTTTTGGTCTCTTACTATCCCTCAGCATTGTTCTTAGACTTGGAAAAAGGTTCTTAATCTTAGACCTTTGTTCAAGCACGAGATTAAAATGATCGTAGGTGATGGTAGGAACACTTCTTTATGGTTTGATAATTGACATCCTCTTGGGCCTCTTGATGCATTGTTCCCCCTGCTTTGATTAGAGCCCCGGGTTTGGGAATCAATGCTTCTGTTACCCGACTTCTCAGTTCTTCTGGATGGCATTTTCCTGCTTTGAACTCCAATGAATGGGTTGCTTTTAAAGCTGATTTTCCTCCAGATTTTTGGCCTAATGTTGCTGTTAAAGACAAGATTGTTTGGTTACCTTCAAATGGCAAGTTTTCCATTAGTTCACTTTGGAACTCTGTGAGATATAAGGTTTATGTTGTTGTGGCTTGGGCAGATCTCATATGGTTTAAGCACCACATTCCTAAGCACTCTTTCTTACTTTAGTTTAGTTGGTTCACCTTGATAGAATTAACACTAAATATTTTCTTCTATCTATTGGTTCGGTTAATGATGCTACTTGTGTTTACTGTAATCACATTATGGAAGATAGAGATCATTTGTTCTTCCAATGTAACTTTTCTAGGAGGCTTTGGAGACAAGTGACTCAGAAAGGGCTTCTTGAATGGCCAGATGGGGATTGGACTACAATTTTTACTTGGTCTCTAGCCAACTTAAAGGGAGCTTCTCTTATCCATACGCTTAACAAGCTTGCTTTTTCAGCCACTATCTATGAGCTATGGATGGAGAGGAATAGGAGAATTTTTGAAGAAGCTTACTGCAGCCATGAAGACCTATTTGCTAAGATCATCCAATCTGTTAGATACAGCCTATTTTCACAAGTTAATCACAGTAATACTATGGTTCATAGACAGCTGGTCCAGCAATGGTGTCTGCCTGAATCCATCTTGGCTTGATTTGTATATTCCCTTGCTTCTGCGGTGTGTTGATCAGTCTCTTTGCTGGTCTATTTTTGGCATGATGTTGCTTCAGTTGCAGCAGTTCATTTCTGGTTTTCGGCTTCTGCAGGGATCTATGATGCACTTGGTAGCCTTCTCTTGGATGATTGGGTTGCTTCTATGCTTTTCTTTTCAGTGGTTGCCTCTGCTTTGGTCTCAATTGTTGGACGTAGATACCAACTTGCATGATCTAAATGGTTTATTGATGCTCTATGCTTGGTGCTTCCTTGCCACTGTTTGGAATGAATATTACTGCACTATATAAGTTTCTTTTGCTTCTTTTCTTAGTTATCTCTGCTGTGCAAAGTGCTTAAGACATTTAGTCTTATTTTTTCTTTGGTGGATCTTTGGATACCACATAAGTTTCTTCTTGTACCTAGGGTTATGCCCCTAGCTTTTTTGTAGGCTTCTTGCCATTCAAAAAAAAAAGAAAAAAAAGAAAGAAGCAATAGCAGTAGTTCACACAGAGACTCCTTGCTTAATGTATATATACATAAAGCATATACATAAAGCAACACACATATATGAAAAACAAAACATTAATTAGCAACACACATAGTATACTCTTCCCATCAACACTTCTTCTTGACAAAAAAGAAGAAACAAGCAATAGCAGTAGTTCACACAGAGACTCCTTGCTTTATGTATATATACATAAAGCATATACATAAAGCAACACACATATATGAAAAAAAAAAACATTAATTAGCAACACACATAGTATACTCTTCCCATCAACACTTCTTCTTGACAAAAAAGAAGAAACAAGCAATAGCAGTAGTTCACACAGAGACACTCACACTGACATATTTATAGCTATGGTTGAGAGCACCCTTTTTAAAATAATAACTAAAAAACAAATGAAATAGATTTAAAAAATGCTGTTGATCCAATAATGCTGTTAGAGCAAGAAATGACAAGGCATACACATAGAGGCCTCACAATTGTACTAAGCGCTTGACTGTTACATGTGTCATTTTGGAATTAAACAAACTTCAAATTGAGAAAAAATAATGAAATTTACCAAAGATCGATATCGGTGAAATTCTAAAATACCTGCTTGTCCAGCTCTGGTTCTGAAATTTACAATTGATTACTGTGACAACGGCTCCTAAAATAAGCAGTAATTCTATCAGATGAAAGCTTCAAGATGAGAGCAGAGTCCAGATATATATATATATATATATATATATATATATATATATATATATATATATATATTACAATGCTTGAACCATAAAAATTACATTACATTACAATGCTTGAACCATAAAAATTACCAATGATTGAACCATAAAAATTACATTACATAAAAATAGAGTTTAGGATTAGTGAGTTAATAAAACAATAACCAACAAACTCCAATGCTTGAACCATAAAAATTACATTACAGTGATTGATCTACCAATTAACAGATGAGAAAGAAAATATTGAAGTAAAGGACCAGAAGGTAGATAAGGGTAGCAACAAACTCAAATGCTTGAACGAATAAAAATTTCTGTCTGTAGAAAGATTATACCAAAGCTGAAATAAGCCATTTAAATTGCCCTAATTTTAGAATCATTGCTTCAGCAGATCAGGAAAATGATCACGTCAATAAAAAGAATGAAGCCAAATTGAGATAGAAAAAATGACAAAGAACTGGAATTCTATATAACATTTAAGGTTCTGAGCAAATAGGGTTTGGTATCGGTTGAACAACTAGAAAGCTAAAGATTCAAACAAAGCAATTGCCCAAGTGAGACAATTAAGAAAATAATGGTGCCAATTTGACAAATCCTTATTATCCAATTAAGCTTGGCTACAAGAATAATTTTCAGAAACACAAAAACTTAAATATTCACAAAAAGTCGTAAGCTTTATGCCCCATTCGTGGTGAAAAGAAGAATTTCAGAAGCTCCTATCAGAAAAGGTCATCCTTAATAAACGCAACAGTTAACCTAATTTTCGTCATGAATCACAAATTAGAAATGTAAATTTACAACAGAAACTGAAGTACCAAGTCTACAACTGACGAGGCGGCTACTGGCACCAGATATCCGATCTTCTCATCACCTGATCAATAACTTAACAACTCACTAGTGAAAACTTAACAACAGTAAATACTCATTTTATGCAAGATATTCCATTTGACTTCCAGGGAAAAGCTACTGATGCTAGACAACAGAATACAAATTTATGCAAGTTCTCGTATGTACTTTATACTCTTACATTATAGAAAAATCCTAACGTTGAATACAGTAGAAGTAAAAGATAACTTAACATTAACCTTCTTAAATGAATAATGATAACACCAAAATATCGGAGTTTTAATTATTACGCAAGGTCAACTCAAAACTACCTACTAAAAAGCCTACTTACCACTTTTGCTCCTTGCCTCTCACAGCAATCACTTCTGAAAATCACGAAAATGCCAGTATTAGGAAGGTATTAATGTTTTACCTGTTGAAAACTCGAGCACAGCCCAAACCAAACCGCCAGTTCCCTTGAAAAAAGATCTACCGTTCAAGCTACCCGAGATAGTTAGTAGAACTGAAAGATTTCTAGCACACCTACAAGGTCACAAATAATCCTGCATATTTTGTTAGAAGGTTAATGAATTCTTGGCTGGACCGGGTTAGCCTAAATTCAAATTCCCAATCTAAGAACTACAATGATCATAGAGGACATAAATATTTATCAAAGGATTATTTCATCGAATAAACTTTTAAAATGTTCAACGAACAATTTACAATAATGAAGCAAGATTCTATTGTATATAGCAAATCGGCGACAAAAAAAAGAGTAAGCAAAATACATAATAGCCTATTGAGTTCACGAATAGCATGAAACACTTCAACACACAATCAGGGAGAATAATATGCGGCCAAAGTTAGCAACACAAGATATTTGAGTGAGAAGCACTTAAGGACTGACTGCGGACAGAAACAAAAAGGCATTGTCAAACTTCTGATTCATTTCCTATATTCAGCAAATTCTAACACTAGAAACTCTATTCCAAGTAGAAAGTTTCAAAATTTAAGAGTATATTTTATGACGTGGTGCTATGAACCTCTGTAAACTGGTTGTGTTACAATGTCATCGTCATTTAAGATATTTTCAGAAGCGAAGGTAGCAACCTGTTTAAGACTGGTTCTCTAGCAAATTATCCTAGTATTTAGCAGAAAATCAATAAAAGTTTCAGATTCTACTGGTATCATAACTAAAAGAGCTCACCTGTGTGATGAAATGCAAGGATATCATATCTAAGTGGCCAATGACACTGTGCTTCACATTTTTAGCAAACAAAAACATCCAAATATGGAAGCATATCTCATTAGAATAATAATAAAAAATCCTCTGAATGCAGTTTTATTCCGACCTGTGTATAGCTCTAATGTAAAGTCTGCTTACAAGAAATTTAGAATCTATGGTGAAGTATGAATTTGAACATTGGCGAGGAGTCTTGTGAGTTTGCTAAGAGTTTTGCGAGCGGATATTGTGTCTGGATGATCCTCTCCGGAGATGGAAGTTCTTATGAAAATAGCCTTCCTGACTAGATCATCCCCAATGTCGAACTGTCCCCCCCTTAGCATTAGCTTAGCCCTAGTTTCCAGCAAAGTGGCTCTTGATAGTGCTAGCTCCTGCCAGAGGCAAGGATTCAACTGGGCATTTGTCTGGATGGGTTTCCAGCAAAGCGATTTATCAAACCACTTGTCGACTGGGGTGACAAATGCCTGATCTGCTGCTTCCAATGCATCAGTACATAGGCGAAGGAGTTCCAGAGCAGCCCTGCACCTTGAGAATGTAATGAATGTCCTGATTCCGAGCGGTAAAATCACTTCTTTTACAAGAAATAACAGTTCTGACACCTTCACCTCAACAACTACAGGGTCATTTCCAAATCCGAACATCAAGAAACATGCTGCCCATATATGTTCTGATTGCAGCGAAACAGATCCCCGACTAATGACAGCTTGGACCATGGCTCGTGCAGCCCCAGTGGCTCCTCTCTTTCGAGCATAGAGTTTGATCAGGTCATTGAACTGAATATGACCTTCCTTTGTACAACTTCTTGCAATATTAAACCTAACCAACATTAAAGATGCTTCTGCTTCTGATTTCCTATTATACGATGATGTAACTCCACAAGTTAAGGAATGCAAAAACTTTTGCCATAGCCGGGTGCGTTTGTGCTTCATAGGCAACTTGTGAGCAGCCAGAGCTAAGACAGAGCTTGGAATTGGTGCAGGAGCAAACCAACCAGTTGCCTGAACCATTCTGCTTGCTAAACTCCTCGGTCCATCAGCATGGTCAAATATTGAGAAACAAACTTCAAAGAGTTGCAAAAGGAAGGTGTTTCTCCTCAATAAATGACTTTCCCTGCCGCTACCTGCCAAGTCCCTCGAAGGCATTCGGTTAATGGTATCCAAGAGCCTACTTGGATTTATGGGAAGCTCAGTTAAAATTGCTCCCACAATAGCAAGGCCTAGGGTTAGCCTTCCAAGTTTCTCCTCGATAACCCGGAGAGCATCAATTTCCACCATTGGGTAGTCTCTGATACTTCCCTGCATTAAAGACATCGCCTCCACCCCTGATAGGTAAGAAAGCTTTAAAGGCTCTGAATTCATTACACGAGAGAGGCGTGTTGATATAATAAAGTGGGTTTCTCCGCCAAATCGGGGAAGTAAATCCATTACAAGTTTATGATCCCACCAGTCCTTTTCCGTCTCTAAATTATCTATGACCACCAAAAACGGAAGGTTTCTCATAAGCTCCTTCCGCACTCTAGCTATGGCTGCCTCTTCTAGCTCTTCAAAGCTCTTGATCCTGCTTTTCTCCAGGACACTTTCAACCCCAACATCAACCTCCAAGAATGAATAAAGGTTCAAATAATTCTGGCGAATATATCTGCTTTCCCCTCCTACCCATAAGACCATCTTATACCTCTGGTGGAATCTGTATGCAAACTCAAGAAGCAGCTCTGTTTTGCCAATACCTGCCTCTCCCGAAATGCAACCAATTCCCTTGCCGTATACGACTTTCGTAGATCTTCTTCTCCTTCCATGCCGACCACCACCCTTTATCGTTGACGCCTGATGCTGCGTCTGAGGAAATGCAGTGCTTTGCATCTCAATCTCCTTTTCAGACTCTTTCCATACAACAGGTTCCTTTCCCTTCCTCTTGCCACTCTCCATCTGCCGTTCCCTTCGTCTTTCATCTATTGAACTGCTCCTACTCCAACCAATTGTCAAGTTCTTACGCTTTGGTCTGGCCTTGAGTTCAAAATAATCTCTTTCTGTATCTCCACTAACATCACCAAAAAGCATAAATTCCAGCTCAGCTAATTCCTTCTTCCTGCCGACAAAATTCTCATTTCTAGGGAAAGGAAATTCATCTTTCTCCACCTCCTCCCTCCATTTCGTCAATCTATCCACAACACTTCTCCTCCCCAACCTCAATGCCAAAAGGGTGACAGCCCTCAGTATGCAATCTCTCCACCTCCCATCATCAGCCTCCAGTTTCCAATCATCAACACGAGATAGCACACTAACAGCATCTTTCCATTCCTTCTCCAACCCTCCATATAGAAGCCAGAGTTCTCCCCCATTTTTTTCCCAAAGCTCCCCCCTTCTCTCAACTATATCCCGGACAAGGCAATCGTCTCGACCTAAATCAAAGTATATCGGAACCAAATTCTTCTTGCTTGAGAAGAACCGCAGCTCCTCAATGGTATATGGATTCCTAAATGACTTTCTGGTTAAGATAACAACTCCAAATGTAGCAGCATCCATAGCCCTCTCGACAATTTCATGTTTTCTAGAGTTCCGACAACGAGCTCTGTCTGTTACAAAGCAACTCACCCCATGAACTTCCAACTCGGCTTGAAGCCAATTGGTAAATCTCAGCAATAAAGGTTTGCGGCCATGGAAGCCTATGTACACATCACAGCTCCTCAGTCTGCTAGAGGAAAGTGAAGTTGAACTCGGAGTAAATGAGGTTGTGTAGCTCCTCCCGGATTTTTTCTGCTTTTCTCTGTGCCCCGAGTATTCAATGTCATTACCATTATTACAGCTATACAAAGTGCAATTAGAGATGCTAGTTGAGAAAGAAGCTTGATCAAACTTGTGAAATTCACTTGAAGTACCGGCTGCAGGGACATGTGAAACATCTGCCAAGGGGAATCTGACATCTGTCAGAGATTCGGGGCCTGGAATTCCAGAAACAGAATGCCGGGGACCAATGCTTGCATCACACGGAATATCAGCACGTGTCAATTGTGGACACTTTGGCGATCTTGGAGAGAAGAAGGGCGACTGATTTGCCGAAAAGAATGCAGACGATGAAGACGACAAATTCCTCAAAGTCGTGCTGGGAAATGACCCAAACCTCGAACTTTCGTCCCTAAGATCCATATTCATAAGACCAATCTCCTCCACATGACATGAAATCCCTTGTATTCACTATATGAGAAGCTTCTCTGAGAAATGAAGAGCATGGTTTTACGCTTCTGGTCACGGATAGAAGCATTCAAATTGCATATATTAACATAAAATATCAGTGCAATAAAAGCATTAAATCTGTCATTACCACTTCAATTTCAGAAAATAGCATTTAAGTATAATCAGAAATTCTCATAGAGAAAAAATCAACAAATGCTCAAGCAAGGAGAACACAAAAGTAGGCAGCCTCAATACTCAAAGTGCTATTAATACTTCAGACAGATTTTATAGCTGTATGAACAGAAGTAAAAGAAAATTGAAATATTGATAGATATACAATATATATGTCCGGTGTTGGCACTAAAAATGCAGAAAATCTAAAGGGAAGACCACAAAATATCTACTCAATATCCAAAAAGGGTATAAAATGACAACAGTTTGAATTACAAACTTCTCTAATCCAGGTAAAACCATTCATGCATTGGCCACAGCTAAAAACAAAGAAGCCATTAATGAAGTTTGAAATTTGGAGTATCATGGATCTACAAAGAGCCACTCAAGTAACAAATAAGTCTTAAATCAACAAAATCACTTCCTAATAAAACAGAATAAACCATAGGTTCCAAACAAAATTCAGATCTGAAAAACTTACTTGCTGCCAAATCATGAATTTAGTCCCAAAGATTCGATCTTTTGTCATCAAATCAAGCCAACCCACTTTCTCAAAAATGAATAAAAAGCCAAGGAATCTATATCTAAGAACAACCCAAATCTCTGAGTGCACTCTACAATCAAATGAACTAACTTTAGCAACCTGCCAATACAAAAATTTAGCTAATAAAGATTAATATTCAGATTTACCCAAAAAAATATAAATAAATAAATAATTGAACTCCCCATTAAAAAAATTCAACAGATATACAGATTTAAAATTACAATGAGACTCAACCCCTTGATAAGGAAGTGAAAAGAATTCAAATTTACCAATAATAGATGGATTTGAGTGCTACCCATTTTGAAAAGTGAGACAAAAAAGAGTAAGACTTGATTGAAAAATCAACTGGGTGAATGAATGGAAAGTGAAAAAAGAAAAGAAAAGGGCTTACCTTTTCAGAAAAAAATTGAAAAGGTTTCAGACCCTCAAGCTGTTTTCTGTGAGTCCACACTCATCAAGTGGTGAAAATACAGAAACCTCACACAACCCTCGATTGATAGAGATACACAAAAACAGTTAAAATCTATAGCTTTTGATGAGAGTGATGATATACAATACAATTGACCCTTTTCTTCTTCCTTCTTCTTTTCGATATAGAAAATGAGGAGCAAAAAAAAGGAAGCACCTTTGGAGTGGAAGAAGAGTGTGGGACCCAACACAAAGGACGGATCTGACGAGGATACGGTGCTACTGTCAAGGACTCCTCCTTTATATGCACTGTTTTTACACACAAAAACAGAGCAATTGGATTGGGTTTGGTTTCACACACGCCCCTGTTTTGAGGGTTGGGTTGTTCATTAGGATGTTAGAAATAGAAACATAGCAAACGTTTGTCTAATGGAAAATGGTAATTTAACCTAAATTGGCTGGCTGAAATCAAGGGCAAAGAAGTCCTTAATCTGCCCTCTCAGTCAGCCATATCGGTGCTAATAGTACCTCATTGTATAATTATAATTGTGTCATGAGATTTTTTTATAAAAAAATCATATCGGTGCTAATAGAATTTTCTTATCGGAAGTGTCAACATTGAACATTGCAAAATGAAAATTTAGCCTAAAGGTTGGCCGAAGTAAGGAGAATAGAAGTCCTTGGCCACTCCTCTTAATTAATCATATAAGTGCTAATAACATTGTCCATTTACGTGTCATGATAGTTTTCTGGTCGTTAACTCACGCTTAATAAAAAATTATTAATTTAATATAAAAGGCTAGTTAAAATTAAGGGCATAGAGATCCTCGTCTCGCCTTGATCAACTAATCATATCAGTATTAAAAAGTAACGTCTTTATACAATTATAAGTGTGTTATGAGATGAGATTTTTCTTGTCGGAAGTTCAGGACTCTTAAATAATGAAAACTATTAATTTAGTCTAAAGGCTGACCGAAATAAGGAGAATAGAAGTCCTTAGCTGGCCCCTTAACTAGTTATATAAAAGCTAATAACACTGTCCTTATATGTATCTTAAAAGTTTGCGCTCTCAATACGATAAAAAATAATTACAATTTAATTTAGAAGGCTAGTTGAAATTAATAGCACGGAACTTTTTCAGAGTTCTCACGATAGAGAATTTATTGTGTTATAATGGTTGTATCACATTATTCGTACAATTAAATTATTTGAACATAAAGAAATGCCGAGTTTAACTTAAAATTAATGGCATGGATGAAATTCCAAACCCTCAATTGCATGAAAAATACAAAATTTATTTAAAATTCTTTGAAATCACGGAGGTAGAAGCCCTTAAAAGACCTCTTTGCCAACCATGTTCACTCTAATAGCACTATCATTGTACAATCATAAATGTCTTACATGAAATTTCTCTGGTCCAAAGTTCACTCTCTCAACCTTTGGATCAACTGAGACTTCCAATACTTTTTAACACATGTTTGAGGATGTGAAATTACCTCAGAGGCCATTTTTATGGTAGGATTTTAGTGTAGAAATCACATTTGACATAAATGTTGATTTTTTGTAGTCATGTTGTATAATGTGTGACAAGGTATGAGATGATAACATTCCATGGGATAGGAGAGTTGGGGCAACAGGGACATTTAAATCATTTTTGGAAATCATGAGTTCAAATTCTGAAAGAGACAGTCTGTCACCAAGAATTGATTGAGAGTAATCACCTCCATCATTTTTACCTCTCTCATCATTGCATTCATTCCAGTACATTATATGATTTTTCTCATTTCCAGTTCATTATATGATTAAAAATACCTTCATGGTAATTAATGTAGATTAGTTGCACTTTACTTATAAGTTAAATTTTAATGAAAATTAAATTTAATAATGACTCTCAAGCCAACTTGGCAATCTTTTCAAAATCAAGCTCAAAAAATGTTATTAGACAGATAAGAAAGAAGAACCTATTTATTAGAAATCTTAGTTGTTAAATTGATTATTCTACGATGCCAATTTCTTTGGGGCCCAAAACAGTCATATATAAATAAACTAAGTAAAGGTTTTTCAATAATGTACTCCATATATTTAAGGGCATCTTTATAAAGGATATGAGAAGCACAGTTAAGATTGTAGTTTTAAGATTTTTTTTTCTCCTATTTCTAATTCAAAACACACACAGAAATATATATATATGGAATATATTATTGCAAGAATAAAAATAATAATTAACAATTTATTTTCCCAAATTTGAATTTTGAGAAGCAAGATATTTAATAACCATACTGTAATCATAAATAGAAAAAATATTTTAAAAAACTTGGAGGGTGTGGGGTGGGGCAACTCTAGGTTTTCCATAAAAAAATAAGTTGAGAATAACTTAATTAAACAATTAAATTAATTAGATAACATTGACTTCATAGTATTTAAAAATAGAATGCAATTTTCTATCTTTGAAGTGATTTAATGACTTTATTTGAATGACACAACTACCCTTCTTTTCCATTTTCGGATGATAGCAAACTAGTATTAATGCTTGAGGCTGTGCATTCAAAAAATGGACATCCATTGTCAATGTCATTTAAAAGATAGTGAAAGTCACAGCCTCTACTCATTCAATGGTCGCAATGAGGTCCCCAAACTGGAAAAAAAAATAAAAAAATCTAATTCTGTCCATCATATTCATATAAGTGTCAATAACGTCTCTTTGAGAGATAATAAATACACCCATAATTATTTTGTTACATCTATAGTTGTAATTCAAACACAATTCTATAAAAGTATTTAAATTTTTCATGATAAACTTTAATGATTTATTAAACAACATTTGACAATACAGGGAAGAATTAACTCACTTTTTCCTTTAAAGGATTTCAAACCCATGCCAATACTTTTTACCTTTTTGGCAAAGCGATTATTAGGGTTCATTAGGGACACATTTTGTTTTTGTCTTTTCTTTTAAGATTTGTAAATAAAAATAAAAATTAAATTTGATAACCTAAATTTAGACTTATTTTCAGTTTGACACCAATATATTTTAAAACAGTAGAAATATACCAAAAATATCAAATTGGTATTTCTCATTTTTCCTGAAACATTTTTACTATTCAGATTACTCTACAAAACAAAACATGCCACATCAAACATGTCTCAGCTAAACTGCATTAATTTTAGGCTCAAAACAAAAGTACCAAAAACAAAAAGCATGTTAAAGTGGCCTTAAGAAAGGAAACTCTTGATTCACAATTTGGAGTGAAATGTCTATGTGATTGGTTATTCCTCTAGTCAATATTTGAATTTTACAAACTTATACAATATGTCAATGTTGGAAAAGATTTGTTGAATTGGTTATGGGAAAATAATGTGAAAGAACAAAGTAAAACTGTAAAAAACTATGTATACTGTAGCCAATATGATTTGGGGGACAACATGGGTCATGTTGATACAGTGATACTGATTGCACTAGTGAAGAACAAACACACATTTCTTCTGCATCTGAATTTCAAACATCATCTCTCTCTCTCTTCCAAAAATCATTGATGTAATGAAATAACAACCCTTTCTCCTACAAAAGGACTGCTCAGTTGACTTGAGTGATACTGAATTTGGCTCTTTTTGGTACTACTTGTGACCACATGCTTCCATGTGAAACCATACACACACATATATATGTATGACAATGATATGCTCACAAATTTTTTTTAATTTCAATTCAATGAATGGCTAATACTGTGACAAAAGAGTCCAAATACAAGACTTCAATATGAGTGAAAAACAAGCTACATACCCTAGGAAAAAATGTTAGACAACTTAAGAGTACAAGTTTGTAAACCTTAAACAAATATTAACTTTTTCTTTTTCCAATGTTTGATAGCTGTTCAAAGGACAAAAACTAAATTTTTTTTAAAAAATAGTTGAATTTTCTTCTGAACCCACCACATTTGGATATGTTGGTTTCTATATTTTGCATCTAGGTGGGTCCTTATTAGTGGGGGAAAAAAGTTGTCACCATCTAGTTCTGATTAATCAAGTGTCAAGTCCAAAGATTGTTGGACACTTGTCCTTTTTTTAGCTACATGTCTATATATTATATTCTTAGTAAGTCTTAGTTGGGTAGTGTTATCAAGAAATCTAAATTTAATCATATTTAGTACATGTTGGGTTACAAACCAACAAAGAAACCAACGATATGCACGTTTCAATGAGATGGACTATATGCAATTTGTACTGCCTGTCCCCTTTTTTATTTAAGAATTTGGGAGTATTTTTAATTTAATGGGACGTATATGCTAAAAAAAAAAAATTATCTTAAATTATGAGGGGAATACGAATTTTAATAGATATCCGATGGAGCCCTGTCCTATCCCACCTTACTTTATTTATATAAATTTATAAGACTATGTATTATGTATTGCATATTTGCTTTCTTTTCTAATCAATAAAAATTTTACTAACTGCATAAGCCTAATATAAACATATTGTCAAATTATGGTTGTGTATTATATCTAAGATGAAGAGATGTGAATAAATATTGTCAAATAAAAATAAAGAATGAATCATCATCAAACTAAAATTTAATCTTTTAAAATATTAGTATAATATGTGTTCAAAACTACATATTATTCATACACCGTGTTGACTTATATTGACTCTATTTGAATTTATAAATTTAATTTTTTGGGTTGATATTATTTTATAATTCATTTTAGTTGTATGCTTTATTAATTAGACAAGAGAAAGTTATGTTTATGCTATACAATTAGTAAATTTATTTATTAATTCAAAACAGATACTGAAAAAATTTGTGTTTGTGGGGCGGGGCGGGTAAAGGGTATAGTAAAATTTTAATGAGGCGGTTATGATTTAGAAAAAAAATAACCCATGAAAGGCATAATATTTTAAAAAAATTAAAATAAAATGAATATAAATGTAGACAAACCCGTTTCATATCCGCCCCATTTATCATCCGTGTAAGTATATCACTTTATTGTTTTCAAATGTCTGAATGCATATACATATATGCATATGTTATATATTTTTCTGCCAGACACCAAGTGCATGCACTGGAATCCACCTGGAAAGTGTCATACCAGTGCACAGTTCCAATGTTACTCATGATGAGGCCCATAATCAGGAAACTGCCTAGGCTTGCTTTTTGGTTTATTTAACAAAAACTTGTTTGCAAAGCCCAATAAATATATAATTACTTTAAGTTCTTAAAGGCTTATGCATTCATAATTAACTGTGTTTTGGCATTAATTAATTATTACAAGAGGAGGATGCTTAACAGCACAGTTATCAAAACCTAAACGAGGTTAATTATAAGGGATAATTACATTTACCTTCCCATGAGATTTGTCAAATTATGCCTGCACCCTCGATCTTTTGAATAATTACAATTTCCTCCCTTTTAAGTGATCAACCTTCATACTCAATTGCCAGAAAACAAAATTACCCTTATACTCATCTATCTGAAAGAATAATAGTTTTTGCATCATTGAAAACATATTAACGTAAGCGTTGATTGACTAGATCATGTTAGCTGAAATGGGATATATGTTACAAAATATAAGCTGGAGGGGTGGTAATAATTACTATCCAAATTATAGAGGGTGCGAGCGGGAGGTAACGATAATTATCCCTAATTATAATTAATGTTTGATCTAATATTAAGGAACTAATTTGGAGTGCATATCATAAAATCTTATCATCCTTCAAATAATATTAAATAAAACAAGAAACAGAAGTCTAATAATTAATAAAAAAATATTTGTGCAAAAAAGATACCAGTAGTTAGCTTTGGCAAGTGTCATGGAAAATATTTTAAGTATATGAACATGCAACTATGCAATGAGTATCATATTAAAGTTGGCCGAAGGCCCAAAACCAAGTTCTGATGGCTTTAGCCCAATTTTTTTATTTTTTATTTTTAATCTTTTTTTATAATTACAGAATACAACACCCATGGGCCATGGAACAACAAGGCCTCAGTCACCAACAGTTGGATGATTTGACTTGAAGAGTTATTGACTCATTTCATGAGCAATACTCATTCATAGAGATATTTGGTCTTTCTTGAAATGGGAAATGATATCTTCAAAAAGTACATTAAATTAATTTTCTTAAATTTGCAAAATTCATAATGGATTGGCAATTTTCTTTTATGATCACGTTAGCATAATTCATGTTAAGAGAGATCGAACAACTTCTCTTAAAACTAAACATTCACATATGTTTTTAGGAAGGAATATAAGAATAATTCTAATTATATATTTTTTAAAATTTCTAAAAACTAAGCCTCCACTACAATATGATCAGATTTTAACTATAAGCGGCATCTATTATCTATATTCAGTTTGATACAATCAAATCTAGAAAGAACTCAACATGCGTATTACTGAATTTCAAATTTTAATTGTCAAAATGTCAACCAAATTGTTTTTTTCTTTCTTTTTGGTAGATTTTTAATTCTCAATTGGGAAAAATATCAATATAATTGTTTGACATTTTATAGTCGCAATAATTCAAATGAAACCGTTGGTAATTGTACGAGGGCTCATTCCATTACAGTCATAAGATGCGATTGGTTCGGTTCATAACCACTTTTGAACCTCAATCCAACCGAAACTTTTGGAATATAGGCCACTTCATTCAAATGGGCGACAATACTGAACCACAAATCAGTTGAAATAATAATTAAATAGATTGGATAAGTAGTGGTTCATATAACTTCTAGTATTATATAGTATACTTATATTTTTCTTACGTACAATTTCAATCATATATAATTATCTTTCCAAGTCAGCGTATCTTTATAACTGTACCTTTTATTTGTTCCATCTGAGGCTTTCGAGAGGATCATCCCTTTCCTCTGTATTTCTCTTCACCCGATCAACAAATACAAGGTAATTATTTTCCGTCCCTCATATATATATATACACACACGTATATCTGATATATATATGGGTTTTCACTATATGGGTCACTTTTTTTTTTCCCTTTTGATACCGGTGTTTATAAATTACATTCTCGTATACTCAAAGTTTGATCGTGTGTGTATGTATGTATGCAATGCCTTCACGTGTGTAAATTGGTCGTGCTCATACACTTATTCTATGAAAATCACAAGCCATTTTGTCCAAATAACTATTCTGGGTTGGGTTGGGTTGGGTTGGGTTGGGTCAATAAGATAACTATATTAATGGTATTTGTGTTTCAATGAAGTTGAATCTTAATTTTTTTTATCATGACTTGAGGTATTTAGGTTCAAAGAAATCGCTATTGAAACTTCAAAACACCAATAGAAATTTGAACAGTAAATCGTAATCTCTTACTCTTGATAAGGCAAGCTTTAATTGTAAATATATTGTAAGTAGCATTTTGTAACACATGTATTTGCCATATATGTTTGGAATGCCCCCTGAGGAAATGAGTTTGATTAGATTAGTTCTGAAAATGGTCCGCCCGAAGGGGGAAAATTTATGGTTTATTAATTTGAACAATAAATCATAATCTCTTACTCTTGATAAGGCAAGCTTTAATAGTAAATACATTGTAAGTAGCATTTTGTAACACATGCATTTGCCATATATGTTTGGAATGTCCCCCAGAGGAAATGAGTTTGATTAGATTAGTTCTGAAAATGGTCCGCCCGAAGGGGGTAAATTTATGGTTTATTAATGTGCATGATGGTTTTGTATGCCATTATTGAAATACGATTTTCCCAACCGTGCAAATCCGAGAAGGGATGGAATCGATTTTGTAAAAGGTCCGAGGGGCATGCTCTATAACTTTCTACTGCACAATAATTCAAATGAAACTGTTATCATTGTATAAGGCTCTCTTTAGATTACCCCCACTTCGTTTATAACCTTTATACAAATTAGACCAAGTCATTAGATGGGATTGGTTCGACCTATTATCACTTTTGAACCTCAGTCCGACCGAAACTTTGGGATTTTGGGCCACTTCTTAGGATTGTAGATGCTATAGGACTTGAATATTTTGAATTCATTGTACATTGTTGCATTTCAATGCAAAATTGATCTCAAAAGCTATAGATATACTTGCAATACGTAAACAAATGGTGCTTTAATATATCGCATGAGGGCTACAGATTTTTTTTTTTTTAAACTGCAGATTGCTATTGCCTAGTTTTTAAGAGATTAGACTGAACTATGTATGGAATCACTTTTTTCATAATTTATCATCAATTGCATCAGGTTTTAGTTGAATAATAATGAAACTCTGGATATATATCTCACAAACACACAGACACACACCCCTTTTTGCACTCTGCCGTTATGGGTTGGAACAATTTTTAGCTAATAATTTCTCTGTTTGATCAATTCAAGTTACAAAATTCGATAAGCAACTCTCTTAGTTTATGGGTTTTTTTTTCTAAGTTCGGTATCACATTAGCCGATATAGGTATTACCTTAATTCACAGGTTAAAGCTTTTCGAGAGAAGCTTTTACTAGAGAGGCTTTCAAGTGTTATTAGCTTTTACATTTCTTTTAGGCCTTTACAACCTTTCAAATGCTAAATTCTCATCTAAACCTATCACCAGATTACCTGCTGGAGCACTTGTATGCCTCCATATATTTCATTTCCTGTAAAATGTTATAAATAATTCTCAATTTTCCTCGGAAGTTTACATCCATGTGTCAGTCATTACCCTACAGATTGTGTGGCTTCTTCATCCTATTTCTGGGAGCCAAGGAGTTCAGTAAGAAGCAAATTACCAAAGCAAGTTGAATAACCAAAATGGACACTCCAAAAGAAATCTTCCTCAAAGATTACAAGATGCCTGATTATTACTTCGATACGGTATGAAAGCAATTATTTGAATTAGAATATTAATTGTATATAAGTAGGGATTAGTGGCGTTGGCTTGTATCCTAATGCACATATGGAATTGTTACTCAGGTGGATTTGAAATTTTCACTCGGTGAGGAGAAAACAATCGTCTCTTCCAAAATAACCGTCTTCCCTAGAGTTGAAGGTGATACGGCTTGCCCTTTTCACTTTTTGTGCTCTATAAAATATATTATGTTATTTTCTGGATTGAGGTATTTCCTCAATATTCTGGGTAATTTCCATATCCTTACATAAATATATTAGACACACTCCAAAAGTTTCGCTTATTTTATTTTACAAAAATAATCAAGTCGTTGTTGAATTCTAAGTGATATTTCGAAAATTCTTTCCATAACTTATATATGGAACAGGTTGTTCTTCTCCACTGGTACTGGATGGGGAAGAACTGAAGCTGGTTTCAGCCAAACTTAACGGCAAGGAACTGAAGGTACGCACTTTGCACATCCTAGAGATGTTTTATTTTTTATGTTTCTTCTTATTTACGTTGCAATACCAACTTACATATGCAACTTAAAAATCAATAATCATGTATATGTTTTGTGCTCTTGTCAAAATTACATACAACTATTTCAAGTTCAAATTTACAAGGTTAAGTTTGCAATTTTTTACTGTATTATATTCAATATGCTTCAGGAGGAGGATTTTCAGACGGACTCGCGCCATCTGACTCTCCCATCACCGCCAACTGGTAGATTTACATTGGAATTTGTGACTGAGATATACCCAGATAAGAACACAGCATTGGAGGTGAAAACAATCTTTTGTTACTTGTAATATTTTTCTTGTCTCGGTTAACTCTTTTCTGTCCTTACAACAATAAGGAATTCTTACTGCAGGGTCTTTACAAGTCGATGGGGAATTTCTGTACACAATGTGAAGCAGAGGGTTTCAGAAGAATTACATTTTATCAGGTTCATTGTTTGGAGCAGTTATACCTTGTGGTTGTCCATTTTTGGGAGATGTTGACGATTTTGATGTATTTTATCAGGATCGTACTGATATTATGGCAAAATATACTTGTCGCATTGAAGCTGATAAGTCGAAGTACCCCGTGTTGTTGTCTAATGGAAATCTCATAGAGCAAGGAGACCTTGAGGTGAAATTTTCTTATATTTTCATCACATAGATGCTTGTCGTGCAATATTATCCAAACTGTTTTAAATTTTTTTCCACTTCAGGATGGCCGGCATTATGCTCTTTGGGAAGATCCCTTCAGAAAACCTTGCTATCTTTTTGCTTTAGTTGCTGGTCAGTTGGAGAGCAGAGATGACACATTTATCACTCGTTCAGGCCGTAAGGTGTCCCTGAGAATCTGGACCCCTGCAGCGGACCTACCCAAGACTGTTCATGCCATGTATTGTCTCAAGGCTGCAATGAAATGGGATGAAGATGTCTGGATCACTTTCTAGCATTCTTTTGGATGTTGTAATTAGTCTACCTCATTAACATTATTAGTAAATAATTCTCTCTCTCTCGGTGTGTATTAAATCAGGTTTTTGGTCTCGAGTATGACCTGGATCTCTTCAATATTGTGGCTGCTCCGGATTTTAACATGCAAGTTGCTAAATACTTTAAACTTCTCATGCATTACCTTTTTAGGGTGACCAGAATTTTGATGTTTCGTTGTTTCTTTTTCTAAGCTGCTGACACCTCTTTTCTCCTTCTATATGTGATTGCCAGGGGAGCCATGGAGAACAAAAGCTTGAATGTATGCTTCCGAGATATATTAACTCATTACTTGAAAATATCTGGTTCATCTGCCTAAGGATTCGCTTAACTGAATTTTTACAGATTTTTAATTCCGAACTTATCTTGGCATCTCCAGAAACTGCTTCTGATGGAGATTATGATTCAATTCTGGGAGTTATTGGTCATGAGGTGGGTTATTTACTTTGAAAAGGGCATGAAGTTTGGACGTTCCTTTTTTTTTTTTTTTAGTGTTGATTAATTCGATTTATAATGGTTTGGTTTTATTTTTTGTTATATTGCAGTATTTTCACAACTGGACAGGCAACAGGTCTGCTTATATCCTTAAATAATTTCTTCAAGTACTAAAACATGTCCTTTGGATAATACTTTTTCTTTTGATGTTTACCAGCTTTCCAACTGTGTGCCTTCACCTCTTGATGCCTGATAAGTTATATTATATCATTTGTTTTGCATGCAGATCTAATTCTTGATAAATGACTACTATATCAGTTTTTTTTTTTTTCCTTTTTGTTGTGAGTTTACTATCTTGATTTGTTTTTTGGGGAGGGAAACATGCATCTTTCTTGAGGTGTTCTTTGATGTAATTTGAATTACTGGACTTGACCAAGCTACTGTAGAATTAATGGCTACTAGCCTACTAATAAGTTGAGCTGAAATTCATGCAGGGTAACATGTCGTGACTGGTTCCAGCTTTGTCTAAAGGAAGGTCTTACTGTTTTCCGTAATCAGGTGGATGCACAATTTTAGTTACCAAGTTACAATTGCAAGCCACCAGAAGTTTTGGTCTCACTTGGCTTTCTCATTTTTAATTGTTTCGCAGGAATTTTCTTCTGATATGGGAAGCCGCAGTGTAGTACGAATCAGTGATGTATCCGATCTCCGACGTTCTCAGTTTTCGGAGGTTTTCTCTAGTCATATATAATTTCCTTTATTTTGGTTCATATGTAAATTATCATGCTTCGTCGAAGTGATAATGTACTCCTGATTTTTAGGATGCTGGTCCCATGGCTCATCCTATCCGGCCACATTCCTACATAAAGGTATGAAGTTTTTTCCCGTGTTTAAGGTTAGAAAGTGCACCTTACTCAATACCTAACCTGACATTGTTGCTAACTTTATCTACAGATGGACAACTTCTATACAGGCAAGTTTATGTTCTTTGACTTGTGAAGATTGGCTTTATGTTATCTGTTAGCTGATATTCTCAAGTTCAAATGTGTTATTTTTGTTACTGTTGGATTTGGTATTCGGGACGACTTCTACCTCTTCTTACAGCGACGGTATGTTCTAACGATTTCTCTTTGCATATTTGCATCTCTTCTTATTTTGAAAGAGGTATCTAACTGTTGTTTTTGATCTCTCTTGTACCATTCTCTTGTTTATAGGTTTATGCAAAGGTATGAGACTGATATCTTTGCTCTCTCTCTCTCTCTCTCTCTCTCTCACACACACACACACACACATTATACTCATGAGAAAAGAAGGACCATCGTTAACCCATTATGCTTCTTATCAGGGACCTGAAGTTTTTAGGATGTACAAAACCGTACTGGGGAGTCAAGGATTCAGAAAAGTAAGGATGTGGATTCAAAGCCCAAGACTGATGCTTATATGATGATTTTTTTTTTTTTCAACACGAAGTTAATTCATCTACATGAAATTTATAAATGTATTGCTCACGTTTCAGGGGATGGACTTATATTTTAAAAGACATGATGGACAAGCTGTCACGTGTGAAGATTTCTTTGCCGCAATGCAAGATGCAAATGATGCAGATTTATCTAATTTCATGCTGTGGTATTTCACTTGATTCTCTACTTTTCACTTCTTATGGTGCTGAACTTATTATGATGCTCTCCTTTTTGTTAACGAAAACATAATAAACAGGTATACCCAAGCAGGGACTCCTGTGGTGAAAGTTACTTCTTCCTACAATGCTGAAGCTCGTACTTATTCTTTAAAGTTTAGGTATGAGTAGTCAAAACTTGTGCAATGTGATTTTCTACTTTTTTTTAGTTTTTTTTTTTGGCTAATGCGATTACGAATACCTTGTGTTTAATTGGGGGTTTTCTCAGTCAAGAGGTGCCACCAACCCCCGGGCAGCCCGTGAAAGAACCCATGTTCATTCCTGTGGCTTTAGGTCTTCTGGATTCAGGTGGCAGGGACATTCCTCTCACTTCTGTTTCTCATAATGGGAATTTGGAGTCTGTTGCTAGCAATGATAAGCCTGTCCACACTACAGTTCTAAGAGTCACAAAGGTTAGTTATGTCTGCACCTCTGAAATGGAATGAATTCGATCATTTTTGTAGTCGAACAGTGAACGAGTTCTTTGCCTCCTAACCAAAATTTTCATGAATGATGAGAAAATATAAATAACATACAACTATCAAAATCTTTAATGGCCACATTAATGATATATCAGGCACCAAAAGAAGAAAAACACTTGCTTTCGCCGAAGTGTTCTCTAGAGTATTCTTAAGACGAAGTGGAAAGATGTTATAAATTTGTTTACCAATCTTTCCAATGTTTTTAATTAAATATATTAGAGAATCACTTCTATCTTATGATACTAGTTTCAGTAAATAAGGTGCAGATTGCTATCAATGGCTTAGGTTCCACTCTAGTAGTTAACAGAGAGGTTAATGGTTTCCCAGTTCTCATCTTTAGTACTAACTAATTTGTGTTGGTATTAAGCAGAAAGAAGAAGAATTTGTATTCTCTGATATATCTGAGCGGCCAATTCCATCTCTATTTCGGGAATTCAGCGCTCCTGTTCGGCTCGAGTCTGATCTCACTGAGAGTGAGCTGTATTTCCTCCTTGCTCATGATTCAGATGAGTTCAACCGGTATGAATTTACCATAGCGTTCAGTTCTATGTTGATACATGGATAATTATAGATTTTTTCTTATCATTTTTCTGTATGTATATATGTATTTGGCCATAGCTGGGAGGCAGGGCAGGTGCTGGCAAGGAAGCTGATGCTGAGCCTTGTGGCTGATTTCCAACAAAACAAGCCATTGGTTCTAAATCCACAGTTCTTGCATGGTATCAAAAGCACACTCTGTGACTCAAGCTTGGATAAAGTAATAGTGACAAGTGTTTTTACTTTTATTCTTGCAAAGACAAGTGATTGTGCTAATCAACTTAGTGTGCTACTTATTATGTAGAAATTCGTTTCAATGGCCATACGTCTGCCTGGTGAAGGGGAGATCATGAACATGATGGAAGTTGCAGATCCCGATGCTGTTCATGCTGTACGATCTTTCCTCAGAAAGCAGCTTGCTTCTGAGTTGAAAGAAGAATTTCTCAATACGGTATGCATCAGATACTATGACAATTATATATATATATATATATATACATATCATTTAACTTGGTTCGTATATTTCAAAGGTCAAAAACAATAGAAGCTCCGAGCCATACGTGTTTGATCATGCCAATGTGGCAAGGCGTGCTTTAAAGAATACTGCCCTTGGTATGTGTTACTAGGACTCTACTTTCAAATATTGGTATACGAAATCCTAGTTAATTGATTGAGTCTTGTTTTTTTTATAGCATATCTTACGAAACTTGAAGATCCAGAAATCACCGAGCTGGCAATGCAAGAATACAAAACTGCCACTAATATGACCGACCAATATGCAGCTCTACTTGCCATAGAGCAGAACCCTGGTAAAATCCGTGACGAGGTTATGGCCGACTTCTATAGCAAGTGGCAAAATGACTCCTTGGTAAGCCTTTACTTAAATAGTTCTTACATAGCTTGATTGAAATTATGAATGTGCTATTAGGGATGTTGTTTGACCTTTATTGTCGGAAACTCTTTCGTACATATTAAAGTGCTTATAAAGCATCGTGGAGCTATGGGTTTGATTTTCATGTTGCTGTTGCTGTTTGTGTGAATAGAGTTATTTTGTTATGTGAGAGCTGTCTAGTACATTGACCTTCTTTAATTGTCGGCATGAATTTGTATATATCATCAAAGTTGCCTGTGTTTGAAACTCTTTTTAATGTCAGTTGCTACTTGATACTTGCTCCGTTCCATTTCTGAAAACCCGATCCTAGTGCTGTGAAATCCTTCTCTTATCTCTAGTATCTACCATGTAAAGGGAGGTTAGCTTTGTGCTCCATAATTATGGCTATTGATGCAGAATCCAATAAAAAGAAATAGAGGGGTGAGAGAGAAAGGTGAGATAGAACTGTAGACGGGGTGAGAAGAGCAAAAACAAGAACAAGGGAGAGGAGAAGAAGAGAGGAGAAGATGCGTCACAAAGAAACGATATAATCAATATTCACCAAAAACTATCAATGTGTGTTACATCAAAGTCTTTTATAGGCAACCCAAATAATAAATAAAAGTAATAATCAATATAATTAAAATAACAAACAAATACTAAAAGTAAAAGTACTAAATTATCCCTAGAGTCTAAAATCATGTCACAATCTCCATCAGCTATGGCCTTAGATAGAGCAGAAGAAAATTTAGGATTCATTTAGACAACCCCAAGTGGTTGGGAAACGACTCTGTTGAGTTGAGTTTGAGGCAAACCAATAATCCACTCCATAGTAAAATTTAGTTACATCAATTGTAGCTGTTTGTTCATTTTGCGGTATTATTTCTTGTGGATATCGACATGTTTGGTAAATAAATAAATAAAAAGCAAAAAAACACTTTTTAAAGGTTAAGAAACTCCTTTTGACATGCTGCATGGCTATACTTGCAATATAATTTTAGGATTCTTCAATTTGGAGGAGTGATTTTGTTTGTTTTCATTGTCTTCAGGTTGTGAATAAATGGTTTTTCCTTCAGTCTATGTCTGATATCCCGGACAATGTTGAGAATGTTAGGAAGCTCCTAAACCATCCAGCGTTTGACATGCGTAATCCAAATAAGGTACTCTTTCTCACACACACACTGCTATGTTTGGTATGTAGAAATTGTTAACCACCATCTACTCTAAAAGCTTAAGCTGTTAAAGAGGGTGCAACTTAAATATTTATATCATTCAACACGCCCCCTCACATGTGGCTTTCTTTTGGTTCAACACGTGAAACAACAATTTTTAATATGGGTGACGGTGAGGTTTGAACACGAGACCATTGACTCTGATACCATGTTAACTACTCAACTGCTCAAAAAGCTTAAGCTATTAGAGAGGGTGCAACTTAAATATTTATATCTTTTAACAAAAATGAAATGGAATGAAATGCCCATTTCACCCATTCCTTCGTTTGGTATGATTTTAAAGTGAGAATGGTCATTATGGAATGGAATGAAAATTCATTCCATAACTAAACTTATGAATTGAACCTTGCATTCCCTAATAAAAACAAAATCAATCCATTCTCTATAAATTGATGCTCCAACCAAACTATAGAATGGGAATGACCATTCCATTCTATTCTTGTGCACCGCCCATAACATTAAGTTAAACCACTCTTTTTCTGCATGGATGTCCCATTTAGTTGATAAAATTATATCGAATTTCGATGGCAAATGGTCAAACAGGTATATTCAGTTCTCGGTGGCTTTAGAGCATGTCATGTGAATTTCCATGCCAAAGATGGGTCAGGCTACAAATTCTTGGGCGAAATGGTGGTGCAGCTTGATAAAATCAACCCTCAGGTCTCTTAAAATACATCAAATCGATTCTCATATTCCCTTGTATCTCAATCATAAAACAAAATCTCTTCTTGGATTGCAGGTGGCTTCCGGCTTGGTGTCAGCCTTCTCTATATGGCGGCGCTATGATGAAACCCGCCAAAGCCTCCAAAAGGTATGAAGTTGCTGCCACTACTTTCCTATATTTATGGTGATTGAATTTTATTTTATTTTTTATTTTTATCATATGCTTTGCAAAATGATTTTTTTTTTTTTTCCTTTAAAACTAGTGTGTTGAATTGCACTTGGAAAAAAATATTATTATGAAATCTAAAAGTTCAGAATTGCTCTAAAGAAAGAATATATATATCATATTCTTGTGTACCTATAAAGTACTTCATTGCTTGTATCAGGCACAGCTGGAGATGATCATGTCAACCAATGGACTTTCAGAAAATGTGTTTGAGATAGCCTCAAAAAGCTTAGCTGCTTAATTATTTTCCCCTTATTCCTGAAGCGAGTTTTTATATATATATATATACACACACAGAAGGTTTGTTACTGAAGTTGGATTTTAAAATTTGAGTGATGTTGCAATAAGTGTAGGTGAAATATTTCTTTAGAAAACAACTTAGATTTATAGGTTTGAATTTCATTTTAATTCTGGCTATTTGCTAGAGTTAGTTGGACTTTTTCAGAAGAAGTACACAGGAAATACATTTTTGGACAATAGAGGAGAAATGTAACAATCTGTGTGGATATTTTTAAAGGGAGACTACATTTTATAGAATGATAATTTTGTATAAATCAATGTATAATGATTTTTCATATTTAAAGTCACTTTTCACCTGTTATGAGCAATTTTCAAAATTTTGTGTTTGAATAGTCTACTCACATGTAATATGTTCAAACCCTAAAAAATCTCAATGCATCTTATTTTAGCAAGGTATAGTTTTTCGAATATTATCTATTATATGATGACTGTTGAAAGTTAGGTTTTGAAAGTTAGGTAAATTGGTCAAATAAAATCCAAGCAACCCATGTGTTATTCATGTGGTTGCCATGGATGCTTCTTTCTAGTCAAATAAGGTTTGGCAAGTTTTAGTAGGTGAGTTGCCATTTTTGACAAAAATGAAACTCATGTAATGTGTGTGTATTAGTTTATTGTGTGTTTAGGATTTGTAAGCCTATAAAAGACATATGTAACCATTAGTTTCATATCAAACAATCTTACAAAGAATTTTTTCCTTAGTTCTCTCTTTCCCTCATTTATATTTTGTTCTTCATAAATTCTAATGTATCTTTGTGTTCCAACAAGTGGTATCAGAGCCAACGATCCCGAAGTTTTAAATTGAATCATGTCTGCAAACAATTCGATTCATTTACAACTTCCAAAGCTCACCGGAAAAAATTACAACAGTTGGTCCGTTCAATTGAAAGTATTTTTTCGGTCCCAAGATTTATGGAATTTGGTGGAGACCGGCTACATCGAAGTAGCGGACTCAAAAGTATTTGAGGCATTGAAGAAAGAGGAGAAAGATGCATTGATCGAGATCCGGAAAAAGGATCAAAAGGCATTATATGCCATTTTTCAAGCCGTAGACGAGTTGGTATTTGAAAAAATAGCGGCGGCAAAAACGGCACACACGGCGTGGGATATTTTGCAAAAATCCTACAGAGGCGATGATCGGGTCAGACGAGTGCGACTACAAACCTTGAGAGGTGATTTCGAATCTCTAACCATGGGTGATTCGGAATCAACCTCGGCGTACATCGATCGGGTGCAATCCATCGTTAATCAATTGAAGGTTAATGGAGAAATGATTGATGATCAAAAGATCGTGGAAAAGGTTTTAAAATCTTTGACCACAAATTTTGATTATGTAGTGGCGGCGATCAAAGAAGGGCAAGACATATCAACCATGTCCATCGAACGGTTGATGGGTTCATTAGGCTCCCACGAGCAAAGGATGAACCAGAAGGCTAACAACTCTAGCACGGAGCAGGCGTTGCAGAGCATATTTGTTTTGACAAATCGAGGGGGCATTTACTGACGGCGAGGTCAAGGTCGCGGACGTAGTCATGGCAGAGGAAGAAATAACTTTGGAGGTCGCAGTGGTAATACCGAAACACGTGACAAAACCAACGTCAAATGCCATCGATGTCAACGGTTCGGACATTACAAAAATGAATGTCGAACCCATATGCCGGACGAAAAGAGTGAGTATGCAAATCTTGCTAACACAGAAGAAAACATAGCTCTAGCATGCAACGATGTTGGGCTAGATGGCGCATGCACAAATATATGGTATTTGGATACCGGATGTAGCAACCACATGTGTGGGAAGAAGGAGCTATTCTCACACTTGGACGAATCGTTTCGCGGTGAAGTGAATTTTGAAAATCGATCCAAAGTTCCTGTAATGGGCAAAGGTGACGTAAAAATTATATCGAAAGATGGTATCGATGTCACTATTGCTGATGTTTTTTTTGTGCCGGCAATGTTCTGGAATTTGTTGAGTATGGAACAACTTTCAGAAAAAGGACATGACATTCATATTTTGGATGGTGTGTGTACCGTTCATAGCAAAAGCGAGAAACAAGTGGCAAAGGTGCATATGACAAAGAATAGAATGTTCCCATTGGATCTTTATACAAAAATCGAGATAAATCTTATGGCGAGGTCGAAAGATATCAATTGGCTATGGCACCTTCGGTTCGGTCATCTAAACTTTCGAGGCTTGAGACTCATGGTACAGAAAAACATGGTAACGGGGTTACCACTAATCGATGCTCCTGATCACCTGTGCGAAGGATGCCTTCTCGGAAAACACCACCGAGAATCTTTTCCAGTTGGAAAAACGTGGAGAGCCAAACAATCGTTGGAGTTGGTTCATACTGACATATGTGGACCAGTTGAGGTAGAATCTCTCGGGCACAAGAGGTATGTTCTACTTTTTGTAGATGATTTTTCTAGAAAAAGTTGGGTGTATTTTCTAGAACAAAAATCAGAGGCGTTTGGAAAATTTAAAGAGTTTAAAGCTTTTGTTGAAAAACAAAGTGACTTTAATCTCAAGACATTGAGATCGGACAGAGGAGGAGAATTCACCTCTAACGAATTCAACAATTATTGCAAATCTCAAGGGATAAAACGCCAATTAACCGCCAGTTATACACCTCAGCAGAACGGTATAGCTGAAAGAAAAAACAGAACCATTTTTGAAATGGTTAGAAGCATGTTGAAAGCCAAAAGTTTGTCAAAGTCTTTTTGGGCAGAAGTTGTTGCATGTGCTATATATCTATTGAATAGGTGTACAACGAAGAGTGTTTTGGGGAAAACTCCACATGAAGCATGGAGCGGTAGCAAACCGGATGTTTCACTCCTACGAGTATTTGGGTGCGTCGCATACACTCATGTACCAGAACAACGGAGAAAAAAACTTGATGACAAAAGCCAAAAGTATATCTTCATCGGCTACAGTGAGGTAACTAAAGGTTATAAGCTTTATAATCCTCTCACAAAAGATGTTATTGTAAGCCGAGATGTCCAATTCATCGAGGATGATACTTGGGCATGTAATCAAACACCACATACGGAGCAACGTGTCATCATTGAAAATGAAACAGAAGAAACAAGTGATTGCTCTTCACCGGATAGTTCATCACCTTCACCAACATCTTCACCGGCACCTGTAGGTCGTCCAAAGCGAACGCATGTGATGCCTGCACGTTTCCAAGATTATGTGGTCACAAATGATAATGATGATGATTTTACTGATGAAACTCTAATAAATTTTTGCTTATTTGCATATTGTGATCCAGTTTCATATAAGGAAGCAGATAATGATGAGCGGTGGATCCATGCAATGAACGAGGAGATTCATGCAATTGAGAAAAATGATACTTGGGAGCTAACTTCTTTACCTGTCGGAAAGAAGTCAATTGGTGTCAAGTGGGTGTACAAGACAAAATATAAACCAAATGGTCAGGTGGACCGATTAAAGGCGAGATTGGTAGTCAAAGGCTATAAGCAAAAGCCAGGAATTGACTACTACGAAGTATTTGCACCAGTGGCAAGGATGGATACGATCCGAATGACTATAGCACTTGCAGCTCAAAACAGGTGGAAGATTCATCAGATGGATGTCAAGTCCGCCTTTCTCAATGGCGTTCTTAAGGAGGAGGTATATGTTGACCAACCACCTGGTTTTCTTAAAAGAGGTCATGAAACATTAGTGTATAAGTTGAAGAAGGCGTTGTACGGACTGAAACAGGCACCACGTGTCTGGTACACACAGATCGACACATACATGTTGGAAGATGGATTCCAAAAATGTCCTCATGAGCACACCTTTTATATCAAATCAAAGACTAATGGTGATATAATGATTGTATGCCTTTATGTTGATGATTTGATATTTACAGGAAATTACGAGACGGTGTTTACTGAATTCAGGGAGGTGATGACTCGCCAGTTCGAAATGACGGATATGGGATTGATGTCATATTTCTTAGGCATCGAAGTGCATCAAACTGAAGATGGCATATTTATTTCACAAAATAAATATGCAAATGATATTCTCAAGAAGTTTCATATGGATTCAGGGACTCCAATTCGGACTCCAGTGGCAGAACGTCTGGAGATGAGGAAAGAATGAAGTGGTGAACTGGTAAACCCAACATATTTCAAAAGTATAGTCGGTAGTCTACGTTATTTGACTTCCACTAGACCAGATATTGTTTATGGTGTGGGGCTTATCAGTCGGTTCATGGAAACACCTCGACAATCACATCTACAAGCAGCAAAACGGATCTTACGGTACGTGAGTGGTACTCGGGATCATGGAATTTTTTATACCTATTCTGACGATTTCAGTCTAGTAGGCTATACAAACAGTGATTGGGCAGGTGATGTGGAGACTCGGAAAAACACTTCCGGGTATGTTTTCTATCTGGGAGAAGGAGTGTTCTCTTGGTCCTCAAAGAAGCAACAAGTTGTTGCATTGTCAACAGCGGAAGCGAAATACATGGCAGCTACATCGGCAGCATGTCTAGCTGTATGGTTACGCCGCATAATGGATGAGTTACACTACGAACATGGAGGTCCAACCAAAATCATGTGCGATAATAAGTCAGCAATCGCACTTGCTAAAAATCCAGTGTTTCATGGTCGAAGCAAGCATATTGGGATCAAATATCATTACATTCGAGATTTGGTCAAAGATGGAGAAATCGAACTTGATTTTTGCAGGTCAGAAGATCAAGCGGCAGATATTTTGACTAAACCGTTAAAATCTGAAGTGTTTGAAAATTTGAATAATATGTTGGGAGTTATTAAAGACCAATTTAAGGGAGGCTGTTGAAAGTTAGGTTTTGAAAGTTAGGTAAATTGGTCAAATAAAACCCAAGCAACCCATGTGTTATTCATGTGGTTGCCATGGATGTTTTTTTCTAGTCAAATAAGGTTTGGCAAGTTTTAATAGGTGAGTTGCCATTTTTGACAAAAATGAAACTCATGTAATGTGTGTGTATTAGTTTATTGTGTGTTTAGGATTTGTAAGCCTATAAAAGGCATATGTAACCATTAGTTTCATATCAAACAATCTTACAAGGAATTTTTTGCTTAATTCTCTCTTTCCCTCATTTATATTTTGTTCTTCATAAATTCTAGTGTATCTTTGTGTTCCAACAATGACAGAGTTGTATAAACAACCAGTTAGGGACACCTTTTTTTATGAATTCTGATTGTTACAGAACTTCAAAACAACATTATAAATTTGACTTAATATTCATCCTTGCAAATATAATTTACGAACATCAGGAGTTAGGAGATCGGCTCACTCTACCATTATAATTTCTTAATTTTACAAAGACATTCAATATGAAATATATATATATATATATATATCAACCCATAGCCGAAAGGATTTTCAAATATCTTAACTGGTATTTTTGAGGTTGTTTGGGTTGTCCATTGTAAACACATATATTTGAATGTGAAAAACAAAAACTCTTTCCATAAAATTATAATAAAATTGTTTTTGAGATTTGAGATCCTAGATAATAGTTCCCATATATTTTTCTACATTTTAACTTATTAATTTAAACAACTCTATATTAAAAATTGAACCAACCATCTTTAAAAAAAAAAAGGGAAAAAATAAATTCAAATGGCACTATTTTACAAATACATTTGTCATATCTTAATGTTATAACATAGTGAATGCAGTTAAAAGTGCTTTAGTGCAATAAGTCAACTCATTTTACAGTTACATAGACTCGCCAAGTTTGCATGGGCTCCAATAGCTATATCACCAATTCTTACCAAGTGTCAGGGCTCCAATGGCTATATCACCAATTCTTGCCAAGTGTCAAGGGCTTCCGAAATGTTCAGGGGCCTATATCATTGTTCCACCCCTATATAAATATAATACACACCCCTTTACTTCATCAACCTTCTTCTTACCCATCTAAGTTGCAGATCATTCCATGGCTAGGCTCCTTCCTCCTCTTGTATACGAAATACCATCTGAGGTGAGTCTCGCCGATATGGCCGAATGGTCTTCCTTTGATTTTTCCCATTTTGTCACCTTTCGCATCCCTACCCCAAATGATCGAGCGAACACGATGGTGGGGGATGATATTTGCTTATATGAGCAAGTCTTCTCAGTATGCCTCCGTTTTCCACTGCCCAAGTTTGTAAGGGTGTTTCTCTCCTTTACAGGGCTCGCTCCTACTCAACTCACTCCCAACGCTTGGCGGGTTTTGTTGGGGTGCTTGCACCTTTGGCACCTTTGCAGGAATGGTACGTTGAGACATTCTGAGTTCCTGAAGCTCTACTCCATTCAAAGGAGTACTGATTAGTTTAAACTTACTTCAATGCCTAATTGTTCCAGCCTTTTGCATTATCTGAAAAGTTCATCAAGACATGACAATTAGGCATTGAAACAAGTTTGAACCAATCAGTAGAGCTTCAGGAACTCAAAAAGCCTCAACACACCATTCCCGCAAAGGGGGCAAAGGTAACAGAACCCGCCAAGCGTTGTGAGTGAGTTAAGCAGGAGCAAGCCTTGTAAAGGAGAGAAACAACCTTACAAACTTGGGCAGTGGAAAACGGAGGCATACTGAGAAGACTTGCTCATATAAGCAAATATCATCCCCTACCATCATGTTCGCTAGCTCATTTGGGGTAGGGATGCGAATGGTGACAGAATGGGAAAAATCAAAGGAAGACCATCCGGCCATATCGGCGGAACTCACCTCATATGGTATTTCATGTACAAGAGGGTGAGGGAGCCTAGCCATGGAATGATTTGCAACTTAGGAGGGTAGGAAGAAGTTTGATGAAGTAAAAGGGTGTGTTATGTTTATATAGGGGTGGAACAATGATACAGGCCCCTGCACATTTTGTAAGTCCTTAACACTTGGCAAGAATTGGTGATATAGTTGTTGGAGCCCCTGCAGACTTAGCGAGTCCTTGAAACTTCACAAAAAATGGTGATATAGCCGTTGGAGGCCCCTGCAGATTTGGTAGGTCCATGGGCAAGACACGATATAGCCATTGGGTTGGAGGCTTAAAGGTTACCTATAACTTTACCAAAGTTCCGTAGACCATTTAGCAACTTTACCAAAGTTTCGGGGAACTTCCAACAATTTTTCCAAGGTTTCAAGGACCTTCTAGCAACTTTACCAACATTCTAGGGACTTTTCAACAAATTTCCTAAAATTACAAGGATATTCCAGCAACTTTTCCAAAGTTCCAGGGACCTTTCAAAAATTATACTAAAGTTTCAGGGACCTTCAAGCAACTTCCCCAAAGTACTAGAGACCTTTCAACAATTTTACTAAAGTTACAGGGACCTTCCAATAATTTTTTCAAAGTTTTAGGGACCTTCCAGCAAATTTCTCAAAGTTTCGAGGACCTTTTAGCAATTATAATAAAGTTCCAGTGACATTCTAGCAACTTACTCAAAATTTCAGGGACCTTTCAACAATTTTACTAAAATTCCAGGGATCTTTCAACAACTTTACCAAAGTTCTAGGGATTTTTCAGCAATTTTCCCAAAGTTCCGGAAAACTTCCAACAATTTTTCCAAAGTTTCAGGGACCTTCTAGCCACTTTACCAAAGTTCTAGAGACTTTTCATCAATTTTCCCAAAATTTTAGGGACCTTCCAGCAACTTTTAAAAGTTCTAGGAACCTTTCAGCAATTATACTAAAGTTTCAGTAATTTTCCTAAAATTACAGGGACCTTCCAGCAACTTTTTCAAAGTTCCAGGGACCTTTCAAAAATTATACTAAAGTTTTAGGGACCTTCCAACAACTTCCCCAAAGTACTAGAGACCTTTCAATAATTTTACTAAAGTTACAGGGACCTTCCAACAATTTTCCCAAAGTTTTAAGGACCTTCCAGCAAATTTCCCAAAGTTTTGAGGACCTTTCAACAATTATAATAAAGTTTCAGTGACATTTTAGCAACTTTCCCAAAATTTCAGTGACCTTTCAACAATTTTACTAAAGTTTTAGGGATCTTTCAACAACCTTACCAAAGTTCTAGGGATTTTTCAGCAATTTTCCCAAAGTTTCGGGAAACTTCCAACAATTTTTTCAAAGTTTTAGGGACCTTCTAGCAACTTTTCAGCAATTTTCCCAAAATTTTAGGGACCTTTCAGCAACTTTTCAAAGTTCCAGGAACCTTTCAGCAATTATACTAAAGTTTCAGTGACCTTCCAGCAACTTTCCCAAAGTACTAGGGACCTTTCAACAATTTTACTAAAGTTGAAGGGACCTTTCAACAATTTTCCCAAAGTTTTAGGGACCTTCTAGCAATTTTTCCAAAGTTCCGAAAACCTTTCAGCAATTATAATAAAGTTCTAATGACATTCCAGCAACTTTCCCAAAATTTCAGAGACCTTTCAACAATTTTACTAAAATTTCAGGGATCTTTCAGCAATTTTTCAATCTTAGGGTAAACAGGCTGGCCCAAATAGGGCTGCAAATGAACCTAGCCGTTCGTGAGCAGACTCGGGCTCGGCTCGTGAAGAGCTCGGCTCGTGCTCATTCGTTTAGTAAACGAACCGAGTCTATTCATAATTTTTCGGCTCGTTTAGTAAACGAGCCGAGCTTGAATATTACTAAGCTCGGCTCGCCAAGCTCATGAACAGGCTCGTCTAAGTTAAATAATAAAATTATCTCATATTTGACAAAAGAAAGTGATTAAATTGAACAAATTATGAAAATTATTGTGAACAAATTATAGGAATTATGCGTCCATAACATAAAAATCATTCATAAAAAATTATATTAGTGGAAAAATGTTAAAAACAGACATGCAAAAACTAAATCTAGGCATTTATTAGCAAGAGTAATACATGTTGCAACTGAAACGATTCGTTCGTGAGCAAGCTCGTGCTCGACTCGTTAAATCTGGCGTTCGGCTCGGGCTCGTTCGTTAAGCAAATGAGTCGAGCTTGAACACATTTTTTAGGCTCGTTTAGTAAATGAACCGAGCTTGAACATTCCAAAGCTCGGCTCGGCTCGGTTCATTTGCAGCCCTAGGCCCAAACCAACGGCCGACCCGACCCGTGACCCGACCCCTAGGTCAAACCATCATTTTCCAAAAATGATGAAATAATTAGCAGGCAAGGATTGAACCCAAGACCTCTTGCCCTTACCAAAACATCCAACCAAATGGACTATTCAAATTCATGCAAACACCTATAGTTGACTAATATGGTGGATCCCATGTATAAAAAAAAAAAGGAAAAAGAGAAAAGACGAGACAAAATTCTACTATCTTGAAACTCAGTGTTCCCGAACCAAGGCAAGCTTGCATGGGAACAAGAGGCAACTAATATGGATCATATCTCAAAAGGTAAAGATAAACTCGAACTGGGGATAAAGATTAACCCAATATAAGGATAAACACAAACTTATCTTTATCTAGGACGTAATGGAGAAGTCACGGGAAGTAATTCCCGACTTGGACACCACGACCCAAAGCCCTATAAAAGGGAGCGACGGTCAACGTAACTGGTACGCAATAATTGCTCCCATTAAACTTTCTCTCTCGATTCATTCCCCAATTAGTGTACCACACTGGTGCCTTTCGGGTTTACTTCCAGGTGGTTGCGACGTCATTCCAGGTTGCGGTTAAACTCTTGCACCATCAGTTTCCAAAACAAATCATTCAATCCTTTTTATACAATTTTTTTATAAATTTATTTTTAATTTTTTAGCACGAATAATGATTTGAGTTCCCTACATTTTTTTCACCTACTATATGTATATGCCTAGATGAAATAATTAAAGTTAATGAATTTATTTATTAAAAATTTAGTAGCTTGCAAATATTGTTTCTTTATTTTTTAGTTTTTTTCTCTCCTAAAAGTAATAACCTACTTATTATGTGGTTTTATTCTCTTTGTAACTCCTTATTAATATAATTTTCTGTAATAATTGATCTTTTATTTTCTTTAGTGTTTTGTCTCCTGTGCCAATTAGAGCCTACAAAATGGTATTGCAAAATTTTCATTCAAATAACTATTTTTATGTTACTACTCTTATATTGTAAATAAATTGCTCCGATTTTATTTTATCCTTCCTTTATATGTGTTAAAAGTAAATTTAAAATAGTATTTAATTCATAGACAAATACTCCTATATATATTTATATATTATTAAGGATTTTTTGTTGAATTTATTTTAAGAAATTTTATGCTTTATAAATATATAACTAATTAATTTTGTTCTTTTCTAACTTCATATATATATGAGTTTATTTGAATTATATTAAGGTGTTACTCATGTTCATGTATTATATTATAAATCAACCCTTCTATTGAACTTGAACTCTTTAATCAATTTCTTTCCAATGACTGGACATGTTATTATACTACAGTTAAGTTTGAGTTTGGTGGTTGAAAGAATATATTATCGATTATGGGTGACATATTAGATTTGGGGAAGAAAGGGTTGTTCGTATGTGTGAGTGTTTGTGTTTCTGTGTGTGAGAACAAAATTCCAATTACACCCCAAACAATGTCTTGTTTTTTTTTGTTTTTAGGGTGAGAAAAACAAAGACAAGAATAAGAATTGTTCTTGTTCTTTCATTCAAAAGACAAAAACAAAAACAACCCATTTCCAAACACACCCAAAAGAATGACTTCTAAGGCATTGAATTTGCATGCCGGAATAGATGTTTTTGTCGAATTGACAAGGAACTCAAGTATCCAGTAGATCATATGTATTTGCAAAAATATCTCCAACTTTAATTAATATCCATCCCCTATAATATCTTATTTTAAGTTGTTAAGCTTAATAATCTCGTAAATTAAATTAAGGGTTAAGTACTCAAAACACTGCTGTAATATAGATATTGTGCGTATAACATCCATTAATTTCAAAATGTGTATATTGTCACATATTTTTTTGGAACAAGTGCTTAAAATACTCATGTAATATAGATATTGTGCGTAAAACACTTATTAGTCTTTAAATGTGTATTTTGCACCTACTTGTTTTAGACAAGTGCTTAAAACATCTCTTTAATATAGATATTGTGTTTCTAACATCCATTAACTTAAAAATGCGTATATTTTTGTTTTGAAGAATTAAGCTTTATATATAATATCAAATAAAAGGGCTAAGGCATTGTAAAGAGGGATAATTCGCGAAATAGTATAACGGCAAAAATAATTATCTGGGATATGGCCCAAGCTTTAATTATCTGGGATATGGCCCGGGATTGGTATATTTGGGGAAACCGGCCCAAGTAAAAGATTATTTGGGAGATTGGCCCAAATAATTGATTACTTGGGTAATTAGCCCAAATATGATTTTTACGCGAGAGCTTGCATTACACAGAGGGAAGTATGAGAGACTGATGCGTTTTATAGCTCGCATCAGTAATTTATAACCCTATATGCTGCTCGCGTAGCGAGTACTACGCGAAATCTAAGGGAAATGCTTGGGATGAGTAAATAGTGGGTTGCGACCTTATTTACACCGACCTAAGTAAAAGTACCTTAGAGAAGCCGCTAGTATTCAGGGACATGACCAAGGCATGCATGATTGGTCATAACCCAACAAAGCTATAATGGCATCCTTGGCTAAGGATAAAATCAGATCCGCGATGCAACAGGCGCGGATCACAAGGCATGGCGCACATTATGATCCGTGAATTCGTTTCGCGGATGATATTGTGCAAGGTATTTATTGCGCACAGTAATATCCGCGCATAGGATACGCGAATCCGTTTCATGTGGACAAGGGCGTGAAATAATACTGTGCAAGGTATTTATAAGCACGGATTAAGTACGCAGGGACCATGTCGCAAGACAGGTGCTGACGTGGCAATGGAATCCGCGAGGACGAAGGAACCATGTCGCGAGACAAGTGCTGACGTGGCAATACCAACCGCGAGTATTACTGAGTGGTCACGTCTATAAATAGAGGTGCGAGGGCTCACTTGAAGATGACCTTTTCAGAGATCGAGGGAGAGAAAATCCTAGAGAGAGAAAGTACTTCTCAATTACTTGTACTTGTGATCCTTTCCTCTATTTCTCTTTCATTTTTCCCTGTAAAGCAAGTCAAAAAGTAATAAAAAAACATCAATACTGTTATTTTGGTTGACGAACTTGTGCTGAAACTATCTTCACATCACCTAAATTCTGCGAACCCCTACTGGCATACAAATAAAAATGTGTGTATTGACACCTAAGTTATTATGAATCACTCAAATAGTATATATATATATATATATATATATATATATATATTTAGTTTCATGAGTTTCTAAATTAAAATTAATTATCTATTTTTTGTATTCATATATTTTTATAAGGGGCAATCCAAACCACATTAAAAATTCAAAAACATGATGTCAACGATTATTTTGGTATTAATTAAACAAACTTTTATTATTATTATTATTATTTTGGTAAATAAACTCACCTAGTTTCTCTTTTTGTTTTTTTTTAAATGAAAAAATAAAGGTGTGAATTGCCTCCATAATGGTGCGAGCATTTAACCCCCTTATATTATTCATACAATGCGTTTAACCCCTCTGTGGTTTTACTTCACTCCAAACCTTTTAATATAGTGCGAATTGCCTCCTTTATAGAGATAACTCGCACTATATTAAAAGGTTTGGGGTGAAGTAGAACCACATGGGAGTTATACGCACTGTATATATATAATAAGGGGTTAAAAGCTCACGACCCTTAAATTAAACACCTATGTGTTTTAGATAATCAATTTAAAACACATAGAATAATTATGGTAACGTGAAAAAAAAAAGGAAAAGACAAATGTATTATTTACTAATAAAGTCTTGTATACATATTCTTTAAATTACTCTTGTATTTAACATTTAAACTTTGAGTTTCCCCCCTCCTTTTGATATATGTATTGTTTAAAACTATTTTTTTTAACATTTTTTATTTTTATAATTAGTTTACATTATAATTATTTTTAATTAATATGTGTAATGCACATAAAATTTATGAGTATCAATAAATACAACCAATCACAATTTGTGACTTGAAATTACAGTCGTACACTAGACATTCTACATATTCAAGAAAGTAAACCCTAACCTTAATCCACACTACCTCCTCTTTCTCTCTTTCTTATTCCTTGTGTTCTTCACCAATAAACCATATCTCTGACCTTCACTTCTCTACATCAAGAGAAGAATACCCAAGGCGATCACTAGACTGAGATTGGCTTGCTCACGGACTATTTTTTTTATAGTAGTATATTATTTTCTATATTTCAAATTACATGCAAAACACGTGCTTTTTACTACTATATATTTTTTTTATATATATATGTATTATTAATAATATATTTTATTATTTTTATAAAAAAAATTATTTTTTGTAAACAATCCACCACCCATATTACAATCAATTTGTTATCTACCATATCGATAAATACAGAGTAAATGCTATATACCATATCAATAAATGTAGAGTAAATGCTCTTAACTATATCAATAAATGCAGCCACTTGTAATTGTGACTTGAAATCACAGCCGCACACTAGATACTATATATATTCAAGAAAGTAAACCCTACTTCACATAACCCTAATCCACAATGTCTCTTCCTCCTCCTTATCCTTTTCTTATTCCTTGTGTTTTTCACCAACAAACCCTATCTCCGACCTTCACTTCTCTGCATCAAGAGAATAATGTCTAAGGTGGTCACTGGATAGAGATTGGCTCGCTCACGGACTAAATTTTTTTATAATAGTATTTTATTTTTATTTATTATCTTGATTTTAAATTACGTGGATAGAGATTGGCTCGCTCACGGACTAAATTTTTTTATAATAGTATTTTTTTATTATTATTATCTTTATTTTAAATTATGTGCAAAACACGTGTTTTTTACTACTATTTTTATATAAATATGTATTATTAATAACATATTTTATTATTTTTATAAAAAAATTAATTTTTGTAAACAATCCACCACCCACATTACAATCGATAAATACTATCTACCATATCAATAAATGCAGAGTAAATGCTCTTAACTATATTAATAAATGCAGTCAATCGCAATTGTGACTTGAAATCACAACCGCACACTGGATACTATATATAGTTGAGAAAGTAAACCCTACTTCATATAACCCTAATCCACAATGCCTCTTCATCCTTTGCCTTTTCTTATTCCTTGTGTTCTTCACTAATAAACCTTATCTCCGACCTTCTCTTCTCTACATCAAGAGAAGAATGTCCAAGGCGGTTACTAGACAGAGATTGGCTCGCTCACAGACTAATTTTTTTTATAATAGTATTTTATTTTTATTTATTATCTTGATTTTAAATTACATGCAAAACACGTGTTTTTTACTAGTATTTTATATAAATATGTATTATTGATAATATATTTTATTATTTTTATAAAAAAATTAATTTTTGTAAACAACCCACTGCCCACATTACAATCGATAAATGTTATATACCATATCGATAAGTGTAGTGTAAATGCTATCTACCATATCAATAAATGCAGAGTAAATGCTCTTAACTATATCAATAAATGAAGTCACTCGCAATTGTGACTTGAAATCACAGTCGCATATTGGATACTATATATATTCGAGAAAGTAAACCCTACTTCACATAACCCTAATCCACAATGCCTCTTCCTCCTCCTCCTTTTCTTATTCCTTGTGTTCTTCACCAATAAACCCTATCTCCGACCTTCACTTCTCTGTATCAAGAGAAGAATGTCCAAGGCGGTCACTGGATAGAGATTGGCTCGCTCACAACTAATTTTTTTTATAGTAGTATATTATTTTTATTTATTATCTATATTTTAAATTACATGAAAAACATATATTTTTTACTAGTATTTTATATAAATATGTATTATTGATAATATATTTTATTATTTTATAAAAAAAAATAATTTTTGTAAACAACCCACCACCCACATTACAATCAATAAATGTTATTTATCATATCGATAAATGCAGTGTAAATGTTATCTACCATATCAATAAATGTAGAGTAAATGCTCTTAACTATATCAATAAATGAAGTCACTCACAATTGTGACTTGAAATCACAGCCGCACACTGGATACTATATATATTCGAGAAAATAAACCCTACTTCACATAACCCTAATCCACAATTCATCTTCCTCCTCATCTTCCTTTTCTTTTTCACTATGTTCTTCACTAATAAACCCTATCTCCAACCATCACTTCTTTGCATCAAGAGAAGAATGTCCAAGGCAGTCACTGGATAAAGAGTGGCTCGCTCACAACTATTTTTTTTTATAGTAGTATATTATTTTTATTTATTATCTATATTTTAAATTACATGCAAAACATGTGCTTTTTACTAGTATTTTATATAAATATTTATTATTGATAATATATTTTATTATTTTTATAAAAAATATATATATTTTTAAATAACCCACCACCCACATTACAATTGGTAAATGTTATCTACCATATCAATAAATGTAGAGTAAATGATATCTACCATATCAATAAATGCAAAGTAAATGCTCTTAACTATATCAATAAATGCAGTCAGTCACAATTAGTGGCGGAGCCAGGATTTTTTTTCAGGTGGGGCAAGAATGCAACAATAAAATACAATTTCAAACTTGAACAAATGAATATTATAGTTAAACATTTCAGTACACCATTGATGTTTTAAAAATAGAAAATAAATAAAAATACATCATTGATGACAATTACAGTTGCCCTCGACGGTTTTTCATCTTTTGAAAGCGTTGAATGATAGCCTCGTTATCAATGCCCCGAAATATCTCTCTTTCAATGTATACATCCAAGCTATCATTAAGAAATTGATCTCTCATCCGATTACGCAAATCAGTTTTCACAATATTCATAGCAAAAAAAACCCTCTCCACTGTAGCAGTCGCAACTGGTAAGATCAATGCTAACGAGACAAGCAAATAAATCAATGGATACACCTTATCTTTTTTCGCCTCAACCAATTTTCTTGCAAGAGTGGAAATCCCTTTCAATCCTTCAAAGCTATCATTAGATCGCATATCAAGAATATAAGTCTCAAGTTGAGTATCTAGTTCAACGAGCTTAACTGCAGAAAATTCTTTTGGATAATACTTCGCAAAATGATAAATCTTTTGCTTATCAAAAGCACAAAAGGCATCATCCGGACAAAGACAAGCAACACAAAGAAGTAACTCCGTATTTGCCTCACTAAAACGATTATTTAACTCCTGAAGTTGCATATCAATGACTGAATAAAATAACTCGACACGATAATAATGCTAGTTTGTAATTTCTTGCATATTACGCCGTCGTCGTCCATGAGAAAGATACATATCATCCTTGTTGGGAACCTGTATTTCATGTCTTCACAAAAAGAAGAAACTTCATCAAACAAAGAATTCCATCCACTATCCCTCATCATTTGTAGTCGCAACTTACATACTTTGACTAAACACATGGCATTCACGATATCTTGATCTTTTCTTTGTAGGGTCTTTGATAATTCATTTGTCATTCCCAACAACGTCTTCATCAAATGGAGAGTGAGCACAAAATCAAAATATTGTATCAACCCAAGTACGATAGCTGCTTCACCTTTTTTTTTTTTTTTTTTTTTTTCTGATTTAGACCCATCAATTTCAATGAACTCAAGCACACTAATTACCTAAAGTACCATAATGTGAGCCCCAACGAGTGTCTCCTGCGCGTATAAGAGAAGTACTTTGATTTAGACCTTGTCCACTTGAAAGCTCACCATTATTAAGTCCCTCAATAACTTCAGCAATTTGTTTGTCTCAAAGCATATCACGACGTTTACATGATGATCCAACTATATTCACCACGTTGGAAACAACTACAAAAAAAGTGGAGATTTGACCATAATTGTTGGCCACAGCAACAAGAGCCAACTGAAGTTGGTGAGCAAAATAGTGAACATAGAAGACAAATTTATTCTCTTTCAGGATAAGTGCTTTAAGACCATTGAACTCACCTTGCATATTGCTAGCCCCATCGTACCCCTGTCCACGCAATCTAGAAATGCTCAATCCATGTGTAGAAAATATATTGTCAATCGCTAGTTTTAGTGAGATATCAGATATATCTTTTACATGTACCACACCAATAAAGCGTTCAATGATATTCTCATTCTTGACAAACCGTAATACAATAGACATTTGCTCCTTTACCGATACATCACGAGCCTCGTCAATTAAAATGGAAAAAAATCCATCTCCAATATCACTAATAATAGAATTAAGAGAGACACAAGCTAAAGAATTAATGCCTTTAATTGTTTTTTTACATTAATGATTTTTTTCTTTTCTTTTTGTATCTATAATTCTATATATATAATTAGTTGACTGCATTAGGTATTCGAACAAGAGATTAAAATGGGTTAAGCACTTTAGATCGATTTGTTGTTTATTATATAAATGTCATATTCTAATTGATATCCAATATTCATTATATCTGTGAATTAAAATGATTTTTTGGTTTCCTTAAAATGAGATAATTAAGGTACACAGGAATTATGAAATCATAAACTCCTCCAAAATACCCCTTCATTCAATTAAGTAATAAATTAGATAGTTCACAACAAATTATAAAATCATAAACTCCTCCAAAATTTTCAATTTCAGGTAATATAAACTATCAAAACCCAATTTACATGTACAAGAAAAATTATTAATTGAACACAGAAAGAAAATTAAGGTACACAAGAACTACATTTATTCTTGATAATAGTGGGAGATTTGGCACGCATACCTTGCTGAGAAGACTGCCGCAAACGAGCCCTAAGAAGATGTTGAAGAGTCACTGCCGCAAACGAAGAAGATGCCGAAGAGCCCTAAGGAGACTGCCGCTTTAATTGAAACAAACCTAATAGTCTAATATAAGTTATGTTGTGGGCCTTGTGGGCTCGTGAGTCAAATAACCAAATTGAGCCAACAAAACAATTGAGCCATAACTATGTTTTTAATTTGGGCCAACAAAACTATGTTTCTAATTTGGGCCAACAAAACAAAGCTCACTAATTATTTGATTTTTTTTAATATTAAAAAAAAATTAAAAAATTGAGGTGGGGCAGCTGCCCCACTTGAGCCTAAGCTGGCTCCGCCCCTGCTCACAATTATGAATTGAAATCACAGCCCCACACTGGATATTATATATTTGAGAAAGTAAACCATACTTCACATAACCCTAATCTACATTATCTTCTCATCCTCATCCTCCTTTTCTTATTCCTTGTGTTCTTCACCAATAAACCCCATCTCCGACCTTCACTTCTCTGCATCAAGAGAAAAATGTCCAAGGTGGTCATTGGACATATATTGGCTCGCTCACGGACTATTTTTTTTTTTTTATAGTAGTATGTTAATTTTATTTAGGGTAATTTGCATTGACACCCCCTGAGGTTAGGGTCAATAGCACTCAGATTACGGTCAATGTTTTTTTGGCACTCACACCCCCTGAGGTTCCTCATTCGTTGCAATGACACCCCCTGGACGGGTGAAATGACTATAATGCCCCTTTAATTGTTTCACTTACTACATTAGGGTAATGTATAAAGTATGGAATTACTCATATGCCCAAACACTTCACCCCTCTAAAATTACTAATTACACTTCCACCCCTTATTACAAAATATATATTACGAAAATTAGAATTTAATTTTTTTCTTTATAATATAATTTGTATATATAATTACGAATATATATATATATATATATATATATATATATAATTTGTAAAAAATATATAAAATTTGAAAAAACATATAAAATTCGAAAAAATATATAAAATTTGAAACAATATATAAAATTAAAATATATATATAAAATTTGAAACAAATATATAAAATTCGTAAACAATATATAAAATTCGAAAAACATATAAAATTCTAAAAAAGATATAAAATTCAAATATATATATATAAAGTATGACTGAATTTTAAGTGAACAAGTTTCAGAGTCATTAGTCAAGGTAACGGATCCTCTCCAACTCTCTGCAAAGCTATTTCAATGGCCACGATGGCGATACATACCCCACGATGGTGACCGAAATCGGAATCGAACCGATACTTTATTTAAATATTTTAATCAAATTAAATATATTAATATTTGGTTTAAAATTAACGGTTCGTTTCCGGTTCTCATTTTTAAATAACCAAAATTATCGGAACTGAACCGTTAATTTTGATCCAAATAAAAATTTATTTTCGGTTCTTTAAAAATGAGAACCGGAACCGAACCGTTAATTTTTATCCAAATATTAATATATTTATTTTTGATTAAAATATTTTAATAAAGTATCAGTTCGATTCCGATTTCGGTCACCATCGTGGGACATGTGCCGTCATCGTAGCCATTGAAATAGCTCTGCAGAGAGTTGAAGATGATCCGTTACCTTGACTAATGATTCTGAGACTTGTCCACTTAAACTTCAGTCACACTTTATATATATATATATATATTTGAATTTTATATATTTTTTAGAATTTTATATGTTTTTAGAATTTTATATATTGTTTTCGAATTTTATATATTTGTTTCAAATTTTATATATATATATATATTTTTAATTTTATATATTGTTTCAAATTATATATATATTTTTGAATTTTATATGTTTTTTCAAATTTTATATATTTTTTACAAATTATATATATATTTTCGTAATTTAAATTTTCGTAATTATATATACAAATTATATTATAAATAAAAAAAATTAAATTGTAATTTTCGTAATATATATTTTGTAATAAGGGGTGGAAGTGTAATTAGTAATTTTAGAGGGGTGAATTGTTTGGGCATATGAGTGATTTCATACTTTATATATTATCCTAATGTAATAAGTGAAACAATTAAAGGGGCATTATAGTCATTTCACCCGCCCAGGGGTGTCATTGCAACGAAGGAGGAATCTCAGGGGGTGTGAGTGCCAAAAAAACGTTGACCATAATCTGAGTGCTATTGACCCTAACCTCAGGGGGTGTCAATGCAAATTACCCTTTTATTTATTATCTAGATTTTAAATTACGTGCAAAGTACGTGTTTTTTACTAGTATTTTTATATAAATATTTATTATTTATAATATATTTTATTATTTTTATAAAAAAATTAATTTTTGTAAACAACCTTCCACCCATATTACAATCGATAAATGTTATTTACCATATCGATAAATGACTAGTAAATGATATCTACCATATCAATAAATGCAAAGTAAATGCTTTTAACTATATCAATAAATATAGCCACTCACAATTGTGACTTGAAATCACAACCGCACACTGGATACTATATATATTTGAGAAAGTAAACCCTACTTCACACAACCCTAATCCACACTGCCTCCTCCCCATTTTCTTATTCCTTGTGTTCTTCACCATTAAACCTTATCTCCGACTTTCAGTTCTCTATATCAAAAGAAGAATGTCCAAGGCGGTTACTGGACAGATATTGGCACGCTCACAGATTTTTTTTTTATAGTAGTATGTTATTTTTTTTATTATCTAGATTTTAAATTATGTGCAAAACACGTGTTTTTTAATAGTATTTTATATAAATATGTATTATTGATAATATATTTTATTATTTTTATAAAAAAAATTAATTTTTCTAAACAACCCACCACCTACATTACAATCGATAAATATTATCTACCATATCGATAAATGTAGAGTAAATGTTATCTACCATATCAATAAATGTAGAGTAAATGCTTTTAACTATATCAATAAATGCAACCACTCTTAATTGTGACTTGAAATCATAACCGCACACTAGATACTATATATTTTCGATAAAGTTTATCCTACTTCACATAACCCTAATCCACACTGCCTCCTCCTTCTCCTTTTCTTATTCCTTACGTTCTTCACCAATAAAACCTATCTCTGACCTTCACTTTTCTGCATCAAGAGAAGAATGTCCAAGGCGGTCACTAGATAGAGATTGGCTCGCTCACGGACTAATGTTTTTTTTTAAATTTTTATAGTAATACATTATTTTTATTTATTATCTAGATTTTAAATTATATGTAAAACACGTGCTTTATACTAGCATATATAAATGTAAGGGAAATGGACGAGAATGAAGGTCGCTAATATTGTAATTTAATTGGCCTGTATCAGATTATTTCAGTCATGTAATGCTAGTCTTTTTTTTTGGTCATTTTTAAAACACACAAGGCTACTTTTGTCTTATTCATGCAAGGGTAATTTGATCATTTTATAGCATTTCGTTTATGATTTTGAGCGACAAAAGGCAAGCAAAATTAATAAACCTTAAATGATCTATCTTTGTGATATTCGATTAAACCTCATGGGAGGTGAGTTAAATAACTTAAAAAAATTAGGATAAATTGCACTGACCTCCCCTATAGATTTGGGAAATTCTCACACAAGTGTAGTATTTGAGGTTTCTTAAATTTACCTTCCCTCATATTTGACCCGTGAGCTCAACAACCCCACTAATTAAAAATTAAAAATCAACAAAAACGACACTCTTTTATATGAAAATACAATAGAATCCTTATATATACTAAAATGAGAAGAAAAAGATATACAAGTATTAAGGTTTGAACAGACTTTTCACATTAAAATTCAACATTTTTTATCTATTAAGAAAAGTCATTGTAATAAACCTTAAACACTCCAACGGTGTAAAATTTATCTAAATCTCAGGGGAGATCAGTGTAATTTACTGGAAAAATTATGATTCACACTCCTTATCTTCCTTTGCTTGCTACGCCAACTTGTGATACGGTAGTTCGACCCACACTGACTTTTGAACTTCAAAATCCCATATGGGAATATGGGCCCATTCGCTCAAATACGGGTCCAATAACAAACCATAAGGGCTCGTTTGAGAATCATTATTTCTGTTTTTGTTTGAGAATCAAAATGCAAGAATAATTCTTGTTTTTGTTCTTATTTTTTCATCCAAAATAACAAGAACAAAAAATATGTTTATGGCAAAAAAATATACATATTCTTACACAATTTTTTCTTCTCTATTACACTTCATTTTTTTGAAAAATCCCAAAAAAAAACAAAAAAACAAGTTTTTGTTATTCCCTTATTTTTTCTACTATTGACGAAAACAGTTTCCAAATTGAAATAAGAACAAACAGTAAAAAAAATTGCCAAACATATTTTATTCTCCTACCAATACCAAAAAACCCGATTTCCAAAGGGGCCTAAATCGTATGTACATATTTTTCTATATTCCGTCATTGTACATCTGTATAATTATTAATATTTATATATATCTACAACTTTATATAATTATCTCCTCCTTTGGTACCTTTCATTTGTTACATCCTATGTCTTGAAGAGATCCTCTGTTTCCTCTGGGTCTCTCTTGATCTGATCATCAAACAATCGGTAACATTTCTTCTAATTCTATTTTCATTTTTCATATATAGATATATATATTTGTATATATATTTCTTTTTTGTTTTTGTTTTTGTTTTTTTGCTGAATTTTGGTGTCCATAATTTAAATTATCCTATCTTATATAAACCTTATGAAGACGCTCACTGATTCTATAACACTCTCTGCGTGTGCCCTGAAGAAGGGTTTTTGGTTTCAGTTTGTGAACATTGTTGGGTTTTGACAATCTGGGTCGTTTGTGTTTCCATCAAAATATGAACCCTTTTGGGTTTTTGTGTTAATTTTGATTTCTGAACTAGTAATAATCATTAGTAGCCTATTTAGGATTTGTGTATTGATGGCTCGGTTGATTCTGCCGTGCAAAGGTTCGGGTTTGTCGAAGACTTGTCTCTTGGGTTTGATCTCCTCTGCTCCTGTGATTACCCAATCTCATTTATTTGATTTATTTATTTTATATATTGTTCTCTTGTTAATTCCTGAAGTATTGGGTTTAGGTGTATATGTTTAAATTGGGTTTGAAGCAACTGTTTTGATATTTTGACTTTCCTTCTGTTCCACTAATTGTATTTGTATACTAGAATGGTGCATAAGGGTTTATTATTTGTTGCTGATAGAAATACTTTTTTTTTTTTTTTTTTTTTTTTTTTTTTTTTTGCCTTGATTGTCATAATTGGTGCATGTTGTTTTGGACTGCCCAACTGTTTTTTATGTTTTTTTTTTCTTCATAAGATTGGTTTTCTCTCACCTTTCAAAGAAAAAAGATTGGTTTTCTCTCTTTTTAGGATTGTTTGGTGCTTCTTAGGGTTTGAGATCCTATTGGATTAGGCTATTTGCGAGTTCGTACTCACATTTTAATGCAAAATTTGCTTTCAAAAGCTATAGAAATACTTACAATGTGACAGAAAATGGTGGTTTAAACAATCACAAAAGAGGTTTAGACTCCTATTCTTGTTATTTTTTCATCGGCCGACTACAATGGTCTGGTTTTTAGCTTTTTGAACAAAATTATGTGCTATTTTGCCCACCTTGCTCTATGTATTAATTTTGAAAAATCATTTTATTAGCAATGAATTATCGACTCAATCAGGATTCATTTGAGTAATGATGAATCTCTCTTTATCCCGTGCACACAGACACGCTCCCCTTCTTTTCTCACTCTGCTATGTTACGGTTCAGACTGTTTTCAATTGATAAGCTTGTTGTTTGATCAATTTGAGGTACAGAATTTGACAGGCAACACTTAACGGTGGTTCTTTTTGGCTACTGCAGCTTCAGGCCAATTCTCGCAATATTTGCATTTGGAATCCAGCAAAGAATATCTGTAGATACAGGCAGTCATTTAATTTAGAGGTTTGTACTTTCCACGAGGAAGGTCTTTTGATGTATTGTTGTGTTTACATCTCTTTTAGTCATTTAAAAGCGTTGGAGTTTGAATATTGCTAAAATCTCATGATCTATTCTTATGATTAGGTTACACGCAGGAGCACTTGTCGATTTCCGTGTTTTTCCTTGCCCGTAAGATGTTATAATTAATTCTTCATTGCCCGCAGAAGTTCAAATTGTGCTGCTTTTGTTGATATATGTATATGTGTGTGTGGGTGGGTGGGTTTTTTTTTATTCGTTATGTGGACTCTTCATCCTATTTCAGAGGACCAGGCAAGTCAGCCGGAAGCTAATTTGCTCAGTTGCAACAAACACTTTTCCAAAGCAAGTTGAAGAATCCAAAATGGACACTCCAAAAGAAATCTTCCTAAAAGATTACAAGATGCCTGATTATTACTTTGATGCGGTATATAAGGACTAATTTGAATCAAATACTTTGTTTATAAGTTTGGATTAGTGGCCTTTGTTTGTATTTTAATGCCCATGCCCTTATGGAATTATTACTCAGGTGGATTTGAAATTTTCACTCGGTGAGGAGAAAACAATTGTCTGTTCCAAAATAACCGTCTTCCCTAGAGTTGAAGGTGATATTGCTTCCTTCTATTTTTCTTTTTCGGCCTTTTCTGCTCTATACAATCAATAATATTCTTTGCTGGACTTATTTGGTTCCTCAATATTGGGGGATAATTTCCGTTTCTCCCCACAAATTTATTACACCTGCCAAAATTTTCACTTATTTTATTCTTCAAAAATGATCAAATCACAATTGATATATTGTTTTTCTTCCAGTTTCCATCGAGTTTGAATACCAAGTAATCTTTTGGAATGTTCTTTCCATAAGTACCTTACATTACATATTCTGGCACAGGTTCTTTTTCTCCACTGGTACTGGATGGGCATGATCTGAAGCTGGTTTCAGTCAAGGTCAACGGCAAGGAACTGAAGGTGTGTCCTCTGTACAGTACCCTATCCAAAGTTTCTATTTGAATTTTTCAACCACTGCTCGTGTCCATCATACAACAAAATGGTTGTCAGTGCTTATACCAACCTTTTTAGGGGAGATGTTTTTATTGGTTTTGGTTCGACCAAAGTTCATTGCCTTTCCAATTTATATATGCCATATAAATTAAATACTGTGGATATACCTTGTCAATTTATAGGCACCTTTGTTTAGTTCAAATTTTATAAGGTACACATTGCATTTTCTGATGGCATTACATTTAATATGCTTCAGGAGGAAGATTTTTTCGTGGACTCACGCCATCTGACTCTTCGATCACCACCAAGTGGTAGATTTACTTTGGAAATTGTGACAGAGATATGCCCACATATGAACACATCATTGGAGGTGGAAACATGCCTATGTTATTCTTAATATCTTCTTGTGTTGTACGACCATTTTCTGTCCTTTTAACGACATAATAATTTACTGCAGGGGCTTTACAAGTCGTCAGGGAATTTCTGTACACAATGTGAAGCAGAGGGTTTCAGAAAAATTACATTCTATCAGGTTCCTTATTTGGAGCAGTATTAATTGTGGTTGTTCACTTTGGGAGGTGTTAATTGCTCTGCACTAAGTTGACGATTTCTATTTGTATTGTCAGGATCGTCCTGATATTATGGCAACGTATACTTGTCGTATTGAAGCTGATAAGTTGTTGTACCCAGTGTTGCTGTCTAATGGAAATCTAAAAGAGCAAGGAGACCTTGAGGTGAATTTTTCTTGTTCATCTGATAGATGTTTGTCTTGCAATATTATCCAAACTGTTTTATTTTTTTCTCCACTTCAGGATGGCCGACATTATGCTCTTTGGGAGGATCCCTTCAAGAAACCTTGCTATCTGTTTGCTTTAGTTGCTGGACAGTTGGAGAGCAGAGACGACACTTTTATCACTTGTTTAGGCCGTAAGGTGTCCCTGAGAATCTGGACCCCTGCACAGGACCTACCCAAGACTGTTCATGCCATGTATTCTCTCAAAGCTGCAATGAAATGGGATGAAGATGTCGGTATCACTTTCATCAGTCCTTTGGATGTTGTATTTAGTCTGTCTCATTGGCTTTAGTTACTAACATCTCTCTCTCTCTGCATTTCAATCAGGTTTTTGGTCTTGAGTATGATCTGGATCTCTTTAATATTGTCGCTGTTCCGGATTTTAACATGTACGTTGAAAATACATCATACTTCTCATGCTTTAGGGTGACTGTTGTTTTGATACTTTGTGGTTTCCTTTATAAAGCTGCTGACCCCTTTTCCCCTTGTATTGGATTGTCAGGGGAGCCATGGAAAACAAGAGCTTGAATGTATGCTTCCCCAAATATATTCATTCATTACTTGACAACAACTGTTCCATCTTTCTAAGGATTTACTAAACTGACTTTTGACAGATTTTCAATTCCAAACTTGTATTGGCATCTCCAGAAACTGCTAGTGATGCAGATTATGCTGCCATTTTGGGAGTTATTGGTCATGAGGTAGGTCATTTATTTCGTAAAGCAAAGAAATTTGGGCATTCCTTTTTCTTAGTGTTTTTTAATTCAATTTATAATAATATGGCTTTATTCCTCTATTATTAATTTTCTTATGGTTAAAACTGCAGTATTTTCACAATTGGACGGGCAACAGGTATGCTTATGTCCTTAAATCCTTGCTTGAAGTACTAAAAACACGTTTTTTGAATTATACAATTTATCTTGATGTTCCCCCATTTTCTGATTCATAATAACTTGTCAATATGTAATTTTATTTCTCCTGCCCCCTCCCCTTTTTGTGTGCGTGTGTGAATCAGAACTATAGGGGAATTGAAATACGTATCTTTCTTGAGGTGTGCTTTGATATAAATTGAATGTCTGGACTTGACAAGATACTAACAAGTTAAGCTGAAATTCCTGCAGAGTAACATGTCGGGACTGGTTCCAGCTTAGTCTGAAGGAAGGTCTTACTGTTTTTCGTGATCAGGTGCAGGCATATGTTTAGTTACCAAGTCAGTTGCAAACTGGCAGAAGTTCTAGTCTCACTTGGCTTTCTTATTTCTAATGCTTTGGCAGGAATTTTCATCTGACATGGGAAGCCGCCCTGTAAAACGAATTGCTGATGTTTCAAGGCTTCGAAATTATCAATTTCCACAGGTTTCTTCTTTTTTAATTTTGTTAAATATTTGTTGGGGCATGCTTCATTTGAGTGTGGAATTAATTTTGTGGTTTAAGAAATTTGTTTAACGTGTTGCATTGAAGTGTTGAGGTTTTCCTAATTTTCTAGGATGCTGGTCCAATGGCTCATCCAGTACGGCCACATTCTTACATCAAGGTCTCCAAGTCTTTCCTTTGTTTAAGCATATTTTATTATGTTAATGTAACCTCATTGCTCATTGCCTACCCTGACTATGTCTTACTTGATTTGCAGATGGACAACTTCTATACAGGCAAGTTTATGTTCTTGGACTTGTAAACATCGGCTTTCTGTTATCTGTTATTTGTCTAGTTTACATGTCTATGTTGGTGACTTGGGAATGTTTTTGCTTTTAAATGGGCATCTGCATATGTTTGGCTGGCTGTTGTGCTAAAATGTTGGATATTTTGGCCAATTTGGATTTCTTCTACCCCATCTGGCAGTGACGGTATGTTCTGGCAATTGGTCTTTGCATATGTATAATATATATTTATCTCCGTTCCTTTGAGAAAGATATCTAATTGGTGTCTTTGATCTCTCGTGTCATACTATTGTTTACAGGTTTATGAAAAGGTATGATCATTGCTCTATTGTCTTTCTCTCTCTCTCTCTCTCTGTATATATATATGTGTGTGTGTGCGCAGGGGCACTTGTATTTGTGTGTATAAAAAAGGACCACTGTTAACCTCTTTTTCTGCTTATCAGGGAGCTGAAGTTGTTAGGATGTACAAAACCTTACTGGGGAGTCAAGGATTCAGAAAAGTGAGGACGTGAACGGGTCTAAGCATGAGAATAATGATTGTCTCTTTCCACGTGAAGCTGCTTCATTTCATGAAATCAATAAATGTATTGTTTCTTATTTCAGGGGATGGATTTATATTTTAAGAGACATGATGGGCAAGCTGTCACGTGTGAAGATTTCCTTGCTGCCATGCGAGATGCAAATGATGCAGATTTTTCTAATTTCTTGTTGTGGTATGTCACTGGTTGTTCTACTTTTGTAGTAGAGTTTTACTTTTTATGATGCTATACTTTTTACTGAAAGGTAATGTACAGGTATTCACAAGCTGGGACGCCTCTATTGAAAGTTACTTCTTCCTACAATGCTGAAGCTCATACTTTTTCTCTATCGTTTAGGTATTTTCAAAGATTTTTGTTTCAACGTTCTCTACTTCTTAGGCTAATGCCATTTGAATAACTTGTTTATAATTGGGGATTTTCTCAGTCAAGAGGTGCCATCAACCCCAGGGCAGCCCGTGAAAGAACCTATGTTCATTCCTGTGGCTGTGGGTCTGCTGGACTCAAGTGGCAAAGACATTCCTCTAACCTCTGTTTATCATGATGGGAAGTTGGAGTCTGTTGCTAGCAGTGATCAGCCGGCATACACTACAGTTCTTCGAGTGACAAAGGTTCGTTCAGAATCTCCAACCGCACCTCTTTATGTTGTGTCTCCATGATCTGGAACTTGGTAAAAGAACCCGTGTCAGCTTTACTTACGTTTTCTTGCATCGAGATTCCTTTAGGGTCCATTTGGTTGAAAATGGAAATTAATGGTGGAAAGTGATTATGAAAGAAAGTGAAGTGAAAGAAACAATCCAAGAAAATTGTGGGGAAGTATCATTTTATAGTTTGTTAGTATGGAAGTTTGAAGAAAATTTAATGGTTTACCTAATCTGTCCGTAATTTTATAGAATAGGATAAAAAGTCCAAACAATATTGAATGAACATATTGTGTTTTTAAAAGATGAAAACAATATGAGAATATAAAATAATTAATTTTGGTAGGAAGTGTAGAGAGAGATATAGATCGGTATACGATTATTATGGAAATTTGTATATAAACACCATTTATTTTTAAGAAAATAAAAGACACGTACATGTAAGCAAAATATCTTGTGCTTTTGTAGGGAAGGTTTATGCTATTTTTTTTCATGCTATCCAGACTCTTAAAAAGTTAAAATATTTTGCATTTCTTTTCCTTTCTTGCTATTTCCTTCTAACCAAACTAAGCCTTAGGCCCTGTTTGATAACCAGTTTTTGCTGGTTTTGTCTTGGTTTGTTTTTGTTTTCAAAGACTAAACTTGTTTGGTGGATTTTGTTTTTAAATTCAAAACCAAAACCACTTAAAACTTTGGTCTTCGATTTGGTTCAAAATAAAGTAAAACCAAGACAAAAAAAAAAGTTGGTCTTTCTTGGTCTTAGGCCACAATTTTTGACTTTTCTTTCTTTTTCTCTCTTTCTCTCCTATATATATATATATATAATTAAAAAATAATATATATTAATATATATAGAATAATATATATTTTTTATTTTATAATAATATATATAAAATAATATTATTAAATATATATATAAATAATATATAAATTCAAAAATAATATATATATAAAATAATGTATAAAATTAAAAAATAATATATATTAATATATATAGAATAATATATATTTTTTATTTTATAATAATATATATAAAATAATATTATTAAATATATATAAAATAATGTATAAAATTAAAAAATAATATATATTAATATATATAGAATAATATATATATTTTATTTTATAATAATATATATAAAATAATATTATTTAATATATATATTTAATAATATTATTTAATATTATTAAATATATATATTAAATAATATTATTTTATATATAGAATAATATATATTTTTTATTTTATAATAATATATATAAAATAATATTATTAAATATATATAAAAATAATATATAAATTCAAAAATAACATATATAAATATATAAATTAAAAAATAATGTATATATAAATAATAGGGAAAATTACACAAATTACCCCTGAACTATGACATAATTGCACGCGGTTCCCCTTACGTTTCAATAATATCATAAACTACCCTTAAAACCACTTCCGTTGTAACACTTAGCCCCTAGCCCCTTCCGTTAAAAGTCAATGACGGAAAATTTTCTTTTGGTTAATAAAACTTATTTTTGGAGTGAACTTCCAATTTTGCCCTTATATATGCATGTTCCAATTTAACCCTTACTTTTACATACAAAATTACTTAAATACCCTAGTTTTTTTTTACCAAATTGCCCTCATAATTTCATTTAAAAAAATATAAAAATTGAAATTGCTTGTTCCAAAAAACACAAACATCAATATTAGTTTAAACCCCAGAAACTTAAATAAAAAGATTCTATAAATTATATTTTTCGTAAAAAGTATAAATTTCAAAATATATATATATTTCGGAAAATATGATTTTTTCCGAAAAATAATTTTTTTGCAAAAAATATATATTATGTTCCAAAATATGATTTTTTTACGAAAAATATTTTTTTTGTGAACAATATATATTATGTTCCAAAATATGAATTTTTTCCGAAAAATAATTTTTTTGCAAAAATTATATATTATATTCCAAAATATGAATTTTTTTACGAAAAATATATATTATGTTCCAAAATATGAATTTTTTTCTGAAAAATAGTTTTTTGCAAAAAAATATTTATTATGTTCCAAAATATAAATTATTTTTTCGAAAAATTCATATTTTGGAACATAATATATAATTTTTGTAAAAAAATTATTTTTCGGAAAAAATTTATATTTTGGAACATAATATATACTTTTTCGCAAAATAAATTCATATTTTGGAACATAATATATATTTTTCACAAAAAAATATTTTTTTTAAATGAAATTGTGAGGGCAATTTGGTAAAAAAATTTAGGGTATTTAAGTAATTTTGTATGTAAAAGTAAGGGTTAAATTGGAACGTGCATATATAAGGGCAAAATTGGAAGTTCACTCAAAAAATAGGCTTTATTGACCAAAAAGAAAATTTTCCGTCGTTTACTTTTAACGGAAGGGGTTGACTTTTAATGGAAGGGGCTAAGTGTTATAACGGAGGTGGTTTTAAGGGTAGTTTATGATATTATTGAAACGTAAGGGATACCGTGTGCAATTATGTCATAGTTCAGGGGTAGTTTGTGTAATTTTCCCTAAATAATATATCTAATAATATATAAATTCAAAAATAATATATATATAAAATTAAAAAATAATATATAGAATAATATATATTATTATTTTATTAAATATATATATAATATTTTTAATAATATATTATAAATATATATATTTAATAATATATAAAGTTATATACATAAAATAATATATATATATAAAGTTTTTGTTTTCTCAAATAAGACCAGAAAGACTAGACCGCTTACCAAACAGAGTTTTAGATTCAAGACAAGACCAGACAAACCCCTTTCCAAACAGGGCCTTAGTCCTAGGGGCAGATATGAAATGGACCTAAGGATTTGTTATTTTATACTATTTAAGATATTAATCAGGCTAGGAATCTTGAGCTACAACTTGGGTGGCTCCACACGGGGTCAGAATTGGTTGGGTTGCTTTCGACCATGTTCAACCTTAGAAGCCTTAAAAGGTTGACCTATGGCCTTTTGGCTTATGGCTTGAACCCTAAACTGCATGGCCAAGATTTGAGCCCGGTGGAATGTGTGCCAAACACCATACTAATTCTGCCTTAGCCGTGGCCTTTCCTATACATGATATTCATTTTTTGGCCCCAATCAATTATAGAACTTCACTCATTTCTTTAGTTGAACAAAGAACAAGTTCTTTGGTCTCCTAACCAAATGTCTCATGAATGATGAAAAGTGTCTCATGAATGATGAAAAGTTATTATTCAGGAAATGTTGTATTCAATATCTAAATGGCACCTTCCGAATATGGGCCATATTTTTTGGACATCAAGCACAAAAGTAAGAGGAAAACATACTTCCAGTACAAATGGGAAAGATGTCATTTCCCAATATCTTAACTCAATGCATAGAGAATCTCTTCGACCTTGTGATATTAGTTTCAGTAAACAAGTCCGCAGATTTTTGTTATTGGCCTAGGTTGCACATTAATAATTAACGAAGAGTTTAATGGTTTTTCCCGCTCTTATCTTCTATATCGACTGAATCTTGTATTTGTATTAAGCAGAAAGAAGAAGAATTTGTATTCTCTGATATATCCGAGCGGCCAATTCCATCAATATTACGGGGATACAGCGCTCCTGTCCGTCTTGACTCTGATCTCACTGAAACTGATCTGTCTTTCCTCCTTGCTCATGATTCAGATGAGTTTAACCGGTAGGCATTTTACTTAGCATTCAGTTCTCTTCTGTTCTGCAATTAGGTAATGGATGGATGTATAACAGATATATGTTCTTTTTTTTGTATGTTTGTTTATTATTAATTAATTTTATTTATTTATTCATAATCTTAATCATATTTTTCACTTTAGCTGGGAGGCAGGGCAGGTGCTGGCAAGGAAGCTGATGCTGAGCCTAGTGGCTGATTTCCAACAAAACAAGCCTTTGGTTCTAAATTCGCAGTTTTTGCATGGGGTCAAAAGCATACTATGTGACTCAAGCTTGGATAAAGTAATAATTTAAAGTGCTTTTACTTGTGTATTTGTCTTGGAAACAGGGTATTTGACTGTGCTAATCAATTCAGTATGCTTTTTATTGTTTAGGAATTCCTTGCAAAGGCTATAACTATGCCTGGTGAAGGGGAGATCATGGACATGATGGAAGTTGCAGATCCTGATGCTGTTCATGCAGTCCGATCTTTCATCAGAAAGCAGCTTGCTTCTGCATTGAAAGAAGAATTTCTCAGCACGGTATGCATATTTCAAGAAGAGAATAAATGGTTTAAATGTTTGAAACTATCACTTTTTATTTAATTATATGTTGTTTTTATCTTGCTTAATTTGTCGCTTGGGATTTAACTGGTCTGCATACTTCACAGGTCAAAAATAATAGAAGCTCAGAGCAGTATGTGTTTGACCATACCAATATGTCAAGGCGTGCTTTAAAGAATATTGCCCTTGGTCTGTATTATTTAAAATCTTCTTTCTAATTTTAATTTACTAAAGCTTAGTGAATTAATTAAATCTTTGTTTCTTGTATAGGGTATCTTGCATCTCTCGAAGATCCAGAACTTACCGAGCTGGCATTGCAGGAATATAAAACAGCCACTAATATGACCGACCAATTTGCAGCACTAGCTGCCATAGCCCAGAACCCTGGTAAAACCCGTGATGAGGTTCTGGCTGACTTCTATAGCAAGTGGCAAAATGATTTCTTGGTAAACCTCTGCTTTTAATAGTTTTTACTTCGCTTGAATGAATTGAATTTTTGCTACTGAAGAGGTGATTCAACCTTTATTGTTTTGGAAACTTTTTCGTACATTGGAAGTTCTTATAAAACATAGTTGAGCTCTTGGGCTTGATTTTTCATTTTTAAAATTAAAATCCTTCTTTCTTCTCATCAGGTTGTCAATAAATGGTTTGCCCTTCAAGCCATGTCCGACATTCCTGGTAATGTTGAGAATGTTAAGGACCTCCTGAATCATCCGGCATTTGACTTGCGCAATCCCAACAAGGTACTCTCTCTAACACACACACACTTATTGTTAAGTCACCCGTTTTCATCATGAATGTTCCGTTTTAGTTAATTAATTATACTGAATATCGATTATTAATGTGGAACAGGTATATTCACTTATCGGAGGCTTTTGTGGATCTCCTGTGAACTTCCATGCAAAAGATGGGTCAGGCTATAGATTCTTGGGAGAATTGGTGGTGAAGCTTGATAAGCTCAACCCTCAGGTCTGTTATAGATAAAAAGCTTCTCACAGCAATTGATCCTTATCTTGCCTTGCATTTTAATCATAATTGAAACGCTCTTCTTGCATTGCAGGTGGCTTCTCGCATGGTGTCAGCCTTCTCTAGATGGAGGCGCTACGACGAAACCCGGCAAAGCCTCGCGAAGGTATTAAGTCGTTGCCACATTCGCTCTATATTTGTTAAGTTGATTGTTATTTGTTTCATTTTTCTCTCACCCGTGTTGGATTTTTCAAGATGACACTTCTTTAAGTTAGTGAATTACACCCATAATAAGGATATTATTATAATTGAGAATAATTTCTTGCTCACTGACGAGCAAAATAACTCATACACACCCATCACAGACAGTTGGATGTGATTGTTAATTTTTTTATGATAATTGCTTTAGTTTAATGTCAATCGCATCCAACTATACATATGTTTGGTGTGTGATTTTTTTGCTCACTCTTGAGCAAGAGATCGTTAATCATCGCCTATGATATACTTGTTTCCATATACTATTCAGTCTAACCTGACTTGATGGCCTCTATCAGGCACAGCTGGAGATGATCATGTCAAGCAATGGACTGTCGGAAAATGTGTTTGAGATAGCCTCAAAGAGCTTAGCAGCTTAAATATTTCTTTTCTGCCTGAAGCAAGTTGTCATATATATATATATATATGTATGTATGTTTTGGTATGTGTCATGGGATCACAATAAATTGTGTTTTGAGCTTTACAAACTGAAGAATGATTTATTATAAAAACACCAAATTTCATTTGCAGTGTCAAAAGTATATAACGTAGTTGGGAATGTTCCATGTGTCTCGAAACTCTGACCATCTGTAGAGGTACAAGGTAGGCCTAATTGTTGCTGGTACCATCTGGAGTGGGAAGAGAGCACATCATATGGGTTCATTTGGATACACAAAATTATTTAAAATTAAAGAAATTGAGTTCACAGAGAAGCTTGATTTTATTTTATTCATAGCGATGCTTTTATAGCATATTTTAAGACAAAGCAAGTTGAATTCAACTCAAATGTGTTGGTCCAGTTGGAAAGGGACCTAGTTCCTCATAAAGCATTAGATTCATGTTCAATTTTTACTCGGTGCGAACAATTCGTTGAGGCTACGAATGTGAATATAATTTGAGCTTTACCAGATTCGTGAGGATGCGAATAATTCGTTGGGGTTACGAATGTGAATATAATTCAAGCTTTACCCGACTTGTGTGGAGGGTTGTTTACAACCCTGTTATTGAATGGAAAAAAAAAAAAAGCAAGTTTGAATTCTTATCAAGCTAAAATCAAGCTTTTTTTCCAAGCTAATATTGCTTAAACAATGGAATGTAAATCTGTTTGCTTAACATCTATTGACCTACTATATATATATATATATATATATATATATATATATATATCATATACAAAAGTGGTCTAAACTTTTCTACTGTTGCATATAATTGATTCCTGGATTAGTCAGACTAATCCCCCATGAGGAAGAATGGATATATGAAAGGTATAATTAAAGGAAAACAATCATGTACTAGGGTCGCTTTACATCATCAAATCAAAGTGATGAGCAAGAATCTTGGAAACAGTTTGAAAAGCATCACATGGCAAAGAAAGTTGACTAAGACGCTTAAACAATTTTTATATAGATACAATAAATACATTTGATCATTTTTATATACCTTGTTTGGCTAGAATCAGAAGTAACACGCCTACTAGTTCCACTTAAGCACCTAGAGCTATTGATAATACATTTCATCAAGTTAATTCGGTTTTTTTAATCAAATGACAAAAATGCCATCCATGTCTCCATGCAGAATATCGATTGTGCAAAGGTAATATTGCATGACATTCTTTCCAATTTCTTAAGGATTGCAAATAATTTATGTGAATATCACTAGTCATCTCATTCTTCTTTGGAATGTCCCAAATTAATTAACTGAAAGAAAATTTTAAAAATGTCAATTTTCATAATTACCCTTTTAGATTCTACGGACTATCTGTATACAAATTGAAATAAAATAGAACAGCTTATGATTTTGAAAAGGAATTATACTCGTACTATATATATATATATAGGAAAATTAAAATAAAACATGTAATTACATGAAACTCTTCTAGGTGGGCCCTTTAGCTTGGCCGACAAATCATTTGTTTGGGGAAGACACTAAATGGTCAAAAAGCATCGATGGTGAGATCAAGAAGCATAGTCAATTTAATTTATTTATTTTTAACATACAAATGATGGGTCAAAACCACTATTTTTAACTATCTTTTGTCAAAGTAATAAGGAAGGACCCACTTGGTCATTTTAATTTTACACGATATGAGTAGTTAGTTAACCTTACCACCTTGTTTGGCACACAAACCACGGACACTCTTGCTGCTTGTCGCCTACCATGCAAAGTTGAAGATGTATACGTGTGTGTATATATATATAATGTGTATATATATCATGTTGAATTTTCACACTCAAATTATTGAATAAAAATGGGCCAAAAGTCACAGCTGTGCCTAAATTAGGTTTCGTGCTTATCTTCGTAACTTCACTTAAGGCTGCTTTAGTGACTTTTGAATACTATTAGAAAATGTTACCAAACCACCGAGATAAGTACTGAAACCTAATTCTATAGTGTGTTTTTTTTTTTTTTTAAATAAATAAATTTATTAAAGGGAAAATCCAATTACAAGAGAAGGACAAAGAAAAACTAATTCTATAGTGTTTTAATTATGGAGCATTAATTAATGTTCTTAGTTTATGAAAACAAACAATGGCAAAAACTTTAATCTAACACAGGGGATTTGCTCTCATAAGGTAAATGTTGAAGGGACGTTCCTCAAATTTAATAGCTGCCGAATTTATTTCAATTCCAGGAATTTGGATCGAATTGATAATATCTTTAAACACTTGTAAAATAAGCATGCATGGTAATTAAAATTATGTGAATGTGAAAAATATATTAATTAGATCAGGTATTATAAAAAATATTGGTAGATCCCATTCATTAGCTATGCTTTTAACATAGGCGCTCACATTTCACTTTTTTAATATATAAGTATATATATATATAGTTTATTCTTCAAATTAATCCATTAGCTGTCTCTAAACATTGTACATGTGACTATATGAGTTCCACTGCACATATATAGTAGGGTTACGTCAAGGAATCTACTAGGCCATTCTTCTTTATACAAGTGTCGATAACTTAGGTATAAGTCCATTATAGAGCTCTGACTCTGAGTTCAATTACTTTTTTTATTTGACTTAATTTAAAGTTGTATATATAAGCGTATGTATATATATGTGTATATATATATTTGCTAAGCTGAATGCAATCTAATTGACTTTGCACATTATCTAAATGATTGGTGAAGTTGATAAAATTGAGGGAAACAGAAATAAACCAAACTATGCATGAGCGCATAAATTATTTGGACTTGAGTCAAAAAATGTTTAAATTGTGTTTAAGTCAATTGAATTTGATTTTGAGCTAACTTTGGATTCCTGAACATGCATGCATGGCTCACCTTTCAAAACTCGTTCTAAATTGCAATAATTTGCAACAATTTAAATTTGAGTAGCAAAAGAAAACCATTAATGAGTGCGACTTGGTCTCTGGAATTAATGAATAATACAAAAAACACATCAACTTTTAATTATGTCCCTTCAAAAACACTTTTATATAATGAAATTTTTGGCGATGTCAGTTTCGCTTGTATTAAAGGTATAACGGATTCTGACGAGATTTGTTTAAAAATTTGGCTTAAAATGAGTATTTGTGATAGTCCTCTTCCTATCCAGACAAAATGACCTAAAAAAGCCATTCAGGTTCGTTATTGATTAGGTATCAGTGAGAACATAAAGATAAAAGAGTTAACTAAGTATCAGATCGACCAAATTGAACAAATGATAGGTTTGTTTATATTTTAATATGTTAGTTATGTATATAGAATATATAATGTAATTTTTCCCCTTCCTTGAAAGAGTGACACACAGATGCTCGATTCAATTTATTTCTTTATCTCCCCATGAATCGTATGTTTGTGATAATAGGTACAGAATTTTCGCAATATGTTATCCGTTTTTGACTCACACTCTCCCTATCAAACATAATATTGTCCGCTTTTGACTCATGCGGATAGTAGACTTCCCATATTACTTTAGATTAAGCACGCTTAATTACGAAGTCTTGATAATTTCATGACCATCACGATTTTAAAACGCGTTGTATAAAATCAACATATAACACTTCATCTATTCAGTGATGTGGGATTATGCACGGTAACTTATCCAATATACTACCGAGTCTATATCATTTGTACTCTCCTCCGATATACATGTTTACAAAATCATCACAATTGAATATCAATACTACATAATAATAATATCAACATTGCATACAGTAATATATAAATGTATCGAATGATAGGTCGAAACCACCATCTCCTTGTAATTATGCAATCAATATCCCCACAAGGACATGTGGTGTGCCCAAGTAGGACCATGACCACATAAAGCCACCCCCAAGCCCAAGTCTAGTGCTTCATATCATATGTGAACTATCCTGTTGTAGCATGTTCTTGTGGACCCAAAACCTAAAGTTTTAGCCTTTTGGTACCTAAATTAAACAAATATAAAGTAAAATCTTCATTAACCTTTGTGAATCCAAGTGAAAGATATGAATGAAAGGATAAAGGTAAAAAGCGTAATTAGTTCTCTTCTTAAAGGCCCTTTTTACTGTGTGTATGTGTGTGTGAGATAGAGAAAGCTCTTATGAATTATTTTTGGTAAAAGTTGAATTAAAGTGTAATTGAATTATTATTTTTTACTTTATGCTCAACAAAAAGAGTAATTTGCAATTACCTTTCCTAAGGTTTGCTCTTATATCAGGGACCTCCCCTGAAGTTTAAAATTTATCACAGACTTTCCTTAAAATTAAAACGTTTCATCACACAAACCCCTACCGTCAATAGGGTAACGGAGTAAGCGAAATGACAAATCTACCCTCAAATATATATAGGGCATTTTACAGTTACCTCCCCTAACGTTTGCCCATATATCATGGACCCCTCCTCAGATTTTCGAAATATATAAAATTCGAAAACAAATATATAAAATTCAAAAAATATATATATAATTTGAAAATAATATATATAAAATTCGAAAATAAAATATAAAATATAAAATTTGAAAATAATATATAAAATTCGAAAAAAATATATAAAATTTGAAATATATATATAATTCAAAAATAATATATATATATATATATATATTATTTTCAAATTTTATACAAATATTGGTTTGTTGATATTAAAGTATACACTTGTATATCAGTCTATGAAACTTTCACTTTTACATGTTAAGATTTGGTGTAATAAAGTATCAAGCATAGGATATAAAAATATATATATTATTTTCAAATTTTATACAATATTTTTTTCAAATTTTATAAAATATATATATTTTTTCGAATTTTATATATTATTTTCGAATTATATATATATTTCTCGATTTTTATATATTTTTCGAATTTAATATATATATTTCTAATTTTATATATTATTTTTTGAATTTTATATATATTTTTGAATTATATACATTTTTTCTAATTTTATATATTATTTTTTGAATTTAATATATATTTTTTCGAATTATATATTATTTTCGAATTTTATATATTATTTCAAATTTTATATATATATTTTCAAATTTTATGTATTTTTTTAAAATTTTATATATTATTTTCAAAGTTTATATTTTTTTTGAAAATATATATTGTTTTTGATTTATTTTTTTCAAAATTTATATATGAAGGGTAACTTGGACATTTCACAAGGAGGATTCAAGGACATGAAAGTCATTTAACACACTGAGGGGCATTTTAGAAATATTTCAAATATATCCTAGTGATGTCAGTATTTTCCGTCATTGACTAGGTTTGACCATTAGTTTGAAGAGGTCCCTATATTTCAAATATATTCAAACGTTTAATTTTAAAAGAGATCTTTGATAAATTTTAAATTTTAGGAGAGGTCCTTGATATAAGGGCAAACCTCGGGAAAGTAATTGTGAAAAGCCCCAACAAAAAAGGTAATTTGAGAGGTGAACTAACCGCGTAAGTTAGTTTGAGTGGCGGGTAAAAGGCCAGCAATTTTCGGAGTGGGCCCTATATTACGCAGGGGGTGCGCATCGAGAAGTGGATGGGTACACGTGCGCACCATACACATTGACAAAACAAAGACGCTTCTCTGTAAAACTATAAAATAAACGGTTAATTTCATTTACATTACTGGGTATGCTTTTATTTCAAATAGACCCCTCATATTTAAGAATCTTCATCTACCTTCTTTGAGATATGAAAATGTTATCATTTACCCTCCCTAAAACATGGCATCAACATAAAATTTTATTTTAATACCTAAACTACTCTTAATATTATCCAGGTTGTGTTTGGAAACACTGATTGAATTTTTTATTAATTTGACCCCTCATTTTATAACTTGCCCAAATATTATTTATTTTTATTTCTATCAAATAATATATAAAAAACTAATAAAAATAGGAAAACTAATAAAATATATTAAAATAATACAAGAAAACTGAAAACTGAAAAATAAAAAATTAAAATTAGTAAATATTTATAATGATGTATTTATTAGATATAGGGCATGTTTGGATAGGTGGTTTTGGGCCTGGTTTTGGTTTTGGTTTTTGATTTCAAGATCAAACCATGTTTGGTTGGTGGGTTTTGGACTTGGTTTTGGGCTTTTAAAACCAACCACTAAAACCATGGTTTTGGCTTATCAATTTTTACTTTTCTCTCTCTTTCTCTCTCTCTCTATATATATATATATATATGGCCGAAATTATGAATTATTTTAAAAAAAAATAATATATAATATTTGGAAAAAAATAATTTTATTCCCAAAAAAAAATTAATTTTCGGAAAAAAATTATTTTTCCCCATTTTATATCCTCTTTTTTTCTAAATTTTTAAATATTTTCAGTATATAATAAAATTATTCAGAATTTTATATTTTTTTTGAATTATATATATTTTTTTCGAATTTAAGATATATTATTTGAATTTTATATATAATTTTCACATTTTAAAAAAAAAATCGATTATATATATATTTTTTGGAATAAAAAAAAATAAAAATGTCAAATGTTTTCGGGAATTTTAAATATTTTTTAATTATATATATATTTTCATTTTAATATTTTTTTCCAATTTTATATATATATTTTTCATATTTATATATTTTTAATACATATTAGTGTATATAATTATACCAAGACCAAGACCAAGACCAACTCCTTACCAAACATTATATATAGGTTTTAGATTTACCTAAAACCACCCAAGACCACCAAAACCAAAATCACAAGACCAAGACCAAAACCAAGTTCCCAAACGGGCCCTAGAAAAAAAGTGAACAAATATACAATGACAAAAAGGTTAAGAAAAAAATAAAAATCAAAGATACACACTTATAAATAATTTAAATATACATATATTTATGAGGAATTTATTGAAACTAATATACTATATTGGTGTGTGTATATATTTAACTATTTTTTTTTCAAAAAAATATATTTACTAAAGGAAACTTGAAAAAAGAATTCCTAAAAAAATAAAAATAATTTAAATCTACATATATTTATGAGATATTTATTGAAAATAATATACTATATTGGTGTGTATATATATTCAACTATTTAAAATATATATATATATATATATATATATATATATTTGGGTAAATAGCTTAAGACCCCCCTCAATTTTACTCTCTTTCTCTACTATACCCCCTCAATTAATTATACCCCCTCAACTTTCATTTTCTTGCACCATGGGCTTGCCCTCAAATTTTTTTACCCTTTTACCCTCCAAACTTTTTGTATTTCCACCTTACCTTTAATCATATCCTTACTATTATATTTTTTAATTCTTTAAATTACAAAAATATTATTTCTTTTAGTTAGAATATTAATTATGCCATTTACCTTTAATGTATTAGACTAAATATACTCTCAAATGTTAATTTTTTTTTATAAGTTCTAATTATTTTATTTGTAAATCAATTAACTTGGTATTAAATTTTAGTTTGATTTAAATCATAAAACTCAATACTAATTAATATATTCATAAATAAATCACAATTTATGAAAACAAGAATATATATATATATATATATATATATATATTGGAAAATGATATATATTTTGGAATATATATATAATTCGTTAAAAATATATATATTCCGAATTCTTTTAAAAAATATGAATTTTTTCAGAAAAATATTTTTTTTGGGAAAAATATATATTATGTTCCAAAATATGATTTTTCCCGAAAATTATATATTTTTTTCAAAAATATGAATTTTTTCCGAAAAATAATTTTTTTGAGAAAAATATATATTATGTTCCAAAATATGATTTTGAGTCATAATACCTAAACTACCATCAATAGTATAAGAGGGTTTAGTGAAATCAAACCTTCAAAAAAATTATTTTTCGAAAAAATATGTATATTTTAGAATATATATATATTGGAAAATGATATATATTTCGGAATATATATATATATATATATGATTCGTCAAAAGTATATATATTTTTTGAATTGTTTTAAAAAATATGAATTTTTTATGAAAAATATACATTATTTTCTAAAATATAAAAAATATATATTTCGGAAAAAAATTATATTATTTTCGGAAAAAAAAATCATATTTTGGAAAATAATATATATTTTTCCCAAAAAAATAAATTTTCGGAAAAAATCATATTTTGGAACATAATATATATATTTCCCAAAAATTTTATTTTTTGGAAAAAATTCATATTTTTTTAAAACAATTCGAAAAATATATATTTTTGACGAATTATATATATATTCCAAAATATATATCATTTTCCAATAAAACTTAATTTAATTTAAATCATAAAACTCATTATCCTAATTAAATTTTTTTTTTTTGCCAAATGAAACTTCCTTTTCATAAAAATATATTCATAAATTGTGATTTATTTATGAATATATTAATTAGGATTGATTTTTATGATTTAAATCAAACTAAAATTTAATAACAAGTTAATTGATTTACAAATAAAATTATTAAAACTTACAAAAAAAAAAAATTTAACATTTGAGAGTATATTTAGTCTAATACATTAAAGGTAAATGGTATAATTAATATTCTAACTAAAGGAAATAATATTTTTGTAATTTAAAGAATTAATAAATATAATAGTAAGGATAGAATTATAGGTAAGGTGGAAATACAAAAAGTTTGGAGGGTAAAAGGGTAAAAAAAAATTGAGGGCAAACCCATGATGCAACATTTTATAAAACTTTAGGGGGTTCTAAGCTCATTTCATAGTTGAGGGGGTATATAGTAGGGAAAGAGAGTAAAATTGAGGGGGGTTTAAGCTATTTACCCTATATATTTAAACTAAAGGAAGCTTGAAAAAAAAATTCATACATTGAGGGTGTGTGAGTGAAAATTCTCAAATGAGGGAATTTGATTGAAATAAAATCATACCTCAAGGGGTGTAAATGAAATTAATCCTAAAATAAAAGCAAAACTAAAATCATAACCCTTTTATATAAAGAAAACAAAAAACATGTAATAAGTGTATAGACAAAAATACCCTCAGCTGCCACAAGAATTTAAATATATATTACTTGTTACATAAGATTGAGATGACATTATTCAAAATAAAATTTACATTAAAACATAGCATGTAGAGAATAACGGCCGATAAAACCCTCCATGTTTGATTTGTATTTATGAGAATAGTTTTATGTTTTTTGAAAATTAAAAATCAAATATTGTACCAAAATCTGCTTGGTTCAATTTTTTGAAAATTCAGTTACAAAAATAACTGTTTTCAGATAACTAATTTTTATTATTTTCAGAAAACGATTTTCTGTTTCTCAAAATTCTAGATAATAATTTTTAAATATACAAACCAAACATAATATTTAATTTTTTAAAAAAAATGCAATACAATAGAAGACAACTAAATTTCAATCACTATATTTTGAAAATACACCTGAATTGCTTAGAGTGTATTTAAATTGTCCACCTACAATTTGAAATGATACATGTAGTCGGAATGTACCTTCAATGCTTCATCAATAGATTGACTAGTTAGGGAATTGAAAAGTTCCAACTTTTTTGCCTCCCCTTTTTTTAGTGTGACAATTTACTCCAAAATAAAATATTAAAAAACAAGAGGATAGTGGCAATAAAATAAAATTACCCACACCTATTTAGTATGTGTCTGTGTATATATATATATATATAAAAGTGTCTGCCAAGTACAATCATGACAACAATTAAAGGGAATGGCTGCCTGGTGTGAAGCTCTGAAAAAAATAAGGTATGTCATTGAATGTGCAAGTAATTTTCAGGTGAACCTATTAACTAACTGGTAGCAAATATGCATTGAATTCAACTCCAAATGAAGGCTATTCAGGTAATTTCACTCTTACTACTCCATATATCCCAATAAGAAGATATTATAATTATTTATAAGATCTCATGATTATACATCATACAGCTTGGGTTGCGATAATCACATAGTATATATTTAGACATCCAAGTCACTGCCGTGTTTGACCTCAAAAGCGATAGTTATACAGCACATATACATACAAATATATATATATATATGTAGAGAGAGAGAGAGCGCCCCGTATAGGGAGAGAGATTTGATTTGGTTTTATATAAATTCACTGATCTTCACTATCTTCTTCTCCAATCTTGTTTTATTGCTGTGCTGTGTTGTATTTTTCTTTCCTTTCCGAGAAGAATTCGATTTTCTCGGAAAAGTTGCAAATGTTCTGAAATATTTGATCGGCAATTCGTTGGATTCGACGATGAAACAAGAAAATTAGGTTAATCTTTGGAACAAGAAGAGAGATGAGAGCAGCGAATGGAGAGATGAGAGGTGCGAACAGCACTTTCGAGACTATTAACGCCGCGGCGAATGCGATCGCATCGGCCGAGAATCGTGTGCCTCAAGCTTCGGTTCAGGTAAATCATTTGATTTGATTCGTTCATTTCTCAATTATTTTCATCATAATTGTGTTGTTTCGATTGTATTAATTGATCAATTTGGGTTGAAAATGTTATGATTTGTTAAAACTTTTTATACGATTCAAGATCTGTTTATCTTATTATTATGTGATCGTTCGTATTGATATTATATATATATATATACACGGTGATGTAAGAGAAAATGATTGTGCTATTTTTTTTTTTTTTTGCTATCGTTCTTTCTAGTATTGGAATAATTTAGCTTAATGATAGATTTGAAATGTGAAGTTTCTTGAACTTTTTGAGTTCTATTTGGAAGCTGTTGACGTTAAGACAAAATTGTAATGAATTTCATGCCTGCCTGGGACACCATGATATATTAACTCTAGTGTCATATCACAATTTGTGTTCAGTCTCTCATTATTGCATTGTAGCTTTTCATAAGTTGTGCGTTGTTCCATCGTTAAGTTTGAAATTGAGCCATATCTGCCTTTTAAAACTTGTCAGGAAACTGTGGGTAGGATTCAATTTTTGGGATTCACTGCCGCAGTAAGGCTGAAGTTGAAAAGAAAGCCATATCTTTTGACATCAATTAGCATATGCACGGGTCCAGGGATTATTCGCCCGAATACCCCTATTATCTCAAAAATAAAAATGAAAAACTACTACTCCAGTGACAATTATAAACTCTGTTTTGTTCTTTCGGTGTCCTGACTAAGGTTTATTCTTGTTTGGTTGCAACTTAATCCGCAAGATGTGCATCCTTGAGTCTAACTAATAATTTACATGCAAAATCCAGATAATTTTGTTGGTCAGAATTATGATAAATCCGTCTAAAATATTGTGTTGTTTAGTAGAAGTGGAAACTTGTGGTCTGTGTTACCTGATAAATTGATGTATCAGTATATATTTATTCAACAGACACATTCTAATACTTTAGGGGAGCCCATGGTCAGGAGAAACCTGTTGTATTCTCCATAAAAAGGGGCTCAAAGAATCAGCAACTTGCTTCCTTATATTGAATACAGTTTGTGCTTTTTTGGGACAAATTTCGTACACTTAGATTCCCCACCTCTTCCAAAAAATATGCTTTATTGGATTTATTTCGTCATTATGTTAATATATTTAAGTGAAATGGCGGCCTATTTTTTACGGTATGGCCAATGTCATTTATGTCAACTCCAAGGCATCTCTACAGTTCTTCCACTTCTCATAAGTACATGCAATTTTCCTTTAATAAAGTATTTAAATATGGAGATCAGAACACAATTGACGTCCAGATTTCAATCAGTTGCCATGTTTGATAATGCTTATCTATTTGAAGCCCAATCTTTGAGTGCTTTTTGTACACAAATTATCGAGAAAACCATGATTATATTTATTTTATGCATATAACAATGACCTGGATTCAATTTAGTTCAAGTGTCTATCTGTTTTGAATATGAACGTGGATGAAGCACTTTTGTACTTTCTGCAATGTCTTTTTAATTAGTTTTTACTGATTAATCATAATTTAGTGTTATAAACTTATCATTAGGTTTAAGGTGGTAATTCTTTAGCTTGACTTTGGATTCTGCTACTTTTTTTCCTCAATTGTGTTTGTGTGTTTTATCTGTTGCTATGGGTCAGGCTTCTCTTTTTACTGGTTGGGTTGATGGGTGGAGTTGGGGATATACAAGAGTTCTGGATGCTCCTTATGCATGTGTTGTTGCACACATTTTGTGCCTAGGAAGGTAGAAAACAGTAAACCAGCCAATTTGGGACTTTCTGGATTGAGAGAAATTTAATTGGCTGCAGATGAATAATCAAATTCCATGATTTAAAACTACAAGAGATTCTATAATGTGTATGTTGCAGAAAATATCAATTTCTGTGGATACTGAATTTTTGCAGGATAAGCGTAGAACTTTAGTCTCTTGCCTTGATGACTTCCAGTTTGATGCTAGTGTTGTGGTCAACAAGTTTTCCCATTCTCTACATGCTATATCCTTGGTCATGTTCCTCGGGGTTTATATTGGCTTACAGAATAAGTGATAGGTCAGTTATGAGGTAAAGAAAAATAAGTATGGAACAAGAGTTATTAAAGAGTAAAAGATCTCTGACTTCCTTAAGGAAGTTCAGTAATAATTTTGGAGTCAAACGAAGTATTTTCTTAGTTGTATCAAACAATCATCTTTTTTTGACTTCTTAATTTCTCTTATTGTGTTCTTTTGTGCAACTTTGGTTTCATTCCCTCCTAATGGTTTCAATATGAGGACGCATTTCCGAGAGTGGTAGTAGACTGCGACTGTTAAGAGATTGCAGCCTTCCAAATAGGAACTGACCAATTCATGGGCATATTGTGAAATTACTAACATTGTACTTGTAAAGCGACCCCCCATTGAACAATAGGCACTCTTTTAGCTTTTTTATGGAAATGACCTTAGAGTTGTCCAAATTTTTGTCCCATCCTAAATTTTTGTTCACAAGCCACAGGGGTCCATTTTCATTACCCTTTAGACAAAGCACTCCAATGGAAACTTGTCAAGGTGCTAACACTTAGCTTATTGCTTGGGCAGCTTTATAGCTAAAGGGCTGACATTCTAAAATGAATATTTTTTATTTATATACTTTTATATTTTGTTTGTTTTGGGAAATAAGTACATTAGCATGAAGAAACTGTGGACACTGTACAAGGGGCATACGCCAGGAGTTTACAAGAACCAAAACTGAGCATAAAAGAAATACCTATAGCCCCTTTTCACCAATCTATAAGTAAGTGGAGGGAAATATATCCTACTATATAGGAAAATAGGTACAACATCAGACAGAAATGGTTAGGAAAGAGCCAAGAAATGATGACCGTTATTTGGTTACATAACACTGTACTTAATTATTTCGGATCTGCATTGTTTCCTTTTCTAGTATGAAGTATGATGCGTCTGAGGCTTTACGGGAGGTCTTTGAATGGCTTAATATTTGGAGTTCCCAGTTCTTGCCTTTTCAGTCTGATGTCTTCCAGTCTAATGTTAGATTTGGAAAGAAAAAAATATCATTATTGTAAGTTTGTTGTTATTAATACAGTATATGATCACATGCAGAAAAGAAGATGGGGAAGCTGCTGGAGTGTATATTGGTGTTTTGGATTTCAGAAGCACAACAAGCGTATTGGACATGCTGTCCTTGTTCCCGAGACAACCACCCGAGGAGCAGACTTTTCAGCAGCTGAAAATTCAAACCAGGCACCTGCTGTAGTACTTCCCTTTATTGCACCTCCTTCCTCTCCTGCTTCTTTCCTTCAATCAGAACCTCCCTCTGCTACTCAATCACCAGCTGGTTTGCTGTCCTTCACCTCAATGTCGGCCACTATGTGCTCGCCCAGTGGTCCTGCCTCAATTTTCGCTATTGGCCCTTATGCCCATGAGATGCAGTTGGTCTCACCCCCTGTTTTTTCAACCTTCACCACAGAACCATCGACTGCTCCCTTTACTCCTCCTCCCGAGTCTGTCCACTTGACTACACCTTCCTCACCTGAGGTGCCATTTGCTCGTCTTCTTGACCCCAATCACCAAAATGGTGAAGCTGGTCAGAAATTTCCTTTATCCCACTACGAGTTCCAATCTTATCAACTCTACCCTGGAAGCCCAGTCAGCCATCTGATCTCACCAAGTTCGGGCATCTCTGGTTCTGGCACCTCATCACCTTTTCCTGACCGTGAGTTGGCGCCTGGTGGTTCCAATTTCCTCGAGTTCCGTACTGGTGGCCCTCCGAAGCTCTTGAATCTTGACAAGATCTCTCCCCATGAATGGGGTTCACGACAAGGATCTGGTTCCTTGACCCCAGATACTGCGGTGCCTAGATCTCAGGATAGTTATCTTCTGGATCGTCAAAATTCTGATATCGCGCCACTACCCAATATATTCAATGGAGGCCAAAATAATGAACATGTTGATCATAGAGTTTCATTTGAAATAACTGCTGAAGAAGTTGTTAGATGCGTGGAAAAGAAGCCAGCAGCTCTGTCTAAGGCTGTATCAGCATCTCTAGAGAATACAAAACGCGCTGGTGAAAGAGGTGAAAATTCAAGTGAATCGCAAATGCTCAATAGTCACGAGTGTGTTTCTAGTGGAGAATCCCAAGACTTGCCAGGGAGAGCTTCAACAGATTGGGAGGATGGAAAGCGTCATCAGAAGCACCGTACACTCACTCTCGGATCTCTTAAAGAATTCAACTTTGATAATGCAGATGGAGAAAACTCTGACAAATCTACTATTGTCTCCGACTGGTGGGCCAACGAGAAAGTTGTCGGGGAAGAAGTTGCCCCAACCCAGAACTGGACCTTCTTTCCAATGATGCAGCCGGGGGTCAGCTAACTGGTACGGACCCAACTTCCGCTTCAATGGCGCATGTAATGAAATTAATGTCGTGGCAGTATCTCGATGACTAAATCAAGTTGTAGAGATTGAATGGGTTCTGGATAAAAAATGATCTGACCAAAATACATGAAGTCTGTTTTTTGAGCACTTCCTGACCTGAAGAAGCCCTGAGATGGGAATGTTTTGTTAGGGTTTAATATGGCAGTGGTATTTCCCTACACATAGGCAGAGAAGCATAGAAAAACTCACAGTAATATCAATTCTATATGGTGGTCTTTGATCCTTACTTTTGTACTATAAATAATTCACAGAACAGAGGTTACGATGATACTGATGATGAATAGAACATTTAGGAAATCTTTTTGGCCAAATTTTCAATGCATATTGTTGCATCACCACTTTGATATAGGGGAATGTAAATAGGAGTAATTGTAACTTTGTAAATTGTGACTCCAGGGTAACGGTTCAAAAATTTGAATTATAATTGCTAAATAGTTCAAATGTTTAGTTAAAACTCCTATTTGTACCCTAGATCAAAATAAAGTGAGAATTGTCAATTACTCTTTGCCTTTAAAAACTGTCTAAGTTTTGAGAAGACCAGTTTTTTTTTTTTTTTTCCCGGCTACTACTGTGTATTAATACCGGAGAGTCACCCACCTCACCTAGTAACCTTAATAAGAAAGTTAATTTTCAACCTACTAAATCAATTCAAGTGAACAGGAAAGAAGTCAATCATAGTTGTTTTCAAATTTCCTGTATAACATTTTTCAAGTACATCCTTTTCTGTTATTTTCTGGTGTTTGGATGAGAATATAAGAATATATATATATATATATATGTGTGTGTGTATACACTCACATATATAGTGATTCGGGTCGTGTTTGGTAATGGTAGGTGCTTTGGTCTGGTCTTGCGTTTTATGGGATCAGACCGTGTTTGATAGCATTGGTTCCAAATTTTTGGTTAGATCAAGTAAGACCAAATCAGATCAAAATGACCTCATTTCAGACAAAAAAAAAAAAGGTGGTTCCTGGTGGTCCGGTCTGGTCTTAGTAATAAAATATATTTATAAATAATTAAAAATGAATAAATAATAATAAAAAAATAATAATAATAATAATAAATTAAATAAAACATATTTTAAAAATAAAATATAAATAATAAATAATAAACAAAATGAAATAAATAATACCTAATAATAATAATAAATGAATATAATAATAATAAATAAATAAATGAAAAAATAATAAAATATATTTATAAATAATTAAAAATTAATAATTAATAATATAAATAATAAATTAAATAAAACATAATAATAATAAAAAATGAATATAATAATAATAAATAAATGAATAAATAATAAAATATATTTATAAATAATTAAAAATGAATAATTAATAATAAATAAATATAATAATAATAATAAAAAATGGACTAAATAATAAATAATAAGAATAAATTACATAAAGCATATTTAAAAATATAATAAAAATAATAATAAAAAAAATGAAATAAATAATAATAATAAATAAATATAATAATAAATAATAAATAGATATAATAATAAATAATAAGTAAATATAATAATGAATAAATACTTCATAATAATAAAAAAAATGAGTATAATAATAATACATTAATATTAAATTAATAAAATATATTTTTAAATAATTAAAAATGAATAAATAATTTATAAATAAAATGAATTAAATAATGAAATAATAATAAATAAATAGAATATATTTATAAATTAATATATAAATTAATAAATAATAATTTAATAATGTAAATAATAAAATATATTATAAAGTGAAGAAATAATAAATAAATAAATAAATAATACATAAATAAATATTATAATAAATAATAAATAAATAGTAAGACCAGACCGTTTACCAAACAGACTTTTCCAGATCAGATTAAACCAAAGCAGACCAGACCAGACCGGACTGGACCGAACCAGACCAGACCAGACCAGACCAGAAAAACCGCCTACCAAACATGGCCGTAGCGTTTTGGTCCTTCCTTTTGTGCCTTCGGGCTTATGGCAGTATCGTTTGTAGACCCATGGGGGTATGCCCTAATTTTTGTCCCCAGTTCTGGTTTCTTTTTTATTGAACTTATATATCACCCAATATTAAATTACCATATAAATAAAATATAAGAAAAAGAAATAAAATCCCTCTTAAGAAAAGACATTGTTACTGAAGCTATGTTTGGGAGAAGAGGAAATTTCAACTAAATTCCTTCGAATTTCAATTTTAAGGCTCCTACTTTTTGCAAGAGTTAATGGGTTTGTAGAGATAGGAACATTTGATTAATGGAAATAAAGAAAGGTATGTGGTGCAAGTCATGGAAATGACGCGACTTTGCATAAAGGGTGGTAATGTCGTAGAGTTCTTCTCTCTTGATTGGTTCGACTTGTGATCAGTGATAGATTCATTTTTGAGCAAGTGTTCATGCATTCTAATTATAAATCATTCAGAATCAAATAAGTTAAAATGCAGAAATATGTTGCTCAATTTCACCCCTATATATGATTAGGAGTCTGCTTACAGACATGTATATATATATATTTATATTGTATATTTCTAGCAATTGTACTACTTGCATTTCATAAAGAGATTGCTCTACTCATTTTATGTGTTTGATGGGTGCTCTCAATGTGTAAAACTAGTACTTATGGGCGAAGGTCCGTGTGTTTTATGTGTTTCTCCAGATTTGATTTAGGGATTTCCTATTTTGAAAAATCTCTCTTTATCTAAACACACACACACAGAAACTTTGAAAAGACACTTAAGAATTTCTTGTATCGTGTGGAGTTTGAGTGGGATAGCACTGAGCTCAGTGAATACTTGAAGTAGTTGATGTCAATGTGGAAACTACTGCTTACTTGTGTGCAGACAATATTAGGGATGAAATGAAAGCATATGAGGATTTTCAGTCACCACATTTCAGTGAGCATATGAGCTGATTTATAGGGAAAGTTGGCACTGCCTGCATGAGAATTTGTGACACATATACACACATTTTTTGAATGACTACCTACTTTATGCTAACTTTTTCGTTTTTACTAATTACACTTTATATATATATATATATATATATATATATATTGCATGGTGTTATGAATATATCATGAGGAAACTAAATTGCTTTTTATACTATGATGCTTCATTTTGTCTGGAACTCTCTGCCTCACTCACACAGAACACTCCTCTGTGTTTCTTGCTCTCTTTCTTACACTTGTATTTTACAATCCACACAAGACCCATATATATAGGTGAACATTCGAATACAACCAAAACCCTACTTACACATAGGGTTGTTCAAACCGGTTCCGGTTCCGGTTCCAGACGGAACCGGAATCGAACCAATTTTTTCGGTTCCTGAAAAATTGGAACCGAAACCGGAACCGAAAGGGGAAGGAACCGAACCGGAACTGAACCGAAAAATCGGTTCGGTTCCTTTTATTTATTTATTTTTTTAAAAAAACCTCAATTTTATAAAATAATATAATTAAAATTAGAGTATTTGAATTAAAGCAAACCCAAAACCAAATATATAATTAGTGAAATAAAAAAAGTAGCTTGGATTTGTACTATTACTGAAATTAGTGGAGGTTTATTGCTAGTCTTTTTGCTTAATAATAATAGAAATATATATATATATATATATATAAAAACCAATTCCGGTTCGGGTTTGGTTCCATAGGGCCGGAACTGGAACCGAACCGAAATTTTCTGTTCTTGGAATTTTGGAACCGAAACCGGAACTGAACCCCTATGGAACCAAACCGAACGCGGTTCGGTTCTTGAACACCCCTACTTACACAGGCGTGGCATCCATATCTTGACATGTGGGCAGCCTGCGATCTTCACGTGTGATTGAGCATCCATTATTGACTTTGATGGTAGCATGCGTGAGCTTGACATTTGCAAGTGATTTGTTGATGGTTGATGGTGGCATGCGTAGAGAGTTGCAGCATGTATGGAACTAATAATTCTCCCCCTTCCATATCAATCAGAGGATAACGTCTTCTGTTGCGCTTCAGTTGATGTCCACCCTGGCTATGACTCTGCATAGCTCTAGTTTCTCTCAAGTAACCACTTTTGTCAACATGTCTGCCGGGTTCTTGTCAGTGTGGATCTTCACAATCTTCAATAATTGTTGCTCCATTACTTCGCGTATCCAGTGATAGCGAATGTCGATATGCTTCATGCGGGAATGATACATTGAATTTTTGCTCAAGTCTAGAGCACTTTGACTATCACAATGCACCTTGTATTCTTTCTGACTAACACCCAATTCTTGGAGAAACCGTTTTACCCACAACATTTCCTTTCCAGCTTCTGTTGCGGCAATGTATTATGCTTCAGTTGTAGATAAAGCAACACATTTCTGCCATTTGGATTGCCATGATACAGCTCCCCCTGCAAAAGTAAATAGAAATCCTGATGTAGATTTCCTGCTGTCAATGTCACCGGCCATATCTAAATCTGTATAGCCTAACAAGACTGGTTTTGCTCCCCCATAGCACAAGCATAGTTTCGATGTACTCTTCAGGTACCTAAGAATCCACTTGACTGCTTCCCAATGGTCTTTACCTGGATTTGAAAGAAATCTGCTAACAACGCCTATATCGTGAGCTATATCCGGTATGGTGCAAACCATTGTATACATCAAGCTACCAACGATTGAAGAGTAATGGATTGTTTCCATCTCTTCCTTTTCTTTTGTCGAAGAGGGACACGATCGCTTGCTTAGGTTGAAGTGATTAGCTAGCGGAGTACTGACTGGCTTGACATTTCTCATGTTGAACTTTGCAATCACCCGTTCAACGTACTTCTCTTGTGACAACCACAATTTCTTAGATTTCTTGTCACGAACAATCTTCATGCCCAATATCTGTTGAGCTGGGCCTAGGTCCTTCATGTCAAAGGACTTGGACAATTCTAGCTTCAGCTTGCTGATCATACTAGCATCATGTCCAACTATCAACATGTCGTCAACATACAATAATAAAATAACAAAGTTACCATCTGGGAATTTCTGAATGTAGACGCATTGATCTGCAGCAGTTCTCTTGTAACCATGACCCACCATGAATGAGTCAAACTTTATGTACCATTGCCTCGGTGTTTGTTTGAGGCCGTAGAGACTCTTCTTTAGTTTGCAGACCATGTGCTCTTTTGTACTATAAATAATTCACAGAACAGAGGTTACGATGATACTGATGATGAATAAAACATTTAGGAAATCTTTTTGGCCAAATTTTTAATGCATATTGTTGCATCACCACTTTGATATAGGGGAATGTAAATAGGAGTAATTGTAACTTTGTAAATTGTGACTCCTGGGTAACGGTTCAAAAATTTGAATTATAATTGCTAAATAGTTCAAATGTTTAGTTAAAACTCCTATTTGTACCATAGATCAAAATATAGTGAGAATTGTCAATTATTCTTTGCCTTTAAAAACTGTCTAAGTTTTGAGAAGACCAGTTTTTTTTTTTTTCCCCGGCTTCTACTGTGTAAATCTTTGCCTGCTAGGCAAGACCCAAAGACCGGAGAGTCACCCACCTCACCTAGTAACCTTAATAAGAAAGTTAATTTTCAACCTACTAAGTCAATTCAAGTGTACAGGAAAGAAGTTAATCATAGTTGTTTTCAAATTTCCTGTATAACATTTTTCAAGTACATCCTTTTCTGTTCTTTTCTGGTGTTTGGATGAGAATATAAGAAATATATATATATATATATATATATATGTGTGTGTGTGTGTGTGTGTGTGTGTGTGTGTGTGTATACACTCACATATATAGAGTGATTCGGGTCGTGAAGTAGCGTTTTGGTCCTTCCTTTTGTGCCTTCGGGCTTATGGCAGTATCGTTTGTAGACCCATGGGGGTATGCCCTAATTTTTGTCCCCAGTTCTGGTTTCTTTTATTGAACTTATATATCACCCAATATTAAATTACCATATAAATAAAATATAAGAAAAAGAAATAAAATCCCTCTTAAGAAAAGACATTGTTACTGAAGCTATGTTTGGGAGAAGAGGAAATTTCAACTAAATTCCTTCGAATTTCAATTTTAAGGCTCCTACTTTTTGCAATATTTAATGGGTTTGTAGGGATAGGAACATTTGATTAATGGAAATAAAGAAAGGTATGTGGTGCAAGTCATGGAAATGACACGACTTTGCATAAAGGGTGGTAATGTCGTAGAGTTATTCTCTCTTGATTGGTTCGACTTGTGATCAGTGATAGATTCATTTTTTTATCAAAGTGTTCATGCATTCTAATTATAAATCATTCAGAATCAAATAAGTGAAAATGCATAAATATGTTGCTCAATTTCACCCCCATATATGATTAGGAGTCTGCTTACAGACATGTATATATATATATTTATATTGTATATTTCTAGCAATTGTACTACTTGCATTTCATAAAGAGATTGCTCTACTCATTTTATGTGTTTGATGGGTGCTCTCAATGTGTAAAACTAGTACTTATGGGCGAAGGTCCGTGTGTTTTATGTGTTTCTCCAGATTTGATTTAGGGATTTCCTATTTTGAAAAATCTCTCTTTATCTAAACACACACACACAGAAACTTTGAAAAGACACTTAAGAATTTCTTGTATCGTGTGGAGTTTGAGTGGGATAGCACTGAGCTCAGTGAATACTTGAAGTAGTTGATGTCAATGTGGAAACTACTGCTTACTTGTGTGCAGACAATATTAGGGATGAAATGAAAGCAGATGAGGATTTTCAGTCACCACATTTCAGTGAGCATGTGAGCTTAATTTATAGGGAAAGTTGGCACTGCCTGCATGAGAATATGTGACACATATACACACATTTTTTGAATGACTACCTACTTTATGCTAACTTTTTCTTTTTTTACTAATTACACTTTATATATATATATATATATATATATATATATATATATTGCATGGTGTTATGAATATATCATGAGGAAACTAAATTGTTTTTTATACTATGATGCTTCATTTTGTCTGGAACTCTAATTCTGAACCGAAAGCATGGTTTTACAAGGCTGAATGCTATATTATGGATGAGTGAGTTAGAACATTTTTATTTTCTTTTTAAATGCTCTTTTGGTGACGACAAAGGATGAGTGAGTTAGAACACATGTGTGGGCTGAGTAAATCCGTGCGCAGTGTTGGTCCTATTGGACACGTGGAGATAAGGTGTTTTTTTTTTAACCGACTACCTTCTATCACAACTCTATTTGTCACCAGAATACCTACGGGTAGTTGTAACGATCTGATCAGGATACCTACTGGTAGCTATCATGATATACACGACATGCTATAAACTCTATCAACACCACTGCATTCAAGACCCTATAAATATAGGGTCGGGATCAACCTAAAGAGGTACGCAATAATCACCCATCATTATTCCTGCCATATTTCTCTGAACAATCCAATTTCTAACTTGACCATCGGAGCCTATTTGGCCGATACCCCACCGGTACCTCTTCCGGTCACTGTTCGTTCTTTTTGACAAGAACGACATCGTTTTCTACCCGACCATTCTACGCATCATCAGTTGGCGCCGTCTGTGGGAAGCCACAGCTTCTTACTTCCAGAAAGCGTTAGAATGGTCCAACTACAAAGCAAAAGTAAGGTGGGTGATGCCTCTGGACAACCCATAGATCCTCTCCTTCAACCCAATGATCCCTTGCTCCCAACCAACCAAGGAGTACCACGGACCCATACCGATCTACCTCCAGTGTATCCTCCCCGACTTGATGGCCAAAAGGAGGCACGTGTTTCTCTGGGAGAGCAAGAAGTTGGTGATGATAGGTCATCACACAACTCTAAAAATCCCCAAAATCCAGACCCAGTTAGACAAGGCGATCCTACAGAACGTGTGGCGGTATTAGAACAACAGGTTCAAACTCTGGCCCAAGGGATGGACCAAGTGATCCAGCAGACCTAGCAGAACGCTTTGCTTCTTCAACGACTGGCTGGTCCCATTCCTCCAGCCCCAGATGCGACAGGGCAATAATTTGGAAGAGGGGGCAGAGCATAACCACAACCAGGATCAACGGAGGACAGTGATCTGGAGCACCCGACGAGGCAAGACTCCCGATGATCTTACAGAAGCCGTGGGTGTAGATCAACATATCCAAGATCTGAAAGCACAAATGGAAGATATGGCACAGACAATGAAGGGCAAAAACCCCGCTATTGTGGATGAACTCCTACAGAAGACTAATTCCCCCTTTGATGCTTTGGTGGTGAGTGTTCCCCTACCTAACAAGTTCAAGATGCCACAGTTGGAGAACTTTGATGGGTCCAAGGACCCTCTTGACCACCTGAAGACTTTTAAGGCACTCATGCATCTACAGGTTGTCCCAGATGCTATCATGTGTCGGGCTTTTCCCATCACCCTAAAGGGGTCAGCCCGGTTCTATTCGTGACTTCGACGAGTTAAGCAGGAAATTTATCGGGCACTTTATTACCGGGCGGAGACACAGGAAGCCTGCCACCTACCTGTTAAACGTCAAACAGGATAAAAGAGAGTCGCTTCGAGATTATATAAGCCGGTTCAATAATGAGATGCTCCAGGTTGATGAGGTTAATGATAACGTGGCAGTGACAACCTTCATGGGAGGACTATAGTCTTCTAGGTTTCTTTTTTCCTTATCAAAAGAACCGCCCGAAACAATGGCATAACTACTTGTTAAAGCCCAGAAGCATATCAATGCGAAGGATGCCATGAATGCCCGAAAAGGAAAAGTGACTGAAGAAAAGAAGGTGGAGAAAAAGAGACCAGCAATAACTACCAGGGACTAGAGAGAAGCTAAAGGCCGGAGAACCCAACCGACTGTTGACAGGTCATCTCGACTTGCAAAGAGTCAGGATAAGTTCACTAGCTTCACTCCATTGAACAAGCCGATAGGCGAGATCCTTCTTCAGATACAAAACGATCATTCCTTATCCTGGCCACCCAGGTTGAAGTCGGATCCATCAAAAAGGGCACGCGATAAATTTTGTCACTTTCATCGCGACCATGGGCATACGACAGATGAGTCCATCGACCTCAAAAATCAGATTGAGAGCCTAATCCAGAGAGGGCGTTTGAGCCGGTTCACGACCAATGGCGATAAAGGAAAAGGCCGACAAGATGCTCCCAGAAGAAGTCGCACACCAGATAAACAACCGGTTCGGGAGATCAATGTGATTTCTGGAGGGTTTGGTGGAGGTGGGGAAACAAGCTCATCCCGAAAAGCTCATGCGAGAAGGGCTAGAAATATGATGGAGGTTTAAGGGGTGGATCTCTCCGCTCCACCTTCCAAATCACCATGACTAGAAGGGCAGGTCATTACCTTCACCGACGATGATGCACGGGGAGTACAACATCCCCATGATGACCCACTGGTGATTACCGTGGCAGTGGCCAATTTTACTATCCGACGGGGGCTGATCGACAATGGAAGTTCTGCGGATTTGCTATTCTCTGAAGCTTTCGACAAGATGGGTATAGGAAGAGACCATTTAAACCCATCCAAATCGCCTCTAGTCGGTTTCTCCACTTGGGATAGTGACCCTTTCTCTTACTGTAGGGGTGGCTCTAAGATAGCTTACCATCATGGTAGATTTTTTTGTAGTGGATTGCCCTTCCACCTACAATATCATCCTCAAAAGAGCAACTCTCAATGCATTGAAAGCAGTAACTTCAACTTACCACCTGTTAATGAAGTTCCCAACTGATCATGGTCTAGGAGAGGTAAGAGGAGACCAAGCTATGGCACGGGAATGCTATGCAGCTGCTCTAAAAGATAGAAGGTCGGGAAGCACTTACTATCGAAGGTCTCGAATCAGTCTCAAGTGAAATTACTCCCCGACCAGAGCCAGTAGAGGACCTCATAGAGGTAAGCCTGGAAGAGGGCGGGAACCGAAAAATAGTAAGCATCGGGTTTCTGCTCCCCGATGATGTTAATGATCAACTTATTCGATTCTTAAGACAGAATCAAGACATGTTTGCCTAAACACATGAAGATATGTCGGGCATTGATCCTTAAGTTATGCAACACCGCCTAAATGTGGATTCTACGGCCAAGCCCGTAAAGCAGAAGAAAAGAACATTTGCCCCAGAGAGGAATGCAGCTATAATGTCAGAGGTTGACAAACTTTAAAGGGCAGACTTCATTCAAGAGGTCCACTACCCCGACTGGTTATCGAATGTGGTCCTAGTAAAGAAGGCAAATGGAAAATGGAGGCTCTGTGTCGACTTTACAGATTTGAACAAAGCCTGTCCAAATGACAGTTTTGCGTTATCAAGAATTGACATGCTGGTAGAAGCTACTTCAGGGAATGAACTACTTAGCTTTATGGATGCATATTCGGGTTACAATCAGATCTCAATGCACCCTCTTGACTTTGAGAAAACATCTTTCATCACCGACCGAGGCATTTACTACTATAAAGTCATGCCCTTCGGGTTAAAGAACGCTGGAGCTACCTACCAGAGATTGGTCAACAACATGTTCAAAGATTAAATTGGAAGGAACATGGAGGTCTATGTAGATGACATTTTAGTTAAGAGTGTCAAGAAGGAGAATCATCTGGCGGACATCGAAGAAGTTTTTGATGTACTTTGAAAACACCAAATGCGCCTTAACCCAACCAAGCGCATTTTTGGTGTATCATCAGGAAAGTTCTTGGGGTTTATGGTCAGTAGAAGAGGCATTGAGGCCAATCCGGAAAAGATTCGGGCCATCCTAGACATGAAATCTCCCCAGTCAACCAAAGATGTGCAGAGGTTGACGGGAAAGGTGGCTGTCCTCAATAGGCTAATTTCTCGAGCTACTGACAGATGTCTTCCCTTCTTCAAGGTGCTTAAAAAAGAATTTGAGTGGACCCCTGAGTGCGAACAAGCATTTGTGGATTTGAAGAATTATCTCGCCTCTCCACCCCTGCTGGCCTGACCAGTACCAGGGGAACAACTTCTACTTTACTTAGTTGTCTCCCTAACGGTAGTGAGTTTTGCCCTGATGAGAGATGATGGGTCTATTCAGAGACCAATCTACTACACAAGTCGAGCCCTACGGGGAGCAGAAGAAAGGTACCCAGTAATGGAGAAGTTGGCATTCGCCCTGGTTATTTCAGCTAGGAGATTAAGGTCATACTTTCAGGCTCATACGATAACAGTCCTTACTGATCAACCACTCAGGCAGGTGTTCCACAAGCCGGAAACATCCGGTCGCCTGGTGAAATGGTCGATTGAGTTGGGAGAGTTCGACATCCGCTACAAGCCCAGAACAACGATTAAGGGATAGGCACTTGCAGATTTCGTGGCGGAGTTTACCTATCCTCTAAAATAAGCCCCTAAAGTTGCTGAATAAATACTCATCCCTGAGGCAGAAAGACCAATAGACCCAGAAGTGCTCTGGACATTATATGTGGATGGTTCGTCCAACTCGCAGGCAAACGGGGTAGGTTTGCTCTTAATCACTCATGAGGGAGAAAGATTCCCTTACGCCCTCCGGTTCAAGTTTAAAGCTACCAATAATGAAACAGAGTATGAAGCTTTGATAGCAGGACTCCGAATAGCGCAAACCTTACAGGCGCCCTACTTGAAGGTCAACACCAATTCCCGACTGGTTGCAGGCCGGTCAATGGGGAGTATGAGGCGAAAGGAGAAAAATGAAGGCTTACCTACTGAAGGTAAAGGAATTGATCGGTTAATTCAAAAAATGTGTCATCTGCCCAATACCAAGAGAAGAGAATGGTCATGCAGATGCCCTTGCCCGTTTAGCTACAGCTATTGAGCCAGAGGATGATATATTTCCCTTGGAACATTTACATCAACCAAGTATTCACCAGGAGGAGACTACAATGATCATGCAAGTGGAACAAGGTATGGAATGGGCATAGCCTATCATCAAGTATATCCAGGATGGGGAATTACCAAAAGACCGAACCGAATGGAAGCCCGGAAAATAAGGCTTCGTGCCACCAGATATGCTCTCATCAACGGAGTTCTTTATAAGAGGAGTCTTTCTCTTCCATACTTGCGTTGTGTCTCTACTACGGAGGCAAACTACATCCTCAAAGAGATTCATGAGAGCTTATGTGGAAACCATGCAGGGGGCAGATCTTTAGCCCATAAGGCTATAAGACAAGGGTACTACTGGCCGACAAAACAAAATGACGCATTATAGTACGTGAAGAAATATGACAAGTGCCAGCGATTTACTAATGTCCCCAGACTTCCAGCGGAATAATTAACACCCATGACTGGGCCATGGCCTTTCTCTCAGTGGGGAATCGACTTGGTTGGTCCATTGCTTCGGGGTAAGGGTCAAACCAAATTTGCAATAGTAGCGATTGACTACTTCACTAAATGGGTGGAAGCACAACCACTAGCCCGAATCACTGCCAAGAATGTCAAAGACTTCACCTGAAAGTCGATCATTTGCAGATTCGGCGTTCCCCAAGTCATAGTGTCTGACAATGGAAAATAGTTTGAAGGAAGTGTATTCCGAGAGTTTTGTTCGGGTCTGGGAATAAAAAACCACTACTCTTCTCCTGGACACCCGCAGGTTAACGGGCAAGCAGGGGTTGCCAACAGAACGATTCTTGGGATGATCAAAAAACGTATGGAGAAGGCCAAGGGGTTATGGCCTGAACAACTACCCGCTATACTGTGGGCTTACAGGACTACGGCCAAAACACCCACGGGTAAGACCCTTTTTCTCCTTGCTTTTGGTAGTGAGGCTTTGATCCCAATTGAAATCGGGTTGGAAAGTTACAGGACAAGTCACTACGATCTAGAACATAATGAAAATGAATTGGCAGTCAGCTTAGACCTGATTAAGGAAAGGAGGGAGCAAGCCTAGATGAGGGTTTCTGTCTACCAACATGCAATGTCATGATATTACAATGCACGGCTAAAGCAGAGAAGATTTCATCCAGGAGACCTTATCCTACGGGAAGTCACCCCACTCACTAGCAACCGTGAAATTGTGAAAATGGGAAAATTGGCTCCCAACTGGGAAGGCCCCTACAGGGTAACCCGCACATACCGGCAAGGAGCATACTGGCTAGAGACCCTCCAGGGAAAGCAGCTACCCCGTCATTGGAATGCGCAGCACTTAAGGAAGTATCACCAGTAAAAGTGGAAAAGTAACATCATGGTCAGTTTAGGCTACCCTCTATTTTCTTTTCTTTAACATCATTTTGAGTAGTTTCGTTTACTTAGATTTAGTTTGCAATAAGCCATTGAGCATTCTACAGTATAATTTATTTAATTTACATTAATTGTTAGAGCGGTTATCCCACCAATTATCAATAAAGAGAATTTTTTTTTCTACAATTCTTGAGCACCTACTGTGTTATCATAAACATATTCTTTCACCCAAAAAATGGGTCCCCTAACAGAAAGGGGGGGCTGAGTGAAGCTCGGGGTTATAATCTTATTATTGAAAGGATATGGCTGAGTGAAGCCCAAATCCTATAAATAAAAGAGAGTAAAATTACTACTCATCTTCTCACAAAAACTGCCTTAATATGAAAGGTCAAGTTTTTTCCACATAAATCAAGGATCAAGGTCCATAAACATTGTTTCATTCATAAACTTTCAAAGTACATCAAATGAAAATGAAAGAAAATGAAACATCATAACGACACTACAAGGATTCAACATAGAAAAAGAAAAAGAAACAACTACTGCCTACGACGTCCACTAGGATTGAATCCTGTGAAATCCTGTGCTGGATAAAAAACAGTCGCCTGCTTGCGGAGATCCTCAAAACCACCAAGGTAATATACTAGCTGTTGCTCGTGGAGCTCAGGAGAGTGTCTGAATTCCTCAACTACAGCAATCCTTGCTTCGCCCAATTGTTGGGCCAAAAGAGAGGCATGTTCCTCTTCTGCCCTTTTGAGGTCAGACTCGTAAGTCCCCTTTAGCTTGTTGATCTCCTCCAGTCGGGCAGTCTCAAGTTGCTGGTGCTGACGCTCATAGTGGCCCCGAAGCTCGTTGATCTCCGTCTGATGATTGACAGCCATTTGATCTCTCTCAGACTTAGATCGCATGCATCTATGGGCTATGTATCTGCCTCGGGTCAAATTCTACAAAAAGAAAAATGGGTTAATATATAAAATATAAAAATTGGACCATGAATAATGCAGATATACTAACCCATCCTGCATCAAGGAGAGATCTACGATAAGCCTATACAACAGAGTCATTCTTATTCTCCAATGACCGAAGATCCTCATCCATCAAAGCGCCCATGAGCTTTTCAGTCGCTACCTGCACGTTTGACATCACGGTATCACCCGATGAAGACTCGGACTCAGGAACAAAGGAAGGGACGAACATCCTAAAAAAGGGCCCAGGCCGCGGAGACTGGCCGAAAGTAGGCGGTCTAGAGAACTGGCTGAACCCAGTCTGAATGGCAAGCCCCCTGGTCCTAGTATTTGAATCAATCCATGGTCCTAATGGGACCAGAAGATGTTCTCGCCATCATCTGGTGAGAGGGAGAAGAACCTTGGCCAAGCAGGGAGGAGAAGAAGCGGGGAATCGGTGGCAACAAACCTGTCTTGTGCTTTTTGTTTAAAAAATTATCAAGCACATCCTAGGAAACCACTGAGATCCCCCTATGTACACAATAAAATATTGGTATTTGAGATAAAACAAATAAGCAACACTAAAAAAAAATGAATATACCTGCACTGGAACTGGTGGAAGGTACCCGACTCCCTTCAATTGTCGGGGGTGAATCAAGATCTCCAGGCGCTCGACTTTCGCCAATTGTCGAGGGTACACCAAGATCTCCAGGCGTGGAAGACGCTCGACTCCCGCCAAGTATCGGGGATGAACCAAGATCTCCAGGAGTAGAAAGTGCCCGACTCCCGCCAGAAATTGGGGGAGGACAGGAGAATGCCCGACTGTCGGTCGTCGGAGGAGCAGGGGAGGTCTTACCAGAGTCAACAGTTACCCGACGTCTTCTAGATGCCGGAGAATGGAGCTTCGGATGTGATGGCGAAGCTGATGAACTCCCACTCGAAGAATCAGGGAAAGGAGGTACGGGTGGGAGATTAGGGCTTCCACGAAGGCCAAGACAATATCCCGACAGAGCACTTGAATAAAAAAAAGACTCTTCCTTATGCCGGGCCACGAAAAATTTTGTCCTCTTCAGTCTCTCCTTCATATTCTTTTTCTCTTCCGGTGAAGAGAAATGGATGGCTAGATTCTTTTTCACTACAGAAGAGAGAAGATGTGTTAAAAAAAAAAAAAAAAAGATCTTACCCGCTTCATTAAGATCACCCGATTCCTTTGGAACAGACGGACCATTGTCCTTGCCTTCGATCACATCCAGAAACTCCAATCTGTTGCCTTTAGCGTGGAAGAAACGACTCTACCAAAGCTTTGGATTGTCACCAGTCTCCTGTGGGAAGTCCTTTGCTGCAGCTAAAAAATTGCCTCAGGCACCATTGTGCTTAATGTAATAGCAAGAGAGAAACTCTTGAAGAGACATGGATCCATTTCTGCACAGGCAACATAGAAGGGGAGCCCCTAGTATAGCCTTCCAGGCATTCGGATAGAGCTGGGAAGGGATGAAACCAAAATGGTCCAAGATCTCTCTCGACAGTCGGGGAAGCAAGATGCGCAACCCAACATCAAAATATGAGGTGTAAAGAAACATCCCATGTGGAAGGGAGTGGTGCGCCCTTTGATTTAGACCCAGACAATTTAGTTCAACCTCATACGGAAATACAAATTCTCTCTCTTGTCTAAAAAACACATGAATATATCAAAGACATGTGTCAAGCTTTACCTACCTAATTTTAACTCTTCTACACTACATAATATATATGTATATGATGGATTAAAGAAACATGATTCGCAGGAGGATTAAAAATTAATTAATTTCCCCCATAAAGTTTTACATAATTATTTTGGGACCCCTAATTAAAAGTCTTTTGTAATTAGCAAAATGACCACTTAAATTTTTGAAAAAAGTCTTTTATGGGAGTACATTTTACTTTAAATATATATAAGTATATCATGATAAATAAATAAATAAATAAATAAAAATTTGTTCCCTAAACCCGACAAGCGAATTCGGGAACGGGGGGCAACTGATAAGTATAACTTGTATGACACGTGGAGATAGGGTTTTTTTTTTTAACCAACTACCTTCTATCACAACTCTACTTGTCACCAGGATACCTACAGGTAGTTGTAACGATCTTATCAGGATACCTACTGGTAGCTATCATGATATACACGACAGGCTATAAACTCTATCGACACCACTGCATTAAAGACCCTATAAATATAAGGTCGGAATCAACCTAAAGAGGTACGCAATAATCACCCACCATTACTCCTGCTATATTTCTCTGAACGATCCAATTTCTAACTTGACCGTCGGAGTACCTCTTCCGGTCACTGTTTGTTGTCTTTGACAGGAACGACATCGTTTTCTACCCGACCATTCTACGCATCATAAAAAACATTTAGAGTTGGATTGATAGTAACACCTCTAGTTACAGTAATGTTGATCATTTATTTGGCATCAAGGACATTCGGAATTTTATTTCTGATAGACGCCTTTTAAGTTGGGGATAATAATGGGGACGTTATTCCATATATTTTGATATTGAATCTGTCGAAATTTCAAGGGTACTGATCCGGTTTTATGATTTTTTGCATATAAATTGAGGAAATGGTAGACAACAGGTCTCCTTAATTGCTGGGACATAAATACACATATATATATATATAGAGAGAGAGAGATTTTACTTCTCACAGGAAATTGCTTAAAAGTCTATATGATTCAACAGCAGACATACTAACCTTATGTTAGCATCTAAGCTGTTAAAGTGTCCCTCTTTGGAGCCTTGTCTGAATAGTCTTATTTCAATTCAAGCTTACTTTAGCACTTAGTGTGGTAATAGTATTTTCTTCCCCTCCAAATCTCTGTTAGCGTACTCGTTAATTGCAAAGTTTCTATATTGAACTTGACTCATGTATAAGTTTTGGGAATGAGTTCGACATAATATTAAATAATTCAAGTTTATTATATACTCGTACACAAGTCTCTCTTATGGTGTTCCTTGAGTTACACTGTTACTTCAAGTGGACTATGTGCTCATGTTGAGCATCCAATGGAGGTCTGAGAAATAAAAACCCTCTTTTGTATATGGGATGAGTGCCTTTTTTATACCATTTCTTACTTATCAAAAAAACAAAAAAAAAAACAGAGAGGAGATATTCTGGCTGATAAATCCACTAGTGACACCTACATATTCCCAAGATATTAACTTGTGTCCATAAATAAATCACCTATTTATGAGCTTGGGGTAGTTTCATTTCCTTCAGAAGCAAAGTTATAGATTCTAGAGTTGCAGATATGGCCTTGGCTCCTACTATCAAAGTGGTTTTAGGTTCAGCTGCTTTTGTAGTCTTTTGGGTTTTGGCGGTTTTTCCAGCAGTTCCTGTTCTCCCCATTGGCAGGACTGCAGGGTCCCTTTTAGGGGCCATGCTTATGGTCGTCTTCAGGGTTATAACACCGGACGAAGCATATGCTGCGATCGACCTCTCAATCCTTGGCCTTCTCTTCGGAACCATGGTTGTAAGTGTTTATCTCGAAAAAGCTGAGATGTTCAAATACTTGGGCAAATTGCTCTCCTGGAAGAGCCGAGGTCCAAAGGACTTGCTTTGCAGAATCTGCCTCATTTCTGCGATTTCAAGTGCTGTATTCACCAATGACACTAGCTGTATCATCTTAACCGAGTTTGTTTTAAAAGTCGCGAGGCAAAACAATGTCCCGCCCCATCCTTTTCTATTAGCTTTGGCATCGAGTGCAAACATTGGTTCTTCTGCAACTCCGATTGGCAACCCCCAAAACTTGGTCATTGCTATCCTAAGTAACATCTCTTTCTCGGATTTTGTATTGGGACTTCTCCCTGCAATGCTTGTGGGTGTTGTCATAAATGTGTTAATACTTCTATGCATGTACTGGAGGTTGTTGTCTGTTCAAAGGGATGAAGAAAATGCTTCTTCCGAAGGAATTTCTGTGGAAGAAGTGATTTCTCATCGGTTCGCGCCTGCAACTTTGTCACATCAGACATCTTCAAATTCTCAAGAGCGGACTTCCATGCCAGAAGCTATGAATGTTCAGAGCTTGCAGAATTTGGAGGTGAAGGGTAGAGATGGAATTAATGAATCGAAGGAGGAAATTTTTCCTTCCAAGACTGTAGCTAGTAATGGACTAAGCGGGAGATGTATGGAAGTTATGAAAAGTTCGGAAAATGCAGCTCCAATGGAGCTATGGAAGCGAAGAAGCATTTTTCGAAGATATGGAAGAGATTGGCCTGGAAGACGTGTGTTTATCTTGTTAGTGGAGGAATGTTGATTGCTTTGCTTACAGGTTTAAATATGTCTTGGACTGCGGTTACCGCAGCACTTGTTCTAGCAATCCTTGATTTTAAGGATGCCCAGCCATGCCTAGAAAAGGTAAGTCGTGTGTATATAATAAGTTTATCAGTGATGAATTTTGTCGAAATGTGCCTTATTTCACCTTTTTGAATCAGGTTTCGTACCCACTCCTGATATTCTTTTGTGGAATGTTTATCACGGTTGATGGCTTCAACAGAACCGGGATACCTAGCACTCTCTGGAGCCTCATGCACGGATCAATCATGCTAGCGGCATTGCAGTGCTTGCTCTTGTAATTCTTCTCCTTTCAAATGTTGCTTCAAATGTACCTACCGGTAAGTTCATACTAATTTTCCTTTTATTTTTGTCAATTATAATCTGAAGCAAAAGGGAAGGAGAGAATGGAAATATTCGACAAAAATTTCTTCGGATAAAGGAAAGATGCAAATATTCATCCCTTTAAGTAGCATCTCCTTGGAGAATATATGAACTTCTTGGCTTAGTGGTGGACATAAGAAGTGGAAACAACCTCCATCAAGTTTTTTTTCTTGTTTTGGCCAATGTCATTTCATGCTCTAGGGACTAAGTGCAAGAACTGGAGAATTTTTTTAAAAAAAAAGTTAGATTTAAGTTTTATTTGCATTTGTGGTTGGTGGTGCTCCTGTTTTCCGTATAGTGAAATGTCACTGTTCGGAAACTTCATTTACCATTATGCAATTCTTTATTACTCCACTTAGTCGATCACTTAACCTGCTTCCCATTAGCTGAAAATTACTTCTTCTGGCTTTTCGAGATGAGTTTGTTTATTTCATATAATCATGGAGTTGCATAACAACATGCATTATCTCTCTCTCACCTAACGTCCCACGTTGTCCATTATTCAACTAAAAAAACAGTATTCCAATACTCAACCTCCTAAAAAGGCATTCAACATTGTTATTTTTTATGAATTCTTTAGTAAGCTTTTAACAGTCCTGAATAAATAAAAATCTGGATATATTCTCCATTATTTAACTAGTGACGTGGACCGTGTTGTGGTGTCGCAGTTCTATTGCTTGGAGCAAGAGTTGCAGCATCTGCAGCAGCAATATCTCCAAGCACAGAAAAGAAAGCATGGCTCATCTTGGCATGGGTGAGCACAGTCGCTGGCAACTTGTCGCTGTTGGGTTCGGCTGCAAACCTCATCGTGTGTGAGCAAGCGCGTCGCGTTGAGTCTTCTGGCTACAATCTTTCCTTCTGGACTCATCTCAAGTTTGGACTACCCTCAACCATCATTGTGACAATCATTGGCTTGACACTGGTTAAGCTGTGAATTAGTTTCCTAATATCCGATTTAATCGCCTACTTGTGAAGATAAATGAAGTTCCCGGTGTAATATGTTGTGTTTAAAAATGGAGTTCCTGTGTTTGTTTAGAGCTTGAATAGATATGTATGGTATGTGTGAATCAGGCAGGGCCGGCCCTCACCATAGGCGGCCTCCGGTCCAGTAGGCCCCCAAATTTATTTATTTTACTATTTTTAATTTAAGAAAATTTAATATTTTTATAATCCATAAGAAAATTAATTAAATTTTCAGTCCAATTCAAAATAAAGTCTAATATAATTATACAATTTAGTGCCTCAATATATATATTTTTAATTTATTTAACAATCCAATTTGTAATAAATCCAAAACAAATTTCACAATGAAGGGGTCCAAAATTTTATATTTCACTTACTATTACTATATACTCAAAAAAAAAAATCTATTTTTTCATACTGAAGAAACTAAAATATAATCTAAATCAAACTATTATTTTAATTAAGGCTAGAAAATTCTTGTCGCATTTGCATCACGTTTAACGAATACACTCACGACTGCTGCACTTATTCAATGACAATAATTTTTCACGTGGCTATGCTTGAGCTTTCGCGACTGTCGCACTCACACACAACAACTTTTCATGACAATTCCAACACCAAGATGGAGATTGTTTTCAAATTTTTAAATATTAGTATATTTAATGTATTTTTTTAATATTATTTCTCATAATTATAACTTTTTAAGTTTTTTTTTTTTTGGTAAGTAAGTTTATTGATACTGAAAAAAGAGCACATGTCTAATATTTTAAGTTCGTGAAACCTTATGTATAAAGAGTTTCACATTTGATCTCACCTAAGATTTCTATACATTTTTTAGATTTCAGGACCTACCCTGGAATCAGGTAGGGGGTGATTATTATAGCTGGTTGGTTGAGATTGTGTAAACTTTTATGATCATGCCAGAGTGACCCATTTTGTTGACATATTGCTTAGTGTTAAATTTAGGGGTTATTCTCACTTTCACCTTCTAAGGTTTGTTTTAATTTTACTTTGACCCCTCCAAATTGAATATTTTTATTTTTATTGCTTTGAATTTGAATTTTGTTCCACTTAGACCCCCTCACCTTACTTATCTCTATGTAAAATGTCTAATTTGCCCTTACAAAATGATTTTTTTTAAAATAAGGTAATTTCACAAACCCAAGGGGGTGAAAGTAAGAATATTCAACTTTAATGGGTGAAAGTGGGATTACATATTGCTTAGCGTTAAATTTTATTATCGTCTTGTACTCTTGTTGTCTTTTGTTTGGTAAAAAATTGTGAAAATAGAAAAAGAAAACAAGTTGTAATCCTTGTCGTAAAAATAACTTGAAGATATTATTAGGATTAATTACACTTACACCCCTTGAGGTTTGGGGAGATTATAACTAGATGTAACGTTTGCATTTTGTGAATATTCAGACCCCTATCAATAAAGTTGTTTCAAAAGAATGTGAAATGTCAATAATGTTCTTGAATGAAATTAATGAAATAACTAAAAAATATGAGGGGCGTTAAATGTCCGTAATACCCGTCTCAACTATATCACTTTACACCACCCTATTAAATTGAATATTGTATTATTTTTTAATTAGAGATTTATTTTTTATAATTAATTAAAAAAATTAACTCAATTAAGATTGGTAGGTTAAGAATTTTATTTAGCTACACTTAAATACACGAAATTTTGTCATATATATTATCTTTGATTGGGGAATTATTTATGTAATTTTACTCATTTATATAAAAAATAACGCAAATAAAGTTGTGATATTGAGATTTTTATTTAAGAATAATTAATTTTTTTATCCACCTACGGTTGATAGATTGAGATTTTTTATTTAAGTGCTAAAATTTGACCCAATAAAGGTTAAAAGATTAATAATTTTAATTTAATTTAATTTAATTTTCATGGAATGAGTATTTTAATTCATCAAAGTGAGGGGTAAGGGTAACAGAGATACTAATTTATAACTAATGTAGTTGAAGACAAAAGTCAAAGGGTAAAAATGATTTTTCATTATGTGTCAAATGGGTTATTGGATCATAGGGGGGTGTTTGTCAAGTTGTTCAAACCTCAGGGGTGATAGAATCACACTCTCCAAATATTGCATCTAGTTATAATTTTTCCAAAACTCAGGGTGTGTCAGTGTAATTAACCCTTATTATTTACTTCAAGAAACTCCCATATCCTATTCAATTTAATCAACTAATCCTTACTGTGTCCATTTTGCCCCCTATACTATCCAATTTCATCAATATGCCCCTCCTCCTCACATTTAGAGTCAAAATGTCTAAACTACCATCCATTAATAGTATAAAGGGGTTTAGTGAAATCAACCCTTAAAAAAATTATTTTTCGAAAATAAATTATATTTTTCGTAAAAACTATAAATTTCAATATATATATATTTCGGAAAATATGATATTTTTTACGAAAAATAATTTTTTTGCGAAAAATATATATTATGTTCCAAAATATGATTTTTTTTTACGAAAAAGTATATATTATGTTCCAAAATATGAATTTTTTGCTAAAAATATTTATTATGTTCCGAAATATGATTTTTTTCCGAAAAATATTTTTTTTGTGAAAAACTATATATTATGTTACAAAATATGAATTTTTTCCAAAAAATATTTTTTTTGCAAAAAGTATATATTATGTTCCAAAATATGAATTTTTTCCGTAAAATAATTTTTTGCGAAAAGTATATATTATGTTCCAAAATATGAATTTTTTCCAAAAAATAATTCTTTTGCGAAAAATATATATTATGTTCCAAAATATGATTTTTTTCCAAAAAATAATTTTTTTGTGAAAAATATATATTATGTTCCAAAATATGATTTTTTTCTGAAAAATAATTTTTTGCGAAAAAGTATTTATTATGTTCCAAAATATGAATTTTTTTCCGAAAAATACTTTTTTGCAAAGAATATATATTATGTTCCAAAATATGATCTTTTTTTCGAAAAATAATTTTTTTGCAAAAAATATATATTATTTTTTCCGAAATAATTAATATTTTGGAAAATAATATACTCCCTCCGAAAAATAATTGGTTTTCGAAAAATAATTTTTTTAAATGATTGATTTTACTAAATCTCCTTACATTATTGAGGGTAGTTTAGGTATTTTGACTCAAAATGTGAGGTGAGGGGGAATAATGATGAAATTTAATAGTATAGGGTGCAAAGTGGACACAGTAGAAATTAGTTGATTAAACTAGATAGTATATGGAGGTTTCTTGAAATTAACCCTTAATTTTTTTCCCTTTTTCTTAATTGATACTCAACACTTGTCACACACATTGTTTGCAATTGCGGTAACGGTAATAATAGAATGGGCGGTTATGGTCGTGATAATAGTAATAATATAACCGACTTAAACGATGTCAATATTATCGATACATTCCAAAAATTTTACGAATAAAATGATATCTAACATTTTCGACGATGTTTCCACACATCCTGTCCGATGAAAGTCTTGCGCTCATGATGCATAATGGGTCGAGGAGGGCCACAATTTTGGGAACTCAGGCCCGACCAAATCGAGCTTGACTGCTCAAATTGGCCTGGCCGGGCTGGGTCTGAAGGTAACTAAAGAAAACCAAGCCCTTGACTCTGGCTTGATTCAAATGGTCGGGCTGTGCAAAAGGCCTTCAAGTAACTGAATATGCAAAAGCTCTCCTACCAGTACTGTCTGTCACGACTTCACATTTTTAATTATTTTCTTCACAGCCTCACTATTCTTTTTATTGTATCTCTGTTGCGATTTCCACTTCCCCCTGGGTATGATTTAGCGATTCAGCCATGTTTGATAAAATTAAAAATTAAGTATTAAAAATTTTAACTATTAAAGGTATTAAGTGATACTTAAAATATGTATATATATATATATATATATATATATATATATATAACATTTTAATATTTTAATAAATTTTCTCTTCAAACTTCAATATTAAGATTTGACGTTGTCACATAAAATTTTGTTTTATTTTAAGTAATACTTAATATTTTGAGTAATATTCAAATTGCTTAAGAAAAATACTTAATTGAAAGAGCACTGAATCTGTCCAGATTTAGTTACTAAAATAGATATACACCATCAAATAACATCTTAGGGTATATTTGGTTTGTATTCCTGAAAATTGTTTTCGAGAATTCTGAGAACAAAAAAAAAAATTGAGAATAAAAAAAATGAGTTTTCTAAAAACTGACACTTTTATAGCTGAGTTTTCTAAACACGTTTTCTCAATACTGTTTTCAAAAAAATAAATCAAACAAACTATTATATAATTTTCAAAAAACAGATAAACTGCTTTCATAAATAAATCAAGCAGCCCATTAGATTTTCACTGTGTCATGTCTATTCAATTTTATAGAAGACCATTAGGTGGATGTTTTATATACATCACTTTCAAAAGATATGGTATCTATCTTGAATTATCATCAATTTGTAAAAATGAATAAATTTGGGGAGGGAGGAGTTGACATGCACCTATAACAGCTTGAAAAGAGAGAGAGGGATGGCTTAACATTCCTCATTTATGAGTAGGGAAGATTGGGACCCTTGTGAGTACACACACGACTGTGAAAATCATCTCTTTTTGCTTCATAAATAACTTTCCTTTGAGCTAGGATCCAACTACACTGAGCCCCCTCTTTGGTAGATAATTTTGGGCTAGAAAATGTGATTTTGGGTTGTGAAATTCAGACCAAATTATATTTGACACCATTTGGATTGGATCAACACTATCAGCCCATAGTGTAAGATTTGTGGAATTTAGAAATCATGTGAGAAAGTGGTTTTGGTATGGTTTTTCGATTGTTCACAACTCATAATCATCAAATTAAAACTAAATCACAATCTCAAATTCATCATTGGTGTACAATTCCATTCTCAATAAAAGTTAACATTGTCATGCTTATCACTTTATTAAATAAATAAAATAGAATTAAGTAAAACCAAATAAATAATAAACAAAAGTATTAATTAATAATAAATAAATAAAATAGATATAAAAAATAAAATATTCAATAAATAATTAATTAATAATAAATAAATAAATAAATAAAAATTGTGTAAAATATTAAATAAATAAAATATAAATAATTAATAATAAATAATAAATAAATAAAAATGAGTGATAAATATTTAAAAATATTCAATAAATAAAATATAATTAATAAATAAATAATAATTAATGATAAATAAATAAATATTAAAAAATATTCAATAAAGTAATACCAAACAAATAATAAACAAAAATAAAATGAATAAATAATTAATAATAAATCAATAATAAATAATAAATAATTATATAAATATTTAAATATTAAATAAATTTGTACAAATAAATAAATAAATATTTAAATTAGTTCATTTTATTTTTATTAGTAATTAGTTCATAATTTATTAATTCCTAATTTTTTTTTATTACCAAACACATTTCAAGTTACCAAACATGATTTGGTTTCAACATTTCTAACCGCACCAACTCTACCAAACATGTTTTGGTTTCTTTAGCTTTATTTTTTCTCAGACCAAAAACATCAACACCAAATATGATTTCAATTCAGAACCAAACCAAAACCATACCATTTCCCAAACAGGCATTGGACGTAAAATAATATATTTGTCTATGGATTATATATATATATATATATCAAAGCATATATATGGTGTGACCGTGTAACTCGTGTGAGAGCAAATTATTCCATGTACATGCATTAACGTACATGGAATAATTGATATAAATAATTATTACCTTCGTCTCATATTAGTTGTTAATTATTGTAATTTTATTTGTTCCAAAATACTTGTTCAGTTCGAATTCCAATGCAATTTAACCTTCCACTTTCCCCAACTACCCTTCTTCCACTAATTTTAAATAAATACCGGACCTCACCATAATACTATATCATTAAGGCCAAAATTGGAAATTGCACACTAGTCAACCCAAATCAATAAAATGTTAAAAAGTCCAAATTTGACAATTATTGTGGGACGGAGGGAGTATAATTTTAGTAAGATGGGAATCTATTTTTTGGAACTCAATACATTATAAGCGGACATTTGAAAATTGTTGTTAACTCTTATTATTTAGAGAATGAACACAAACATTGTACTCCCTCTGTCTCAATTTAGTTATCCATTTTGCATATTTTATTTGTCCCAAATTAGTTGTCCAGTTTCGAAGCCTAATACAATATTATCACATACTTTCCTAAATTACCCTTCTCCACTAAATTCAAAATGTAATGAACCCCACTAAAAAGCAAACCTTAATTATACATGTTGGGGGCAAATTGGAAAGAAAATAAAATTAAAAAAATCATTGACTTTTCCAACATGGACAAGTAAAAAGGGACGGAGGGAGTAACATTTTTGTGAAATAACATTCAAAAACTCGAGACATTTTACTATTTTAGTTATGAACTTAGATTTGTAATCAGTTATGAGGGTATTTAGACTGGATCAAGTACAGTTCAATACTTTAACTTTCATGTTGTATATTTGGAAAATGAGAAACGATTGTACTTTAATTCTTCTAAGTGGGATCCTCGGGTGGTTATTGATAGAAAGAATTTTTAAGAGTTTTTGGTCTCAAATTTGCATGATCGTCGTATTTTTGCATCGAGCATTGAGCCTCTCCCTTCCACTCATTGGTCTACTCCTCATGAAGGTTTTGTCAAACTTAATATTATGCCTTTTTTTTATAAGACCAGTAGGGAAGCCGGGGGTAATTTAGTTTTGCGGGACTATATGGGGCGTCTTATCACTATTGTCATTCGATTCTTTTTAAATGTTTTCAGTGTTGAAGTTGCTGAAGCTTTGGTCTTGAGAGAATGTTTGATTTTGTTGTCCTCTTGAAATTGCAGCGCAGTCTTAAGCCTCTAACTGAGTAATGGTATTGTTGACATTATCCCTGAAGATGTAAAATTATTATTGGCTGAGCTTCCAATTTTCTTTACTTTAGGCTCTTAGGAATTGTAACTGTGTACCTCATTTACTCAGAAAATGAACTTTGAATTGTAAGTATAGAAATCTATTTGGAGTCATTGAGGGAATTCTGAATAAATAGGCACCAAATCTGTTATAAAATTTATTATATGAATAAATAAATAGTAAGAAAATACAAGCATCAAATATACTTCTTTTAATAGGAATATGAATATGACTAGTGAGGAAGAATGCCAACGCTTTTCTTTTTGATATTATCATCACATCACCAACTCACACTCAATTTAAATTTTAAGGGTGCACAAAAAAATCGTGGAATACAGCTCAATATAAGTGCTACTGTGATAGTGATGCTTCAACACGTGAATCTTGTGAAATGCAATTCAATATTTTATTTATTGGGGGACATACTAGGAAAGGAATTCGGAATAAATAGCCACCAAATCTGTTATAAAATTTATTATATGAATAAATAAATAGAAAGAAAATACAAGCATCAAATATACTTCTTTTAATAGGAATATGAATATGACTAGTGAGGAAGAATGCCAACGCTTTTCTTTTCAATATTATCATCACATCACCAACTCACACTCAATTTAAATTTTAAGGGTGAACAAAAAAATTGTGGAATCGTAGAACTGGTCCAAATCAAATTGAATCGGTGCTTTGGTTCCGGTTTTGAATTGGTTTGGTTTGGTTTCGATTCTCAAAAAATAGGACCATTCTAATTTGGTTTGGTTCCGGTTTCAGACTGTCTGGAACCAAACCGAACCAATATGAATTAGATATACATATATATGTATAACTCACTTATACAGTTACATTATATTTAACAAAATTATAGATTAATATAATCTTATAATACCAAATAAACACAAATTAGTGTATTAAATAGAATTTTAAGTTTACCCTAATAGTCTTTTATCATCCAAAGAAATATTACACGTATATACATAAAAATTCTATAATTTATTAGTCCATCTCATCTCTCACATCCATTCTCACCGCCGGCCACCATAACTCTTCTCCTCATTACCACCGGCTTCTAAGCTTTCTACAAAATGTTAGTTTATCTCTCCCCCTTTATAGATCTCTAAATATGTGTTGGTTCACACACAAACACGAACTCATAACTTTTTAATTTTAACTCGTGGACATTCAACAATTCTTTTAACTGAAGTCATGTATGAAATTCAAAAAAAAAATGCAATAAAAAAAAAATCATGAAAAATCCATAAACAATCTCTCTAAAATACTCTCTTTCTCTCTCATCCTCTTAGTGCGTATGTGTGAGAGTTTTGAGGGTGCGGGTGTGTGTGTGTAATTTTTGGTTTAAGAGCCTTGTTTTTAGTTTTGAAATTAGCAAGATTATTTTTCATAATTTATGTTGATGTATGTTATGTATAATTTGAAAGAATATGCTTACGGAACCGTAGTTCGGAACCGAACCGAACCGTTATTTTATGGTTTGGTTTGGTTCCTTAACTAATGGTTCTGATTTTGGTTCTAGTTTTGGTTTTCAAGGAACCGTTGATAATGATTTGGTTTTAAAATTTTCAAAAATCATATCAAACTGAACCATGTGCAACCCTACTCAATTTAATACTTCTGAACTATTAGCCCTACCATGTGTTATGCATGCATAGTCCAAACACTTACCCCTCCCAATATTTTATAAAAATTTCCCTCACAATAATATTTATTTTATGGACAAGACCCTTAAAAATTCCGTATGGCCCCTTATGTAATTTTTAACAATTCCTTCAAGAGTCCATAAAATATATGTTTGGGGAAAATTACAGATTTAACGATAGAAATGGGTATAATTACAAATATAACAAGAGATAAATTACATTTACAACAAATAACGAAAGTATAAACTTATTTACAATTTAAACCATTTTTATGTATTCAATTACAAAAATCACAAATATTTATTTTTAATGACTAAACTATCCTTAAGCTATTTTAAATTCCTATAAATTATATTTAACTTTATTCCTAAATTACCCTTTATATTAATTGACCAAATAATCCTTAATATGTATAATTACCATACTACCCTTACTATAACTAGGGTTCATTAATACTTTCTTCTTCCTTGTGCACAATTGTTCTCTATGGCATATTTCAGTCGCATTCCATCACTTCATCTCAGATTTTGGCTCTCTCTTTCTCACCTTTCCACTATTTATTGAAATAAATTTTGTTACATTAACTATTTATTGAGTATTACTTTGTGACGGCGACGGCTGTGGCTAGTGACAGATCTAGAGATCCAATTCCGTTGGGGATAAAAAAATTATAGTGGGTTTTTGGGGTATAAATGACATTATTTTTTCAGTAGGGTTTCAAAAAAAAATTTGGTGGGGGCTTAGTTGTAAAGAAATCTAAATTCTGTGGTGTCTAAGATAAAAAAAAAATCCAATGAGAGCTAAATGCTAAATATCCAAAATTTTAGGATAAAAAATATATATAAAAAAAGCTTTTCAGTAGGATCAGTGGGGGTCATGCACCCACTGGTCCTTAGGTGGATCTGTCCCAGACTGTGGCGGTTGATGGTAGGCAAACTGGTGTCGCGTTCAACCAAGAAGATAAGGTGATTGCAAAAACTCCACAAAGTTCTTCAATGTAATTTTTAATTGATGTTTGTGTAATTTTTTTAATAAATAAATTTATTAATAGTTTATATAATATATGAACTTTTGTGACTATTGTGGTGTTTAGTAAGACTGGCAATTCGTGTCGGTGGGTCGTGTTCATGTCAGGTTGAGATCGTGTCGTGTCGAAAAAGATTTGGTTAATATACGTGTCAAATATGCTCAACCCTAACCTAACCCATAGGTTATCCATGTCGACCCATGTAATCCATTTAACCTATTTATTATAATATATTAAATTAAATTTGACACAATCCAATACAAAATGAACTATTTAACCTATTATCAACAAAATTAAATTGAATTTGACATGATCCAGTAATAGTTTATTGATATATTTCAACCCATGAATAATTAGAGAAGAGAAAAAAAAAAATATATATATATATATAATCGTGTCAAACGTGTCGTGTTCGGGTCAACCCTTATATTCTCATATCGTGTTCGGGTCGACCCTTATACAACTTCAACTCTTTTATGGTCAACCCCAACTCTTTTAATTAATGTCGTGTTCATGTCGTGTTACCGTGTCGTGTCTCATTTTGCCAGCTCTAGTGTTTAATGTCGTGTTTTTTAGTTGAGGCAATGTTTATTATGTTGTATATAATGTTGACAATGTAACATTATTGTTTTAGTCTGGAGTCGTCGTACCGTGTCAAACATTACTATTCGTGTTTTTATGAACTCATCTTGTCACAGTAATTTATGCATGAACTTATATACGTTATCAACTCTTCTTTTATCCCGGTTTGATTGGTTTGTTGACAATGCTAATGTAAGAGTGGAAATGTCCAAGCCCAATTGGGCCTATCAGGCACCAGACCCATCGGGCTAATGGCCTAGTTAGATTTTTGTAAGCCCATTGCATTTTTGAATTCCTTTAGAAAATTACAGTAGTGATGTGAGAGTGATGTAATCCAGGCTTCATTGCCCTAATGGGCCTCAAGCCCATTACGATAATGTATATAAAGAAAATCAAAAATTAATAAAAGCATTCTCTCTTGGGTTGTGCAAATTTGGGCATTTACACATTGGCGCCGTCTGTGGGAAGACACTGGGAGTTCCAGATTTTTCAAATCTGCCATTCGGGATCTGTAAAATCGTCTCCTTCTTCCCATCTCAAAAAGCTGAGTCTGTTTGTCAAACCAAAAGATCAACTACCACCTTCAAAAACCTTCACTCACTACCCCCCCCCCCCCCCCCAGACAGAGATTCCAATCACTCGTTCACAGACAGACGTTCTACCCACTGCAGACAATCGTACAGAGGGTTCCAGGGAGCAAATTCGTTAATGCTTGATAGATGCTGAGGAACGTAGCATGGCCTTGGAAAGGCAGAATGCGGAACTCATGGCGAGGTTGGCTCCACAACCTGCTGCCCCACCGGTTGTTGCACCTGACCCTCCGGTGGCGGCAGTCGACCATTCTCTGAACCAACAGGGTAGCGACAGACCTGAAGAGCATGCCGAGTCTTCTCACAGCTCAGGAAAGGCTCCAGCAGCCGATGAGTCCATAACCCCCCAGAAACTTCAAGCAATGATGGATGAATTCCAAAGAAAAGTTCTCGGGGACTTGAGGTCCCGATCTACCGATGACATGGCCATCCAGGCATCCACTGAATTGATACAGTCACCTTTCGTCCATGAAATAACCCAAGAACCTTTCCCAAAGAAGTTCGTTATGCCCCAGTTCACCCCTTACAATGGCACAAGGGACCCCGAAGAACACATATACCAGATCCATCAGAAGATGACCCTGTACGCTGAGAACGAGTCCCTGCTTTGCAAAGTGTTCTCCACAAGCCTTGCTGATGCCGCTCTATTGTGGTTTAGGAAGTAGCCACCCCGATCCATTGGCAACTGGCAGCAGTTGACCAGGCTCTTCATCTCCCAGTATTATGGAAACAAGAGACAAAAGAAGACCATATCCTGCCTCTTCACCATGATCCAGGAGAAATGAGAGTCACTGAAAAGTTTTCTACCCGATTCAACATCGAATCCTCTTCTGTGGATAACAGTGACCAGCACTCTGCTGTTGAGGCATTCAGGATGACCCTCATTCTAGGAACTAAGTTCCATCAGTCTCTGGTAAAGCGCCCTCCATCAGGTTTACTTGTTCTTTACACTTTCCCCCCTATATATATATATGCGTGTCATCTCTATTGTCATATATACAATTCAATACATAGTTCAATATTTATTCTTTTTCATCATTCTATTTATTATCTTTATTTTATTATCTCTGTTAACATAATATCATAGCATCTTTTCTTCTAACACATACAAACCACTAATATATACAAACCACTAATATGTTAATATGTGTATGTTCTGACTAGGATTTCTAGAACTCTTTCAATCATCTAATCTCTACATTGTATTTGATATTGATAACAACTCAGTCATCTCACATTGAGTACTATATGAGATTGTCCGTTGTTATTTTAATGCTAAATAATAACCCAACGATGACAATTTAATATAGATAAAAATAGCATGTGAATAAAAAAGCCTAGACTTGCATTGGGATATTTGAAAAATCCAATCTAAGTGCAGGTTCTTATTTAGATGTGCATACAATTATATGTATGTATATGGAAAATGTTATACTTCATGAATTTCATGATTTTAACTTGGATGAGGGGGTGGTTGTCTGCCGCGGTGAAGGGTGGTGGTTGGAGGTGGAGGTGGAAGGAGCGGTTGTGATGGAGGAGGAATAACATAGGCGGGAATGAAGGGAATTTGAAATTAAATTAAAGTAAATGGGTGGGAATTTGAAATTAAATTAAAGTAAATGGGTTGGATTAAAGAGAATTTCATATTAAATTAAAGTGAATAAAGAATGGACAATACTAAAATATTTTTAAAATGAAAGTTAGACATAAAATTCATAAATACACAAATGAAGGTCAATTTATTTTAAAAAATATTCTTGTCAGGTGTCCAATTTGTATTGAATTACATCATATAGAAGCACAAACTTGATTATTATGGGACATGACCTTAATATTGTCCATAAAGAATTCTGGCACATGGTTTGTCACCTTACAGGTCATTCATTTCTCTAAAAGTATTCAACTACCATTTTTCAATAAGTATCAAGTTATTATATATATATATATAGATATAGATATATAGACAGACATTAATGTAACCACGAAAATATCAACTACTTTTTAAACACATGAAACATGTTAATTCCCCGACCAGATATATAATCCATGTTAGTCCCTATCAATTTTTTAAAAATTCCTTTGATGGCTTAAAAAATTATAAATTTTACCAATAAATGTATTAAAAAATTGCATTTCCATTCCTAGTTTTTATAAAAATTATTCTAAATGTCTTATTATAACATCTGTCTTATACACTATTCGGTGTGTTTATGAGAATAACTTGTCACTCTCCTGTGAAAAAGACACTCTTTGGTGTGCTTCTTAGGGAATCTGTATACCACGTTATCGATCAACGGTCATGCGACTATGAAAGATGAAAATTCCCTTTTTGTATTTTTAGGGTTATTCTTATAAAAACCCCGACACTATGATATTTGTATTAAACAATCACCACCACTATTATATTTGCCCCTGCATTATTAATTTGTCCCAAATTGCTCTTCTCTGCACTATTTGATTATGTTAAATAACTATATTAATCTTACCCTTTTAATTACTTATATTATTTCTCTATTTCAAGTACAATAACAAATCAACAATAATATATTTATATATATATATATATATGCACTAATAAATATTTTCATCACCTTCAACATAAAATTATTCAAAAATTTAATTCATAATTTTTTTTCATAAAAAAATATTAATAGTAATGTAGACCCATTTCCTTTTTAAATAAAAATTTGGATTGTGTAATTTTGGAGAAATTTTTTTTTGCTTTAATTTCAGATTGAGGCTAAATATGAGTTTATTATGAAATTAAATATACCCATTTTTATTAGTGCGCGGTATTAGAGCACTATTTTTTTTTTCCAAAATTACACAATCCCAATTTTTATTTAAAAGGAAATGGGTCTACATTACTATTAATATTTTTTATGAAAAAAATTATAAATTAAAATTTTGAATAATTTTATGTTGAATGTGATGAAAATTTTTGTTAGTGCAAAAAAAAATATTAGGGTAAATATTAAGATAAGTAATTAAAATGGTAAGGTTAATATAGTCATTTAACATAGTCAAATAATGTTAGAAGGGGTAATTTGAGATAAATTAATAGTGCATGGGACAATATAATAATAGTGAGGATTGTTTAATATAAATGTCGGAGGTTTTTATGATAATAGCCCTATTTTTTAATAATTGCTTTGTTTACATCTAAAACAATGGGTCCTACGTGACACCTCAATAAACACTATAAATATAGGGAAAATATTAGTTACCTCCCCTGAGATTGACCATATTATACACGGTACCCCTTCATTTTTTAATATATCAGTTACCTCCCTTGGATGAATCTAAGCTCCACTAGGATGTAAAATTACGAAATGACTCTCAATAAATCCCCCCAAACTATTAAATTTTCACATTACCTCCACCCTAATGGGTAAATTATAGTTTCACTCCCTAAAATTCTAAAAAATATTTAAAATTTAAATAAATATATTAAATTTGAAATATATATTATTCAAAAATATATATATATAATTCAAAAAATATATAAAATTTGGAAAAAAAATATAAATTTTGAAAAAAATATAAAAAAAGTGAAAAAAAATATAAAATTCAAAAAAATATACAAAATCAGAAAAAATATATAAAATTCAAAAAATATATATAAAATTCCGAAAAATGTATAAATTTCGAAAAACATATATAAATTTCGAAATATATATATCTAATTCGAATATATATATATATAATTCGGGAAAAATGTATAAATTCAAAATATAAATATAATTCAAAAAATATATATAAAATTAGAAAAAAATATAAATTTGAAATATATATATAAATTTCAAAAAAATTATATAAAATTTGAAATATATATATAATTTGAAACATATATATAAAATTCAGATAAAATATATAAATTCGAAATGGGTTTTTTTCTATTCTTCATAATCTTAAAATGGTTTTTCTTTCTTTTTTTTTGATTGTGTGTGTACTTACTCACTTTGAAGATCAAAAATAATATTGATTTTGCAAGTTCAAACATGCATATATTTGTAGAGGCTACATTACAGGAAGGTGAATTATACTTTATTCAAATTTCAATGTTTGTTGTCCAAATGGTGAGAAGTTTATCAAATCCTAAGCACTTCTTTTTCTAATAAATCTGATGGGTTCTTCTAGCTATTATGCAGCTTTTTGCTTGAAAGATTAAACCATCAAAATTTTCTAATTTATACTTTACATTTGCTATTTCAAATTTTATATATATTTTTTGAATTATATATATATTTTTCTAAATTTTATATGTTTTGTGAAATTTATATATTTTTTTCGAATTTATAAATTTTTCCCAACCCGAATTTTATATATATATTTCAAATTTTATATATTTGTTTCAAATTTTATATATGTTTTTCGAAATTGTTTTTGGAATTATATATATATATATATATTTTTAATTTTATATATATATATATTCTAATTTTATATATGTTTTTCAAAATTTATACATTTTTTCGGAATTTTATATATATATTTTTAATTTTATATATTTTTTTCTAATTTTATATATTTGTTTATAATTTTATATATATTTTTTGAAATTTATATTTTTTTTCAATTTTTATATTTTTTTCAATTTTATATGTATATTTTCAAATTATATATATATTTTTAAATTTAAAATATATTTTTGAATTTTAGGGGGTGAAACTGTAATTTACCTATTAGGGTGGGGGCAATGTGAAATTCAATAATTTAGGCGGGTTTGTTGAAATTAACTATAAAATTATAATATAATATGAAGGGTAATTAAGTAAATCACACATGAAATCAGAGTTGACCGACATTGACTTTAGACGGAGGGGGTGAAAGTGATAGCCAGAGCTAATCTGGAGGGAGGTAACTGATACATTTGAAAACTAAAAGATACCGCGTGCAATATTATCAAACCTCTGGGGAGGTAAGATATATTTTCCCATAAATATATATGTATCTATCTATCTATATATATATATAAATATAGCATTTCTCTATATAAAAACATTGCCACCACTAAAAGTATTCAACTACCATTTTTCAATAAGAATCAAGTTTAGATATATATATGTATATATAGACAGACATTAATGTCACCACGAAAATATCAACTACTTTTTAAACACGTAACATGTTAATTACCCGACCAGATGTAACATATTTCCGGATCATTCCCATAATAATCAGGTTTAGCAGATTTATCGCCTGATACGTATATATATAATCCATGTTGGGAATGATTAATTAATGATAAAATGATTAGTTAGCGGTTAACGTAATCCCAATCTCATCTAATTAATCACAGTTGAATTAAGAAGCAATCTGTTTCTCATCCACCATTCTATATCTTTGGTCAAAGCTCCTCTACACACTGAATTTTGGTTAACGTCCAGAAATTGAAATGAATGGAACCATGAGTGTGGAAGTAGTTTACAGACATGAAAAATTTGTCAGAAACTGCATCGTATTCTACGAAGAAAACTGACCGTTGCTTGTACAACCATTATAGAGGGAGTAGAGCTTCTATGTACAAGACATGCATGTCTTTGTCACATTGAATATTTCTTGTACCACCATGCATATATATATATAATTATATATGGTGTATTTTTTTTGTACCACCATTATAGAGTGTGTGTTTAATTATGTGGCTAGCTTCAATAAAATTGAATAAACGCAATGCGTGTGGAAGGAGGTTAGGGACATGGAGGATTTTGTCATAAACGGAGTTTGATTTATTGTGAAAGCCCCAGTGGCACCCCACTCTAAGGATCAAACCTCGGGCTCCAAACAACAATTAAAGGAGAGGAATCCAGGTATCCCAGTTGTGATCGAACCATTGCAGCCAATCCATGTTGTGCCCGACAGTCCGAAAAATGTTACTTTTGCAGGTACAAATCTCACCGACCCTAAATTTAAGGAACTAACACAATTGCTGCAGGACAACTTTGATGTCTTCGCATGGGAGCATACGGACATGCCAGGGATCGATCCTCATATTGCCCAACACTCATTGCATGTTGACCTGAACGTCAAACCCATTAGACAAAAGGAGAGGCGCATGGGGGCACATCGGAACCAAATTATAGCATATGAGGTATCCAGATTATTCCAGACCGGCTTTATCAGGGAGGTCAGATATCCCGAATGGCTTGCCAACGTGGTGGTCGTGCAGAAGAAGAATGGCAACTGGAGGGTTTGCGTTGATTTTACTGACTTAAACAAGGCATGCCCGAAGGATAGCTTTCCACTTCCAAAGATCGACCAGATGGTTGATGCTACAGCTGGCTATGATCGTTTGACCTTCCTGGATGCTTATTCGGGTTACAACCAGATAAAAATGAACCCGTTGGATGAGGAAAAGACCTCCTTCATTACCGAAATAGGTACATACTGCTTTAAAGTTATGTCTTTCGGACTGAAAAATGCAGGTGCCACTTTCCAGAGGTTGGTCAACAAGATCTTTAAGGGTATGATGGGTACAATAATTGAGGCTTATATCGATGACACTGTGGTCAAAAGCAGAAAGAAGGGGGACCATCTTACCCACCCACGCCAAGTGTTTGACACCCTCAGGTCACATGGCATGAAGCTTAATCCGGAAAAATGTTTTTTTGGTGTATCCTCCGGACAATTCCTGGAGCACATTGTAGACCGGACCGGGATCCAGGCCAGCCCGACACAAGTCAAGGCCCTTATAGAAATGAAGGAGCCCGGACACATAAAGACATTCAGGTCTTGACGGGAAGAGTGGTTGCGCTTAGCAGATTCATTTCACAACTCACTGATCGATGCAGACCATTCTTTCAGGCAATCAAGGCGAAGAAGGGTGAGATCTGGGGTCCTGAACAATCGGAAGCCCTGGCGAGGTTGAAAGAGTACTTGACCATGCCCCTAATCCTATCCACACCAAATCCCGATGAAGTCTTATATCTGTATTTAACAGTGTCCTCTGTGTCGACCAACGCCGCCCTCATCAGAGAGGACGAAAACCTTCAAATGCCAGTATTCTACACCAGCAAATCCTTGGCTGAGGCAGAGACCAGATACAGCAGGCAGGAAAAATTGGTCCTCTCACTGGTGAATGCCAAGAGACGGCTAAGGCATTACTTTGAAGCTCACCCGATCATCGTCCCGACAGCCACACCCCTACGGGTTATTATGTCAAAGCCCGACCTCTCAGGGATAATCTCTAAATGGACCATTGAATTGAACATATACGATTTGACATACATACCCCGGGTTTCCATCAAAGGACAGGCAATAACGAACTTTTTACTTGAAAGTGAAACTGAAGAGCCAGACCAGAAAAGTGAACCGGACACATGGAAGATTTTTGTGGATGGATCAGCCAGCTCTTCCGGATCAGGAATTGGTTTGGAAATCTTGACACCTGATGGGACACGCCTTCATATGTCAGTGCAACTACTATTCCCGGCCACGAACAATGAGGCAGAGTATGAGGCCGTCGTATCCGGATTGAGAATAGCTCGAAGCCTCCAGATTCAGTCCCTAGCAGTACACAGTGATTCTCAACTGGTCGTCCGTCAGATCAACGGGGAGTATGAAACAAAGGATCCGAAAATGGAGTCGTATCGGGCACTCGTGTTGAATGAAATAGAAAGTTTTCAAAGAATAACCTTCACACAAATCCCCTGGAGCGAAAACTCTGAAGCTGACTACCTAGCCAATCAGGCATCCTCACCCGGAGAAGACCTGACCCGGGTTGCACTAGTGGACTCTATTCACAGGCCCAGTATTCAGGAGCCCGAACGAGTAATGTTTATCCCATGGGAGCCCAGCAGGATGGATCCCCTGATGGATTACCTACGAAATGGAACTCTCCCTGAAAACAAAGCTGAAGCTTACAAGATCAGGAGGAATTCAGCCCGATACTCAGTCATAAACGGACAACTCTACCGAAAATCATTTTCAGGTCCTTACTTTAGATGTATTACACCGTCAGAATCTAGAGCAGTGATGCAGGAGATTCACAGTGGGGCTTGTGGAAACTACTCCGGTGGCAGATCCCTTGCCCAAAAGATACTCTCTCAGGGGTACTTTTGGCCCTATCTGTCTCGGGATGCCGAAGAATACGTCCGAAGATGTAAGCCATGCCAGATACACGAAGACGCCATCCATCGGTCGCTCGAGTTCTTACATCCCACCATTATACCACACCCATTCGCCCGATGGGGAATGGATATAGTCGGACCCCTTCCAAAAGCGATCCGGTCAAACGCTTATGTCCTTCTAGCCACTGATTACTTCACCAAATGGGTAGAGGCAGAAGCCTATCCCACCATCAAGGGTAGCCACATTATCAAATTTGTATGGACCCACAAAATATGCAGATTCGGTCTGCCAAGGACAATCATGATGAATAATGGGACAAATCTTGACAACAGTGAGGTGAGAGCGTTCTTCGCCGAGCACGGTATCAACCAGAATACGTCTTCCGTCGGGTACCCACAAGGAAACGGACAGGCGGAAAGGATAAACCAAACCATATTCAGCACTCTGGCCAAAAAGCTCGAGGATGCCAAAGGAGCATGGCTAGAGAAACTACTTGAGGTTTTCTGGTCATACAGAACAACTCCCAGACAACCCACCGGGGAAACCCCCTTTGCGATGGCATACGGCACTGAGGCCGTAATACCAACGGAGATCAGGGTTCCAACCCTCCAGAGCGAGGCCTGGGTTGAATGACCAAATAACCAGCACCTGGCTCAGAATCTTGATCTTCTGGATGAAAGAAGAGAGGCTGCCGGGATCAGGCTGGCCACCTACCAACAGCAAGTCCTGAACCACTTCAATCAAAAAGTCAAAAGAAGAGAGTTTCAGGTCGGAGAGATGGTCCTTAGGCAAAAAATCGGGCTCGTAGGCAAGCTCAGGGAGCCTTGGGAGGGCCCGTACACCATTACCGAAGTCATCGGTCGCGGGGCATACCGCGTCCGAAGGAATATTGATGGCGAAATGGAACCAAACTCCCAGAACGCCTCTCGCCTGAAGAGGTACTACCCTTAATGGGCCAAGTTTTGTTTTTACTTTGATCTTTTTATAAAAAGGCTATAGTACCTGATCAGTAAAAATCATTATTATGGCAAAATAACTCGTAAATATCTACTGAAACGCAAAAAGAATCCAAGTGTTGCATTGTCTATCGCATGGCCTGAAGTGCCCGAAGATACAACACTGATCCTGAAGAGATCACAAAATTTTGCAAAAAGAAACCAAGTGTTGCATTGTCTATCGCATGGCCTGAAGTGCCCAAAGACACAACACTGATCCTGAAGAGATCACAAAATTTTGCAAAAAGAAACCAAGTGTTGCATTGTTTATCGCATGGCCTGAAGTGCCCGAATACAAAACACTGATCCTGAAGAGATCACAAAGTTTTGCAAAAAGAAACCAAGTGTTGCATTATCTATCGCATGGCCTGAAGTGCCCGAATACAAAACACTGATCCTGAAGATATCACAAAATTTTGCAAAAAGAAACCAAGTGGTGTATTGTCTATCGCATGGCCTGAAGTGCCCGAAGACACAACACTGATCCTGAAGAGATCACAAAATTTTGCAAAAAGAATTCAAGTGTTGCATTGTCTATCACATGGCCTGAAGTGCTCGAAGACACAACACTAATCCTGAAGAGATCACAAAATTTTGCAAAAAGAATCCAAGTGTTGCATTGTCTATCACATGGACTGAAGTGCCCGAAGACGCAACACTGATCCTGAAGAGAGCACAAAATTAACAGAAATAAACTAAGTGGACAAGAACTATGATATTATAAACATTGGAAAAGTCAACTGGACAAAAGCTATGATCCTTCATTTAAAATGGGCCCCAGTGGCCAAGGCTTACAATATGTTTTATAAACGCAAAATCCTAAGGGCCAACACCGGTGCCTGAATCATTGGGATTCACTGGAACGATGCTCCCATCAGGAGCTGGAGGATCAGAGGGGTGGTGATGTTCATCCCCGGGAGAGGCTTGGTCAGGAATTCGCAGAAACGAACGTCATCCGGAGCACCGACCGGATCGTCGTACGGTGGAACGATGCCCAAGTTTTCATCCAACTCTTCCACTGAAGAGAAGTCCATCTCCTCAGCAGGTTTCTGCATGTCATTGAAACATGACCTCCAACCGAACCCGATTCGGTACTAGGAATTGTCGCAAAAATGCTTGTACATTTCGTTCCCACCCCGGTGGCACATCTCCACGACCGACCTCTCCATTGCAAGGAGATTATCGATCTCTGCCTTCTCCTCCAAGAGCTTTGAATAGGAGGCCGTCAGGCTCTCATTGCTAGCTTTCAGGCTCTCATTCTCAGCCATTAAGGCTTCCGTTTCAGCAAATATGGCCCGCCTGATTGCCTCCATCTCTTTAATCTTATCTTGAGCAGCCCGAAGCTACTGCTCTGTAGGGATAGCCCTCTGGGTCTGAACATCCAACTTTTCATTGGATATGGACAACAGGTTGGCAACCTTCATCCGGGAATCCTCCTTCAGCCTCAGAAGCTCATTAGATTTCCGGAGCAACTTGGTGTCCTCCTCCATCTTTACGTTGTAGGCCTGGGTCAAGTAAAGTATCTGCCAAAAAGACAAGTGTTAGCCTGATATATAAATAAATAAAATGTTAAGTACGATTGAGGAAACAGTAGGTTGAAGCAGTACCTTCATAGCTACCTCTGGACCTGTCAGGGCCAATTCCTCCCGATTGATCGTTCTCAGTCTCTTTCGGTCAACGGGTATCCAGATCTAGGAACCCATTGCCCGAAGGGCAACGTCATTGTCAATAGTTGCGTGCCCCGCAACCAGAAAGTCTCCGCCCAGGAGTGTGGTCTTTGGTGCACATGGAACGGGTCGCTCCTCTTCAGTTGCAACTCCGCTGTCATCTACTATGACGGAAGAAGACACTGTGGTCGTACGAGGCCTGAAAGACCGATCAGGTAGATCCTTCTCTGTTCGGGGATGTCGCGTCCCCGTCAAGCTGGATTCCCCTTCAACCAGCCGGAATTCAGGAGTTGGAACGACCCCAGAAGGGCGAACAACCTCCTCTGGTCTTGACAGAGGGGTCTGATTGATTTGAATATTCCCTATCTGTGGAGGTGGGATCACCGGGCTATCCTCCACTGGTGGCAGAAGAACAAGACCGGGTAGGGGAGTTGGAACACTTTGCGACCCCTGTCCCCTTTGATCCTCACCCGATGCTGGAGTTATCACTTGATGGCCAGCTGCCTGCTTGGCCTTCTTTTTCAGCACGACCTGAGGGATTCTCAGCATTTCTGTTGACAAGGCCTGCAAATTAGAACCCGTCAGGAAACTGTTACACATCCTTAAGGGCTGTCCCCAAATTTTTGATTTAAGAAGTTCAAAACGGGTTCTGATGTAATTTGAAGTTTTAAATTTATCAGGTGCTCCCAGAAACTCAAGCACATGGAGGCCCAACTTATCATTGCATTGATCGCAGTAGCATGACCCCCTGTGGAATGGCTTGAAGGAAGGGAATAGGGGTCGGTCGAATTCGCTAGGGACTTTGAATCCCGATGAGCTAGGGAGTCTCCAATTCCCGCTCACCAAGACCATTCTCTCCTTCCACCCTTTGTTGGACTTTTCGGTGCCATCACAAATCTTCCTCCCGCTAAGAGGAAAAAGATTATATCGGCCCCTGCAATCCTTCTGGGCCTGTATTTTGTAACATAACTGAAGTTCCGCCAGGCCAAGATCCAACCCCAGATCCCGATTAAGTATCAGGAGCATAGCCAAGACCCTGAAGAAGTTGGGCCCTACCTGAAGTGGAGCCAGACCCAGGGTAGCCAGGGTATGAAGAAAAAAAGGCTGAATCGGGAATCTAATAACCTGAAGGTGAAAGGTCGACAACAGAATCTGGTGGTCCAAAACCCCCTCACCCCTCATGAAATCGTATTTTTTAGGGTAGTTTTTAATAATTACCCCATCAGGTATCCCACATTTGACTCTTAGTCTTTTTAGTACTATTTCAACCCTATGTGTAGGAGGAAGGGGGTCGGCGTAAAATTGGTCGACCGAACTGCCTGCAACCGGATCCCCAACCGCTACGATGTCCTGATTGACTTCTGGTGGGCTAGACCCGACTGTCCTAATCACCTATACTACCTATACTGAAGGAGTACTAAGTGAAGCATCTGGGTCAACCGAAGAAGGGAGGCGGTCGCTACCTGACCGAGTGTCATCACTATCGGACATACTGAAATAGAAGTAGGAAAAGCTGAAAGAAAATCACTTACTCTAAAATGAATCCTCGGGTGCCTTTCTGGAAAAAAGGATGGACTCTTGCAATGATAAGCGAGCAGCTAAAATGTAGAGAGTTTTTTGAGAGTTATAAGTTTTGAAATGCAATGTGCATTTGACGTAAGGCAATGGGTATTTATAGAAGTTTTTGAAACACACCTGGAGAGTCATGCGCTCGGGAACTGAAATGTCGTGTCATTTTGCGTGCGCCTCCTCAGCCTCCAGCTCGCTAATCGAGGCCACCCGGACCATGGGTTTCAAATATTCGAAGGACGTTATAGCCGTCACATTAATTGTATCAGCCACGTCACCCCGACAGGGGTGATGTACCTCGTTCCCCACTCTGTATCCTTTGTAATGGGCCTAACTGATCGATGACCCATCACAAAGAATCGGGCCTGTGTAATAATGGAAATGTCCATGCCCAATTGGGCCCATCAGGCACCAGACCCATCGGGCTGATGGCCTAGTTAGATTTTTGTAAGCCCATTGCATTTTTGAATTCCTTTCGAAAATTAAAGTAGTAATGTGAGAGTGATGTAATCCAGGCTTCATTGCCCTAATGGGCCTCGAGCCCATTAAGATAATGTATATAAATAAAATCAAAAATTAATAAAAGCATTCTCTCTTGTGTTGTGCAAATTTGGGCATTTACAATACCTAACTCCTCTCCCTCTCCCAGACGCCAATTGTCGTTACTTTTTTTTTCTTTTTTTAATCAATTCCTCTTGCTCTCTTCTCATCACCCCAATCCCAGACTGTAACCCTAGTCCTTATCCTATCCCCAATTTATTCTCCACCGCCTCATAAAATAACCACAACTTTAATTTAATTTCCATCAAGGAATTTATTCCTAATATTATGAACTAATATATTTACTAAGTTTGATAGAACTTCCTACTCTATATTGATTAGAAATCTTGTTAGATGAGGCCATTTTATACTTTAAGACCCTAAATGTTAGATTTAAACCCTAACATTGTTACAATTTTGTATTCAATGCACCCAATAAGTTATTTTTGAATATAAGACGAAAGAAATAAAAGAAGCAAATAATAATAATAATAAATAGTAAATTAAGAGTCTGCAAGTCCAAAGGCACCGATTTATACTTTTCAAATAAATTAGAACATTGTAATATTGTTCGTCTATTGCGAAGAAGTTATTTTTTAACATAAGAGGAAGAGGAAAAAAATAAAACTATTGAGGTGTTATATTAGGGTGACTTCTTTGTTAAAATGATTAAAAGTTGTCCCACATCAACTAAAAGACAAAACCACATTTATATCATTCCCTATAAATATAGGGACTCTTCTATTGTATTTTTTGTACCAAAAAGTGAGAGTCAGAACAGGCCGGCGCCAGAGAACCAGTATAGGACGACGCAACCAGAATAGGTCGGTACCTGTGTGAATGAAACACCTAGTGAAAGTGAAGCACAGGCGGTGCACAAGATAGAGAGAGAGAAAAGAGATATAGATTAATATTCTTCTTGGTGAGAGTTAGAAATAATATAAACATATATTATTCCGGTGATACAGTCGTGAGTATACACGGTGTGTGTGCGTGTGTATGATTTATGGATTATCCCCTTGTAATCCTCTCATTGATTATAGTGAAATGGTGTTTTTCGTGGACGTAGGCTGATTTGGCTGAACCACGTATATATATTTATGTCAATTATGTTGGTGTGTGTTTTCTGATTTACAAGTGTGCTCGGCTTCGAACAGAGGGTGTGAAAACCCTAACAAGTGATCTTGGGCGGGTGTAAAAACCTTAACAAGTGGTATTAGAGCTTCAGGTTGAAGTAAAGGAGAAACCTGTTCGTTCTGGTTTAGAATCGAATTTCAAAAGTGCCTAAAATCAGAAACTGACCACACCAGGAGCTTCATCTTGACGAGACGAAGCCATAACTGAAAAGCGCGTTGCGAGAAAAGCCTCTAAGCGGCCTCAAGTTCCGAACAAATTTTTTGGGCTTCACGCACAAAATTTTTGTTTCAAGCCTATTTCGCGGAGTATTGTTAATTGCACCTAGGCATATAATATATCAACGGAAATATCTTTCGAAGATTAATGTTTCGGTGTAAAAATTAGCCCCATCGGAGTTGGCATGCACTCCCACGTGACTGGAATTTTGGGGAAGAAGAAGCTGACGTCAGCGCCACATCATCGGTCAACGCCACGTCAGCAAAGTCAAACTGCCATGTCTTCAGTTTTGTCCTTTTGTGTTGAAATTTGTTTTGGCCCATTTGGAATAATTTTTTACCCATTTTCAATGCGGTCAGAGGCATTCTTAAGGTTTTGGAATGTTTCGGACGCAACCGTGTGATCGGTTTTGCGTTATTCGACTTTGAACACCTCAAATAGGCTTAGTGGGAGTTATGGGAGAAGAAAATACAATAATGATCGAGAAGTTTGACGGTACAAACTTTACCTTTTGGAAGATGTAAATTGAGGATGTGTTATACCAGAAGAAATTTTCTTACCATTGGAAGGGTAGAAGTCAGAATTGATGAAAGAAGAGGATTGAAAAATCTTGGATCGAAAGGCTCTCGATATGATCAGTCTGACGTTGTCAAAGTCTGTTTCTTTCAACATTAAAAGTGAGAAGATTACGAAGTCTCTCATGGATGCTTTTTCAAACATGTATGAATAGCCGTCTAGAGCAAATATGGTACATCTCATCACTAGATTGGTGAATCTGAAGATGTTCAAGAATGGGAAGGTCAATGAACACCTTAGTTCTCTTAATAAAATTGTTGAGCAGTTGGAATCAATTGATATGTCAATCACTGGCAAGATGAAAACGGCTTTTCTTTTAAGCCAATTGCCAGAGAGTTGGAGCGCCACAATGGCTGCAATTAGTAGCTCTTCAGGGACAAAGTCGTTAAAGTATGATTCCGTAGTAAGTATGATACTCACAGAAGAGATCAAAAGACGGACGTTAGACTCTTCTAACAGTGGCTCAACATTGAATGTCGACACTAGAGGCATAAGTAATGGACGTGGTCATTCCAAGTCGAGACATGAGTCTCAAAATTCCATTGAGTGTTGAAATTGTGGCAAACTTGGTCACTATAGAGACCAGTGCAGATCCCCGCAGAAGGTAACGAATGACAAGTCTGAAGTGAATTTTGTCTTAGATGACGATGTATTGATATGCTCTTTGGAGAGGAAGACAAAGTTTTGGGTTTTGGACTCTGGAGCATCATTTCATGCCACCTCAAGTCAAGAGCTCTTTGAGAGCTATGCACCCGGAAACCTTGACAAGGTTCATCCAGGTGACGGTCAATCCTGCAATATTGTTGGTACGGGTGAAGTACATATCAGACTCAACGGATCGATATGGAAGTTGAGGGATGTGAGACATATTCCAGACTTGAGGAAGAACCTGATCTCAGTAGGCCAGTTGGTGAGTGAAGGTTATGTGACCACTTTCAGTGAAGATAAATGAAAAGTTTCAAGAGGGGCTATGACTATAGCACGAGGAAAGAAAGAAGGTACGCTCTACACAACCACCAATTTTAGCACAGTGATTGCAGTTGCAGAAGGCAAGGAGGATCACAACTTGTGGCACCATAGGCTAGGTCACATGAGTGAAAAGGAACTCGCGGTTATGCTCTCGAAAGGAAAACTATCAGTGAAATCGATTGACATCGACTTCTGTGAGTGTAAGTAGAAGAAGGTTAGTTTCAAGAGCAACAATAGAAGTCTCGCAGTGGAGAAGCTTGAACTAGTTCACATGGGTGTCTGGGGACCAACAACTGTCTCATCTCTTGGCAGAAAGTCTTACTTCGTGACTTTCATTGATGACTATTCCAGGAGGATATGAGTTTATTTCTTGAAGCATAAATCTGAGGTGTACGATGTGTTAAATAAATTACATGAGTATACACAGTGTGCGTGCGTGTGTATGATATGCGGATCATCTCCTTATAATCCTCTAATTGATTATAGTGAAACTATGCTTTCTGTGAATGTAGACTGATTTGACCGAACCACGTATATATTTTTGTGTCAGTTGTGTTGGTGTATGTTTTGTGTGTGTTTTCTGATTTGCAAGTGTGCCCGGCTTCGAACAAAGGGTGTGGAAACCCTAACAAGTGATCTTGGGCGGGTGTAAAAACCCTAACATGAGGTGTGTTTGTATGATTAGCTGTAAATGCCCAAATTTGCACAACACAAGAGATAATGCTTTTATTAATTTTTGATTTTCTTTATATACATTATCTTAATGGGCTTGAGGCCCATTAGGGCAATGAAGCCTGGATTACATCACTCTCACATCACTACTTTAATTTTCTAAAGAAATTCAAAAATGCAATAGGCTTACAAAAATCTACCTGGGCCATCAGCCCGATGGGTCTGGTGCCTGATGGGCCCAATTGTGCTTGGACATTTCCACTCTTACACAGGCCCGATTCTTTGTGATGGGTCGTCGATCAGTCAGGCCCATTACAAAGGATACAGAGTGGGGAGCGAGGTACATCACCCCTGTCGGGGTGACGTGACTAATGCAATTAATGTGACGGCTGTAACGTCCTTCGAATATTTGAAACCCACGGTCCGGGTGGCCTCGATTAGCAAGCTGGAGGCTGAGGAGGCGCACGTAAAACGACACGACGTTTCAGTTCCCGAGCGCACGGCTCTCCAGGTGTTTCAAAAACTTCTATAAATACCCATTGCCTTACGTCAAATGCACATTGCATTTCAAAACTTATAACTCTAAAAAAACTCTCTACACTTGAGCTGCACGCTTATCATTGCCAGAGTCCATCCTTTTTTCCAGAAAGGCACCCGAAACTACTTCAGGATTCATCTTAGAGTAAGTGTTTTTCTTTTAGCTTTTCCTACTTCTATTTCAGTATGTCCGATAGTGATGAGACTCGGTCGGGTAGCGACCGCCTCCCTTCTTCGGTTGACCCAGATGCTTCACTTAGTACTCCTTCAGTATAGGTAGTATAGGTGATTAGGACAGTCGGGTCTAGCCCACCAGAAGTCAATCAGGACATCGTAGCGGTTGGGGATCCGGTTGCAGGCAGTTCGGTCGACCAATTTTACGCCGACCCCCTTCCTCCTACACATAGGGTAGAAATAGTACTAAAAAGACTAAGAGTCAAATGTGGGATACCTGATGGGGTAATTATTAAAAACTACCCTAAAAAATACGATTTCAGGAGGGGTGAGGGGGTTTCGGACCACCAGATTCTGTTGTCGGCCTTTCACCTTCAGGTTATTAGATTCCCGATTCAGCCTTTTTTTCTTCATACCTTGGCTACCCTGGGTCTGGCTCCACTTTAGGTGGGGCCCAACTTTTTCAGGGCCTTGGCTATGCTCCTGATACTTAATCGGGATCTGGGTTGGATCTTGGCCTGGCGGAACTTCTGTTCTGTTACAAAATACAGGCCCAGAAGGATTGCAGGGGCCGATATAATCTTTTTCCTCTTAGCAGGAGGAAGATTTGTGATGGCACCGAAAATTCCAACAAAGGGTGGAAGGAGAGAATGGTCTTGGTGAGCGGGAATTGGAGACTCCCTAGCTCATCGGGATTCAAAGTCCCTAGCGAATTCGACCGGCCCCTATTCCCTTCCTTCAATCCATTCCACAGGGGGTCATGCTACTACGATTAGTGCAATGATAAGTTGGGCCTCCATGTGCTTAAGTTTCTGGGAGCACCTGATAAATTTAAAACTTCAACTTACATCAGAACCTGTTTTGAACTTCTTAAATCAAAAATTTGGGGACAGCCCTTAAGGATGTGTAACAGTTTCCTGACGGGTTCTAATTTGCAGGCCTTGTCAACAGAAATGCTGAGAATCCCTCAGGTCGTGCTGAAAAAGAAGGTCAAGCGGGTAGCTGGCCATCAAGTGATAACTCCAGCATCGGGTGAGGATCAAAGCGGACAGGGGTCGCAAAGTGTTCCAACTCTCTTGCCCGGTCATTTTCTTTTGCCACCGGTGGAGGATAGCCCGGTGATCCCACCTCAACAGATGGGGAATATTCAAATCAATCAGACCCCTTTGTCAAGACTAGAGGAGGTTGTTTACCCTTCTGGGGTCGTTCCCACTCCTGAATTCTGGCTAGTTAAAGGGGAATCCAACTTGACAGGGACGCGACATCCCCGAACAGAGGAGGATCTACCCGACCGGTTTGTTAGGCCCCGTACGACCACAATGTCGTCTCCCATCATAGTAGATGACAGCGGGGTTGCAACTGAAGAGGAGCGACCCGTTCCATGGGCACCAAAGATCACACTCCCGGGCGGAGACTTTCTGGTTACGGGGCACGCAACTATTGACAATGACGTTGCCCTTCGGGCAATGGGTTCCTAGATCTGGACACCCGTTGACCGAAAGAGACTGAGAACGATTAATCGGGAGGAATTGGCCCTGACAGGTCCAGAGGTAGCTATGAAGGTACTGCTTCAACCTACTGCTTCCTCAATCGTACTTAACATTTTATTTATTTCTTTATCAGGCTAACACCTGTCCTTTTGGCAGATGTTTTACTTGACCCAGACCTACAATGCAAAGATGGAGGAGGACACCAAGTTGCTCCGAAAATCTAATGAGCTTCTGAGGCTGAAAGAGGATTCCCGGATGAAGGTTGCCAACCTGTTGTCCATATCCAATGAAAAGTTGGATGTTCAGACCCAGAGGGCTATCTCTGCAGAACAGCAGCTTCGGGTTGCTCAAGATAAGATTAATGAGATGGAGGTGATCAGGCGGGCCATATTTGCTGAAACGGAGGCCTTAAAGGCTGAGAATGAGAGCCTGAAAGCTAGCAATGAGAGCATGATGGCCTCCAATTCGAAGCTCCTGGAGCAGAAGGCATAGATCGAGAATCTCCTTGCAATGGAGAGGTCGGTGGTGGAGATGTGCCACCGGGGTGGGAACGAAATGTACAAGCGTTTCTGCGACACTTCCTAGTACCGAATCGGGTTTGGTTGGAGGTCATGTTTCAATGACATGCAGAAACCTGCTGAGGAGAGGGACTTTGCTTCAGTGGAAGAGTTGGATGAAAACTTGGGCATCGCTCCACCGTACGACGATCCGGTCGGTGGTCCGGATGACGTTCGTTTCTGCGAATTCCTGACCAAGCCTCTCCCGGGGATGAGCATCACCGCCCCCTCTGATCCTCCAGCTCCTGATGGGAGCATCGTTCCAGGGAATCCCAATGAGTCAGGCACCGGTATTGGCCCTTAGGATTTTGTGTTTATAAAACATATTGTAAGCCTTGGCCACTGGGGCCCATTTTAAATGAAGGATCATAGCTTTTGTCTAGTTAACTTTTCCAATGTTTATAATATCATAGTTCTTGTCCACTTAGTTTATTTATGTTAATTTTGTGCTCTCTTCTGGATCAGTGTTGTGTCTTTGCGCACTTCAGGCCATGTGATAGGCAATGTAACACTTGGATTCTTTTTGCAAAACTTTGTGATCTCTTCAGGATCAGTGTTGTGTCTTCGGGCACTTCAGGCCATGGGATAGACAATGTAACACTTGGATTCCTTTTGAAAAATTTTGTGATCTCTTCAGGATTAGTGTTGTGTCTTCGGGCACTTCAGGCCATGCGATAGACAATGCAACACTTGGTTTCTTTTTGCAAAATTTTGTGATCTCTTCAGGATCAGTGTTGTGTCTTCGGGCACTTCAGGCCATGCGATAGAAAATGCAACACTTGGTTTCTTTTTGCAAAATTTTGTGATCTCTTCAGGATCAGTGTTGTATCTTCGGGCACTTCAGGCCATGCGATAGACAATGCAACACTTGGATTCTTTTTGCGTTTCAGTAGATATTTACGAGTTATTTTGTCATAATAATGATTTTTACTAATCAGGTACTATAGCCTTTTTACAAAAAGATCAAAGTAAAAACAAAACTTGGCCCATTAAGGGTAGTACCTCTTCAGGCAAGAGGCGTTCTGGGAGTTTGCTTCTATTTTGCCATCAATATTCCTTCGGACGCGGTATACCCCGCGACCGATGACTTCGGTAATGGTGTACGGGCCCTCCCAAGGCTCCCTGAGCTTGCCTACGAGTCCGATTTTTCGCCTAAGGACCATGTCTCCAACCTGGAACTCTCTTCTTTTGACTTTTTGATTGAAGTGGTTCAGGACTTGCTGTTGGTAGGCGGCCAACCTGATCCCGGCAGCCTCTCTTCTTTTATCCAGAAGATCAAGATTCTGAGCCAGGTACTGGTTATTTGGTCCTTCAACCCATGCATCGCTCCGGAGGGTTGGAACCCTGATCTCTGTTGGTATTACGGCCTCAGTGTCGTATGCCATCGCAAAGGGGGTTTCCCCGGTGGGTTGTCTGGGAGTTGTTCTGTATGACCAGATAACCTCAAGTAGTTTCTCTAGCCACGCTCCTTTGGCCTCCTCAAGCTTTTTGGCCAGAGTGCTGAATATGGTTCGGTTTATCCTTTTCGCCTATCCGTTTCCTTGTGGGTACCCGACGGAAGACGTATTTTGGTTGATACCGTGCTCGGCGAAGAACGTTTTCACCTCACTATTGTCAAGATTTGTCCCATTATCCATCATGATTGTCCTTGGCAGACTGAATCTGCATATTATGTGCGTCCATACGAATTTGATAACGTGGCTACCCTTGATGGTGGGATAGGCTTCTGCCTCTACCCATTTGATGAAGTAATCAGTGGCTATAAGGACATAAGCGTTTGACCGGATCACTTTTGGAAGGGGTCCGACTATATCCATTCCCCATCGGGCGAATGGGTGTGGTACAATGGTGGGATGTAAGAACTCGAGCGGCCGATGGATGGCGTCTCCGTGCATCTGGAATGGCTTACATCTTCGGACGTATTCTTCGGCATACCGAGACAGATAGGGCCAGAAGTACCCCTGAGAGAGTATCTTTTGGGCCCCACTGTGAATCTCTTGCATTACTGCTCTAGATTCTGACGGTGTAATACCTCTCAAGTAAGGACCTGAAAAGGATTTTCGGTAGAGTTGCCCGTTTATAACTGAGTATCGGGCTGAATTCCTCCTGATCTTGTAAGCTTCAGCTTTGTTTTCGGGGAGAGTTCCATTTCGTAGGTAATCCATCAGGGGATCCATCCTGCTGGGCTCCTATGGGATAAGCATTACTCGTTCGGGCTCCTGAATACTGGGCCTGTGAATAGAGTCCACTAGTGCAACCCGGGTCAGGTCTTCTCCGGCTTAGGATGCCTGATTGGCTAGGTGGTCAGCTTCAAAGTTTTCGCTCCAGGGGATTTGTGTGAAGGTTATTCTTTGAAAACTTTCTGTTTCTTTCAATACGAGTGCCCGATACGACTCCATTTTCGGATCCTTTGTTTCATACTCCCCGTTGATCTGACGGACGACCAGTTGAGAATCACTGTGTACTGCTAGGGACTGAATCTGGAGGCTTTGGGCTATTCTCAATTCGGATACGACGGCCTCATACTCTGCCTCATTGTTTGTGGCCAGGAACAGTAGTTGCACTGACATATGAAGGTGTGTCCCATCAGGTGTCAAGATTTCCAAACCAAATCTTGATCCGGAAGAGCTGGCTGATCCATCCACAAAAATCTTCCATGTGTCCGGTTCACTTTTCTGGTCTGGCTCTTCAGTTTCACTTTCAAGTAAAAAGTCCGCTACTGCCTGTCCTTTGATGGAAACCCGGGGTATGTATGTCAAATCGTATATACCCAATTCAATGGCCCATTTAGAGATTCTCCCTGAGAGGTCGGGCTTTGACATAATAACCCGTAGGGGTATGGTTGTCGGGACGATGATCGGGTGAGCTTCAAAGTAATGCCTTAGCCGTCTCTTGGAATTCACCAGTGAAAGAACCAATTTTTCCTGCCTGCTGTATCTGGTCTCTGCCTCAGCCAAGGATTTGCTGGTGTAGAATACTGGCATTTGATGGTTTTCGTCCTCTTTGATGAGGGCGACGCTGGTCGACACAGATGACACTGTTAAATACAGATATAAGACTTCATCGGGATTTGGTGTGGATAGGATTGGGGGCATGGTCAAGTACTCTTTCAACCTCGCCAAGGCTTCCGATTGTTCAGGACCCCATATCTCACCCTTCTTCGCCTTGATTGCCTGAAAGAATGGTCTGCATCGATCAGTGAGTCGTGAAATGAATCTGCTAAGCGCAACCACTCTTCCCGTCAAGACCCGAATGTCTTTATGTGTCCGGGGCTCCTTCATTTCTATAAGGTCCTTGACTTGTGTCGGGCTGGCCTGGATCCCGGTCCGGTCTACAATGTGCCCCAGGAACTGTCCGGATGATACACCAAAAGAACATTTTTTCGGATTAAGCTTCATGCCATATGACCTGAGGGTGTCAAACACTTGGCGTGGGTGGGTAAGATGGTCCCCCTTCTTTCTGCTTTTGACCACAGTGTCATCGATATAAGCCTCAATTATTGTACCCATCATACCCTTAAAGATCTTGTTGACCAACCTCTGGAAAGTGGCACCTGCATTTTTCAGTCCGAAAGGCATAACTTTAAAGCAGTATGTACCTGTTTCGGTAATGAATGAGGTATTTTCCTCATCCAACGGGTTCATTTTTATTTGGTTGTAACCTGAATAAGCATCCAGGAAGGTCAAACGATCGTAGCCAGCTGTAGCATCAACCATCTGGTCGATCTTTAGCAGTGGAAAACTATCATTCGAGCATGCCTTGTTTAAGTCAGTAAAATAAAAGCAAACACTCCACTTGCCATTCTTCTTCTGCACGACCACCACGTTGGCAAGCCATTCGGGATATCTGACCTCCCTGATAAAGCCGGCCTGGAGCAATCTGGATACCTTATCTGCTATAATTTGGTTCCGATGTGCCCCCATGCACCTCTGCTTTAGTCTGATGGGTTTGACGTCCGGGTCAACATGGAATGAGTGTTGGGCAATATGAGGATCGATCCCTGGCATGTCCGTATGCTCCCATGCGAAGACATCAAAGTTGTCCTGCAGCAATTGTGTTAGTTCCTTAAATTCAGGGTCGGTGAGGTTTGTACCTGCAAAAGTAACTTTTTTTGGATTGTCGGGCACAACATGGATTGGTTGCAATGGTTCGATCAGAACTGGGATACCTGGATCCCTCTCCTTTAATTGTTGTTTGGAGCCTGAGGTTTGATCCTTAGAGTGGGGTGCCACTGGGGCTTTCACCTTCCGGATTTCTTTCAGGGTGACCGCATAGCACTCCTTGGCGGCCACCTGGTCACCTTTGACATCAATGGTACCTATACCGTCGGGGCTCACACACCTCATGACCTGGTGAAGAGTTGAGGGTATACCTTGCATTCGGTGAATCCATCCCCTTCCCATGAGCAGATTATACGAAGGTTTGACATCCACTATAACGAATGTCTCGGTCAAGGTCCTCTGAGCGGCAGATACTGGCAACTAGATTTCCCCGATCGGCTTGATTTGCCTCCCATCAATACCTGCAATGGGGCACTGGGATGCCACAATTTCAGATGGATTGATCTCGAGCTTTTAAAAAGCCCACTTGGTGATGACGTTGGCACTGCTACCAGGATCGATCATGACTCTCTTCACAAGACAGTTGGCCACCATTAGGGTCACAACCAGAGGGTCGTCATGCGGGGTCTGGACATCCCGAAGGTCCGACACCGAGAAAGTGATCTGAGCTTCCCCTGCTCTATGGTGGGCCCCGCTGATCTCGTTGACTCTCCTCATCTTACGAGCTCTCCGAAGATGGCTCCGGCGTGATCCTTCGGTCACTTTGGATTGGGGGCCACCATGAATCATATTAATGACCTTGACCGACTGTGCGTCCGAAGAGTTCCCGGGGGTGCTAAGGGCCTGTTGGTCAGTCTTTGGTCTGTCCCGATAGACGTAATCTCGGAGTTCCCCACGAAGCAGTAACGTCTCCACCTGTTGCCTTAGGTTACGACATTCATTTGTGATGTGCCCGAAATCGCCGTGGAAAACACAGTGTTTTGACTTGTCCCTTTGGTCAAGTGGTTGTCTGATGGTCGGGGGTTGCTGGAAAATTCCTTTTGTTTTGTTCTCTTGGTAGAGTTTCACAAGGCTAACCTTCAGGGGTGTCAACCTTTCTTCGAATCTGGGGCGTTTGAATTGTTTTGGGACTGATGATCCCGGTGAGGTTGATGGCCCAGATGGAGTTGATCGCTTTCGATCGGTCAATCGATCCCTGGATTGAATCTCAACACTTACGAAGGCTGACCTCCTTTGCCTGATAGTTTCCTCTTCTTCAATTCCCAAGTACCCCCGGGCCCTGGAGTTTAGCTCCCCAATGCCCGATGGAGGGAGTTTTACCAGAGACTGATGGAACTTAGTTCCTGGAATGACGGCCATCCTGAATGCCTCAACAACAGAGTGCTGGTCACAGTTATCCACAGAAGAGGATTTGATGTTGAATCGGGATAGAAAACTTTTCAGTGACTCTCCTTTCTCCTAGATCATGGTGAAGAGGCATGATATGATCTTCTTCTGTCTCTTGTTCCATAATACTGGGCGATGAAGAGCCTGGTCAACTGCTGCCAGCTGCCAATGGATCGGGGTGGCTGCTTCCTAAACCACAATAGAGCGGCATTAGCAAGGCTTATGGAGAACACTTTGCAAAGCATGGACTCGTTCTCAGCGTACAGGGTCATCTTCTGATGGATCTGATATATGTGTTCTTCGGGGTCCCTTGTGCCATTGTAAGGGGTGAACTGGGGCATAACGAACTTCTTTGGGAAAGGTTCTTGGGTTATTTTGTGGACGAAAGGTGACTGTATCAATTCAGTGGATGCCTGGATGGCCATGTCATCGGTAGATCGAGACCTCAAGTCCCCGAGAACTTTTCTTTGGAATTCATCCATCATTGCTTGAAGTTTTTGGGGGGTTATGGACTCGTCGGCTGCTGGAGCCTTTCCTGAGCGCTGAGAAGACTCGGCATGCTCTTCAGGTCTGTCGCTGCCCTGCTGGTTCAGAGAATGGTCGACCGCCGCCACCGGAGGGTCAGGTGCAACAACCGGTGGGGCAGCAGGTTGTGGAGCCAACCTCGCCATGAGTTTCGTATTCTGCCTTTCCAAAGCCATGCTACGTTCCTCAGCAACTATCAAGCGTTGAAGAATTTGCTCCCTGGAACCCTCTGCACGATTGTCTGCAGTGGGTAGAACGTCTGCCTGTGAACGAGTGATTGGCATCTCTGTCCGGGGGGGGGGGGGGGGGGGGGGGGTAGTGAGTGAAGGTTTTTTAAGGTGGTAGTTGATCTTTTGGTTTGACAAACAGACTCGGCTTTTTGAGATGGGAAGAAAGAGGCGATTTTACGGATCCCGAAGAGCATATTTGAAAAATCAGGAACTCCCAGTGTCTTCCCACAGACGGCGCCAATGTGTAAATGCCCAAATTTGCACAACACAAGAGAGAATGATTTTATTAATTTTTGATTTTCTTTATATACATTATCATAATGGGCTTGAGGCCCATTAGGGCAATGAAGCCTTGATTACATCACTCTCACATCACTACTTTAATTTTCTAAAGGAATTCAAAAATGCAATGGGCTTACAAAAATCTAACTGGGCCATCAGCCCGATGGGTCTGGTGCCTGATGGCCCCAATTGGGCTTGGACATTTCCACTCTTACAGGTATGGATTAAAAAAGTTAATATGGTAATTATAAAATGTAAAATGAGGTTAATTGAAACAATTATTAATAGGGTTATTTTGGTAAAAATGATATGTGAGAATAATATCTATAGGATATTTTAGTAATATGTTATTAATTAAGTAAGTGTATGTTAGTCTGAAAAAATATTAGATTTGATTAGGTAAAATGGTGATGTTATGGTAACTTAGCAAAATTTAATATTTTAAAGGGTATTATTGTCAAGTTGTGTAATTTGTAAATAAGTTTACACTTTCGTTATTTGTTGTAAATACAATTTCTCTCTCGTTATATTTGTAATTATATCTTATTTTATCGTTAAAATTGTAATTTTTCCTAGTTTTTTACCATTCAAACAAATATTACACGCATATACATAAAAATTCTATAATTTATAGCTCCTCTCATCTCTCACATTCATTCTCACCAATGATCACCATAACTCATCTTCTCATTACCACCAGCTACAAAATGTTAGTTTCTCTCTCCCCCTCTATAGATCTCTAAATATGTGTTGGTTCGTGGACATTCAACAATTCTCTTTACTGAAGCTATGTCTGAAATTCAAAATAAAAATGTAATAAATAAAATCATGAAAGCTCCATAAACAATCTCTCTCTCTTTCTCCCTCTCTCTCTTTCATCCTCTAAATGCGTATGTGTGAGAGTTTTTGGGGGTGCGGGTGGAGGTGGGGGTGCGGGTGTGTAATTTTTGGCTTAAGAGTTTTTTTTTTAATTTTGAAATTTGCAAGATTGTGTTTCATAATTTATGTTGATGTATAATTTGAAAGAACATACTTACGGAACAGTGGTTTAGAACCAAACTGAACCATTATTGGTTTGGTTTGGTTCCTTACCTAATGATTCTGGTTTTGGTTATTATTTTCAAAGAACCGTTGATAATGGTTTGGTTCCAAAATTTTCAAGAACCGTACCGTGTGCAGTCCTACTTAGACCATCTGAAATTTACCTAATATTCTACATAGACTTCTCCTCTTTCCAAATATTACACCTAAACTCCCTGAATTTTGACATATTGTATTCGCAAAACCTCCTTCATTCGTTGACAATTGACCAACGAAATCTGTTGACATCATTAAAAATAATGTCATTTAGACATTTTTGTCCTTTAAATATATGTGTTGTCAAAACGTGATTGTTTCTAGTGTATACTAAACAAGGGTATTTTGGTCTTTTCAACCTATATACTTAGAAAAATATACCGCGTCACTTAGAGGGGGTCTAAGTGGAATATTTGAAAAGAGAAAGAGTTTATGTGGAATAGAGACAAAGTTTAGAGTGTTTAGGTGGTATTTACCCAAAAAAAAATATAACACGAACTAGAAGAAATTAAATGATTAAATATTCTACTTATACCAAAATCCATGAAATAAAAAGAGTTTGCATGTAGTGGTCATCCACTAAACTTTACACCTTTTTTCTGATGATGTCAGTTTCTTCAAAAGAAGGGGACCGGACATTACGCTCCTGTCACTAGTGTCTGCATGCATTTTAATTTGCTGGAAGCCACACAAAAAAACCAAAGTTATCGAATCACAAGGGTAAGAATGTAAAATCATTATACCCAACACGTCACCCTTTCACATTTCTTTGTGCGGTCACACTGCAAAATAATATAATTATGGGTTAACTTCATTTACATCGGTGAGATTTATCCTATCTTTAATAAGATTTTTTTAAATTTGGTAATCTTCATTTATACTTCTTATTTTTTTAAATTCACATTATTTATATGATTTGATATTTTTTAAGTGGGGTATTATCAAAACATAATTTAGTTGTTTTGAATACGGTTTTAAACACCACTGCTTTTCATTTTTGACACCATTACAATTCATGCTCAAGTAATTGTGTTAAAAATAGAAGTAACAGTGTCGTAAAAAATTAAAATTTGCTGCTGTTACAAATCCAAACGTTTGTGCTAAAAGGAGTTCTATTATGTTATTAATCAATAGATATATAACTAGAATTTTATATTTACACATCAGTGGACTAAATTGTATCTTGCATTCCTCTATGATATTTCTTTTTCAAGACTATAACCTCACTAATTTCCTTAATTTTAAACCAAAAGGTATTTTTTCTTCAAACTACCAAAAAATATAAAAAAAATTAAGTCCGAAATATAAAATAATATTTCGAACTTCCAATTAGGCTTTTTTTTTGTTCTTTAAATAAAAAAAAATCGGTAATTTCATTTTTTAAATATTTTAATATAAACAAATTTTTTTTATGCCAAATAAAAAAATTAATGCTGAAATAATAAAATTTGAGGATAGTAAATTTTGTTTCCAAATACCACTTATCTTAATATTGAGGGTAATTTAGATATTAAGTGATATTACGGGTATAAATAATATGAATTTGAAAAAATAAGAGATGTAAATAAAGATTATCAAACTTGAAAAAATCTAATTAAAAATAAAACAAACATCAGGAAATGTAAATAAGGTTAACCATGTAATGATAGACAATTTTTGACCGATATATCACTTATACGATGAATGTGGGTATAAATAAGGAAATAATTATTATATTGTCTGACTTCAAATTTAATATATACACGTGACTAATGACAAACGATCAAAGGAAATAGTTCGCTTTTCTTAATTAGCCAAAGGAAAAACTGATAAAAGAAATAGGATCGAGTTTCTGCAAGAGTTAACGATCAATATGAGTTTATAAAATTATGCATACATGATGAGGACTTCTTGAATTAATGGTAAGTCCTCCTTTCCCATTTTTTTTATTTATTTATTTTATTTTATTTTGAAATTGGGACACAAATATCGAATTGTTTAAATTAAATTCGAACAAGTTGATTAGACAGGAAAAGGCTTTCCAATTCCTCAATATATATATATATATATATATATATTTCAAAATATTGTTATATTTTTAATAAATACAAATGATTTGTCGGGGTCACAATCAGATCTTATGGGATTCATATTGTGAGTCTGCTTTACGGTCGTTTGACAATCTTGTTTTATATATATATATATATTTCAAAATATTGTTATATTTTTAATAAATACAAATGATTTGTCGGGTCACAATCAGATTTTATGGGATTCATATTGTGAGTTCGCTTTACGGTCGTTTGACAATCTTGTTTTTTCTCTTATTTTTGTTTTTTGACCCAAACTTAAGAACAAAATGTGTTTGGGTGACATTTGAGCCCAAGTATTTTCATCAACAGTAAAAAAAATATTCTCAAAACATGACCCATTATTTTAAGAACACCAAAAAGATGTTCTTTTGGTCTTGGATACTGTACACGGAAGACCCATGAACACCAAAAGGGTATTGGAGTGGAGAGAGGCAAGCCAAAAGAAACCATCATCGTCTTCTCCAATCCGCCCACCACCAACACCACTCCGGCATCTTCATCCTCAGCCACCGAGCAAAGCCCGTCACCACCACACCGCAACAAGCACCATCTCTGACCGCCGCCTCTCATAGCTGCGACCACCAGACGCAACACCATCTTTGTCTCTCTCTCTAAACCGAGCTGCTCCACCACCGACCTGAACCACCTCGCGACAACCCCTGTGTTCGACGAACACGTCTCTCTACCGACCATCCACCGCCGCTTCCGTGCGACTCCATCACTATCAGCTCAACCCAACTCCAACACTGTTGCTATTGTCTCTGCGAATTTATGAAATTAGGAGTCAATTTGGAATCTTGAATGTGTTTCAAAAAAGCACATTTTTTATTTTTTGCTCTTGAAATTAGGATTTAAATTTCTGAAATTGATTGAAACCTTGGGAGCAAAATTCAGAAGCTAGATTCTTATCCCTTGCTTCAGTGTCGAAAAAAATAAATATCCTTCTTTAACACTGCCTGGAGATACTTCAATCAATTTAGAATTTGTAATCTGAAAAAATTAGGATTTGTTTGAAGCATACAACGCACCCATCCATGCTAATACCAAAACTGCAAGTCCAAGATAAACCAGGTACATAGCATGCTGAAGAAGACTTGATTGAAACCTTTGGAGCAAAATTCAGAAGCTAGACCCAAACGTAATTTTTTATTTTTTGTTCCCGAAATTTTTTAGAAAAAATTTCTAATTAAACATGTTTTTGTTTCCGGATTACTCTTAGGACCAGAACAAAAATTTTTTTTATTCTCAAGACATAAAAAACAAAAACGAAAATACTAATTTCCAAACACACTATTGTGTGTGGATAAAATTATGAGAGTTTAGTCAAGCTGAAGATTGAAAAAGATCTTCAATTTTTTTTTCATGCATGTACACGAGTCCTTGAAAGTCAACACGTGTGACACCATGAGATCGACATTGCATGTGTAAAATACCAGAATTGATTGGTGTCGATTTTAATTTCCAAACAAATTTAAATGTGAGAAAGACATGCATGTCGTGTGCTTCTAATTAAGCTCTACACCCTCTAAGTTCATGGCACAACAAAAGATATATATATATATATAACAAGAATATGATCGACAAAGACATGCATGTCCTGGGCATCGAATAGCTCTATACCCTCTAAAATGGTAATACAAGAAATCAAACTCCCTTTATGACAAAATCCTCCATGTCCCTAACCTCCTTCCACACGCATTGCGTTTATTCAATTTTATTGAAGCTAGCCACATAATTAAACACACACTCTATAATGGTGGTACAAAAAAAATACACCATATATAATTATATATATATATATATGCATGGTGGTACAAGAAATATTAAATGTGACAAAGACATGCATGTCTTGTACATAGAAGCTCTACTCCCTCTATAATGGTTGTACAACCAACGGTCAGTTTTCTTCGTAGAATACGATGCAGTTTCTGACAAATTTTTCATGTCTGTAAACTACTTCCACACTCATGGTTCCATTCATTTCAATTTCTGGACGTTAACCAAAATTCAATGTGTAGAGGAGCTTTGACCAAAGATATAGAATGGTGGATGAGAAACAGATTGCTTCTTAATTCAACTGTGATTAATTAGATGAGATTGGGATTACGTTAACCGCTAACTAATCTTTTTATCATTAATTAATCATTCCCAACATGGATTATATATATACGTATTAGGTGATAAATCTGCTAAACCTGATTATTATGGGAATGATCCGGAAATATGTTACATCTGGTCGGGTAATTAACATGTTCCGTGTTTAAAAAGTAGTTGATATTTCGTGGTGACATTAATGTCTGTCTATATATACATATATATATATATATATCTAAACTTGATACTTATTGAAAAATGGTAGTTGAATACTTTTAGTGGTGGCAATGTTTTTAGGGTAAATGTTACTGACACCCCCTTAAAGATACTCTAATTTCACACAAACTTCCTTGATATTCACTATTCCCACTCGAACTCTCTCAAAATTGAATTTTGTCCCACAAAGACCCCCTCCGTCTCCACGCCGTTAAACTGTGCCGTTAACCACTCTGTGAATTGTCTATTTTGCCCTCAAAATGATATAAAATGACCTGCATATCCTTCTTCTTCTTCAATATGGGCATCTCAAAACCCTAACCCTAATTTATATATAGAGAGAGATTGGAAGTGGAAAATTGGGAGAGAGATTGAAGATGGAGATTATATATTTTGCATACCCATATATACATATATATATATATAGCTGCTATATATATACCCGTATATATATATATATACTCGTATATATATGTGTGTGTATATATATATGTATAGATCTATATATATATATGTGTGTATATATATATGTGTGTGCGTGTCAGTGTGCAGGGAGGGGTGTGTGTGTGTGAGAGAGAGAGAGAAAAAGAAATTTAAATGTTTTTTTAATTTTATATTTATTTTCGAATTTAGTATTTTTTTTGAAATTTAATATATATATATATATTCAATTTTATATTTATTTTCAAATTTTATAAATTTTTATATTTTTTTCGAATTTTATAATTATTTTCGAAATTTAATATATATTTTTAAATTTTTATGTTTTTTGAGATTTTTATATTTATTTTCGAAATTTAATATGTTTTTTTGAATTTTTTTTTTCGAAATTTATATATATTTAATATTATATTTATTTTCGAATTTATAATATTTTCAAATTTTAAAATATATTTTTTTGAATTTTATATATATTTTGAAAATTTAATACAATTTTTTTTGAATTTTATATATTATTTTTGAAATTTATAATTTATATATTTTTCTAATATATATATATATATATTCGTAATATATATTTATATATTTTTGTAATATTTATATATATATATTTTCGTAATATATATATATAGATATATATTTTGGGCATATGGGTAATTTCATACTTTATATATTACCCTAATGTAATAAGTGAAACTTATGGGGTGCTACTGCAATTTACCCTTTTTTAAAAAATATATCGAAGGGCAAATTAGTAATTTCACAATAAAAAAATCAATAAATCTAACGGCCGTCTGTCAGAGGGGGTCTGTGTAGGAATACTCAATATCGAGGGGGTTCGTGTAGGATTATGATCTCTTTGAGGGGTATCGGTGGGAATAACCCATGTTTTTTTATAGAGAAATGTTATATTTATATGTATATATAGATAGATAGATACATATATATTTATGGGAAAACATCTCTTACCCCCCAGAGGTTTGATAATATTGCACGCGGTATTTTTTAGTTTTCAAATGTATCAGTTACCTCCCTCCAGATTAGCTCTGACTATCACTTTCACCCCTCCGTCTAAAGTCAATGTCGGTCAACTCTGATTTCATGTGTGATTTACTTAATTGCCTTTCATATTATATTATAATTTTATGGTTAATTTCAACAAACCCCCCTAAATTATTGAATTTCACATTGCCCCCACCCTAATAGGTAAATTACAATTTCACCCCCTAAAATTCAAAAATATATTTTAAATTTAAAAATATATATATAATTTGAAAATATACATATAAAATTGAAAAAAATATAAAAATTGAAAAAAAATATAAATTTCAAAAAATATATATAAAATTATAAACAAATATATAAAATTAGAAACAAATATATAAAATTAAAAATATATATATATAATTCCGAAAAAATGTATAAATTTCGAAAAACATATATAAAATTAGAATATATATATATAAAATTAAAAATATATATATATATATAATTCCAAAAACAATTTCGAAAAACATATATAAAATTTGAAATATATATATAAAATTCGGGTTGGGAAAAATTTATAAATTCGAAAAAAATATATAAATTTCACAAAACATATAAAATTTAGAAAAATATATATATAATTCAAAAAATATATATAAAATTTGAAATAGCAAATGTAAAGTATAAATTAGAAAATTTTGATGGTTTAATCTTTCAAGCAAAAAGCTGCATAATAGCTAGAAGAACCCATCAGATTTATTAGAAAAAGAAGTGCTTAGGATTTGATAAACTTCTCACAATTTGGACAACAAACATTGAAATTTGAATAAAGTATAATTCACCTTCCTGTAATGTAGCCTTTACAAATATATGCATGTTTGAACTTGCAAAATCAATATTATTTTTGATCTTCAAAGTGAGTAAGTACACACACAATCAGAAAAAAAAGAAAGAAAAACCATTTTAAGATTATGAAGAACAGAAAAAAACCCATTTCGAATTTATATATTTTATCTGAATTTTATATATATGTTTCAAATTATATATATATTTCAAATTTTATATACTTTTTTTGAAATTTATATATATATATTTCAAATTTATATTTTTTTTCTAATTTTATATATATATTTTGAATTATATTTATATTTCAAAGTTTTATATTTTTTTCAGAATTTATATATATATATATATATATATTTTGAATTTATACATTTTTCCCGAATTATATATATATAGTTTGGAATTAGATATATATATTTCGAAATTTATATATGTTTTTCAAAATTTATACATTTTTCGGAATTTTATATATATATTTTGAATTTTATATATTTTTTCTGATTTTGTATATGTTTTTGAATTTTATATTTTTTTTCAATTTTTTTTATATTTTTTTCAAAATTTATATTTTTTTTCCAAATTTTATATATTTTTTAAATTATATATATATATATTTTTGAATAATATATATTTCAAATTTTATATATTTATTTAAATTTTAAATATTTTTTAGAATTTTAGGGAGTGAAACTATAATTTATCCATTAGGGTGGGGGCAATGTGAAAATTTAATAGTTTGGAGGGTTTATTGAGAGTCATTTCATAATTTTACATCCTAGTGGAGCTTCGATTCAAGGGAGATAACTGATATATTAAAAAATGAAGGGTACCGTGTATAATATGGTCAACCAGGGTAGGTAACAGATATTTTTCCTATATTTATAGTGTTCATTGAGGTGTCACGTACGAACCCATTGTTTTAGATGTAAACAAAGCAATGATTAAAAAATAGGGCTATTATCATAAAAACCTCAATACTATGACATTTATATCAAACAATCTCCACTATTATCATATTGTCCCATGCATTATTAATTTGTCTCAAATTACCCCTTTTTACACTATTTGACTATACTAAATGATTATATTAACCTTACCATTTTAATTACTTATCTTAATTCTTTTATTTCAAGGATAATTACAAAGCAACAATAGAAAAAAAAAACACATGCACTAACAAAATTTTTCATCACATTCAACATAAAATTATTCAAAATTTTAATTTATAATTTTTTTTCATAAAAAATATTAATAGTAATGTAGACCCATTTCCTTTTAAATAAAATTTGAGATTGTGTTCTGACACACTTTTTCCGTCTTTGTATTTAAGGTTTACAATACGGCTCAAAAGATTTACCTTGTTCTGAGATGTTCTCCGTGCATACATCTTCTCCAATTTTTGCCAAAGAGCATAAGCATCATTGTCGTTGGCAAAATTTTGATAAATGATTTTGTCGATCCATTGTCTGATTAATGTCTGTCTATATATATATATAAACTTGATACTTATTGAAAAATGGTAGTTGAATACTTTTAGAGAAATGAATGACTTGTAAAATGAATGACTTGTAAGGTGACAACCCGTGTGCCAGAATTCTTTATGGACAATACTAAGGTCATGTCCCATAATAACCAAGTTTGTTCTTCTATATGATGTAATTCAATACAAGTTGGATACCTGACAAGAATATTTTTTAAAATAAATTGACCTTGATTTGTTTATTTATGAATTTTATGTCTAACTTCCATTTTAAAAATATTTTAGTATTGTCCATTCTTTATTCACTTTAATTTAATATGAAATTCTCTTTAATCCAACCCATTTACTTTAATTTAATTTCAAATTCCCACCCATTTACTTTAATTTAATTTCAAATTCCCTTTATCCCCTCTATGTTATTCCTCCTCCATCACAATTGCTCCCTCCACCTCCTCGGACAATCTCATACAGTACTCAATGTGAGATGACTGAGTTGTTATCAATATCAAATACAATGTAGAGATTAGATGATTGAACGAGTTCTAGAAATTCTAGTCAGAACATACACATATTAGTGGTTTGTGTTAGAAGAAAAGATGCTCTGATATTATGTTAATAAAGATAATAAAATAAAGACAATAAATAGAATGATGAAAAAGAATAAATATTGAACTATGTATTGAATTGTATATATGACAATAGAGATGACACATATATATATATAGGGGAGAAAGTGTAAAGAACATATAAACTTGGTGTGGTGTGGTAATATCTCTAGTAATTAGTCGCCAAAGTTTACGACCTTTGAGAAAAAACTGGCATGAACTTGAGCCCAAATAGTGTAATTATGGCTATTAAGAATGAGAGACTTCATAACGTTCCATAGTAATTGAATAATGGACTTGATTTGAGTTGGTTTTGAATGAAATATTCTAAATCACCAAAATATAACAGAGAAAGTGATGTAGAATTGAATGTTCGATCGATCAATAAGAGGTGGCGATTGATCGAATAAAGAACGGCGATTTCAAGCGCTGCTCTATCGGCAGCAAGATGAGATTTTCCCGCGAGATAAGAGAAAATAAGATAGAGAGAATTGAATCAGTGAAATGGTTGTTCTCTAGATAAAAAGTATCCAAAACAGGTCAGATTGAGATTTTTCCGTGAGACGAGAAAATATAGAGTACCCAAAATGGATCATATACCCTAAACAGGTCAGATTGAGATATTCCCATGAGACGAGAAAATAATAATAATAAAAAAAGAATAGAGAATAATGATGAAGAAGAAAGAAGAAATTGAGGCAATGATGGCACAAATTTAGATGGGGTGAAAGACATCTACCACCGATAATACATATATATATATATGTATACATATATATATATCAAAGTATTATAATTAAAGATTGCCGTCGGGGATGGAAGATGGAGTGTCATCCCCGACAAAGATGACATTACGCGGAAATAACTATAAAGAATTGATAGACTCTGATACCAATCATACCATGTCAGAAGAAAAAATGATTTCATATTATATTAACAGAGATAATATAATAAAGACAATAAAGAGAATAATGAATATTGAACTTTATATTGAATTGTATATTGAAGTGTATATATTACAATAGAGATGTCACTTATATATATAGGGAAAAAAGAGTAGAGAACAAAAAATCCTAAAAAGTGTAGAGAATAAAAAATCATAATTCTAATATAAACATGACTGAATAGCCTATCTAAATGGGCTCAAACCGTAATATATTCTAAGAGTTTGATTTGTTATCAACACCTTAACCTTGTTATATGTCAAGTCAAAGAAGTCATCAATTATTTCACTAAAACAATAATTAGGCCAATAGATAAATAAAATTAAACCATGCCATCACCATGTAGGCTGTACTCATAGTGAGGGCAGCTCATTAGTCGTACTAATTAGTATGCTCCTAATTGATTCAATTCAAAGGCTACTCAAATATCAATTTGACTCTAATTTAAAAAAAGATTTTAATTATAGGGGAGTCCTAAAATGTCATCTATACATCAATCTAAAGTATAAAAGTTCATGAATGTATTCTAAAAACCTTGTCCAAATAAAATTCACAATTTTTTATATAAATATTTTATAAACGATTTCACATACCAATGCCAAAACTCACACTAGCATTATCAAACTTTGACTAAATACATAGCAAAAGAAGAACAAAAATTAAATCTCTGGAAATGTTCTTAAGGTATACCTGGAGCATCCTTGAGTGACAGAGCCCATCCCCTAAATATCAGTATAAGTTCACATTTGCAATTGATGAATTACTACCGTCAATGCTACTAAAGAACAAAACCCAACAACAGAGCTATCAATTCTATCATTAAAAATTTGTAATACAAAACTACAAAAATAAACTAACGAAGCATCTTGTGCTTTTGTTATGCTACAATCATTCCTTTAGCTATATACATTCATAAATAAACAACTAATGATTTGCTTCAAAATTGCAACTATCAAACAATGCCTAGTTACAAAATACCAAAAAATCATACAAAGTGATACTTTATTTTCAATTGAAAAATTCATACTTGCTTCAAAACAATGAATTCAGAATCAAGCTAACATTCTTAAAAATGCAATTTACATGACTCATCTTATCTAATAAACAAAAACTTCTTTGTCTGAAATAAACATTGTTATAAAATAGAATTCGTATCAATATAAGCTAGTTTTTCATTTCAAATGACTAAACATTTATCGAACTCTTCCTCTTTTCCAAGTTGATCTTCAGTCAGTCGCTTTTGTCAAAACTGATATCACTTCTGTTATTTGTACATCAAAAAATAAAAAATAAATTGTAATAAATTATTGTCATAGAAAAACAAATTGAACCGGACTTCTTAGTCTAATTTTTTTTAAAGTAAAACATGTGTTAGGGAGAACATACCGTGCACAATAATTTTTCACTATTCAAATTATCTCTTTTAGTGATACTGTTTCCAACATCATTGATTGAGGTAGTAGGCATGTATTGCTATACAAGTACATTCAAAATGTCAGCAAATATGTGAAGTAGAAGTTGTCTTGCAAATTAAGTTCCAACATTTGAATAGAATAAATAATAAAAGTAAAATTTGTAATTGGGGTTTCCATTGTCATGCCTTCAACTAAGGGTACCTGTTATATAATAATTTTCAACATTAATTTTAAAAAAGAACATAGTCACAAAAAATATTTTAAATATTTTAAAAGCACCTGATTTTGAAACGAAGTGCATTGAGTCACACCAATAGCACCATTAATATCTATCCAACCGGTTGCACTTGACTATCAAAAAAATAATTCACATGAGATTGTACTGTTTGGAGTAACTAATGATACAGTACTTTAATTTGCAAACACTTATATACATGATTTATCACGTGACTTTCTTATGTTCCAAGGTGAAAATTCACATTCGCTGAAAGTGGTGTATTTGTGGACACCTCATTTTTTTTTACATCATTAGAAATACTATGACAATCCTGCATACAACATTTCTTAAAAGCCATTTTATAAAATTTTCTTTTAGGCATGTTAAAATTATATTACAAATGCACCTTTTTTTTTTTCTTGAATGATCACATTTTTCCTTTTGAGAGACCTGTTAAGACAAGAATGACAAGCAAAATTTAAAACATAAATAATAAAAATAATAATATAACTAATTAAAAGCAAGATGTATTACTTATGCGTCTCTTTATTATTTGATCTACATTGGACTCTTTTCTTTTTTAAGTTGGACGCCCCTTACTTCGCACTTTTATTGGACTTAATTTTTTTTTTGTCGGTCCCTGATATCTCTTGACAATTACTGTAATGTGGTGATGACATAAAACGATCTCAAGACAATTTGACACTCTCGCAATTTGACTTGTTAGTGTTTTTATACCCGTCCAAAAACAAAAACTAGGGTTTGCTAACCCTAATAGCCAAGCCACGAACAATTACAAATCAGAAAATGTACAAACACACACTAAACACAATCGACACAAAGATATATACGTAGTTCAGCCAAAATCGACATACGTCCACAATCTCAAGACAATTTGACACTCTCACAATCTTATTAGGGTTTGCTAACCCTAATAGTCAAGCCACAAATAATTACAAATCAGAAAATGTACAAACACACACTAAACACAATCGACACAAATATATATACGTAGTTCAGCCAAAACCGACATACGTCCACGGAGAGCACCATTTCACTATAATCAATGAAAGGATTACAAGGGGATGATTCACATATCATACACACGCACACACACACTGTATACTCACGCTTGTATCAGCTTATATTATTCCTGACTCTCACCGATATTTCACTCACACAAAAAATTACCACTCTGTATCTCTTCTAGTTTCTCTCAATCTTGTGTCAAATCTAGGGTTTCTCTTACCCTTCTGTGTTACACAACACCACACAGTCACAAAATACAATAGGAACAGCCCATGTATATATAAGAAAGGTTGGAGTGGAGAATAAGTCAATAGGAATCAAATCCCAATCAAAATTGGAGTCTTTAAAGCCTTCCTTAAAAATCCCGTACCTGGGCCAATGAGGACTCGGTGAAGTTCCTACTGAGTACTCGGTAAACTCGCAATGGCACGAGAACGCACGGAGTCCTTTGGAGAAAAACCAATTTTTTCCCACTTTTGTACTACCGAGTACTCGGTGGTTTTTCAATCCACCTTTGCTTTAAGACAATTTTTCTCCAATTCTCTTCTCGATCCTCGAGAAAATGAGTCATTAACTAACATGACTGACTCATACAAAACTTGTTCTCTACAAAATCCAAACTTTCTGAACCCAACGAGATCGATCAACATACAAAGTATTTAATCATTCATTATCTTGAAGGTTGTAATTTTCAATCATATTGGTCCAATTTTTTTCAATGTCCGCATTGGTCATGGAATCATATACAATAATCGTCGTGTATGACTTATTTCTTTATACTTTTTAAATCCACTAAACTTGGCAGGAATTTTTTTTATTATATGCCATAAGCAAAGTCGATGATGAGCTTTTGGAAACACCGTTTTCACTGCTCCTTGAATGGACATGCATTGGTCAATGATAATATCATTTGGTGGACACTCTCTCATGCATTCTAACCATGCTTTAAATAGCCATATATATGTCTCCTTATCCTCATTTGATAACAAACCACAACCAAACAACATTGATTGTCCGTGATGATTTACTCCAACAAAAGGAGCAAAAAAACATGTCATATTTAATTGTCAGGCATGTGGTGTCAAATGTGACAACGTCTCCAAGTGACTCATATGCTATCCTAGATCTTGCATCCGCCCATAATATATTCTTCGTACGGTTATCATCATCAAATTCTATTTTGTAAAAAAAATCTGAATTCATGTTTTGCATTTGAACAAAATATTGATGAATTGCTTCAGTATCTCCAACCTCTAGCCTCAATAGTCTTACTTTTGCAATATAATTTCTACATTCCTTTTTCCCAAAATTTAAATTCTCACAATCTCTAGCTTTGACAACAAAAGAATTAAATATCGTACTCAATGAAATGCCAACTTGATCATTCAACTCAAGTCTTCTTTTCGCATGATGACTTAGTTCTTTGTTACATCTCAAAAATCGTGATTTTGACGGGCTTAGTGCATGATTATGATTAAGTTTGACAAAACCCACAATGTATCAACCATCATCATCAACTTTCATGTTGATTTTGGCTTTACAATCAAATTTTGAAGATGGCTTTGGCTCGATAGAAATAATTGCAATATCTCTTGTCTTTCCGGATTTAGTAAATGAAAAAGTTACATACTTCAACTTTTTATCTTCATCAAACTTTCTATGTTTTCTTATAATACCGAAACCCTCTTGTCTACCATAATGCTTGTGAAACTCAAAAGCTTCCTTATCTGAGTTAAAAATCATACCCGTTTTAGGTACTTGAATGTCCTCAATAGAGTTGGCAAAATTGGACACGACACAACACGACCCCATTTAAAAGGGTTAGGGTTGAGCATAAAAGGGTCAAGGCTTAAAAAGGGTCGACCCGAACACGACACGAAAATTTTCGGGTCGTGTTCGTGTTAAACCCGTGTCGTGTCGGGTCGGGTCGGCCCGTTTAGTTAATCCAACCTATTTAAAAATTTAAATTATAATAATAATGAGGGTTGAATTAGTCATTTGAGCTAAATCCTAGATTACACTATATGCCAAAACCTATTGTTATACTTTCTCATTTCGTCTTTATTAATTTATTTATTTAACAATTTTTTTTTTGGTGATTCTCTCAATATTTTAGTTAATTTTTTAATTATATATTTTTTTGAAACGGGTTATACATGTCGTGTCATGTTACTTGTTTAAATAACAGGTCGTGTTCGTGTTTAATATTTTTGACACGAATATTAATCATGTTATGTTTGGATCAAGTCATTTCGTGTTCGTGTCATTTCGGGTTCGACACGAACACAACCAGTAATATGAAATTACTAGCTCTAGTCCTCAAACTCATTTGATGTTACTTCAAAAGCTTGTCCATTTGAGGACTTGACAGAATACTTTTGAATGCCTGGGCTCATATCTATCTCCATGACATCGACGATTTCTTGAAAAATAAAAATGATTTAGAATAGATACAAATTATAATATTCTCTTCTGAAAAACATCAATAAAAATAAAGTAAAAAAATAAAATATATCGTCTTTTCTCTCTACCGCAAAATTTAATAACATCTATTTTTATAGATTAAAACAGAAAACAAAAAGCAAAAGAAAAAAAAAACAAAGAAGACATTTGTGAGCACAATTCGCAAATGTATACCACAGTAACATTTGTGATTAAGAAAAGAGAAAAACAGAATTATACATATGTACACATACATATAGACAGGTATATCAAATCAGCCTAAATCCCACCAAATCATAAGAAACCCATTTAACTCAACACCCAAAAAAAAAATCAATCTTGAACAGTAATCAGAAAAAATGAATGATTTTTTGGTTAAATAACCACAGTGAAATGGGTAATGACTATCTATCCAGAAATTGGTAAAATAAGATACTGAAAAAGGAGAGAGAGAGAAGTAATACTAATACCCAACAAGAACATCTACATTTTTAGCCACCACTTTGAGGAAGTTTCCGGCACAAGAACCCATAGCTCTTGAGAGTGGAATACATCTTTTTTTTCTTAAAAAGACTCAGCAGACTCAATGAAAAGAGAAGTAGTAATATTTAAACAGGAATTGTCATGTGTGTTTTGATCCTAACACTATCAGGGCTAAACACTCATATTATCAAGATTTTTTATTGAAAAAACCTTCACAGATACCCAGGTAAGAAATATTATCCCATACAACACCCAACAGTCGGCGCGTCAGAAGACACGGTTTCACGCGTGCCACGCGTCTTCTTCCATCAGTGCGCGTGAGGACCACGTGCAGCACGCGCCTCCAAGTCCAGCCGCGCGTGAGGACCACGCGCTAACACGTCAGCAATGACGTCACTCATGCTGCCACGTCACTGATGACGTCACAGCCTGCCACGTGTCATCCCCAGACTCTGCCACGTGTCAGTCAACCATTCAGCCACGTCACTTGCCACGCGTCACTCCCTGCTGCTGCCACGTCATCACCAACTTTGCAAAATTACAGTTTTGCCCATCGCTGTTGTTTTGACTATTCCGAACTCATCCTAAGTCGGAATTGAGTTCAGTTAGAGGCGATCTTAAGGTTTTTGACCGTTCCGGACGCAACGGTACACTCCGTTTTGCGTGATTCCACTCTGAATATATCAAACAAGCCAGGAGGGCTTAAAGATTCTGTTTCGATGGACGATTCAGGATCCGGAGCGATGATCAGATTGACCGCAGCCAACTATTCATTGTGGAAGTCAAAGATGGAGGATCTTTTGTATATTAAAGATCTGTGGAAGCCGATCAAAAGGACCGACGATGCACCTGACGACAAACCGAAGGACGTGACCGACGGAGACTGGACGGTACTTAACCGAAAATGTGCCGCCCAAATCAGACAATAGATCGATAAAAGCATTTACCAAAATTTTGTCAAAGACAATGATGCTTATGCTCTTTGGCAAAAATTGGAGAAGATGTACGCACGGAAGACATCTCAGAACAAGGTAAATCTTTTGAGCCGTATGGTAAATCTTAAATACAAAGACGACAAAAGTGTGTTAGAACACATGAGCGAATTTCAGAGGCTGTTGGATCAATTCAACTCTATGAAAATGGTTTTAGAAGATGAGATGCAGGCAGTATTCCTATTACACTCTCTTCCGAAAAGTTGGGATACGCTATTTGTTTCTGTAAGCAACTCAGCTCCAGATGGAATAATTAACATGGAAATGACGAAAGATAGAATGCTGAATGAGGAAGCAAGAAGAAAGGAAGAAGGATATCATCGGGAGTCAGAAGCTCTTGTCACTGAAAGACGAGAAAGAAAAGAATAGCGCGGTAGAAGCAAAAGCAGAAACCATCGCAATCAGCCACAGCATCGTGGGCGATCAAAGTTCACTTTCAGAAGAGATAAAACTTGTCATCACTGTGGCAAGCCAGACCATTTTATCAGAGAATGCAGGAAGCTTAAAGCCGAACAGTCTGGACAACAGACCAGAAATAGAGGTGAAGAAAGTACCTCAGAAGCAGCAGCAACAACCGGAGAAAGGCTCGTCATCGTTCAAGATGATGATTGTGTCAACTTCACATCCGAAGATTCTACCTGGGTTATTGACTCAAGTTCTTCCTGTCACGTCACTTCAAGGAAGGATATGTTCACATCCTACACAAGTGGTGACTTCGGACTTATGAAGATGGGGAACCAAGGAGCATCCAAAATTATCGACAGAGGTGATATTCTTTTGGAAAGCAGCAATGGATGCAAACTACTCCTCAAAGATGTGAGACATGTCCCAGATATTCGTCTCAACCTGATCTCCACCGGCAAGTTCAATGATGAAGGCTACAACAGTTATTTTGGTGATGGTAAGTGGAAGCTCACCAAAAACAATCTTGTGGTGGCCAGAGGAAAGAAGACCAGCTCGTTCTACACAACTCAAGCAAAACTGTGCAGAGTTGAGGTGAATACGATGGAGAAAAAAATCCCTACCGAGTTATGGCACAAAAGACTCGGTCATATGAGTGAGAAAGGACTCAAGATCCTTGCCAGAAAAAAACTCTTACCTGGAATGAAAGGTACTCCATTACACACCTGTGTCGACTGCATCATGGGGAAACAACACAGAGTTACATTCCGTAGTTCCCTTCCATCTAGAAAACCAAACATTCTAGATCTCGTACACACGGATGTTTGCACCATGCAAACCAGAACTCATGGAGGTGCCCTCTATTTTGTCACATTCATTGATGATCATTCCAGGAAGTTATGGACCTTTGCCTTGAAAACTAAAGACTAGGTGTTGGAAGTGTTCAAGCAGTTCCATGTAAAAGTTGAAAGAGAAACTGGATAAAGGCTGAAGTACGTACGTGCAGACAATGGTGGCGAGTACAGAGGACCATTCGAGGAGTATTGCAGACGCTTCGGCATCAGACTCAAAAAATCAGTGCCGAAAACTCCTCAACATAACGGCCTTGCAGAAAAAGAATGAACAGAACCATCTGCGAAAGGATCAGGTGCATGTTATCTAATGCCAAGTTGTCAACTCCTTTCTGGGGTGAAACAATGAGAACAACAGTTGACTTAATCAACCTATCTCCCTCAGTTCCATTAAACTATGATATTCCAGAGAAAGTATGGAGGGGGAAAGATGTTTCCTACAAACACTTGAAGGTGTTTGGCTGCAGAGCATTTGTCCACATCCCCAGAGATGAAAGATCCAAGCTTTACGGAAAGGCCAAACAGTGCATCTTCCTGGGATATGCCCATGAAGAGTTTGGTTACAGACTCTGGGATCCTATCAACAAAAAGGTCATTAGAAGCAAAGATGTGGTATTTTTCGAAGATCAGACCATTGAAGATCTTGAAAAATAGAAGAAATCAGATCCACCTGAAGAGTTACCAGCCAACCTAGACCCAGTTCCTTCACCGGGAGCAGAAAATGATGGGGGAGATATACAAGGAGATCCAGCTGATGACAATGCAGAACCAGAACCAGTTGCAGAAGAAAATCCGATTGATACTCAAACAAGGAGATATTCCAGAGAGCGACAACCGAATCGCAAATATTCCTCCGCAGAGTATGTGATGCTTAGTGACGGGGGAGAACCAGAGAGCTATCAGGAAGCTATTGAACACAGTAAAAAGGTGGAGTGGATGAAAGCCATGCAGGAAGAGATGAAATCATTGCATTAGAACCACACATATGACTTGGTCAAGTTACCGCAGGGAAGGAAAGCTCTCAAAAATAAATGGGTATTCAAACTGAAGTTTGAAGAAAATAATCCACATCCAAAGTATAAGGCAATACTGGTTGTGAAGGGATTTGGTCAGAAGAAGGGCATTGATTTTGAAGAAATATTTTCACCTGTGGTAAAAATGTCCTCCATCCGAGTTGTTCTTGGCTTGGCAGCCAGCTTAAACCTAGAAATCGAACAACTGGATGTAAAGACCGCATTTTTACATGGTGATCTGGATGAAGAAATCTACATGGAGCAACCTGAAGGATTCAAAACCAGAGGAAAAGAAAATCTTGTGTGCAGATTGAGGAAAAGTCTTTATGGGCTCAAACAAGCACCAAGACAGTGGTACAAAAAGTTCGATTCATTCATGGACCAGAATGGGTACAACAGAACCACTGCAGATCACTGTGTATTTGTCAAGAAATTTCCTGATGGAGATTTTATCATCCTCTTGCTATATGTCGATGATATGTTGATTGTTAGCCATGACAACAGCAAGATCAACAAGTTGAAGAAAGAATTGAGCAAGTCATTTGCTATGAAGGAGTTGGGACCGACAAAACAAATCTTGGGAATGCAGATCTCTCGAGACAGATAGAAACACAAGCTCTGGTTATCTTAAGAAAGATATATCGGCAAAGTTCTTAAAAGATTCAACATGAGCAAAGCAAAACCAGTCAGTGCTCCACTTGCAAGCCACTTCAAGCTGAATATGAAACAATGTCCTTCAAGTGAGACGGAAAAAGCATAAATGAAGAAAGTTCCTTATGCTTCAGCGGTTGGTAGCTTGATGTACGCCATGGTATACACGAGGCCTGATATTGCTCATGCAGTTGGAGTTGTTAGTCGGTATCTGTCAAATCTTGGAAAGGACCATTGGGTAGCAGTAAAATGGATCCTAAGGTATCTTAGAGGAACTACCAATATTTGTTTATGCTTTGGTAGTGGTAAACTTTTATTGGAAGATTGCACAGATGCAGACATGGCCGGAGACAATGACTCGAGAAAATCCACATCAGGGTATCTAATCACTTTTACAGGGGGAGCAGTTTCATGGCAATCCCTATTACAAAAGTGTGTTGCCTTATCCACCACAGAAGTTGAATACATTGCAGTAATAGAAGGATGCAAAGAGATCTTGTGGATGAAGATGTTTCTTCAAGAATTGGGACAAGAGCAGGAGAAGTATGTCATACATTGTGACAATCAGAGTGTTATTCATCTTAGCAAAAATTCAACCTTCCACTCAAGGTCCAAGCACATTGACGTCATGTATCACTGGATCTGTGACGTGCTAGAAAACAAACTTCTACAGCTAGAGAAGATTCACACAGATGATAATGGATCAGATATGATGACCAAGAGTCTATCCAGAGAAAAGCTAGAAGTTTGCAGAGAAGAAGTTGGTTTAACACCAGCCCCAAATTGGCAGTGAGGGGGAGATCAGCTGAAGACGTTCTCTTCCGATTGGTATGGAAGGGGGAGAATTGTTAGTTCCATACATGTATGAGCCGCCTCAAGCATGCTCTCCAACAGTAAACCCACATGCATGCAAGCCAAACCATCCAAATCATGCATGGCTTCAAGTCAAGCTTGGCGGCCAAGTTGATCATGCGTAGGAGGGAGTCTTGGCAACTTGTGAAGATCACGCCTAACATAAACCCACGCCTGTTGAAGATAGGGTTTTGTTTGCATATCCTTCACCTGCTATATATATGGGCAGTGTATGAAGATGAAAGACACAACTGTAAGACACAAGACAGAGAGAAGAGAGACAGAGTGATACACGAGAGGGTTGTAAGGTTGAAAACCACAGAGAGAGTCTGTGATGTTGTGAGTGAGAGTGTAGAGTTGAGAGTAGAGTGATTGTATCCTCCTCCATTCTCGGTTTATCTTCAAACCGAAGTTAGTGAAACCTCTCTCAAAGTGGACGTACCCATATTTTTGGGGAACCACTATATATTTGGTGTCTATTGTGTGTGTGTGTGTTTGCATTTGATCTTGGTTTGGACCCAACAATTATGATCATAATAATACTAACAAAAAAAAAACATAAGAACAAAAATCAACAGATAACATTACCTGATCTCTGTTTTCGTCTTGTGCGGAAAAAGGATCATCCTGAGCCATGTGAGAATAGGAAGAGCAGCAGATTTTTATTTTATTTTTTTGTGAAAACTAGTAATAGCGAGAAGAATTGATTAGCAAGGGAAAATGAGTTTTATTATGATTTTTAGATTTTGATTTGGTGATGGGTCATGAATTTTATTAGGTTTCACACAAAATATAGGTTTAGCGGAGATGGGTTAGTAGAAGATTAGTATGATAGGGCATTCTTTAGGGATTTAGAATTTAATGAGATCTTTATTTAATTTATTAATTTATTAATTTATTAAAAGCCACATAGATTTAAGTTAATATCATGAAAAAAATTTCCTGTCGACTTACTTTTTGCATCAATCTTGGTAACATATTAGTCAAAAATAAAATAAAATAAAAAGGAAGAAAAAAAGTGGATTTTAAGGACTGAGATTATATCTAGAGCCAAACAAGGAATATCTCCGTCCTACTATCAACTCACAGGGCCATCCCAATTTGGGGAGGAATGGAGATATCATTAGACCACAAGGTCATTGATTTGTTTTGATTATTACTTGTAACAAAATTATCAATAGTATTTTTTTTAGGATCAATTAATTAATTTATTCTTCTTTTCTTTTTAAGTTTTCAAATCCAGATTCATACTTCATATACGACATAATCAAGCTTATGAATAAAATTAATCGCAAATAAAAAATAAAACAAAGAACTCCAAAAAAATTTTTAAGAAGAATAATAAGAGAGAGAATTTGATAATTTACTGAATAGTGATTTCAATGAAGAAGAGAGATTGTAAACCAAAAATAATAGAAAAAATAGATATAAAAGAGATACATTTTAAAAAGTCAAAGATAATTATATATATAGAAAGTAATAATATTGAATTATGATAAAAAAAATTAATTATTGGATAAAATCTTATACAAAGAATATATAATATAATAAGAGAAATAATTATTTTTATATACATTTATATTCATATACAAGGCCTTCAAAATTTTGGAGTCTTTCTATTAGGCGGAGCCTTAATGGACTGCCTAAATTGCTTTACTATTGAGATGGCTCTATCAACACATAATGTATACTAGTGCATCTATGGTACAATGATATAACCTCATTTCCCTAATTGGGAAGGTGAGAGGTTCGAGCCTTCTAAAAAATATTATGTGCTTGTTTGGTAGACGGTGTGGAGTTGGTTTTTGGTTTTGGTTTGGTTGGAGTTGGGTTGGTTGGAGTTGGTGTGGTTTTATTTTGGTTTCAAACCATGTTTGGTGCAGATGGTTTTGGTGTGAAAAAAAGTGATGCTGAAAAACCAAACCATGTTTGGTAGAGTTGGTATGGGTTGAAATTCTGAATATTAATATATTAATAAATATTAAAATATATTAATATATGGGTTTCACATTTTATTTATTAATATATTTTAATATATTGATATTATAATATTAATATATTGATATTATAATATTAAAATATTTGGTAATTTGAAATAGTATGACATTTTATTTATTTAAAATAATATTTTTTAAATATATATGTTTTAAAAAATAAAATATATAAATATTTAATTTTTTAAAATATTTAACTTTTTCATACATATTTAATTTTTTTGAAATATTTAATTTTTCATAAATATTTAATTTTTTCGAAATATTTATTTTTTCATAATATTTAATTTCGAATTTATATATATATATAATATTATATGTGAATAGTGTCAAACCATTTGGACCCAACTCCAACCAAACCATCATTTGAGATGGTGTGAAATTTGATGGATTTGAGTCCAATGGAGTGATACTATTCACCCACCATTTCTGTTACACCATGTTTGCCAAACATGTAGTGGAGCAAAATTTTCAAACCAAACCCAAAATTTTGGCTCCACTCCATTAGCCAAACAAGCACTATGAATATTGTGAACTTGTGGTGTGTAAGTTTCTTAACATTAAAAAATAAATAAATAGAAAACACATATCTATCAGTTAATGCAAAACCTCTAGCCCTAGCTACCATTCCATTCATTTTCACCTAACTGTCTCATATGTATTATATGCATGTTACACGTTTACTGCATATGGAGCAGTTACATATATGCGCATGTGCTCGCGTTTGTGTGTGAGTTGTTTCATTTATCCTTCAATCAATTATCAACTATAAAGGAGGACACTTCGTTTAGGATCGCCGTATTTATGTCTGACACATTAAAATTGAGTCCTGACTTTTTTAAAATTGGACACTTAGTGGACACGCGTGTGTCCGCATGTCGAATACGTGGTGGGTCGGTTGATTCAATGAAAGATAGAGATCTTATGTAGCCAATAATTTAATTGATCACTTTTTGAACTTCAACACCTCTAATTCATTCTTTGACTTTAAAAATACTTGAATATCTTTTCTACTCATTATCTTGTGAGAGGAATTAGATCACATATTTATTTATCCACTATTTGAATATGAACAAGATAACATCACAAAGAACCAAAGATTTGGTATTTATACCTTCCAATCTTTGTTTTCAATTAAGAAAATTTTCACAATATAACGAGAGAGACTAAGATGACGGATGTTGGGAAAGATGCATTTGATTTTTTGGATAGTAGTAGAATGAAGAATTTTGAACATGTCAGACATTTCATTTAACTTATTTGTTTATTTTTTTTATAAGTTTATTTGATTCTCATTATTTAAGTGATAAATGATGTATCTGTGTAATATAATATGTATTTATAAAAAAAAATTATAATTTTTTATAGACGTGTCGGGGCCATATCGGGTCCTAAATTTTTGGAATTTGTCTTGTCACCGCGTCCGTGTCGTATCCGTGTCCGTGTCTGTGCTTCATAGATCAACAACAGTTCAATATCAATGTGATATGTAGCTTGCGGTATTAAATGGCCACTTGGCCTTTATACATGACAATTATCATATAATTATCGGGTAAATATTTCGCGGTTCGACTCAAAAATTTAAACTGATAGATATGACTAACATTCATCCATTATAAACCTCACTAACTTTTTCATCTTTATCCAGATATTGGACAACAAATGCACCATATAACATTATTTGAAAGGCAAACTTGTGTTTTTGGTTAGTGGAAAATGATCTTTTCTGTTTTATTTTTTTGTCAATTAGGGTTGGTAATGATATTTTCCGTAATATATCAACACGTTGAAACAACATTGACAAAGATTGGCTTGGGCGTGTCTCATGTGTTTTAAAAAAAAAGCGGTGAAAAAGTTCACCACAAGAATAAAAAGGAAAAATTTAAATCCAACTTGACCTTTTATATACTATATACTATCATTTACTCAGAGGAGAGAAAGGTAGGTTGGCGCTAAAGGTCATCGTTTGTTGATCAACTGTACAAAGAATGAACCATAACATTATTTTCCAAACATAACCTTTTTTTTTCAGATTAAATTTAGATTTATCATGACCATGAATTGTCCAAGAATTTGCTAGAACCACTTTCTATCATCATAGTACTACAGTTCCCATGCATTTCACTTTCACAAAAAAAAAAAAAAAAAAAAAATGAAAAAAAAAAATTGCATGCATTTCACTTTCAAAATAAAATAAAATAAAGGAATGTTAGCTTTATGAGTCAGCGGTCAGGAATTATTAAAAGAAGATTGATTGCTCATCACATTGCTAAAAATACACATCTTCATGCAACATACTTTATTGAACCTTTCCATGTATAAATGTGCTTATTCACCTAAGCCTTGAATAAGGCTTGCATGCATTTGGAAACTCTTATTCCATCTTTCATGCCATTCATGGCCACATATATTTTCGGCTAAGGAACGAGAAATCTTTCTGCTCATTTAAAATATGTTCTTTTAGCATATAGTACCCAATAATTAGTAGTTTCTTCTTTATTTTTGAGACCCTTCATCAACTTGGAAAATTTTATTTTATTTTTGGTTTTTATTTCAATTTCATTCAAGATGAGAGGATTAAGTACTAGTGTTGAAGATCCAGATCCAAATATAGTGTTGGCTCCTTCAATGGTACTAATCTTAGGGTCATTTGCATTTGCAATCTTCTGGGTACTTGCTGTTTTTCCTGCAGTTCCATTTTTACCCTTTGGTAGGACTGCAGGGTCTCTCCTAGGTGCTATGCTCATGGTGGTCTTCAATATCATCACTCCACAAGAAGCTTATGATTCTATAGACCTCTCCATTCTTGGCCTCCTCTTTGGGACTATGCTTCTAAGCATTTATCTCGAAAAAGCCGACATGTTCAAGTACTTGGGCAAATTGCTCTCCTGGAAATGCCTAGGATCAAAGGATTTGCTATGTCGAATTTGCATCATTTCAGCGATATCTAGCGCGCTCTTCACCAACGACACTAGTTGCATTGTCTTGACTGAGTTCGTCCTCAAAACCGCGTCGCAAAACAACATCAAACCACATCCATTTTTACTCGCATTGGCCTCGAGTGCCAATATAGGGTCCTCCGCGACCCCTATTGGTAACCCTCAAAATTTGATCATCGCACTTATGAGTAACCTCTCTTTTTGGGAGTTCACCAAGGGGATCCTCCCCGCGATGGTCGTGGGTGTTTTTGTCAATATATTATTACTTCTTTGCATGTATTGGAAACCGTTGTCAGTCAAAAAAGATCCAACTAAATCTTCTTCCTCGGAATCAAATTCCCAGGAAGAAGATGTGATTTACCAACTCTACCCCCCTCAAAACGTATCGCGCCCGATGTCTTTGAATTCTCACGAGTGGAATTCGATGGCGCAAGCGCTCATAAACTCGAAAAATTCGAGCAATAGGGTTAGGGGTGTTAGTGGGGTGACGAGTGGGGATGGTAATTTCTCTCAACGAGTGCAGGTGGAGAATTTCGCGACGAATGGATTAAATATTATTCCGGCGAGTACAACTAGTCATGACATTATGGAGTATGAGGAAGATTCAGGTCCAACTCAGAGTGTGGATTGGAAGAGATTTGCATGGAAGTCTAGTGTTTACCTTGTTACCATAGGAATGCTTATTGGTTTGCTTATGGGGTATAATATGTCATGGACTACAGTTACTGCAGCACTTGTTCTTGTTGTCCTTGATTTTAAAGATGCCCGGCCATGTCTAGACAAGGTAACTTATTTATACACATATGCATATATCTATCTGTATGTATATAGTATATGTGTACGTAGCTAATGTTGTATATATGTTTTTTTTCTTCTTCTTGTTACAGGTTTCATACTCTCTTCTTATATTCTTTTCTGGGATGTTTATAACGGTAGAAGGATTTGACAAAACAGGAGTACCAGACACACTTTGGAACCTAACTCAGCATCATATTAGGATTGATCACCTTAGTGGCATTGTGTTGCTTTCCCTTCTCATACTGGTTCTTTCAAACGTGGTTTCCAATGTACCTACCGGTAAGTTGATGCAACTCTTCATTTTTTACAGTCTTTTTGTAGGGTGGATATATAAGGTGACTAAGGCCGGCATAGCTTTTGTTTTTAACTATTTTCAAAAGAGAAAGAAAAGTAGGAGTCGTTTTGAGAAGATGATACCCTATCTTTTTCTAAATGTTCTTCCAATGCCCAAAAGCTATTCTAAATTTTTTTGGCAAATATTGTTCATAACAATTTTTTCCTTCAAAAAGTCAAAAGTAGTATTTGAAAAGCTAATTCAAACATGGCCTAAATTGAGAAGCCGATGATGTCTCAAGAAGCATCATATCTCATTTAATTTTCACATTTCACATGAGAGCAAACATTTTTTTAGACAGCAGAAGAAATAAAAGTTTTAGGTCATGTTTGGCATAACTTATGCTTCTGACTGTCCACAGAAGAAAAAGAGAAGCATAGTTATTTTGAGAAGCTGGTACCCAGCTTCTTTAAACGTTATTCCAAGGTCCAGAAGTTGTTATAAAAAAAATTTCAAACACCGTTCAAAATAATTTTTATTTCAAGAAAGTCAAAAACAATGTTTGAAAAGTCATTTCAAACATAACTTAGTGATGTTACCATTAAAAGGGATAAAATTGCAGTCATAACCTTTAACAACGTACTGAAATGATTACCTAATATTGTGTTTGGTACGCAGAAATGGAATGGAATGTAATGGTTATTTTCATTCTTTTGTTTGGTTTTAGCATTACTAATTAAAGAATAAAATAATTTTTTAAAGTTTTATTAGGGACATTCCATTCCATAGGTTTAGTTGTGAAATGAATTTTCATTCTCTTGAATAATTTTTCATTCCAAGAGAATAGAGAATGATCATTCTCATTTTAAAATATATATGAAATAAGATAATGGATGCAATGGGCATAAAATCACATTAAATATTTAAAAATTAACTTTTGTGGCACTAAACACTTTGTTCCTTTAAACACTTTTTTTTTTTCCCCTATAAACACTTTGTTCCATAATGAGTGTTAATATGGGGGATCTACGTGGAGAAGTCCTGTTCTATTATCTCAAAGTGCTCATACATTCAAGAGTTATCTTGACAGTTCCTTATCCCACATTTCCCAACTTTTTTATGCCCATGTCTATCTACTTCTCCTTTATCACGTACATTATTGATGGATCCATTTATTGTAATGGAAATCATGTCTTGGGAGAGTACGTAGAGGAAACAAATTGAAAATATATATATATATATATATATATATATCCATTGAGAGACAATACTTGATTATAAATGAAGTGGTGCCATCATGGTTTAAGTTTTGAATGAATGGTCATGGTGACTTTGTTAGATAACTCTGCTTGTTAAATATAATCTTATATTTTTTAAAAATTATTCCTCATTAATTTTGAAAAATAACGGATTTCACTAAAAACAACTACTAAAATACAAAATAACAAAAAATATATATTAAAAATTTAGACTTGAACAACCAATTTATAATAGAAGAAATAGTTTTATTTCTTTGATATATCGAGAATATAAGCCGACTAAGTACAGTACCCAAAAAAAAATTATTCATTTTTTTTTTGGACAAAAAACTATTCATTTTTATTGGCAATGGACAAAAAATTATCATTGATTGTTACTACCCGGTTACCTTGGAGCACCCAGTACCAGTCCCATAAAATCTTATCAAAATAAGAGTGTAGAAAAATACTAAATAGTAAGACAAAATAAGGAGTTTTTTTGAAATTTATATATCTTTGGATGATCACATAATCAATAGGATTATGTCTCCCCCATCCGCCTGGCTTGCCCGGAATGCTAATCGAGCGTGAGAGTGAACTCGGACGGGAGTGGTGACCCCTATAAGCCGTCCATTCTCACACGCCACACTAAACTCGATATGGCTCCATACGAAAATATTGGAAGAACTTGCTTAACATTATTGTTGGCAATTCTTCCTTTCCGGTGGTGAATGGAGAGGAAGGCGGCCCTCAAATAGCCTTTGAATTTTATTTTTAATTTTTTTTGTGGCAAGAAGTGTTAGATGCACGGCGGGACCACTAAAGAAAGGACTATGAAGACAAAAAGTCAGGGCTATTCCTGTCATTTAAGGAGGACTTTAGCTTTCCCAGTCTTGTCTGTTGAATGTGTGGCCATGAGATTTGATGTTTCCTTTGGTTGACATGACATCACACAAAGCCAATTATTGACTCATGAGTTTAATTTGCTGTAGAAGAGTTAATAAATTTCTTGTGGAATATTTTTCTGAATTACCCCCTTTTTTCTATTTTTGTATATAAATATATATATATATATTTTCTTTGTCCCAATTTATTTATTCATATTTAATAAAAAAATACTTATAAATTTTGTTTAAATTGAATAACTAAAACGGAACAAAGATAGTATATAAATTACATAATGGTGGTTTTTGCAGAGGTAGCTGATTTCTTATAAAGGTTTTAAATAGTCAACAAGGGTTGTACTTGTTCTTGCAATTGCTGCTTCAAATCAGGCTTTTACTAGTTATCATTGCATATGTACCTTTCCTACACAAAAGATGAAGGAAAAAGAAAAGATAGAGTGAAAATGACATGTTTTATTATGTACCAACTAAAGAAAATTGAGTGCTTGTTTGGAAATTGGTGTGATCTTATTATTATGTTCTTGTCCTAAATTTAAATTCTATTTGATAATGATTTGGTTTGATTCTAAAATTTATTAAATATATATATATATATATATATATACTTAAATTAGGGGGGGGGACTCTTTGTACTTTCAGACAACAAAATGATTATATTGTTATAATATATTTAAGTAATTATATTAGAAGTAGAACAACCAAAAAAGGGACCTTATTTTACTTCTCAATTAAAACCATGCTCCATTTTGGTGGGTATTTGCAACCACTGCATGCATAATAAGGCATCCGGACCTAGGGGTATTCCTATTGGGGCTTGGTTCCATTCCCGTTCCAAAGTTTTAAAAATCGAAATTTTTGGTTCCGCTCTCGTTCTTAATCCCGCAAAACCGATCCGGTTCTATTTTTTTATTATTATTCTTAATTTTTTTGCTTATAATTATAAGTTATATATATATTAATTTTATATGTTATATGAGAGATATTATATCATATATGTATACAGTAGATAAAGTCATGGTTCTGAATTAACAAGAGCCCAAAAATTATAAATTATATATATATATATATAAATTATCAGTATTATCATTTTATAGTATCTTTGGTATCAATAGCCCATCTCAAGTTTAATTAGTTTTTTATTTTTTTTTCTTTTCTTTTAACTTTTAATTGCATTTTTTTTTTCATTATTAGATACAAGTGTAACTTTGAATTTTTTGTTTCATTATTAGATGCAAGTGTAACTTTGGATTTGTAATAGTTGAAAACTTGAAATACTATATTTAATTTAGTTTATAATTATTTTATTTTTTGATATTTGGTGTAAAAATGATAGTAGAAATCGGAACTGGAACCCCTTAGGCGGTTCAATTCGGTTCAGACTTTATTTTTAAGGAACCGAAAAAAATAATTCGGTTCTAGTTCGCCGGCCAGAACTGGAACCGGTTTTGAACACCCCAAACCCAATTTGCATACTTAGGTTTGATGCCTGCCATTCACTTATGAGTGCTGCAATTTTCTTATTGCCTTTGCGTTACTCCTAAAATGTGAAAGTATGGACACAATTCCACAACAATACATTCCAACAATATATTAGAGTATTTTCTTATAACATGTCTTTTTAAGAATTAAGATGAAATTGAAATTTGTCCGTTATTTTTTCTTTAATAGATACCTGGATCGCTTTTCTTTATGCATTTGCCTACTGTGAGCGGGGTACGTATTGGCATTTTTTCTTTTGGGTATATAAGCATATAATATGTTGGATAGATATATATGGGTCAAGACCTATGTAGGAAACCCACTAGCCAAGCCCAATAGAATTCGAATTATACCAATATAGTACAACATGACAACATGTAAAACGGCCAAGTGGAAGCCATGTAGTCTAAGACTCTAAACAAAGAGATTTCTTCGGATCCTCAACTTCATCGATAATAGGATCATCTGGTGGAGGAGGAGGTGGATCGGCCATATATAGGAAGGGAAAAGGGTCCTGACTTTCAGGATCAGAGGTAGCACCTGAATCAGTAGCAAAAGGAGGAGAAACAGCCATCCCTGTCACTTCCAGAATTGCACTTCCAATATACAAACACGAAGTAGGACATGATCAAATAGTAACTGATAGGATCAAATAGTAACTGAAATAGAAATTGAAAATAGAATCAAAATCTAAAGAAGAAGATATATGTAAAACACACTTGATTTTATTGTTGGGACTCTGCCCTCAACATACACACCATACATCCTTATATAGGCTAAGGAAGGCCGATACAAAAAGACTAAAATGTCCTCTGTGGGATAGCCTAATAATACTGGCATGTGACATCAGCCATGACCTCAGGAACTTGAAAATACAATACTACCCTTACCGACAGCAGGAATGACATGAAATATATATGTCGAGACATCTATACCCTTACCATGGATTATTATTACAACACATCCTCACGACATCACTCAAACTGAAATATGATACAAACAGACAAAGAGATTACATCATTCATAACGTGATCAGTGATCACCAATCGGGAGGGTTCCAATCATCTGTGTGCCAGTCTTCAGAATTGTAACCACTTGGAGTGGTTTCCAGAGGATAAGAATGAAGATGAACCCTGTAGATGAGATGATCAGGATCTTGGAGATCCCATGAGTATTGAGCTTCATGATCTGTTAAGGTCTGGATAATCTTTTGGTGCCAATCTGCTAGATAGTAATCAGATGTTCTCCAGTGAGCAGTCTGGGAATGAAATAGGAAATGAGAGATAGTATGGGGAGGGATGCCATTATGGTGACAAATCTGAGTCCTGAAGGTTGAGAAATGAGCATCCAATTCATAAGCAATGATATTTTCATGTCCAGTAAAGAAGGAGACTTGAAAATGCTTTTGGACACGAATACCATTATCAGGAGTAGGCAAGAATTGTTTAGAACTCCAGAAAACAAACATGGGATTTTGATAAGGAGTACTACGGAGCTGAGCTTGCCAGAAAGATATATCACCAAACAAAGTTAACCAAGAACAAAACTTTAATTGGTCTGGGGACAGATTATTGAAAAGACATTGGGAGAGATATTGTAACAATTGAGATTTATCGAGAATGATCCCAATATGATAAATATCTACAAGGTACCAAAGTAGAAGAAACAACTCTTTAGAAAAATGAAAATAAAATGAAGGATTGAGTTCAAAGTGGGTTAGGAAATGATAAACTGGATGGAAGGGCATTGTTCGGATGGGTCCAGCTTCTAAACCATAACGGTGAATGTAAATGAGCTGCAGAGAGTGAACCATTTGACAACTACGGGCAATGAGGGTTTGTTCAAGGAGAAGGATCTGGAGATGGAAAGGGAAAGTTAAAGGCTCAAAACATGAGATCATAGGGAAACAAATGGGATTAATTTCTTTCTTTAGCCGAGAAAGGAAATCAGGGAGGACGTTAGATTTGCCAGGGATGTGAACTGCATCAAATGACCATTGGGAGAACCAATTTGCCCATCTTAAAAGTTGGGCTTTAGGATGATGTTTTTGCTTGAATTTCAACATGTTGGGAAAACTGCTGAGGTCAGTTTCAATTAAGAAATGGTGCCCAAGGAGATGAAATTCGAATTTCTCAATTCCTCTTTTGATTGCCAGAATTTCTTTATAGGTAGAATGGTAGTGAACCTCTGCAGAGGTAAAAGCCCCACTCTTATACCCACAAATGGAATGAGACTGAGTTGGAAGTTCTTCAAGAAGAATAGCACCCCAATAGAGATCAGAAGCATCTGTCTGAAGAATGCGCTTGCCAGTAGAAGGGATCTGTAAGGGGGGAAGTGTTTGGGAAATGGATTTTAGGGATTTAATGGCTTCTGTGCAAGAGGGAGACCAAGGGGGAGGAGTCTTTTTGAGAAGGTCAGAGAGAGGTTTTCTATAAGGGGCCAGGTAGGGGATGAACTCAGGCATATAATTGACAATGCCCAAAAACTGTTGGATTTGGGTACGGGTGAGGTTTTCTTCTGGGAATTGGAGAAGTTGGGTGGCTATGTGAGGCTGTAAAACATACTGGCCATGGGAAATTTTCATTCTCAGAAATTCAATTTCAGGTTGGGCTAGAATCATCTTCTTGGCTGAGAGCATAATGCCAAATTTTAAAACTAGCTGGTGGAAATCATGGAGAAGGATGGTATGGGTTTCAATGTCTGGAGAGAAGAGAAGGATATCATCTATATAGATGAGGGTTGAGGAGAGGATGGGATTTAAATTCTTTATCATCGCTTGCTGGAATAGGGAAGGAGCAGTTTTGAGACCAAAAGGCATGACAGTCCATTGGAAATGGTGGTCAGGTATGCAAAATCCGGTTTTAGGACGTTCTTCAGGTTGGATGCCTAATTGCCAAAACCCAGCTTTTAGATCGAACTTGGAAAAGACTTTGGCATTTGGGAGGATGGAAAGCATAACAGCTCGGCGGGGAAGAGGAAACTTAATGTCCTGGAGAAAATGGTTGAGGGGCTGGTAGTTAATGACCAATCTGAGCTTTCCGCGAACTTGTTCAGCTCGTTTATTTACATAAAATGCTTCACATGCCCACTAAGATGTTGTGGGTTCAACGAGTCCTTCAGATTGAAGTTGTTGTAGCTCCTGGACAGCAAGTTGGTAGTGGTCTGGATTCATTCCATGGTGGGTGGCCTTGGTGGGGTTCAAGTCTTCATTTTTCTTGAAAGGTAGATAAATGAATAAGTCAGGGTTTTTCCATAATGGATGGTCACAAATGGTGAGAAAGGTAGAGTGAGAATCTTCACAGGAGGTTTTTGTTATGGTGGTCTGGATAGTGGTTATGTCACGGGTAATCTGGAATAGGTTAGGCTGAGAGGTCTAAGGAAGAAAATAGTTTTTGTATTTTAATCCTTTGGGGAGCCAAGAAACATGAGAGAGCTTCTGAAGGATATCAAATCTTATGAGGAGATCCTTGTTCGGAAGATCTGAGCCCAAAACTTGGTGTTTAATCTGGACTCGAGGGAATAATTGGATCAGAATGGGTTTGCTCTTTAGGGTGATGGCAAATGATTCTCCATTAGCAGCAGTAAAGGGAAAATAACAAGATTGCCAATAAGATCTGGGTAACATGGAGGGATTCATGATTGTAGCAGCAACACCGGTATCAAAGAAAGCCACAACAGAGATGGGTTGGGAGTATTTTTCTGGAAGGACTTTAATTTGGGCAAGGGGTTGCACAAAGAGAGCTGGAGAGATGGAGAACTCAAAAGAGAAAAGGGGTGAAGAAAAGACTTCTTCTTCAGAAGTGGAAAAGATAGAGGAATCATCTGAATCGGATGCATCAAGGGAGAAGGCCATGATAGTGTGTGGAGAAGCTTCATTGTCAATAGAAAAGACTGATTCGATGTCAGCATCATCATCAGCAGGAAGGACTGAGGATAGAGTCTGAATCATATTGGTGCATGCAGTCTTATTAGGACACTATTTGGCATAATGGCCTTTCTTTCTGCAAATGTAACATCTATCAGATTTGCGGAGTCCCCGAACAGATTTCTTACGAAAAAAATGTCATTTTCGCTTTCGACGGGACTTGGGAAAAGAGGAAGATTTGCGATGCTTCCATTTTTGGAAATGCTTCTTCTTGGATGTAGAGGTAGGGCAGGTACAGGAGCCAGAACCTTTGTATTTTATGAGGAGATCAGGTCTGTCACAGGCAGTACCAAGCAGTTTACCTTGTTCATGCATGGTTTTGAGAAATTTTTAGTAGTTGCACAACTTCTCAAGGGATTGGAGCACATGCTGGTAGTGGTATATAGACCCAAATGAGGTATTTGGTAATGCCATGTTCTTTGTTTGTATAAGCTTAAGGGTCTCATCTCCAAGGGGATCTGGAAGAGAGTTGAGAAATGATTGTTTCAGATTGACATCATCGATGCCCCCAAGGATATAAAATTGTTGGGACATACGAAGGAAATGGGATTTTAGGTCTTTTCGTTTGAAGGAACAACAACGCATGTTAAAATATTCTTCTTTGGCGACACTTAGAAGTCCTTCAGTAGAACCAAGGAATTCATTGTGAATTGCATCAATGAAGGCATTAATGGAAAGAGCTTGGACTAATTGAATTTGTCGGTATTCCCCCATAATGACATACCACTGGCGAAGTCGACCAAGAAACTTTGAAACACATCAGGTTAAAATTGTGTTAAGTGTAGAATTAGGGCTTAACATTTCTGCAGAACACTAGGCATGGATCTCATAGAACTTATCAAGCCACTTGCTGCGAGGAAGATCATCAATAGAGAAACCATGACCACCAAGGGCGGTATGGAAAACAGGTGGAAGAGCTCTAGGGTTGAGATATAGGATTTCTTCGGGATCCTCAACTTCATTGATAATAGGATCATCTGGTGGAGGAGGAGGTGGATCGGCCATATATAGGAAAGGAAAAGGGTCCTGACTTTCAGGGTCAGAGGTAGCACCTGGATCAGTAGCAAAAGGAGGAGAAACAACTAGTTTGAATAACATGTCACTGATAGGATTCTTGGAGACGGGTTCTGGAGGATCAATCATGAGTTGCGGAGGTGATGGAGATTTCGCTTTGGGGTCTGGGTTAGGTTTGGTACCAGAGATGGGTCCGGAAAAGTGCGAAGGTGAAGCAGAGGATGAGCGGGTTGAGGTGATAACAGGTGGTGAAGGTGGTGGCTTAGAAGGAGGAATAGAAGCTATAGGAGTAGAGGAGCCAAAGAGGCTATGATGGCCTGCTGGGGCAATAAATAGTGGTTGAGATATCGATTGGGGTGTATAAGAAGGAAAAATAAGTGAGGAATATGATCCAAACAAATTTGGAGGGTGCATGGATTGGTGGAGTTGTTGAGTTTGCAAAGATTGCAACTGGTGTTTCAAGTGCTTCATTTCAGCATCTTTGGTGATAAAAGCTGAAGAGAAAGCTTGGTTTGTGTAAGCCATTTGGAGAAGTTCGGTATGGGGGCCTTGAATTTTCTGTTGAAGATCATGGATCAGAAGCTCTAATGATGTAAGCTTTCGATTCACAAAATGTTCGAGAGACTGCTGAGATCTGGATATCCTTTGCAGGATTTTGTTCTGAACCAGGGCATTGGCAGACTGCCAAGTAATGGCAGCTTCAGCAGCAACGACAGAGGTGGAAGATCTATCGGAGTTAACAACAGAGGCATCTGGAATTTTATGCTGATGGGTAGTATGTTCTTTGTCATCATGGTAAGAAAGGGGAGGAAAATCATCCTCAGACCAAGAAGATGTGGGAGAGAACATGTAGCAAGGGATGGCTTGTGCTGGAGGAGGGTCTTGCCTGGAATAAGATGGAGAGCGATGGGGAGTGCAATGGGAAGGAGAAGGTTTGGGTTGAGGTTTCTTGGCTTTGCTGTATTCGACATAGTAATCGAATTTGCCACTTGGTTCGCCAAGTAGATCAACAGTGGGATCACCCACCTCATACAGTTTCTGGAGACGATATTGGGACGATTTCTTTTTCCGCTTGGAAGGCTCATCATCATCCACATCTTGAAGACAGGATTCACAGTCGCATGCATCAAAATATTTGTGGCCAGTGAGTGGATCTTGGAAATAATAGATCGGATCGCCAGAAGCTTGGAATCTGCTTATGGGGACTTGATTCCTTAGTTTCAGAGGAGCACATCATATTGATCTCTGGGAGCTTGGATGAAAAGATTGGTAAAGTGGTCGAAGAACTACTTGGCTTGGGAAAAGTAATTGAAACATTGCCATCAGGCTGAGTGATGCAAGTAGGATTACTGGACGGAACCAGCTTGGGTTGTTGGTGTAACTTTTCATAAGAGGTAACCCAAGAATTGGGTAAAATCTGGTACAGTTCAGATTTGGACAATTGTTTGGGGATATGGGTACAGGTTGTTTGATGTTGGGTGTTAATATCAAGTAGAAGGGCATCTTGGGAAGCATTTGCAGGAAGGCACATGTCCATTGCATGATTTTGTAATCGGTAAGCCATTTGATAGTGGAGGGTTGCAGCATAGGTGGTTAGGACTGCAGAAGCACCATGTATCTGGACTTGGATCTGAAGAGCATTCGGGAGGTATGGATCCTTTAAAGGCATGTTAAAGTTTGGGAAGAAGGTGAAGACCACTGTTCCCGCGTTTAACGTTGTTTGGACTGTGGCGATACAGGCATGTTGATACTGTTGAAATCTAGTATCAAGAAGTGCAATTCTGGAAGTGACAGGGAGGCCTTTGCGACCGTGGAAGGAGAGAGCAATACGAACAATCCAAAGTGGAGGTGAGTATAGCCTCTTTGTTGCCACTGATGAGGTATTTCAGAGGGTAACTCAAGGGGAAACAGTTGTTCGACATCGGTTGCAGGGACAAAACACTGATCAAACCTAGAGGCTTGAACATACTCAAGAACAGAGGAAGGTCTAGGTGTATGAAAAAGTTTGGTGACTTTGTTCATGGCCGAGGGTGGCTTGACAAAAGTTGTATAAGGGTTAACCAAAGGTAGATCTGTAACTGGAATCTTACTAGATTCGTCAAGGTACTCATATTCATATAAATACTCTATTTTAGATGAAGAAGAGGGAATAAGAGATCTGGAAGAATTAGATCTAAAAGAGGAGCGTGAACTGGAGTCGGGGCTAGAAGATCTGGACATAGACATGGATAGAGAGGTCTGGGATCACCAAATCATCAAACATGCAAGACCAAATTATCTGGAGTATTTAGATGTGAGCATACCCGTCAAAATAGAAGTGGACTAATACATTATTAACGGTACCTTCAGAAGATCAATTAATATCAAATCATATATTAAACCCAAGAATTGAGGAAGATAACCCGAGCAAACAACCGTTCATCAGCCAAACCTCAAGGGACTTTATCCTCAAAAATCAGATAAAATATACAATTGAACTAAATAATCAAAGCTTTTCACAAAGAAAAGAACTCCATGGGAGTTGTGAAGGTGTTGCCAAAATAATGTAAAGAATACTTTAATTATGACAGAATGAATCTAACAACAGAGAATAAAGAGATGCAATTATCAGAAATGGATCACCCAGAAGAAGTTTAAGCTATATGCATGGCTCTAATACCAATAAAATCGTTGGGACATCATCCGATTCAGAAAAGCTTTGTGAAAAGCTTGAGAAAAGTTCGGTATGGAGGCCTTGAATTTTCTGTTGAAGATCATGGATCAGAAGCTCTAATGAAGTAAGCTTTCGATTCACAAAATGTTTGAGAGACTGCTGAGATCTGGATATCCTTTGGAGGATTTTGTTCTGAACCAGGGCATTGGCAGAAAAGAACTCCATGGGAGTTGTGAAGGTGTTGCCAAAATAATGTAAAGAATACTTTAATTATGACAGAATGAATCTAACAATAGAGAATAAAGAGATGTAGTTATCAGAAATGGATCACCTAGAAGAAGTTTAAGCTATATGCATGGCTCTGATACGAATATACAAACACGAAGTAGAACATGATCAAATAGTACCTAAAATAGAAACTGAAAATAGAATCAAAATCTAAAGAAGAAGATATATGTAAAACACACTTGAATTTATTGTTGGGACTCTGCCCTCAACATACACACCATACATCCTTATATAGGCTAAGGAAGGCCGATACAAAAAGACTAAAATGTCCTCTGTGGGACAGCCTAATAATACAGACTAATAATACTGGCATGTGACATCAGCCATGACCTCAGGAACTTGAAAAACAATACTATATATTTATCATATTAGGATCATTCTCGATAAATCTCAATTGTTACAATATCTCTCCCAATGTCTTTTCAATAATCTGTCCCCAGACCAATTGAAGTTTTGTTCTTGGTTAACTTTGTTTTGGTGATATATCTTTCTGGCAAGCTCAACTCCGTAGTACTCCTTATCAAAATCCTATGTTTGTTTTATGGAGTTCTAAACAATTCTTGCCTACTCCTGATAATGGTATTCGTGTCCAAAAGCATTTTCAAGTCTCCTTCTTTACTGGACATGAAAATATCATTGCTTATGAATTGGATGCTCATTTCTCAACCTTCAGGACTCAGATTTGTCACCATAATGGCATCCCTCCCCATACTATTTCTCATTTCCTATTTCATCCCCAGACTGCTCACTGGAGAACATTTGATTACTATCCAGCAGATTGGCGCCAAAAGATTATCCAGACCTTAACAGATCATGAAGCTCAATACTCATGGGATCTCCAAGATCTTGATCATCCCATCTACAGGGTTCATCTTCATTCTTATCCTCTGGAAACCACTCCAAGTGGTTACAATTCTGAAGACTGGCACACAGATGATTGGAACCCTCCCGATTGGTGATCACTAACCACGTCATGAATGATGTAATCTCTTTGTCTGTTTGTATCATATTTCAATTTGAGTGATGTCGGGAGGATGTGTTGTAATAATAATCCATGGTAAGGGTATAAATGTCTCGACATATATATTTCCTGCCATTCCTACTGTCGGTAAGGGTAGTATTGTATTTTCAAGTTGCTGAGGTCATGGCTGATGTCACATGCCAGTATTATTAGTCTGTATTATTAGGCTGTCCCACAGAGGACATTTTAGTCTTTTTGTATCGGTCTTCCTTAGCCTATATAAGGATGTATGGTGTGTATGTTGAGGGCAAAGTCCCAACAATAAAATCAAGTGTGTTTTACATATATCTTCTTCTTTAGATTTTGATTCTATTTTCAGTTTCTATTTTAGTTACTATTTGATCATGTTCTACTTCGTGTTTGTATATCCTATTTGATCATGTCCTACTTCGTGTTTGTATATTGATTTTCCTCCTTTTTCTTACCATGATGACAAAGAACAAACTACCCATCAGCGAGCCCCAAAGGGCTTAGAGCTCTAGTAAACTAACCCAACCCGTAAACATTGGCGGGAAAGTATTAACAAGTATAGACGCTCGCCACGGCTGTGGTGGTGGTCAGGCGAAGGAGAAGAATGGGTCAGACTCGGTACGAGTCTATGAGATAATTCGTAAATGGAGCTTAGGAGATTGTTATTGATTGGGTCGGCAAACACAAATAAATAAATTTGTGTTCACTTTCATAACTTTATTCGTCTCAAAATAAGTGTCTAATTTCGAATTCCAATATAATATAATCTTATACTTTCTCAATTTATCTCTCTTCATTAACTTCAAAAAATAACGGGTCTCACTAAAAATTAAACTATACTATTGATAAGTCCATTTTACATACATATTTTATCTCCAAATGTATATTTGTTAGTAGGTAAAACTATTTATTTTAATTAATTTAGAAGTATAATAATGATAAGTGCACAAAACTTAATTTATATAATAAAATTGTTTAATAAATCATTTTCAATGTCATTAAATTACATTTACATTTATGTCTTTCATTTATAGGTGTAAAGTGAGAAATGAATCAAATGCACATGGATGAAAGTTGGATGAATCAAATGCACATGGATAAAACTTGGAAGATTCAAATGCACATGGAAAAAGAACAAAATGTGATGGAAAGTTATGAAAAAGAAAAGAAAAGAATATTTCATTTCTCTTTACAAGTTGTAATTTGATTCCAATATTTCTCTATAAATATGGATACATCTTGAAGAAAAAGGGGAAGAAGAAGAAGAAGAAGAAAGAGGAGGAGAGCAAGAAGGACACCAAAGAGGAGAAGAATTTATCTTCAATTCCGGGTTTTATTGTTCTTACTTTGTTATTTTCTTTTTAAACATGTGTAACTAAATTCTTAACTAAGGTTGAGGATGAAACCACTATTTATGAAATAAATTCATTTTAGTCTTTTATCAATTTTCATGTGTATGGTTTAAATGCTTATGATTTTCGCTTCATAGTATTAATTGTTTTAAATTCCTTTCACTATAAATATCATGTATTTATAGTAGTTAAGAATTCTTATCACAATTAATCAAGCTTGGATTTGATGAGTTTATAAGTAAAAATCTTTGATCTTATGTGATCCATTAAATTGCATACATAGGATGCTTAGAATTTTTCACTTTAAAGCGAAGGAAAATCTATTTATTAAAAATATATTTCATTAGTGCGTTATTGTTAAATCTTGAGAAAGTAATAAGATTGATTTCTAAATTACTACTCAAAAAAAATTGGAATTGATAAAGGAATAATTAGAAGTTTATGGATTAGTGGTGGTGGATTCTGATACCTTAGTATTTTCTCCCTATTATTCTCGCTTTAATTATTTGTATTTCGTTATTGCATGTTTAGTATAAAAATCACTTCAACAAACAAACTTTGAGAAACTAGGTTAGTTTTAGATTAATTTGAGTTTAATTAAGTTATCTTTAAAGGATTCCCTTGGGTTCGACCTCGTTCTTGCATAACCTAAACTACAATTGATTCGTGCACTTGCGAGTAATATTTTAAAACACACCAAGTTTTTGGCGCTGTTGCCGAGGAATAGCAACAAGAAATTAATTAAATTTAAGTTGATTTAATTCTTCTACTAGTTATTTAAAAAAATAAATAAATAAAAGAAAAAAAAAAAAAAACAGATTTTAGAAGCTACTGTTTTGCTTGAATCTACTGTTTCGAAAATTTAAAAAAAAAAAAATATATCGAAACTACTGTAGCATTTCCGCTACTGTAGCGAAAAAAAAAATGTAAAAAAAAAAAATTTATAAATTTTTTTTTTTTAAGCTACTGTTTTGTTTTAAAAAATTTGTCTTTCTAATTCTAATAGTACTATAGTAAGGTAGTGTTTCTTCACTTTTGAATTTAGAGGTTCGTTTTTTTTATTATTATTATTATTAGTGATTACAAATTAAAAAAAAAAAAAATTTGAAAATTTACTGTAGCATTTCGGCTACTGTAGCAAAATAAAAAAAAATTTATTTTTTTTATTTTCTTTATTCTTTGCTTAAGTATAAAATTAGCGTTTGTTTACTTAAGTTGAGAATTTTTATTATTATTTTTATTATTATTGTTTATTGTATTATTTGTTTTTAAGTAATTGATACTTCTTGAATTTTGTAGGTAATATTTTTTTTTGAGATTGCATTGGATAAGCAAATACTTGGATTTCTTTGTACCAACTTCACTAGCATTATTGCGGAATCCAGGTAAGTACCCCTATCTTTAGTAAATAGTATTATTTTTTATTTTTTTTTTTTAGATTAGGTGAACATAGTTTTTATATAGGTGAAATTTTGCATGCTACCTTTAGGATAGAATAACACTAGAAATAACCTTTAGGTACACATTTTCTTCAAATTTATTTATTTTTATTTATTTTATTTTATTTCGTTTATTTATTTCTTTATTTATTTATAAAAAAAAAAAGAAAAAAAAAAAGAAAGTTCACACACTCACTCCCTTTACTTTTATTTTTGTTGACTTGCTTGTATGTGCATTTTTAATTTAGCATTTTGCATAAATCTTTTAGTAAGGGCATTAACCCTCTAACAAGATAAGGATTGGATTTCATCACCAATTCCTTGCCCATTAGGTTAAAAATCTTCTTGCATTTGTATACCCTTGGCTAAATTTAGTTTAATTTAAAATCAAGTAGACGTTGGCCAATAGGTTTTCATATTGCTCATAGGATCCTCTTGGACATTGTTAAACTTTTGGTAACTCCAGTGAGTCACTATCAAATTGATAAACGGTAGGACAGTTCTGTCTAGGAGTGTGGCTGACGCGGTATTAAGCAGGCCTAGTGCCTCGCCACACTTTCCTGGGAACTACTTCGTTGTTAGTTTGATGGTCCTTAACTGGTCATCCATTAGTTTTCTCTGAAAGGGAGTAGGAGCTGTCTAACTAGGTGAAGATTATTTTGGAATTAGTCCTAATAATCTCTCATATAGGAAATTAAAAAAAAAAAAATAGAAATCACTACCCTTGAATTAAATTTCAGATAAAGAAAATACTTGTTTTGGTAGTGTGTTTGTTGAGTCATGGAGTCTTCCTAGTGCATGTTAGGTCGTCGATCTCTGAAATCAAAGTTGGCACCTTTAGATCTAGAAATTGAGAGAACTTTTAGAAAAGGTGTAAGGAATTCTAGTGTTGAAAAGATCATTGAAGTCAAGATGGAGGGAGAACAGAATGAAGTGAAAGCCCTTAAGGATTATTATACTCCTGCACATATCACAAATCCTTCTTGTATTGTCTTGTCTGCTACACAACATGCCCATTTGGAGATACGGGCAGCAGTAATCAATTTACTGCCGAATTTTAGAGGTTCGAACTTTGAAGACCCATACCTTCATGTTAAGGAATTTTTAGAGATTTGTTCCACCTTGAATTTTCAGAATATTCCCGAAGAGTCAATTAAGATGAGGTTATTCCCGTTCTCTTTGAAAGAGAAAGCCAAGTCTTGGTTATATTCGTTGGAACCAGAATCAATCAAATCTTGGGATGAACTCTGTAAAAAATTCCTCACCAAATTCTTCCCTAGACAGATAACTAATTCCCTTCGCCGAAATATCATGGAATTTGCTCAAAAAGAAGGTGAACAATTTTACATGTGTTGGGAAACATTCAATGATTTGCTACTTAAGTGTCCCCGTCATGGTTTTGAAAAATGGCGCTTAGTTGAATTCTTTTATGATGGATTATCAGCTCAAAATCGTCAACTAATTGAGTCACGAGGTGGGGTAGATTTCATGTCTAAGAATGAGAATGAGGCTTGGAAATTTCTAGATGCGTTAGCTGAGAGTTCCCAACATTGGGAATACTCAGGGAGGGTTGAGAGAAGAAGTTTACCAATGTCTATGGATACCAAAAAGGGAGGAGTCTATGAGGTTAGTGAGGGAACTGATTTGAGTGCAAGGATAGCTAGTCTCACCAGAAAAGTGGAGGCTATAGAGATGAAAAATGGAAAAAGTTCTTCAGTCCATGTTATTAGTGAGACATGTCAACTTTGTGAGAGTCCATCTCATACTGCTCAAACGTGTCCCTCTATAGCATCATTCCATGAGTGTATAACTGAACAAGCTAATGCACTAAACGGCTATAAGAAACCATTTGGCAGTCCCTATTCTGACACATACAACCCCAATTGGAGAAATCATCCTAATTTCTCATGGAGTCAAAATCAGTCTCAAAACAACTCGGGTATGCAACATATGCAATCCCAAAGGCAACCACCAGCATCATATCCTTCCATGTCCCAAAATTCTCATCCATATGTCCCCCAACAACCAAGGAAACCAACACTGGAAGATACATTACAACAGTTCATGCAACAAACTAGTCAATCGATTTCTAAATTAGAAACACAGATTGGCCAGTTAGCCACTGTTGTAGGAGAGAGGGAAAAAGGAAAATTTCCAAGTCAGCCCATTCCCAACCCAAAGGGTCAATATCATGTGAGTGAACAGTCGACCTCTGGTCCAACTGATCAAGTCCAGTCAATCATAACCCTAAGGTCAGGCAAACAAGTTGACAATCAAGTCAAAATTCCAAGAAGGGAAACTGTGAAAGGTAACCATGAACCAGAAAAGGAAAACAAAATGGAATCTCAAGTTGACCCAAAAGTCCAAATTCCCGATCTTGTCCCCAATTCTTTAGTAGAACCTTCAGTTAGGAACTTTGTTCCTACTGCACCATTTCCTCAAAGACTCCAAAAGCCTAAGAAGGGGCATCATTACAAAGAGATTATGGAAATATTCAAACAAGTCAAAATCAATATTCCATTTCTCGATGCAATTCAACAGGTCCCCTCTTATGCTAAGTTTCTGAAAGATTTGTGTACTGTTAAACGTGGATTGAATGTGTATAAAAAAGCCTTCCTTACAGAGCAAGTAAGCTCAATTATCCAGCACCGCACACCACCTAAATTCAAGGATCCCGGTTGTCCTACAATTTCATGTACAATAGGTAACCAGATAATTGAGCAAGCTTTGCTTGATTTGGGTGCGAGTGTAAATCTGTTGCCATACTCTGTGTATGAGCAACTCGGTCTTGGTGATTTGAAACCCACAAAGGTAGTGCTACAGTTGGCAGATCGTTCAGTCAAGGTACCTCGCGGTATCATTGAGGATGTGTTAATTCAAGTTGACAAATTCTTGTTTCCAGTAGACTTCATAGTCTTAGACACTCAACATGTGGCTAATCCCAATAGCCAAATTCCTGTTATCCTTGGTCGACCATTCCTAGCCACTTCAAATGCTTTAATCAATTGTAGGAATGGTGTCCTGAAACTTTCATTTGGAAACATGTCTGTTGAGCTTAATGTTTTAATGTGAGCCGACAACCATCAGAATCTGAGGATATGAGTGATGTGAATCTAATAGAGAGTCTAGTACAGGAGACTTTTGAACATTCAAGTTTTGATGATCCTTTAGAGGCATGTCTAAATCACTTTGGGTATGATTTTGATCTGGATAGTGCTTGTGAAGAAGTGAATACCTTGTTAGATTTTGTCCCTTTTATGGACATTGAGAATTGGAAAGCCAAGGTAGAGCCCCTTTCATCAATTGAATCTAAACATGTCTCATCTGTTGAGTCACCTCCAAAATTGGATCTGAAAGTTTTACCTTTTGAACTGAAGTATGCCTACTTAGGTCCAAATGAGAGTCTTCCTGTCATCATTGCTTCTGAGTTAAATAAAGAACATGAGGAAAAACTCTTAAATGTCCTTAGGGAGCATAAATCGGCTATTGGGTGGACTATAGCAGACATTAAGGGCATATCTCCATCTGTGTGCATGCATCGTATCCATCTTGAGGAAAATGCTAAAACTTCGCGAGAAATGCAAAGACGGCTTAACCCTAACATGAAAGAGTTCGTTAGGGCAGAAGTCTTGAAGTTGTTAGATGTGGGGATCATATATCCTATTTCCGATAGTTCTTGGGTAAGTCCTGTTCAGGTCGTGCCTAAGAAATCAGGTATCACGGTAGTCACAAATGATGCCAATGAGTTAGTACCGACCCGAATGACCACTGGATGGCGAGTGTGCATTGATTATAGGAAGTTGAACTCTGTCACTAGGAAAGATCATTTTCCACTTCCTTTTATCGATCAGATGCTTGAGAGATTAGCCGGTCATGAGTACTACTGTTTCCTATATGGTTATTCTGGATATAACCAAATTCCTATTGCACCTGAGGATCAGGAGAAAACCACATTCACTTGTCCTTTTGGAACATTTTCCTATAGACGTATGCCATTTGGATTATGCAATGCACCTGCTACTTTTCAGCGGTGTATGCTCAGCATATTTTCTGATATGGTAGAACGTTTTCTTGAGGTGTTTATGGATGACTTCTCCGTGTTTGGTTCATCCTTTGATGAATGTCTCATTCATTTGAAACTCGTGCTTACACGTTGTGAGGAGAAAAATCTGGTCTTAAATTGGGAGAAATGCCATTTTATGGTGAAAAAGGGGATTGTCTTGGGGCATGTTATTTCAAAGAAGGGTATAGAGGTTGACAAAGCTAAGGTTGATCTAATTTCCAATCTTCCACCACCACGTACGGTCAAAGAGATTAGGTCTTTCTTAGGTCATGCTGGATTTTATCGTCGATTCATTAAAAACTTTAGCAGCATTTCCAGACCACTTTGCAATTTACTTGCTAAAGATGTTGCTTTTGTCTTTGATGACGAATGTCTGAAAGCCTTTGAGAAGCTCAAAACATTGTTGACCACAACACCTATCATGAAGCCACCGAGTTGGGATGCGCCTTTTGAGATTATGTGCGATGCATCTGATTATGCAGTTGGAGCTGTGTTAGGGCAACGTGTGAAAAGGCTACCCCATGTGATCTATTATGCAAGTAAGACATTAAATGAGGCATAACTGAATTACTCTACCACTGAAAAAGAATTGTTAGCAGTTGTGTTTGCATTAGACAAGTTTAGGTCCTATCTGTTAGGGTCTAAAGTCCTCATTTTCTCAGATCATGCTGCACTTAGGTATCTCTTCTCTAAAAAAGATGCTAAGCCGCGCTTAATTCGATGGATCCTATTGCTACAAGAGTTTGATCTAGAAATTTGAGATAAGAAAGGGTCTGAAAATGTAGTAGCTGATCACTTGTCTAGGCTCATTCTTGAGACATCCTTAGACTCCATGCCTATTCTTGAGTCTTTCCCTGATGAACAACTCTTTGTTGTATTTGAGTCACCTTGGTTTGCCGACATTGTGAACTATCTTGTCACAGGTCAAATGCCTTCACATTGGACTAAGCAAGATAAATCCAAATTCTTATCTGAGGTCCGTCACTTCTTTTGGGATGATCCGTACTTATTCAAGTATTGTCCTGATCAGATTATTCGAAGATGTATCCCCAATTGTGACCAAACTAATGTAATCTCCTTTTGTCATGATCATGCATGTGGAGGTCATTTTAGTTCAAAGAGAACCGCTGCAAAGATATTGCAATCTGGATTTTACTGGCCCTAAATCTTTAAAGATTGTAATTCTTATTGCTTAGCATGTGAACGATGTCAAAAGATAGAGAGTATTTCATGTAGAAATATGATGTCTTTAAACCCAATTCTGATTATTGAAGTTTTTGATGTTTGGGGCATTGATTTCATGGGACCATTTCCTAATTCGTTTGGCAATTTGTACATCCTTGTCGCAGTTGATTATGTGTCTAAATGGATTGAGGCAATTGCATGTAAAACTAATGATCACAAGGTGGTAGTCAAGTTTTTGAAAGATAATATCTTTTCACGTTTTGGTACACCCCGTGTTATTATTAGTGATGGGGGGAAACATTTTTGCAATAGGGTTTTCGAAGCATTAATGAGAAAATATTGTGTAACCCACAAAATTGCACTTGCTTATCATCCCCAGACTAGCGGTCAAGTTGAGTTATCCAATAGAGAGATTAAACACATTTTGGAGAAAACGGTTAACCCAAATAGGAAAGACTGGTCCTTGAGACTTAGTGATGCACTGTGGGCATACCGTACTGCATTTAAAAACCCTATTGGAATGTCTCATTACCGAATGGTGTATGGCAAAGCTTGTCATCTCCCAGTTGAGTTAGAGCATAAAGCCTTTTGGGCTATTAAACAACTCAACTTTAACCTTGACAGAGCAGGAGTCCATAGGAAGCTTCAGTTGAATGAGTTGGAGGAAATTAGGAATGATGCTTACCAGAGTACAAAAATCTATAAAGAGAAAATGAAAATAAGGCATGACAAAAGTATTCTTAGGAAAACTTTCACACCTGGTCAAAAAGTTTTGCTTTATAATTCTCAGTTACATTTGTTTCCAGGAAAGTTGAGATCTCGATGGTCTGGTCCGTTCATTGTTCGAATTGTTCATCCATATGGAGCCATTGAGATTGAAAATCCAAAAAATGGTGATGTGTTCAAAGTTAACGGTCAGCGTTTGAAACCATTTTTAGAGTTACTTTCTCAAGAAGGGGAGGAGATCTTTCTGAGTGATCCTGTTTATCAGGATTGACCTATGTTCTCTTGTTGTACATATCTATTTTAGGATTTTTTACTTTATTTTTAATTTTTGTTTTGAATTCTAACAACTCATTGTTGTTTGATAGCAAGTTTGACCAAATCAACCTACCATGAGTCAGGTGATACCTTTTCACTCTTGTCTTTTTGTTTACAAAGTGTGAGTTTGTCCAACATTAGGGACAATGTTGAGTTTAGGTTTGGGGGTATAGTGTCTAATTTGTTGTTTTGTAATTCATTAATTTTGAAAAAAAAAAAAAGTAAAAAAAATTGAAATTTTTTAGAAAAAAAAAAATTTGTTTTCACGCATGAATGTTTTGCATTACAAGTTGATTGAGTTTGTGTTTATGATGTGTGAGTAGTATGTGATGCGATATTCCCATTCATGAGAGTAATGATTAGATCGAGCTAAGTGAGGTGATGTGGTTTTACATGGGTGAATAGATTAGTAAAATTGAAACCGAAAAGGACGACTTTGACGTATAAGCACAAGCACACATTCACTATGGGAAAAACAATTGATCTTTGACTATGTAGTTGAGAAATTAATTTTGCCAGAATAAAATGGGAGATGGGGAGTTGATATAGAAGAAATGAAAAAAATTTTGAAAAATAAAATGCAAAAAGTAGTTCTTCGATCTGAGTAACCGGACCTTGGTATCACCAATATCATTGTTCGCGTAAAAAGGGGAGAAAACTAATGAGCATAAATCCCAATAAAGAAGTTAGGGCCCAGTTGGTTGGGATTAAAAATCCTCGCTGGAAAGTCCGGAGCTTAGAAAGATAAAAAGGGATGAAAAGTGGAATGATGGAAGGAATAATTTTTTGGCAAAAATTTGATCAATGAAGTAGAAAAAGAAAGATTGAAATACCATAGTAGAATGTTCACAAAAACACAGAGGGTTGTCTGGATTGGGAGTAGAAAGTAACGAAATCTTTTACTTTTGTGGGAACCATTCATGACACGAATCTCGAGATTAGTTATTGTTCGGTAGTGAATGGGAGTATTTGCATCCATAATATCTTGTGCATCATATCATGACTTGGTTGATGAGTATGTGAATGCATGAATGCGTGATTATAAAAAATTGAGAAGTTGTGGGTAGAATATCCAACCCTCACGAGAATCGATGTTTGTGGGTATCATCACTGGAAACCCTCACGAGACTATAACTCGTCCACTAGGGGAAACCTAGGGGTTCAAAGGCTTATTGCATATGCTAAATGTAATCGAGACAACCAGCGAAAATGGTGTAGTTAGAATTTTATTTCTTTTTGTTTTGCTCGAGGACTAGCAAAATATAGGTTTGGGGGTATTTGATAAGTCCATTTTACATACATATTTTATCCCCAAATGTATATTTGTTAGTAGGTAAAACTATTTATTTTAATTAATTTAGAAGTATAATAATGATAAGTGCACAAAACTTAATTTATATAATAAAATTGTTTAATAAATCATTTTCAATGTCATTAAATTACATTTACATTTATGTCTTTCATTTATAGGTGTAAAGTGAGAAATGAATCAAATGCACATGGATGAAAGTTGGATGAATCAAATGCACATGGATAAAAGTTGGAAGATTCAAATGCACATGGAAAAAGAACAAAATGTGATGGAAAGTTATGAAAAAGAAAAGAAAAGAATATTTCATTTCTCTTTACAAGTTGTAATTTGATTCCAATATTTCTCTATAAATATGGATACATCTTGAAGAAAAAGGGGAAGAAGAAGAAGAAGAAGAAGAAGGAGGAGAGCAAGAAGGACACCAAAGAGGAGAAGAATTTATCTTCAATTCCGGGTTTTATTGTTCTTACTTTGTTATTTTCTTTTTAAACATGTGTAACTAAATTCTTAACTAAGGTTGAGGATGAAACCACTATTTATGAAATAAATTCATTTTAGTCTTTTATCAATTTTCATGTGTATGGTTTAAATGCTTATGATTTTCGCTTCATAGTATTAATTGTTTTAAATTCCTTTCACTATAAATATCATGTATTTATAGTAGTTAAGAATTCTTATCACAATTAATCAAGCTTGGATTTGATGAGTTTATAAGTAAAAATCTTTGATCTTATGTGATCCATTAAATTGCATACATAGGATGCTTAGAATTTTTCACTTTAAAGCGAAGGAAAATCTATTTATTAAAAATATATTTCATTAGTGCATTATTGTTAAATCTTGAGAAAGTAATAAGATTGATTTCTAAATTACTACTCAAAAAAAATTGGAATTGATAAAGGAATAATTAGAAGTTTATGGATTAGTGGTGGTGGATTCCGATACCTTAGTATTTTCTCCTTATTATTCTCGCTTTAATTATTTGTATTTCGTTATTGCATGTTTAGTATAAAAATCACTTCAACAAACAAACTTTGAGAAACTAGGTTAGTTTTAGATTAATTTGAGTTTAATTAAGTTCTCTTTAAAGCATTCCCTTGGGTTCGACCTCGTTCTTGCATAACCTAAACTATAATTGATTCGTGCACTTGCGAGTAATATTTTAAAACACACCAACTATATTTGTAAAGGGCAAAATTGAAAACACAAAAGACTCCAAATATTTTTGAAAAGTTAAATGTAGACACTTATTTTGGAATAAAAAAAAGTATATGAGTTCGAGAGTAGCCGAATTGATAACTGACATTTAACGTTTGTGATGGAGGTAAGCACTTGTAATAACATATTATGTTTTTTTTCCTCCATAAAATGATATCTAGCTTTGTTTGCAATTATATTTTTTGGGATTATAAGTTGGAATTGAATTCTTATGAACATGGGATACCATAGTGTGTTTGGAATAAATTGAAATAACATATAACAAAATTAAGGGCAATTTGGGTAAGTTGAAATAAATTTAAAATATTTCATTTTATTCTATTTGTTGTGTACATAAATGATGAAATTCCATCCGACTCTCCAAACCTTAAAAATTTTGGGTACCAAATATTCAAAAATACTTTCAAAACCAAATCCTGATAAAATATGTCAAAACAAAAATTTTGTAATGAGTGAGTTTCTATAAAATATTGGATAAATTATAGTTTGACCCCTTCGAGATATGATATATTATACATGCACCTTTTATTGTTTGATAAATTATAGTTCGACCCCCTTTAGTTTAAAAGTAGTAACGAAAATTCCCTTTCAACGAACTTCCTGCATGGTTAACACTTATGTCAGCAGTTGATCAGGGACGAATTGATTATAATGTCCTTACTTATTTGTAAAGACATCTTTTAAATAAAAAGATATTCATGAATATATAAGTAATTTCTCAATGTTGATCAACTAAAGGGTCAAATTGTAATTACCCAAAAGACAGAGAATACAAGTGTAATATCATACTTTGAGGGGGTTAAACTATAATTTATCTTAAAATATAAAATTGAGCCTTAATTGATTCCAAATCAGTCTAATACAGGAATACGATCAAGACTCTCTACTACACTTATAATCAAGCACCTACCTGGCTTAAGCCCTGTTTGGTAACTGGTCTATTCTGATCTTTTAGAAACTAGACCATGTTTGTGTTGACATGATTTATTCTTCGGACTCATATCAAATGAGACCAAAGAAGACCAAATTGTGTATTTTTGGATCCAACAAATTGATGGGTCCAATTGGTCTGGTCTGGTCTTTGGTCCAAATTTCATAAACTAAAACACAAAAATAAATGAATAAAAAATAAACGTAAATAAAAAAATATTTATAAATTAATAAAAAATAAACAAGATGAATTAAATAATACATAAAAAAATAATAATAATAAATGAATAAATAATAATATAAATAATAAATGAATAAAATATATTTATAAATTAATAATAATAAATGAATAAATAATAAATTAAATAAAATGTATTTATGAATAAATAATAATAAATTAAATAAAATATATTTATAAATTAATAAAAAAAATGAATAAAAAATAAACAAAATAATGAATAATAAACAAAATGAATTAAATAATAATAATAATAATAATAATAAATAAATATAATAATAATAATAAATGAATAAATAAATAATAATATAAATAATAAATTAATAAATATATTTATAAATTAATAAAAATAAATGAATAAATATAAATAATAAATTAAATAGAATATATTTATAAATAAAATAAAAATAAATGAGTAAATAATAAATAAAATAAAATATATTTATAAATGAATAAAAATAAATAAATATAATAATAAATAATTGAATAGATAAATAATAAATTAATAAAATATATTTATAAATTAATGAAAATAAATGAATAAATAATAAATATAAATAATAAATTAAATCAAATCAAATATATTTATAAATCAAATAATAATATATATAATAAATCAAATAAAATATATTTATAAATCGTCTGGTTCTATTTTTCTCAGACCAAAATAATCAGACTAGACAGTTTACCAAACAGATTTTCAATTCAGGAATCAAACCAGGTCGGTTATAAAACATGGCCTTAGTTAATTTAGGGTCCGTTTGGCAACCTTCTTTTTGTTCTGTTTTTTGTTTTTTGGCATTGTTTAGGAGAACAGAAGATGTTTGGCAACTCTTTTTACTGTTTGTTCTGTTCTCAATTTGGAAACTGTTTTCGTGAATAGTAGAAAAAACAAGGGAACAACAAAAACTTGTTTTTTTGTTCTTTTTGGGATTTTTCAAAAAAAAAAAATTTGTGGTAGAGAGGAAAAATTGTGTGAGAATATATGTGTTTTTTTGTCTCAAACATGTTTTTTGTTCTTATTCTTTTGGGTGAGAAAATAAGAGTAAGAACAATAATTATTCTTATTTTTTGATTTTCAAAACAAAAAAATAAAAACACTGATTTCCAAACATGCCCTTAAACTTTTTGCCATTGTACCCCCACTAAATTTTGTAGTCCCTCACTGCTTATAATCCACTCAATGAGGTCTGGGCCACTGATTTTGGGTGAGGACCGAGGAGAGTGGAAACTTGGAGGCTTATTTGGGCCACTAAATTACTTTGGTTGTATTTGACATGTCAGTCTGATTTGGGCCTTTATGTTTGTATTAAAGTTCTTTGGGCTTAATTGTCTGCATTGAGTTTGATCTTTCCTTATTGGGCCGTAGATACATTCACTTTTGAAAAAATAGATTTGGGGTCTGTTTGGGGAGCTTTTCAAACCAAGGCTGTCAGAATCGGGAATCTAAGTAGAATTGTTTTGAGGTCCATATAATCGGAATCGTAAGATTTTTTTTAAAAAAAATAAATATCAAATATTTAATTTAAAAGTCTAAATCATATTAGAATTTTTAAAATTTTCTAATACATTGGGTCTTTAAATGTTTTCTCATAAATTTAAACCATATATTGGGATATTGGACTAAATCATTAAACTTTTGGGTATTTCGTATGGAGGGCTTAACCGTCCAATCATTATTTTAACATAGTAGAATTGTGGTAAAATCATAAGATTTTACTAGTTATAATTGAAATTTTGACAACTATATTTCAATCCCTCCAAAAGGGCTTCTAAGCCCAAAAAGTCCGTTTTAAGATGAAGATTTTGGGTCTTTTCATATGTAAAATCTAATCCTCATATTATTATTTCAACTCAAAAATTCTAAAACACATGTAAGTAGAATTGGTCAAAGTCGTATAGAATCATAGTAGTATCGTACGATTTTACGAGTTAGGATCACGATTTTGACAACCATGGATTATAGATGAAAAAATAATTACCATAAGGTCTATAGCTGGCAAAATTGGACACGACACGAACACGACCCCATTTACAATCGTAAAATATTCGTGTCGTGTTCAGGTCAAACCCGTGTAACACGAACACGACCTATGTAATTAATCGGGTCAAACAGGTCGTGTTGACCTGTTTACTTGAATCCAACCCATTAATTGTTTAGCTTATTTTTTCAATACAAAAATATCTGACTTGTAAAAATTCTTTGTTGCCTCCAACCTAAAACACTATACGTCACCCCCTACCCCCGACCAACAACCTTATAATTTCACAATCACATTACCCAAACAGTCAAACACGCTATATCATCTGTGTTTTTTGAGGCTTTAAGAGCTCTCCAGAAATTTTCATGGGTTCTAGCCTCTAGGATTTCATCCATCTCAAATTTCATCTCCGATCTTCCATGCAATTACTAGGGTTTGTTTGGTTGGTCTGATATAGGATATTGATGGGTTTTTTGTGATCGTTGTTTGGTTGATCGAATCTGATCTAGGGTTTCATTTTGGTTCGTAAAAATTCGTTCGTTTTTCTTCTTATTCGTTGTGATTCCTAAGGATTTTTTCTTGTTTGTTGCCCTTTTATATTCATCGGTTTGATTGCTTGGTTCTGATCTCTCATTCTCTGATCTAGTTCATAAACTTTGTTCTTTGAGTTGGATCTACATGTTACCAACTTGATCTTATGTAAGTATGAGCTGATGAGTGTTGATTTGAAAATTTTGTTTCATTATTTAATTTTTTTTCTAACCCAGTGTACTTGTTTCTTTTTGTAGATTAACTAATTTGAAGGTTAGCATCTGTGTACTATGGTATTAATTTTTATAACCCTAGTATTGTGGTATTTTATTCAGAAATTTAGGACATTTTGTCTCAGTGAGCTTCATTTTTTATTTTTTATTATTTTCTTTTTATTTGGGAAAGCAAAACATAAATAACAGAGAATTGGAATTCCTTCTAATTTTGGTTACCCTTGCTGGTCCATCACATTTTAGCTCGTAAATTCTGAGATATATTTATTTTTCTTTTCCATTTTCTGGATGACCTTATACATATATATGTGCTCTTATTTTATTATTTTCTTTTTATTGAGTTTTGTTCCATGTGACAAAATTATCTAAGGAGTGCTTATTTTAATTTCATGGCACTGATTTAATTTGTTCCTTCAGTCGTTACTTCATAACAAATAATTATCAACTCCCAGTCCCAAAATTGTAATGTGTTAGGTTTATATATTATAGTGTGGACTGTCCTCATTAAATAAAGTTTTAGCCTTCTATACTTGGTAAGACAAACCATTCAACCCATAACAAAAAAATAATAATAATAATTTATTGATTTTAGATCTAATATGAACTATTTAAATATGTGAAAGTGATGTTGTTAAAACTACTCCTCAAGCGTGGCTTTTGAACTCCAATTTAATCTAGTTTACTCTTGAATCTTGCAATAAGTTGTATTCACAAGACCACCACTACATACGGGGTTATTCGCAAGTCTGCAATACAGAAATCAAGAGATATCAAACTTTGATCTCAAGAACAATAAAATAATTTGAGATGGTTACTGATCAAATGCCTAAATAGTTATTTCAGTTTTTTTATTCTACTTTGTTCTTACAAACCCATTAAGCCTTACTCATTTCATCGTGGGTTCTGTGAATAATTTAAATTTTGGATTGGTTGTACCTTTTAAAATCTCCAATTAGTGAGCATTTTTAGAATATTTATTACTATAGATTATTGTTTACACTACGAAATTTAACTACTTTATTCTGCTTTATTATTAGTGAGATGGTTTATTCTGCTTTGTTTTCATTAATGGTCACACCATTAATTTTTTTTTCTATTTTGCTAAATATTTTAGATGGAAGCTGCTCAAATCCAAATTGACGTTGAAGATATTGATCAAAGTGATGATGAAGTTGAAGAGCTTCTTGGAGATAATGAAAATTTCAAAGGGAAAAAGGCAGCAAACAAGTGAAAAATGCTATTTACCTCAAATGTTTGGGGCTTTTTTTAAATGATTCATCTTCAACCTAACAACAAGCCAAGATGCAAATGTAAGCATTGTGGGATGGTATATTTGGCTAATAATACGCATGAAACTGAAAATTTAAGACGACATATGGATAAGTGTGTTAGAAGGGACTTACATGATGGAAGTTAGCTTCTTATATCTTAAGATTTAACCACTAAGTCATCACAATTTGATCCTGTTAAATTTCGTGAACTATTAACTGTTACTCTTGTCATGCAAGAACTACCATTTCAATTTGTTGAGTATGAGGGCATTAGAGCTGTATTTCGGTACTTATGTACCGATTTTCAGTCTATTAGTAGAAATACCACCATGGCTGATGTCTTAAGGATGTATAAAAATGAAAATGGTCGGTTGTGAGACTTGTTAGGATCAGCTCATAGTAGAATATGTTTGACATCTGATTTGTGGACTTTTTTAACCATTGAGGGTTATATGTGTCTCACTGCCTATTTTATAGATGATGATTAGAATTTACAGAAAAGAATTTTGAACTTTTGTTACATGCCATCACCGTACAATGGTGTGACCATTAATGAAAAAATCTACACACTGTTAACCGAGTGGGGGATTGAGAATAAACTGTTTTCAATCACATTGGACAATGTTTCCTCAAATACTTAATTTGTTGACATGTTGAAGTGTCAATTAAATTTAAATGGTGCATTGTTGAGTGGTGGTATATACTTCCATATTCGGTGTTGTGCTCATATACTAAACTTAATTGTGCAAGATGGGTTTAAAGAAATTGATGGATCAGTCATTAAGATTCGTGAAAGTGTGAAGTATGTTAAAGGTTCTCCAGGGAGAAAACAAAAGTTTTTTGAATATGTCTCTCATGTCTCTTTAGATTCTAAGAAATGTTTGAGGTAAGATGTTTTTATAAGATGGAATTCTACATTTATGATGACTGAGTGTGCAATTTATTATCGTCGTGCATTTTGTCACATGACACTAAATAATTCAAATTATAAGTTTTGTCCTTCTATTAAGGAATGGAACAAAGTACAGAAGATGTGCAACTTCTTGGGAGAGTTTTATAATGTTACCAAAGTCTTTTCTAGAACAAAATATGCCACAACAAATCTTTATTTTCCAGTGGTGTTTTTAGTTCAATGAAAATTGCTAACTAAAAAGAACAATCCAGATTTGTTCTTGTTTACCATGGTAAATCAAATGTACTCGAAGTATGCAAATTAATGGTCAGAATTCAGTATGATACTTGTTATTGCTGTAATTTTAGACCCTTGTTACAAACTTGGATTTGTGGCTTTTAGTTATTCTAAGGTTTATGGTGATAACTCTATAGAGAGCCAAAGAGTGCGGGACAACTTGTATAAACTTTTTAATGATTATATGCATGATGGTCCACTGCATAGAGACACAAAATTCTCTCCACAACAAGTTGAAAATGATTATCATGAAAGAGAATAGGCTCTTTTCTCAAAAGAGAGTCGAGATATCATGCAAGTAATTTAAAATTTATTTTATAATTAATTTATTCTAACTATTTGAACTATTATTCTTGCAAAATATGTCTGGGATTGCTTACTTTTATTCATTTACTTTTTATATAGGAATTTAATAGTTTTGAAAGCGATGAGTTTGGTAGTGGTCGAAAATCAGAATTGGAATTGTATTTGGATGAACGAAAGGTTGATAGGAAAGTGGATCTTGATGTGCTTGCCTATTGAAAGACTAATCAATTCAGGTATCTCATACTTTCTCGCATTGCTCGCGATGTATTAAGTGTTCCGGTGTCTACAGTTGCTTCCGAGGCTGCTTTTAGTAATGGTGGCTGAATTCTTGATCAATTTCGTAACTCTCTTGAACCTGAGAATGTAGAGGCTTTGGTATGCACTAAAGATTGGTTGTTTAATTTAAAAGGTAGTCGACAAAATTTATCACTGTCTAAAGTAAATTTTATTTTGTTAGTTTTTATATTAATTGTTTTTGTGCGTTTTAAATGAAGAGAGCGTTCAACTTCAATTGGATGAACTAGTTGTTGAGTTTGATGATTTAATTTTGCATAGTGAAGAAGGCACTCTTTCAGCACAAGTGTTCACTTGTGCTGTTAATGGTCAATAAGGTACTAATAATGGTAATATATAATTAATTTTGTACTAAATAAAATATACTTAATTAGTTATATTGTTTGTGCTTTTTTAGTTCTTTCTCAAGTAAAACCCTTTTTGGACCTACTTTTTGGTTCTACTATGAGACAATGTTTCTTTTGATTATGTCTTCTTCATTGAACCAAGTGAATGCTCTTTTTGGTGGGATTTTGATGGATAGAGATAACATGCTTGGAGGTAACCCTTTTGTTTGTGCAGATATAACTATAATTTGTATTTTTTTATCACTATATTTAGTCTTATTAGATATTGATTCTCTTTGCACAAGTTTACTTTTTTACTGAAGAACTGTCAGCTTTTAATCTTTTTAACTTGTTGCCTTCTCCAGCTTTGGCTTGTCCTACTTTTGTTGACTTTGGGATCATTTGCTTTGTGCAGTGATATTAAATGCGTTGTTCCTACTTTGGAATGTAGAATTGTAGAATTGTGAATTTTTAATGGGCAAATAATTTAGCCCCTAGTTTTAGACTTTAAAATTAAAATCAACACAGGTACTTCAAACTTTTTCTGGTGTTCAACCCCATACCACCTATTGGCTTTGTTAGACGCATTCAATACTTTGACTGGGCTTGCCGGAACTAGCAGAGGTATCGTTGCTCAGATCATCACTTACCCACTCCAAACGGTACTTAAATTAAATATAGGCGTTTCAAATCCTTTGTTGTTTTTTTTGGCTTCAGCCTTATGTAGTTCTTGGGATGCATTTGTACATGATTGTTAGGTACGTGAAGTCTTGACCCAAGCTTAATGGATAATATTTGGGATATATTAAGTCTGTTTTCAGTAATGAAGATGTGTTCAATGGATATTTTCTTCAACTAACTCTGGTATGTTCTATTAACTTTGAATGAGACAAATTATATGTTTAGTTAATAACTAAAAACATTTATCTTTTTTTTTTTATCTAGGTTTTAGATGTAAAAAGTACGAAGTAGTGCCAGTTGGTTTTGTCTGGTGATAAGCTTGGAGAAGGAAACTAATTTATAAATCAGTTTTTTATATAATCAAAATAATGGAACATTGTAAACTTGATTTATATTTTATTGAAGTGATTTGTAATGTTATATTTATATTTATATTTTTGGCTTATCTAAATTGTTGATTGTATTATGTCAAAGTTAATTAATTTTTTTTTTTAAACATGTCAAAAATTTCGTGTCGGGCAACCCAACCCAATTTTTTAAACGGGTTACACGGGTCGTGTTGTGTTACCTATTTAAATAACAGGTCATGTTAGTGTTTAATAACTTCGACACGGTTAATAATCGTGTCGTGTTCGAATCTAGCCATTTCGCGTTCATGTCATTTTGGGTTCAACCTGAACATGACCCGTTGACACGAATTGCTAGCTGTAAAATTTAGGCGCACAACATTCACACATTATTTCTTGACTTCTTAAATCAAACTTTCTTTTATAGGTCTCTATATTTTAAATGCATGGTCATCTTCAATTCTTTATATGTCAATTCATTATTTTACAAGAATTTTAAAACAAAATATCGATTTATTTGTTGAACTCTGTGAATTGCTTAAAAGCAGGATATTCTAAATTCGGGAGTCATGATTCAATTGTTTACGACAAAATATAAAAGTCCACTTTCCTTTGCTTTGCTGCCCCTAGACTATTAACTTTGATTATAAATTTTTCTTCCAACTTTCATGAATTCCATCTCCTTCTTCATTTTTCTGTAGATCACACCTTCAGTTTCAATCAACAAATTTGCAATATTTTAGATTAAAATGAAAATGCAATATTGGTCAAACATATTCAAATATATATATATATATCTTTATGCTAGCAAAAGAGCACGTGCGATACATGTAATGATTTAAATTATTTTTGATAAGTTTTAGTTAATTATTTAATAAATATTTTTTGAAAAACAAAATAATATAATACTGAGACATTCATGATTAGAATTGAGAAATTAATATTAAAATAAAAAATAATAATATATTATCAATTATGCTCAAAGTATCTCTCATAACTCTAGAATTATATCATTCAATTTTTAAAAGAAAAATAAATCATAAAAGATGTAAAGGGGTGATTGGCGAATCAGCACAATGGCGAAATGGTTCATATTGAGATTTGGCTCAAAGATTAAATTATTTGGGATATGGCCCAAGCTTTAATTATCTGGGATATGGCCCAGGATTGGTATATTTGGGGAAATGGCCGAAATATGGTTTTCACGTGAGAGCTTGCATTATACAGAGGGAGGTATGAGGGACTGATGTGTTTTATAGCTCGCATCAGAAACTCGTAACCATATATGCTGCTAACGTAGCGAGTACTACTCGGAATCTACGGGAAATGCTTGGGATGAGTAAATAGTGGGTCGCGACCTTATTTACACCGTCATAAGCAAGAGTACCTTAGAGAGACCGATAGTATTCAGGGACATGACCAAGGTATGCATGATTGGTCATGACCCAACAAAGCTATAATGGCATCCTTGGCTAAGGATAAATCAGATCCGCGATACAATATGTAATACCCCGTATTTAATGGATATTTATTCCCTTAATTATTTTGGATGGATATTTATTCCCTTAATTATTTTGGATGGCATATTGGGTGTTTAAATTATTGAATGAGGCTATCTTAGTCTTTTTAACTCTAGTAGGTTATAATGAAATTTTGTGATCTGAAGGGGGGCAAGGTTGTCATTAGTGTTTGGGCAGTTTGGTGATTTATGCATAATACAAGGTTAGTTTGGACATTTCCCTAACCCCAACATCTTCTATATAAGCATCCTTAACTTCAGATCTAGCCCCCATCTCATTTATTCTACTACTTCTTCTTCATCATCAATTATACCCGAAATTGTGAGGGTTGAGAGGTTGAGAGCTTAGAATTGGTTTGGATCTATACTTTTGGTGGATTCAGCTCTACATTACAGGCAAGACATATGTTCTACTTTTCCTCTTTGTACTAAAATTTCGTAGCCTTTACTTTGTGCATCTATAATCTGCTAAATAATATTTTTCATATATGTATATGTATGTGTAAATCATGTTCATATATGACTTATATATATTCTATTTATACATATATGTATAGATCCGTAGGTATATATATAGATCTTGTATATATGTAGAGATTCGTGGATCTATATAGGCATATATGTATAGATCTGTTAGAGTATATTCATATTCATGTTTATTTATGTGACTTATATATTCTATTTATACATATATGTATAGATCCGTAAATATATATATAGATCTTGTATACATGTAGAGATTCGTGGATCTATATAGGCATATATGTATAGATCTGTTAGAGTATATTCATATTTATGTTTATTTATGTGACTTATATATTCTATTTGTACATATATGTATAGATCCGTAAGTATATATATAGATATTGTATACATGTAGAGATTCGTGGATCTATATAGACATATATGTATAGATCTGTTAGAGTGTGTTCATATTCATGTTTATTTATGTGATGATATATATTATGTTTATATGTATATGTATAGATCCATGATCATATGTACAGATCTTGCATATAGGTAGAGATTAGTAGACTTATATAGACATATATGTACAAATCTGTTAGAGTATATTTATATTCATATATATATATGATGATTTATATTCTGGTTATACATATATGTACAGATCTTGTATATATATAGAGATTTGTGGTGATATATTGATATATGCATGAGACTATGTTTATATCTAGCTATACATACAAATCTATTTTTACCATGTGTAGCTATACATGTATGGATTCGTGGTTATGTGTCTTGTTGGTATGATTCTGATGATGTGTATATGGTTGTAACTTAGTATAAATATCTGAATACATAAATATTTTAGGTTTCAATGTTGACAAAGATTTCAAAACTGTTATTAGAAAAATATTGCATATTTATGTAATTGTTTTTCTCTATTTTCTTTGTTATCAGACTCTGGACATTGATTTATATTGTTATTATGTGTATCACGAATTATACTAGATTACGTATTTTCGACCGTATAAATGAATAGTTTCGACCGTATAAAATACCGTATACCTTGGTGCTGGGGCGCTGCCCAGACCCCACCAGGGGGGCGCTCAGGTAATGGTTGCGCCGCCCCCCCGGACCCCCCAGGCTCGACCTTATAAATTGTTATACGTTCCCAATTAAAGATTACGAGTGAATTATTAAATTCGTAAAATCATAAGATTTAAATTAAATGACTATGTTTTGGAAATTTATAAGGAACCACAAGGAGGCTGACTATTACTGCAGTCTAACTAGTACCACGGGACATGGGTGAGTTGTCGGGTACGTGGTTATGGTAGGGCATGGATTGGATGTTGTATGGAAAAATCAGATTAATGTAAGAAATTTATAAACATAATTATATTAAATGGTGGTATATTAGTGACTATATTTATAGTTAAATATATTATTATTTTATAATATAATTTTGGGATTAGGTGTCACTAGGAAAGGGGATGGATTTTGGTACTCTGCTTGGGATCATGTAGAGTTGTACTTGCTCATGGGTTTAACCCACATTTTTGTTGTTTCAGGTCCTCGACAGTTTCACCAGCAGGGTTGAGGACTTCATATTTATCCGTCCGGTTCTATCATATTTTCCTTCCACTCCAGGGTAGGATCCGATAAATGTCATATGTTGTATTTCTTATAAGTGTGTTTTTAGGGGTCCATGTTTATGGGATTTCCAAGTTGTACTGTGTGAGACTTATTTTATTTAAGGATGTATTGGGATTGATCTTCTTCATGTATAAGTTGTATCCTTATTTTGTTATTGTTGTTATTATTATATTTATATTTTATGTCTTCTATTCTGTGCTTATGTTATCAATTACTGATGCTCCTAGTTTTCTGTGTATGGGCCTGGCCAACCTATGCATGGAAATTTGGGGGTGTCACACAATAGGCGCGGATCACAGGTACATCATGGTTCCTTGATTAAGGAAAAGGCAGAATCCGCGATGAAACAGGCGCGGATCACAGGTCATAGTGCACAGTACAATCCGCGCATAAGATTACGCGAATCCGTTTCGCAAGGTCAAAGGCGCGAGATGGTACTGTACAAGTATTTATATCGCGGATTGGTATGCAGTAACCATGTCGCGAGACAGGTGCTGACGTGGCAATGCAATCCGCGAGGACTACTGGACACTCATGTCTATAAAGAGAGGTACGAAAGCTCATTTCAGGGGACTTTTCGGAGACTAAGAGAGAGAAATTCCTAGAGAGAGAAAATAATTTTCAATCATTTGTACTTGCTATCTTTTATTCCATTTCTCTTCAACTTCTTTGTAAAGAAAAATCAAAAAGCAATAAAAGCATCATTGCCGTTATTTTGCTGACGAACTTGTGTAGAAACTATCTTCGTATCACTCAATCAATCCGGACTCCTACAAAAGAAAAAAACAGTAATTCGTGAAAAAACACATGGCTCTACAATGAACAGAACATCGTTGAATTCATCCAAAACTCTCGCAACTACCATACTAAGTAACAATTTATTTAACTCACCTCTTTTTAAGACCTATATATTTTTTCGGGTGAAAATCAAAATATTACTTCATTCGTGTATCTCATAATCAGAATATCAAATTATAAACACATCTAAAAACTTAAATTTTTAAAATGATTTCAATCAACAAATTGAAAAAAATAAAACTAAAAAGTGGAAAAAATAGCAAGAAAGTACACCTGGATGAGATACATGCGACACCCAAGTACAAACTTTGAGACCACTTTCTCCTTCCGTATCTTTAGGTACTTGTATATCTGAAAATCATCCCAACACATTAATTCCTCCATCCTAAAAAGGAATAAAAAGATGATAATTAAAATTAGGATTTAAAAAATATTAACAATATTAAAACTGTAATTTGTACGGATAGCGTTGTTGCATTTCTGTTTAAGACCACTCAAAAGAAACACGAAAATAATATTCCCTTAAATATATTGAGAAATGTCAAGAGATGTAATGGTTGAGATTGTTGAATTAATCCCCTTAATGATTGTGATTATAACTCTCACGAATGTAGGTAAAGATGGTGAATTAATGGGCAAAGAGGTTAATGACTATTGATTTTGGTGGAATTACAAATGATTTGTGTAAAGAAATCGAAATTAATCAGTGTAACTGTTTTAAATGTGAAGATGAAAGAACAACTGTTACAAATATTAATTCACTTATGTATGTTTTATTTTGATTAAAAAATTATATACATGCATGGAAATAATAAATTTCTTAATTTCTTAAACTCCCAAACTTATATTAGCTAATGTACAAATAAACGTTTAATTAAAAAAGTATTATTTTTTGTACTTAATAGATATGAAAAATATATAAAAATTATAAAGAATATTCACACTTTTATAAGTAGTATAGTTTTAGATTAATATTTCGATATAGATAAAAATGGATTGATATGGACTAACTTTTCTTTGCCATTTGGGATTCTAATATTTTTAATTTATATATAACCATATTAAATTCTTATAATGCCATTAATAACAATCAAAATTAAGTTTATAAGGCATTAATCATACAACATTGCCATGCATTTAATATTCCAAATCATTGTATTTTTACATTTTAAAAAAATAATAAAAATGTTTGGAAATATTCCATGGGCTTTTAAACAGATAAAAACGGATTAATACGGACTAACTTTTCTTTGCCCTTACCAAAGGTCTTGTAGCCTTATGGTATCACATTTCCTCCCCAAAGGGAATGTTAAGGTTGCGTTTGGTAACGGTGCGGTGCGGTGTTAGTTTTTGGTTTGGGTTTGGGTTGGGTTGGATTTGGATTGGTGTGGTTTTATTTTGATTTCAAACCATGTTTGGTGCAGATTGTTTTAGTGTGAGAAAAAGTGATGCTAAAAAACCAAACCATGTTTGGTAGAGTTGGTATGGATTGAAATTCTGAAACCAAACCATGTTTGGTAACAGGAAATGGTTTCACATTTTATTTATAAATATTAAAATTTATAATATTAAAATATATTTAATATTAATATATTAATTTTTAGGAAAGATAATAAAACTATAATATTAAAATATATTCAATTTCCAAATATATATTTTAATATTAAAATATTAATAATATATTAATATTAATATATTAATTTTTAGGAAAGATAATAAAATTATAATATTAAAATATATTTAATATTAATATATTACTATATATTAATATTAATATATTAATTTTTAGGAAAAATAATAAAACTATAATATTAAAATATATTAAATTTCCAAATATATATTTTAATATTAAAATATTAATAATATATTAATATTAATATATTAATTTTTAGGAAAGATAATAAAATTATAATATTAAAATAACTTCCAAAAATATATTTTAATATTAATATATTAAAATATATTAATATTAAAATATTTTAATATATTAATATATTAATTTTTAGGAAACATAATAAAACTATAATATTAAAATATATTAAATTTCCAAAAATATATATTAATATTAATATTAATATATTTTAATATTATAATATTAATATATTTTAATACATATTAATATTAATATATTAATTTTTAGGAAAGATAATAAAACTATAATATTAAAATATATTTTTGGTTTAATATATTAATATAATTTCCAAAAATATATTTTAATATTAATATAAATATATTAATATGGTGTAACTATTTGGTTTTGGTTTGGGGTGAGATGGTGCAACCATTTGGTTTTGGTTTTGGTTGCTACAGTACCGCACCACCAAAAACCATCTCATTAGATGGTTCCAAAATCATGGGTTGGTATCACCATTTGGTACCATTGGTTTAGTACTGTTGAACCAACATCAATCCTAACAAACATGGGTTGGTACCACCATTTCGTACCAAAACCAAAAAATTGGTACCAAAACCAGTTACAAAACAGGGCCTAAGGGTTTAAGCCCGATGGGATTCATGTGTGTGGGTGCGTGCGTTTCTTACTATTCAAAAAAAAAAACTTTTCTTTGCCCTTTGGGATTCTAATATTTTTAATTTATATATAACCATATTAAATTCTTATAATACCGTCAATAACAACCAAAATTAAGTTTATAAGACATTAATCATGCAACATTACCATCCATTTAATATTCCAAATCATTCTATTTTTAAAATTTAAAAAAATCATAAAAAGATTTGGGAATATTCCGAGGGCTTCAAACTTTTATAATAGTATATAGATTTTTAAAAAATTATAAAAATGTTTGGAAATATTTCAAGGGAATTCAAATAGATAAAAACGGATTAAAATGGACTAACTTTTCTTTGCCCTTTTTATTCTAATATTTTTAATTTATATATCATCGTATTAAATTCTTATAATACCATTAATAACAATCAAAATTAAGTTTATAAGGCATTAATCATGCAACATTACCATCCATTTAATATTTTAAATCATTCTATTTTTATATTTTAAAAAAATCATAAAAAGGTTTGAAAATATTCCGAGGGCTTAAGTGCCCTTTGGGATTCTAATATTTTTAATTTATATATAACCATATTAAATTCTTATAATACCACTAATAATAATCAAAATTAAGTTTATAAGGCATTAATCATGCAACATTACCATTCATTTAATATTCCAAATCATTCTATTTTTATATTTTTAAAAAATCATAATTTTTTTGGAAATATTCCGAACGCTTCAAACTTTTATAATAGTAGATATAGATATAGATATATATATTTGTTGGTGGCAAAAGAAAAGAACAATTAAATACCGAAGAAGTTCTAGGTCCCACTGGATTTTTAATTTTCTTTTCTTCATTTTTTTTGTCCAAAAGCTGACGTAAGCAAAGTTTATTAATCAGAAAGTAAGGAAGTATATTCACTAAATAGTGTGAACCTTCTCCAACAGCAAAGAGGGCCACAAATTCCAATCCCCATTAGATTACAAAAATCACAAATCTCATTTAATTAATCCCCAGTTATATATGTGTCATATACATAAAAAAATTTAATTGAATAACCCAATGGCAACAAAAGTAATCATTAAATACCGTCTTCAATATTTCATTAAGTGAGACGGTGAGTTTAAGAGGGAGGTATTTATTAACTTTAAATAAGATTTTTTTAAAATACATTTATATACCAAATTCTATTAAAAATTAGAAGTTCAGAATAAAAATTACCTAATATTCGAATAATAATTCTCTCTAAACGATATAAGTAAGATTCTCTCTAAACGATACATATAAAGGGACAATAATAATGATCTAGTACAGAATATTTCGTTGTTATTATATCAGTTTTGATCATTGCATTTTTTTTTAAAAAAAGGTAATAAATTAAACGATAAATTATGATTACAAGGTAAATTATGATGATATGGTAAATAATATTAGAAAGCAAAATTTGCACCCCTTCTCAACTAAAGCATGAAATTTAATGATTAAGTCACAAATGGGTAAATACAGTATTGCAGAAATAAGAATATTAAGGCGATCCATCATTTACATATGATGCTAAAAAGAAAGGACTAGTTATAGAATCCTAATTACGTAAAGCATTTGATATTAATCATTGATAATAAGATAAATATGAGCCCATTTCGGTTACCAAAAAAAATAAAATGAAGCAATAATCGTATGCACTCGGTACCACCATAACACAACACATCTCATGAGTACCTTTTAATCACCACGTCAGTAGTCACAATCAATATCAACAATGTAATCCACTTTCATATTACATGTAACGTCTCAATATTATATACATATATATATATATATATATACAGATTTGTAGATTACACAGTGTAATCTACAATGTAACGCTCCAATATTTTATTACAGTATAACGCTCAAACAAGTGACAAACTCTTTCTCTATTTCTCTGTATATTTCATGGTCTTCTATCATTTTCTTCTTCTGTTTCAGTGTCTCTTCGCCGGCGAACTCATACGCCGGCCACATGTGACTTCCGTCGTGCTTTTTCCCGGTAAGTGGTTAGGGTTTTAGACTTGCTTTGTTGAGTTCGATTTTCGCCAATTCTAATGCAAGAATTTGCGAGATATCAATGTACAATCTCTGTTTAATTTAGGTTTTGGAATCGCAAAGTGTCGATTGTTCAATGTATTAATGAATTTACTGCTTTTATGACTTAAATTCAGTTAGATTTTGTAGTGTTATTTACTTATTTGGCTTCAATTTTAAGCTGAATTTGCACAAAATTGTTGAATTTTGTAGGACCTATCTTATGTTTAATTTTTGCATAAAACGTGGGGACTAGTGTAGTGATTATATTTTGTTTGCGAAAAATACGGATTGGTTGGAATGCTGTATCATTTAGTTTTGGTGATAGCAGTTTATGTATCTTCTCTCAGACATGGTGGGTTTTAATTTTTTAATTTGATACACTGTTAACTATCTCAGTTTAGGTAATAAAAATTGATTTAGAATGATATAATGTTGTAGGCCGATCCCTTTTCTGGACGTCCTTATTTGGTTCTGGATATAAATACACACACACACACACATATATATATATTATGGATGAATCATGAATGTATGTATGTAAGTATTCAAATTTGTATTTATATAGTTTTAACAAGTAGAGACTTACATATAGATATCATTTTAGTTTAATTTCTGCATGCTGTGTTTTTTGTCAATGAGTTTGATTGTGTTATATTTTTTTGCTATTTTGTGAAATGGGGTATCAGAAGTTGAATGCTTGAACCTGTTTCAGTTGTGATTTATGACGCGGGAGATCCATTATGGCAATAGAAGTTATGAGGACATAATTGTAATTCTTTTTGCAGTGAAAAATGGATTGGAAATTTGGGATCATAAACATTAGAAAACATGAAGATCTGTCAGAGTTGGTTAAGATGGTATTGGGATGTGTTTTCGTCATATATATTAACAGACTTCAACAATCGGTGGGATAATGAATTGAAACCCGAACTGATGTATTTTTATTTTTTTTATTTAAAACAGGAAATATTGAGCAGCTGAAGTTAAACTACCTATGGCTTTCTGATTTAGGTCATATTGTCCAATGAAAGGACTATAATTTTCCATATCAACCCGCTGAAATTGATGCATTTATTTGAAGTCTCTTTGGAAGTCCCTCAGATTTCAGTGGCGATTCAGTTTTTACTGTGCATGTTATGGATAAATAAATCATCTTGAATTGATCTATGGGAAAAATCATAGCCATTTCAGAAGGAATGTTGAAATTTTGAAAAACTATATTTTGAAGAAACTAATGATAACATGGCCTGGAATATTTTGTAAATGCACCCTCACTTTTTGTGATGGGTTTTTGTTTGAATGCCACTAGATGCACAAGGGCGCCAACAGAATGCAGATGGATGTCCAAATGCACCCTTCGGGATTTGCTCAGTATATCCTTGGAGTTGTGCTACAAGTGATATTCGGCATGGTTTGCTATGCGATTGTAACTTTTTTCATAGTCTTGAGAAATAACTGTTACTAGACCTTTCTCCACCACAGAACTTAGGGTTGAGTTGTGTAGCGTCTCTTTAAAGATACTGGTATATGCACTGTCCAGCTATCTGAATAACTGTTTGTTCTCCAATCGTGGCAGGAATGTTAGCTTCAGGAACTGTGAATAGTAAACCTCACAAGGTAGTCTGGATGGATGCTGAGCACGCATTGGAAACAGAAGGGTCTTCTATATATAATTTGAGTGATGGAGGAAGGGGATAGAGTTTTTGCTATATTTCAGAGCCAACAAGGAACAGAGTATGTGTAATGTGATGGAGCAATCTCTACGCTATCACTGGGCATGCTTATAATCTGGTTGATTGATATTATATGGTAATTGCCAGTGTAAATCATCATTTGTCTTGGATCTTTAGTGTCTCATTCTTGTTACTAAGTTAATTGGAAGTGTATTTACTAAGCCAAAAAAAATAAGGAGTAAAGGGTTTGACATTATTTAAATGACCAACAAATTTTCCTCTTTCAGGAACTGTTTTCTTTGTTAGATTGAAAACCTCTTAAAAGTTTCAGAGATGGAACACTTCATTAATCTTGGGGTGCTTCGGTATCTGCATTCATCCTCAAGCTTGTTGTAAAATATAGGATTGATACTGAACTGTTTTCCTGGTGTTTAGTTGTTTGAGATGCGTGGTATAGAGTTGCCATGTATTTTGAAGCTTGACTTGGTAATATAAATTTCTGGTTGTGATTTTAAGGTGGTCAAATGTATAATGTTTCACATAGGTGGATGAGATGAGGATGCAGTAATAGCATATTTTGAAACTGTTTTCGTGGTGCAACACTAAGCAACATTCTCTTTTTGCTAAGAGCAACTATATAACTACAGAATTGGCAACATATGTACTTGGAAGCTATCAGAACTCTTTAACAACGTTGTATTGCATAGCAAACAAAATTTGTGTACGCAATTACATACTATTGATCGTTTGTGTATGTTTTTTTTATTATGCTTGCTACATAACATAACTGTGTGTCTGCATTGCTTTTTGGAAAAATATGCTCTTTCTTTTTAACACTTTTTTTCGGGATTCGGGTAGAGGGCAGCAGACAAGCAGTGTTCAATAAACAACTACAATCTTGTGATTTTTGCGAAAGTATAAGCTGTTTTCTGTTTGACTTATTAGCCCAAAATGACTCCAGAGCTCTTCCATGTAAATGTATCTAGACGATCTTCACGTGTTTATGTTGGTATGAATAATAGTAATTTGACAAATAATGGGTCTCCTCAAATTTTAAAATTGTTATCAAGTAATTACTGCATGTTCTAATTGTCCACGAATATCAAGATGAACAAAAATTATATAGCAAAGTATAAGATCCCCGAGAAATTCTAAGTGATTGTTTTGGTTAGGCGAAAAGGTGACTCAAAGTTATTTTTGGATCAGTAGATTCAAAAATTGATGTTTTAAAGCAGCACTAGATGGACTAAAGATGGTACAGATTTCTTTTCTTTTTAAGAAACATTGTGTTATGTTGTTTAAGTTATATACTCTTTTCAGTTATAAAGTATTTTGGTTTCATTGTAGACATATCATGGACCAATGTTTTCTGAAATATCTGATCCATCCTATAGAATGGGTAGATTAGAAATATATTTATATATATGTATATGTATATGTATATAGATATACACATATGAATGCCGGATGGATTGACTGAGTCTATGACCTTGAATAGAGCGGAATGGAAACATAGAATCCAGGTAGGGGACCCTAGGTAGGTTGGATGGCTTAATGGTTATGTATGGATAGACAGATACAGATGACATGACCAGTTATATTAGGAAACAAGGCTTGAGAGTAAGGTGACTAAAATTTAGTTTTGGATCAGTGAAGTTGGAACACAATAGCATTACATGCACGCTAAAAATGGGACACATCTTTAATGCCTTTTAAATATATATAGTTCTCCTATCTAACTTGTACACTCTTTTAATTAGTTTATAACTCTGTCTGCTTCCTAGTTTAGGTAAAGATGATCTCGGAATCAGTGTTGTTAAAGGTGCGCCTAGGCTCCAGGCTCCTTGAGGTGCAAGACTTGCTCCTCAAGTGTGGGCAAGAGCGCATTTGACAACATTTGTGCCTTAATTACAGAGTACTAATGCTTTAGTAATAATTTTATCTTTTCATTGTATTTTTCATTGTGTGCCTCACTTCAATCAGGCACGCGCCTCGCGCCGAGGCTCTAGAGGACTTCTAGCGCCTTAGTGCGCTTTGAGCCTTTAATAACTATGCTCGGAAGTATTTAATGGTTAAATTAGGAAAGATGTATATATATACACATATATGGGTAGATGGATTGACTGAGGTTACGGCCTTGGATAGAGTGGAACGAAACGTAGGATTCATGTAGCCTGCCCCAAGTAGTTGGGGGAAAGGTTTCATTGTTGATATATATGGATAGTTAGATAGAAATGGCAGGATAAGTTACATAGTTTAAGCTGATTGGTGCTACTCATGGCACTTCACTTAAAAGGTTCTAGGAACTTTTGCTGTGAAGTTATGCTACCAGATTTTTGCTTACATGACGCGACAAAGCATCCTTAGTTTTCAGCGTAAGCTCAATTTTGTCCTATTAACACGGAGGACGTGGGGGGATGGATTTGGTTCGCTGTTTTCTCTATCTATGAATCTCTTGGAAAACCTCCTTGTTCTTTCCTTGTATGGACATGGTTTTTGACTTTTCTTCTTTTTATTTTTTATTTTTTGTTTTTCTCCTTTTATGAAATAAATATTCGTGTTTCTGAATTGTTGTGACGCGTGGTAATATCTGACTACCGACTCGGTCACTATGTATTGACAGTTGTTAGACATATCTGTTGAGGTCTCGAATAGATACCAAATTGGTTATTACCTTTTTTTTTCCTTTTCCCCAAGAAAAGTCCTTATATAATGTGATTTTATGCATGCTCTGTTGTGTCTGGTATATAGAAAAAAACAGTGCTGGTAACTTTTTGTTGCTTTTATATATTTGGTTATAAAGCTAATATTTTTCCACTTATATGCAGGGCCTTGGTATGCAGAGGTTTTTATAGCCACCCTTGTATCTTCTTGACTTTCTAAAATGGAGTTTTTCCATTTAGTTGTGCTTATTTGAGAATTTTGGGGAGAAGGCTGTTGTATATAATATTATCATCCTAAACTTGTTTCATCGCATTTTTTGTCACTAATTCAATGTACATTTGATACTTCATCCCGATACAGCTTGTCATGCTCTAGGAGTACATTTATAGTAAATTTGCTAATTGTTGCTGTAAGTTATCATTAATCATGCCTTCATGGTGGGGAAAATCTTCATCCAAGGAAGTAAAGAAAAAGGCAAACAAGGAAAGTTTCATTGATACATTACACAGAAAATTTAAAATTGGGTCAGAAAAGTGCAATAGTAGGTCAGGAGGTTCTTGCAGCCGTTCTAGTGACACTGTATCGGAGAGGGGATCTGGATCTCATGCAGAGATGCAATCACCGCTGCCCTCCACACAAGTATCTCGGTGTCAGAGTTTTGCAGAAAGACCACATGCGGAAGCACTTCCACTTCCTGGTGTGCACCTTACGAGCATAGGGCGTTCTAATTCGGGAACCGTTGCATCAACAAAACCAGGATCTAACAGATGCTTCAATGCTTCACTGCTTTTGCCCCTTCCTAGACCTAGACATGTTCTGAACAGGCCAGATTTTGCTTATGCTAAGGGGAATTTAGCCAGTGCTTCTGTTTCTAGTGACAATTCCATTGATAGTGACGAGCCATCTGATTCACGACTAGTTATTCATCAGGCTCCAGAGTACGAAAATGGGAATAAAAGTGCGATGAATAGCCCTTCCAGGTGAGCCACCATGATATAGCCTTTGAGTCTAGTACTTTGGGTGAATGGTGATATTGTAGACGAGTTTATCATTTATCCTTGTGGTTTAATTTGGTTCATTTTTGTCCTGACAAATAATTATTCTGTCTTTTTGAAGCATAAAGCACAATAATCAGGCTCCCATTGCCTCCCAAAAGTACCAAAGAGATATGCCAAAGCCAGCTAATGTTCTGTTGAATAATCAGACTCTCCCTCTGTCACCTAAGCAGGCACCTCTAAGCACTCGTAATTCTCAGATTCCTCCTCATGGTACGTTCTTTATTTCTCCAGATAGCTGAATTTCCGTTCCTTGTTTTAGTCCCATGAGACTATTTGGTCCCGGGCATTTCATGAACTCTGGTTTCTTGGCAGGGAAACGGTATTCAGAGATAGCTTTACTTGGGTCTGGACACTGCTCTAGTCCAGGTTCCGGTCACAATTCTGGGCATAACTCAGTTGGAGGAGAGATTTCGGGAAAATTGTCCTGGCAGCACAACAGGTGCAGCCCTGAGAGTTCACCAATACCTAGCCCCAGAATTAGCAGCCCGGGGCCCAGCTCCAGAATGCACAGTGGTGCTGTCACCCCTTTGCATCCACAAGCTCTTGGTGCAGCCGCAGAGTCACCTATAAACCGACCTGATGATGGGAAGAGACAAAGGCACCGATTGCCCCTTCCCCCGACCACAATTACCAATTCTTGTCCTTTCTCTCCTTCAAATTCTCCAGTGACGAATACTGCAGTTCCAAGAAGTACTGTTATGGCAGAAAATCTATTCTCCCCTGTTTCAAAGTGGAAGAAGGGGAGACCGCTTGGTAGAGGCACATTTGGACATGTCTATCTTGGTTTTAACAGGTTTAGAAACAAAGAGATGTATCCTCAAGCAAAATTTACTACATATATATATTTGTTAGTTACATTTTACTTCTCTCCCAGTTGTTAGTTTCTCATGATGCTGTATTTGTCCACACTTTTTTACAATCTGCAATCTTCTTGCACTGGTTAGTTTTAAATAATTTTGCACCTCTGATTTTACTTTATTGCTTGAATTTAGTGAAAGCGGGGAGATGTGTGCAATGAAGGAGGTAACGCTATTTCCTGATGATGCAAAATCAATGGAAAGTGCACAACAATTAGGGCAAGTAAGTTTGCTGCAATACATCTTTTGAACTACTTAGTTTGAGCAAAATTTCAAACTCGCTGTTCATATTTTGCAGGAAGTTGCACTATTAAGTCGTTTACAACATCCTAATATTGTGCAGTATTTTGGTTCAGAGACTGTAAGTTTTTTGTACTATTTGATGCAGTACTTTACTTGGTTTGTCTTTGATTTTGAGATCCCAATCTACATGTTGTTGCCAATAATTTACTTTTACAAAATATGGTCTTGTTTCAGTCTTACAAGGAATTACTAAGTTCATCTAAAAGATATATGTAAAAAAATTCAACCCTTTGTTATAATTTGCGCTAGTAACATACGTTAATATCATTTTCCAACTGCTGTGTTCTCTTATGTGAGTTTTCTATTGACTTTGTGGAGACCATCTTGATCTTGGAGTTTCTAAGAAATATATTGAATTATGTCTGGACCCTCTGTAATGATTTGTACTATTGAATCCATATGTTATGATCATTTTTCCAACTGTTGTGTTCTGTTATGTGAAAGTTTGGTTGACTTTGTGGAGACCGTCCTAATCTTGGAATGTCTCAGAAATGAGGGTGGGTGTGAGGGTGTGACGTATATTGAGCTTCAAAAATGAGGGATCCCCTCCATCACATCTGTCCTCATCTTGCACCTGGAGATACATAGGCAGAGTAGACTGCAAACAAACAGGAGAGAAAAGCAAAGAGAGATCTAACACAAAAGGGAGAATTGAAATCAAAATCTCCCAGAAACAATGTTTTTGGTACCATGTTACAATTACACCACCGTGAAAAAGTATGAGAAAATCTATGAATCTTCTCACAGAAGTGTCCTTTAATTTGTAGCTTTACTAGATATGTAAAACAAAAGTACCCCAACCTGATTCTTTTTTGAGCCTTTAGAAAATACATCAGTAATTCCTTGCAGTGTGAAAGTTGTAGTTTCTTCCCTGGTGACCAAATTATCCACAAAGGCAGTCAATCTTAATCTTCCTTGTCTGCCCATGCATTACTTTGTTAATCTGATGTATGTAGCTGCCTGGCTATAACATAAGGGCTCACTATTAGAAACACCCATTTTGTGACGGTTAGTTCGACCACATCTCACAGGATGCATGAGTCACTTGCTCTTCTGTAGTTCACCCTGCCCCTAAATCTGGCTTCATATTCCTCCAAACAACCAAATATTTTCAAAAGGAATAAAAACTAGACACTTTTTGTGTATGAGGACGTTTACCAGCTCAAGCATCATTTGAGAGGCTTTACGTCAAGGTTATTTTATGGCTTGGACACTAAATCTTCACTAAGGACTCCTTTCAGCATCTCAACATTCGACATTGCAGCATAGTGATTTTTTGCTTTGAGTTTGCACAAACTATTATACACTACTTAACCAACAAACTTGATACAAATCTGCTAAACTTGGGTTAAGATTTGTTGGGCTGTCAATCAGTTTCAAAAGTTTGATATATATTGGTTGGCACCCAGGGAATATTCTGGTAATTGCCTGGTGCATGTGGGACGGTGGGACTGCATGGGTCCGGTAGTAAAGGATTAGTGGGTGCTCTCATAGTCCCGCCCGAAACCATTATCATCTAAAGTACATATATATATAGGGGTGGGTGGGTGGGTGGGTGCGTGCGCGTGTGTGTTTTTGTGTATATATATTGGCTTGGCCAATCCCTTCACACTCTGTTGGGATAACATGCTATGTGAACTTAGAACCTATAAGGTCTTGGGATCAAGTTTTTATCTGTTTGAATTTAATCATACATGTTTACCCCCATTCTGTTTATTTGTTTCTTTCCATGTTCTGTCCATGTGCTAGAGGCATTTGAAAGTGAGGGAAGGCATGAGAGTTTGATTATAAGCGTTTGACTCTTTCCCTAATTGCTTAAACTTTTGGAATTGGTGTTGTTCAAGCACTAGATAGATGCAATTTGTTGTGCTGTTATAACTGGATCACTATTGTTGATGAAACTGTTAGGATTAAATTGTTGGCACATTGTAGTGTCTCTAATCGAAAATTTGATCACAAGTAATAATATTAGATCAGTCGACGGCTGTTGAAGCCTTGGATTATGTTAATCATATTTTTGACTCTATATCCTTCAACAGGTAGGTGACAAGCTATATATATACCTGGAGTATGTATCTGGTGGTTCTATCTACAAAATTCTTCAAGACTATGGCCAGTTGGGTGAAATAGCTATTCGTAGTTATTCTCAACAAATTTTGTCAGGGCTTGCATATTTACATGCTAAAAATACTGTCCATAGGTGAGTTTGGTTGTTGCTAATTTTCGGTTCGTCATCGTCTATTTAACACACCAATTATTGCCATCTTTAAATGACAATAATTTTCTTTAATCATCTTAAAATCTCATATATGCTTATAGTTTGGCAATATTACTTTGTGTTAGGGACATCAAAGGTGCAAATATACTTGTTGATCCTAATGGCCGTGTGAAATTGGCAGATTTCGGGATGGCAAAACATGTAAGAGTATATTCATTTATGCTTAACCTTGATTACAATAAGTAGCAAACATGAATTCAGAAATGAATGTCAGACTTATTTCAGGAACATTCTCAAATCACACTAACGTTCTCTCCCTACATATCATAATCTGTTAGTAGATATGGTCTGACCAATGCAGCTTGAACCTATGTTTGCAGAAGGTACAGAAATGATGTACCAGATGTCAGACTTTGGTGGAAAGAATTCTCTTCGCTAATTAGTTAGTTCCAAAATACATGCTAACCTTGATGTCTTGTGCAATTTAATGAATGCTATGGTGTAAAATGCTATCTTGTCAAATTTAGCCAAACTGAAAATTGTAAAAAATATTGGACATAAGCTCGTTAAGAAAACAAATGGCACACTTCATAACCTTGTCCATGTTAATGCAATCTGGACACTTTGTCGAACTTAAAACAAGGTTGGGGTCTTAGTCTAATCTAGTGGAAAATTTTGCAGATCACTGGGCAAAATTGTCCCTTATCACTCAAGGGAAGCCCTCACTGGATGGCACCAGAGGTCAGCACTGTTATATAGTCTTCCTCCTGTGATATTCTTCTTGAAAATATGTGTGTTACATCCATTATGTTGGTTGTTTAGGTTATAAGGAATTCAAGTGGTAGCAATCTTCCTGTGGATATATGGAGCCTTGGGTGCACAGTATTGGAGATGGCTACAACGAAACCACCTTGGAGCCAGTATGAAGGGGTAAGTGGATTGGGATAGACGGGCTAAAAAGTAAATAGTTTTCTTCGTTATTCCATATAAATGACTTTGCTTCTATATAGCTTCTGTACATATCTCAGTGAGAGCAATCTACACTAAATATATCGATTGTTTGAACTAATTTTGCACATGTTATTCTTTACACTTCTTCTTAAGGTTGCTGCGATGTTTAAGATTGGAAATAGCAAGGAACTCCCTGCAATCCCTGATCATCTCTCAGATGATGGCAAGGACTTTGTGAGGAGGTGTTTGCAGCGCAATCCATTGCACCGTCCTACTGCAGCTCAGCTTTTGGAGCATTCTTTTGTCAAAAATGCTGCACCATTTGAAAGACCTGCTCTCAATTGTGAACCTCCAGGAGCAGCAACTGCATCTATAAATGCAGTGAGATCACCTGTAAGTGATCTTCCTTTTATTTATTTATTTTATTTCCTCGTCTCTTCCATGCTACACTTTTTGTGTACAATTTCTGGCACTATATGCAATCTCTCTCACATGGATACAGGGACATGTGTCGAGTATATATATGCCCAAGGGTCAGATTCATCAAACCTCCAAGTCCAAAAACTTGGAGACACATGTAAGTATTCATTTTATCAATACCTTCTTATTCAATAATTCTTTTTTTTATTATATATCTTTTTTGTCAAAATGAGTAAAATGTCCATTTTGAAGGCTAGGTTACATAAAAACCTTACTTTAAAAATAAAATATTAATATGAAATAAGAATAATCTTCAGTGTGTAGTCCATGCAATCATTATCCTCATTCTTGCTTTTATCCCCAATAGTCTGCAGTGTCATCGATAACTGCAGTCTTGGAAGGGTATATTTCTAGCCGGATTGGTGCTGGCGCAATCATTTTATATATCTGTCATTGCTCGTGATGTACAACCCTTGGTCTTGATTGAAGTGACTATGCATATTCCTTCCATTTGTTGTGGCTTTCAGTGTCTCTTTTGGGTTGACTTTCTGTTTACGCTTTATGTTTGTAGGACATTGGACATGCCAGAAATCTCTTGTACATGAACTCAGAGGTGCCTATCCATCATTCTAGAGATTCAAAAAGTGGTTCAGGATTCAGGTCTCTCTCTCACACACACCCACACCCACATACACAAACGAACCGTGCACACAGACACAATGCATTGCCCCATTATATATATATAATATGCATATACATGCACGGAGGAACATTCAATATAACAGGAGTGATGTTGGGATCTGACCGCTTTGGATAGTCTATGCTGTTAACTGTTCGTCGATGTTGGATAAAAAAGATGTCATTTTCTCCTTGGAATTAATGTCATTTGTTAGGGGAAACAAAAGATGTAGACATTGTTTGTCGCTTGAATGCCATGCTGAGTTGTCTTGCATAACTAGTTGATTTAATGATTTTGGAGACTTTCTTATATTAATTTCCCATGGGAGCAACATCATTACTGTTTTTGTTGTCATTAGTTGGGTTTGAAATATCTAACTATATGCTATTTAAAAGATCTATTTTGTTCAAAGTTCCAATTCTACCTCATCTTCTGTGCTTTAGTGTAGCATCAGCCATGGTCTGTTCTAAAAATGGGCATTTGGTGTCATATATAACTAGGAAGCTTCTTCTCATTTCATTCTATCTGTTTCGCAGTGATGCGCATATGCTGAAGAATGTATCTTGCCCAGTTTCTCCCGTGGGGAGCCCACTCCTACATTCTCAATTACAACAACGTATGAGTGGACAGAGGTCTCCCTCTCCTATATCCAGCCCACGCACCACATCTGGTGCATCCACACCTCTCAGTGGTGACATTGGTGCCATTCTGTTTCATCCGCTCAGGCAGCCGGCTACCTACATTCATGAAGCTATGGGAAAAATGCCAACATCTCCAAACAGTGTCTTTACCCATAGTGGCTCCTGCTATCAAGAGATTAGGCCTGACCTCTATCGAGCAGCGAAACAACCCTCTCGTGCATTACAGGGACTAGTTTCATCTGAAAATGGTTTTCACGGGAACCAGTTTGGAAATCCTGGTCATGGAGACCCTAGGGAATTATTTGAGGACCAATCAGCATTGGCTGATCGTGTGTCCCAGCAGCTCTTGAGGGATCATGTGAAATTAAACCCATCTCTGGACCTTAATCCCAGCTCTAATTTGCTTAATCGTACCATCGGATTCTAACTTGCATGCGGGCCACCGATTAGACCTGGCTCTCAGATATAGTTCTTCCCTTTGGTTAGTAAAATTGGGAAGTCACCAATTTGTATAAAAGACAGTTAAGATAGTATAGTATGACATATAAGATCTTTCGAAAGCTGAAATGGAAGGAGAGGTTATTCAACCATGCCCCCAAGTATCAATGATCGTTTCCTAAGGTAAATGTATTGCTCATTAAGAGCTTTTTTTAAGATGAAACTCTAATATTTGGCGCGTCTTTTGTTTTTCCTGTTACATATATGTAGAATATAGATTTTCTATATAACTTTTGGTTTTACAGATACTGGGCGGCCTCTCCAGCAATTCAGCTGTTTCCTTACAGTGAAGAACCTTTTGGAAATCGAAAGTAAAGAACCTCACAATTTTCGGTTATCAGACATAAAAAGCAGAAGACTGGTAACTGTTAGGCTAATGGTAAAAGTGTCGGCTTTTAGACTCAGGTGTAACCTTTTACCCTGTTGTACAGAAGACTGGTAACATTACATAATAGTTCAGGTTTTATTGAGAAGGAAGTTTCAATATAATTAAGCTTTTGCCTGTTGATCTATTGCTGAACTTGAACGCATGCTAAATGCTGTATCTGCTTCATAACCGCGCTAAATTTAGACACATATTTGATGGATTGGAGATTAACTCACTAGTATGAACAGAAAGATGTGCAGACTTGCACCAGAAGCTATAAATGATGCTTCATATTCAGATTTAGAGTTGTACTCGGATTGCACCTGGTATCTATGGCTCAGACAGCATGAATGTCATGTTGTATGTAAGCATACCACAAGAGTGTCATTGATCATCCCTGTTGTATGTAAGCATACCACATTACAAATTCCAAGCAGAGGAGCCTGGAATTAAGGTAACCATAGAGGAAAATCTAAATTCTCCATCTTGTTGACATAATTCTATGTAAGATGGTGCATAAAAGATAGAAGATTGCATTCATAAGCTCCTGGGTACAAACATGATACAGCATTTCCTGATAATTTACACACATAATTAACACTTAAAACATTAAATCCACACGAAGAGACGGAAAGAAAATGTTAGGCAATGGGATGAGACATGGCGGGAAACCGAATTACAAAAACTAGGCCCTGGTCTTGAAAGGAATGGCTCTGATGACTATTTGGTGATACAAAGCAGCAAGAGCAGCTCCAATGAAGGGTCCTACCCAGAAGATCCACTGAAAACAGAAACAAAGGTACATCAGAACTTTTTCACTTATTAATACTAAAGAAGATGATTTTGAGAAGTTTTAAGCAGATCATTAGACTTACATGGTCATCCCATGCATGGTCTCTGTTATAGATGATGGCAGCACCCAGACTCCTGGCTGGGTTAATGCCTGTTCCGGTGATGGGGATGGTGGCCAAATGAACCAAGAACACCGCAAAACCGATGGGAAGAGGAGCCAAAATCTGATTTAACACATAGGAAATTAGAAACATAAACTGTCAACTAAACACATGATTGTTCTGATTTTCGATTTTTTGTAAAACAGAAAATTGAGTTCACTGTTGGCAGAAAGCATACAATTTTTTGAAAAAATACCTTTTTGTTCAAAAAAATTAGTTTTCAGACTTGCAAACCAATAAAAGTTTTGCCTAAGATAGCCAAAAACTTGTTTTGTGAACTAGAGCACTTCAAGATCACAATCGTACCAGCCTTGCCATAAGTACTACTACTATTGTCAGTATTATATCCTGATGTTGGATCATCAAAACACTTTGAACAATAATAAGAACTTTTAAACAAACATATTCTTTTTCACTGACAAAAGGCTTCCAGTTGCTTCAGGACCGAAGTTACCAATAAAGAAAGTGAGCTTAGAGCATCCGGTATGGGGCGGCCCAACAGCTAGTTTTTTTTTTTTTTTTTTTTTCTATTTTTGTTTTTTGAATAACTAAATTATACACGGATATTTTTTAATTATACACACACGTGTGCCTAGACCAAACCCAAATCTCATTCTTATCTATATACAAAGAGCGCAGCAGGAAAAAAAGAGAGGCGCGGACCAAACCCTAGAAAACTCCGGTGAAAAAGCGAGGTGATTAGAGAGAGAGAGAAAGTCGATTAGATCAAAGACACCATGTAGAGAAAGCTCCAGTGGAGAAAAGTAATAAATTAGTCCTCAGTTTTGTGTGTGTATGTATATATATTGATGTGTATATATAATCTACCAGATTTGTTTTTCAACTTCTTTGATTTATATATATATTGATGTCTGTGTATCCCAACTGCTTCCCTCTTCTTCCCAACCGCTTCCTCCAATTTTGCCTCGCCAAATTTAGCGAGTCTTATGGCCAACCAGCATGTGGGGCCCGTTACCTCACTCGCCACAAAAATGTCTTCCATACCGGATGCTCTTAGATAATGATGATCACATCTAGCCATGCGCACGGTATGGTACGGATGACAACTAGCTGATTTTTTTTTTTTAGATATTGTTATTTTTTTTTATAGTTATGTAATAGTTTTTTTCTAATTTATTAATAACAAAAAAACTTTAAAACAATTAAAATAAAAAATCATATATTTTATTACATAATCAAATTTTAAAAAAAAAACATACATTAAATAAAATGCATTACATATGTTTTCGCTAGATAAATAAAAATATTACAGATCATTAGTTTCTTGAGCTAATTTTTTCGCAGTTATCTTTTGCTATGCAATGATCCATACTTTTGTTGGATCTTGAAGCATTAGGTCTCTTTCAAACTCCTTTTGAGCCATCATTTCCTTCGATTCAAGTTCCAATTTGTTATTTTCAAACTCCATGTGAGCCATTCTTTCTTTCGATTGTATCTCCATTTGTTTAGCTCGTTATTTCTCCAATCGAAGTTGAAGCCTAATCCGATGTTATTCAGCTCCAAATTCATTAGTTACACGGCCCGATTCTGCTGCAAATTGTATTTCTGCAAGCAAATTTTTGGCTGTCGATAAAAGAGATGCATTTTTCCCCTAATGTTCTTCATTGTTTTATGTCCAGTGGGGGCGGGCACCATGTGAACCTTTATCAGTATCACCGGTTGGTGGGTCGTCATCGCCAAGGTTTACCGATTCTGAAGTTGATACACCAGGAGTCGAAGAAACTAGTGGTATTGGTATCGATTGGGATAAATTTCCAAGCTCTTTAATATCGAAATCGATAACACCTCTCTTTCGTGTTATTGAGTTGACTTATGTTTAACATTACAATGGATGTGTCATTTTTGTGTTGAGCGAAACACATTTCCACATTGCTCAAACTTAAATTCGTGATTTTCTTATAATTTATATAATTCTTTGGCAGTTTCCATCTACATATAAAAAAATAAATTCAACTTAAAATGTTTGAAAAAAAATTAAATAAATAACTCTTATAATTAATAATAAACTTACTATGTCTTTATCGTCTTAGCCACTGGCTGAAGTGTTGTGGGCATTGTTATGAAATCCTGAAAAATTATTTACTTTTGCTTGAAAGGTTGAGAAGCGGTTCATTAGAGTACTATTATTTCTATCGATCATGCCTCCCAATTGATTAACAAAATGAGTGGATTTCTGACATTTTGTTTACTTTTGCTTGAAAGGTTGAGAAACGGTTCATCAGAGCACTACTATTTCTATCGGTCATGCCTCCCAATTGATTAACAAACTCACTCTCATTTTGTTAATCAATTGGGAGGCATAACCGATAGAAATAGTAGTGTTCTGATGAACCGCTTATCAACCTTTCAAGCAAAAGTAAACAAATTTTCAAAATTTCATAACAATGTCCACAACACTCCAGTCAGTGGCTATGACAATAAAGATATAGTAAGTTTATTATTAATTATAAGAGTTATTCATTTATTTAATTAATTTTTTTTCAAACATTGTAAGTTGAATTTATTTTTTTATATGTAGATGAAAACTGCCAAAGAACTATATAAATTACAGGAAAATCATGAATATAAGTTTGAACATTGTTGGAATGTGTTTCGCTCAACACAAAAATGGCACATCCATTGTAATGTTAAACATAAATCAACTCAACAAACATGAAAGAGAGGTGTTATCGATTTGGAAATTAACGAGTCTGAAAATTTATCTCAATCGATACCAACACCACCAGTTTCTTCGACTCCTGGTGTATCAACTTCAGAATCGGTAAACCTTGGCGATGACGACCCACCAGCCGGAGATATTAGGGGGGGAAATGCATCTCTTTTATCGACAGCCAAAAACTTGCTTACAGAAATGCAATTTGTAACAGAATCGGGCTGTGTAACTAATGAATCTAGAGCCGAGGAACATCGGATTAGGCTTCAATTTCGCTTGGAAAGACAACGAGCTAAAAAAATAAAGATACAATCGAAAGAAATGATAGCTCACATGGAGTTTGAAAATATCAAATTGGAGCTTGAATCGAAGAAAAGGATGGCTCAAAAGAAGTTTGAAAGAGACATATGCTTCAAGATCCAACGAATACTCAAACAGAAGCAGCAAAAGTATAGACCATTGCACAACAAAAGACAACTGCGAAAAATTAGCTCAAGAAATTAATTATCTGTAATATTTTTATTTATCTAGCGAAAACATATATATTGCATTTTATTTAATGTAATGTCTTTTTTTAAAATTTTGATTATGTAATAAAATATATGATTTTTTATTTAATTATCTTAAAAAAAATTATTTAGTGAATATATTTATTAATAAATTAAAAAAAAACTATTACATAACTATAAAAAAATAAAAAATATAATTACCATCCGTGCGGCTGGCTAGCCATTTTTTAGCTAGGCTAAAGAGATGACGTGGCTGGCTACTATTCAAATGTATAGCCGGCCAATGCGGCCATCTGGTAGCATGTTGGTATGTGATGATACACTTTGTGGATAAGAGTGTCCTATATAACACATACATCCACAAAGCTGCAGAACTTTAAAAAGTACCCCATATGTAAAAGTGCCCAAACCATAGGCACATGCAAGCATATCATTTTCTGGGATAAAAATTGATAAAGCCTTCCACTCTCACCAAACCCCAAAAGATTAAAGACACCCTACCCTACCTGCTCACTTGTGCTCTCTCCACCACAACTTCACAGCAGTGCAATTGATGAATTCACTTTTGCAGACTAAAATCACTCATGGGTTCATAAAAAGCACAATATTCCCTCAAAACCATCAATGGTAAAATCAAATCCATATAGAGAAACAATTTTCTCCCCTTTTTCAGATTGACACCACCACAAAAGCTTAATCAAACTATATTCAAATATATCTAAGAGAAGGTAAACATACAAAACCCTCTTTAGTACAACAAGTTATGACATGATTTCGGTCAAAATAATGGTGTAATGGACTCGTATAATATATCATTTTTTTTTAAAATAAAGATTTCAAAAGTGAATTTCAAGGATTGTAACGAGCCCTAGATAATATCGTTTTTAAAATATCAATTTTAAAAGAGAATATCAAATTAGTACGAGTGATGCGTTGTTACGAACTAGACAATATGTAACATACCGGAACCATGATTATGAGACATACAAACTAAAAAAACATGAAATTAAACACGTATATTAGGCACAAATTTATAGATCAGAGAGTAAATTTAATTCCAATGTAGGAATAGAGAAGGGAAAAGAATGCATACAGGGACATGCGAATCTCTGGCATTTCTCTTGGCATCAGTGGCAGAGAAGACAGTGTAGACAAGGACAAAGGTGCCCACAATCTCAGCACCAAGGCCATCACCCTTGGTGTAACCATGGTTCACAAAGTTGGCCCCACCACCCAAAACCTCATACTGGGACTTCTGGAACCCTTTGACAACACCAGCACCACAAATGGCTCCTAGGCTTTGCATCACCATGTAGAACACAGCCCTGGTCAGTGAGAGCTTCCTTGCCAGAAACAGACCAAAGGTCACTGCTGGGTTGATATGTCCTCCTATTCAGACAATCACAAAGTAGATCAATATAAGTTTGAATCATAAGAGCTAAAAATCATAGATATTCACACTCCAAGATACAGTATATGAAAACTAACTCATGTTGGAGTGAAGAACAAAAAATTGACAAAGACACAAAATTTCCACAAAATCATAGAGGAAGAAAAGATGATTCCAGTTATAAATTACCAAGACAACTGATCATTTAATACCCACAAAAGTTCCTCCACAAAAAATTAAAAACCCATGCACCAAAAAGAATATACAAGTTTAATTTAGTTAATGAACAGAAGACAAAACAAAACTTGAACAAAAAAGTTCAGAAATACCCACAAATTTTCAACTCAAAGTTGGAGAGAAGAACAGATAATTAAGGTATACCCACAAAAATAGAAGAAAAGATGATCCTAGTTATATATCACCAAGATCCCAGTTATAAATTACCAAGATAACTAAAGACAAAATACCCACAAATAGTTTATTGACAACACACATATATAAAAATGAACATAAGGCTAAAGAAACCACAAACAAAAAATTACCCACAAAATTTCACAAAGACAGTGAAAAGTATAGTGATCCAAGTTCTAAATCACAGAGAAACTAAACATTTACTCCCACAAAGAAAAAAAAAACATACTTATAAATGAATGTATGGACAAAAGAGGACTAAACTGACCTGAGATACCAGCAGTGCAGTAGACAAGGGCAAAGATCATACCCCCAAAGGACCAAGCAATCCCTTGGATACCCACAGAAGCACACTTGTTGGGTGCCCTAGAAACACCCATGACAGTGAGAATGGTGATGTACAAGAACAAGAAAGTGGCCATGAACTCAGCAATGCCAGCCCTGTAGAAGGACCATGACATCAACTCCCCAGGCTCAAACAAGGGTGCTGGTGGTGGCTCCTTGTAGTCCTTGTCTGACTGGGCTGCTGTGCCCAAGGGTTGCCTCTCTGAGTACTTGTTGGCTCCAAGCTTCACATCCTCTTCCTTACCCTCCATTGTAGCTCAACCCTTTTCTTTTTTCACTCTCTCAAAGTCTTTTCTTCCACTTTCAGGTCTGAGAAGCAAGGTTGTGAAGTGAGAAACAATGGGATTGTGAGGGTCTTTAATGTATGTATAAAGAATTGAGAGGATGAAGTTTGTCTGCTCTAATATAATTTGGATTTTGAAAATTAAATTGATGTTAAATTATTTTACTGTTCATATTTATTTTTATGAACATTTATTTTTTAAAAGTTAATTTTCTATATAGTCACGTCTCGAAATTATATTAAATCATGACTAACTTTATTTAACTATAAAACCCAAGTGTTAAAGAATTTTTTTTTTATAGTTACGTGTCTAAATTATGTTAAATCATGACCAACTTTATCCATATGGTAAAATTCTAGTATTATGCTAAACACAATAGGCTTTAGGATATAAATTAGAGATCTTTTTTTAAAAAAAAAAAGGAAAAGAAAAGGTTAAGTACTTTTATAAATAATGGATAATGTACATGGAGGTCTTTTGGCCCCAACATAATTAATCCCATTCAAGAATAGAATAATAATATAAAATAATTGGAATGAGCATAGGCAGTTGGGGTCAATGTCTTGATGGCACGGTCTTTCAAGGTAATTTGCTTTTTCCTTTCTTACATTGAAAGCGGAAAAAAAATATTGAAGTAAAAAATAAAGTTCTAAATTGTTTTGGAGTAACATGTGACCATATATACAGTATTATACTTAAAAAATGAAGGGTCGGTTTGGATGCCGTTTTTTGTTTTTGTTTTTTTACTGTTTACAATACTAAAAAAAAATATAATTTTATTTACATTTTCTGAAATTTGTCTTATTTTTATTTGGACCCTTTCAAGTTTGCATATCTTCATTTATATTCTCTACTTTTTAATATTCTCATCACTTAGACCCCTGAACGATGACATCAGCCTGAATATTCTCTGATTTTTTTTCCGAAAATTATTTTTCAAAAAAAAAATTCATATTTTGGAACATAATATATACATTTTTGTTCCAAAATATTATTTTTCGAAAACAAAATTCATATTTTGGAACATAATATATACTTTTTCGCAAAAAAAAATATTTTTCAAAAAAAAAATCATATTTTGAAACATAACATATATTTTTTGCAAAAAAAATATTTTTCAGAAAAAATCATATTTTGGAACATAACATATATTTTTTGCAAAAAAATTATTTTTCAGAAAAAATCATATTTTGGAACATAATATATTTTTTTTGCAAAAAAATTATTTTTCGAAAAAAAAATTCATATTTTGGAACATAATATATACTTTTTTGCAAAAAAATTATTTTTCGAAAAAACAAATTCATATTTTGGAACATAATATATACTTTTTCGCAAAAAAAAAATATTTTTCAAAAAAAAATTCATATTTTGGAACATAATATATACTTTTTCGCAAAAAAAATTCATATTTTGGAACATAATATATACTTTTTCGCAAAAAAAATATTTTTCGATTTTTTTTTTTTTTTGCGAAAAGTATATATTATTTTTTCCGAAATAATTCACTAAACTCCCTTATACTATTGAGGGTAGTTTAAGCATTTTGAAAAATAAGAGAGTAATTTAATGAAATTAAATAGTATAGGCGCAAAATAAATACACAAGAATTAATTAATTAATCTAAATAGTATAGGGGTTTACTGAAATTAACCCTAAAAATAATTACGAGTGATCATGGTCATGACTCAGAAAAAGTAGCCGTTTTGTGACCGTTGGAAAAGTGACTGGGCATGGTTGGGCACATGGGGCAGCCAAACAGCTATGATAACTTTATCACATCCCACTGACATGAAGTGGGTCCACCCGACCAATTCATTTCCAAGTCCAACCAACGTTGGTGTTGGGGCTGTTTTAGGCTAAAATTACTTTCAATTTTAATGTGGAATTAATGGTGGGACTATGGAATTTGTCAAATTCAATCTTCATAAAACCTTCTAAGAACTAAACTTGGTTAGACACGGAATCTATTCCAATTTATATATTTACTTATTAGGATTAATTTCAAAATAACAATTTTGAAGGTGTACTACATATTAGATATACAGAGATCTATTCCAAGTTCTATCTTTACTTAATAGGATTAATTTCCAAATGACAATTTTGTAGGTATGGTATATAGGATATATTCCACGCGGCTGTTTTGTTTTGCACAATAATACAAATAGTTAAAATATTTCAGAAAAAAATGGAAATAATAATTTAATTTTTTGTATATTTTTGCACGGTTTACTTAAACATTGTAGTTAAAATATATTTTGATGAAGTTTAAAACATATTCAAATTTAAGTTACCAAACATAATTTTTATTTTATTTTTTATAATCATGATGTCTGGGCGCACCTCGACTAGGTAAGGTTCGGATTATATCCGCGGTCGTGACCCTAACGAATTATTTCCTCTTAGTAAGAATCAAACATAAACATAAGACCTTGTGCTTCTTACAGTACCAAGTCCCAAATTTTTTCTATAGAGATCAACCGGCTCGAATTACCAAACATAATTTTGATTTTAACTAAGAATACCTAATAACAAAAAAGTTCATTTTATTTTAGTTAAAAACATAAAGTCAAAAATAAAGTGATTACCAAACCGACCTTTGGAAAAGGTATGTGAAGAATGGAGTCACTTAAATAACATAATTACGAATTTGATGATTTTGTGTGAATTAATTGTGTATTGAAGCCTTAACTTTCTTTTAATTACTTTTTCAAACTTGTATATAATATAATACCATATATATCCCAAAAATTAATTTTATAACATCATTTATACCTTCTACACCTTTATCTTTTCATAATTAGCATTGTTACGTTGGACAACTCATTGTGATGAATATGTGACCAAGGGAGAGAGACCAGAAAAGAGGGTCTCAACATCAAGAGGTCCACTCCCAATCACCTAATATCAACAACTGCCCAAGCCACATCAATTGTCCACGTGGCATTAATCTAACGTCACAACGAGTATTTATGTTGTGCTACGTCAGCATTGCCACCTCACCAGCGGATCACTGGACATGATGACACATGACATCCATGAAAAAATGAAATATAATCCTCATTTGTGGAATATATATTGCAAACCCAAATTCATTAGAAAAAAAAAAAAAAAAAATGCACTGACATTGACTCATATGTGTTATCTAAAGAACCCTATACTTAATTTTCACACACAAAAAAAAAAACCTATACTACAGAATTAGACAATTGAAGCATTTTTGTTGGGAATATTCTCAACTGTCCTATTTCAATTGTTGTGGCTATCAATACTTTATTTCAATTATGATAAATAGCCTCTGCAGTTCAGCCTATAGCAATCTATGGACTGAGGAAAATAAAGAAATTCATTAATAAAATGAATTCAATACAATTTAAAGGCATGTTTTTCAATTCATTTAAACTTGAGATTTGTATTGTGCTTCTATTATAAAAGTTGATTCACACCTATCATAATGACCATTTGTCGAAAAGGTAGTTGTGAATGAGTTATTTATGCTATGATATTGTGTTAACAGAGATAATATAATAAAGATAATAAAGAGATTAATGAAAAAGATTAAAGAGATGAATGAATATTGTATTCTGTATATTGAAAGTCTATTATGAAATATATCTATTACAATAGAGATGACCCTTATATATAGAGAAAAATGTGTGAACAAGTAAACTTAGTGTGGGGGACAAGTCAATCTAATTTAGGTAAGAAAGTAGAGAACAAGACAATATAAAATGGGTTGGGCCTAACTATCTAGATAGGCTTAGGCTCTTATATATTCAAACCCCCCCCCCCCCCCCCCCCCCCCCCCCCCCCCCCCCCACCAATTCAAGTTGGCAAATGAGAGAGTCACTTGAGTTTGGAAACCAAATCCTGATATCGTCCTGGCGGATGAACTTTAGGAAAATATTAGCATGTTGATCTTGAGATTAGTTTCAGTACCTTCTCGGCCTGGTGTGGCAACATCTCCAGGAATTAGTTGCCAAATTTTGCGACCTTTGAGTAAACTTGTCATAACTTGAGCCCAAATATTGTAAGTAGGGTTATTGAGAATGGTGGAGATGTGGTGAGAGACTTTAGAACTTTCCATATTAATTGAAAAATGAACTTGATCTGAGTTGGTTTTGAATAAAAGATTCTAAATCACCAAAATAGAACATAGAATGTGATGTAGAATTGAAGGTTCGATCGATCAAATAAGAGATGGAAATCGATCGAAAAAGAGGCGGCGATCAATCGAGAGAAGATGCGATGATTGATCGAAGAAAGAGCGGTAATTTTAAGCGCCACTAAGATTAGATTTTCCCGCAAGACGAGAAAATAAGATAGAGATAATTGAACCAGTGAAATGGTTATTCTCTAGATTGAGAGTACCTAAATAGGTCAGATTAGATTTTCCCGTAAGATAAGAAAATAAGATAGAGATAACCCAAAATGGGTCAGGAACCCTAAACATGTCAGATTGAGATTTTCTCATGAGACGAGAAATTGAGAGTACCTAAAAAAGGGGTCAGATACCCTAAAAAGGTTAGATTGAGATTTTCCCTTTAAACGAGAAAATATGATACTAACTACGAAAATCAGCATAGCGAGTACCCAAAACGGGTAGAGAGTACCCAAACGGGTAAAGAGATCTCACCAGAGAAGTTATGTTAGCGAGATTGAGGCTCGAACGATCAAGAAGAAAAAGATTAGGAAAATAATGATATGGCTTTCATTATTTCCTTGGCGAGTGTTTGAATTTTGAAATTGAATGGAGTGTGAGTTGAAAGAGTTATATGGATGCATATATATTATATATATATATATATATATATATATATATATATCGGATGAGGATGGAGAAGTTGAGAGGGTTAGGGTTTGAGATGAAGAAAAAGAATGGGTATGAACTTGGTGCGGTTTGATGAGAGAGATTGCGAGGGAGAGAGAGAGAGATCGTGACCAAGATAGGAGGTTGTCGATGGAGAACATGAGGTGAGAGATTAGGGTTTCGAAAGAGGCTAGGTTAACGCCGAGAATCGTCGTGAGTTGGGCTTGTTGGATCTCAGATGCTTGTGAGATGAGATGATGGTGGATTTGGTGGTGATGGAGTTGGTTGTATTGGGGTTGGATTCCCCGTGGTGTTGGTGTTGGTGGTGATGTTGGAGTGGGTGCAGATGGGTTGCAGTTGTGATGCGTGACTTGATGGGAGTGATGGTGCAAAACGGTGTTCCAAGAGGTTGGGTCTAGTTGGAGGCGAAGTGGAGAGAATTCGCTGGTGGAATGATGCACACTGTGGTGGTGGTGTCTCTGTTAAGAGAGAGACAGAGAGACCGAGACGGAAATGTGTGAGAGGAGGTTGAGTTTGAAATGGAGTAGCGTTGGTCGGTTGGACAGTTCCGGTCCCCGGCGAGGTGGCAGCGCGCAGTGACATGGCAAGGTGAGGGCCCCGCAAAAGGGTTGTTTGGTGACACAGTTTGGTCGTTGCAGATCGAATATGACCTAGGGCACAAATTGGTAGGAAAAAGGGAAGAGTTTGTAGGCTTCGGTGGTGGAGGTGGTGGCAATCGATCGAGGATGAGGCAGCGATCGATCGAATATGAGGCGATCGATCTGAATATGAGGCGAGCGATTGGAATATGAGGTGATCGATCGAATATGAGAGCTTTGAGAGTTAGAGGAGCAATCGATCGAGACGAGATGGCGATTGATCGACGAACAATCGATGATGAGGCAATGATCGATCGAGAGAGAATCGACGATGGAAAGAGATGGCAATTGATCGAGGATGGGGGCGACAAGGGAAAAGTTGTTGCGGACAGTTTTTGTGGTGTGGTTGATAAAGGCACGAAAGGCCGAAATGGTGAAAGATGACTCTAGAAAGAGAGAGATTGAGAGTCTGGTGATGAGAGTTGATTGAGAGACTATGGTTTTAATTGAGGATCACCGCTGGGGATGGGAAATAAAGTTCGGTAGGCTCTGATACCATGTTAGAAAAAAAATTGTTCTGATATTGTGTTAACAAAGATAATATAATAAAGAGATTAATGAAGAAGAATAAAGAGATGAATGAACATTATATTATGTATATTAAAGTATATTTTGAAGTATATCTATTACAATAAATATGACTCCTATATATAGAGGAGAATGTGTGGTGAACAAGTAAATTTGGTGTGAGGGACAAGTCAATCTAATTTAGGTTAGAAAGTGAGAACAAGACAATATAAAATGAGTTGGGCCTAAAACTATCTAGATGAGTTTAAGCCTTTATATATTCTAACAAAAACAATTAATTTACATAAGTGCATCAAACGGCTGCCAAAAAAGTGAGTCTGTTGACTGGGATGTTTGGTTCAGTAAGATGTCCTTGTTCAAAAATAAATGAATTATATATAAATAATGTAAAACGTTAGTGTAAGGTAAACATCATATACGAAATATTAGATGACATAACCCAAGTGGTAGTACCGAACTGTAGCATAGAGAGCTGATGATATTACCAAAATGTCCAAGACAGACTCGGGTTTTTCAACCTACATTTGTTTTAACAAACCGTATCGATATCAGTCCAATACATTCGTAAAGTTTTTGGATAATAGATATTGTTATCTAACACCGATACTCATTTATTACTCTTTTGTAAAATTGATATTATCAAAATTTATTATATGGACAGTGCAATATCCCACCGGTATCGCGACCGGAAACCAATATCCCACCGGTATCGCGACCGGAAAAACCATGTTTGTAACTAGTCTCTCAAAACAATAAAGGAGGGTTCGAATTCATTATTTGGTGTTCGTGATGTAGCCCACGCCCCACTCTCATCCCTCGCTTGTCATCAATTTTATTTACGAGGATGTATCTTTTTTGTTTTCTTCTAACAATTTCACCAATTAAACTCAATTAAACTATTTTGGGACATTTCTAAATTGAGTGATGTAGCTTTAATTTTGTTGCCAAAATCTATTTCAAACATCACACAATCCATAACAAATACATTATGGCCCATTTGGAACACGTATTATTTTTCGCCAAATCAGATCAGCTATTTTTGTTGTGGGGGTGTTTTAGGCTAAAATTATAATTATGTTTGGTAACGTGAATTTGAATTTGTTTTAATTTGGGCCAAAAATATTTTAGCTATAGTGTGGAAGCAAACAACAAACAGGGCAAAAACATGGAATTTGTGTTTTAATTTTTCCCTAAAATGTTTCCAGTATACATGCTACTACTGTGCAAAACAAAGCAAACTACGTCAAACATGCTTCAACTCAAAAAGTACATTATTTCCAGCCCAAAATAAAAATACCGAATTAAAGCGCATGCCAAATGAGGCCAACGATGTCATTGCTATTGTATTTCTTGATGGTGGTTGTGGTTGTTGTTTATTTATTTTTATTTTTTTTAACAATCAAACTAATTGGTAACTTGTAGTTACTAGAATTCTTTGATTATGAAAATTTGTGATTTTAGTATGAAATGTTTGGATAAGCCTTTAGGGGTAGAATGATGTCAGTAACTATCCTACTTAAGTTAATTTTATGGATGAGGACAAAAGGGAACGGAAAAGAAGGAAGGCCTCGATTGCATACATAATCCGAAAATTACCTAATTCATATGGAGAATCGCTTTGCACAGTATCAAAAGAAAAAAAAATAAGAAGAAAAATCCCTCCTCTTTTTCATTTTAGTTATTTATTTTCCAATTACGGGGAGAAACACTGGTCACGTGAAACAACACATCCTTTATTTCTAAGGTGGTGTTCGATAAAATTGAAAATTAGGTACCAAAAATTTTAAGATGTACTAAACCTTTTCAATGGTGCTTAAAAAAATATATATTTTATAATAATTTTGTAAATTTTCAGTGTTAAGCGGTGACTATATGACTTAAAATTTTACCTCATTTTAAGTATCAATTTATGTTTTCAGTAATGTTACAATTTTATCAAACACACTTAAGTAAATAAGTGTTGAATATGTTCAAATTTAAGTGGTAAATAAATGTTATCAAACAAGCCCTAATTATTTCTTTTATTTATAATCCTCAAACCACATGAGTGAAATCCTCCCCTTTTTCTATAAAGGTACTACATCTTCCATCCCTCCTATCATCTCTTTATTTACATTTTCCCTTCTTCCTACTAAATGAAGCATTGGGTATGAAAGAGCTGGTTGCTTTAACATTGTCATTGAAACCCTACCCAGAATTGTGCCATTCTGTTCATCTTTTTCCTTTCAATTACTTTTTCTCTTCTGTCTGTTCCTTTTATACTATTCAACACATGTTTTTACTTTCAAAAAGTGAAGCAAGATGATCTGTTTCTGTCCAATCTCATCTCAACACTAAAAACAAACATGGTGTTGAACAAGACGCTCTATCCACAAGAAACACATGCTAATCATGAGAACAACACAAATTCAGAAGGAAAAAAAAATCCATTTATGGGACTTTCTTAGTTGGAGATTCCCAATAATTTGTGTCGAACGGTGAGAGATCTACAGAAAATGTTACAAAATACACAATTTTGCAACACATCAACTTTGATTATGTCAAACAACCTAAATCATCTTAGCACTTACAGATAATTCTTTGAAGTGCTTGTATGATCATCCCTGTGGATGCAACAGTTGATCCCTTGAACTGCATTTCAAACACGAGTCACCGTTAAACAGTTGCTAAGAAGTAATACTCACAAACAAGAACTGCACTCAAAAATTAGAATGCCAAACAATTCTTGAACATATCTATAAAATTAATCTTACATTTTTAAAGGAATGTTAAAAATTCGAATGGATATTGATGGAAAATTTAATGGTCCATGTCACGTTACTATGTGAATTTCACTAGATGATTAAATGAATACTCACTGTCTTTGTGTGATGCTGAGATACTAACCTTAGATTTGATGCTCAAGGAAAGAATTCCATCAATGTTGGACGATTGAACCGAGTGAGAATCTAGATGGAAATTGCTTATTGCATCCATAATTTCAAGCAACAAGCGCTCCCTCCAAGGACACCTAATCTCAATGAAAACATCCTTATCAATAATTCTGATACTTACATCATCAGTTGAGCTATCTTTCAATTGAACGAGGTTGATCTCCAGCTCTGCTTCAACGATATCACAAGCTTTCCTCTTGTTTATCAATGGCTTCTTGCCAATACCAATTCTGTCATTCTCGTAGTTATCAGATGTCCTCTCTGCAGTATCTTGGGGTTTACTTCTCGTTCTTGCTTCTAAACATTCCGAATCCTCAAGCCTTCTCTCAAGCTCTTTAAGATATTCAATTGTACCATCAAGTATAGAAATTTTGTCATCCTACACAAAAATACATAGCATAATAATAGAAAAAAGGTAAAGTAAAACGCCAAATGTATTCTTCATGAATATCTGACTTCAACCAAAAAAAATGTTTCAAATATAAATTCAAATACCTTGCTAGTGGAAGGGATCAATGATCCAAGGACCGAATATCTTTCTTTAGTTTTGTCCCTTCGCCTTCTCTCTGAGAAAAGGTCGGTTGTGCCAATTTCATCATCCTCTGATCTCCATAGTCCATCTTTTTTGCTATTATCTTGTCTGGACTCGACCAAGCAACCACCATGCATTCGAGCTACTTCAAATAGCACTTTCTTTAATAGTTTCTGCGGAGTTCCCCTTCTACGTTGCTGGATACCCGATGGTGTTTTCTTCCAACCCATAAAGCTGGATTCTCTATTACATTTATGGAAGTAAGGTCCCAAAATCAATTGGTGGGAGTTCTTCAAGAGGGATGAAACAACACTATGATAGTGGATATCATCATTTGGAAGGTCCAACGAGGTCAGTTTCGTGAGGTTGCACTCTGGAAGGTCAGTCAAACAACAGTCCTTTTCAGGATTTTCGGAGGTTCGAGATATGGACTCGCTTGAATTCGTGGAATTTTGGACACAGTTGCTGATCTCATCATCCATGAATTGCCAGCTTTGTACTTGAGATGCACCTCCACTTAAGCCTTCTACCATAACCGACTTCTCTGTCCGCTGATTGGGCAAAAACCCACTTGAATTGTTGTTAGGAGCACACATATCTATTTCTCCGCATTCTAGAGCCGCATCAAGATCGGTGTCAAGCAAATTGTGACTAGGCTTCACAAGGATAAGGTCTTTTTCAGTTCTTGTATTTTCTGAGGCATAACTAGGTATCTTGGGAACAGTTCGATATGGATTCTCCAAAAAGGAAGTTTTAATGTGCTGAATAAAATTGGGATCCTCTAAAACCTTCACGACACAAATTACGACAGAACAAGATGACTTAGAATTAAAAATGAAATGTAATAAAGCAAACTCAAGTGGTTTGAACTTGAGGCGTGACTCTCTTACCAGCTCAGTTACCCCCAGCTCAACTACACCGCCTAAAAATGGAAAGCATACCACAGTCTGCAAGTCAAGACATGATGCATATGAAACAACCCAATTTTCAAGGGAAACCACACAGACAAATGGCAACATCGCTAATCTTTTTGTGTTCATATAAGCAAAATGGTACCTGAATCGATGCACTCTGAGGAAGATACTTGGTGGAAGTCCAGTAGTTTAGCACAAATGACACAGAAAAAGATATTCAGTTTTTGCTATCATTTTGATCATAAAAGGCATTCCAGGGAATGATGTTTCATTCAGATACAAATTACATCCCAGCTAAGAAACTCATACTCATACTTGGAATATAATTGAGATACAAGAAAGAAACAACAAAATACCTTTGCCAGCAGAGAGCGACTGAATATTTTGCTATCGGCATAATGAGCATTGCACAGCCAGATAGGCTGTCCGTTGGCAAATGTTCTTCCCGGCAACCTGAGAGACCATTGTCAAATCAATTCACAGCTAATTTATCTCATGTCACTATAGATGTAACATTGATGGTATTCATTTATAAATACGAAGAAATGACAACTTAATGGAACGCCACAATTTTTGAATTGACAAGCTGTTGGTAGAAATTGAAACTCCCAGTCTAACAATCACAATGACATAGTTCAGTTTTAGTAATGTGTCATGGTCCCAACATAAGAGCTAACAAAATTTACGACTTGCAAACATTAGATGGTGGCAAATAAAGTACTCAATTCAATGCAGTTATAATCAAAGGGATAAGCTGTTAAAAACTCATATATTTTTCATGAAATGACCATTTACAGTCTACCACCATCACAGTGCAGAGGAGCCCCTTTTTTTGAACTACTACATTTTCTATCAAAATGAGAATGATGCTCTCTTTACCATGATGTGGTGCACCACAATCGATCACTAAAAATCAGAGAGGCCGAAATAGATACTAACAAATCTGGATTGAGTTAAGACCTATTGTAAGGAAAAAAGTTTACCCTTGGCCAATATTGAACACGAACGACATGCAAACCAAGTAATACCACTCCGTATCCGTGAGGTCTTCAGGGGACAATGCAGCTGAAGGCCTTCTAGCTTGTGGGTTAGACTCAGTGACCACAAGGGACTCATAAAGTTCTTTCAATTGCTCACTCCTTTGCAACCCAAGTTGATCGGCATTGAATTCGACCGCCTGAACTGTTTTCCTTGTCTTAATATCACCATTGTAGTACCCATCACCCCATTCCAATACCCTAACAAATTCATACCACTCGCTATCAATAAACATGAATGGGTAGTCATGTAAAACATGTGGTAGAAGTAACATCCAGAGAATTTCACTTCCCTTTAGAACCTCAGTACAAATTATCAAAGCAGTAAATATTCAGAATTTGAAAGGGATCTAGTCAATAAACCAGTCACATAAACAAAACTGAATTCTTAATAAGTTTGATGATGAACTTTATAAGTACTAAATTTATAACCTCAATCACAGTAAGCAAACAATAAATCAAAATCTCATGTGGGTTTCATCAATTTCATTGAATATATACCACATTATACCATATTCCATAGAACTGATGAAAGGAACAGAAAGTTACTAAGGACCCAACCCCAAAAATTGAACTTACATTTCAAAGTAATTATTTTGTCTTCTTATGCCAAAAGACATGTTCTTGAATTCTAACTTACATCTACATGGCACCCAATTATTATTTTCTTCCAAAAAAAATATAAAAAATAAATAAAATTTGAACCTACACACACAGTGTTAATTGATACTTAAAGAGATGGAATGTTGAATACCCTGGCTGTCTTGATGAAATGGACCAAAAGATTGCATAGCTCCACTGAATGCTTCTCACAGCAATAGCAAGCTGATTCTTTAGGTTTTCTAACAATCCAACCTGATTTTGCTCCCCACTACTAGCCATAACTCACCAATCCAAACTGCCCCCACTTTCTCTCTCTACATAAACATTTTTGGGGAGAAAATGAAGAAATGTATGAAGAAACTCAAAGGGTTTGACTTAATCTTCTTGATTCTTAAGACACCCACTCAGTGATTGGAAAAAAAAAAGAGTGAATCTTTCTTGGTTTTGTGATTGGAACTGAAGAGGGTGTTTGTGGTTTAGCTATAAACCATGAGAAGTAATTGAAAGTCACAACGCACAAGTGACCACCACTGGAGGAACTGTACCAAGCCCAGTAGTAATAAATAAATGTCTGTTGCCTACAGAATCAGAACACTCATTCCAAAAACAACTCTACATAAAGCATAAAGCTAGAGCACGTAAAATGAGATAGGGCATGAATACAACATGAAATAAAAGGATTAGGGCTGGTCAAAAAATGTTCGATCCGAACACGACACGAATAACCATAATACAATATGTTTGACATAATTATATTTATTTTTATTTTTATTTTTATATTTATTTTTTTCTCTTTTCTCTTTTCTAATTGGTCATGGGTTGAAATATATCAATAAATTTTTATTGTGTCAAATTCAATTTAATTTTGTTAATAATAGGTTAAATAGTTCGTTTCGTGTTGGATTGTGCCAAATTTAATTTAATATATTATAATAAATAGGCTAAATGGATAACATGGATCAACACGGATAACATGTAGGTTGAGTTAGGGTTGACCATATATTAATCAGGTCTTTTTCGACACGACACAATCTCAATCCGACACGAATACGACCCACCAACACAAATTGTCAACCCTACATATCTATACTACTATTAAAAGTGTGAAGGGTTTCAGTATTAAAATTATAATTAAAATATAATTTTATCTCCAAAATTTAAAATAATTCACCAACTTGGATTCTATTTGGACCAATTAAAAAATACCGACTTCATATTAATTCACCATCAAAATACTATTTTTTATGAGATATAATTATTGATATAAAAAGAGAGTGTTTTAATACCGACTCCATATTAATTCACTTATTTAGACCAATTAAAAAATACCGATTTTATATTAATTCACCATCAAAATCTATACTATTATTAAAAGTGTGAAGTGTTTCAATATTTCAAGGTTTAGCCCTATTTTTTTATTTTAAATTATAAAAAAGATTGAAATCTTAATTTTGGTTAGGATTATATTTGTACCAATTAAAGTACCTATTAAACTCTTTAAGTTGATCTTATAACTAATTTATATCTATCTATTTATACTATAATGATAAGTACATCTATCAACATTGCCAAATGTTATATACTTTTAATAAACACGTCATTCCTAAATTCTATAAATTACTTATAAATAGAATTTAAGGGTTTTGCTATTGAGAGAAGCAACACGTATTGTTTAGGAATTATGAAACAAAAGTTGGATTATTCAATCTCTAACCCTATTCAATCTTATTGTTATTTGGAAAGTATATTTTCTTTATGGTTTCCAAGGACCTTCTTCCCAATGCAACCTCACCCCTCCTACCAATTTTTTATGAGGTATTTTTCATAATATACTACTGTCATGGTTGAAGTTCACTTAAAAATGTTTAAAGTCTGATAATTTATAACTTCTTTATGAACTCTGAAATTTATAATTATGGGTGGGTTTGGATACTCTATTTTTGACAACCCTTTTTACTGTTTGTTCTGTTCTCAATTTGGAAACTGTTTTTGTGAATAGTAGAAAAAACAAGGGAACAACAAAAACTTGTTTTTTTGTTCCTTTTGGGATTTTTCAAAAAAAAAGAATTGTGGTAGAAAGGAAAAATTGTGTGAGAATATGTATATTTTTTTGCCCCAAACATATTTTTTGTTCTTGTTCTTTTGGGTGAGAAAATAAGAACAAGAACAATTCTTGTTCTTGTTTTGTAGTTCTCAAAACAAAAATGAAAACAATGTTCCCAAACCGCCCTGTATCTCTTTGAAATTTTATTTTCTTCTTAACCTTTTTTCATCATATATTTGTTCAATTAATTGCTTTTGTAGATTCAATACATCATGATCCTGGCGGCATCATGAGCTTTATTTTTTATAATATTTCTTTTCTTTTTATCTTTTAATTTTAATTTAATACCTCACAGTGTCTATAATGTTATTGAATATTGGTTTCTCTTTAGATTAATATTTATTTTTAAATTTGTTTGTCATTATATTTTGTTCACTTTAATTTTCTTATGTTTCAATAAGCACTTATATTTTTAATATTTATATAAATTATTAAAGAATTATTTATTAATAATATTTTCATCTTTCTTAAGTTTTAATTATATGACTTTTCTCACTCTCTAATTTTGGTATTTGTGTTGCCATTAAATTTAATTTTTGTATTTTTTATTTTCTATATTGATAATTATTATATTGATAAATTTAAGTTTGATTTAATATTGTATGGGGCGGAGTGTTGGGCCCTAAAAAAGAGACAAGAAGCAACACCTTCATGTAGCGTAATAAATTTATTATAACTTAAATTTTAATTACGTGTTTCAGCCCCTATTTTTTTTTTAAAAAAAATATTATTTTAATTATAATTGATAATTTTAAATTTATTACAATTACAATTCTGTTTTGTTTACCTTATCATTATATTTTTAAAATATTTTATGTTCTTATTTAAATTTTAATAAATTTATTCTAATCTCTATGTTATATTCATTTTGTGTTGTTTTAGTGAATACATCTTAAATTATATAGGCTTATTATATTCTATTTTAATCTTTTTTTCTTTCAATCATTATGCATTTATTCCCTTTTCTTTTCTCTATAATGAATACCTTAGGGTGCGTTTGGATAGGGGTGTTTCCGTTTTTGTTCTTGTTTTTTTCACTATTTATGGGAACAAAAACGCGTTTGGGAGCCTTTGATGGTTTTGTTTTCGTGAATAGTAAAAAAAGCGTTTTCTCACCCTTAGTTCAAAATTTGAGAACACCAAAATGATGTTTTTTTGTTTTCGGCATTGTTTGTTCTCAGCAAAAAAAAAATTTAATTGTTGCAGATTCCCTAACCTTTATCTTCAACCTCCAAACCCTAACTTCCATCTTCAACCTCCAATTTTTATTTTTTTTGTTCCCAAAAATTTTTTAGACAAAATTTCCAACCAAACGTGTTTTTGTTTCCGGATTACCCTTGGGACAAGAACAAGAAAATTTTTTGTTCTGAAGAGATAAAAAGCGAAAACGAAAACACTAGTTTCCAAACGCACCCTTAGTTTCTATATTTACTATTCTCTTTTTAACTTTAATATCAATTAGTACCTCACATAATTTCAAATGTTAGTGTTAATTTGTATTTTTTATTTTACTTTTAGTTTAGATAAATATTCTATATTTGTTTATACCTAAATATATAAGGGTTTAATTTGCATAAAATTATTTTTCTTATTTTCTATGTTTTTTGTATTTTTAAAATCTTATCTATCTTGAATGTTGTCTCTCATTGTGGTATTTATTTTCATGATTTAATTTGATTTTTTTTTTGTTTTCTTAAATTCAACTTAATAGGTATTGTTGTTTGATCAAGTTTTTTTTTTTTAGCGTCAAAATTTAGTTAAATTTTCCCTCTCTTTTTGATATTTGCATTGTGATTAAATTTAACTTTTGAATTATTTTTTATAATCTACATTATAATAAAATTATTTAACTTGATTCATAAATTTATTGTAGTTTATTTACTATTGAAAGTGTAAAGAGTTTTCAACCCTAATTTTTATTTTTTATAGTTAAAGATAACTATCAATTTTATTTGGGTGTTATAGTTTAACTTAAACATCAATTACTCTTCATAAAATGTATAAACATTCCTAATTATAATTCTAAACACAATTATAGTTAAACTCTACTTCTTTTAATATTTATCTATTTTAAGTTTGTATTATACTTTTTAACTCCAAATTTTATCTTAAATAAATGTCTTATTTCATGTTAGTACTTTTTTGTTTTAAATATATTTAAAATCATACTAGTTCATAGTTTAACACATTCCAACTATAATAGTGACTGTGTGGTTCTTAATTTGACCAATGAGGATTATCGGGTATATATGTCATGTGATGCAAATATATTAAATAATTTAGATTCAGTTTATGATATAGCTTGAGTTTGAGGATATTTTATTTTTTTGTTTTTGTTTTTCATGTGTCAATATGAATTATATATATTTATATATATTTAATGTGGAACATCTATATATATTTATTTGGATTTTGAGGAATTTATCTATTGGAATGGATTAACTTTGTTTATTTATTTTTAAATTTTTTTCTAATTATATTAGTTTTAGTTTGAGGAGTTTTCACATATTTTATTTTTACTTCTAATATATTAATGTGAATTTTATGTATTGATTTTATGTTTTAAATTTATATGTACTAATGTAGTGGTTTGAGTTTGAGGAATTAAATTAACGACAACTTTTTAATTATACTGTTGAGATTAGTAATGATTTTAAATATTAATGTCTTTTTTGGGTTTAATGAGTTGATTATTTTTTTTGTTAGGATAATTTTCTAATCTCGATCAACTTCTATTTTTTCCCATTTTTTGGCCATGACAAGATATAAGAAGTTCTAACATGCAACAAGTTTGATCTATTCCAACATGGTCATTCTCATTACCTATTTACACTAATAAATCCAAGCATATATATAGTTGGTTTATTTAGTTTTTTTTTTCATATTTTCTTAAATTTTAATTTGGTATAACTAATTACTTATATTGTATATAATTTTATTATTTTCGTGTATTCTTATTAATTAACTCTTTATTTATAAATTATTTAATTTTTTTATTAAATTATATATCATAAAAAATATATATTTGAGAATTTTAATAAAATCTATGTCTTGAATTTTTATCACGTGTATCGTAGGTACATTTTAGTAGTAGTTATATGTGTATATATATATTATATAAAAAGTTGTATGCTGGGTTCAATTTAATCATATAAATGGATGGTAAGATTTTTCACCAGTTATAGCTATATAGATATATATATTAGTACGTAAAAAGTTGTATGCTGGGTTTAATCACATAGGGTAGTAAGATTTTTCACCAGAGGTCCAGAACTACAAATTTCATGTGAAATACACTCAGAAAGACATGATCTATTATTGGAGAGAGAGGATGTGGGAACACACAGAATAACTACACTGCCTTTTTCCTTGTTTTTAAGCTTTTTAGTGCCCAAAAGCCGACATTGCCCATTTTTCTTCGAATTGCAAAAAAAAGAAAAAAAAATGACTTGCTTTTTTTTTTTTTATTATTTGTTTCAAGCACTTGGGCTACAATGAAATAAAAGACTATTATGTTTTCTGTGAAGGGGGTATGGATTAAAGTCGTCAATGGCAAGCAGGGTTACCGGGTATGGCTGACAATTCTTTTCCGTGAGGATTGTTCTTGTCGAGTTGAAATAAATAGTGTTGAAAAAAATTTCGCTAATATACGTATTAAATATGTTCAACTCTAACTCAACTTATTTATTGAACAAGTTACCCATGTCGACCCATGTAACTCGTTTAACCTATTTATTATAATATATTAAATTAGATTTGATACCAATCAAATACGAAACTTATCAGTAAAATTAAATTGAATTTGAAACGATTCAATAATAATTTATTGATATATTTCAACCTATGACCAATTAGAGAAGAGGAAAAAAATAAAAATAAATATAATCGTATCGAATGGGTTGTTCGGGTTACTCAGGTTTGACCATAACCTAACACTAATATTCTCGTATCGTGTTCGGATCGACCCTTATACAATTTCAACCATTTTATAGTCAACCATAATCCTTTTAATTCATGTCGTATTACCGTATCGTACCCCATTTTATCCGTTATATTTCATATACAGGAAAAAGAGGGTTGCTGAAATATACTTTATTGGGCTGGCTTTATCATATTTGGCCATGAAATAACTTTGTTGGGTTACTATAGCTCATTGACATGCAAATCTCTTTAAAAAAAAAAAATCACGAATGGTCGATTGTGATCATTTTTCCTCTTGTTAGGACAGTGTTTTGGATTCTTTTTTATTTTCGAAAAATATATATTTTTAAACAATTTTAAAATTATCAATCTTGATCAATCACAAAAGTAGCACGTAACAAAATGTTACTTAATGTTAACATAAATTGACATGATTTTTTTTATAAACATCAATAATTTTGAAATTACTTGATAGTGTTTCTTACAGAATTTGTGTAACCAACCAAATTATATGAAAACAAAATTTAATACAAACCATAAAAATTTTATTTGCATGGTTCTCCGTATTGTTTGGTTGGTATTTGAAAAACACCAATATTGTTACAACGCTACTCGAATCAGTTAAATCATTACTATAAGTGAATTCGAAATCGATACCGTAACAACTAACCAGGATAATATCATATTTGAGAGTTCTAATAATGTCAGCGGTATCTTAAACATCAATATGCAAAAAATATGTATGTGCTCCAAGAGAAACAAAAAATGAGATATTTGTTAGTGAAATTACCTAGAGGATAGTGAAAATAGTCTAGAGGGGGGTAAATAGGTTTTTGTGGATTTATTGACAAATTAATATTTAATTGCGAAAAAAATCAATTTTAATCCAATCACAAAACCCTAATTCTCAAACCACATTCAAGCAAACATCAATGTAGTACAGAAAATAAAGCAAAAGACGACACAGAGAATTATACATGGAAAAACCAAGGAAAAACCACGGGTACACTCAGGTACCGATGCACTATGAATCAACAAATACAAACTCTATGAGAGTTTTAGACTTACAATCACTCCTGATATGTCTTCCTCTACTCGCGGTCTGAAACTCTTGAATCACTCGTACTTCACGAATTACGCTTGTTCCGCCAAACACTATGAGAGACTCACAAATCACACATGATTTGCCTTTCTCTACTCGCAGTCTAAAATCCTCGAATTGCTCCGTACTCAGAAGGCTCCGCTTCTCAACGAATCAATGCAACCTCGTTGTAATGGACGATGTGATAATTTATCAGCAACCACTCATCCAATCGTGCATAAAAAACTTCGATGTAGAAGCACGATTGGAAAACCTCAACACAAGAGAGAACACCAATATATATGATCACTCCATAATCACCTCTCTGTGTGTATCATTTTATAGAAGAATATGAATGATAGAATATTGCAAAGTTCTCACCAAAAACCCCTATTGAAAAATTGTCGTAAAAAACCATAATCTCTTCTCTTGTAGAAACCTTGGTATTTATAGACCAAGTCAAAGAAAACCATAACTTTGCCCTTTTGCGTAATTTCACAATACGTTGATAAATCCCCTAAAATATGATGTAAATATGTGTATACGCCTATACGTAGACCTGTCAATGGATTGGATTTTGATCCGAATCCGATCCGATTAGTCGGATTTGGATTGCAAAAAAAATCCGATAACCCGAATATGATCCGAATCCGATAATCCGATTTCTTAACAAATTGGATTTGGATTAGCCTAATCCGATCCGATAATAATCCGATCCGATAAAATATACATATATATATATTTATATATATGTGTATATATTTAATATTGTACATGTATATAAATGTTAGTTGTTTATTATTTTATTATTTATTAATAATGATTGATCATAAATACAATTATTAAAAGTGTGAATAATTTTAGTGTTTTAATATTTATTAATTTTTGTATTTTTTTAATTAAATATTCGGATCAGATATTCTATAATGAAGAAATTCAAATATGAATTAATTAAGTGAAAATCTATCGAATTATCGGATTCGGATCGCGGATTGGGAGTTTTTGTCATCCTTATCAATAGACTTATCAATAATCCGATTATGATCTGAATCCGATATTAACCGGATATAGATTGAAAATAAAATCCGATAACCCGATTAGGATCCGAATCCGATAATCCGATTTGTTAACAAATGGGATTTGGATTTAACTGATCCGAACCGAATCCGATCCATTGACAGGTCTACCTATACGTAGAGATTTGGAGTCGCCGATCACTTAAAAACTCGAAGTATGGACAAAATTGGAAAAATCCGAAAACATTCCGAAACAACTCCTGCATAACAAGTGATCACGTGGCCACAAAGTGGGACCTATGCTTGGGCGTAGGGTCCATTCCCAGCTCCAAAAATCAAAGCGTAGGTTAGTCTCATTTTGCCTCTGACAATGTAGGGTATGATGCATCTTTTGCTGTAAAAACTTGTTTTTTCATATTTGAGCTAGACTAGTTGTCTCGGACTCCCAACGATTTTTGTTGAAGTAATAATATCTGGAAATTATATTTTTGTCATCCGGTGAAGGGATGATGTCTGGAAATGACGTTTTTGCCCTCCAATAGCTCTTCTTTACTCTGACACACCCCTTGACTCCTTTCTCGAGATAGAAACGAACATACTAACAACTCGATTGCAAATACACAAAACTCTCAACATGACAATTCAATCAACATGATTATTGTCTAGAATATGCCAAATACAAATAATACTATAAATGTTCTTACAGTTAGAATTTTTACACCCGCCCAAGAACGAAAACAAAAATTAGGGTTTGCTAACCTTATTCACCAAGCCACGAATACCTGCAAATCAACAAATGCACAAACACACACCAAACACAATCAACACAAAGATATATATGTTGTTCAACCAAAATCAACCTATGTCCACGAAGAGCACCGTTTCACTATAATCAATGAGAGGATTACAAGGGAATGATCCGCAGATCATACACACGCACACACACAGTGTATACTCACGCATGTATTACCGTAAATAATATAAACATATATTATTCTTAACTCTCTCAAAAAGAATCTCAATCTGTAATTCTTCTTATCTCTCTCTCAATCTTGTGTTTATGTCACACAATACAATAAGGTTGACCCTTGTATATATAAGATAAGTTAGAGTGGTGAACAAGTCAATTGGAATTAAATTCCATTAGAAAAAGAGTCATTAAAGGTTTTCCTTAAATCCCGCAACTGGGCTACCGAGTATTCAGTGTACTCGGTGGTTGCACAAACCATGCACAAGTTTGCAAAGTACTTTGGCCAAATTTCTCCATATGCGCAAATTCGTACACTTTTGCTCTTACAAAATACTCGGTCATTCTACCACCAACTTTTATTTCAAGACTTCATTTGTTCTAATTCTATTTTTGATCATCGAATAAAGGAGTTATTAACTAACAACATTATATGACCCCCATATTATGAGTTGTTTTGATGTAAACTCACCAGACCGTAGGGGAAGAGATATAAATGAAAGAAAATAAAATAGTCACTTTCGCATTAACAATTTATCAGTTGCACGGGCTGTCGTATGGGGTAAATGCTGTTGGGGTTTTGCTAGAAATAATAAGGAAAGAACCAAAAATAATAAAAGATGTTCATTATTGTTATTACTGTTTTTCTTATTTTGTCCCTTGTGATGTCCTTCAATTTGAACTGTTTATTGGGCTCCATGTAAATAAGGCCAAATATTAACAGAACAAGAGAATCTCACTTTTCTATTTTCTATTTTTTTTTTTTTTTTTTTTTGAAGTATGTGACAGAAGATTAAAAAGCTAAGGTAAACTGGAAAAATAACTTGGTTAATTAATAATTAAATAATCCACAATTACGGTCCTACTCAATGTAATTTGAAAATACATTATGAACTAAATAAAATAATAATACAAAATTTAAGAAAACTGTAATTAATATATATATCAAAATATTGAAGAAATATATGAAAAATGCATCATTCGCCCCTCCGGCATCGTCCCACAAAGAAACAAAGAAAGAAAGAGTGCAGGGCCCGGCCCGACCTGACACAATTATTCAAATTTTTGTACAGTCCCTTATTCATAAGTCTCTCTCAAGTATAAGGGCGAAAGGCAATACGTGGCTGCAATTAATAAGATGAGAGAGAAATATAGCATGCAAAAAATGCAATGTTTAAGCTATATATATCATGTGGCTCAACTTTAATCACATGCTACACTATTAATGGAATAACTCCAAAAGGACATGGTCACTTTCAGATTAATGGTGCGCATATATATATATATATATATATATATATAGATAGATAGATAGATGAAATCTCTATTAATTTTAATTTTTATTTTTATTTTACTTTTTTTCATACTTATATAGAGAACAAAAAGATTGTTCGTGATCCATTAAGTGCCTGTCTGGGGAAATGATATGGTTTTGATTTTTGAATTTTGGGTTTGGTTTGGTTTAAGTTTGGTGTGGTTTGGTTTGATTTTATTCTGAATTGAAACCATATTTGATACTGATAATTTTGGTTTGAGAAAAACTAAAGCTGAATAAACCAAAATATGTTTGGTGGAGTTGTTGCAGTCAGAAATTTTGAAACAAAATCATGTTTGGTAACTTGAAATGTATTTGGTAATCAAAAAAATTAGGAATTAATAAATTATGAACTAATTAGTAATAAAAATAAAATGAACTAATTTAAATATTTATTATTAATTATTTATTCATTTTATTTTGTTTATTATTTATTTGATTTTACTTTATTTATTATTTTAAAATATTTATTACTCAATTTTTATTTATTTATTATTTTAAAATATTTATTACTCAATTTTTATTTATTTATTATTTTAAAATATTTATTACTCAATTTTTATTTAATTATTATTAATTATTAATTTTTAATTATTTCTATATTATTTATTTAATATTTTACTCTATTTTATTTTATTTTATTTATTATTAATTACTAATTATTTATTATTTATCATTTTTGTTTATTATTTATTTGATTTTACTTAATTTGATTTTATTTATTTAATAAAATGACAAACATGACAATGTTGACTTTTATTGAGAATAAAATAGTACACCAATGATGAATTTGGGATTATAAATTAATTTTAATTTAATAATTATGAGTTATGAATAATAACTAAACCACACAAAAATCATCTCCTGAGATGATTTCTAAAATGGGCCAAATGATATATCATAATTTGGTACTGTCAAACCAAACCATAGCCAACCAATATAATTCTAAACCAAAAATCATTTGCCACTCAGGCACTAAATGGACACCCGATAACCCACGTGGACATGCTAGGAGACCCAGTCACCCTATTGGCCACCCAGTGTCCAAACTTCAAAAGGCATCAAGTTTAAATACAACATAGATAATAATATTAATATATAACTAAGTGAATAAATTGTTCTTCTGAAATTAATAGTGACATCATATATGTTGACTTTGAAATTTACTTTCGGCAAATAATTTCAAAATTGATGATAACAAATCATTGAAGAGTATTTGATACTAATGAATTATCAAGTTTATATTTTCAGCAAAAGACAGGTGAACGACTCAGAAATCAAACTCGGAAAGGAAACGACTCGAAAAGCAAGCTCGGAAAGAAGCTTGATTTAAAGCGAAAAGCTGTGAAAGAAATTGAAGCGCAAATAAAAAATCAATTATTTCAACGACAAAGGCGAAAGTCGAAGACTCAAGACTCGGGGTACATAGGTCGGGGAGCGATCATTCTAACAAGGTAATTTTATGCGTTGATATTATCGTATAAACTCAAGTATAAAATGAACCGAACTTAAATGGAATGAAAAACGTTTTACCGAACTTAAACGGAAAGAAAAATATTTTTATTAAATGTTTTTTAAGTTGTAGTCGACTAGAATCACCCTGTGTATTTTCAAATAGTCGACTAAAACAATCAGTAGTTTCAGGCTTTTCATCCACATCAAAGTAGTCGACTGAAATAAGCTTGAGTCGACTAGACTACATCTTGTAGTCGACTAGAACTTAATCTAGTCGACTAGATGGTCCAATGTAGTCGACTAGAACTCAATCTAGTTGACTAGATGGTCTAATGTAGTCGACTAAAACTTCAATGTAGTCGACTAGTTTGTTCCTTAAAATCTGCAGATTCGGCACAAACATTTTCCATGTTTTAAACAGATGTTTATGGACTTCAAACGGTTGTGTTTTCTCAAATACAATATTCATTCTTCAAAACCTAAATGTACCAATATATATAGAATGAGATATGTGTATTCAAAGGTAAGAGAGTTGAATCAAATTGAAAGAGAAAATCTTCATCTTCTACAGAAAATTTCTCTGCAAAATCCATTGAAGGCTAAAAGCAAAAATCTGATTTTCTGCAAATCTTTGAAAATCAAAAACTCTAATTTCTCTTCTTATTCTCCAAATATTATTTATTGATATATCATTTGAGAATATATTTCTAGAGCTATTCAAAATCATCAAATACACTTGAGCTTATATTGATTTATCTTCCATAAAAACCTTTGGGTTTTGAGTGTTTTCGTTCTTGAGTGATTTTATTGATTACATACGAATTTGTAATCTCGGACAAGTGAAGTCCACCGTTTGTTCAAGAGAGGATTGTTCTCTTGATTGAGAGACAAACTCGAGAGGCTTGTGATTGTAAAGGTTTGCCATTCCACCTGTGAAGGAAGGGCCATAGTGAAAGGATCGGGAAAAGTCTCAAGAAGGGGTTCTTGAGCCGAGGAGTAGGAGTTACTGAACCTCGAAAAATCACAGTGTCAATATCTTTATCTCTCTCTCTTTATTTCATTAATTTGCATGCTATATTTAATTGAATATCTTGTATGCTATTTAGTCTCGTGATTAATTGTTAGATAAATTGAATTGAATTTATTCACTTGACTATTGAAGAAATTGAGAATTGAATATATATATATTGTTCCAATTTTCAAAAAGAGTAAAATTATTTTTGAACACCCTATTCACCCCCCTCTAGGGCTAATTAGTGACTAACAATTGGTATCAGAGCCTAATCTCTATTAATCGTAGACTTAACCTTCTTAGAGAACGATCATGTCATCTAACTTAGTCACTCATGTTGAAGGACAATCAAATAATAGGCCCCCGTGGTTTGATGGATCAAACTATAGCTATTGGAAAACTAGGATGATAGATTTTCTTCAAGCCATTGACTACCAAATATGGCAAGTAGTTCTTGAAGGACCATTTGTACTAACTAAAATTGTCGATGGAAAAATCGTCCCCAAATTACCCAATGAGTGGGATAATGATGACTGCAAACTCATGTCATACAATGCTAAAACCAAAGTAAATTTAAATTGTGCCTTAAGTCCAAATGAATTTAATCGTGTATCTACTTGTTCAACGACAAAAGAAATGTGGGATAAACTTGAGGTAACCTATGAAGGAACATCTCAAGTACGAGAATCTAAAATTGACATACTCATGCATGAATATGAATTATTTGCCATGAAATATGATGAAAGTGTGAATTCTATGATGTCTCGCTTTACAAATATTTTGAATGGACTAAAGTATCTTGGTAGAATTGTTCCTAGATCCGATGCGTCACGAAAAGTGCTTCGAAGTCTCTCGAAAAATTGGGATGCTAAAGTAACGGCTATCAAAGAAGCTCATGACCTCAACACCATGAGTCTCGATGAAATCTTCGGCTCTCTACTCACTTGGGAAATAACGTTAAAAGCTCGTGAAGACGACATCAAGCCAAGAAAGGGAATAGCCTTGGAAGCCTTCACCAAAAATGAAATCAATGAGCCAAGTGAAGAAGAAGAGGATGAGGACATTGCTCTTTTCACCCAAAAATTCAAGAGACACCTTCAAAGAAAAAAAAAACCAATGGTGGAAGATTCGTGAAGAGGATTGAATCAAAAGGCGAGAGTAGCAAAAGGGAACCCCCAACGTGTTTCAATTGCGGAAAGCCGGGACACTACAAAAGTGATTGCTTCAAGCTCAAAAAGGAAAATGACAAAAGACCTAACAAGATGGCAATGAATGTCACATGGGAGAACTATGACTCATGCGACTCGGATGAGGAGAAAAGTAGCGAGGAAACGACAAACATTTGCCTCATGGCAAATGAAGAAGAGGTACACTTAAATTTACATGATTTAGATAAACTATCATATGATGAACTTCTTCTTGATTATAACGAATTGCAAGATGTGTTTGAAGAACTACATGATGAGTTTGAAAAATTAGCTAGAAAATATATCCTTCTTAAGAAAGCAAAATCTTCAAGTAGTCTCACTAGTTCAAGCTTAGAAGTTTCTTGCAATGACAAAAACATGGAGCTAGAAAAGGAAAATATTCGGTTAAAAAATATTATTGATGATCAAATAAATATCTTAGCTAAATTCACAAATGGAAAAGAGAACCTTAGTATCATGCTAGGAAGACAAAGAGGATCATTTGATAAATGTGGTCTAGGGTATGATGTTTTTGACAAAGATGCTCTTATATTGAAAAAGAGAAAATCACTTAGCTCTACATTTGTTCAAAAATCATCTCATGCATCTTCAAATGTTTATAAACATATTACATGTTACTATTGCAATAGAAAAGGACACAAAGCAAATGTATACTTTCATAGAAAGAAGAAAATTATGTCAAAAATGATTTGGATTCCGAAAGGAACTATAGCATGCTCACATAGAAAATAGAAGGTTGTAACTAAACAAATTTGGGTTCCAAAAGGAACTATCGCATCTATATCTAACCAAAATGGACCCAAAATAGATTGGGTACCAATAAAAGTTACTTGAAATTGTTTTGTAGGTATGCTTGAAATCCGCATCAAACAAAAAATGGTTTCTTGATAGTGGATGCTCAAGGCATATGACGGGAGATAAATCAAAGTTTATTTCACTAAAACCTTATGAATGAGGGAACGTAACTTTTGGAGACAACTCTAAAGGCAAAATTATGGGAATTGGCTCAATCGGTATTTCCTCTTCTCTCTCTATAGATGATGTGTTTTTAGTTGACGGTTTAAAGAATAATTTGTTTAGTATTAGCCAACTATGTGACAAGGGTTATGATGTTATATTTAGGACAAATGCATGCATAATCAACAAATAAGGGAAGCAAATGTTCAATGCCAAACGAAACGGAAATTTGTATACTTTGTTGCTATGTGATTTACATGAACAAGATGTTAAATGTTTTGTCACATCTAGCGAAAATAGTTGGTTATGACATAGACGCCTAGGACATGCTAGTATGGATCTCATTCATCGTTTATCCAAAAATGATTTAGTCAAGGGCCTCCCAAAGACAAAATTTTCGAAAGATAAAATATGTAGCGCATGTCAAGTAGGCAAGCAAGTAAAGTCCTCTTTCAAGAGAAAGAAAGACATTACCACTTCTAGACCCTTAGAGTTACTTCACATGGATCTTTTTGGTCCGGAGAGAACGGCTAGTCTAGCCGGGAAACTCTATGTACTTGTTATTGTTGATGACTACTCTAGATATACTTGGGTTCACTTTCTTGCTCATAAAAATGAAACTCACTCCATTCTTGAAAGATTTTATAGAGTCATTCAAAACGAAAAAGATTTGAAAATCAAGAAAATTAGAAGTGATAGAGGTAGGGAATTTGAAAATCAAGACTTAGAGAAATTATGTGATGACCTCGGTGTTTCTCATGATCTCTCGGCCCCTAGAACTCCTCAACAAAACGGTTTAGTTGAAAGAAAGAATCGATCTCTACAAGAGATGGCTAGAACCATGTTAAATGAGCACAACCTTCCCCGAAGTCTTTGGGCGGAAGCGGTAAATACCGCTTACCATATAATTAATCGTGTTATTATTCGGATGAAGTTGGGGAAGACACCTTATGAGTTGTGAAATGGTCGAAAGCCCAATATTGGGTATTTCAAAGTTTTCGGGTGCAAATGTTTGGTGTTAAATGATAAAGATAACCTTGGAAAATTCGACTCCAAATCGGATGAAGCAAATTTTCTAGGATATTCTACAAGGAGTAAAGCCTTTCATGTTTTTAATAAACGGACTTTAACTATGGTTGAGTCTATTCATGTTGTCTTTGATGAATCACCTTCATTACCATCATCTAGAATTGACCTAGAAGACGATGAGGTTGGTGGGATTGAGGATAATTTAAATACTCTCAATATCTCCAATTCATCATGTTGCCAAAAGGAAATGAGGGAAGTTGAGCATCAATCAAATGATGACTTGACAAACTCAATGCCTAAATCATGGAGGATTGTTCACAATCATCCTCTTCATCAAGTCATAGGAAATCCATCAAAAGGGGTTAGTACTAGATCTCAACTTAAAGATTTTTGCAACCACATGGCTTTTGTACTGCAATTCGAACCCAAGAACTTCCACGAAGCTCAATGTGATGATTCTTGGATCGTAGCAATGCAAGAGAAACTAAATCAATTTGAACGCAATCAAGTTTGGCGTTTAGTTCCTAGACCCGACAATCAAACTATAATTGGCACAAAATGGGTTTTCGAAACAAAAAGGATGAGAATGGAGTAATTATTCGAAATAAAGCAAGATTGGTAGCTCAAGGATATAATCAAGAGGAAGGCATCGACTACGATGAGACCTTTGCACCGGTAGCTAGGTTAGAAGCAATTAGAATGCTTCTTGCATTTGCATCATATAGAAATTTCACTCTTTATCAAATGGATGTCAAAAGTTCTTTTTTAAATGGCGTCATAGAAGAAGAAGTCTTTGTGAAACAACCACCCGGTTTTGAAAATAATCTTTTTCCAAATCATGTTTTCAAATTAGCTAAAGCTCTATATGATTTAAAGCAAGCTCCTCGAGCTTGGTATGAGAGACTTAGCGGATTTTTGACTAAAAATGGTTTTATAAGAGGAAGAGTTGACAACACACTTTTTACCAAAACCATTAAGAATAATTTGTTGATTGTCCAAATTTATGTTGACGACATTATATTCGGCTCAACAAATAATTCTTTATGTAGGGAATTTGCTACAAGCAGGCAAAATGAATTTGAAATGAGCATGATGGGTGAGTTGAATTTCTTCTTAGGGTTGCAAATCAAGCAAAGCTCGGATGGCTTATTCATTAGCTAATCCAAGTACACTAAAGATTTGCTAAATCGATTTGGTATGGAGGCTACCAAACATGCCATTACTCCTATGAGTTCCTCTATTAAAATTCATAAAGATGAAAATGGTAAATGTGTTGACATTACAAATTATAGAGGAATGATCGGTAGTTTGCTTTACTTAACCGCTAGTAGACCGGATATAATGTTTAGTGTATGCCTATATGCCCGGTTTCAATCATGTCCTAAGGAATCTCACTTGCTTGCGGTAAAACGCATTTTTCGCTACCTAAGTGGTACAATAAACTTAGGGTTTTGGCATCCACGAGGAACTTCAATTGATCTTATTAGTTATTCGGATGCCGATTTTGCGGGATGTAGAATTGATCGAAAAAGCACAAGCGCCACTTGTCATTTTCTAGGACATTCACTAGTATCTTGGTCAAGTAAAAAGCAAAATTCCGTTGCATTATCTACGACCGAAGCCGAATATGTGGCAGCCGGTAGTAGTTGCGCTCAAACTCTTTATATTAAGCAACAATTACTTGATTTCGGTCTTACTTTCTCTCACGTGCCTATTAAATGCGATAATACGAGTGCGATTTGTATCTCAAAGAATCTTATTCATCATTCACGCACCAAACATATAGAGATTATGCATCATTTTTTTACGTGATCATGTTGCTAAGGGTGACGTTGAATTGATTTTTATCGACACTAAAAATCAATTGGCGGATATTTTTACAAAACCACTTGCGGACGAATCATTTTCTAAAATTCGTCGAGAAATCGGAATGGCCATGGATTTTGATGTTTTATCTTAAATTCTATCATAATGTTTATTTTCCATATTTTCTTGTTATTTTTGTGTATTTATTTCATGATTTTTTCTCTATTTTTATCATTTTTACCTTATAGTCGACTCATCCTGTTTAGTTCAAACCATTCTAGTCGATTACTTTAGTCAGTAGCTTCACCATTGCATGCTCGTCACCATTCTAGTCGACTACATTGCTTCTTTAGTTGACTCAAATTCCATTCTAGTCGACTCAAACCTTGGTTTAGTCGACTCAAACCTCGCCTAGTCGACTCAACCCCTTTAAAACCTAACCCTCTTCTCTTTCTCTCCATCCGCCTCCCTCCATCCTCACACACCTTCATTTCATTCCATCTCAATACCTCTCATATTCCCATTTCTACCTTCAAATCTTCACAAATCCTTCATTTATTTTGCATTTCTACCATCATTCACCCATTTCCTTCATTAATTTTCTTCACTTTCATCATCTTTATCACATTCATATATACACAATCATATATCTATACATACACCATCTTCTTTACATTTTTGTGTATTATCATCCACAATGCCACCGAAGACTCGAGGTCTATTTCGGAAACGTTCCCGCATTGATGGAGGTAAAAGCTCCACCAATCCAAGAATTCCTACGGTTGTTGACGAAGAGGAGTCGAATGAACCTCTTCTCTTTGAGGTACTTCTTCTTGATGATGATGATAGAAATAAATTCATCACTATTTTTTATCATCGTGCTCCTACACCTTGCCGTATTGTCACACAAGATTTATGCACTGAAATTAGGGCTCGAACTTTCGAGTTGTTCCGAGCAATTGGTTGGGATTTTTTCATCTCTCTCGACATTCCGGTACTTCCGCGAATTGTCAAAGCTTTCTATGCTTCTCTTGACAATCACAAGGAGAAATTCCTCCGTCATCTTCATTTTAATTTATGTGGTAATGAGGTATCTGTTGATGACGGTGATATCAAGCGCATTTTCTCGCTTCCGACTGATGGAATTCACCATTTCTCTAAAGATTGGTATAGGGCTGATGGGTTCGACTGTATTGAAGCAGTTCGAACTATTTGCATCGACAAGGACATCTCGCAGGACGCCGATATTCTCTCTTCTATGCTACTACCCGAGGCTAGATTAATTCATAATGTCATTACTTACTCTATTTTGCCTAAAACTGGTAGTCGTAGTAGTGTATCTCGCATGGAGGCATTTTTAGTTTACTGCGTCATGACAGGAACCCGAGTTGATTTAGCTTATATTTTCCGTTCTGTCATATTTACCTGTCAGCGCAAGCCATCCGGCCCGCTTTTCTTTCCCGCGCACATTACATATTTACTGCAGCGGAAAGGTTTTTCATTTCCGAATGAAGTGTCTGAGCATCACCATATTTTTCTTGACGCCACTCATGTCAAGCATATGCACATTTCCTCTGATGCGGAAGGGAATTTTATTTATGAGAATGTATCTGCTCCTCGTTCGCGCCTAGCTCCTAGTGGTTCTGCACCGCGCCAAGAAGCCTCTTCCTCAGCTCCTCAGTTGGACAGTGGGTCTGCTTCTCAAACTGCTCCTCATCTCACCCAAATTCTTGGGGTTGTTCAGAATAATGCGGAGACTCTTCAGCGCCTTGATGCAACCGTGAACAAAAATACGGAAGCAATTCGATTGATCAATGAGCGCCTTGTTCTTATTGATGAGGAAATGTCTAGCCATATAAATGGTCTTACCGGGTCACTTGATGATCTTACTCTTGGGCTCTCGCACCCTCGCTCCCGCACCCCCCGACGCTGACAAAAAAGGGGAGAAATTATGTTATCGTACTATCATGTATTTCATTATCCGACAATAGAAATTTCTGTTTTGTGTGGCTTGTTATGTTCTTGTTATGTTTATTTGCGACTTGTTTGTTATTTTCGCGTTTTCATTAGCTTAAACAACTTGTATTAAATCGAATCATCTATGAAATGTTGTTTCTTCTATTATCTCAAATGTGCATCTATTTATATATTGTATCCAAATGCACATTAAATTGCAAATTTCATTTACCAAGGGGGAGCATTCGAACAAAATATTATGCACATGTTGAGGGGGAGCATCACTTGATGTTTCTCCAATTACCAAGCAAACACAAAATGTTTTGTCATTATCAAGGGGGAAATTGTTGGCTTTGAAATTTACTTTCGGCAAACAATTCCAAAATTGATGATAACAAACCAGTGAAGAGTATTTGATACTAATGAATTATCAAGTTTATATTTTCAGCAAAAGACAGGTGAACGACTCAGAAATCAAACTCAGAAAGGAAACGACTCGAAAAGCAAGCTCGGAAAGAAAAAGCTTGATTTAAAGCGAAAAGCTATGAAAGAAATTGAAGCGCAAATGGAAAATCAATTATTTCAACGGCAAAGGCGAAATTCGAAGACTCAAGACTCGGGGTAGATAGGTCGGGGAGCGATCATTGTAACAAGGTAATTTTATGCGTTGATATTATCGTATAAGCTCAAGTATAAAATGAACCGAACTTAAATGGAATGAAAAACGCTTTACCGAACTTAAACGGAAAGAAAAATATTTTTATTAAATGTTTTTTAAGTTGTAGTCGACTAGAATCACCCTGTGTATTTTCAAATAGTTCACTAAAATAATCAGTAGCTTCAGGCTTTTCATCCACATCAAAGTAGTCGACTGAAATAAGCTTGAGTCGACTAGACTACATCTTGTAGTCGACTAGAACTTAATCTAGTCGACTAGATGGTCCAATGTAGTCGACTAGAACTCAATCTAGTCGACTAAATGGTCCAATGATATGAATGTGAATGAAAGAAACGTGGGAGGTGAGGAAAATGCAAGATGTGAGGATAATGAGATAAATGAAGGGGATATGGGAGATGTCTATAGGTTTAGTGATGAATATGAGGACTCGGGATTGAAGAAAAACAGTGTTAACATAGGCATAAATGAGGAATAAAATAATCACAGTGGGGATGGCATGTCAGACTATGAATCTTGGGATTCTGATGGTACTGAATCTGATAATGACTTGCATGTGGAGCATGATGATGATGAATAAGCAGTTGTTAAAGATGTTAAAACACTAAAAGCAGAGAGAGTTATGAAAAAAAGCCTTTTCACACAATAATTATGGGAAACCATTTAAAAGATGTAGTGTTGGAAAGATTAAGTTATAAGTTGAACGTATATTTGAAAATGTGGATAAGTATAGGGAGGTGTTGAAGGATTTTATAATACAAGAAGAGTGTAATGTAAGGAGAACTAAAAATGAGAAGAGCAGAGTCAGTGTCAAGTGTGAGGTTCCTAGCTATCCATGGAGGATACATGTTTCCCCATTATTTGATAACATTACTTATAGGATCAAAACTTTAATTGATCCACATAATTGTGTAATAGCTGACAAGGTAAGGGATGCAATATCAACCTGGATTTCTAAGAAAGTGGGTTAGCAAATCAAGGAGAATATTCCTGACATACCCATAGAATCATTGGAGTCAACAGTGAAGAATCAATTTAAAATTAATGCAAGGCACAGACAACTGTATAGAGCTAAAAGAAATGAAATAAATGAGTTAAAGGGCAACCATGGTGAAGCTTTTGGATTGATTCCAAAATTTGTTCATGAAATTTTTAAATAAAGTATTCTTAATATAGACAGAAATTAAAGGATTTTCATGTCACTAGATGCTCAACAAAAAGGCTTCAACAGTGGGTGTAGGGGGTTTATTGGATTGGATGAGTGTCATCTAAAGGGTCCTTTTGGTGGTGTGCTCATGTCTGCCATAGCCCTTGATGGGAATAATGACATTTTCCCAATAGCAGTGGCAGTGGTGGAAAGTGAAGGAACTGATAGCTTGATATTCTTCCTTGAACAACTGCAAATATTTATTGATGATGGACAACATAAACACATATGCTTCATGTCCGATCAACAGAATGTAATACACTGTTTCTTTATTATTAATTTGATTGTTTTATTGCTTGACACTATTTTTCATACACACTGTTTTATTTGACATTGTTTTTCATAAACACACTAAATTATGATTTTCCCTACACTTGACATTGTTTTATATATGTATGTATGGTCTTGTACGTGCCATAAATTATGTCTACCCACATGCAACACACATATTATGTTGTAGGCATTTATATGCTAACGTCAAAAAGAAGTATCCAGGGTTATTGTTGAGGGGTTTGTTTTGGAAAGCTACTAGGGCCTATAATGATTACACCTTTAATAAGACAATGAGAACTATGAAGGCAATTGACAAGGATGCATACAATCACCTGTTGAGGATAGCTGTGTGTAAGTGGTCTAGAGATGCATTTTCAAAATTAGTCAAGAGTGACCATGTGACAAACAATTTTAGTGAATCTTTCAATAATTGGGTTGGAAAGCTTAGGTCCAAACATATAATAGCATTGCTAGATGGCATTAGAAACAACCTTATGTGTAGGATACAAATTAGGGCTGAGAAAGGGTCAGAATTTCCAGGATTGGTGACACCTAATGTGAGAAAAAGGTTAAATAAATTGATTGAGGAATCTAGATTGTACAATGTTGTACCTGTTAGCCAAGACATATATGAAGTAATAAGAGTTAAAGGCAAGAACATTGTGAAATTGGGGCAAAGGGAGTGTAACTGCAGGGCATGATAAATTTCTGGAATTCCATGTGTACATGCAATTGGCTTAATCCAACACAAGAGAGCAGACATTGAAAACTTTTGTGATCCATGTTTCTACAATCCCACCTATCTAGGTTCATATGCATTCAACATCAACCCAATATCTGATCAAAGGATGTGGACCTCAGTACCTAGTAATCCTGTTGAATCCCCTGATCCAAAAAAAAGCATTGGAAGGCCAAAGAAAAATAGAGTCAGAGCTAGAGATGAGCCACCTAATGGGACAAGTGACATAAGAAGGTCTCAAACTCTTAAGTGTTCAAAATGTAAAATTCCTGGACACAATGCAAGATCTTGTGAGGTAACAAGAGAGCATTCTATTTTTCTGTTAATGCAATAATGAAACATGTTTTTATGAGGTAATATCTTGTGCAGGTAAATGGACCAAATGCTGAAATGGGATGGAATGCTCAAAGTTCAAATATGGACAACACAAAGGTATAGATTTGAAATATCTTGATGCCTAAAATGATACGAGATGATGCCTAACCTAATCCCCTAATTTATTGCAAAATCATGGTTTTGAAGTAGATGATCCAGCTTGGTCATACTTTTGGAATCAAACTCAAGCAGTTTACAAAACTAGGGCTGGTGTACCAAGGAGCTCTAGTCAACCAGTTTCCAGAACTAGGGCTGATGCACCAAGGAGTTCTACTCAACCTTCAACAAGTTCAGAGCCTCATCCAGTTGCTACACCAATGAGCACTACTCAACCACCAGTTAGAATAAACAAACAGCCACCAAGAAAAGGTAAAGGAAAGAGAAGCAATGCCAGTGCAAATGAAGGGGATAACAATAGTGTCTTGATGTAATCTCAAATGAAGGATAGCAATGACAGTGTACTTGTCATTTTTTGGGATTGTCTTTTTCACTAATAGTTTGTAAAACATATTTATTTTTTGGGATTGACAAATGGTTGTCAATATTGATATTTTGTGTATTCAACATGTTGCTAGAATGATTGCTTGGGAAACATGTTACAAATGATGTGCTTAATTTGCCATAATAGTTATAAATATTGATATTTTGGTTTATGGAATGACAAATGCATATTTTCAAAGTTCATTATGTTCATTATTTTGCAATGTTCATTATTGGCTAAAAATAGTGCTGAACATCAATATTGAATTTCAATCATAAAACAGAGGTACTAAATTTCAATCTATGAACAAGTGATGAGCATCAATACAAAATTTCATTCATAAAAACAAAAGTACAAAAGTAGCATCAAACCACTTAAAACAAACCATCTCAAATCACCTAAAACTATGACATCAAACCACCTAAAACAAATGCTAAAAAAACAAACACAACCACAATCACTACATTTGAGAACATGCTTAGAATTCCTTTCTCTTTCTGAAGCAATTCAACTTTTGTCTTCACTTCCCCAATTTCAGTCTTCAACTCACCAATCTGATTCATCAACAAATCACATAATATATTGGCTTCCCTAACTCTTGACCTTGCAGATTCAACCTCTAGTTCTCCTTCATTAATTGGACGACACTTCTAGTTCCCACCACACCAGATCTTGTACTTAAAGACATTGAGCATTTGAAACAAAAAATCAAAGAGCACAACACTGAAACCCTAGAACAGGTATACGTACAAAAATAGGATCAGAAACAAAAAAAAAAAAAAAAAAACCCAAATTGAAGCTTTAATTTACACCAAATATAAGAGAATTGACCTCCTTCAACAGTGGTCTTGTAGTTTTTCCTCATTTTCTTCACATGAATCCCCAAATTGGAGGTGAAAGACGAGCCCTAAAAAATGTTCTTTGTAACGACTATAAATGGGAGATTAGATGAGGGGCAAATATGTAACTACACATTAATAAAGAAGGATAATAAAGTCATTTAACCCTTAGAAGGGTAATTTAGGGATATCATATATTTTTTGGCCATGACATTATCCATTTTAACGGCCAGTTAAGCTTAAGGGAGGTGTGTGGTGACGGAAGCAAACCTCAGGGTAGGTCCCTAACGAAGTTGAAACAGGAAGGGATGTCCTTGGTTTTATGCCAAACCTGAGGGGAGGTAGGTGAAATTTACCATATATATATGTATGTATATTAAGTAATGGTCTTGTCATATTATATGTATTCATGAATGCAGAATCTTAGGGTGCGTTTGGAAACCAGTGTTTTCGTTTTTATTTTTTTTCTCTTGAGAACAAATTTTTTTCTTGTTCTCGTCGTAAGGATAATCCGGAAACAAAAACATGTTTGGTTGGGAATTTGGTCTAAAAAATTTTCGGGAATAAAAAAACAAAAAAACACGTTTGGCAGACCAGAAAATCTGATAACAGAAACAGAAAAACATGTTTGGTAGTTGAATTATTTTTTAAAAATATTTTATTAAATTTTTTGCATATAAGTGTTGGAATTAAACAAAATTCATACAACACATTCCCCTAAAAATGATTAATAATATATATATTTTTATTAAAATTATAAGTAATTTTTTTCTTTATAAAATAAGTAGCAATAAAATATATATGAAAGAGAAAAAAAAATGACACGATTATTTGAATACCCAACAGATTCTACATATATATTATTCCATAAATGTCAACAATATTTTACAACATCGTCTCATACGACTAGGATCTCTTCATTTCAGTATAATAACAAGAAATACAATTAATATGAGAATGCACATAAGAACCAACAAGGAACTGATGCAGATACAACCCATATATAACATGTACTTTTGCCGATGTTGTTCTTGTTGAATATCAGCAACAACATTGCCCAAATTATTATTACTATCCTCTGATTCATCAATTCCTTGTTCTTCCACATTTAATCTATCCAGCCACAAAAAACTACGATAGTGATCCTACAATTGCAAATGAAATATAATTAATTATAGACTTCAAAAATATATTTCAGAATATTATATACGATAACCTTAAATCATACATTCCAATCTGGACATTGATAGAAGTTTCATCCATAGTTTTCCTTCGTGCGGGCCTGATAAATAACCATAGGACCCTTGCCACACCTGCAAGGTGGCTCGTGACCCAAAATTCCATACATGCCTATTTTTTTTTCCACAATCCATCAAAAAATATATATTAGAGTCATCCAATAGTAGTAAAGCAAGGAAAGTTAATACATAGAACCACAATCTATAAAAGCTACTACACATACAAATATGTTACAGTCATCCAATTGTTCATCAAAATACAAAGTGGTACACTACTGTCTATGTTGCCAAATCTCATTAGCTATATTATTGCGAAACTCCTGCATAAATTAGGTGTCTTGCTGACCTTGTAAGACCACATCATGAGGATGATCATCATCATCGGCCCCATCCCCATCATCGCTCCTCTGTACCATCAAATATGTTATTCTGTTCTCCAAGAAACTTTATGAAGTTGTGCATAACACAACTAACCATGACAAATCTAACTTGGGTCGGGAATTTGTATGGATGCATTAACCTTAGTATTGGAAACCGTTGCTTAACCATGCCAAAACACCTCTCAATGACATTCCGTAGTGAGGAATGTCTATAATTAAACAATTCTTCCTTGCCATGTCATCTATTGTTAACTGCTCGAAATTTGGGCAAGTGATATCTTACTCCTCGGTAGGGGGCAAGAAATCCCGGTTGATTGGAATATCCGGAATCGACCAAATAATATTTTCTTAACATATCCATAATTAAAATAAATCAACAATTAATTAAACAATATACTTTACGAAATATTATCATCGGAGATGTATATTTACCCTGTGGCACTTTGGGAAACCTCCAAGCCGATCTTCGAATGCATTCATTTAATACTTTTGAATCATTAGTTGACCCTTCCTAGTCTGCTACGACATATGTGAATAACATGTTAAACGAACAAACTGCCATAACATTCTGCGTTGGAAAACATTTCCTACCTCTATATGGATGTACCTTGTCGGCATCTAAATGGGCAGGCACATGGGTGTCGTCTATTGCGCCCACGCAATCTCGAAATGGGTGGAATCCCGGCCTTTTGTTTAGAATATGTTGTGGATTTTGACTCATATTAAGAGAGACAATGATTTCATTCCCAATTAGTCCAACCACAGGAAGTACCCTATGTATGTACCGGTATATGGTTTCAGTTGAATGCTGAAATCTTTCGGCAACCATTTGATTCATGAGACTCTGGCTTAGGACTATTAAGAAAATTGCAACTTGTTCGATTACTTCAATGCCTCTATAGTCAGTTAACCCTAAAGACTTTAACTTGTCACATAATCTCCGAAAGGCGTTGGGTTGCATCCGGAGACTTTGATGACATCTATCCGGATGCCCATTTATTATCTCAATGACATATGTAGAACCCCTCAGAATCGAATTCCTACATGACATTCACTCATTCTCCATCTCCATATAATAGGCCTCCAACATCATGCAAACCCCGTGAACTATATGATCTCGTAGGGAGTTATCAAGACAATAAGGTGCTAGCTCATTATTAAACGAATTCAACAGGTAATGTTCTGGGAAGCTCATAATGGTTTTGATTTACCTACTAATGACAAATATACAAAAATTAACAACATACCAAACATTCATAGCACGTTTAAAACTAATAATAAAATTGGAGTAAACACTAAAAATATAATAAAATCAAATAAATATAAGACTTAAACGAAACATTCAAATTAGTTTGACATTTAAAAAGGTTTATACTACAGTTTTCCAAATAAAAACATAACAACAATCCAAATTACATAGATACTATAGTCACCCAAATAAAAAACAAACAACAATCCAAATAAAAGCAAACTATAGTCTTCCAACTAAAAGAAAATAAAAATCATCCAATTACCAAAATAGTACTCAACGATATAGTAATCTAAATAAAGTACGAAAGACTCCCCCTCTAAGAAAGACACATCGCCCAATCACACTTCCTATCATCTGAAACTTTGAGAAAGAATTTTCAGAGTGCCACAGACTTCTCCAATGCCATCACAACCCTAGAATAATGCACACTATCTACTCCCTCTATAGTGTCTAAGATTACAATACACACTAGAAACTCATCGTACGACTTCTTAAAGGGGGAGGTGGCCTCATCACTACGACTCTCAGGGGACTCCATTCGAGGAGTTGACTTTGAATTGGCTTCCTTAAAGGCACTTACCACACTCTAGGATGATTTCTCAAATTTATCATCTCTTCTCTCTGATGTCTTCTCAATCACCCTTATGAAATATACATTACTTTCATCATATCTTCTTCCCTCTTTTTCTTACGTTTTGGGCCAGGACTCCCCATGAGCTCGTCAAAATCAATATCATCATCCCCGATAACTACTGGAACTGGGTGGGTGGAGGACTCTGGGAAGGATTTCGGTATTTGTGTCAAAAGTATGGCATGTTCACCCGTAGTTTCCCCGTATGCGTCTATAATGCTCCATTGCCTATGGTACACGAACGACTTACCCATAAATTTACATTTGGACCCAGTGATTTCCTAAAAATCAAAACATAAGATATTTAACTATACAATCATTACGAATCAAAGAAATTTAAACTCGATGTAAATTATAGAAAATTTAATATTATTAATTACCTTATCCATAGTCTCCCATAGTTCATGGGGCATGGTCACCAACCCAGTAGTGGGGTCAAAACCAACTCTTGTGTATTTCTTGACTCTTTTGAACTTCCTCTAAATTGGTCTTTTCCTATTCCATTTGTCCCTAACTTTTTTCAGTACGTAATATTTTCCAAAACTAGCTTGAAGGCTATTGATAATATTTTCCCAACCAGTTTTGTTAAATGCTCCCTTGTGAGTCCCGTTACCAAGGTGTATTTGCTCTTCCATTAGGTTCAACAACTTCTCATACTGCGCCTTACCCCAAAGTTTACTATTCTCTAACACTCCAGTCTGATTTTCACTCGCAGTACCTTCCTCTACATTGGTATCCATCTACAGTTACACAAGTGATGAACTTTAATTTAACATTGGATGTAGTTATTAAAGAAGTATAAGTTATTCAAGTTCTATACTGGTGTTTGGGAGGATGTGGTTGTTGTCAAGCTACTGGTGCTTCTTATTAAAGAAGTATAAGCTTAAAGGCACTTATCATAGAACTAGTTGGGAAGATGTCATTTAAGAGTGATTAAAGGCACACTGTACTGGTGCTTTCTATCAAGCATAAGCTACTTGTAATTCATCTATAAATTAACTCAAACAAAAAAAAAACATTCTCAACTAAAAAAAAAAAAAAAACAGCAGCACTGATTGAAGCAAAACTATGAATAACCCAGTTGAGTACCATTATTATTTCTCAAATGGAAAACCAAAAATTGCAAAGTTTCTACATTAACTTCAAAGACAACATGAGTGATGTATGAAAAAAAATAAAATGATTAAACATAGAAAGAAAATTATATGAAATGTGACTATATGATAGTGGTGGAGGTTGTTTTATACAAATGTCAAGAAAATTATATGGAATGTGACTATGGTTACCTTAAACCAGAGGAGTTGAGCAAGTTAATCACTAGTAGATAGAGATGTGGTTTAAGATATATATATATGTATATATATGTTTGGTAGATTTCTTTTTCCCCCTTGTGGAGGAATAAAAATAAAAATTAAACAATATAGAGTAACTAATGCCTTATACATACACAAACATTTCTTTTCAAAATCAATTTTGTGTAAATAATATACTAGTTAGTTATTTCCCTTGCATTAAATCAACTAAAGATGAAGTTACATTGATTGAGTCTAAAACTTGTCTCTGAGGTTAAAAATGAGATTGACAAACTTAGAGCCACACTTTCCACAATCAGAGCAGTACCCTGAAGAAACTTACTCCCCACACTGTATTGGTGTTTTCTATAAAGTATAAGCTACTAGTGGTTTCTGCACCAATGGCTTGTAATTCAGTTATAAATTAAATAGCAAATAGCTCAAAAAGGGTATGAGCAGGCACATCATGTGACCCATTATGAATGTTTCAGTTCAATCTTTTTTTTTAAAGGATGCTTCAATTCAATCTTCTCTCTGTGTAAACTAATATCTATAAAAGAATGTATGAGAAGAGTTTTCATGCCCCTCTAATCTCATTACAGTGTAAATCTATTTGAAACTAATAGACTCTAATTTTTGGTTGATTTGTATATTGACTTACCCATATACAGCTTTTTAATATGTTATAAATTGTCCATCTGAAATTCCAAAGCCAGGCACATGCATATACAACAGGGATCTTATAGCACTATATCAATACAACAAAACCTTGCATCACATATACCAAGCCAAGGACATGAAGTACAAAAATGAATTAAACAATATAAGCAGTGACTTGTGTATGTCTCACACTCACTCTTATTTTCTCCCAATTTATAGCTTTCAGGAAGGTATATACAAATCCTAATGTTGATACTTAATATAAAAAGAATCAGTCAACAAAAAAATCATCTTCAACTTTGTGCTCATGAGCTTCAAACACAAACTTACTAGCAGGCAATGCAAATGAAGTACAAAAATGAATTGAACAATATAAGTAGTGGCTTGTGTATGTCTTAAGTGCATGATTTGGTACCTTCTCTCATACAATAAATAGTACAAACAAAAAATTTCAACTAATAACCTAAAAAATAGTATTTTATAATACATAAAAAGAAAGTGGCAAGTAATACAAAACTTTTATTTTTCTAACTAACAATCAACAGTCCTAAATGGAAAAAGAAAATCTAACTACTACCTCAACAATAACTCTTTACACCTCCAAAATCACAAAATTAACATATAACATAAATTAATCAAATTAAGAGAGAAGTCATGCAACCAAAGCTCTGTGCTTCTCACACTCACTCTCATTTTCTCCCAATTCAAAGCTTTCAAGAAGGTATATACAAATCCTAATGTTGATGCTTAATATAGAAAGAATCAGTCAACAAAAAAATCATCTTCAACTTTGTGCTCATGAGCTTCAAACACAAACTTACTAGCAGGCAATGTAAATGAATTATCCCTCTTTCAGAATTCAAATCTGACTTGCATTCTACAAACAAATTAACATACATGACTACATTATCCTTAAGAGCCTTGGGCACTAATTTTGAAAGAAAAAAATAAATGCAATGCTTCAAATTTCCGTCAAGAATACATCTTCTAGTTTAGCCACAAAAGAAATATCCTCGTAGTTAGAGAATGAAACATTGCCACAAACTAAATCCAGCATTGTAATGGGATGGTGCTAACAATTTTAAACCTTCAGGTTCTGTAAACTTCTTCACTAATATGCTCTCTAACACACTTTTTTCCCACACCTTAGGTCTATTTAGAAATCAGATCCCCATCAATCTAGTTTTTAGCAAAATGAAGAGAAAAAAAATTGGAAAAAAAATAGGAGTGAAGATCTTGTACCAGTCACGAAAATGATTTTGCTTCCTCAAGCAAATTCCTTTTCTTCTCATCTTTCTTCCTAGCATAGTAGAGAACGTATACAGAGTCACACTCACCGAAACACATACTCAAACATGAACACAGACATCAAAATTAGGGGGTCTTACACATACACAATCACACACAGAAGCACACACTCAAACACGAACACACATGCACAAATTTGAGGGTTTTACACAAACAGAACCCTAAAAAATTACTACACACTCAGAAACACACACACATACACATACACACTGAACCCTAATACAAAAAAAAAAATCCACCAACAAATTGAGCTCCAACAACACATAATATGGGGGAAGAGTGGACCTGAGTTCAAATCAAAACCCTACTTGAGTTCAAATCGCCTCTCTGTGCAAACTAGCTGTTTTTCACGCGCGTTCCAATCGAACCCTAGTCGTCACCTCTCTTAATCGAAACCCTAGATCGAGCGAGAGTAAGTATGAGGGTATCCTAGATCACCATTTCATGGCCGATTGTTGAGTGCTGTGAAAAGTCGTCTCTAAACCCTAGGATAGAGGTTGTCGGCAAAGAAGAGAGGAATGTGTAAAGAGAAGAGTGTTTTTGGAAAAAAATTTGGGAATTGATTCTCATTTTATGAAAACGTGTTGCTTAGCTACAGTGAAAAAATACAAAGAATATCAAAATAATGTTCTCATTTTTGGACCCATTTGACCAACAATTTTTTTTTATTGTGCTTAGGAATGGAATTGGCCTTTTGTTCACCAAACGCGTTTTTTACTCCAATTTGAAAAAAAAAAAACAAAAACAAAAACAAAAGTAAAAAGGGCCTTTCAAAACCCACCCTTAAATTTTTGCTAGGGACATACAAATATGAGACTGATTAAAAGTATGGTACATTTCAGGTCAATTTGTTGAAATAGACAAAAATGTTTGCAATTAAATGTCGTTTTCGTCAGTGCTTCAATTATTAACTTGTGTTCTTTGATCTTGGAGATCGATCTGAGATTCAAATCACTACTTTTGGCCCTTATAACTCATTTTAGCATGAATAATAGTGATCGGTGGTCCCATAAAAAAAAATTTGAAAAAAGAAAAAAAAAAGTAGAAGAAAATATATACAAGTACAATCAAAATACATATATGTGATGGTGATGATTATATGCCAGAAGATAAAAGAGAACCTCCATGTTTCAACTTAAAAAATCAAGTGGGACCAAATGACTGACATTAGGATTGCAATGAAATTAAACTGACATCATTGAATAAAATGTTTAATATTAGGTGAATGTTTGGACTCTTACCAATTCTTTATGACACGATTAAGGAAAATAGTATAGAGGGTGAATATATTTTTTTATAAATTTATTAATAAATTTAAATTTAATTATGGAATAGTTAATTATAATTCAATTCTTTAACAAGCTAAATTATATAAAGATTAATTTAAGTGTAGAAGATAAAGTAAGAGACGACACACAATATTTTTACGTAAAAAATATTAGAAACATTCCAAGTAAAAATAATGGATACACCCGAGTATTAATGCACTATGAATAAAAAAAGTTTATAGACTCTATGAAGTTAGGACTTACAATAACTTTGATTTGCCTTTTTCACTCGACGTTTGAAAGTCTTGAATCACTCGCGCTACCACGAAGCTTTCGCTCCAATATCCGTCCTCTGACGTCTCCGCTTCTCAACGAATCAAAGAACCACGAAGCTTCCCGCTCCGATCTTTGCACTTTGATGGTTCCGTTTCCCAACGGATCGATACAACCATGTTGCACAATGGTGGTGTGATGGTTTGTTGAAGCACAATTGAATACCCATCAAAAACTAAAGAAACCCTTGATATAGAATGATCAAACAAATTTTTTTTTTCTCTCTGCAGACGAATCTGATCTATGAAAGTATTGCAAATATCTCACAAAAGTCACTAGACTCCTCTTATTTATATAGAGATAAATCCTATTTTAAGTAAACTTGTATCTTTTTTTGACAAGGATTCTTTCCTTGTGTAATCCTCTTGTAAGTGGGTGTGAATCTAGCCAATATTAGTGTAAATATCATTTATACACGTGTTAAGATATGTTGGAGTGTAACCCAAATTGATAGAAGTTGAAATGGACCAGGACTTGAATTTGCCAAAAGAGCCCGCATCTCCCTACCGTGCGTAACACTTCCAACCTATGCATAGGTTATCCATAAAATTCAACTTTCTAGCCATTTTTTTTGTTATTGTCTGCATAGGCTATACGTAGCAAAAATTATGAAATTCACTTTTTTATTTTTTCCTTCTGTTTATACCCCTTTCATTCCTCTAACATGTTTCCCAAAATTTCGGCTCCGAAAAATATTTTTTTTGCCCTCCGGAAGACATTTTTTTTATCCAAACTTGCTTCCTTTTGTATTATTCAATACTGTAATCTTGATTTGAGTTTGACGAAGTTTGTCGATGTCTTTGCTTGACCACTTTAATTTTCCTAAACCTACCCGACTTTACAATTCACTCAATATGATTATCGTCAAGAACATGCCAACAATAAACAATCCTACAAATATTTTTACACTTTACTTGATAGTTCGATACTGAGAGGTGAGAGCTCTCCTGAAATCATTTCTTGCATTGATGTTATGATTTGTTATCACTAGAAAAATTCTATAATTATTTTTGGAAAGAGTCTGAGTAATTTGGATTCGCATTAACTTATTCACACATACTCATTTTATTCTACTTTGCATGATAATATTGTTAATCATGTCTGATTATGATTCGGCGTATCATTTAACATGTTATGTATTATTTGATTTTTAACGTTTTGAAAAATAAAAATACTATTACATATTTATTTGATACTTATTTTAAAAATTAATATTATCTAAATTTATTACACTATTATTATTATTACATATTCATTTGATACTTCTTTTAAAAATTAATATTATCTACGAAATTGATATCATTGTCTCAAACATGAATCGGATGTGTTATTGGAGGTTCTTTTAAATGATAACACCCTTGGTGAAGTTTCTTTCTATCTTTCTAAAAAGTACACACACACACATATATATATATATATATATATAATGTAATAACAATAATAATAATTTGTATCAAATACCTTGTAGGTTGATAATATCATATTTTTTTCCCAAATAAGAAATTAAGGATTCGCGCCTCATGGACTTATGCGGGGTGATGTGTGAGTTTCTTATCATTAAAAAAAAAAAAAAATAATAATAATAATAATTTTGTTGTTATTCTATTATAAAAATAAATCATGTTATTCATAGTGGTCCAGTTGGAATCTTATAAAAAGTTGTTATATATACTTGCACAACAGACGAGATGATCATGAAATAACATCTTCTTTTGGCCTTTACCTATTGTCAATGCAAACAGATGATACACACATAACACGTTACTCTCTCTCCCTCATTTGAGGACTGGATTTTTAAGCCTCATGCCTCGTCAGCTTTTGGACTTGGGAATCATCCAGAAAAGCTCTGGTCCATTCAATGTAAGAAAATGTTAAACCACGTGCATGAAAAGATATATAAAGCTCTGGTCCATTCAATGTAAGAAAATGTTAAACTCCGTGCATGAAAAGATATATAAAACTCTGGTCCATTCAATGTAAGAAAATGTTAAACCACGTGCATGAAAAGATATATAAAGCTCTGGTCCATTCAATGTAAGAAAATGTTAAACCACGTGCATGAAAAGAAATATAAAAAAGTTGAGAGTAGGTAAATGGTTCCACTTATTGAATTGCTAAACTATCTTTTATATAACTTAGATATTACAAATATAACTTAATATATGAATACACACCACAAACCCTAAAGCACTCTTTCTCTCTACCCTGCGGCCCTGCCTCTCTTTCTCTATCCTCTTTCATTCACACACCCCTGCCCCGCCTCTATCTCTCTCTAATTCTCACAACACAGAGCCACTCGTAAAACCACAATCCATTGTCTTCTGAGGTTGCCTTTAAGGTAATGTACAACATATATACACCTATACATATATATAAACACATATATACATATATATATATATAGCAGCCTAATATATACACACAAACGCACCAGATCTGGGTCTATATCAGATATATCATTTCCCCTCTATATCATATATAAACACATATATACATATATATCATTTTCCCCTCTATTTTTGCCATTTGATCTAGGTCTATATCACAATCCATGTCTCCATCTCCCTCTTCTTCTCTACGCCATTAAAAACAAAAGACAAATGTAACCGGGAGCGGCGCGGGGCGGGGCGGGGCGGAGAGTGTAAAAAGCTAATAGGGTTCGGGATGGGTGAGGCGATGCCGCTCCCTCCATTGTCTATTACCTTTATATAAATAGAGCTATTAACATAAAATTACTTTTAATTTTAGATTTTTAATAAATACCCCAAATGTTATAAAAGAATTCACAAACCACCCCTTTCATCCCAAAATGACGACAAAAAAAAATTTAAAACACTGTCGTTTGGAGTAAAAAATGAGAGGTTTATGAGAAATTTTTATTGTGGAGAGGCAATATGACACCTTATGAAGATATTTATTAAAATTTTGAAAAGGAATTTTATATTAATAGCCTATAGGGATTATGAACCACAGACGGACTGCTTTTTGTATAGTTTTAGCATGCATATATGTTCATCTTGCAATTATGTTTATGTTAATCATATTAATTAGTACTTAAATGTAGGTGCACATATTACACATAGTGACCACCTATAATAAACCAGTGGGGGCGTATTTAAAATAAAAATAATTTTAGTGGGGGCATATATATAAATATAATAAACTTTAGATTATAAAAAATAAAAAGAAAATTTCAGTGGAGCCACCGCCTACTGCCTCTATATAGATCCATGCCATACATACTATATTGGAAAAATTACATAAATTATTCATGAACTATGATCTAATTGCACGCAGTATTTCTTATGTTTCAATAATATCATAAACTACTCTTAAAACTAGCTATGGTGTAACATATAACCTCTTTCGTTAAAAGTCAACGCCAGAAATTGACTATTTAGATAATTAAAATTATTTTTTCACTTACAATTCCCAAATTACCCTTCATACACTTGAAAAGACATTTTAATCCCAACTTTTACAGTTAATATTACTATATTACCCATACCAATTTAACCAATTTGGCCATGTAATGATGTATATATTCTTACAAATCCTAATCCCCGAAATGATACTTCCATAAAAAAAACATAAATAAATTCCCAAATTATTGAACCAAATGATACTTTCATCAAAGGATTGAACCAAATGATACTTGCATAAAAAAAAACTTCATCTTCTTTTTCGCAAGTGCAGTTTGGTATTGCTTGCTTTGCAATCCCAACAAAAAAACCTTCATCTTCTTCTTGCATCACACACCCAATATGAAACCCTAACATCAACACCTTCACCCACTGCGATAGCTCGTCTACTCCGGCACTGAGGTCGGCTTCCCCTTCATCCCCAAGCACATGTCGGCCATGTTTGCAATCGATTCGTTCTCTTTGAGGTCGCCGGTGGGCGGCATGGCAGCGACGACGATTGGGGCGGGAGGTGGGTGGGGCCACGATGGAGATAGATTCGCCGGTAGGTAGGGACCGTAGGGGTTTGTGTTAGGGTTTCATGAAGGTTTGGGTGGTGGTGAATGGTGATGCTTTTGTGTTAGGGTGATGAAAATTGAGTCAATTGGGTTTTGAAGGTTTCCAGAAAACAAATATGAGACTGTGATTGAATTTTTTAAGTGCGTGATGGTGATGGGTTTGTATTAGGGTTTTTTTATTGTAAATTAATATATATATATATATATATATATATAATATGTATGTATGTATTGTTGAATTGTAAATTTGTTATTAGAAATAATTAAATATATATATATATATATATATATATATGTATTTAATTTGGCAAATACATGTGAGGTTAGAATTGTAAATTCACATTATTCTGGAAGATTCTTAAAATATTCCAAAATATAAAAGGGCAATTACGTCATTTTAGTGCTATTTATGCCGAAAAAAAATTCTGATGATAATAAGCGTAGTTTATGATATTATTGAAACGTAAGGAATACCGCGTGCAATTAGATCATAATTTAGAGATAGTTTGTATAATTTTCCCATACTATATTTGTGGTCGTTCATTTTTTTTGGAAAGGTAAAATCTAATACATAAACTTTTTGTGCTCAGTCATTATTCAATACTTCGCAATCTTTTTTTTTTTTAAAATAACTCATTTATTCTACATAAATCATACTAGTGATAATGCAGATTCATTTATATTGCAACATGCTTCAGAATCGCAATATCGTTTGCCTAAATTTTTTTGAATAATATTAATATTAAAATTTAGTATCAAACAAATATCAATAAAACAGTATCAACATTTTAAAAAAATATAATCACGTGAAACACACAGCTATTCAAGAATATCTTTGGCAACTTCTATATTGAAAAGAAGTACATATCGAGAATCAGAGATACATAGTGACATTATTTGTTTTCAGGATTTATTTCAATTACATTCTTGAGATTTGTCCTAACATCAATCACAGCCTCTCATATTTGCCAAACTTCAATTACACCCCTATTTTTGAAAAAGCAAATCATTTGCAGTATGAAATGTCCATTCTATCATTTCCCAAACAAACTTATTTTCAAGTAATATAAGGGTTAAATGCAATAAACCCCCCTATACTATTATCTCTTTCTAAAATAACCCCCTGCACTAAAGGTTTGCCCCCTAAACTATATAAATGTTGCAATTTACCCATTTTTGTTATAACATCGTTAATGGACATTTGTTGGACAATTTTACCCTTCACTAAATAAGGCTATGTTTGGTAATTAAGTCTTCAAAAAACTATTTAAGCTCTCAAAACGACATTTGAATAGAGGCACTTAAGTGCTTATAGAAATGGCGTAAGGAATTTAAATTTCTGGTAAACGAAATTTGAGTATCATTATCATTATTCTTATATTTGTTTTTCTATAATAATTGTTGTTTCAAATCAATGAGATAGGATGGAAAAAAAAAGTGACTACCTTGGTTTATTATACAATATTCATATGAAACGCAAATAATATTCTTTAAAAACTTTCTGTTCCTGTTTAGATTGAATAACACTTTATCAAGAATAATAATTTAATTTTTATGTTTGAAAGTTAGGAAACATGTCATTATCTCACCCTGTACATGTATTAATGTTGGCAACTTTTTATTTTCCTATGGAATTATCATCTTTCCTAAGTTCCTAACCTACCCTATACATAAATAGCTAACATTAAAATATTTATTGATGGGATAATATCAACGTTTTCCAGGTCATGTAATACTCTAACTTTTACATAACTTTTTTATTTTTATATTTTTTAAATAATTAATTTCTTAAAAAATTATGCAATATATAGCATTTATATACTAATAATTAACATTTAAAATTATAATAAAAATAGATAATAAAAAAATAAGACAATCATTGTTACCTCATCAAAACCTCATCAAAACATAAATGACAATGAAATTAGATTAAGATTTAAGGATATGCAGAACATTATTGACGTTTATTCGAGTGTGTGTATAAACTTTATATATATATATATAGGGTAAATAGCTTAAAACCCCCTTCATCTTTTTTTTCTTTCTCTATTATATACCTTCAACTTCGAAATTAGCTTTAACCGCCCTGAACGTTTTCACAAGCTTGCACCAAGGGCCTCCTGTTATAACTGACCCGTTAGAAATCACTGTGCAAGTGATGTGGCATTTCAAAATTCCAATAATACCCTTTGTAGCTGTTGTATATGATTTGTAAACAAATGGCCCAAAAATACTGGCTCCCAAACAAGGCATAAGGTTTCCCACTTCTCTATCAAACGAATCTACTTCAACAATACCATTCTCCTCCAAGATCTCACAATCGGCGACGATCAGGTCTGTGCTTTGACCAACGACACTCGAAATGTTCTATGCTGGAGAGGCGATTCAGTTTCGGCCGATCAATTGCCGCCAAATTCCGATCGGTTCCGCTCAATTTCGTCCGGATTAGGGTTTTCTTGTGGAGTTTTGAATGATACTTCAACAATACTATTTCCTAAATGTGTTGACATCAAAGAGTGATGTCTATGGCCTTGGAGTGGTGTTGTTTGAGGTTTTGACAGGAAAAAGAGCTATATTCAAGACTGGTGACAATGGGGGAGCAGCAGTGAGTGTGGTGGACTACGCGGTGCCAACGATTATGAACGGAGAGTGGGTGAAGATTTTGGACCCGAGGGTTGGGCCACCGGAGCTACACGAAGCAGAGGTGGTTGAGCTGGTGGCATACACTGCAGCACATTATGTGAATTTGGAGGGGAGAGACAGGCCCACCATGGCTGACATTGTTGCTAATTTGGAGAGAGCATTGACTTTGTGTGATGATAGCCATGGCAGCATCTCCAGTGGTCCAATTTCCATTATTTCAGAATGAAATTCATAACCCAAAAAAGGAAATTCCTTTGTTTTTTTGTTTTCTTTTTATTAGCAATTTTTTTAGTTAATTTATGCAGGTATACTTTTGGAATGTAAAGAGTAGGGGTTTGGAACATTGATCTAACATGCGTTGTAGGTAGGTTTTTGTTTACACTGACAACCAAAAGATTGCCTGATTGATTTTTTTTCAAGGAGAAAAGGCTACATTTTTCTTATTTTCAAGCTTTCAATCTCTACCAACACTTGAAGGGCAAAAGAGTAAATTTCCTTTTCTGTTAACAGATTTCTTCACAGCAAGCCCATGGTGCAAGAATTTGAAAGTTTAGGGGGCTAAATTTAGTTGAGGGTATATAGTAGAGAAAGAGAAGAAAGATGAGGGGGTTTTAAGCTATTCACCCATATATATATATCTGAAAATAAAGTTCCATAAAATAGAAATTATCAAAAACAGAAAGACGACAGTTTTAGTTGGAGTCCCCGCGACGCTTCCCACTATGCCTTGTCACCCCAAAGACTGCAAGTCTGCACCATCTCTTTTCCATTTCTCACATTTTTACTTTTAGAGAGAGAAACATATCATCAAACCCTTCAACTTCTAGAGAAAGAAAGAAACAATGGAAGGAGCTTCACTCAAAACTGACAAATGGGGTTACCATATCAACACCTCCTCTGACTCTTGTATCTCCGCCATCAACTCCTATTATTACCACCTCCTTCCTCTGCACTTTCGCAAATTTTGGGGATTGGGGATTAGGGTTCTAGGGTTCGAAGAGAAGAATTGGGGATTTGGGTGTGAATCTAATTTGGGCTTTGAGAGTTAGGGTTCTGAATTGGGGATTAGGGTTTGAGAGAGAATTAGGGTTCAATTTCCTGAATTGATTGCGAAGGGGTTGAATTGAATTGGGTACAATTGTTCATGAATTGGGAATTAGGGTTTCAGATAGAGGTTGAGATTGGGGACGGATTCACAAATTAAGCTTCAATTGATGAATACTGACTGCAATGGTAGTGTGAACTTGAGCATGATTGAGATTGGGGACGTGATTGGTTTAGGGCAAATGGAGTGTTTGAGAGACAGGAATGGAGGCTCGTGAGCTTTGAGAAGAAGAAGAAGAATGCTTAATTTTTTTTAAGGGGTTGTTTGGCCATTATTTTGTCCTAAATCAATCACGTGATATGCACATGGAAGAAACTAACGGTCCTCTAACTGTGCGCATAGATGAGGGGGGTTAAGTGTTAAAAACGGAATAGTATGGGTTTTTTTTTCAAAACAATAGATAAGGGGTTATTTGAAAAAAAAAGAGAAAAGTATAGGGGGGTTTATTGCATTTAACCCTATTTTTAATGGGGATAGCTAATTCCCATACACAAACATCTTAATCCCTTACCCAAACACCAAAAGACAATGGTGGTGTTTACTAACAGAAAAGATTTATTGTTTCCTGTTTTTATTTTCTGAAATGAAAAAGTAAAAGTAAAATCTTGTTTACCAATTTATTTTTACTTTTGCCCTTCAGGAAACGTTTCCTCTAATTGTAAAGAAAAGAGAAAACAAGAAAAATGGTACTTCCTCTTTTTGTTTCCTCTCGCCTTCAAAATGACCAAATTTCAAAGTTGTAAAATTAGAACCTTCATGTCTTTTGCACTAATAAATTTAAATATTATATATAAATAATAAATAAATTAAATATTTTTATAAATTAAAAAATATTTAATAAATAAAAAATATTTATAAATAAAATTAAATTAAATGAATAAATAATAATAAACAAACTAAACATTAATAAAATAGATTAAATAATACATAATAATAATAATTATGATAAATAAAAAATACAAATAATAAGAAATACAAATAATAAATAAATTAAATATTTTTATAAATTAAATAAAAATAATGAATTAATAATAATAAAAATAATAAATTAAATATATTTATAAATTAAATAATTAAATAATAAATAATAAATTAAATAATATACAAAATTAATAATAAATAAATAAAACTTATGATAAATAATAAATATAAATAAAAAATAATAAGAACTACATATAATAAATAAATAAAAAGTAAGAACAAAATTTTTTTAGTAAACATAATTTTTGTTTTTTATTTTTGTTTCTGAAAAAAATCAAAATTTAGTAAACAAGATTTTACTTTCTGTTTTTCTTAAGGAATCAAAAATATAATTCTACTTATTCAGGAAACGGAAACAGAAAATATTTCCTGTTAGTAAACAGGCCCAATATATATACCCACACTTTTTTATTTCTAAAAATTTATAATATATAAAATTCGAAAATTCAATTTTTTTATAAAATTTGAAAAATAATATAAAAACTTCGAAAATATATATATTATATTTCGAAAAAAATATAAAATTCAAAAATAATATATATATATATTAATTCAAAAATATATATAAAATTTGAATGGTGAAATGCCATGACCTTTATGGTATGTGCTACAGTTGTTGTGGACCCTAACATTTATCAATGATATTTTAATCTTCACATAAATTTATATTTCTTGGGAATTATATTTATATTTTTTTTGAATTCTATGTATTATTTTCGAGTTTGATTATATATCTTCCAAATTTATATATATATTTCAAAATTTTTATATTGTTTTTGAATTCTATGTATTATTTTCGAGTTTGATTATATATCTTCCAAATTTATATATATATTTCAAATTTTTTATATTTTTTTTGAATTTATATATTTTTTTAGAATTTTGTATTTTTTTCGAATTTTATATATTATTTTTGAAATTTTTTATATATTTTTTCGAGTTTTATATATTATTTTCGAAGTTTTTATATTATTTTTTATATTTATATATTTTTTTCGAATTATATATATATTTTTTAATTTCATATATTATAAATTTTTAGAAATATAAGAAGTGTGAGTATATGAGCCTGTTTACTAATAGGAAACATTTCTTGTTTTTACTTCCTGAAATGAAGAAGTAAAAGTAAAATCTTGTTTACCAATTTATTTTTACTTTTGCCTTGAAGGAAACATTTCCTCTAATTGTAAAGAAAAGAGGAAACAAGAAAAATGGTACTTCCTCTTTTTGTTTCATCTCGCCTTCAAACTAACCAAATTTCAAAGTTATAAAATTGGGACTTTCATGTCTTTTGCACTAATAAATTTCAATATTATATATAAATAATAATAAATAAAAATATTTATAAATAAAATAAAATTAAATTAATAAATAATAATAAAATAGATTAAATAATACGTAATAATAATAATAAATAAATAATAATTATGATAAATAAAAAATACAAATAATAAATAATAAATTAAACAAAAATATATTTATAAATTAAATAAAAATAATGAATGAATAATAATAAAAATAATAAATTAAATATAAATAATTAAATAATAAATTAAATAATATACAAAATTAATAATAAATAAATAAAACTTATGATAAATAATAAATATAAATAAAAAGTAATAAGAAATACATATAATAAATAAATAAAAAGTAAGAACAAAAAATTTTTAGTAAACATAATTTTTGTTTTTTATTTTTGTTTCTGAAAAAAATCAAAATTTAGTAAATAAGATTTTACTTTCTGTTTTTCTTAAAAAATCAAAATTATGATTCTACTTTTTTAGGAAACGAAAACAAGAAATATTTTCTGTTAGTAAAGAGGCCCTATATATTGTCTTTTGATGTTTGAGTAAGGGATTAAGATGTTTGGGTATGGAGATTAGCTATCCCCATTAAGGATATTACATTACTTGAAAATAAGTTTGTTTGGGTAAGAGTAGAATGGACATTTCATATTAAGTCATTTACCATAACCTGAAGAATGTAAATGAAATTAGTCCTTGTTTTTATATATGAGCCAGCCATTTATTGTATCAATACATAAACAGTAAGGTTAGTGACGAACATTGGGCACGAGTTTCATTCATGTCCCTTATTTAGTGTGAGTCACGTGTTCGTTTTCTTTTCTTTTCTTTTTGGTCTTTTACTTCTCTTTCGGACAAAAGAGAAGAAGATGTTGCTACATAAATAAATAAAATGACAGTTTGTGACCAATTTGAACTAACAAAGTTGCTTCTTTTCCTATGTTAAATTATTTGTCTAATAGTACTCTAGACTTCTAATACTTCTCTACGGTATTATTATTTTAGGTTAACTTCATTTACATTCTTTAAGAATTATTTTTATTTTATTTATATCTTTTATTTTTTCAAACACACATTATTTACACCTCATAATGCGACTTAATACCTATACTATATTCAATATTGAGATATTTGATGTTTGGAAACAAAATTTACTACACTCACATTTTATTATCCAAACAAGACATTAATTTTTTATTTTGGCATAAATCCAAAAATAAATTCATTTATCATAAAATATTTAAAAAATGAAAAGAAATCTAATTGGTTGTTCGAATTATTATTTTATATTTCGGACTTAGCTTTTATATATTTTACAATAATTGGTAGTTCGGAAAAAATACTTTGGCATAAATAAAAAAAATTAATGCCAAAATATTTTTTTCCGAACTACTAGTTAAGGTAAAAATTAAGTCCGAAATATAAAAAATTATTTTGAGATACCAATTATTTGTTTTTCATTTTTTAAATATTTTACCATTAGCAATTTTTTTTATTTATGACAAAATAAAAAAATTAATGCCGAAATATTTTTTCGAACTATCAATTATTGTAAAATATATATAAAAAAAAGTCCGAAATATATATATAAAAAAAATTCAAACTATCAATTAGATTTTGTTTTTTTTTAAACATCTTACTATAAATGAATTTGTTTTTTGATTTATGCCAAAATAAAAAATTAATGTCTAATATCTCAACATTGAGGGTAGTTTTGGTATAGGGGGTGTAAATGATGTGGGTTTAAAAAAAATAAGGGGTGTAAATGAAAATTGTCAAACCTGAGAGAGTTGATTGAAATAAAAACAAATCTCTAAATGAAGTTAGGGTTAATTTCATTTACATTCCTTAAACTTTGTCTATACGTCACTTTGACCCCCCAACTTTGCAACTTTGCAAAACATCAGTCAAACCCCCTAATTAAGAAAGTTGCACTCATTTGCACCCCTTTATGTCCTTTTGGCAATTTTTCAATGTGTTTATACCTAAACTACCCTTGGTTCTATCCCTACTTTAATATATCAATTTGATCCCCTTGATTTAGAAAACAACTATATTATTCAAAATTCAGGGAGTGTATAAATGTCAAAATTTGCACAACACAAGAGAGAATGCCTTTATTCATTTTTTATTTTCATTATATACATTATCTTAATGGGCTTGAGGCCGATTAGGGTAATGAAGTCTGGATTACATCATTCTTACATCACTACTTTAATTTTTCAAAGGAATTCAAAAATGCAGTGGGCTTACAAAAATCTTACTGGGCCATCAGCCCGATAGGTCCGGTGCCTGATGGGCCCAATTGGGCTTGGACATTTCCACTCTTACACAGGCCCGATTCTTTGTGATGGGTCGTCGATCAGTCAAGTCCATCACAAAGGATACAGAGTGGGGAGCGAGGTACATCACCCCTGTTGGGGTGCCGTGGCTGATGCAATTAAAGTGACGGCTGTAACGTCCTTCGAATGTTTGAAACCCACGGTCGGGGTGGCCTCGATTAGCGAGCTAGGGCTGAGGAAGCGCACGTAAAATTACACAGCGTTTCAGTTCCCGAGCGCACGGCTCTCCAGGTGTTTCAAAAACTTCTATAAATACCCATTGCCTTATGTCAAATGCACATTGCATTTCAAAACTTATAACTCTAAAAAACTCTCTGCACTTGAGCTGCTCGCTTATCATTGCCAGAGTCCATCCTGTTTTCCAGAAAGGCACCCGAAACTGCTTCAGGATTCATCTTAGAGTAAGTGATTTTCTTTCAGCTTTTCCTACTTCTATTTCAGTATGTCCGATAGTGATGACACTCGGTCGGGTAGCGACCGCCTCCCTTCTTCGGTTGACCCAGACGCTTCACTTAGTACTCCTTCAGTAAAGGTGATTAGGACAGTCGGATCTAGCCCACCAGAAGTCAATCAGGACGTCATAGCGGTTGGGGATCCGGTTGCAGGCAGTTCGGTCGACCAATTTTACGCCGACCCCCTTCCTCCTACACATAGGGTAGAAACAATACTAAAAAGACTAAGAGTCAAGTGTGAGATTGTAAAGAGGGATAATTCGCGAAATAGTATAACGGCAAAAATAGTTATCTGGGATATGGCCCAAGCTTTAATTATCTGGGATATGGCCCAGGATTGGTATATTTGGGGAAACCGGCCCAAGTAAAAGATTATTTGGGAGATTGGCCCAAATAATTGATTACTTGGGGAATTAGCCCAAATATGATTTTTACGCTAGAGCTTGCATTACATAGAGGGAAGTATGAGAGACTGATGTGTTTTATAGCTCGCATCAGTAATTCATAACCCTATATGCTGCTCGCATAGCGAGTACTACGCGGAATCTAAGGGAAATGCTTGGGATGAGTAAATAGTGGGTCGCGACCTTATTTACATCGTCCTAAGTAAAAGTACCTTAGAGAGGCCGCTAGTATTCAGGGACATGACCAAGGCATGCATGATTGGTCATAACCCAGCAAAGCTATAACAGCATCCTTGGCTAAGGATAAAATCAGATCCGCAATGCAACAGGCGAGGATCACAAGGCATGGCGCACATTATGATCCGCGAATTCGTTTCGCGGATGATATTGTGCAAGCTATTTATTGCGCACAGTAATATTTGCGCATAGGATACGCGAATCCGTTTCGTGTGGATAAGGGCGTGAAATAATATTGTGCAAGGTATTTATAAGAATGGATTAAGTACGCAGGGACCATGTCGCGAGACAGGTGCTGACGTGGCAATGGAATCCGCGAGGACGAAGGAACCATGTCGCGAGACAAGTGTTGACGTGGCAATACCAACCGCGAGTATTATTGAGCGGTCACGTCTATAAATAGAGGTGCGAGGGCTCACTTGAAGAGGACCTTTTTCAGAGATCAGGGGAGAGAAAATCCTAGAGAGAGAAAGTACTTCTCAATTACTTGTACTTGGGATCCTTTCCTCTATTTCTCTTTCATTTTTCCCTGTAAAGCAAGTCAAAAAGTAATAAAAAACATCAATACTGTTATTTTGGTTGACGAACTTGTGCTGAAACTATCTTCACATCACCTAAATTCTGCGAACCCCTACAAGGATACTTGATGGGGTAATTATTAAAAACTACCCTAAAAAATATGATTTTAGGAAGGGTGAGGGGGTTTTGGACCACTAGATTCTGTTGTCGGCCTTTCACCTTCAGGTTATTAGATTCCCGATTCAGCCTTTTTTTCTTCATACCCTGGCTACCCTGGGTCTGGCTCCACTCCAGTGGGGTCCAACTTCTTCAGGGTCTTGGCTATGCTCCTGATACTTAATCGAGATCTGGGGTTGGATCTTGGTCTGGCGGAACTTCTATTCTGTTATAAAATACAGGCCCAGAAGGATTGCAGGGGCCGATATAATCTTTTTCCTCTTAGCGGGAGGAAGATTTATGATGGCACCGAAAAGTCCAACAAAGGGTGGAAGGAGAGAATGGTCTTGGTGAGCGGGAATTGGAGAATCCCTAGCTCATCGGGATTCAAAGTCCCTAGCGAATTCGACCGGCCTCTATTACATTCCTTCAAGCCATTCCACAGGGGGTCATGCTACTGCGATCAGTGCAATGATAAGTTGGACCTCCACGTGTTTGAGTTTCTGGGAGCACCTGATAAATTTAAAACTTCAACTTACATCAGAACCCGTTTTGAACTTCTTAAATAAAAAATTTGGGGACAACCCTTAAGGATGTGTAACAGTTTCCTGACGGGTTCTAATTTGCAGGCCTTATCAACAGAAATGCTGAGAATCCCTCAGGTCATGCTGAAAAAGAAGGCCAAGCGGGCAGTTGGCCATCAAGTGATAACTCCAGCATCGGGTGAAGATCAAAGCGGACAGGGGTCGCAAAGTGTTCCAACTCCCCTGCCCGGTCCTGTTCTTCTGCCACTGGTGGAGGATAGCCCGGTGATCCCACCTTCACAAATGGGGAATATTCAAATCAATCAGACCCCTCCGTTAAGACCAGATGAGGTTGTTCGCCCTTCTGGGGTCGTTCCCACTCCTGAATTCCGGCTGGTTGAAGGGGAATCCAGCTTGTCGGGGACACGACATCCCCGAACAGAGGAGGATCTACCCGACCGGTCTGTCAGGCCCCGTACGACCACAGTGTCATCTCCCATCATAGTAGATGACAACGGGGTTGCAACTGAAGATGAGTGACCCGTTCCATGGGCGCCAAAGATCACACTCCCGGGCGGAGACTTTCTTGTTGTAGGGCACGCAACTATTGACAACGACGTTGCCCTTCGGGCAATGGGTTCCCAGATCTGGACACCCATTGACCGAAAGAGACTGAGAACGATCGATCAGGAGGAATCGGCTCTGACAGGTCCAGAGATAGCTATGAAGGTACTGCTTCAAGCTAGTGTTTCCTCAATCGTACTTAACATTTATTTATTTCTTTATCAGGCTAACACTTGTCCTTTTGGCAAATGTTTTACTTGACCCAGGCCTACAACGCAAAGATGGAGGAGGATACCAAGTTGCTCCGGAAATCCAATGAGCTTCTGAGGCTGAAGGAGGATTCCCGGATGAAGGTTGCCAACCTGTTATCCATATCCAATGAAAAGTTGGATGTTCAGATGCAGAGGGCTATCCCTACAGAGCAGCAGCTTCGGGCTGCTCAAGAAAAGATTAAAGAGATGAAGGCGATTAGGCGGGCCATATTTGCTGAAACGGAAGCCTTAAAGGCTGAGAATGAGAGCCTGAAAGCTAGCAATGAGAGCCTGACGGCCTCCTATTCGAAGCTCTTGGAGGAGAAGGCAGAGATCGAGAATCTCCTTGCAATGGAGAGGTCGGTGGTGGAGATGTGCCACCGGGGTGGGAATGAAATGTACAAGCGTTTTTGCGACAATTCCTAGTACCGAATCGGGTTCGGTTGGAGGTCATGTTTCAATGACATGCAGAAACCTGCTGAGGAGAGGGACTTCGCTTCAGTGGAAGAGTTGGATGAAAACTTGGGCATCACTCCACCGTACGACGATCCAGTCGGTGGTCCAGATGACGTTCGTTTATGCGAATTCCTGACCAAGCCTCTCCCGGGGATGAGCATCACCGCCCCTCTGATCCTCCAGCTCCTGATGGGAGCATCGTTCCAGTGAATCCCAATGAGTCAGGCACCGGTGTTGGCCCTTAGGATTTTGCGTTTATAAAACATATTGTAAGCCTTAGCCACTGGGGCCCATTTTAAATGAAGGATCATAGCTTTTGTCCAGTTGACTTTTCCAATATTTATAATATCATAGTTCTTGTCCACTTAGTTTATTTTTGCAAATTTTGTGATCTTTTCAGGATCAGTGTTATGTCTTCGGGCACTTCAGGCCATGCGACAGACAATGCAAAGCTTGGTTTCTTTTTACAAAATTTTGTGATCTCTTCAGGATCAGTGTTGTGTCTTCGGGCACTTCAGGCGATGCGATAGGCAATGCAACACTTGGATTCTTTTTGCAAAATTTTGTGATCTCTTCAGGATCAGTGTTGTGTCTTTGGGCACTTCAGGCCATGCAATAGACAATGCAACACTTGGATTCTTTTTGCAAATTTTTGTGATCTCTTCAGGATCAGTGTTGTGTCTTCGGACACTTCAGGCCATGCGATAGGCAATGCAACACTTGGATTCTTTTTGCAAAACTTTGTGATCTCTTCAGGATCAGTGTTGTGTCTTCGGGCACTTCAGGCCATACGATAGACAATGCAACAATTGGATTCTTTTTTCAAATTTTTGTGATCTCTTCAGGATCAGTGTTGTGTCTTCGGGCACTTCAGGCCATGCGATAAACAATGCAACACTTGGATTCTTTTTGCAAAATTTTGTGATCTTTTCAGGATCAGTGTTGTGTCTTCGGGCACTTCAGGCCATGCGATAGACTATGCAACACTTGGATTCTTTTTGAAAAATTTTGTGATCTCTTCAAGATCAGTGTTGTGTCTTCGGGCACTTTAGGCCATGCGATAGACAATGCAACACTTGGTTTCATTTTTGCGTTTCAGTAGATATTTATGATTTATTTTGCCATAATAATGATTTTTACTGATTAGGTACTATAGATTTTTACAAAAAGATCAAAGTAAAAATAAAACTTGGCCCATTAAGGGTAGTACCTCTTCAGGCGAGAAGCGTTCTGGGAGTTTGGTTCCATTCCGCCATCAATATTCCTTCGGACGCGGTATGCCCCGCGACCGATGACTTCGGTAATGGTGTACGGGCCCTCCCAAAGCTCCTTGAGCTTGCCTACGAGCCCGATTTTTCGCCTAAGGACCATGTCTTCGACCTGGAACTCTCTTCTTTTAACTCTTTGATTGAAGTGGTTCCGGCCTTTCTGCTGATAGGCGGCCAGCCTGATCCCAGTAGCCTCTCTTCTTTCATCTAGAAGATCAAGATTCTGAGCCAGGTGCTGGTTATTTGTTCCTTTAACCCAGGCCTCGCTCCGGAGGGTTAGAACCTTGATCTCTGTTGGAATCATAGCTTCAGCGCTGTACGCCATGGCAAAGGGGGTCTCTCCAGTAGGTTGTCTGGGAGTCGTTATGTATGACCAGAGAGCTTCAGGCAATTTATCTAGCCAGGCCCCTTTGGATTTTTCAAGTTTTTTAGTCAGGGTGTTGAATATAGGTCGATTTGTCCTTTCCGCCTACCCGTTCCCTTGTGGGTAGCCGACGGAAGACGTGTTATGGTTGATGCCATGCTCGGCAAAAAATGCTCTAACCTGCTTGTTGTCTAGATTTGTCCCGTTGTCCATCATAATCGTCCTCGGTAGCCCGAATCTGCATATTATGTGGGTCCATATGAATTTGATGACGTGGCTACCTTTGACGGTGGGATAGGCTTCCGCTTCCACCCATTTGGTGAAATAATCAGTGGCCAGAAGGACGTAGGCATTTCACCGGATCGTTTTCAGGAGGGGTCCCATTATATCCATTCCCCATCGGGCGAATGGGTGCGGTACGATAGTGGGATGTAAGAACCCAGGTGGCCGATGGATAGCATCCCCGTGCATTTGACATAGCTTGCACCTTCGGACGTATTATTCGGCATCCCGTGATAGATAGGGCCAGAAGTACCCTTGAGAGAGTATCTTATGGGCAAGGGATCTGCCGCCGGAGTGGTTTCCATAAGCCCCACTATGAATCTCCTGCATCATTGCTCTAGATTCTGACGGTGTAATACATCTCAAGTAAGGACCTGAAAAGTATTTTCGGTAGAGTTGCCCATTTATGATTGAGTATCAGGCTGAATTCCTCATGATCTTGTAAGCTTCAGCTTTGTTTTCGGGGAGAGTTCCATTTCGTAAGTAATCCATCAGGGGATCCATCCAGCTGGGCTCCCATGGGATAAACATTACTCGTTCAGGCTCCTGAATACCGGGTCTGTGAATAGAATCCACTAGTGCAACCCGGGTCAGGTCTTCTCCGGCTGAGGATGCCTGATTGGCTAAGTGGTCAGCTTCAGAGTTTTCACTCCTGGGGATTTGTGTGAAGGTTATTCTTTGAAAACTTTCTGTTTCTTTCAACACGAGTGCCCGATACGACTCCATTTTCGGATCCTTTGTTTCATACTCCCCGTTGATCTGACGGACAACTAGTTGAGAATCACTATGTACTGCTAGGGACTGAATCTGGAGGCTTCGAGCTATCCTCAATCCGGATACAACGACCTCATACTCTGCCTCATTGTTTGTGGCTGGGAACTATAGTTGTACTGACATATGAAGGCGTGTCCCATCATGTGTCAAGATTTCCAAACCAATTCCTGATCCAGAAGAGCTGGCTGATCCATCCACAAAAATCTTCCATGTGTCCGGTTCACTTTTTTGGTCTAGCTCTTCAGTTTCACTTTCAAGTAAAAAGTCCGTTACTGCCTGTCCTTTGATGGAAACCCGGGGTATGTATGTCAAATCGTATATGCCCAATTCGATGGCCCATTTAGGCCCTGTTTTGTAACTGGTGTTGGTACCAAGTTTTTGGTTTTGGTGCGAAAAAATGGCACCAAACCATGTTTGGTAAAATGGTGTGGAAATTTGGTACCAACACTGTAGCAAACCATGGTGCCAAATTTGTGAAGGATTTTGGAACCATCATTTTTGATGGTTTTGGTTTGGTGCGGCTACTATAGCAACACCGTAGCAATCCGAAATATATATATTATATATATATATCATTTTTAATATATAATATATTTTAATATATTAATATATTGATATTATAATATTAATATATATTAATATTTATTAATAAATAAAATGTGAAACCCATATATTAATATATATTAATAAATAAAATGTGAAACCCATATATTAATATATATTAATAAATAAAATGTGAAACCCATATATTAATATTAATATATTAATATTTATTAATATATTAATATTCAGAATTTCAATCCATACCAACTCTACCAAACATGGTTTGGTTTTTCAGCATCACTTTTTCTCACACCAAAACCATCTGCACCAAACATGGTTTGGAACCAAAATAAAACCACACCAAACCAAATCCAACCCAACCAAAACCAAAACCAAAAACCAACACCGCACCGCACCGTTACCAAACTTAGAGAGTCTCCCTGAGAGGTCGAGTTTTGACATAATAACCCGTAGGGGTGTGGCTGTCGGGACAATGATCGGGTGAGCTTCAAAGTAATGCCTTAGCCGTCTCTTGGCATTCACCAGTGAGAGGACTAATTTTTCCTGCCTACTATATCTGGTTTCTGCCTCAGCCAAGGATTTGCTGGTGTAGAATACTGGCATTTGAAGGTTTCCGTCCTCTCTGATGAGGCCGGCGTTGGTCGACACAGAGAACACTGCTAAGTACAGATATAAGACTTCATCGGGATTTGGTGTGGATAGGATTGGGGGCATGGTCAAGTACTCTTTCAACCTCGCCAGGGCTTCCGATTGTTCAGGACCCCAGATCTCTCACTTCTTCGCCTTGATTGCCTGAAAGAATGGTCTGCATCGATCAGTGAGTCGTGAAATGAATTTGCTACGCGCAACCACTCTTCCTCTCAAGACCTGAACGTCTTTATGTGTCTGGGGCTCCTTCATTTCTATAAGGGCCTTGACTTGCGTCGGGCTGGCCTGAATCCCGGTCCGGTCTATAATGTGCCCCAGGAACTGCCCGGATGATACACCAAAAGAGCATTTTTCTGGATTAAGCTTCATGCCATGTGACCTGAGGGTGTCAAACACTTGGCGTATGTGGGTAAGATGGTCCTCCTTCTTTCTGTTTTTGACCACAGTGTCATCGATATAAGCCTTAAATACTGTGCCCATCATACCCTTAAAAATCCTGTTGACCAACCTCTGGAAAGTGGCACCTGCATTTTTCAGTCCGAAAGGCATAACTTTAAAGCAGTATGTACCTGTTTTGGTAATGAAGGAGGTCTTTTCCTCATCCAGCGGGTTCATTTTTATCTGGTTGTAACCTGAATAAGCATTCAGGAAGGTCAAACGATCGTAGCCAGCTGTAGCATCAACCATCTGGTCGATCTTTGGCAGTGGAAAGATATCATTCGGGCATGCCTTGTTTAAATCAGTAAAATCAACACAAACCCTCCACTTGGCATTCTTCTTCTGCACGACCACCACGTTGGCAAGCCATTCGGGATATCTAACCTCCCTGATAAAGCCGGCCTGGAGCAATCTGGATACCTCATCTGCTATAATTTGGTTCCGATGTGCCCCCATGCGCCTCTGCTTTTGTCTGATGGGTTTGACGTTTGGGTCAACGTGAATGAGTGATGGGCAATATGAGGATCGATCCCTGGCATGTCTGTATGCTCCCATGCGAAGACATCAAAGTTGTCCTGCAGCAATTGTGTTAGTTCCTTAAATTTAGGGTCGGTGAGGTTTGTGTAAGTCACTAAAATACCCTAGAGGGGGGTGAATAGGGTTTTAAAAATAATTTCTAACTTCTTTTTATTCTTACTAGAACATGCAACAAGGTTCAATATTAATTTACAAGATAAAATATGCAATGAATAATTTCACTTAAATTCAACAAGCTATTTACCACAATATAAATTAAGCATGCATGAACATAAAGTAATGAGATAGAGATAGAGATATTGACACCGTGATTTTTACGAGGTTCGGTAACTCCTACTCCTCGGCTCAAAGAATCCACTTCCTTGAGACTTTCCCGATCCTCACACTATGGCTCTTCCTTCAATAGGTGGAATAGCAAAACCTTTACAAAAGAGCTAACTAGCTCTTCACACAATCAAGAGAACAATCCTCTCTTGATACAATGGACTTCATTCACCCAATATCACAAATTTGTGTATGCAATCAATATATCACTCAAGAAATAAAAACACTCAAAACTCTAAGGTTTTTATGGAAGATAGATCAATATAAGTTCAAGTATTTTTAGGTGATATTTCAAGAACTCAAGATATATATATATATTCTCACAATATATTTTCAATAAGAGAATAAGCTCAAGGCTTGAGTTTAAATCTTCAAAATGATAAGAATGAAAAACTAGATTTTGATCTTTCTTGCTATCAAAAGATTTTTCAGAAGATGCTTGAGAGAAAATTAGAGATGAACAATATTTGGAAAATTTCTCACACAAGAACCTTAAGATTTCAATCAATATCTCTTTCTTTATATAGCGTAACACTAGGGTTTGGAGAGTGTATCTCACCCTAGACAATGTGGAGAGTAGGACTTGAAAATCAGCAAGCAAAATCATTTCTTTTTGGGCAAAAATATTATTTAGAAATACTTTTCCTTAAAATCCTGAAGCACCCAGTCGACTGCCTCCATGCTTAGATTTACAATATTTTTCCCAACGGCTAGGGTCAGTCGACTGCCTTAAGAAGGCCAGTCGACTGCCTCATGAGTCAGTCGACTGCCTTGGACAGGCCAGTCGACTGCCTCAGGTAATCAAAAATGTTCGAAACTCTCTGGTTCAGTCAGTCGGCTGGGTCCTTAACTGCCAGTCGACTGGGCACAGTCAGTCGACTGCCTTGGACAGGACAGTCGACTGCCTCATGAAGTCAAAAGGTTTTATAGCTCACTGGTTCATCCAGTCGGCTGGGTCCTTAACGGCCAGTCGACTGGGTCACAGTCAGTCGGCTGCCATTTTATGGCCAGTCGACTGGGTGACTCCAAGAATTGTTTTCAAGGTCCATTTTTGATCCGTTTGAGTTCGTTTGATTTATTACTTGAGCTTATAAGACCAATCAACACATAAGATACCTTGTTACAATATTCTCACCCCGACCTATCTACCCCAGGTCTTGAGTCTAGCTTTTGTTCTTCTTCGAGTTTGCGCTTGAGTTTCCTTATCGTTTGTTGCTTTAGCGATCTTCCCGAATCATTTACCTGTACTTGCTGAAACACTTAGCTCAAAGTCATATTAGTGCCAAACACGGTTTTGAATGTTTTGTTAATATCAAAATAAGATTTATTGCTTGAAATAGAATTTCAAAGCCAACAGTTTGTACCTGCAAAAGTAACTTTTTCCGGACTGTCGGGCACAACATGGATTGGCTGCAATGGTTCGATCACAACTGGGATACTTGGATCCCTCTCATTTAATTGTTATTTGGAGCTTGAGGTTTGATCCTTAGAGTGGGATGCCACTGGGGCTTTCATCTTCCGGATTTCTTTTAGGGTGACCGCATAGCACTCCTTGGCGACCACCTGGTCACCTTTGACATCAATAGTACCTATACCGTCGGAGCTCATACATCTCATGACCTGGTGAAGAGTTGAGGGTACACCTTGCATTCGGTGAATCCATCCCCTTCCCATGAGCAGATTATACGAAGGTTTGGCATCCACTACAACGAATGTCTCGGTCAGGGTCCTCTGAGTGGCAGATACTGGCAACTGGATTTCCCCAATTGGCTCGATTTTCCTCCCATCAAAACCTGCAATGGGGCACCGGGATGCCACAATTTTGGATGGATTGATCTCGAGCTTTTCAAAAGCCCACTTGGTGATGACGTTGTCACTGCTACCAGGATCGATCATGACTCTTCACAAGACAATTGGCCACCATTAGGGTCACAACCAGAAGGTCGTCATGCGGGGTCTGGACATCCCGAAGGTCCAACGCAGAGAAAGTGATTTGAGCTTCCTCTGCTCTATGGTGGGCCCCGCTGATCTCGTTGACTCTCCTCATCTTGTGAGCTCTCCGGAGATGGCTCTGGCGTGATCATTCGGTCTCTTTGGATAGGGGGCCACCATGAATCATATTAATGACCTTGACCGGCTGTGCGTCGGAGGAGTTCCGGGGGGCGCTAAGGGCCCATTGGTCAGTCTTTGGTCTGTCCCGATGGACGTAATCTCGGAGTTCCCCATGAAGCAGTAACGTCTCCACCTATTGCCTTAGGTTACAACACTCATTCGTGATGTGCCCGAAATCACCATGGAAGACACAGTGTTTTGACTTATCCCTTTGGTCCAGTGGCTGTCTGATGGTCGGGGGTTGCTGGAAAATTCCTTTGGCTTTGTTCTCTTGGTAGAGTTTTGCAATGCTTACCTTCAGAGGTGTCAACCTTTCTTCGAATCTGGGGCGTTTGAATGGTTTTGGGACTGATGATCCCGGTGGGGCTGATGGTTCAAATGGATTTGATCACTTTCGATCGGTCAATCGATCCCTGGATTGAATCTCAACATTGACTAAGGTTGACCTCCTTTGCCTGATAGTTTCCTCTTCTTCAATTCTCAAGTACCCCTGGGCCCTGGAGTTTAGCCCCCCAATGCCCGATGGATGGCGCTTTACCAGAGACTGATGGAACTTAGTTCTTGGAATGAGAGCCATCCTGAATGCCTTAATAGCAGAGTGTTGGTCACAGTTATCCACATAAGAGGATTCGATGTTGAATCGGGATAGAAAACTTTTCAGTGACTCTCATTTCTCCTGGATCATGGTGAAGAGGCAGGATATGGTCTTCTTCTGTCTCTTGTTTCCATAATACGGGGCGATGAAAAGCCTGGTTAACTGCTGTCAGCTGCCAATGGATCGAGGTGGCTATTTCCTAAACCACAATAGAGCGGCATCAACGAGGCTTGTGGAGAACACTTTGCAAAGCAGGGACTCGTTCTCAGCGTACAGGGTCATCTTCTGATGGATCTGTTATATGTGTTCTTCGGGGTCCCTTGTGACATCGTAAGGGGTGAACTGGGGCATAACGAACTTCTTTGGGAAAGGTTCTTGGGTTATTTCGTGGACAAAAGGTGACTGTATCAATTCAGTGGATGCCCTGGATGGCCATGTCATCGGTAGATCGGGACCTCAAGTCCCTGAGAACTTTTCTTTGGAATTCATCCATCATTGTTTGAAGTTTTAGGGGGGTTATGGACTCGTCGGCTGCTAGAGCCTTTCCTGAACGTTGAGAAGACTCGGCGTGCTCTTCAGGTCTGTCGCTGCCTTGCTAGTTCAGAGAATAGTCGACCACCACCACCGGAGGGTCAGGTGCAACTACCGGCAGGGCAGCAGGTTGTGGAGCCAACCTCGTCATGAGTTCCGCATTCTGCCTTTCCAAGGCCATGCTACGTTCCTCAGCAGCTATCAAGCGTTGAAGAATTTGCTCCATGGAACCCTTTGCACGATTGTCTGCAGCGGGTAGAACGTCTGCCTGTGAACGAGTGATTGGCATCCCTATTCGGGGGGGGGGGGGGGTAGCGAGTGAAGGTTTTTGAAGGTGGTAGTTAATCTTTTTTGTTTGACCAACAGACTCAGCTTTTTGAGATGGGAAGAAGGAGGCGATTTTACAAATCCCGAAGGGCAGATTTGAAAAATCAGGAACTCCCTCTGGTGTTTCCCACAGACGGCGTCAATGTGTAAATGTCAAAATTTTCACAACACAAGAGAGAATGCCTTTATTCATTTTTTATTTTCATTATATACATTATCTTAATGGACATGAGGCCTATTAGGGCAATGAATCCTGGATTACATCATTCTTACATCACTACTTTAATTTTTCAAAGGAATTCAAAAATGCAGCGGGCTTACAAAAATATTATTGGGCCATCAACCCCATGGGTCCGGTGCCTGATGGGCCCAGTTAGGCTTGGACATTTTCACTCTTACAGAGTGTAAATGAAATTAACAAAAATAATAATTTATATTTAAAATATTTATCAAATTTGTAAACTAACACAAATTTTCATTATTTATATTTTTATTTATTTTATTTTTTAAATATTTATATTTATCAAATTACACAAGTTTTCATTTTCTTATTTTAATCTTGAAATATATTTGACTTCACTAGTACATATTTCCAATAATATTAGACACACTTCAAAAAATAAAATAAAAATAAAAAATATTTGAATTTGTAATAAAAACATTAACTTACAAACATAAATAGTAATATTTGATCATAAAACAATTTTATTTTTATTTTTTTATGTAAATGAAAGATTGAACATGTCAATTGTAACTTGAATTTTATTGTTATTGTACGAGTATCGAAATCACACACATAAATTTTTAAATAATAATAATCTAAAAGAATATTTAATAGTGAAAATATAATAACTTAATATTCAAATATATAAATTTATACTTTTAACATTAAAATGAAATATAAAAACAAATTATTCATATAAATTTTATAATAACTTATATTTTTAAATATATTATAATTGATATAATTAGGTATACCTATATATAAATATATATATACACACTTATTGGGCATATAAACTTTTTCAAGGAAAACAATTGACCCAAAACAAATAAAACTCATTTAAAAAAAAATTGTATATTCTTAAATTACATTATACAAAATAGGGTAAATTGCACTAACACCCCCTAAGGTTTAGGTCAATGCTCCTAATATTCTGGTCAGCGCATAATTTGACACTAACACTCCCTGAGTAGTGAAATAACATGAGTGCCCTTGAATAATTGCTACAAGTTGCTGAGATTTTGATTCACAAAATATCTAAGATGTGCAAAGACTTTTTTACCCCCATTATAATTCCTACACAACACCCCACCCCCACACCTTTATCTCTTCACAATCTCCAACACACGCCATTATGTGTTGGTCAGAGTTCTCTAGAAAACAACTATAAACTCTTTCATCTTCATTTTGATATTTTGATTCATGACGATCTTTAATATTCCACATTCAGATTTGGTTCGCTTTTTATCATATTTGTAAAGCTTTGACCCGTTTCATCTTCAATCTTCTAATCTCGTTCAATTTTCACCATTTTCGTGGTGATTTGTAAGTATTTCGATTCGGTTTTCTATCTTCTTTGATTTTATTTCTTGGATCTGAACTGTTTCTTGTGTAAGTATGAACTGATCATGGGTCTTCTTTTGAAACTGTTCGTTTTTTTTAAGGTTAAAGATTGAACTAATCCTGGAAGAGTGAAGGTTGTTGTTTGGATTTTGGCAAGCTGTGGTAAGATATTTTCCTTGGTTGATCTTGTTTTATTTTAGGGCTTATAACATCCCGAAATATTGATATTTTCCTTTATTACTAAAATTTGTGGATTTTCAGAAATTTTTTAATTTTGGGTAATAATAGTGATTTTTAATTCCTGAGCATATGATATTGTGTTTACATGTTGAGATGTTGATGAAATTTGAAGATTTTTAGGGTTGAGATATTGATTTACATAATTAATTGTTGAAAATTATGAATTTATATTTGTTTAAAACTGTTGAAAATTTGGGCTTTTTAATTAATGATTATTATGATTATTATGATTTTTTTAAATCATGATTATGATTTTACATAATGATTTTTAGGGTATTTTTAGTTACTGAGCATGATGAATATTAGTTTAAAACTGTTAAAAATTGGGAATTTTTATAAATTGCTTGTTAAAATCGTAAATACAATATTTAATTGACCCTAATATCTAATTAACCCTAAAAATAACTCTAATTCCTAATTAATAGTAAACCTTAACCATAAATAACCCTAAACCCTAAATTACCCTAACCCTAAACCCTAAATTACCATAACCCCTAAACCCTAAATTACCATAACCCCTAAACCTAAAATTACCATAACCTTAAATTACCCTAACCCTAAATTACCTTAAACCCTAAACCCTAAATAATTCTAAAACCCTAATCCCTAAATAACCCTAAACCCTAAATAACTCTAAAACCTAAACCCTAGTCCCTAAATAATCTTAATCCCTAAACTCTAAATAATCCTAAACCCCTAATTTGTTTTTCAAATCCTATGTTAGTAATTTAACAGTTGTTATTTGTTGTTGTCTTCTGTTGTTTGATGATGTTTTTAAATTGAGATGGGCAGAAAACATAACCTATTTGTTCAATATGATTGACACATATACCTACTTTCTAATATAGATACAGATTCCTATGGGTTTATGGAATTGTATGAAGTTGCAGTTGAGATGATATGTATTGATATAACTACTGATTGTACTAGGAGATCCAACTTAAGTTATTTAGCACAATACCTAGTTCAAATTACAAAATAAAATTAACAAGGGATGAAGACATGACTATAATGTTTCAAATGAAATGTGATAAAAAAATCTATTGATATTATAGTTGAACTTGATGTGCCTAATATTGCTCCATCCTTTGTGGATGCCCCAATCAACTTACAAACTGATGGTGATTTTGGGGCAGAAACAGAGGATAGTGATTACAAAAATGAAAGTGAATATAGTTTTAAGGATAGTGATGATGAGGAGTCTAGTAGCAAGGATGAAGGCATAATGTGTGAGAACCTCAATGATACTGGGCTAAATCAGGATGTAGATAGTGATGATGGTGAGTGTGCTGAAAACAGTGGTGATGAGACTGAAAATTTTCCGAACCCTAGAAATAACATTAATGGGAAAGTGTTTAACTATGCTAAAGGGGGTGAGATAATATTTCAAGTTAACCATATATTTTATAATATCAAACACTTCAGAACCATTCTTAAAGAATATTCAGTTCAAAAGGGTTTTAAACTTGTTATGGACAAGAATGAGAGGTCTAGGGTAACTAGTCTCTGTGGGAATCTGGGTTGTAAATAGAGAATCCATGTAAGTCTATTATCTGACCAAGTAACATACAAGGTTAAAACTATGGATCCTCAACACATTTGCATCAGAACTACCAAAAATAAAGTGGTAACTTCAACTTTCATTGCTAAGAAACTCATTAAGACATTCAAAAACCAATCTGATATAGGGTTGGAAGCTTTGGAAGCAATAGTTAAGGAGCAATTCAAGGTGAATTGCAGTGACACATGTTTAAGGAGTGCAAGAAACAAAGCCCTACAACAGAATCAAGGATCACATGCTAGGTCATATGGTAAACTGTCGCAATATGCTGCAGAGATCATTAAAACAAACCCTGGTTCCTTAGTGTTTATAAAACCCTCAACAGATGAGCTTCCAAGGTTTATGAGGATATTTTAGTCATTTTCAGCAATCATTAGTGAGTTTAGGGATGGTTGTAGGTCATTCATTGGTGTGGATGGTTGTTTTTTGAAGGGTCCATTTGGGGCCATCCTCATTAGTGATATGGGGCTTGATGGGAATAATGGATTATATCCATTGGTTGTGGCAGTTGTTGAGAGTGAGAACAAAGACAGTTGGGTATGGTTTTTAGGCCATCTTCATAAGATAACTGGTGATTTATCCATTAGGAGAGTATCGTAGACAATCATGAGTGATGGTCAAAATGGCATACTCCCAGCACTTGATGAAATCTATCCTAATGCATTTAAGAGAAGGTGTTGCAGGCACATTTATGCAAATTTCTGGTCATTGTACCTAGGGTTAAGGTATAGTAAATTGTTTTGGGAGGTAGCCCACTCTTATAATGAATTGAATTTCAAAACAGCAATGCAAAAGATTCAAAACAGTAATGAACCTGCATTCCAGTGGTTAATGAATCATCCAATTGAAACTTGGGCAAGACATAAGTTTAATGTATATGGAAAAACTGACTTTGTTACTAATAATGCAGTGAAATCCTTTAATTCTTGGCCAAAACACGTGAGAGGGAAACCTATAACAAACTGTTTAGATGGCATAAGAACAAAGACAATGTCTAAATTCCAGAAAAGGTTTCATAAATCTGTTATATGGGACAATGTGGTTCCAAAAATCAAAATCAACATAAACCTTTCAAAATCTGGTTGTTGTTAACTGATATGGCTAGAGGGAAACATGTATGAGGTGACAGAGGAGCTAGAGATGAAGTATATTGTGGACCTCTCAAATATGTCCTGTTGTTGTGGAGAGTTTCAAATGACTTGTGTACCATATAGACATGCATGTGCATACATTACTTGGAAAAGAGATAGTGTGGAGGATTATTGTGATGAGAATTTCAGCAAGTATATATATGGAAAAGCTTACAAGAATTTGATTCATCCCATGCACCATGAAAGCTTGTGGGATGTAGTTGATAAGTTACCATTGGGTCCCCTAAAACTGAAGAGGCCATCTGGCAGACTTAGGGTGGCTAGGAGAATAGAGGAAAATGAAGCATCAGCCAGTAGAAGGTCTACTGTGATCACATGTAGTATGTGCAAAGTTGTTGGGCACAACAAAAGGGGCTGCAAAAGGTTTCCAAAGGGTAAGCAAGGCAAAACCATAAATAATGCTTCAGTTGCAGGGGAATCATCATCAACACCTCCAAAAAAGAAGGCCAGAGTGAGAAGGAAAGACAAAGGCCCAAGGACAAGAGGAGGAGGACAAGCAACAACAATATCAGCAATAAGAATAGCAGCAGAAACTTCATCCCAAAGATCCTTGTCTATTGTAAATTTTTCATTTCTACTTTTCACTTTGGATATCTTGCACCATTCTGAACAAATTTAACCCTTTCATTATCATAATGAAGGTTGCCACTTCTTCTTCACAACCTATTGCTTTAGCAGTAACACCACCCCCTTCATACTCCACTGTGTCCAATGTAAGACTTTATAAACTGTTTTTATTCACTTTTTTTAATCACTGTTTTAATTGCAAAATATAATGTATGTTTATTTCTTAAAATTGTAGGACTTTATAAATTGTTATAAACTATTTTTATTCATTTTTTTAATCAATGTTTTAATTTGAAAAATATAATGTTTTTTTATTTCTTAAAATTGTAGGTGGGTACTGGGCATGGTGGTGGTTCAAATTTATCTCCTTGGGCAACATGGTAACAACTTAACATCCTACTTTTGGTTTATTTCTCTTTTGGACTGTCAAAATGTTTTGTTTTTCTAGGCAGTGGCACAAACATCATCTTTTGGACAGTGACATTATTTTGTATATTTGTAAATGTCACACCATAGACACAGTGGCACTTGTATGATCTCTTGTACAATGACAAGTAGGTTTAGTGACAATATTTTGTATATTTTTATGAATGTCACACAATAGACTGACAAAATGGAAGAGCCACAAGCCTTGTTTAGGCTATTTGACATGTAATTTTATTAACTTGGGACACCAGTACTTTTAATTCTAAGTCTTATGATGCCACTACTTTGCTATGCTAGTTGGCTATTTTAATGAAATATGATTTTTGTAAGTCTATGACAGTATATAATGTTTGATGAATGTTATTGTTGGAAGATGTGTAACAAAATTACTATTTGTTGATGCAATGTGTGTGAGACAATCAGTTACTTTTGGTGCCATTTTCATGTGACCAAATGGGTAGTTTGGGAATCTAAATATGTAAACAAGCATGTCAGGAACTCTCACACTAAAACAAGGGCACAATAGTCCATTCATAGTGTTTGAGGTCCCTACAAGGGGTGTCATTGCAAAAAAAATCAAACATCAAGGAGTGTTAGTGTCAAATTATGCGTTGACCAGCATATTAGTGGCATTGACCTAAACCTTAGGGGGTGCTAGTTGAATTTACCCTACAAAATAATTAGACATTCCCAAATTCCCAAATTCATAGTTATAGGAACGAGTTCCAGAAGCAACAATTGATATGGATTTTGGGTAGAGAAGTGAGTGGTAGGTAGGCAATTGCTTGATATCTATTAGAGGCCCGCGCCATCCTCCTCATCGGCGAGCTCGCACCGGCAAGACCGTCATCGCCATGGGCTTGGTCGCGATTCTTTCTCTCCCTCTCTACAACTTCCTTTTCTCTCACTAGTAAATCTCAAGCGACGATCGTGGCGGCGACAGTGGAGGTAGAGGCGGACAAGTGGTGGTGGTTGTGGTAATGGTAGTGGCAGTAATGCTATAGGCGACGTGGTGGGTGGGTGAAAGTTAGGGTTAGGGTTTGGTTAGGGTTGGAAGAAGATGTGAGTATATATATATTTAGGGTGTTTAGGTGTGGCTATAGGGATATCCCAACTATCCATATAATGAATGGGTTTATCCTTATATTTAGGGTGTTTGAGTAAGGGTATTTAAGTATTTTCCTTCATAGTCAACGCCCAAAAAAGTTAAGGGGGTGTAAATGAGTTTAACTTTCCATATTAAGGGGTTTGACTGACGTTTTACATAGTTAGAAGGGTGCGACTGATGGATAGACAAAATTCAGGGAGTGTAAATAAAATTAACCCGTTAACCCATTATTTTATGATTTTTTTTGCTTGCATTTTTTAGCACGAGTTGCAAATTTATAAGTATGATTTACATTATTATTCCAAGAACAAATATACTGCACTTTTATATATGAATAATACTTTGGGTCTGGTCCTATAAAGACCAAATTTACTAAATTCGTTATCTCTGTTGATGTGATTCAATACAATTTGGATATGTGACAAAATTCTTTTTAAAAATTAATTGACACCAAATTCTTATTTTTATGAATTTCATATTCTCTTTCTTTTATAATATGATTTAGCCACGTGTCCAAGTTCTCATGGACCACATGAACAGGGCAAACGAACTTGATTTGATGGGAGATGACCTAAATGTTATTCTTTACATATTACACATTCGCAACAAAAACCAATAGCCAAATTTATTTTTCCTTAATCAAAATGTGTAATACAATAGGCAACTCATCTTTGACATGCCATTTTTTTTCCTTATTGCCAATGTACAGATTCATTAGATAATTAATTTAAAATCCTTGTATTGACCTAGTTTTGAGGTTATGTGATGTTTAATTATTTAATTCATGCATTACAGAACAGCTATTGGCTTACCAAGAATATTAGTTGGCGCAGTAGGTTTTATATATAAAAAAAAATTAAACTTACGTTTTAAATAATATAATCTACATGATTATTAAAGTAAACGATCAACACTCAACAGTACTATTTTATACTTAAATTCATTTAGTATTTGTCACCACATACTCTAATGTTTGTTTTTGAATAAATAAATATGATTAATCATTTTAGATTAGGAATTTAGGAGGAATGACAGCACTACAATAAATAACATAAATTTTAATGGAAGCGACTTGGGCTTATTGTAGTGTAATAAATTTATCCGATATGATGATACACACATTACCATAACCCAACAAATACATCGATACTGATATGTAAGGTTATGCCGTGAAGTGCTAATGCTTCCTAAAGCATTGGGCTTGGGTTTCAGAATATATGGGCTATTAAAACATAGCTTGGGCCGAAACCATGGACCAATATGCTCTCGAAACTCGAATAGTTTACCTTTATTAATTATTATAGGGCTATTAATAAACAACCACCTATGATTTTTAATTCTTGACAAACACTCTCCTGAGGTGTTAAATAACCCCCTATATTTTTCTTACTTTACACTAAACCCCCATTCCATTAGTATTTCGTTAACAAACACCTTTCTGCCGTTATAAATTGATATTTTATGCCCAAAATACTCCTAAAATAATTTGGTAACTAAATTAAGATTTTTTTAATAAATTACAAATTATTATTTTTTTAACTAAATTAAGACTTTTGAGTAAATTACAAATTATATTTTAATTTTTTGTTTAAGTTTACTTATTTATTTAAATTCAAATTTGAAAAAATATATTACTCCCTCCGTCTCAAATTATAAGTCTCTTTTGGGGAATTCAACTTTTTAAGATGGTGAATTTTAGGACTATTAACAAACAACCCGCTATGGTTTTAAATTCTTGACAAACAACCCTCTAAGGTGTCAAATAACCCCCTGCACTTTTCTCACCTTACACACAACCCCGACTCCATTAGTATTCCGTTAACAAACACCCCCTACCGTTAAAAATATATATTTTATGCCCAAATTACCCATAAAATAAATTGGCAACTAAATTAACATTCTTTAGTAAATTACAAATTATATTTTTTTTAACTAAATTAATATTTTTGAGTAAATTACAAAAAAAAATTGTTTAAATTTACTTATTTATTTAAATTCAAATCTGAAAAAATATATTACTCCCCCCGTCTCAAATTATAAGTCCTTTTTGGGAAATTCAATTTTTTAAGAGGATGACTTTTTATTAAGGTGTTAGTGAATAAAATACTAATTTTACTCGTGGTCCACTATAGTGATGTGATTGTTTATAAAATATATGTTTTATAACTTTAATGTTTGAAGTTTAAACTAGTAAATTGACCAAATAAAATACTTTGACTTTTTAAACTGGACACTTATTTTGGGACGGAGGGAGTACAAATTATAAAAATATATATTATTGATAATAATACACTTTAAATAATGTTTTTATTTTTTATTTTTTTAGGTTAAAGTGCATTAAACCCCCCTGAACTATTTTCTTTCTCTCAACTAACCCCCTGAACTAACTAATGACTCCCTTGAACTATCAAAAACTTACAATTCACTCCATTCCATTATAACATCGTTAGTTAAATTAGGATAATTTGCACTTAGATCTCCTGAGGTTTCGGTCAATTGCACTCGCCCCCTAAGATTTTATTTTTCTTGCAATGACACCCCCTGAAGGGGAGAAATGACCGGAATGCCTTTGTGTTGTCTCCCTTACTTCATGAGACAAATATCTAGGTGGTAAAATTACCTCCATGCCCCAAGATGAAAACCCTATAATATATATATATATATATATATATATATATATATATATATATAATAACTATTCTAAAATGTGAGGGGTTGAGAATATTTTCAAACATTTTAATATTTTCAAAAATTAATGAATTAATATGTATTAGTTCAAGTGCAACTCTAAAGAGTATGTCAAAACGATATAGAGTAAAAGAAAAGGGGTTGAAAATATTTCAATACTTTTAAAAAATAATAATAATTAATTAATATGTATTACTTGAAGTGTTACTCTAATGAATATTTCAAAAGATATAGAGTAAATATATATGACAAGGAGTTATAAATAATTTTCATATTTTTTTAAAAAAACATTAATTAATTAATATACATTAATTGAAATGTAACTCTAATGGATATTTCATAAGATATAAAGTAAAGATATAAGACAAATATATTTCGGTAAGGAAAAATAATATAACTTAAAATACAAAATAATTGTATATTTATTTATCTATCTTACTACTAATAAAAATAGAAGAATTGTCTAATATTTCGATTCATTATCACCTTTTACAATATAAAAAATTATAATAAGTAAAGTTTGACATTATTTAAAGTGTAAGGGTTTAAATTGACTTTACAAAAAAATTAATAAATAATAAACCATTTTTCATATTTTTAAAAAAATATAAAAACTTACAATAAGTAAAGTTTGTTATTATTTTACTGTGTATGGGCTTAAATTAATTTTACACAAAGAATAATAAATTATAAACTATTTGTAACATTTTTCTACATTTATCACCTCTTATAATACAACAAAAACTATAATTAAAATGTATTACTAGTTGTTTAAATTGTAGGAGTTGTATATTATTTATTTACAAAATAAATTAAATTACATGAACTCACAAATATTTTATACATGTATCACCTTCTAAAATACAAAAAAAAATATAATCATAAATAAAGTGTATTATTATTATTTAATGTAAAAGGTCACAATATTAGTTTTAGGAAAAAATTAAAAAATGATAACTTTTGGGGCCTATATTAAAAAAATGACAATTTTAAAAAAATAATTTAAAGAAATGTGATAATATTTCAAAAATCATTGTATCAAAAGTATTTGAAAAGTTTTTCAAATTAAGCTTAAGACACAAGGGTTGTTTGGTCCATTAATTTAGCCAACATGTCTTTTACACTAAAGCAAGGGCACAAGAGTCATTTCATGGGGTTTTCACCCCTTCGGGGGGTGTCATTGCAAGAAAAATGAAATATCAGGGAGCGAGTGCAATTGACCAATACCTCAGGGGATCTGAGCGCAAATTATCCTAATTTATCTAACGGTGTTATAACGGAATGGAGTGAATTGTAAAAGTTCGGATAGTTTTGGTTGTTTTGTGTAAAAAAGTATAGTTCGGGGGGTTAGTTGAGAGAGAGAAAATAGTGAGGGGGGTTTAATGCACTTTACCCTTTTTTTAAGATAATAGATGCATAGAATTTTTAAAAGGGCTTTGTCCTTATAATTTGTACTTTCTCCGTCTCAAAATAAGTATTCACTTTTCTTCTTTAGTCGTCTAAAAATAAATGTCCATTTTGAAAAATCAAATCAATTAATTTGGTCAATTTACCAGTTTAACTTTCAAGCATTAAAGTTATAAAATATATACTTTATAAATAGTCACATCATTATAGTGGGATCACGAGTAAAGTTGGTATTTTGTTCACTAACACTACAATAAAAATTACCATCTTAAAAAGTTGAATTCCCAAAAAGGGACTTATAATTTGAGACGGAAGAAGTAATATATTTTTTCAATTTTGAATTTAAATAAATAAGTAAACTTAAACAAAAATAATAATTTATAATTTACTCAAAAATCTTAATTTAGTTAAAAAAATAATAATTTGTAATTTACTAAAAAAATCTTAATTTAGTTACTAAATTATTTTAGGAGTATTTTGGGCATAAAATATCAATTTAGGGGTATTTTGAGCATAAAATATCAATTTTTAATGGTAGGAGGTTGTTTGTTAATAACCCATTATTATATGTGAGATTTGAGTTTTGGCCTAAACCATAGTTTGTCATATCGTCTGATACACTACGTAGATTGTAACAATTTTGAGGAATGTTGATATTGTTACTCAACATCAATACTCACTTTTAAAATCAATATTTTACGAATTTGCATCAATTTAAATATAAATCCTAGTGTGACTAAGCATTTTCTTGGATTCAGTCAGGGAATCAACATACAAAGGACTGTCAATGATACTAAAATGTAGTTAAGGCTTAGTTCAGTCCAATACTCTAACGGTTTGGTGCAGTGTTAGTTTTTGGTTTTGGTTTGGGTTGGGTTGGATTTGGTTTGGTGTGGTTTTATTTTGGTTCCAAATCATGTTTGGTGCAGATGGTTTTGGTGTGAGAAAAAGTGATGCTGAAAAACCAAACCATGTTTGGTAGAGTTGGTATGAGTTAAAATATATTAATATTAGAATTAAAATTAAAATATATTAATATACTAATGTATTAATATTAAAATTTATAATATTAAAATATATTAATATATTTTTATTATATTAAAATATTTTTATTATATTAATTTTTAATATTAATATATTTTAATTTTAATATTAATATAATAAAAATATTAGTATATTAATATATTTTAAAATTTATATTAATATTAATATTAAAATTTATAATAATATTATTTTAATATTAATATTAATATAAATTATAATATTAATATATATATATTAATATTAAAATTTATAATATTAAAATATATTATATTTTTATTATATTAATATTTTAATTTTAATATTAATATATTAATATTAATATAATAATATATTAATATTAAAATTTATATTAATATTAATATTAAAATAATATTATTATAAATTTTAATATTGAAATATTAATATTAAAATTTATAATATTATTATTTTAATATTAATATTAATATAAATTTTAATATTTAATATTATTATAAATTTTAATATTAATATATATATATTAATATTAAAATTTATAATATTAAAATATAAATATTATATTCGGTGCTACAGTGATTCGGGTTGCTACAGTACCCGCACCATCCAAAACCATCAAAAAGATGGTTCCAAAATTCTTCACAAATTTGGCACTATGGTTTGCTACAGTAACGGTACCATTTTTTGACATCATTTTACCAAACATGGTTTGGTACCATTTTTTGGCACCAAAACCATATTTTTGGCACCAAACATATTTACAAAACAGGCCCTAAAGGTACATTGTATAGGCACATTGTATAGTTTCACTCAAACAGGAAGCTTGTCATGAGATTTATATTCACCGCGATGACAAACCATGGCCTAGACACATATTAAAAGAAAAAAAAAACTATCTGGTTTGTAACTTTAAAATATTTATTAGAAATTCACAAAATGAAATACAATTTAAGAAAAATCTAAAATATAGTACTTTATAACTGGATTTTTGACATAAAATTTTCGGGACATTGAACCAATTTATAGGGTAGTACTCTTTTTTTTTTTTCAATTTTGAGAATACAAACTAACCAGTCCCTAGATCATTACACTTTTGTTTCAATAACTAATTTTTATAAATATTAATTAGGAATTATCATCATTGATTACCTGCTTCATAATATGTTGGTTTTCCGAAAAACAAAATTAAGATTAATGACATTATGAAGTCATTAATTAGAGACTTAGGCTTCGCTTGGATTGAGAGAATTGGAAGAATAAGAAAAGAAATGATATGATTTTTCATGTTTGGTTTGTTAATGAGGAGAGAAAAGAAAAGATTTGGAGGGATAACTTATCACTTCAAATCTCTTAAATGTTATCCTCAAAATAATGAAAAGATTTGAAGAAAAATGATAACACTTAAGTGATGCTTTTATAATACCAAATATAACCTTAATATTTTTAGAAGAGAAACTTAGGGCTCGTTTGGGAACTTGGTTTTGGTCTTGGTCTTGGTCTTAGTCTTGGTCTTGGTCTTGTGATTTTGGTTTTGGTGGTCTTGGGTGGTTTTAGGTAAATCTAAAACCTTATATATAATGTTTGGTAAAGAGTTGGTCTTGGTATAATTATATATATATACAAATATGTATTACAAATATATAAATATGAAAAATATATATATAAAATTGGGAAAAAATATTAAAATGAAAAAATATATATAATTAAAAATATTTAAAATTCCCGAAAACATTTGACTTTTTTATTTTTTTTATTCCAAAAAATATATATATAATCGAAAAAAATATTTTAAAAATGTGAAAATTATATATAAAATTCAAATAATATATCTTAAATTCGAAAAAATATATATAATTCAAAAAATATATAAAATTCTGAATAATTTTATTATATACTGAAAAAATTTAAAAATTTAGAAAAAAAAAGATATAAAATGGGGAAAAATAATTTTTTTCCGAAAATTAAATTTTTTCCGAAAAATAATTTTATTCCCAAAAAAAAAATTCCAAAAAATAATTTTTTCCAGAAAATTAATTTTCTTTTGGGAATAAAATAATTTTTCCCAAAAAATAATTTTTTTCCAAATATTATATATTATTTTTTTCAAAATAATTCATATTTTTGGCCATATATATATATATATAGAGAGAGAGAGAGAAAAGTCAAAATTGGTAGGCCAAAACCATGGTTTTAGCCGTTGGTTTTAAAAAGTCCAAAACCAAGTCCAAAACCCACCAACCAAACATGGTTTGGTCTTGAAATCAAAGACCAAAACCAAAACTAGGCCCAAAACCACCTATCCAAACAGGCCCTTAAGACATTTGGTTATTAGGGTATAATAGTAAAATAGTTATAAAAGTTTCTTTTCTTTTCTCTCCTCTATCTTATCCAAACGAAAATACTATCATTTATTTTCTTTTCCTTCATAAATTTTAAACATTGCTATATTTCTTTTCTTTTCCTTTCTCTCATAACTAATGTTATCATTTTTTTTCTTTTCTCTCTAGTTAATCCAAACAAAGCCTTAGAGACTAGAGAGTGTGCATAATTGAATATAATGATAGCTCATGAGGTGCATAATATTTCTACCCACTTTTAGTGAAGGTGTTATAGTTTTGACTGTAATTTATGCCACAAAATATCTAGGCTACGTTTGATATGCATGAATGAAATGAAATAAATGTAGGAATGAAATGAGAATGAAAATGGAATGAAATGACCTTTTTCATTCTATTATTTAGTTGCAAAATGAACCATATTAGTAATGACTTAGAATTAATTTTTTTCAAAATTACCTATTTTAGTAACAAATATATTATTCTAATTATATGATATTATATTTTTATTAAAAACTAATAAAAAATAATAAGAATGGTGGTGACGGATAACGGATGTGATGGTAATGAAAAGTGATGATGATGGCGGTAACGGTAGCGATAATGGTGGAAAGTGGTGATATGGTGGTGATGATGGTGGTAGTCAGGTGATGCTGGTGTATTGGTAGAATACATTGGAAGTGAAAATGATGGTAAAAGTAAATGAAGATGGTGGTGGTGGTAGAAGGTAAAGAAGGTGGTGGTGGTAGTGGAGGAAGGTGAAGGTGGTGGTAGTGGAGGAAGGTGAAAATGGTTTGTTTATTTAAAATGTGTAAGGATTATTTAGTAATTTGATGTTTTAAAAATATTTTTTTAAGAATGAAATATCTATTCCATAGGTTTAGTAGTGTAATGAATTTTCATTATCTGGAATGATTTTTTATTTCAAGAGAATGATTATTTCCATTTTATAGTACCTACCAAATAAGAGAATGATTGGAATGAACATTTTATTTCAGCGTACCAAACAAAACACAAATGTTGTAGATATTCTTACATATAGATAAAATATAATAATATAAATAAAATAGCATACTACGAAAATATGATAAAATCCAAAAGAGAGACATGCCAGAGGCTATGGTGGATAATTTCGTCATTGGATATTAGAGCTAGAGTGCGCATGCATGGATCTATGATGATCCAGAAGATGATACCCACTTTCATAAAAGATATTAAAAGTTACAAGAGAACTATATGCCACGTAGCATAAATGTTAAAGATATTAAAAGTTACAAGAGAACTAGAGTTAAATAAAAGAGTAAATTATAGGACTATTATCATAAAATCCCTGAGGTTTCACCAAATCACCACATTGCCCCCTTACCTATCAAATAACTTCCTAAACTTTTCAATTTGATCAATGCCCCCCTCCACTAGGGGTGTTCAAAAATCTAGCAAATCCATAAATCCAATCTGTCCAATCTGATCCAGATATATTGGATCGGATTTTTTATGAATTGGATTGGACATGGATCCAAAAACACTCAATCCGGTATTTTACAAATCAGTTTTGGATTGCATTTTCAATAATCCGGTACTGTTTATATATATATTTCAATATATTATATTAATAATATATCACATAATATATTATTTTAAATTAAACTATAATATCTTATATCAATAATATATTATTCTAAACTAAATCATAATATTTTATTTATACTAAATAGTCATTTATATCTATCCATACTATTGTAAAAATGTAAATCATTTATAATATTTTCATACATTAAAACATTCACTATTGCAATTTTTAGAAAAATATAATGGAAAACTTTCTATTAGTTATTTACTATTATAAAAGAGTAAGACTTCTAAAATATATTTATACATTTATTCCATTTGAAAAATTACAATTAAAATTTAATTTAATAAAGACTTTAATAACTAAATTAAAAAAATTATTCCTAAAGTTGTTGAAGCCTTGATTTGTGCACAAGATTGGTTACGTGCCTCGCAAGTGCCGATTCAAATTGAAGTATAAATGGACGAAATTGAAGCACTCAACTCTTTTGATATTAAATCAAGTATGTTTATTTATTCACTAAACTTAGTTTTACTTTTGTAACCATAACTACTGTTTGAAGAGTTTTGAAGGTAGTACCGCACTTTTGAATCAATCCATTGAAGTTTACGGATGCTGCATGAATATTTTATTTGTTTACTCCAACTTTATTATTTTTGTATGTACAATTTGCTACTGTAACACTATCACTTGTATGTTTATTATCTATGTTTGTGTCAATTTGTTAATGTGACACTATCAATACAAGTCACCAATATTGTTTTATTATATATGTTTAAGTACAATTTACTCGAGTTTATTTTTTATATTTTTGGATCAAGTATGTTTAGTATTGTTATTTGCTACAACATACTGTGACACTCACTTTTATTGGTGAAAGATTCTTGTCATTATCTTTGCTATATTATTTTTTAATCTTTGAATCCGTGAATCCGATCTGAACCAATCCGGCTCATCGTGGTTCGGTTTGGATTGGATCCGTTGGGCAAACGAATTGGATTGGATCCATAAATGGTGAATCCGGTATTAGTGGATTGGATCCAAAATACCTTCAATGCGGTCCAATCTGATCCGTGAACACCCCTATTCTCCACTAGGGATGGCAAAAACACCCGCCTCGCTGGGGAACCGCCCCATTTTTTACTGTTATTAACCGCGCCCATTTATAAAATGGGGTGATTATGGGGGTTAAAAAAAATAAACCGGCGATTATGGGGCGGATGACGATTTAAGGGGTCCCCCCATTGGGGAATTGCCACGCCCCAAACCGCATTATTAATATTTAATATTTTATAATTTTTTTACTTTTTTATAATAAAATTACATTATTATCCTTAAACAAAATAACTATTTCCTTTTATACCCTCTAGATAATATACGGAAAACCCTAATTTCTAAACATATTGCAAAGATCGTTGATTAATATTTTATGATTTTAATGTAGATTATTATTTCATGTTGTTTGACTTATATTGTTATAATTAGAGATTTTTATTTAAGTTTGTTTATCTAGATTTGAATTACTTGTTAATTTTGAATTATTAAATTTGTTTTTATGTTAGAAAATTATTGTGATTAAATTAATTGGATAATTTCTTGTTTTGGTTTTGTTTTAGAAATTATTCCGACTAAATCAATTGAATAATTGGTTGTTTCTTATATACATTTTAATATTAAATTAATGTATTTATATTTTGTTTGTTCTTAGGGAAAAAATGGTTTAATGGGGCGGTTATGGCCTATGGGGGACAGAGGTGACGGTTTGAGGCGGTTATGGGAGTAAGGATGAGATTTTTAAACGGTTTTGAGACGGTTATGGGGGATGAGAATTTTCGCGGTTATGGTTATGGGGATTGACAAAACTGTCCCATTAAATTGGTAAAAGATTAATTTTATTTACACCCCTCAAATTTGATAATCTTCATTTATATCCCGTATTTTTTCAAATCCATATCATTTACACCCCTTATACCTAAATTATCCTAAAGTTGAGATATATGGTGTTTGGAAATAAGGTTTACTACCATCATATTTTATTATTTAAAAGACATTAATTTTTTATTTCGGCATAAATCAAAAAACAAAATCATTTCTAATAAAATAATTTTTTTAAAAAAGGAAATATATATTTTTTTGATGCCGAAAATTTTTTTGCATTAAATTTTTCGTTTTGAAAAAAAAAACATATTTAAAAAAGTACGGTAAAATTAGTCTATCAAACATAGTTTGGCATAAATAAATAAAAAGTAGGGTAAAATATATTTTTTTAAAAAATAATGCTGAAATAATTTCGGCATAAAAAATATATATTTTTATTTTTTTAGTTTTTATAAAAATGAAATTATTTCGGCATTAAGTTTTTTATAAAAATAAAAATTATTTCGGCAAAATAATGTCAAAATATAAAATAATTTTTTTATATTTTACCGTAATTGATAGTTTGAAAAAAAATATTTTGGCTTTTTGTTTTTTTTTGAAAAAATATATTTTACCCTACATTGTTTTTATGCCAAAGTGTGTCTGAGGGACTAATGTTTTTTGAAAAAAAAATAGGGTAAAAAATATTTTAAACTACCAATTAGATATTTTTTTTCGTTTTTTAAATATTTTATTATAAACAAATTTGTTTTTTGATTTATGCCAAAATAAAAATTTAATATCTTTTGGATAATAAAATATGAGAGTAGTAAGACTTGTTTCCAAACACCATATATCTCAACTTTGAGGGGTAGTTTAGGTATAAGGGATGTAAATAATGTGAGTTTGAAAAAATAAGGAGTATAAATGAAGATTGTGAAACTTGAGAGGTGTAAATAAAATTTACCTTTTACCAATTTGATGGTGGAGGGGGGCATTGATCAAATTAAAAAGCTTAGGAAGTTATTTGATAGGACAAGGGGGCAATGTGATGATTTGGTGAAACCTTAGGATTTTTTGTAATAATAACCATAAATTATACTAACTTCACTTGAAGTTTTGGATAATTATTTTATAAATAAATCGTTTGAGGTTTATTACGATGACATTTATTGAAAAGTAAAAAATATTAAAATTTAACATTAGAAGTCTATTCAAGTTCCAGAAAAAATTTATTTATTTAATTCATTTCAATATATATATATATAGTTTTCATTATCTTTTAATATAAGGTAATGTCTTTTTTAATTATCAATTAAATTTTTTTTTCTTAATTTCCGAGTTATTGAGCTCACACATCAAATTTCAGGAAATATAATTGCAATAACTCTCAAATGCTCCACCTATGTAAAATTTATCTAAATATCAAGGAGATCAATATAATTTACCCTAAATAAAAAATCCACCATAACTTATACAATCAAAAGAGAGACAAGCGGGAGATTATGGTGGATAATATTCACGATGATGTTGCCTCTTGTGCATGTTGTTTTTACGAAGTAAATTAATCTTATATTCTATATAGTGTTTAAATTGATTTATTTAGTATAGAATTCTTCAATTGCAATGATATAGTTATATTCACATATGTAGTTCCCACTAATTTTATTATTTTTTATGAATGATAAAATTCCAAGTAATTGAGAATTCAGAAGTACATTATCAACATCAAACAATTCTCAAATATAATTAACAGAAACATAAATCTATAAACAAAAAGAACTCTCAAAATATCTAGTTTTCTTGACCTTTATGATATAACGAAAAAAAAGAAATGCAAGAGTAAATATTACGTACAGAGTCATTAAGTGGTATACCTAAATGTGGTACAAGTAGAGATCATTCCACCTACACATATAAACGCGCGTAAATTCCTTATTTATTGGTAAGCATTAAGCAATGAAAAGATATAGATTCTCAATTTACAGGTCAAATTCAATTAATTTTTAAATTCATCAAGGGACAAGTGAAGAAAAAAAATAAAATAAAAATTAGGGCGTGTTTGATTTGTAAGTGTGAGAACAATTTTCTGTTTATTAAAAATTTTAAAAAAAAAATTATAAATTTTTTTATTTCTTTTAATTTAGTTACAAAAATCATTGTTTTCCAAATCTCATTTGTGTTACAAGAAACCTCATTATTGCTCCACTTCGCCCTTTATTCCTAGAGCGTGAGAAGCATGGCACAACCAGTAGCAAAACAAAACAAACAGATAAAGGCGGGAATATAAGTCGAAAAGAAGAGCCTAGATTCTATATATATATACATACACATGTATATATACTTACATATAATTGTTTATAAGCAATATATTTATAATTACCCAAAAGTACGATTAGTTAGATTGCAACAGACCTTTATTTAAAAAATTGAAAATCAGAGGGAGCTTTAAGCTTTTACTATCGTTTTTGTTTGTTTCCAGAGAAAACAGTTGAAACATAAGCATCAGTTTGGTAGGTCAAATCTCTGGAAAGCAAACCTCCAATCTCTGAATCTGAAGCCGCCTCCACAACGATGCAATTGCGGTTGTGCTGATCAGGTGCCGAGCTCTACCCACATTGGGTGCGTGTTCCTACACCTTCTACTATGTGTAAATCTAGGGTTTCATGTGGATCTGTAGAAAATTTTTGATTTCGTAAAATTTAGCTTCATGCATTTCGATTTTTCTTGTTGGGTGTTTTCATTTCGATATGAGAGAGCTCATAATTTGGGGACTTTCTTTGTTAATTTTTGTTTCCGGAATAATTATCAGTTCTAGCTTTGTAGTATACCTTAAAATCTTAGGGTTTTAGAAACTGGTATATTTGAGCAATTTGATGATTTTGCTTCTTAGTTTGGATAATTTGGAATTACATGTCCACTCAATTGGTGGTGCTTTGTAGTCCGGTTGAAGTTTGGAGAAAAATAAAATAACATTGGGTTGATAAATAAGATTATTTAGAAGACGTGCATTGCAAAAGTAGACAACAAATTGAACAAATATTTTCTGATGGGTATCGTTCATAATCGAAATGTTTGTTTTACTTGGCTCTTTTTATTTTTTTAACTGTTATTAGTATCCTCAGAAAAAAAATTAGCTGAAAGATGAGTTTTATGCAGGGTGATATGTGGATCTGTTAATAATATCTAAGATTAAAAAAAAAAGAAAAAGAAAAAGAAAAAGAAAGAGTAAAAAGGGGTTTTAGAGGACTGTAAGGCTGTAACCTGTCTATTGCACACTAATTGACAGAAACCGCCAAGTCAAATATCAATTTGGTTTTTTTCTTCAATGTTCACAGTATTCCCTGGGGGACTATTGGACGAATATAAAATTATGTATGATAAATGCTGTAATCGTTTGTGCCTTTTCTTGAGAAATGAATGTTTAGTGCAGGTGTGTATCTAAAACCTACTTGGGAAAACAATTCTGTAAGGGAGTGTATAAAGCTACTGGCTGGAACTTATACGTAATGCAAGACAACAAAATCCTTATGTGCTAATTAAACCTGAAGTTTAGTCTGATTCTTCATGCTACGGTCATAAGGTGGACTGTGTTATATAGTGGATATCCTTGTCATGATTTCTGCACTTGATTTTTATTTTTTCATTAACAGGGAATTGTTTTCTTGCAGCAGTGCTTCTGTAATTCTGTTTTGAAACAACTCGTCTACAAGTCCTAGGTATGATTCCACACTCAGAAGTAGATGAAAGTATTTACAGGGAACCCAGCACTGCAAGTGAAGTTCTTAACAGTGATAGTGAGGAACAAACGGAGAGTTTCAAAGGTTTTACTCTAGGTAAAAAAGTTATATTCCCTTTCTAATGAAGGTATAGAAGTTGAACGTTTGTCAACATTAAACTTGGATGGCGCTTATCCCAAGATGATAAGTGTACAGCCAGATACTAATTCGGAGTATATCTGGCTTTTTGCGTAACTGCTTAAGCCTGCTGGCTAAGTCCTAGTCTGTAATATGTTGCTGGTATCGCATTTCATGGTCAATTCCCTGGTATATTTGTATAAGCCATGTGAAGAAAGTTAATGTAAATGACATATCGTCTTATGGAACATCAGCCAATTACTAGGTTTTGCTCATTTACACACTGAGCTCAGAAAAACTCATACTTGAGGTGGTTCTTGTAGTAGCTTAGCTCAAGCAAGCTATAAGTGAGCAAGGATTAACCTGATTAAAGCAAAATGTTGTTGGTTATGATATTCTTTAACGTTGTTTGAGCAAGGATTCACCTGCTTAAAGAAAAATTTTGTTGGTTATGATATTCTTTAACTTTGTTTGAAGTTCCATGAACTAATTCTCCATTGGGGGTGACCAAACATTGAGTGGTACCAAAGGTCGAAACCTTTTCTCAGTGATGGAAAAACTGCAATATGATATGGTTATGCTCAAGTCATTTAGATTAGTGCCTGAAATACCTGATTTGTGGTGAGCATGAATGCGACTTTTTCACATTTTTTTTTGTGAATGTTAATCAATTATATAGCATGCTTTGAACAATTTACAAATAGATTGAACTAGGTATCACATTGGTAGCTTCTAAGAGCATATGGACTAAATTAGAGTTTAAATTGCCGTTAGCTTTTCAGAATGGTGTGCCTGATGAACTCAAAGAAAGAGAGGTGAGGGAAGGGGTTTGATGTTGGGATAAATGATGCTGTTCACCCTATTTTACATGCTGATTATCACTCTATCAATTAATACTTTTCCCCCTTTTAGAATCATCGGCTGCCACAAATCATCATGTTGGAAACAAGTTCCATGGAATGTTCCAATTTAAGCAAGGATATTGTGCTGACCTTCCTGCTGTTAGGATGACAGAAGTGATGAAACTAAGCAGTGCTGAGGTAATTGCTCGATTGTGTATTAGAAGATCTTCAGAAATTTTTGGTACTATATATTATGCAGTTTGACGCTGCTCTCATGTGTATAACAAATCTTATTTTGCAGAATGTTTCAACTAAGGCGCTTTTCACCTTTATGAATAAGATTCTGGATGAGAAAATTGAGCAAAAGAATGTGGACATATCTCATGTATGGCAGTTAAGAGAGCCCATGGAGTCTTTATCACTAAAACGCACTAAAAATGATACGCTCTGCGTCTTTTTCTTTCTTACTGATATGTAGTTTGCTTTATATCTCGACATGTTAACTAAGGGTTTGTTACTCTTTTCCCAGTACGTGGCATCTCTGTTGAAGGTGGTTCTGCAAGAGATTGAGCAGAGGATTACAGTACAAGCAGAAAATTTTAAAAAGGTAAAATCATATGTGAAACCACTTCTTCTGGAGCATAATTTTGTTCACTGCTTGTGAATTATTTTATGTGTGCAGCAAAACTATCTTTGCAAGGCTCGTGAAGAGAAGTATCAATCAGTATCAAGAGTACTTGAAATCCTTGCAACTGGGACTACTGAAGAATATGAGGTAATCTGACATATGGATGCACACATAGTATTTTGCATGTTAACTATGGACTCCTTGGATTTTGAAATGGTGGCATTGCAATTTGCAGGTTGTTATGAACCAGCTTCAGCAGATTAAGGTGCGATTCTTATCTTGAGATCATTTTTAATCCGTGCACCAATGAAGCATGTTTTTTGGTAGTTAATATTGATACTGCTCAGTTAATGACATGCCTCCTCTCTATTATCATTTTTGAGATAGTACATCCCATCCCTTTTCGAAGAACCGTAGTTACAGAAAACTGTAGCCTACATGGGGAAAGTGTGGGTTTCAATTGACACTTTCAATTTGGAATAAACCTAAAAGTGGGGTGAGCTATTCTAGTCAGTTGGGGCCTTCATGAGGGCCTGAGCTAACAACCTCTTTCATAGAAAATGAATCTGGGCCATATACACACAACAAAGTTCTTTTACACTTTTGATTATTAAAGTTTAGTAATGCGAACTGAAATCAATAAGTCATCTTATCATGAAACAATATCCATTGGTTTACTACGAAAGGATCCATCCACCCATAGAAAAGGAACAAAGCTGAAAGTTGAAAAGCTTATTCAAAGTCGATGGAGTACCATGGAGCAGCACCTTTCCCTCCAAAGGTCTTAGAAGGAAAAGTACCCTTGTTCTAAAATGGATGTGTTTTAATCAAATGAGAGGTATATAAACCAAAGAATGAAATTATTTAGGGTTAATTTCATTTACACCCCCTGAGGTTTGTCCTAACACCAGTTACACCCTCTCAGGTTGGCCAAAATTCATTTACACCCCCTGTCAGTAAAATTTATTGTGAAATGTCTTAAATGCCCTTAAACCAAACAAACTTAAACTAACTTAATTCCAGGATAGTCCAAATTCGGTGTCCAAACAACTCTATTCTCATATCCAAACAATCCCCAAAAAAACCTATCATCCTCAACCCAACCCTAATCTTCACCCCCACCCCCCATCCCCACCATCAACGCCGCCGCCACCCTCAACCCCCCGCCGCCACTACCGCCCCCATCACCACTCTCTTTCTCTCTCTCTCTACACAGTACGTAAGGCATCTAAACCCAAACAGAAAAATATATGGCCCATCCTAGAGTATAAAAAAGGGCACAAAAACTAAATCCATTAAATGACCTCCAAATATTCAATACAAATCCAACAGAGATTCAAATTGGGGGCGTATCACAACAAGGAGATTTTCAAAGCTTTTCATTTTTGTTCTTGTTATTAATTTTTAATTTTCACAATGTTTATTGATTTTCATGTTAATGGTTTTTATTTTTGTTGTTGTTGTTTTTAATTATCACGATATATTAATTTTCATCTTAAAGGTTTTCATTTTTGTTTAACAAATTATAGAATTATTTTATTTGACAAATTTTTATTTTAATTATTTAACAAATTATAGAATTATTTTTAAATATCTTTTAATTTTTATTTTTAGATTTTTAGGGTTGGTAGGGGGTCAAATTGATAAAATATGGAATCCTTGTTTCCAAACACCACCTAATTTAACATTGAGGGTAGTTTAGGTTTTAAATTAAAATTCCAGGGTGATGTCATGGTGCAGGGGGTGTAAGTGACTTGTATAAATAGAAATAAGGGGTGTAAATGAATTTTGGCAAACCTGAGGGGGTGTAACTGATGTTAGGACAAACCTCAGGGGGTGTAAATGAAATAAACCCAATTATTTAAGAATATGCTTGTCCATGTTTCTCTAAGCTATCTGTTTATTTTGGAGTCATGTTAATTCTAACCAATAGTGCAAGCTTATCTGCATCGGTATAATTGTTATTTGTTCCTTTCTGCTGTTCATTCAGTCCCCCTGCTGATAATTTTTGCATGACTTGCAGTTGGGTAACATATTATATAGTGTTTCAGATTTCCTGAACAACTTTCACTGTGCTAGGAGTACATGGACCTTGTAGTAATGTGCCGTGAATGTAAACTGGATGGTTCCTTGAGTTTGTTGGGCTATTGGCCTTTTTTCTATATATTATTTTTTCTAGGTGTAGTTATTGTGCAGTAAAATGTTATTATTTGTCAGTAACGAGATACCTACTAAGTGATAACAGTTTTGTGAATTCTTCTAAGATGTTAACGGGTAAAAGGATTGGGGTTGGTTGAATATATTTCCCGAAATAACCTAATCCTTCTTTTGTCAGTTGCTTGTGAGACTCATATTGCTGCTAAATTTTGCTTATATTCTGTTTGCAGATTGAAAAGGTGAAAACTGAGGAGAGGAACAGACTTGAAGAGCAAAATGCTGCTAGGTTGTTGAAAGAGAAGGATCAGAATGATAGTCAGATTTTGGTACTAAAGCAAGAGCTAGAATTGGCCAAAAGGACATATGATAATCACAGCTTGCAACTGCAAACACAGGCTAAGGAGACCAAAGTTGAGTTAGAAAATAAGTCAAATGAACTCGAGTGGCTTTTGACTGATTCACGGAAGAAGGTGAAAGAATTGGAGGCATTTTCAGAATCTAATTTCTTGAAATGGAAACAGAAAGAGCTCAACTACAAGGGTTTTATGGATCTTCAAACTGGATATCTACAGGTTTCCCTTGATCTTCATCTTCCTGATTTCAGAACTCTTTTATGTTCAATATATGACATGAAGTTTATGGAACTGCTTAGGATTTAAGGGTAGCCTCTGAATCCATAAAGCAAGAAGTTCTCCAGATGCAAAGCATATACTTGGAACAATTTAATTGCTTGGGTAGGATTTAAGCTTACCATTCTTCTTCTTTTTTGTTAAGTGTGAGTACTTGTGCACTCATGCTGGGCTCAGGACTTCCCTCCTGATGAAAACATCTTACTATTCTCAGGGATGGAGCTTAATGAACTAGTGGATGCTGCTGAGAATTACCATCTGGTTCTTGCAGAAAATCGAAAATTGTACAATGAGGTTCAGGATTTGAAAGGTACAATGATTAGCACAATCTCGCTTGGTTGCTTAGGTCTAAAATGGTTATGACTCATCTATGTTTTTTTCTTTTTGGTAGGAAATATTAGAGTTTACTGTCGAATAAGACCATTTCTTCCAGGAGAAAATGTGAAGCAAACAACTATAGAATATGTTGGTGACAACGGGGAATTAGTTGTTGTGAATCCTTCAAAACAAGGAAAACACAATCATAGGCTGTTCAAATTTAGCAAAGTGTTTGCTCCTGCAGCTACTCAAGGTTTTAAGTTTTTGCCTTACTATGTGATGTATGGTACTATCATTCTACAATTGTCTGCAACTAGAAAAGTGGCTTCTGTTTGAAATGGGTTCTGAATATCCGTTGGTATTCTTCTGTATTACATGATGGCAGAGAAGGTATTTCTAGATACTCAACCACTAATACGCTCTGTTCTTGATGGGTACAACGTTTGCATCTTTGCCTATGGTCAAACTGGTTCCGGTAAAACTTATACAATGGTATATGTCATTCTTCACAATTTGACCTGATAATTATTTTGATGGTTCCTCATGTATATCATAAGCCTTTTCTTTTTGATATTTCTCCCAGACTGGCCCTAATATATCATCTAAAGAGGATTGGGGGGTCAACTATCGAGCTCTAAATGATCTTTTCCACCTCTCTCAAAGCAGGAAAAGCTCCATCACTTATGAAGTTGGTGTTCAGATGATTGAGATATATAATGAACAAGTGCGTGACTTGCTCAATAACGATGCTTCTCAGAAAAGATATCCTTTTGCCAATTCATTTCTGCGGGTTTAATTTATACACTGGGATCTCCATCACAGAAGTGATTTTAACTCTGTCTTGATCGAATCATTGTCATCATTACCATCCATGTCTTTATCCTATATGGATGGTTCTCTTTTCCCAGTCGTTCCTATTAAACACTGTATTTTCTTACTCCTAAGTTTTTAAAATCTTCTTTGAACACTTCATCCCATGTAAGTTGTGGTTGGCTTCTTTATCGTTTTCCTTCTAGGAAGACAACTCTTCCTTTTTTAATCGATGCAGCATAGGGGCTACAGTGACTATGGCCAGACCAGCTAAGTCTACTCTATCTTATTTTTTAGCCGGTGCATCATCTTGGTAGCATTTTCTTCTGAGTTTCTATTACTTTTGTGTGCTCTCTTTCTCTCATATGGTACAGGACATTCATCTTTCCATGAACTCAAATGTGCCATGCTGCTTATTTTTCATTGATATTTGCATTTGGTTTGATAATAAGTTATCTATACTCCTTTTGGTTTCCGATAACTTGCACACACTTGGGATTTGGAATACTTCCCAACCAAATGGGCTCGTAGTCCCTGAAGCTAGCATGTACCCTGTTAAATCAACTGCAGATGTTTTAGAATTGATGGATATTGGGTTAATGAATAGGGCTGTAGGTGCTACCGCACTGAATGAAAGAAGCAGTCGATCCCACAGGTTTCTGACATTAGCTTTGTTTATTTAGACTCCCTGATTGGGTTTTATCATGTACTATGATTTTCATTCAAGTCTATGGCGCAGTGTCCTCACTGTTCATGTATGTGGCACGGATTTGGCGACTGATGCTGTTTTGCGTGGTAATCTGCATTTGGTAGATCTTGCTGGCAGTGAAAGAGTAGATCGGTCTGAAGCAACTGGGGACAGGTTACGTGAAGCGCAACATATAAACAAATCACTTTCTGCTCTAGGAGATGTTATCTTTGCTCTAGCGCAAAAGAGTCCTCATGTTCCTTACAGGAATAGCAAACTGACTCAAGTTCTGCAAAGCTCTCTCGGTAAACTTTTTTGCTACTTTTAGCTTTTGAAAGCGTCTATCAATTTGATTATACTTCTTATGGTGGAGTGTAAATTTGATATGATACGTATTTTATCATTTTTCTTCTGAGGTTTGCTTAATCCTTTTTTTTTGTCCTTTTCGTGTGTGTGCACGATTCTTTGTAGGTGGCCAAGCGAAGACCCTCATGTTCGTGCAACTCAATCCCGATGTAGAATCTTACTCTGAAACTATAAGTACCTTGAAGTTTGCTGAGAGGGTTTCTGGCGTAGAGTTAGGTGCTGCACGGAGCAACAAAGAGGGAAGGGGTGTCAGAGAACTGCTGGAACAGGTACACTTCATTTTTTTTTCATGCTAATAAAAGTTTGCGTTCTTAATAATTGGTAGAACAATTCTACATAAGTTGACTCCTAACTTTTATCTCATATCAGGACATTTAGTAAGCAATTATTGTATCTGCCCCAAACCAAGTTAATAGATCTTTATGGCACTTTATCTATCAGTTGGAGCCTTTATCCATATAATAAAGTAGTCACACAACTGTCAAAGATTTATAATCATTTTCCTTGACTGACATAGTTGAATACACGGTGTCATGAATTTAACATTTATGCTCCACATTCACTCTTACTGCTGCTAAAATATTTAAGTTACACCCTCTCTAACAACTTAAACTTTTAGAGCAGTTGGGTAGTTAACACTAGATATCCACATAAACATACTTTGCAGCGATGTTTGGAAGATGACAACTTGTGATTGACTTTTAGAAGTTTTCTATTTCATCGTCACTATAGTGATACCAATGACATGAATTTGAAGTGAGGCCGGAATGTTATTCCTTCGTAAACATCTCTTAATAGAAAAAATAAAACTTTTCCAACATTTATCCAGATGCATAATTTAGAAGTTCAAACTAGGTAAATTTTGTAACTGTGATGTTGTGGCCCGAATCTCGGTTCGGGTTGCATTGCGACTCAACTGTTCCAAAACGTGAGACCCGTTTTTTGCTTGTGGGTTGTGGGTCTATTTAATACACTCTTGTAGCCCGATATATAAGGACAACTAGAGTTAGAAGTGGAACAAAGATTGAGATTGAGACACTAAAAATCGCAGAAAAAGAGAGGTAGGGTTTGAGGGCTAAAACTTGTAATCTCCCATTTTTTGCATTGCGAAAATTTTGCTGGATTGAACATCGTAAATCTTTGTATTCTTTGTGTGTGGTGTGTTTATATTTTTTGTCGTGTTTTGCGGTTTCTTTGTTGGTTTGTTGTGCTTGTCATCACAATAATGCTCATTGGATTTAATATGTTTTACTCGCTATTTATGACTTGTGTGAAGAAGAGCAATTGCATGATTCACTTATTGGAGTCACGTATAGATTGTCAATTTCTTTTTTTGGATAATACTTGGGTCCTCCTAGTTCGTGCTCCCCGCTGACATGGTTCAACACAATTTCGACACATGGCTAAAAATTTTCCAAAAAAGAAGATGGACATAAAATCTTTAAAAAGAGGAATTGACCACAATTCCTTTTTAAAATTTTTTTTAGACACGTGTCCAAATTGTATTGGACTAAGTTAGCAGGGAAGTAACTTCATCCTCACTGTGGAGGAACCGAAGTATTATTCCTTTTTTTAAGGATAAAGTACTAGGAAGCACGTACATCTATTCCAACTCCCAAGGGTGCCATGGCTGTATTAGACATGTGTCGGACACTTAAACAAGGCTAGAATTGTCCTAAAAATTTAGTATTATATTTGTTTGGTTGGACATAACTAGGACATTATTTTGACACTTCCTGGATATTGGGTGGTTTTGTAATTATCTTTTGTAGAAGAACGGGATCCATTGCAATTTGAAAAGCATATTATGAATTAATCAAAACATAATACACTGTAAGGAAACAACAACGAACAAAGATCTAACTCTAAGCTCTAAATTAGTAATTTCATCCATAAGTATATAAGAATAAAATGTGCGAAATATAATATAGGGTAAACAACTAAAAAGTCCTGAACCATATCGGAATTCGTAAACAGTCCCCTTGAACTATATTTTGTGCAGAAAACCCTCTGAATCATGCCGTTTTGTTACAAAATGCCCCAATGGCTAGAATTGTTTATAAAATGATCATAATACCCTTTCTTATTAAATTACACTTTATCTATTTTTTCTAATGAAGTGAATTATATACAAAAAAATCATACTTTTTTCATCTGAACTTGCATAAGTTTACACTGAATAACCAAGGTTCGTTGTTTAGATTTTTTTTAGAAAAGAATTATTTTATTTTTTATTTTTACTAATATGTTGCATGAGAAAAGTGTTTTTATTTCAGTAATATATTAGGGTTTCATGAATATAGTGTAATGGAAAAAAAGTTTGAACTAAGTATATTATGAGTTTGAATACAAGTGTAATATGAGTGTTTTGCTTTCTTCTTGAGGTTGCCGGTGCCTTACCGGCAGCCTTTCCATACACAGTTCTTGCTTTCTTTCTTTTTTGGTCTTGTGTGATGAGATTGTACTTGGAGGCTGCATCCCTCCCTTCGTTCTTCTGGGGAGGAGAGGTAAAGGATGCGAGTCCGCCGAGAGGTCCGTCGTTTTTCGTTGAGGAGGAGTCTATTTTACGGAGAAAGGAGTATCTTCGTTCATGTCTGGTGAGGCGATTCGAGGATTCAGAGGTGGAAGAGATGGATAAGGTGGAGAAATGGTCTTATGAGAGTATGGAGAGTGGTGTCGGGCTTTTCAATAGCTCTTCTCAGCAACGGTTCCTATCTTTTTTGCTTCCCATCTAAGGCGGTGGCTATGTAGGTGTTAGCCTCCGGTTGACGTGATTGGGGGTATCGGAGATTGGTGCTGGACGTATGGTCCACCGGAGTAGGGGTGGTGGCGCCATGGCAAATGAGAGATGTTCGTCAGATTTTTCTCAAAGGGATCCCTCTGCACCTCTGTTGCTTATCGTTGTTAAAAAAAATGGGTGATTCGTGCGGTGGGTACAGAGGATTGGAGAAGGTGGATCCCTGTCGGCCGAATAAAGTGGGCATTTTTGTCACTGTTGGTAGATCCAGTCCTCCCTTTATTTTTATCCATGATGATGCGGTATGTTTTCAAGTTTCGGTGGTTGATGATAATCCGCCGGCGGTGGTGGCAACGACTCAAAGCCTTGAAGGGGGATTTGGAACTCTTATATTTCAGAGAAAGGAGTGGTTGGTGTTCCAATCGAGTGGATGGAAGGAGGGGTTAGAAATACGTAGGTGGGTAGCGGCCGATAGATGCTCTGGTCAACCTTTCCTCCGATCATCTTTGCCGGTGGCGAACCAGAGATTTAAGGCTTGGGAGAAGAAGGGTACGACTGGTGATGGAGAGAGGAAGTGTATGGTGGATGATAATGCGCGTGGATCTCACAGGGGTTTGATAAAAAAAATGTGTGATGCGTGGTGATGTACGAAGATGGAGTGGTGGGTGGACACGTGGAGGTGGGAGGTGGTAGGTGGGGGGGGGGGCATAAAGGGCCCACATCGATTCAAAATTCAAATATGAACGAAGAGAGGATGTGTATGGTGGAGGTAGGGTTAACTATTAGGCCAAGAGGGATGGATTAGGTGCTGGGCCTCGTTTAAAACAGAAAGGTATTGGTCTTGTTAACAGAATGTTGGGCCAGGTGCATGGGGCAGGTGGTTTAGTCCAACATATTGGGTCGGGCCAGGGAAGAAGTGTCATGGGTCAGCCAATGGGTTATCCAAACCGACCCAAAGGTGATCCAGGCTTCGTGGATCCGGGTTTGGTTAGCGACACGGATCCGGATCCGTTTATGAAGGGTTTTGATCGGGAGTTGCAGGGTTCGATTCGGAATTTAGAGGTGAACTCGATGGGTAGGGTTGGAGTACTTATTTCATGACATGTGGTTGCTTAGTCGGTGAGGAATGAGAAGCGAGAGGACTTCGCTTCTGACCGAGAGGGTTTTGTGAAGGTTCGACCTCGGCGTAAGAATCCTTCTTCTCGTGCGACGTCAAAGTTGCAGCATTCGACTTTGAAGGGGAGTGCAGAGGCTTCACCAACGAATGGGGGTAGGTCTGTTGACCGGGTGTATCAACGCATAACTGTTGTTGATAAAGGGAAGGAGGGGCTCCCGTCTTTTTGTGTGCTTCCTATGGTGTCGGTGATGGAGGAGGTTAATGGTGGGGGCATCAGTTGCTTCAAGAATAATGATAATCTTGTGAATGTTGAGGAAGGGCTGGGCTTTGTGTTGGGGTTGACCTCTCGGGTGGGGCCTGAAGTGTTGATTGTGACTAATTGCAGCAGAGGGGTTGTTGAGGATTTAAGGGCATTGGGGAAGGAGTGCTCTGATATGGGGGACAGTTCATGCTTTTTAAATTCTGATTATAGTGTTAATGAAAGTGATGTCTTGGCTTGTTTCAGTGATCGGTGTGAAAGGGAATTGGGTTTGATTGAGGTTAATGGTGACAGTGGCTGTTTGGGGGTGCTGGAGAACATTCGCCCTATTGCCATGGACTATTCTGAGCTGTTGAACCAGAACTGGGTGAAGGATAATATAGTTCGAGTGGCTGAGGAGGTTGGGGTGTTATTTGCTGACCAGAAGGCAATGGGGGAGGCTATGCTGGTGGCCTTGATTGATGAGAAGAAGGAGAAGGCAAGGGGTGATGATAGGGCTCTGGTGTTGCACCGTTCGAGTCATTCCAGGAAAGACGTGAGGGAAGTGCGAGGTTTGGCTTCAAGTGTTAATTATGATGGTAGAAAAGGGGTTTTGGGAGGGAGGGATAGTGGTAGAGGAGGAGGGAAGACGAGGGAGGTGGGTTATTTATCGGTTTGATATGAAGCTACGCCTAATTTCTTGGAATGTCCGGGGTCTTAATTGCCCGGACAAAAGGAGGGTTGTCAGATTTGCTTTAGGTAGATGGAATGCTCACATTGTTTGCCTTCAAGAGACTAAGATGGAGGTAATGAATGATAAGAGGGTTAGGAGTATTTGGGGTAGTAGGTTTGTGGATTGGGTTGCGTTGGATTCCAATGGGGCTTTGGGTGGAGTCATTGTGATGTGGGATAGGCGTGTGATGTCTTCGTCGGATTTGCGTAAAGGGAGATTCTCGATTTCTTGCTCTCTTTTGATGGTGGAGGATGGTTTCAGATGGGTCTTTTCTGGGGTCTATGGTCCTATTGATGACAGTGACCGGTTGTTATTGTGGGAGGAGCTAGCTACGGTTAGGGAGGAGTGGAGATTGCTGTGGTGTATGGGCGGGGATTTTAATGTTGTTCGGGCCCCTTCTGAGCGATCGTCTGGCGGGAGATGGACTTATGCTATGGATTCTTTTGCGGACTTTATTGATAGTCAGGCGCTCTATGATCTTCCACTTGCCGGGGCTGCCTTTACCTAGTCCAGTGGTAGATTTCCTCTGACCTTGTCTCGTATTGACCGTTTTTTGATTTCAGGTGATTGGGAGGAAAGATTCCCCGATGTTATTCAATCCACTGCTTTGCGGTTTTCTTCGGATCATGTTCCCCTTTTGTTGGACTGTGGCGGTTTGTCTTTAGGGAAGTCTCCATTTAGGTTCGAAAATATGTGGCTGAGGGCTTTCAGGAGCGGGTTGCGGAGTGGTGGGCCATCCTTGGGCGTCTGGGGTCTCCGAGTTTTATGTTGGCCTCGAAGTTGCGCTATTTGAAATCACAACTCATTTGCTGGAATAAGGAGGTGTTTGGTAATCTGGAGTGGAGGAGGAACAGGTTACATGCTGAGATTGGGGCTATTGATAGGGTTGAGTTGAGTGGGGAGGCAGACGAGTTATTGCGCTTGAGGAGAGTGCAGTGTTTGTTTGACATTGAGGTGATTGCATCCCAGGAGGAGACTTCATGGAGGCAGAAATCACGGGCTCTTTGGCGGAAAGATGGGGATCGGAATACTAAGTTTTTTCACTGTTTAGCAAATGTGTGTGGGAGGATTAATCATTTTAGTAGCATCTCTATCGAGGGTTCGATCTTATCCTCGGATGAGGAGCTGCGTCAGGGGATTCCCGCCTTTTATCAACGTCTTTTTTGTGAGACAGAGAGGTGGTGACCTCAGCTGGATGGCTTGCATTTCGACTTTATTTCTGTGGTGGATCGGGATTTGTTGGAGATTCCGTTCTTAGAGGAGGATGTGGTGAGGGCTTTGAAACAGTGTAATGTTGATAGTGCTCCGGGTCCGGATGGTTTTACTTCGAGGTTCCTGCTTGAGTGTTGGTCTATTGTTTGGGAGGATGTGATAGGAACTTTTCAGGCTTTCTACGAAGAGGGTGCCTCTGTGAAGTCCCTTAATGCTTATTACATTTCTTTAATCCCCAAGAACGGGGATTTGAAAGACATTAAGAACTTCTGTCCTATTAATGTTGTAGGTTGTATTTACAAGCTGATTGCAAAGGTGTTAGCCTCTCGCCTGAGTAATGTTCTTGATGGTGTGATTTTTGACTCTCAGAATGCTTGGCCGTCTGATTCTTGACTCGTCTCTTATTGCCAACGCGATTGTGGATGTTAGGTTGTTAAGCGGGGTCCCAGGTGTGATGGTAAAACTTGATGTGGAAAAGGCCTATGATCACGTTCATTGGGGTTTCTTGCTTTATATGTTGGAGCGTATGGGCTTCGGGGCGTGTTGGTGTCAGTGGATTTGTTTATGTATTTCATCGGCACGGTTCTCTGTGATGGTGAACGGTTCTCCCTCCGTTTTTTTGGGAGTTCACATGGTCTGAGACAAGGGGATCCACTTTCTCCATTCCTTTTCCTGGTGGTGATGGAGGGGTTTAGTAGGATGATGTTGAGGGCCTCGGAGGCTGGTCTTGTGCATGGTTTTCGGATTGGGGAGGCCCCGACTCAGGGTGTGGCCATTTCTCACCTGCTTTTTGCCGATGATGCTCTTATTTTCTGTTATGCGGATGAGGCCCAATTGAGGCACCTTCGGTGTATTTTAACTTGTTTTCAGGCTGTTTCTGGTTCAAAGGTGAATGGTCAGAAGAGTTCGATGATTCCTGTTAGTGAGGTGGGGAATATCAGTGCTCTGGCTGCGGTATTGGGTTGTCGGGTCGGTCAATTGTCGTGTGAGTATTTGGGCATGCCGTTGGGATCTTCTGGAGCGCGGCAGCAGTGTTGGGATTTCGCGGTGGAGCGGGTGGATAAAAGGCTTGCCGGATGGAAGCGGCAGTATCTTTCCAAAGGTGGGAGACTTACCCTAATGAATAGTACTCTTTCCAACCTTCTGACTTACCTTCTCTCTTTGTATCGTATTCCGTGTTCTATAGCCAAGATGATTGAGAGTATACAACGCCAGTTTCTTTGGGGGGGGGGGGGGCAGGGAGAGTTATTCTATTCACCTTGTGAGGTGGGAAACGGTATGTTGGCAGATTGATCCCATTCAACAGAAATGGTTATGGCGCTATGGTAAGGAAAAAAATCGGTTATGGAGGAGAGTGGTCTGTGCTCGCTACGGGGAGACCTTTGGTGGGTGGTGTTCTTATCCGGTGGGCATTCGCAGAGGTTTGAGTGTGTGGAAGGACATCCGTCAGGGGTGGGATCTTTTTGCTTCTTTTGTCAGACGCAGGGTGGGGGATGGACATTTGGTGTGCTTCTGGTCTGATCATTGGTGTGGGGAGGATTCCCTTGCCTCCTTATTCCCTTTACTCTTTAGGATTGCGCGTGACCGCCTCGTTTCAGTTGCCGACTGTTATTACCTTGATACCGGGAGGATTGTTTGGGATGTTCAGTTCAGGCGGCCTTTTCAGGACTGGGAGTTGGATGAGGTATGAGGGCTTCTGGAGCTGTTGTATTCCTTGACGGGGATTGGTGCCGGTGTGAATTCCTTGATTTGGACCCCGTTTCCTCTCAAGGGATTTACAGTTTCTTCCTTTTTTAGATGCTTGATTCCTCGGGACGGCCTAGTGTTCCCTTGGAAGGCGGTCTGGCGTACCAAGGCCCCTTTCAAGGTGGCTTTCTTCACTTGGTCGGTGGCGTGGGGCCATATCTTTACTATGGATATGTTGAGACGAAGGGGTATTGTTGTGGTCAATCGCTGCTTTATGTGCAAAAAGGATGGCAAGTCAATTGACCACCTTTTACTGGATTGTCCGGTGGCCTATGATTTTTGGTGCTTGATCCTTGGGCTTTTTGGGGTGTCTTGGGTGATGCTGACCTCGGTATTGGAGGTTCTTCATGTATGGAGGGGAGGTTCTCTGGGGCTTCATTTACGCCCTTTTTGGCATGTGGCTCCTTTGTGCGTATGGTGGTGCTTGTGGCTTGAACGCAATTGACGTTGCTTTGAGGGGGTTGAGACCTCATTGGGGATTTTGAATGATATGTTTATTTCTCATTTATTTTGTTGGGTAGAGGGTCGCAATTGTAAATCCATAGAGGAAAAGATAGAGTTTTTGGGCTCTCTTGGCCCTTAGTGGCCTTTTTCTTGTAACTTTGGGACGCATTCCCCGATTGAGTGCTTTTTATACTATTTCTTATTTATAAAAAAAAGAGTATATTATGAGAATTGAAGTTTTCATCATAAGCTAATTATTTTAAAAAACAATGGTTACAACTCTATTTAATTATTTTACTTTTTATTGTTAAGATAAACTAATACTTCTAGTAAAATTAAGGTAAATGGTATAACTAATATTTAGATGAGAGAAAATATGAGAAATATAATTTAATAAGAAGGAAAAATCTTAGTAAGAAGGATAAAACAATCTTTTGCATTGAATTTATCCTTAATTGCTACAAATTGATGGTTCAGGGGGATTAGTAGCAAAAGACCAATACTTCAAACTTTTTTTTTGCTCTTTACCCTATAATATATTATAGGGTAATTTGCATTGACACCCCCTGAGGTTAGGGTCAATGGCAACCAGATTGTGGTCAACGTTTTTTTGGCACCCACACCCCTGAGGTTTTAATTTCGTTGGAATGACACCCCCTGGGCTGATGAAATGACTAGAATGCCTCTTTAATTGTTTCACTTATTACATTAAGGTAATATATAAAGTGTGAAATTACCCATATGCCCAAACACTTCACCTCTCTGAAATTACTAATTACACTTCCACCCCTTATTACAATATATATATATATATATATTACGAAAATTACAATTTAATTTTTTTTCTTTATAATATAATTTGTATATATAATTACGAAAAAATATATATATAATTTGTAAAAAATATATAAAATTTGAAAAAACATATAAAATTCGAAACAAATATATAAAATTCGTAAACAATATATAAAATTTGAAAAACATATAAAATTCTAAAAAATATATAAAATTCAAATATATATATATATATATAAAGTGTGATTGAATTTTAAGTGGACAAGCCTCAGAGTCATTAGTCAAGGTAACGGATCCTCTCCAGCTCTCTGCAGAACTATTTTAATGGTCACGATGGCGACACATGCCCCACGATGGTGACCGAAATCGGAATTGAACCGATACTTTATTAAAATATTTTAATCAAAATTAACGGTTTAGTTCCGGTTCTCATTTTTAAAGAACCGAAAGTAATTTTTTATTTGGATCAAAATTAACGGTTCGGTTCCGATACTTTTGGTTCTTTAAAAATGAGAACTGAAACCGAACCGTTAATTTTGATTCAAATATTAATATATTCACGATGTGGTTCACTTTTGATTCCGACCGAAATCGGAATCGATCCAATACTTTATGTTTTTTAAAAATGAGAACCGGAACCGAACCGTTAATTTTGATCTAAATATTAATATATTTAATTTTGATTAAAATATTTTAATAAAGTATCGGTTTGATTCCGATTTCGGTCACCATCGTGAGGCATGTGTCGCCATCGTGGCCATTAATATAGCTCTGTAGAGAGCTGGAGAGGATCCGTTACCTTGGCTAATGACTCTGAGGCTTGTCCACTTAAACTTCAATCACACTTTATATATATATATATGAATTTTATATATTTTTTAGAATTTTATATGTTTTTTGAATTTTATATATTGTTTACGAATTTTATATATTTGTTTCGAATTTTATATGTTTTTTTTTAATTTTATATATTGTTTACGAATTTTATATATTTGTTTCGAATTTTATATATTTTTTCAAATTTTATATATTTTTTACAAATTATATATATATATTTTCGTAATTATATATACAAATTATATTATAAAGAAAAAAAATTAAATTGTAATTTTCGTAATATATATATATATTTTGTAATAAGGGGTGGAAGTGTAATTAGTAATTTCAGAGAGGTGAAGTGTTTGGGCATATGGGTAATTTCACACTTTATATATTATCCTAATGTAATAAGTGAAACAATTAAAGGGGCATTCTAGTCATTTCACCAGTCCAGGGGGTGTCATTGCAACGAAATTGAAACCTCAGGGGGTGTGAGTGCCAAAAAAACGTTGACCAGAATCTGGTTGCCATTGACCCTAACCTTAGGGGGTGTCAATGCAAATTACCTTATATTATATTATTGTTTTTTTCGCTATCATGCAGCATGAGTGTCCTATTTGTTTGAGATATCCATATTGTCTTGAACTTATCGTGTCTTAATCCTGTCTTGTGTCCATATCTATGCTTCCTAAGTTTTGGATGTGTTTCTTTTACATAAAAACTTGTGTTCTGGAGTGTGAAATGTGTAGGGACTAGGTTGGGGATATGATGGCCAAGTGTGTGGGATTTGTTGCCCAAGTGTTAAATAATAACATTATTCTTCAATTAGTTAAGGATATGTGTTGGACACGTTTCCAGGGGTCTCCATGAAGTGTTGATATCTGAGTTCGATATTGGCATGACTCCTTCATAGAAGTGTCCATGCTTCTTAGGATGACAATATCCCCGGAATGATTGTCAAGCGGTATACAATTTGTACATAATGTATCTTCATATCTCAGAGAATCTAGTAAAACTAATATATGCATCATCCTTAACTCCAAGGTACATAATGTATCTTCATATCTCAGAGAATCTAGTAAAACTAATATATGCATCATCCTTAACTCCAAGGTACATAATGTATCTTCATATCTCAGAGAATCTAGTAAAACTAATATATGCATCATCCTTGACTCCAAGGGGTTGGCTCAACTCAAGTGGGTAAGTCACTTGGTCTTGTGCCTCTTGAATCATCAGATCTAAGATTAGACTCCTCTTTAGGTGTGTGAGTATCTACCAAGGAAAAAGGAAAAAAATGTTTGCATCATCTGTGCAATAATGAGTGGCCTTCAGCTGCCATTAATAACAATCATCAAATATGGAGGCAAATTCCAATTAGACGCCCCATATTCTGACACATTCATTATAAAGGCGACAAATCAGCTTCCCTTTATTCACTTTTTATTACTCCCTCCGTCCCACAATAGTTGTCCAATTTGGACTTTTTAACAGTTTATTGATTTGGGTTGACTAGTGTGCAATTTCCAATTTTACCCTTAATGATATAGTATTATGGTGGGGTCCGGTATTTGTTTAAAGTTAGTGGAAGAAGGGTAGTTGTGGAAAATGGAAGTTAAATTGCATTGGAATTCAAACTGGACAAGTATTTTGGGACAAGTAAAGTTGCAATAGTGGACAATTAATATGGGACAGAGGTAGTATGTACTAAATTAAAATGTGGTTACACAAGTTTCTATGTTAACTCTTTTCTTTGTAACCTTAATTGTTTGTTGATCTCGTAGGTAACATCCTTAAAGGACGAAGTTGCAAAGAAAGATGAGGAGATTGGAAGGTTGCGTCTGGTTAAAAGTAGTGTAAATGGTGAGACACGTGATATGAGCTCACTAAGGTTAGGGTCGTCCTCCCCAAGAAGACATTCAGCTTCACAGCAACTCCGAACACCATCAAGAAAGAAAAGTCCAGGTCTAACTGAGAAAGCAGCTTCTGATTTGGACAACAGCTCAGAGTATAGTGATAAGCAGTCTGAAGCTGGTTCTGAGCAATCAGTGGACTATTGTAGAAACCGGAAGGAATTTTTTCAGCAATCAAGGCATGCTATGGTAGATGGAGGTCAAAATCGTACTGAAGACATTGAGCTCGTGGGATTTGGAACTGTAGATTCTGAAGAGAGATTAAGTGATATATGTGATAGTGGTCTTTCCATGGGAACTGAAACTGATGGTTCAAAGAGCAGCATCGTGGAATACACTCTTTTCCCTGAAACTTCAAAGTCACCTTTAGAGAAGTGAGTGTTCTCATTCCCTTAAGCTTTTTAGTGCTGCATTTTTTGGAATAAATTTTACTACATGTAAGCATATAAAATCACTTGGATATTATATTCTCCTTCCCTTTGCCTTCTAATTCTAGGTAAAGTTTTAATTTGTTGCAATTGCGGACGGAATGAAAATAATTTAGAGAATATGGCAAAATCACAAATCCAGTGATATCCTATGACATCTCCATCAATGGTATATGGCACATGCGACCAGTCTTTTTTTTTTTTTGTCTTGTAGTACCAGATAAATCATTACTTAAGATTCTTTGGCTTTTCAATTTTGCAATTTTCCTTTATTTTTAGGATATGAGTAAGCTTTCCAAAATAGGTGTTTGGTTTGACTGCGTTTGTTTCTTTGTGTTTTTTACTGTTGCAGTCTGAAAGTCAGATCCATCACTTGAGTTTGCTACAAAATAAACTGTGCAAATAAATATCTGTTTTTCGGTTGGCTGATTGCAGGTCCAATGTGCCAACCAAAACTCCGAAGCCCGCACAGAGGCAGCTGCCAACCAAACCTCCTCTGTTGTCCTCAAACAAGACCTTGAAAGGTTCATCAAGTATGTAAAACTGAAGGGATTTTTGGTCAAATCTGTTGTCTTGCATATTTTTCTTTTCTTATTTCTTATGCTTCCTTGGGCAAATTTACAGATTCATACACCAATAAGTCTTTTGTTGATACTCGATCTATGGATTTTTTTCTCTGTCACTAATTTCTGGAAAACTGTCCCCGAGTTATTTTCCAGTTATTGCCAAGTTAATCGGTAAATGGCGAAACCTACATATATATACATATATATATAGTGATTACTTTGGACAGCAAATGGAACCATTATCTAAATTTGGCCAAACTACCAGCTAGCCAGCGACTACCACTAACAACATCAACTTATTAGCAGTGTTTTACTTGTTACCAACTAATCTTTACCTTCTTGCTTCTTCTTCTTCGATTGCTGTCAGGTTCCAAAAGAAACACTGCCAGCAGCTCCTCTTCAGTGAAGCCTGTCAAACGAGCGCATTAATTCGAAGGTGACTTTGTAGTTTGTAACTTTTGTACTGCCATTCCTATTCCCGGGCCTATTTGTGGCCTTCATCTCATTGAACTCTTAAGAGTACCGGGAATGGTGATTAAAATCTTCAGGATTGATGTATACGGGTTTAGATCCTAGTGTAATTTACACAATGAGTTTTCCTATGTTATTGAACATCTTCTATGGGAAGAGCTAGTTGGAAACTTTAGCATTTATGTATTACTGGTTTAGATCATAGATATTACAAATTTATGAAGGTGCATTTTGAGTCTGTTGCAGAAAAGAATGAACTTTCCTGAGGCCACCAGAATGCTTTTAAATGAAATATCTGTTATAATGTGAATGTTGACCATCGAGGACTTCACCATGAGCCTGCGCAAGCGATTGATGTCACTTGGCGTGAGCTTCTTGGTGATCCTCCAAGGGTTTTCGAAGAGTTTCAGTTCGGTTGACACGCCCAAACGCCTTTCTTCGTGTCTTCGTTGATGATCCAACGCATGTTGTAAAGCTTCAGTTCTGTCAACATGCCCGTAGAGCTCTCTTTTTCTTTCTCCATAGGAAATAACAAGAATTCTTTCCTGGTTGTGGCATGTCTTCTGTGGGTATTAGTTGAGGGTGGTCCGCTGCACCGTTTTGGGCATTGGATTTGGGATTGCATTCTAATTCCAAAGATTTCATTGTTCGTTTGCTAAAAAATGATTTAGATTTAGAATTGCATTCCATCAATTTCACAATTTGAATTTCACATGAGAAGTTGTGATTTTCAATTCTAAATATTCTCCAAGTTTTCAACCCAATAAATTCTCTCTCTAACAACTAATTTTATATATACATTCACAAAAACTTATATATATATATATACATATATATACACACATGTCTATATCATGGTTGGCAAAAACGGTTTCGGTTGGTGTAACGGTTTCGGTATCGGTGTAACGGAACCGGGTCAGTAACGGGGTTACGTAACGGTTTCGGTTATCGCAAGCGTGAATTTTTTTAAAACTCGCACATGGTGGCAAAAATGTACTGATATGGTACTTTTGACAACATAACTAAACTTTGATGATTTTTTAATAATTTTAAGTCAATTTTATATATTTTTTAAAGATATTTAGAGAATGACTTTTATTGTAATATTAGTGAATGAAATACCAATTTTATCCATGGTCCTATCATAGTGATGTGATGATTTATAATATATATGTTTTATTACTTTAATGTTTGAAGATTAAATTGATCAAATAAAATATTTTGACTTTTCAAAATAGATACTTATTTTGGGATAACTAAAAGAAGGAAAGTGAACATTTATTTTGGGACGGAACGGAGAGAGTATATAATATGAACGAGAAAATGACATGGATGATGCATTTGTATCTATACATTATGTTAACTTTTGACACTTAAATATTTGCTGGTGTGATGGTATAATGTTAACTATATAATAATATGTATTGAAAATATATATACAGTATATAGGAATATTATATTGATTTCCAACTTTTGCCATTTATTACTGGTCAGATACTCAACTTGTTTTTGCCCCAAAAAGAATATATAACTACTCCATTTTAAGATAACATCCCCACCCATTGAAACACAATAGTCTCTCAAATGACTGGTCCCATACCCACCACCCCAACTACCGCTTCACAGACTTTTTTTATTTATTTTTTATTTTTTATTTTTTATTTTATTTTTTATTTTTTTTTTACCGGTTCAACCAAAACCGGTACCGTTACGAACCGGCCGGTTCACCGATATATCGGCCGGTTCGCGCCGAACCGGCCGGTTCGGATGTGAACCGGCATGCACCCCGATATATCGGGCTGAACCGGTTTCGGTTCAGCCCAATACCGTTACGAACCGGCCGGTTCGGCGAACCATGGTCTATATATACAAAAATATATACACTCTTGTGTATATATATATATATGTACACATAAATGTATATATATAAAAGGATAAAGTGCATTAAACCTTCATGTATTATTTTTTCTCTCTCAACTAATCCCCCTGAATTGCATTTTTACACAAAACTCCCTAAACTATCCAAACTTTTACAATTCACTCTACTCCGTTATAACACTGTTAGTTAAATTAGGATAATTTGTACTTAGATCTCTGGAGGTTTCGATTAATTGCACTCGCCCCCTGAGATTTCATTTTTCTTGCAATGACACTCCCTGAAGAGGTGAAGACCCCATGAAATGACTCTTGTGCCCTTGTTTTAGTGTAAAAGACATGTTAGCTAAATTAATGGACCAAACAACCCTTGTCTTAAGCTCAATTTGGAAAAATTTTTAAGTACTTTGGATACAATGATTTTTGAAATGTTATCACATTTCTTTAAATTATTTTTTTAAAATTGTCATTTTTGTAATATAGGCCCCAAAAGTTATCATTTTTTAATTTTCCCCTAAAACTAATATTGTGACCTTTTACATTAAATAATAATAATACACTTTATTTATGATTATATATATTTTTTGTATTTTAGAATGTGATACATGTATAAAATATTTGTGAGCTCATATAATATAATTTATTTTGTAAATAAATAATATACAACTCATACAATTTAAACAAGTAGTAATACATTTTAATTATAGTTTTTGTTGTATTGTAAGAGGTGATAAATGTATAAAAATGTTACAAATGGTTTATAATTTATTATTCTTTGTGTAAAATTAATTTAAGCCCTTACACTGTAAAATAATAACAAACTTTACTTATTGTATTTTTTTTATATTTTTATAAAAATATGACAAATGGTTTATTATTTATTAATTTTTTTGTAAAGTTAATTTAAGCCCTTACACTTTAAATAATGTCAAACTTTATTTATTATAGTTTTATATATTGTAAAAGGTGATAATTAATCGAAATATTAGACAGTCCTTGTGTTTTTATTAGTAGTATATAGATAGATAGATAAATATACAGATTTATGTATTTTAAGTTATATTATTTTTCCTTGTCGAAATATATTTGTTTTATATCTTTACTCTATATCTTATAAAATATCTATTAGAGTTACATTTCAATTAATGTATATTAATTAATTAATTTATTTTTTTAAAAAATATGAAAATATTTATAACCCCTTGTTGTATATCTTTACTCTATATCTTTTGAAATATTCATTAGAGTTACACTTCAAGTAATGCATATTAATTAATTAATTATTATTATTTTTTAAAAGTATTGAAATATTTCCAATCCCTTTTCTTTTACTCTATATCGTTTTGACATACTCCTTAGAGTTGCACTTCAACTAATACATATTAATTCATTAATTTTTATTTTGAAAAAAATGTTTGGAAATATTCTCAACCTCTCACATTTTAGAATAGTTGTTATATATATATATATATATATATATTATGGTTTTCATCTTGGGGCATGGAGGTAATTTCACCACCTAGATATTTGTCTCATGAAATAAGGGAGACAACACCAGGGCATTCCGGTCATTTCTCCCATTCAGGGGGTGTCATTGCAAGAAAAATGAAATCTCAAGGGGCGAGTGCAATTGACCGAAACCTCAGGGGATCTGAGTGCAAATTATCCTAATTTAACTAACGGTGTACACCAAAGGGGTTTAATGAGCCATCAGTTAGTTCAGGGAGGTTAGTTGAGAGAGAAAAAATAGTCCAAGGGTTTTTAATACACTTTACCCTATATAAAATTATGAATACACATGTATACACCATGGTTCGCCGAACCGGCCGGTTCGTAACGGTATTGGGCTGAACCGAAACCGGTTCAGCCCGATATATCGGGGTGCATGCCGGTTCACATCCGAACCGGCCGGTTCGGCGCGAACCGGCCGATATATCGGTGAACCGGCCGGTTCGTAACGGTACCGGTTTTGGTTGAACCGGTAAAAAAAAAATAAAAAATAAAATAAAAAATAAAAAATAAAAAAAAAATAAAAAAAGTCTGTGAAGCGGTAGTTGGGGTGGTGGGTATGGGACCAGTCATTTGAGAGACTATTGTGTTTCAATGGGTGGGGATGTTATCTTAAAATGGAGTAGTTATATATTCTTTTTGGGGCAAAAACAAGTTGAGTATCTGACCAGTAATAAATGGCAAAAGTTGGAAATCAATATAATATTCCTATATACTGTATATATATTTTCAATACATATTATTATATAGTTAACATTATACCATCACACCAGCAAATATTTAAGTGTCAAAAGTTAACATAATGTATAGATACAAATGCATCATCCATGTCATTTTCTCGTTCATATTATATACTCTCTCCGTTCCGTCCCAAAATAAATGTTCACTTTCCTTCTTTTAGTTATCCCAAAATAAGTATCTATTTTGAAAAGTCAAAATATTTTATTTGATCAATTTAATCTTCAAACATTAAAGTAATAAAACATATATATTATAAATCATCACATCACTATGATAGGACCATGGATAAAATTGGTATTTCATTCACTAATATTACAATAAAAGTCATTCTCTAAATATCTTTAAAAAATATATAAAATTGACTTAAAATTATCAAAAAATCATCAAAGTTTAGTTATGTTGTCAAAAGTACCATATCAGTACATTTTTGCCACCATGTGCGAGTTTTAAAAAAATTCACGCTTGCGATAACCGAAACCGTTACGTAACCCCGATACTGACCCGGTTCCGTTACACCGATACCGAAACCGTTACACCAACCGAAACCGTTTTTGCGAACCATGGTATACACACAAACTAACATATATTTACATATTCATATATATTCATGCATGTATATTACATATACATACACATATACACACACATATACACATGCATATATATATTCATAATTTCATACCTATATTTACATATTTAAATCTATCTATATTGTCTAATTTAATTCAAGATTTATGATATTTTACATTGGAATTGGGATTGAAATTCACATTCAAATTGGGTTTGAGATTGAAATTCAATTACACTTGAATTCCAAGACTTATCCGAACAATGTATTTGGAATGCAATTCTAAAACTGCGCAACCGAACGGGCCCTGTAAGAAAATTTTAGTGATTTCGGAAGCCATTGAAAAAGAGAGTTAATGAAAAGTTGATGTAGTGGAAGCGAATAGAGGTTCAGCTATGAACAAAAAAAAAAAACTAAGACTTTAGGGTACGTTTGGAAAGCCTGTTTTTTGTATTTGTTTTTTGTCTTCAAATATAAAAACTGTTTTTGTATTTGTCTTTGTTTTTTTGAGCAAAACTAAAAACAAAAAAACGTTTGGATCAAAATTTGTATTGAAAAATAAAATGGTATTGGTGGGCGGCGGTGGTGGCCAGCGGTGACCGGCGGCGGCGGGGGGCGGTGGTAGTGGGTGACTGGCGGCGGGCGGAGGCGACGCGGTGGGGCCCGACGGCAACCGGAGGTGGTGGGGGCCGGCGGCAGCGACCGGTGGCAGGGAGTGGTGGGGGTTGGTGGCGGCGGCGATGGGGGCGGTGGCGGAGGTGGTACCCTAAACAGTGAAAAATCTCAAAAAATAACTAAAAGTTGTATTTGGTGTTTTCACCACTTTTATCTACTATTCACAGAAAACAGTTTTCTTGAGAAAAAAAAAGTGAACAGTAAACGCGTTTGCCAAACGTGTTTTTATTTTTGAAATTGATGAACAGTAAAAAAACAAAACTATTTTCGCGTTTGCCAAACAGACCCTTTGAAATTCTCAAAGTCAAGAAAGAACTTGCAAAAATGTTGTAGAGAACTATGAATATTATTGAATGAATGAATAATTCCTGCGATTACATTGTATTTATAGGCAAAGAAATCCTAATGGGCTTTGGGTATAATCTTGATGAACAAGAAAACTTATTTTAAAAGAAAACTAATAAATTTAGAAAATCTCATAATAATAGAAAACCTAATCCTAAAAGGAAACTAAAAGAAAGAGAATAAAAGAAAAATAAAAAATTATAATCAAAAGAAAATTCTATAACTAAGATGTTGGCAATTGTCCTAAATCAAAAGTGTTTGGTTCTGCAAACAATGAAGCTATTGAGAAAGAGAATGAATGTAAGGAAGGAGAGTAAGGAGTGAATGTATATATGAAACTGTGTATGTAAGAGAATGAATGTAGCGAAGCAGCGAAATTATAAAACTGTGTATGTATGTGATGCTTCTGTGTGTATATATAGTGTAAGAAACTTAGTTTCCTAATTGGATTGATAATTTCATTTACGCGTATTAGTATACTAGGCTAGTGTTCTAAATGAAGGGGAGAGCTTTTAGTCCTAATTGAGTTAAAATTATGACAAAATTACCATTACGGCTCCTTTCGTTTGTTTGATTGTAAAATATTTCTCTCTTTTTTTTTTTTTTCGTAAAATGGTTTTTAAATAATACTTTTTTCATGTAAAATATTTGTTTATTAACTATTTTTGGGTGTTAAAAAATATTTTAAATAGAAAATGATTTTTTTTTTATCAAAAGTCTTTAATTATCTGAATTCTCTCTTAATTTTTTATTAATCTTATTAATTTCACCAGATAATTATTCGAAAAGAAAATGGCAAAAAAAAATTTATATTTTAGAAAATAATAGCAAACCAACTACTTGAAGGAATTTGAAGAAATTGAGGGTTGTTTCATCGGATTGTCATCTCCCCACATCTTCAATCATTGAGGTTTTTAAAATTAGATTGCAAAATAAAATTCTATATTTATGAACAATGTGTACCTAAATATCAAGAGAGTAAACTAGAGATTCATAAATTTAGGGTTTGAACCCACACAATATCAAATGGTGTAAAGAGAGCTTGAGCTTTGTGTGGGTCTTCACCCGTTTTAATTTTTTGGACCGTGGGTCTATTTAGTCTCTTTTGTAGTCCGTTATAAATATAAAAACAATTAGGGTTTGGACTTTGGAGTGGGAAAGAGAAAGAGAAAAATTGAACCCTAATTCGGAGAGAGAGAGAGAGTTAAGATTTTTTGAGACCGTACTTAATCTCCTATTTCTTTCAAAGTAAAAACTTTCACGAGATTTTCACCAAGGACGTAGACAGAATTTATGCTGAACCTTGTAAATCTTTGTGTGTTGTGCTTATTTTTCTGTTTTGATTTAGTGTGATTTGGTGCTTTTGTTCTAACAGTTTGCATGGAGTGTGAGCTACTATTATAATGGATTATATATTTTTAAAATACAGTATTAGTATGAGTATAATCAAATTTTAGTGATTTTAGGACTTAAATGTAAGAGAAATCTTTGAAATTAGACTTATTGCTCTCAAGAAATTGTTTAAAACTTGTCTGTCTTTTTATGGAAAACTTATGACTTCAAATAGATTTTTCCTTGGATATCAATATAAATTGTAACAGTTTCCTAACATGTATCCGAAGTAAGATTAATAGTTACAAAAAAATCTATAATTAGTATAAGACCATTTACCCTAAAGCCTGGAGGATAATACATATCCTATACAGAGTTGAACCAAAGATGCCTCGAAAATATTATTGTCTATTTGGGTCAAATTCAACTAACCCGAATATTTCCTTTGACATAATTATATTTGTATCTATATTTTTATTTATTTATTTTTTTCTTCTTTAATTGGTCATGATTAAATATTAAAAATTATACTTGGGTCATGTTAAATTTAATATATATTTTTTAATAAAGAGGTAAAACAGTTTGTCATATTGGGTAACAAATTCAATTTAATTTTTCTGTTAAATAAGTTAAACAATTCGTGTTATCTTTTTTTTTTTTTTTTCTATTTTGTTAATTCACAGTTCGTGTTATCTTGAACTTTAACACGACCCAATTAATTAATAAATGGATTAGATGGATCGTGTCGAGCTACCTATTTAAATAATAAATTATATTACTATTTAATATATTTAATACGTATATTAATCGTGTCATATTCATATTCAACCATTTATAATAAAAAATATGCGGCTCAACCTCACACGAAGACAAACAGGAACGGTCACCCGTACCCATACATGGAGATAAAAGACAAAATGAGGAAGGAAGTACATTAGTACAATAGTCAGTTTGGGAAATTCGAACTCTTGTTATTGCATGTTGATATTAATTTATTTAGTAGGATAGCCCAGGTTCATAGGATAGCCCAGGTTCATGTTTTGGTGTCCTAGATGATATGGTGTAGTACTTATTTGGAGTTCAAAATTGAATTGTTATATCATTTAATAATTTATTATAATAATATATAAACAAATAGTTCAGTTGCAATGGTGATAAATGTGTGACTAATTTGGACTATTTTGGTCTTAAAAATATTTGTATTGATGTTAGGTAATGATATCAACATATTAATATTCTTAAAAAATTATAAAATAGATGATACATAATGATAAATCTTGATTTTTTATATAGAAAACTCAATACAAAATGATGGAATATAAGATTATGTATGCATTTTACTATTTAGCACAGCCTCTAGGCACTATATACATAAAAGAAAACACCTAAAACCCTGAGTAGCTTCAAGGTTGTGAGCAAACAGGGAAACTATCATAAAAACTAAGGCACTATATATGCAAGAAAACACCTAAACCCTTAGGGCATGTTTGGAAAGTGATTTGTCTGGTCTTGTCTTATCTGGTTTTGTCTGGTTTTGTCTTGAATCTAAAACTCTGTTTGATAAGCGGTCTGGTCTTTTTGGTCTGGTTTGAGGAAACAAAAACTTTATATATATATTAGTTTATATATTATTTTATGTATATAACTTTATATATTATTAAATATATATATTTATAATATATTATTAAATATATATAATATATTCTATATATTATTAATATATATTATTTTTTAATTTTATATATATTTATATATATATTATTTTTGAATTTATATATTATTATATATATATATTTAATATTATTTTATATATATTATTATAAAATAATAATATATATTATTCGATATATTATTTATATATACATTATTTTATAATTTATATATCTTTAATAATATTATTTTATATATATTTAATAATATTATTATAAAATAATAATATATATTATTCTATATATTATTAATATATATTATTTTTGAATTATATATATATTTATATATATATATATATATAGGAGAGAGAGAAAAAAAGAAAGAAAAATAAAAAAAGGTGGGCTAAATCAAGAAATACCAATTTTGTTTTGGTCTTTCATCACTTACAAAAAGAAGAGTTTGATTTTAATAGGTTTTGAAATGTTTTGTCTTAAAAATCTAAAACTAACTTACCCAAACATAAATTAATTTCTAAAACAAAAACAAAACAAAACAAAACCCCTAAAGACTAACAAACAAACAAGGCCTAAGCAACTTCAAGAATGCTAGTGAGAACACGAAACCACCCTAAAAACTAAGGCATTACATGTTCAAGAAAATGCCTAAAACCATGATGATTGACTTGAGAAAAGCTTATGATACTCTATCCTGGGATTTTCTTGAGGATGTTTTGAAAGGCTTTGGTGTTCCTGAAAATATTTTGAAGCTCATCATGACTTGTATCAGAACTGCCATGTTTCCTGTGAACATCAATGGTCAGCTTGAAGGCTACTTTGGGAGTGAGAGAGGGTTAAGGCAAGGAGACCCCATGTCCCCTTACCTTTTTGTCATGGCTATGGAAGTGCTTTCAGGGATGCTCAACCAACTTCAGTTTGATGATAACTTCAAGTTTCATTGGAGATGTACAAAGCAAAAGCTCAATCACCTTGATGACCTCCTCATTTTCTGTAATGGGGATTCCATGTCCACTAGTGCTATTATGGATAGACTTTTCCAGTTCAGTAAAGCTTCAGGTTTGAATCCAAATCCTTCCAAGAGTCACTTGTTTATGGATAGCATGTTGTTGATGATCTCTGATTTTGTTTTAGACTATCAAAGAACCAAGATAACATGTGCCGCTTCTGTTTAATACTATCAATGAACCAAATAAAATTATGTTTGAACCGTCTTAGCTAGCTGCAAATAATATGTTGAGACACGAGTGTGGATATAGTTTGACTCTTATCTGGTCCGTGTGTACATGTAAATTTAATAATAAAAACGATAACGGAGGATTATACCGCTGAAAAGTCGGGTCTTTCTTTTAAGTCCGTAAATCAACTATAAATAATCAAAGAAAACAACAAAAAACAGAAAGACATCCCTCCTAACTAGCTCCCCAGCACAAGCTGAAAAGTTGGGTCATCTCAAGTAATCAAGAATGTGCATTCTTCAATTTTTCCAAAATCTGGGTTTCTATTTTATGTAAATTTAAATACATAAAAAGAGTCAACTTAAGGGTGTGAATTACAATTGGAAAATTCACTACAACATGGGTACGTATGTCATGAAAAAAAAAATGTGAACGTTGACGTTAGAAGATTTCACCATGAGCCTGCACGAGCCATTGATGTCACTAGGTGTGAGCTTCTTGCTGATCCTCCAAGGGTTTTCGAAGAGCCTCAGTTTCGTTGACACACCCTAAAGCCTCTCTTCGTCTTCATTGATGATCCGACGATTGTCGGAGAGGTTCAGTTCAGTCGACACGGCCGGAGAGCTCTCTTTTCCTTTCTCTATAGGAAAGAACAACAATTCTTTCACTGGTTGTGGCTTGACTTCGGTGGGTATTAGTTGAAACAAATTTTGGGTGATTTCGACAGCCATTGAGGAAGAGAATGTATGAAACTGTGTATGTATGAGAAAATATTTATGTGAAACTTTGTAAATGGATGTGATGCTTCTGTGTGTATAAGTAGTGTAAGAACTTAGTTCTAAATGATTTCGGAGAGCTTTGTGTCCTAATTGAATCAAACTTATGACCAAATTACCATTAAGCCTCCATTCGTTTGTTTGCATGTCTAATCTTTTTCTTTTTTTGGTCGTACAATAGTTTTTAAATAATATTTTTTCATGTAAAATATTTACTTATTAATTAGTTTCGGGTGTTTGGTCTCCAAAAGTAATTTCAATAAAAAATGGTTTCTTATCAAAAGTCTTTGATTATCTGAATTCTCTCTTACGTGTTTATTAATGTTATTCATTCAACCCGATAATTATTTGACCAGAAAATGGGGGTGTAGACACTTCAGGTGCGTTTGGATAGGGGTGTTTTCGTTTTTGTTCTTATTTTTTTCACTGTTCACCGGAACAAAAACACGTTTGGGAGCCTTTGATGGTTTTTTTTTTCGTGAACAGTAAAAAAAGTGTTTTCTCACCCTTAGTTCAAAATTTGAGAACACCAAAATGGTGTTTTTTTTTAATTTTCGGCACTGTTTGTTCTTAGCAAAAAAAAAAAATTTAATTGTTGTAGATTCCCTAACCATCATCTTCAACCTCTAAACCCTAACTTCCATCTTCAACCTCCAAACCCTAACCTCTAAATTTTATTTTTTTTTGTTCCCAAAACTTTTTTAGACAAAATTTCCAACCAAACGTGTTTTTGTTTCCGGATCACCCTTAGGACAAAAACAAGAAAATTTTTTGTTCTCAAGAGATAAAAAACGAAAACGAAAACACTAGTTTCCAAACGCACCCTTAAAATTTTGTGGGTTCAAGCCCAAAACAAACAAGGCCCAACACAAAATTTTGGGCCACAAATTAAATTAATTAGCCCAATCTTTATTGGTTTAATTTAAATTATTTAACTAAGTCCAAACTTATTTAGTTAAATAAAAGAGATAATTATTGAACTATAATATTATTTTATTATTGTAATTTGATAATTATAAAAAAGGAACACATGTCATCATTTTATTGGTCCAGATTGTCTATAAATATAGACGTGATGGAGAATGAATGGGGGGAAGAGAAATAATTCACGTGAAAATTAGAGAAACTCTATTAGAGCAAAAATACAGAAGTTCTACAAACACATTTTCTCTTCCAATAAGAAATCAAACTAAAGAACAACAAACACATCGAAATTGTACCGTTCTTTTCCCGTGGTTCAACAAATTCAAAGAATTGCACAAATCCAAACCTTGAAGATGAAGAACAACAAACACATCAAAGTTCGTGTCGTTCTTCCTCAACAACTCAAGAAATAAAAGAAAAACTGTTCGATATCAAGCTTCATCAACACTCGATCAGAAATCAAAGAAAATGATTTAAGATCAAGCTTGACGGCCCTTGAATCCCTCTAAACAACCGGTTCAAGAACAAGTTCCGACAACCCTTGGATCCGACCAACAAAGGAGATCGAATCAAAGAGTTATTTTCTTTTTGTTGTAAAGAATAGAATAGAGGATTGTACTACCATTGATTTTAAATTAATAAAATTCTGATTTGTTGCATCTTTCGTTCCTATATTTTCGGACTCAAATTTTGTTGTCTACAAATTTTTGGCACGCCCGGTGGGACCCCTCTGCCACTCATCTATTTCGCCCATGCAAAACACTTATTTGTTAGGATCTATTGCGCCCCCAAAGGTTCAGACGAGTAAGAAAGACGATGGTGCAAATACTTCCGTCAAACCTGTCATGACAAGTCGCACAAAGCCCAAAATTTTGTCGATGGAATCATCTGCAAATATTTCGCAGACAACGAGACCGTTGGACAAACTTTTAAAGATGACAATCTCTGCAAATCGTTCACAGACGACGAGATGGTCTACAAATCCTTCAAAGCTGACGGCATCATCTATAAATCCTGCACAGATGACAAAACCATCTGCAAATCCTTCAAAGACGACAAACTGGTCTGCAAATCCTGCGCATATGACAAAACTGTTTGCAAATCCTGCGCAGGCGATGGACTCGTCTGCAAATCTTGCGCAGACGACACGATCGTCTACAAATCTTTCACGGATGACGAAATCATCTGCAAATCCTGCGCAGACGATAAAACCGTTTGCAAATATTTTACAGATGACGGAATTGTCTGAAAATCCTTTTCAGACGAGATCGCGATATGTTTGTTTAGAAGTCCGTCAACAGGCGGCCACATCTGAACAGATGGGTAACCAGACTACTCATCCATCGTCAGGTTCGTCATTATCTTTCCAACAACTGCAAGACAAGAAAAATGGAAAGAATGTTGACAAAATATTAAAGAATGTTGTCAAAGAGGCCATCACAATTACTGCTACACCAGTGAAGAATTTTGTAAAAGATGAAGAAAAATCAAACAAAAATCAACAAATTATGGTGAAGGTCAAGTCTTCCAAACTTGTCAAAGAGAAACCTCTTTTCTTTCTAGGGGCAAGAAATAATGTTCTTCCAACTTTAAAGGCTCAATTTTGCTCAGAAAAATTACTATCAAAATGCATCTCTGATAGTCATTTAAAAGCCTTCTCAAAGGTTAGTCGAACCAAAAATCCAAACTCAAGGTTGACCCTTCCAAAACTAGAGAGCTTTTCTGACTTAGTCATTATGCCGGTCATGATGACTACTACTACTTTAAGTGAAGAGCAATTAACGAGTATGACTCGTGAAATTGAAAGATTACAAAAGACCATCGACGAACAAGATCTAAAAATTGCCTCGCTAGTGGAGAAGTTAAAATTGCATGGCATTGCCGAGTCAAGTGAATGTCAAGATTTTCCCGTTGATTCAACACCAAATGTTACTCCAGTTGATGACCAAAGCCATACATCCGTCGCTACTGAAATGACTAGTCAAACAAATCGAGATGTCTTCATCTCCTCACTCTCTATTAGACAACTTGAAGACATGATAATTACAAGGATAAAAGAACAAGTTGGTGGCATCCCTAAAAGTAATACCACATACTTGAAACCTTACACTAAAAGAATTGACGGCTTAAAAATGCTTGCGGGATATCAACCACCAAAGTTCCAACAATTTGACGGAAAAGATAATCCTAAACAACATGTCATGCATTTTGTTGAAACTTGCAATAATGCTGGCACATACGGAGATCTCCTAGTAAAACAATTTGTGCGGTCCCTGAAATAAAATACATTTGATTGGTACATAGACCTCAAAGCTGGAAGTATTGATTGTTGGAAAGTGATAGAACGAGAATTTCTCAATCGTTTTTATAGTACTCGCAGAATAGTGAGCATGTTAGAACTCACTAACACTCGACAAATGAATGACGAGACTGTGGTTGACTATATTGACCACTGGAGAGCTCTAAGTCTTGATTATAAAGACCAAATTTCTGAGATCTCTGTTGTTGAAATGTGCATGCAAGGCATGAATTGGGAGCTTCTCTACATCCTACATTGAATCAAGCCCAATACATTTGAAGAACTTGTTACTCGAGCACATGATATTGAACTTAGCATAACAAGTCATGGTGCTAGAAAATATGTTCCTAATGGGCTTGACGATTCCTTTAAAGACAAGGAAATTGAGTCTGACGACAAAGAAGTTGAGTCTAATGACGAAGAACTTGCATCTAACGACGAATAAACTAAGTTCGACAACAGAGAATCCGAGTCTGATGGAGACGAAGACAATTAAAATACTATATCATACATGACAAACATTGTCGTTAAAGATTGGAATGACGAAAATAATCTTGTCACTTCGTCAACTTTATATGAAAATGCTAAATCACAGGGGGCATCAAGTCAAAGGATGGAACCATGCATTGCATATATAATCGAGAACACAACCATCAACCAATTCTAATTGGAATGGGAATTAGAATTGCAGTTAGAGTTGAATGGAAAAAATAAATAAGTTCAACTTGGATAAGGAATAGGTGTTTGACAAGATTTTGCAATTCAAGAAAGAAAATTGACTGGAAAAAAAAGATCAAAATAAAAGAAGATCAATATGATAGACAAATGAAGTTTACACCTGACAAAACAAATTAAGTCTGATGGACAAAACAAAAGAAATTCAAACGGACGGATGAACGCAAGAAGTTCAGATGGACGAACGAAAGAAGTTCAGACTAACAAACAAATAAAATACAGACGGACTAATAAAAAAGTTTAGATTGACGGACAAAATAAATTCAGATGGACGGATAAATGCAAGAAGTTCAGACAGACGAACGAACGAACGAACGAAAGAAGTTCAGACGGACTGACGAACAAAAGAAATTCAGATGGACTGACGAAAAAAAGTTCAGACTGATGGACGAAAGAAATTCAGACAGATGGACGAAAGAAATTCAGACAGATGGATGAACGTAAGAAGTTCAGACGGACAAACGAAAGAAGTTTAGACGGACAGACGAAAAGAAGTTCAGACGGATGGATGAACTTACAAAAGAAGTTCAGATTGACTAACAAAAGAAGATGAAGACTAACCGACAAAAAGAGTACTCCAAGTCCCGCCAAAACTATGCGTTTAGACGGACAGACGAAAGAAGTTTAGACGGACAGACGAAAAGAAGTTCAGACGGATGGATGGACTTACAAAAGAAGTTCAGATTGACTAACAAAAGAAGATGAAGACTAACCGACAAAAAGAGTACTCCAAGTCCCGCCAAAACTAGATGACGAATACATATGCAAGACTTGGGGTGGGGGCAATTTGTAGACAATAAAATTTTGTGGGTTCAAGCCCAAAACAAACAAGGCCTAACACAAAATATTGGGACGCAAATTAAATTAATTAGCCCAATCTTTATTGGTTTAATTTAAATTATTTGACTAAGTCCAAGCCTATTTAGTTAAATAAAATAGATAATTATTGAACTATAATATTATTTTATTATTGTAATTTGATAATTATAAAAAGGAGCACATGTCATCATTCTATTGGTCCAGGTTATTTATAAATATAGACATGATGGATAATGAATGGGGGAAGAGAAATAATTCACGTGAAAATTAGAGAAAATCTCCCAGAACAAAAATACAGAAGTTCTACAAACATATTTTCGCTTCCAACAAGAAATAAAACTAAAGAACAACAAGCATATCGAAATCATGCCGTTATTTTCCCTTGGTTCAACAAATTCAAAGAATTACACAAATCCAAACTGTGAGAACATTTTTTGTGTATTGTTTATTTATGGCATGTTCTAGACAATAACCATGTTGAGTGTTAGATAGGTTGGTTTGGTTTCAATAACATCGATAAGTTTTGTAAAAGGCAGAATCAAGCGTTGAAGTAATGAAGAATACAAGTGAAGCACGAAAGAGAGCATATTAAGGTAAAATGTCTCATGGAGGGCGAAAATGGCATTTTCCGAAGCTGTCACTTCAAGTAAAAAATATTGTGGGTTTAAGAGGGTCATTTTGGTGTAGTTGTAACGAAAAATGATTTTAACAAAAATGTCTATGCTTTCAGTTTCAAAAAGTGGCTGAAAACACATTTCTACGCTTGGACCTAAGCTTGAAGTGTAGGCCCCCTACGCTTGAAGCGTAACTGCGACAAGTTTTTGCCTATGATGTCCAAATTGTTCGGGGGTTGGTTTTATGATATGGCCACGAATTATATACATCAAAGTGCGTTCTATATATAATATATTCACCAGAATATAGGGTTTGGATATGAAATTATGAGAAATGGCAAACTCAGGGTTTGGATCATCATTGTCTATAAATACCCAAGTCTACAACAAGAGGATGCACGTCTTTAAGAATTCTCTGCAAGTTTTCTACAGCTTCATCTTCTTCTTCTACAGAGATATACATATGGTGAGAGAATATTATTGAATGATTAGAGATATACAAGTTCTCTCTTGTTATCGGACATCTTCAATCATGCTTCTACATCGACGATTTCTATGCACGATTGAATGGTATAGTTGCTAAAAAATTTACATACCATTTATTGCAACAAGGTTGCGTTGATCCGTTGAAGAACGGAGCCGTCTATGTGCGGAGATCGAAGTGGGAGGCTTCGTGGTGATTTTGATATGTTGAGAAGTAAAGTCATTAGAGTACGGAGATCGAAGCGAAAGCTTCGTGAAACACGAGTGAATCTAGATTTTCAGACGTCGAGTGAAGAACAACAAATTACAATGGTTGTAAGTTCTGTTTTCATAGAGTTTGTACAAATTCTCTGATTCATAGTGCATCGATACCCGAGCGTATCCGTGATTTTTACTTTGAATCTTTCCAAGTTTTTTCACGTAAAAAATCTCTGTGTCTTCTCATGATTTAAATTTATGCACTTATATTCATATTTGCTTGCTTGATATATTTTTGAGAATTAAATTAAGAATTAGGGTTTGTGACTAATTAAAATTGAATTTCCGCTAGATAATTTTAATTGATCATAAAATCGACAAAAAACCTATTCACCCCCCCTCTAGGCTGTTTTCACTATCGTCTAGGTAATTTCAATTGGTATCAGAGCGTGGTTGCCCCTTTTTAGGTTAATTACCTAGGGTTAGATTCTGTTCTTAGACGATGAAGATGCCTCATGAAGGAGGTTCCATATGTAGGTCCTCTTTGTTTGATGGCTCGAATTATACATATTGGAAAGCGAGAATGAGAGAGTTTTTGAAATATTTAGATGAGAGAGCTTGGAATGCTGTTGAAGTAGGATATTTACCTCTTACTGTGAAAGATGATGTGACCAATGAATTAAGACCAAAACCATCGAGCGAGTGGACTGCTGCCGAGACGAATAGTGAGAATTGGAACTTGAAGGCGTTAAATGCATTATACAATGTTGTAACTCTGAGTGAGATCAAGAGGATTGCTACGTGCGTAATTGCCAAGAAAGCTTGGGACATTCTCTAAGTCATTTATGAAAGAATGTCAAAGGTGAAACAATCAAAACTATAAATTTAGAATTCTCAATTTGAATAGCTAAAGATGGAAGAGGATGAGGTCTTCGCCGACTTTGAGACTAGATTAACTGATATTATGAGAGGCTGTCACAATCTAGGTGAGCATATTTCTGATACTACGATAGTGAAGAAAATTCTTAGGTCTTTGCCTGAACATTTTAAGGCTAAGGTTACCGTCATATCTGAGGTCATGAGTCTTAAAGAAATCAAGGTTGAAGAATTGGCTGAAAATTTAAAATCCTATGAGATGGAGATGTTTAAAAATCCTCCTATAAAGGTGAGTGGCACAAAAGAGAAGAGCATAGAGTTCAAAACCACTAGGGATGATCATGTTGAACCTGATGAAGTTAGTTGAGTTTAAGTGATATTATCATGTTTGCGAAGAGGTTGAACAAATTTGTTAAAGCTAAACAGAATGGCCAAGGATAAAAATTTGGAGATAAGTTGGGTGATTCTAGAAGTAGAAATAAGACTCAATATAGGAAGGACAAGTCTGATCCTAAAAAGAAGAAACCTCAATGTTTTGAATGTCAATGATATGGTCATATAGCTGCAGAGCGTGTAAACACTCTGAAGAAATCCAAAGGATTGACTGTCAGTTGAGATGATGACTCTGACAATGGATCAGCTAGTGATGCAACATAATAAGAAGTAGGTGATGATTATGAGAATTTCACTGTGTTTGTTGCACATAACAAGGAGGTTAAAGAAGTTGCTTCAAGTTTGGCGATGTCTGAAGAAGAAGGTTCTAAGAGTGATGAAGATTGTGATGAAACGCTTCAAGAGTCTTATGACAAATTACTTGATAAGACTGTACAACTTCATAAAAATCACATGAAATTATTGACTAAGATTCTTAACATGGACAAAGAATTACATTCTTTAAAAGAAAAATTAGCCAATAGTTCTCAAACTCAAAATCTCCTACAGACTCAAAAGGCCAATCTGATTGAAGATTTGAAGAAATCTGAACTAGAAAGAACTCAGACTTTGAAGTTAGTAGATGATCTCAATAAGGACGTGGTTGAGAAATCTACTAAGATTGACAGTTTGGAAAAAGAGCTGAAAGATGCTAACTTGACTATTCAGAAGTGGTCTAGTGGAACTCTTAAGCTCAATCATATGTTGAGTGTTGGAAAATCTACAGAAAATACAAAGGGATTGGGTTTTGTTGGAGTAACTCCGAATTCGAATGTTGTTGCAAAAACCACATTTGTAAAGGCCTCCCATGTAGCGTCTAGTTCTTCCCAAGAAAATTTAAATTGGAATCCTGGTGTTCATGCCTATGTCAAAAACTTGTTGTAAGCAAGTATTTTCTTACAACTAGATATCATAAGAGGTTGACTGATAGAGTTCAGAGGTTCATTCCTGTATGTCACCCTATGGTGTCAGAGGTCACATTTGACCAAGGTGTTCGAAGCTGCGAGGGAAGGTGTTGAAATCAGTGAAGGAACAGAGAGTTCAACATACAAATCATGTTCAAGATCAAATTCAAATGCTGAATGAAGAAATGAAAAATTTGTCAAGATTGGCGAATGGAGCTTCGAATATGAAGAAATCATGGATTAGAAAAAGTGAGCTATACTATTTTTTTGTTCATACTGCTCTTAGAACATGCAAGTCTACTTCTTGGTATTTGGATAGTGAATGTTCGAGGCATATGACTAGAGATAAGTCATTGTTTGGATTTCTCAAGGAGTGTCATGATGGGATAGTCACTTTTGGTGATGGAGAGAAGTTGAAGGTTCTAGGAAAATGTACCATTGTGGTTTTTGGTTTACCTAAACTAGAAGATGTGCTTTATGTAGAGGGTCTTAAAGAAAATTTGTTGAGCATAAGTCAGATATGTGATAACAATCATAAGGTCACTTTTTCTCCTAATAAGTGTTCGATCATTGACTCTTCGGGGAGTTGCGTGATGGAAGGTATGCATTCAACTGATAATTGTTATTGCATTATTCATAATTCTGAATTGTTATGTAATAGAGTTAAACTTGATGAAGTTGAAATTTGACATCAACGGATGAGACATGTTAATTTTTGAGAATTAATAAAAATTACTAAGAGTGAAATTGTTAAGGGAGTTCCTAAGCTTAGTTATGCAAAATGGATTATGTGTGGATCATGTCAGAAGGGTAAACAAGTCAGATGTCAGCACAAAAAGATAAATATCATTGGTACTTCTAGACCTTTAGAACTGTTGCATATTGATTTAATGGGTCCAACTAAGACCATGAGCAAAGGAGGAAATAAGTATATTTTTATCATGATGGATGATTACTCAAGGTTTGCATGGGTTGGATTTCTAAGTGAAAATTCTGAAGCTTCTGAAAGTTTTAAGAGAATTTTTTTTAAAATTCAGATTGAGAAAAACTGTTCCAGTTTTAAAGTGAGGAGTGATCATGGAAGGAAGTTTGAAAATTCAGAAATTGAAGTGTTTTGTGAGGAGAGAGGAATAAAACATGAATTTTCAGCACCTAAAACTCCTCAATAAAATGGAGTAGTTAAGAGGAAGAATAGGGTTATTCAAGAAATGACAAATGTTATGCTACAGGGTGGGAATGTCCTAGGTATTTTTAGGCCGAGGTGATGAACACAACGTGTCACACCTCAAACATAGTTTATCTTAGGCCTGACACCTTAAAAATTCCTTATGAATTGTGGAATGACAAGAAACCCAATGTGAAATATTTCAAGGTTTTTGGAGCAAAATGTTATATTCTTAGAGATCGTGAATCTATTGAGAAGTTCGAGTCTAAGAATGATGAAGGAATGTTTTTGGGTTATTCATTGACTAGTCAATCATATAGGGTGTTTAACCTTAGAACTCAAACTATGATAGAATCTGTAAATGTAGTGGTTGATGACTCATCTGCTGATGAGTCTCCAATGTCTACTGAGGAGGAAGATAGTGAGCCGTTCTTTATATTGGATAATGATTCTTCTGAGGTTGAGAAAAAGGACAATGTGGTTAATGATTATAATTCAAGTCCTGCAGAATCACATGATCAAATTTGTGATGTTTAGCCTACTCCTTCTAAATAACCATCTGCAAGGGTAAAGTTGTACCATCCTTTGAATAATGTTATAGCATCTGTTGATCAGATGATGGTGACACGGAGAAAGGCTAGGAATGAGGTTTCGCATGCATGTTATACATCTTCATTGTAACTTAAAAATGTCAAATAAACTATTCAAGATAATGATTGGATTAATGCTATAAAAGAAGAACTTCAGCAGTTTGTTAAAAATGATGTGTGGTATCTTGTGCCTTGACCAAATGAGATAAATATGATTAGTACCAAGTGGATATTCAAGAATAAAAAGGATGAACATGGTAAATTAGTTAGGAATAAGGTTAGGCTTGTTGCTCAAGGTTATACTCAGTTAGAGGGTATAGACTTTAATGAGACGTTTGCTCCAGTAGTGAGACTTGAATCTATTCGGATTTTATTTGTTATTGTGTGTCATCTTGGATTCAAGTTGTATCATATGGATGTGAAGAGTGCATTTTTGAACGGTATTCTTCATGAGGAAGTATATGTGGAGCAGCCTAAAGGATTTGAAGATCCTTATTGTCTAGATCATGTTTACAGGCTGAAAAAGGATTTATATGGGCTAAAGCAAGCTCCTAGAGCTTGGCATGAAAGGTTGACTGATTAGCTGTTGGAGGGGGAGTGGATAAAACACTGTTTATTCAGAAATTGAGAGTGATACATTTGTTGCTCAAATCTATGTTGATGATATTGTGTTTGGTTCCACTTCTGATCAGCTTGCTCATTATTTTGGAGATAAAATGAAACATGAATTTGAGATGAGCATGATTGGTGAATTGAATTTCTTTCTAGGGCTTCAATTTAGGCAATTAAATGATGGGATTTTTGTTTCTCAAACTCATTATGCCTTGGAATTAGTAAAGAAGTTTGGTTTGGAAAAGGCTAAATATGTTCGCACTCCTATGAGTACTAGTGTCAAGCTTAGCATGGATACTAAAAGCAAAGATGTTGACCCTATATTTTATAGGAGTATGATTGAAAGTTTGTTGTATTTGACTGCTAGTCGACCTGATATTGCTTTTAGTGTTGGTTTGTGTGCACGTTACCAGACAAGTTCTAATGAGTCTCATATTACTGTTGTGAAAAAGATTATCAAGTATGTTAAAGGGACAGTGAATTATGGACTATGGTATCCATCAGGTACCAATACTGATATCACATCCTTTTCTGATACTGATTGGGCCAGTAATGTTGATGATATAAAAAGTACTAGTAGATGGTGCTTTTATGTTGGAAATTGCTTAGTTGCTTGGCACATCAAGAAGCAAAATTGTGTTTCCCTTTCCACTGCTGAGGTTGAGTATATAGCAGTTGGTAGTTGTTGTACTCAGGTTTTGTGGATGCGTCAAATGTTATAGGATTATGGTTTTTTCTCAAGGCACAATGATTGTGTTTTGTGATAACACGAGTGCGATAAATATTTCTAAAAATCATGTTCAACATTCTAGGAAAAAGCATATAGATATTCAACATCATTTCATTCGTGATCTTGTTGAAAGATGGGATAGTGTCTCTAGAGTTCATATCCACAGATTCTTAGTTGGCAGATATCTTTACAAAACCATTAGATTTTCAAAAGCATGTTAGTCTTAGGAAATCTATTGGTATGTTTTCTTTAGAATAGATATCTTCTTATCTATCATTCTAGGAGCACATTGCATTATTTTCCTAGAATTGATAAGTAATCATGCATTTGTATTAATTTTATTCATGCATGCATTTTATTTAGAAATAAATGACAATAATTTTTTTTAGACTGTTGAGCTTGGCCAGAGTACAAAAGTTGTCATATTTTACTATATTTTCACATTTACTTGTCTCATTATGCATATGTGAAGTAGATGTATCAATCTGACCTAAGATTTTTGGATGATCACTTGGCATGATTATTTTATGTTACAATACTTTAATCTTAGGTGCTAGTTTCTTCGGTGATGATTATAATGCTTGTTGAATCTGTTAATTGTTTATTTAACCCGAAGTGGTATGAAGATTCATGAGCTATGCTAGATTAGTCTATGCATGAAATATTTTTTTTGTATGTATATGAATGTTGTGGTGATGTTGAAAAAAATGAGATGTTTAAAATATAAAAATGCAAAAAGTAGTTCTTCAATTTGAGTAACCGGGCCTCTTGCCTCAATAAGCATTAAGTGTTCGCGTAAAAATGGGAGAAAACTAATGAACATAAATCCCATGGACTAAAAATCCTCACTGGAAAGTTCGGAGCTTAGAAAGATAAAAAGGAATATGGTGAAAAAGTTGAAAAGATGAAAAGGAGAAATTTGTGTGACAAAGAGAAAATATCTTTTATTTTTGCCTTCTAGTTTGGAACTTAGATTGAATTATCATCATGGTTGGTGGGGAGATTATTAGTTGTACTATGTATTGTTTTTATCTTGCCTTAGTGCTTACACATAAGAATCTTCATATATATATATTTATTTATTTGCAAAACTTGACTTGTGCATTCTTGAGTTTACAAGGTATGTGTGCTGATTTTCTTATATATAATGTGTATAATGGTTGAGTTAAATATGAGAATATGATGTGTTAATGATTATCTTTGTGTTTCTAATGCCTTGCTCACAGATTTCTAAAACCAAAAATATTTTATTTCATTTTTATTCATGAAATTTTGCAGTCATGCATTAGTAGTAGGATCATTCATAGTAGAGATTTTTGTTACCCTGAGAATTTGGATATGATATGATAAGAGTTGTATATCTTGGTGTTTTTCATTGAGTAGTTCCTTGCACCTCTCTACATTGTTGCTAGGGCATATATTCTCTTTGCTTGACATTTCAGTGACAAAAATGGGGAGGCGTATTAAGTAAGGGGGAAAGATTGTTTGATTAAATTTCATAGATTGCTTGATTAAAAGGGAAAAATACTTAGCAAGGGGGAGTTTATTCTTAATGGGAGAATGATGATCATTATGTGTGCATTATTGTTATGATTGTCTGATGATTATTATGTAGGTTTATATATCATTATGCGTGCCTTGTTGTTATGATTGTCTGATGATTATTATGTTGGTTTATATCTGTTTTCCACACTTGCGTTTAATGGTTTGTTCATTGTTGTGGTAACAAGATTCGTCGTCATGAAAGCAAGGTGACAGTTTATATCTATGTTTGTTGGTGTGTGTTCATAGGTGTAGATGTTATGTTGTTATTTGTGAGGCTATATTTTAAAACATGGTTTTGTCTCAGAAATGCCAAGGGGGAGATTGTAAGAACATTTTTTGTGTATTGTTTATTTATGGCATGTTATAGACAATAACCATGTTGAGTGTTAGATAGGTTGGTTTGGTTTCAATAACATCGATAAGTTTTGTAAAAGGCATAATCAAGCGTTGAAGTAATGAAGAATACAAGTGAAGCACGAAAGAGAGCATATTGAGGTAAAATGTCTTTTGGAGGGTGAAAATGGCATTTTTCGAAGCTGTCACTTCAAGCAAAAAGTATTGTGGGTTTAAGAAGGTCATTTTGGCGCAGTTGTGAAGAAAAGTGGTTTTAACAAAATGCCTACACTTAAGCCTACGCTTTCAGTTTCAAAAAGTGGCTGGAAAACACATTTCTATGCTTGGACCTACGCTAGAAGCGTAGACCCCCTACGCTTGAAGCGTAGCTGCGACAAGTTTTTGCCTATTTTTTCCTGCGATGTCCAAATTGTTCTGGGGTTGGTTTTATGATATGACCACGACTTATATACATCAAAGTGTGTTCTATATACAATATATTCACCAGAATATAGGGTTTGGATGTGAAATTACGAGAAATGGCAAACTTAGGGTTTGGATCATCATTGTCTATAAAAACCCAAGTCTATAACAAGAGGAGACACATCTTTAAGAATTCTCTCCAAGTTTTCACAGCTTCATCTTCTTCTTCTATACAGATATACATATGGTGAGAGAATATTATTGAGTGATTAGAGATATACATGTTCTCTCTTGTTATTGGACATCTTCAATCGTGCTTCTATATCGACGATTTCTATGCATTATTGAATGGTATAGTTACTGAAAAAATCACACACCATTTATTACAACAAGGTTGCGTTGATCCATTGAAGAACGAAGTCTTTTGTGTGCTGAGATCGAAACATGAGGCTTCGTGGTGATTTTGATATGTTGAGAAGTAGAGATGTCAGAGTATGGAGATCTGAGCAAAATTTTAATGGAGCGCGAGTGAATCTAGACTTTCAGACGTCGAGTGAAGAACAATAAATTACAGCGGTTGTAAGTTCTGTTTTCATAGAGACTGTAAAAATTCTCTGATTCATAGTGCATCGATACCCGAACGTATCCGTGGTTTTTACTTGGAGTCTTTCTAAGGTTTTCCACGTGTAAGAACATTTATAGTATCATTTGTGTTTGGCATGTTCTAGACAATAACCATGTTGAGTGAATTGTCATGTTGAGAGTTTTGTGTATTTGCAATAGAGTTGTTAGTATGTTCGTTTCTATCTCGAGAAAGAAGTCAAGGAGTGTGTCAAAGCAAAGAAAGCTACCAGAGGTAAAAATCATCATTTCCAAAAATCGTCACTTCCCCGGAGGGCAAAAATATCATTTCTAGACATCATGACTTCAACCAAAAGTATCGGGAGTTCGAGATGACTAGTATATCTTAAATAGGAAAAAACTGCAAAAGATGCAACATACCTACGTTGTCAGAGGCAAAAAGAGGCAGAATGGCTCTAACCTACGTTTTGATTTTTGGAGGTGGGAATTGACCCTATGCCCTAGACCTACGCCCAAGCGTAGGTCCCAATGCTTGGTCACATGATCACTTGTTATGCAGGATTTGTTTAGGGGTGCTTTTGAATTTTTCCAGTTGGGTCCCTACTTCGAGTTTTTAAGTGATCGATGACTTCAGACCTCTACTTATAGTCATATACACATATTTACATCAGATTTTAGAGGATTTATCAAGGTATTATGAAATTACGTAAGAGGTCAAGGTTAGGATTTTCTATGACTTGGTCCATAAATACTAAGGTTTTACAAGAAAGGAGGCTACGTCTTTAAAAGATCTTTGAAGTGTTCTATCGTTCATATTCTTATACAGAGATATAGATATATATAAAGAGAAAATATCATTGAGTGATTAGAGATATACAAGTTCTCTCTTATTTTTGGATGTCTTCAATCGTGTTTCTACATCGACGATTTTTATGCATGATTGAATGGTATAGTTGCTAAAATATTCACACATTGTTTATTGCAACGAGGTTGTTTTGATCCGTTCGAGTACGGAGCGATTAGAGAATTTCAGACCGCAAGTAGAGAAAGATAAATCAGGCGTGATTTGTGAGTCTCTCATAGCGTCTGGCGGAGCAAACGTGCTTCGTAAAGTACGAGTGATTCAAGGGTTTCAGACTGTGAGTTAAGGAAGGCATATCAGGAGTGATTGTAAGTCTAAAACTCTCATAGAGTTTGTAATTGTTAATTCATAGTGCATCGGTATCTGAGTGTACCACGTATGTAAGTACCTGTGATTTTTTCCTTGGAACGTTTCCTTGGTTTTTCCACGTATAATTCTTTGTGTCATTTTTTGCCTTTATTTTATGCACTATATTGATGTTTGCTTGATATTTCTCGATAGATCTGTTTTTGGAATTAAATTGAAAATTAGGGTTTGTGACTAATTAAAATTGAATTTTTGCTAAATAATTTTAATTGATCATAAAATCGACAAAAAGCTTATTCACCCCCCTCTAGGTTGTTTTCACTATCGTCTAGATAATTTCAATTGGTATCAGAGCGTGGTTGCCCTGATTTAGGTTAACTACCTAGGGTTAGATCGTGAACTTAGACGATGGAGATGCTTCGTGAAGGAGGTTCCATATCTAGATCCCCTTTGTTTGATGGGTCGAATTACACATTGGAAAACGAGAATGAGAGCATTTTTAAAATCTTTAGATGAAAGAGCATGGAATGCTGTTGAAGTAGGATATTCACCTCATACTGTGAAAGTCAACGCGACCAATGAATCAACACCAAAACCGTTAAGCGAGTGGACTGATGCTGAGACGAATAACGCGAATTAGAACTTGAAGGCGTTGAATGCATTATACAATGTTGTAACTCCGAGTGAGTTCAAGAGAATTGGTACGTGCGTAATTGTCAAAGAAGCTTGGGACATTCTCCAAGTCACTCATGAAGGAACGTTGAAGATGAAATAATCAAAGCTTTAAATTTTAAATTCTCAATTTGAACAGCTGAAGATGGATGAGGATGAGGTATTCACAGACTTTGAAGCTAGGTTAACTGATATTATAACATGTTTTCATAACCTAGGTGAGCCTATTCATGAGACTACCATAGTAAAGAAAATCCTTAGGTCTCTTCCTGAACGTTTTTGATCTAAGGTCATTATCATCTCTGAGGTCATAAGTCTTAAAGAAATTAAGGTTGAAGAATTAGCTAGAAATTTAAAATCTTATGAGATAGAGATGTTAAAAAATCCCCCTAAAAAGGTGAGTGACATAAAAGAGAAGAGCATAGCTTTCAAAACCACTAGGGATGATCATGTTGAACTTGATGAAGAAAGTGAGTTGAGTCTGAATGATATTGCCATGTTTGCTAAGATGTTGAACAAATTTGTTAGGGCTAAACAGACTGGCCAGGGACAAAAATTTGGGGATAAGTTGGGTGAGTCTAGAAGTAGAAATAAGACTCAAATTAGGAAGGACAAGTCTGATCCTACAAAGAAGAAACCCAAATGTTTTGAATGTCAATGATATGGTCATATAACTGCAGAGTGTACAAACACTCTGAAGAAATCTAAAGGATTAGCTGCTAGTTGGGATGATGACTCTGACAATAGATCAGCTAGTGATGCGGCAGAATCAGAAGTAGGGATGATTCTGAGAATTTCACTATGTTTGTTGTACAGAGCAAGGAGGTTAACGAAGTTGCTTCAAGTTTGGTAATGTATGAAGAGGAAGATTCTGAGAGTGATGAAGATTGTGATGAAACGCTTCAAGAGTCTTATAATAAATTACTTGATAAGACCACACAACTTCACAAGAATCACATGAAAGTGTTGACTAAAAGTCTTAACATGGACAAATAATTGCATTCTTTAAAAGACGAATTAGCCAATAATTCTCAAACTCTAAATCTTCTACAGACCCAAAAGGCCAAGTTGATTAAGGATTTGAATAAGTATGAACTTGGAAAAACTGAGGCTTTGAAGTTAATAGATGGTCTCAATAAGGAATTGGTTGAGAAATCTACTAAGATTGGAAATTTGGAAAAAGAGCTGAAAGATACTAATTCAATTATTCAGAAGTGGTCTAGTGGAACTCTTAAGCTTAATCATATGTTGAGTGTAGGAAAGTCCATAGGAAAAACAAAGGGACTTAAGTAATGGATGAAGCCGAACTATCTTGTTAGAGTATTGCAAAATTCGAATGTTGCTGCAAAAATCACCTTTGTAAAAGCCTCCCAAGTAGCATCAAGTTTCTCAAAATAAAATTCAAATTCAAATCCTAGGGTTCAATCCTATGTCAAAAGACCTATTGAAAACAAGCCTTTCCTTACCCCTAGATATCCTAGGAAGTCAACTGATGAAGTTCATAGGTTTGTTCCTATTTGTCATCACTGTGGTGTCAGTGGTCACATTTGACCAAGGTGTTCGAAGTTGAGAGGGAAGACTCTGCAATCGGTGAAGGAACAAATAGTTCAACATGGAGATCGTGTTCAAGATCAAATTCGAATGCTGAATGAAGAAATGAAGAATTTGTCAAGATTGACAAAAGGAGCTTCGAAAATGAAAAAGGCTTGGGTGAGAAAAGGTGAGCTACACTGTCTTGTAGTTCATACTGCACTTAGAACACGCAAGTATACTTCTTGGTATTTGGATAGTGGATGTTCAAGGCATATGACTGGAGATAAGTTATTGTTTGGATTTCTCGAGGAATGTCATGATGGGATAATCACTTTTGGTGATGGAGAGAAGTCGAAGGTTCTAGGAAAATGTACCATTGTGGTTTATGGTCTATCTAAACTAAAAGATGTGCTTTATGTAGAGGGTCTTTAAGCAAATTTGTTGAGCATAAGTCAGATATGTGATAACAATCATAATGTCACTTTTTCTGCTGATAAGTGTTCGATCATTGACTCTTTTGGAAATTGTGTAATGGAAGGTATGCGTTCAACTGATAATTGCTATTGCATTGTTTCTAATTCTGAATTGTTATGCAATAGAGTTAAACTTAATGAAGTTGAAATCTAGCATCAGCGGATGAGACATGTTAATTTTCATGAATGAACAAAAATTACTAAGAGTGAAATTGTTAAGAGAGTCCCTAAGCTTTGTTATATAAAATGAGTTGTGTGTGGATCATGTCAGAAGGGTAAACAAGTCAGATATCAGCACAAAAGGAAAAATGTCATTGGTACTTCTAGACCTTTAGAGTTGTTGCATATTGATTTAATTGGTCCCACTAGGACCATGAGCAAAGGAGGAAAGAAGTATATTTTTTTCATGGTGGATGATTATTCGAGTTTGCATGGGTTGGATTTATAAGTGAAAAGTCTGAAACTCTTGAAAGTTTTAAGAGAATTTGTTTAAAAATTTAGACTGAGAAGAATTGTTCCATTTCTAGAGTAAGGAGTGATCATGGAAGGGAGTTTGAAAATTCAGAAATTGAAGTGTTTTGTAAAGAGAGAGGTATAAAACATGAATTTAGTTTTATGATAACACGAGTGCGATAAATATTTCTAAAAATCCTGTAAAACATTTTAGGACAAAATATATAGATATTCGACATCATTTCATTCGTGATCTTGTTGAAGATGGGATAGTGTCTCTAGAGTTCATATCCACAGATTTTCAGTTGGCATATATCTTTACAAACCATTAGATTTTCAAAAGCATATTAGTCTTAGGAAATCTATTGGTATGTTTTCTTTAGAATAAATATCTTCTTATCTATCATTATAGGAGCATATTGCATTATTTTCCTAGAATTGATAAGTAATCATGTATTTGTATTAATTTTATTCATGCATGCATTTTATTTAGAAATAAATGATAATAATTTTTTTTTAGACTGTTAAGCTTGGCCAGAGTACAAAAGTTATCATATATTACTCTATTTTCACATTTATTTATCTCATTATGCATATATGAAGTAGAGGTATCAGTCTGACCTAAGATTTTTGGATGATCACTTGGCATGATTATTTTATGTTACAAAACTTTAATCTTAGGTGCTAGTTGCTTTGGTGATGATTATAATGCCTGCTGAATCTGTTAATTTTTTATTTTACTCGAGGTGGTATGAAGGTTCATGAGCTATGCTAGATTGGTCTATGCATGAAATGTTTTTTTTGCATGTGTATGAATGTTGTGGTGATGTTGAAAAAAATGAGATGTTTAAAATATAAAAATGCAAAAGTAGTTCTTCAATTTGAGTAACCGGGCCTCTTGCCTCAATAAGCATTGAGTGTTCGCGTAAAAGGGGATAAGACTAATAAACATAAATTCCATGGAAGAAGCTCGGGCCCAGTTGGTCAGGACTAAAAAATCTTCGCTGAAAAGTCAGGAGCTTAGAAAGACAAAAAGGGATAGGGTGAAAAAGTTGAAAAGATGAGAAGGATGAAATTGTGTGACTAAGAGAAAGTATCTTTTATTTTTGCCTTCTAGTTTGGATCTTGGATTGAATTATCATCACGGTTGGTGGGGAGATTATCAGTTTTAGCATGTATTGTTTTCATCTTACCTTAGTACTTGCACATGAGAATTTTAATATATATATATATATATATATATATATATATATATATATATATATATATATATATGTAAAACTTGACTTGTGCATTCTTGAGTTTACAAGGTATGTGTGATGATTTTTATTCTAGACCATGTGTATAATGGTCATGTTAAATATAAGAATATGATGTGTTAATGATTGGCTTTGTGTCTCTACTGCCTTGCTCACAGATTTCTAAAACAAAAATATTTTGTTTTATTTTTATTCATGACATTTTGCATTCATGCATTAATAGTAGGGTCACGCATAGTAGAGATTTATGTTACCCTGATAATTTGAATATGATCTGATAAGAGTTGTGTATCTTAGTGTTTTTCATTGAGTATTTCCTTGTATATCTCTACATTGTTTCTATGACATATACTCTCTTTGCTTGACATTTCAGTGACAAAAAGGGGGAGAAGTATTAAGTGAGGGGGATAAGAGATTGTTTGGTTAAGATTGTTTGATTGTTTTAGAGGGAGAAATATTTAGCAAGGGGGAGAATGATGATCATTATGTTGGTTTATATCTATTTTTCACACTTGCGTTTAATGGTTTGTTTAGTGTTGTGGTTACAGGATTGGTCGTCATGAAAGTAAGGTGACAGTTTATATCTGTGTTTGTTAGTGTGTGTTCATAGGTATAGATGTTATGTTGTTATTTGTGAGGCTATATTGTAAAAACATGGTTTTGTCTCAGAAATGCCAAGGGGGAGATTGTAAGAACATTTATAGTATTATTTGTGTTTGGTATGTTCTAGACAATAACCATGTTGAGTGAATTGTCATGTTGAGAGTTTTGTGTATTTGCAATAGAGTTGTTAGTATGTTCGTTTTTATCTCGAGAAAGAAGTCAAGGAGTGTGTCAAAGCAAAGAAAGCTACCGGAGGGCAAAATCGTCATTTCCAGACATCGTCACTTCACCAGAGGGCAAAAATTTCATTTCCAAAAATTATGACTTCAACCAAATGCATCGGGAGTTCGAGATGACTAGTCTAGCAAAAATATGAAAAACTGCAAAAGATGTAACATACCTACGTTGTCAGAGGCAAAAAGAGGCAGAATGATTCTAACCTACGCTTTGGTTTTTGGAGCTGGGAATGGACCATACACCCTAGACCTATGCCCAAGCGTAGGTCCCAATGCTTGGTCACGTGATCACTTGTTATGCAGGATTTGTTTTGGGGTGCTTTCAAATTTTTCCAGTTGGGTCCCTACTTCGAGTTTTTAAGTGATCAACAAATTCAGACCTCTACGTATAGTCATATACACATATTTACATCAAATTTTAGAGGATTTATCAAGGTATTATGAAGTTACGTAAAAAGTTAAGGTTAGGGTTTTCTATGACTTGGTTTATAAATACCAAGGTTCTACAAGAAAGGAGGCCATGTCTTTAAAAGATCTCTGTAGTATTCTATCATTCATATTCTTCTACAGAGATAAAGATATATAGAGAGAAATATCATTGAGTGATTAGAGATATACAAGTTCTCTCTTGTTTTGGATGTCTTCTGTAACGTCCGGTATTTTACGGGTTAATTTAAAATTTTTATTTAAACAATTAAGTGCTTATGCGTTTAATGTGTTTAATTATTTTAGCATGTTTTACATGTTTTACGTGTTATAAAAATTGTACGTAGCATGATGTATTTCCATTTTGAAATTTATGAAAATTATTGAGAACGATTTCGGGAAAGAAATGACCGAGGGGTAAATGGGTAATTTCACATTTGGAGCACTTAGTGAAAAGTGTAGAGATTTTGGGTAAGAATTAGGGCATGAGTGGCATTTTGGTAATTAGAGAGGATGACAAGGGGTAAAAGGGTATTTAAGAGTCTTGATGACACTCTTGTAATTAACCCCAACTTTGGATGAATTTGGTCATTTCCACCTTTCATGTGTTGTCTCATTCCTAGCCCTTGATCTCATTCCCCCATCTTTGTTTTAGACCCTTGGATCATAAGGCCTTGTTTGGTTGGCACTTAAATGGAATAATCCATTATTGTTGGTCATCCACTTGGCAAGACTTTTTCTCAATCATTGGATGGTTATTTGATTTCCATCTTTTTTCTAAGCCCTTGGATGATAAGGCCTTGTTTGGAAAAATAATGAGTTTTGTGATTTGTGTAATAAGTCTTCCACTTGGCAAGACTTATTCCTAGCCCTTGGATTCATTTCCTTTTCCCCCATATTCATTTTGAAACCTTGGATGGTGAGAAGAGTGAGTGGAGAATCTCTACACTTATGAGTTTCTCTCATTTGCAAGACTTCATCTCTTCATCTCTATTTCCTTCATAAGTTTCCTCTCTTGCTCTCTCATTCCATCCTTGCTTGGTATGGTCTAGAGTGGTGTTCTTGAGCTATTTTGGTAAGTTTCTCTCCTACTCTAGGGTTTTGTTCACAAGAACCCTAGCTTCCAAGTTCATTAATTCTTTTGTGTTAGTATTGATTTTACTCTTCCTTTTTATTCATGTTTATGGAAGGTTGAGTTCCTTTTCCAACTACCAAGTGAGTTCCAATTATGGTAGCTTGTGACTTCGTCTTGTGAAGAAGCTATAGGTGAGTTCATAGTCTCTTGATCTCTTGAATTCATTTTTTTTTTCATGAAACCCTAATTTAGTACTCATTAGGGTTAGACTTGATTCTTGTGATTGGAGCCACAAGGATTATTTTTGGTCTTTTGTGACGCCATAAGTAAATCTTGTTGTTTGTGTGGTATGTTGATAGTTGGAAGCTAATCTATTGAGCCTTTGGAGGAATAGCTTGAGTTAGACCTCTTTGGGGCATTCTTGAAATAGCTTGCTTGGAATTGAGGTAGGGGAAAATGATTTGTCTTTGTCTTTGTAAGAGGGTGTGTGCGTCTAAGTGTATATATGCCGTATATATATATATACGAGTTGGTTTTGACAACTTAGGCTATGATTTAGGCCTTGAGAATATGATTATGTGATATAAATTCATGTTGTGGTTTATTGGTCATAAATGTGATATGAATTAATGTTGTGGTTTATTGATCATAAATGTAAAATTATGAGCATGCGGATAGTTTTGACATGATATATTGCCTAAAGAGAAAAGGCATATATTATGATGGAGTATGGTTGATGAAAAATCATACGTGCATATTGAGTACGTCATGTAGTGTCAAATTCATAGTGTTGGAATATGCGGGTGGTGTAGTGATGTGTTGGTAGTCGGGTTCGGATCAAAGCAACAACTGGCCAGGAGGTATCACGCCTACGGAACCAAAAAGCCGACAAATGTGAGTTAGGAGTCTGGGTAGAGGCTCATGTTCTTGACTTTTGTAGTCATGGCGTACGGAGTTGCAAGTTGGGCTCTCGTACAACCGTCTTCCTTGTTGAAGTGATAGAGAGAAAAATCACTTGGGAAGAGTCGGTGCGGTACTCTACATTACTTGTTGAGCTTGTATCCTCAAAAGTAATTGGACAGAGTATGTATCCGTTAACCTGAGTTGGGCGCCGTGTGTCTCGTGGGGTGTGTCGAGTCATGGTGCATTTAGACTATCATATATATATGTGAATATGATGTTATTGTGGAAGCATGCTATAATTGTAGAAAATTATGTTGTGAGCATGTTGGGGAAACTTATTTGTGGAGTTCGAAGGGGTTCCAGATTGGCGTGAGAGCCATGTGGAACAAGAGACCGACCTAGGGTTAGTGGCATGAACCTTGGTTGGGTTGAACCACTCGGACTACCGAGATGGAGGCAATGACGCTTCCTCTACTGGGCTAGTGAGCTCACCCCACGCCTTATATATTTTTCAGGTGATGATCCCGTTGGGAGAGTTCCGTAGTCTCTCTATGGACGTGTGACTATATGTCCGCCCTTTTGTGCGTGGGAGGCGGACCATACTTATTTTGTTGGGCATTAGGTTGATAAATATGTATCAATATGCTCTTTTTAACCATGTAAAACCAACTTGTAAAACTACTTAAATTTTAGTCCGGCTAGCATGTTAGCCGAGGTTTTATTATCGATGTATATCCCTTGGAGCGCTATGCGCGGGGATTATATTATTTTGGTGCACTTCGGTGCCGGAAATGTAAGACGAGTTTGTATTATGAAAACTATGTTCTATTTTGCCTTGGTGCGGCGTAATAATTAAATGTATAAATTATTTCATCTTGAATGTGATGTGAATAATAGTTATTGAATGTGGTTATTAGGTGTCCGGCCGAAAACGGCGTTTTTTCTAGACTTTCAAACAAACCCTTTCGTTTTGAACGGAAAAACCCGTTTTCGCCTACCCCCGTAACCCCGGTAAAATTTCCTTGTTTTTAGAATGGATTTAATTAAATTCATTATCTTAGATATTTCAAACTTTAGAAACCGGCGGTAGTAAAAAAACGGAGACCGGGGGCAAGACGGAAGATTTTATGAAAACTTACAAAAAAAAATCATTTTTTTGCTAAGTTTACTTTTTTCGCGTTTCCCGAGGTCTCAGAAACTATTTTTGGGTTCCGCCAAGGAAAAACTCACATTTCCAATATTTATGATTTTTCGGGACCGACGACGCGAAAAACAAAGCCATATCGCAAAATCTCGCGTTTTTGCATATTCAAACTTTAATGAAAGTGCAGATTTTGGCAGTGGCTTAACCCTCCCATACTTCGAATTTTTTTTCAAAATTTCAGTTTTGCCAAAAATCTCACCATTTTTGGCTTTGGGCATGCCAGCCCGCAGCAGGCCGTGTATGGCTGCTGTGCGCCAGCGCGCGCGGTGCGCTGCAGCGCGCAGTGTTGCACGCGGCATGGCATGCCATTGCCTGCTGCAGCGGCATGAAATGTCCGATGTTTGAAAATTTGTATTTTCCTCCGCGCACGTCGGAATGGACCCCCGTTTATTTCTATGGGTTGTCCTACGTCCAAATTATCGGGATAAAATTTGAAATGACCAGTTTAACCCTAAAATGACTATTTGACCCTTCGTGAAAGAGGGGTACTTCAACTTTAGTTTTGGGTTGGTGTTGTCTGATACCACTTTTGAAAATTCATATCTCCTTCCTTGTGGCTTCAAATTAGGTCCCGTTTGTTCGTATTGCTAGTTTTAGGTACAAATTTTGTAGTTGTAGTTGAAAATTATTATTTTACCCCAGATTTGACCATTTTACCCTTGGGTGAACATTGTGGGTCGGAATGATTCGATCAAGGTACCGAGTGTTTCGGTTTGCCTCTTTTTTTTATCCCGTGTAATATTTTTGGCATCTTTGAGATGTTTTATGTCTATTTTACCCTTGTACGGGTGTTTGACGACTTAAATGGATTTTATTTCATTTTTTAGTTCTTCCGCATTCACTCCTTTAGCTCTTAGGCTCGGGTTTTGGAGTTCTAGGAAATTTGGGGCATGACAACTTGGTATCAGAGCATGTTTTTTCTCTATGGGACGACAGGTGAGGGTCGTTATCGCTTTACGCTTCTTGCTTGCTTTTATTTTACAAGTTTACGTATTTGTTCCCGTCTCTTGTACGTCATTGGCTTATACGTGTGTCGGCATGGCTTTGTGGTTTTGTTTGGTGTACTATGATTGTACTTGTGCCTTACATGTTTAGTTGTTCTCATGTAGAGAGCATGCCGCCACGTAGAGGTCGACCACGTATCGTTAGAGAGGGTGATGCTCCAGATCATGTACCTCCGGTTGTGGACGAGAATGTGCCAGTACATCCGGATGTAGGGGAGCGTGTACCGGCTGCACCTTTCATGGATGGTGAGCAGTTTGCACGTGCTTTAGTGGCAGCTATGGCACAAATTCCTCAGAGGCAACATGTTGAGGACGAGGGCTCGTGTGCTCAAAGGGCTCTCCGGGAGTTCTTACGTTTAGACATACCTACCTTTGTGGGCGGTCCGGATCCACTTGTAACCGATGATTGGTTGAAGCAAATAACCAATGGGTTTGATATTCTCAGGGTGGTTGATGACGAGGTACGGGTCATGATTGCGTCGTTTCGACTTACAGGCGATGCTAAGAATTGGTGGAAGTCTGTCATAAATACGAGGGATATTCGGACTATCACATGGGTGGACTTTCGTACGCTTTTCCTGGATCAATATTTTCCACATCTTGCTAGGATGAGCATGAGGGACCGGTTCAATGAGTTGGTTCAGGGTGATTTATCTGTGACCGAGTATGAGCTTCAGTATACTAGTTTATCTCGATTTGCACCAGAGATGGTGGTGGATGATGAGGTTAAAGGCCGACGTTTTGTGAGGGGCTTGAGGGGCAATCTCAAGTCGAAGATTTCTATACTTACTATGCCGATGTACCGCGAGGCCGTTACGAAGGCATTGCTTGCTGAGGAGGATGCAAGAGAGGGTCGACTAGCTCATGAGGCTAGGGAAAAAAGCTTCGTAGGTTCTTCATCTTCGGGCTTTGGGAATAAGAAGAGGCAACAAAATAACACTTCAACTCCGGTTGCACAGCAGCAGCAACCACAACAGCAGCATCGGGGACTGTCTACACCTTCTTCTAGAGCATCTTCGGGTTTCATTCGTCGGGAGGTTGTTTGTCATTATTACCAACAGCCAGGGCACACAAGGCCACAATGTCCATCTCTTCAGCAGGGACAAAGTAGGGGTCCAGTGCATAACAGGAGTTGCTTCCAGTGTGGACAGCAGAGTCATATTGCCAGGAGTTGTCCTCGGGGACAGAGCAGTGGCACTCCTATGAGTGGGATTGGGCAGCAGTCTAGGGTTACACAACCTGCAGGTCAGTCTGGGTATAGAGCACCATAGCAGCCAGCACCATCAGCTCAGGGTTCTCAGGCTAGGACATCTGCATCGACTATCCAACAGCCTCCACGTCCTCAGGGCCGTGCTTATGCAGTCACAACAACAGACAGTGTAGCAGGACCTTCCATCGTGAGAGGTACATTTGCTGTATACGGTTGTTGGGCTCGTGTTCTTATTGATTCTGGAGCTTCGCATTCTTTTATTGCGTTTGCTTATGCATCTACTTTGGGTATACCTGTTTCATATCTTGGGGTACCTTTGTGGGTAGACACGCCGATTGGGGGTAGTGCGTATTTATCTAAAGTGTGTTGCAAGTGTGATATTGTGATTGCCGGACGATCGTTATGGTTCGACTTCATCCTTCTAGACATGACGGGCTTTGACGTCATTTTGGGCATGGATTGGTTATCTACCTTTCGTGCACAGATTGATTGCTTAGAGGTCGGGTGTCAGTGTGCACGCCTAATGTGACACCCCCAAATTTCCATTCATAAGTTGGCCAGGCCCATACACAGAAAAATAGGAGCGTCTGTAATTGATAACATAAGCACAGAAGAGAAGACATAAAATCGAAATATAATAATAACAACAATAACAAAAACAAGGATACCACTTATACATGAAGAAGACCAACCCCAATACATCCTTAAATAAAATAAGTCCCACAAGGTACAACTTGGAAATCCCATAAACATGGACCCCTAGAAACACACTTAAAAGAAATGCAACATATGTCATTTATCGGATCCTACCCTGGAGTGGAAGGGAAATATGATAGGACCGAACAGATAGATATGACGTCCTCACCCTTGCTGGTGAAACTGCCGAGGACCTGAAACAACAAAAATGTGGGTTAAACCCACAAGCAAGTACAACTCTACATGATCCCAAGCAGAGTACCAAAAATCCATCCCATTTCCTAGTGACACCTAATCCCAAAATTATATTATAAAATAATAATATATTTAACTATAACCATAGCCACTAATATACCACCATTTAATATAATTATCTTTATAAATTCATTCCATTAATCCGATTTTTTTCCATTTAACATCCATGTCTTACCATAACCACGTACCCGACAACTCACCCATGCCGTGATAACTCACCCATGTCCCGTGGTACTATTGAGACTGCAATATTAGTCAGTCTCCTTGTGGTTCCTTATAATTCTCCAAAACATAGTCATTTGATTAAATCTTATGATTATACGAATTTATTAATTCACTTGTATTCTTTAATCGGGAATGTACGACAATTAGAGAGGTCGAGCCTGGGGGTCCAGGGGGGGCGGCGCGACATTTTCCTGAGCGCCCCCCTGGCGGGGTCTGGGGTAGCACCCCAGCGCCAAGGTATACGGTATTTTATACGGTCGAAACTATTCATTTATACGGTCAAAAATACGTAATCCAGTATAATTCTTGAAACACATAATAACAATATAAATCCATGTCCAGAGTCTAATAACAAAGAAAATAGAGAAAAACAATTACATAAATATGCAATATTTTCTAATAACAATTTTGAAATCTTTGTCAACATTGAAACCTAAAATATTTCTGTATTCAAATATTTATACTTAGTTCCAACCATATACACCTCATTCGAATCATACCAACAAGACACATAACCACGAATCCATACATGTATATCTACACATGGTAAAAACAGATTTGTACGTATAGCTAGATATAAACATAGTCTCATGCATATATCAATATATCACCATAAATCTCTATGTATATACAAGATCTATACATATAATCATGGATTTGTACATATATGTATAACCAGAATATAAATTATCATATATATATATATATGAATATAAACATACTCTAACAGATCTATACATATATACCTATATAAATCCACGAATCTCTATATATATACAAGATCTATTTATATACTTATGGATCTATACATATACATATACATATAAACGGAATATATATCATCACATAAATAAACATGAATATGAACATACTCTAACAGATCTATACATATATGCCTATATAAATCCACGAATATTTACATATATACAAGATCTATATATATACTTACGGATTTATACATATATGTATAAACAGAATATATATCATCACATAAATAAACATGAGTATGAACATACTCTAACAGATCTATACATATATGCCTATATAAATCCACGAATATCTACATATATACAAGATCTATATATATACTTACGGATCTATACATATATGTATAAACAGAATATATATCATCACATAAATAAACATGAATACGAACGTACTTTAACAGATCTATACATATATGTATAAATAGAATGTATAAATGTCATATATGAACATGATTTACACATACATATACATATATGAAAAATACTATCTAGTAAATTATAGATGCATAAGGTAAATGTTATGAAATTTTAGTACAAAGAGGAAGAGTAGAACATATGTCTTGCCTGATTTGGAGAGCTTACTACACCACGGATCCAGATCCAAACCAAGTATTTACTCTCTCTATCTATATATATATATATATGTATACGTATATAGATGAGTGAAATAAGAAGAGAGAAGTCTGAAATTTTTCCTTAGTCTTGAGAGATAATAAGCTGAAAAATCCTTATGGTTATATAGGGGAAACTAGGTTATGGCGAATGACCATAATGCCCCTAGATCTGCCACAATAACCATCATGCCACTCGTCTTAAAGACTAATATGCCCTTATCAGATCCCATAATAACAAACTTACCTAGTAATCCTAAAATGACTAGAGTACCCTTACTCAATAATTTAAATACCCACCATACCATCCAAAATAAATAAAGAAATAACTTAATTATTTAAATACGGGGTATTACACCTAAGGGCGAGCGATTCCACTTCTTTGGTGATCGCAATGACTCCTATACTTTTTCCTATTGTATATGGGGTCGTGATGTTTCCAGTTTCATTTTGGCAAGTCTCTTTTCCGACGATGAGGTTTGTGGTCACGTCGAGGTACCTTATGTCGTGGGTGAGTATTGGGATGTTTTTTCCGATGACTTGACTTCTTTGCCTCCGATTCGTGAGGTGGAGTTTGCTATTGATCTTGTGCCGGGTACCGATGCTATTTCCATGGCACCGTACCGAATGGCGCCGACAGAGTTAAAGGAATTGAAGGAGCAACTTGACGATCTCAAGGCGAAGGGTTTTATTCGACCTAGTGTTTTCGATTGGGGTGCTCCAGTTCTTTTCGCTAAGAAAAAGGATGGCTCACTACGGTTATGCATTGATTATCGTAGGTTGAATCGGGTGACGATCAAGAACAAATATCCGTTGCCACGGATTGATGACTTGTTCGATCAACTCAAGGGATCCAAGTTCTTCTCCAAGATTGACTTGAGGTCCGATTATCATCATTTACGGGTTAGGGATGTTGATATTCCGAAAACCACATTTCGCACTCGGTATGGGCACTTTGAGTTTCTTGTGATGCCTTTCGGTGTGACTAATGCACCGGCGACATTCATGGGTCTCATGAACCATATCTTCCACGAGTTCTTGGATAGATTTGTAGTGGTGTTCATTGATGATATTCTAGTGTACTCTACTACGGAAAGTGATCACGAGGTTCATCTTAGGACCGTTCTTCAAATCCTAAGAGAGCACCGATTGTATGCTAAGTATAGTAAATGTGAGTTTTGGCTTCAAGAGGTTAGATTTTTGGGGCATGTTGTTTCCGGAGGCGACATTTCAGTTGATCCTTCAAAGATAGAGGCGGTTATGAGCTGGAAGAGACCGAGTAACTTCTTCGAGGTTCGTAGTTTCCTTGGCTTGGTGGGTTACTATCGACGATTTGTGAAGAACTTTTCCCGTTTGGCGGTTCCTATGACTCGCCTCACGCGAAAAGGTGTCAAGTTCATGTGGGATGACAAGTGTGAAGAGGCATTCATTGAGTTGAGGACACGTTTGACTATGGCTCCGGTGTTGATTATTCCCGAGCATGGCGTCGGGTACGTGATCTATTGTGATGCTTCTCACGAGGGACTAGGATGTGTACTCATGCAGTCCGAGAGAGTTGTGGCTTATGGGTCTCGACAGTTGAAGACTCACGAGCGGAATTATCCTACACATGACTTAGAGCTTGCAGCGGTTCTTTTTGCCCTTAAGGGGTGGCGACACTACTTGTACGGTGAAAGATTTGAGGTTTTCTCCAATCACAAGAGTTTGCAGTATATCTTTACGCAGCGGGACTTGAACTTGCGGCAACGTTGATGTGTCGAGTACATGGAGGACTATGACTTTGCACTCCAGTATCACCCCGGGAAGGCTAATGTGGTGGCGGATGCGTTGAGTCGCAATTCACATGCATCGTTGGCTAGCATCTTTATTCGTGAGTGGCGGATGATGGAGGAAGTCGTAGAGTTGGATCTTCAGTTCCATGAGGGTGGGGATTCAGTGGTGACCTTGTTTAGCATGGTGGCACAACCTTCACTTGTGAGCCGTGTGATTGAGGCTCAGGGACACGATGACAGTATTACTTCGGTTCGTACTCATATTGCTAGCGGCGAGGTCATTGATGATTGGGTTTTGCACTCCGACGGAGGTTACCATTTTAGGGGTTTACTCTATGTACCACAAACTTGCCGGGAAGAAGTTTTACGAGATTTTCATAGTTCCAGGCTTGCAGTTCACCCAGGTGGCACTAAGATGTATCATAATCTTAGGCGTCATTATTGGTGGCAAGGGATGAAGAAATCAGTTGCGGATTTTGTGAGCCGATGTCTTACTTGTCAGCAGGTTAAGGTTGAGCACCGAGGACCTGCTGGGTTATTGAATCCGTTACCTATTCCTGAGTGGAAATGGGAGCATATTTGCATGGATTTCGTGACAGGGTTACCAAAGACGAAGAATCAGAAGGATGCAGTGTGGGTGGTTGTTGATCGACTGACGAAGACTGCACGTTTTCTACCTATCCGTGAGACGGATAATGTAGAGGTTCTTAGTAGGCTGTACGTGAAGGAGATTGTCAAGCTTCACGGGGTTCCGGTGACTATTGTTTCAGATCGAGATCCGCGATTCACATCACGGTTTTGGGAGGCTTTTCAGAAAGTCTTGGATAGGCAGTTACAGTTCAGCACTACTTTTCATCCTCAGATGGACGGTCAGTCAGAGCGTACCATTCAGATCCTTGAGGATATGCTTCGTGCCTGTGCTATTGATTTCAGAGGCAGTTGGGATGATCATCTTCATTTGGCGGAGTTCGCGTACAACAACAGTTATCAGTCCAGCATTCAGATGGCACCTTTTGAGGCGTTGTACGGTAGACCATGTCGTTCACCGACTTGTTGGGCCGAGGTTGGTGATGTTGCACTTTTGGGACCCGATATGGTTCATGAGGCGACCGAGAATATTAGGATTGCTCGACAACATTTGGTTACAGCACAGAGCCGACAGAAGAGTTATGCGAATCGGCGTAGGCGTCCTTTGTTCTTTGAGGTCGGAGATCATGTGTTTCTAAAGGTCTCACCTCGCAAGGGCTTGATGCGATTTGGGAAGAGCGGAAAGCTTTCTCCATGTTTTATTGGGCCGTTCGAGATTCTTGATCGTGTCGGCGAGGTGGCGTATCGTTTGGCATTGCCACCGGATTTATCACGGGTTCATAATGTTTTTCATGTCTCTATGCTTCGTAAGTATGAGCCGGATCCTTCTCATGTATTGAGTTGGGTTGATGTCGATGTTGCCGAGGACGTGTCCTACGAGGAGCGACCTGTGAGGATCTTGGATACTCGAGAGCAAGTTTTGCGGGGCAAAACTATTCCTTTAGTTAAGGTCTTGTGGCACCATTGCGGAGTCGAGGAGGTGACTTGGTAGCGTGAGCGTGAAGTACGGGAAAAATACCCAGGCTTGTTTTCTCCTATAGGTACGTCTTGATTTCGGGAACGAAATCTCCTAAGGTGTGGAGGTTGTAACGTCCGGTATTTTACGGGTTAATTTAAAATTTTTATTTAAACAATTAAGTGCTTATGTGTTTAATTGTTTTAACATGCTTTATATGTTTTACATGTTATAAAAATTGTACGTAGCATGATGTATTTCCATTTTGAAATTTATGAAAATTATTGAGAACGATTTCGGAAAAGAAATGACCGAGGGGTAAATGGGTAATTTCACATTTGGAGCACTTAGTGAAAAGTGTAGAGATTTTGGGTAAGAATTAGGGCATGAGTGGCACTTCGGTGCCGGAAATGTAAGACGAGTTTGTATAATGAAAACTATGTCCTATTTTGCCTTGGTGCAGTGTAATCATTAAATGTATAAATTATTTCATCTTGAATGTGATGTGAATAATAGTTATTGAATGTGGTTATTAGGTGTCCGGCCGAAAACGACATTTTTTCTAAACTTTCAAACAAACCCTTTCGTTTTGAACGGAAAAAACCGTTTTCGCCTACCCCTGTAACCCCGGTAAAATTTCCTTGTTTTTAGAATGGATTTAATTAAATTCATTATCTTAGAGATTTCAAACTTTAGAAACCGGCGGTAGTAAAAAAACGGAGACCGGGGGCAAGACGGAAGATTTTATGAAAACTTATAAAAAAATAAAATCATTTTTTTGCTAAGTTTACGTTTTTCGCGTTTCCCGAGGTCTCGAAAACTATTTTTGGGTAATTTTTTTGCTAAGTTTACTTTTTTTGTGTTTCCCGAGGTCTCGGAAACTATTTTTGGGTTCCGCCAAGAAAAACTCACTTTTCCAATATTTATGATTTTTCGGGACCGACGACGCGAAAAACAAAGCCATATCGCAAAATCTCGCATTTTTGCATATTCAAACTTTAATGAAAGTGCAGATTTTGGCAGTGGCTTAACCCTCCCATACTTAAAATTTCAGTTTTGCCAAAAATCTCACCATTTTTGGCTTTGGGCATGCCAGCCCGCAGCAGCCCGCGCATGGCTGCTGTGCGCGAGCGCGCGCGCGGTGCGCTGCAGCGCACAACGCTGCACGCGGCATGGCATGCCATGGCCTGCTGCAGCGGCATGAAATGTCCGATGTTTGAAAATTCGTATTTTCCTCCTTGCACGTCGGAATGGACCCCCGTTTGTTTTTATGGGTTGTCCAACGTCCAAATTATCGGGATAAAATTTGAAATGATCGGTTTATCCCTGAAATGACTATTTGACCCTTGGTGAAAGAGGGGTACTTCAACTTTAGTTTTGGGTCGGTGTTGTCTGACACCACTTTTGAAAATTCTTATCTCCTTCCTCGTGGCTTCAAATTAGGTCCCGTTTGTTCGTATTGCTAGTTTTAGGTACAAATTTTGTAGTTGTAGTTGGAAATTATTATTTTACCCCAGATTTGACCATTTTACCCTTGGGTGAATATGGTGGGTCGGAATGATTCGATCAAGGTACCGAGTGTTTCGGTTTGCCTCTTTTTTTTATCCCGTGTAATATTTTTGGCATCTTTGAGATGTTTTATGTCTATTTTACCCTTGTACGGGTGTTTGACGACTTAAATGGATTTTATTTGATTTTTTAGTTCTTCCGCATTCACTCCCTTAGCTCTTAGGCTCGGGTTTTGGAGTTCTAGGAAATTTGGGGCGTGACATCTTCAATCGTGCTTCTATATCGACGATTTCTATACACGATTGAATGGTATAGCTGCTGAAAAATTCACACATTGTTTATTGCAACGATGTTGCTTTAATCCGTTTGAGTACGGAGCGATTAGAGGATTTCAGACTGCGAGTAGAGAAAGACAAATCAAGCGTGATTTGTGAGTCTCTCATAGTGTCTGACGGAGCAAGCGTGCTTCATAAAGTACGAGTGCTTTAAGGGTTTCAGATTGCGAGTAGAGAAAGGCATATCCGGAGTGATTGTAAGTCTAAAACTCTCATAGAGTCTGTAATTGTTGATTCATAGTGCATCGGTACCTGAGTGGACCCGTGGTTTTTTCCTTAGAACGTTTCCTTATTTTTTCCACATATAATTCTCTATGTCGTTTCTTGCCTTTATTTTCTGCATTATATTGATGTTTGCTTGATAGATCTGTTTTTGGAATTAAATTGAAAATTAGGGTTTGTGACAAATTAAAATTGAATTTTCGCTAAATAATTTTAATTGATCGTAAAATTGACAAAAAGGCCTTTTCACCCCCCCTCTAGGCTGTTTTCACTATCGTCTAAGTAATTTCACCACGTAAAAAATCTCCGTGTCTTCTCATGATTTAAATTTCTGCACTTATATTCATATTTGCTTGATTGATCTGTTTTTGAGAATTGAATTGAGAATTGGGGTTTGTAACTAATTAAAATTGAATTTCCGCTAGATAATTTTAATTGATCATAAAATTGACAAAAAAACCTATTCATCCCCTCATCTTGGCTATTTTCACTATCGTCTAGGTAATTTCACAAACCTTGAAGACGAAGAACAACAAGCACATCAAAGTTCATGTCGTTATTCCTCAATAACTCAAGAAATAAAAGAAAAAATGTCCAAGATCAAGCTTCATCAGCACTCGATTAGAAATCAAAGAAAACGATTCAAGATCAAGTCTGACAACCCTTGAATCCTTCTAAACAATCGGTTCATGAAAAAGCTCTGACGGCCCTTGGATTAGACCAACAAAGGAGATTGAATAAGAGGATTATTTTCTTTCTATTGTAAAGAATATAACAGATGATTGTAATACCATTGATTTTAAATTAATAAAATTCTGATTTGTCGCATCTTTCGTTCCTATATTTTCGGACTCGAATTTTGTTGTCTACAGGGGGAAAAAATGAATTTTAGAAAATAATAGCTTACCAAACTTGTGGGAATTTAAAGAAAAAAATTATGGGCTATTATCACAAAACCCCGAGGTTTTACCAAATTATCATATTAACCCTTGGCATATCAAATAACCCCCTAAAGTTTGCAATTTGATCAATCTCCCCCTCCACCATTAAATTGGTAAATGATTAATTTAATTTACACCCCTCAAGTTTGACAATCTTCATTTATACCTCTTATTTTTTCAAACTCATATCATTTACACCCCTTATACCTAAATTACCCTCAAACTTGAGATATATGGTATTTGGAAACAAGGTTTACTATCATCATATTTTATTATCCAAACAACGCATTAATTTTTTATTTTGGCATAAATCAAAAAATAAATTCATTTATAGTAGTTCAAAATATTTTTTACTAATTGTTTTTGAAATAAAAAAAATTAGTCTCTCAAACACATTTTGGCATAAACAATTAGGGTAAAATATGTTTTTTCAAAAAAAATAACATATTTTACCCTTTTTTTTATATTTTACCTTAATTGGTAGTTCGAAAAAAATTATTTCGGAATTAATTTATTTTTTATTTTTTGAAACAAATATTTTACTTTATTTTTTTATGCCAAAATGTGTTTGATGGACTTAATGTTTCTAAATAAAAAATAAATAGGGTAAAAAATATTTTGAACTACCAATTAAATTTGTTTTTTGTTTTTTAAATATGTTTTTACATATTTTACTATAAACGAATTAGTTTGAGGGTAATTTAGGTATAAGGGGTGTAAATGATGTGGATTTCAAAAAATAAGGGGTATAAATGAAGATTATCAAACTTGAGGAGTGTAAATTAAATTAATTCTTTAAATAATAATTTAAATAATTAAATTTATATTCAGTTTTGTAACATAAACAAAAAGTCTCGTGAGGGTTAAATAGACTACCCACAACTTCTTTATAATATTTAATTAAAACATATTCATTAATATACTTAACCATTAACTAGGAAATGATATAATCTATAGAATAAATGCAAGCAAATAAATCCTACTTTTACAAAACAATAATTATTTCATATTAGCATCAAGAATGGTCTTCACTAGTGACTAAACTTAATTAATCTTTACTTTTAGAGCCAATAATACTCTATGTTCTATGAACTTTCTCTATAGCACATCTCCATATATATGTTTTTTTTTTCTTCGGAGAAGGCTTTCCTCTCTCTTTTTGCTTTTCCCTCTCATATATATTTTTATTTTATTAATTATTTCTTTTCTTGGAGAAGGCTTTCTTCTCCTATTTGTTTTTTCCACTCATTTTTTCGATATGTCATTCTCCACTCTTTAATACTGTATCATTTAAGAGAGAGAATGTTTACGTATTTATTTTCTATCTTCCATAATATGTATATATATATTTTTTTCTCTTTCTTTCTAGAGATAATACCTTATATGTTCATAAAAGAAGTTATATCATGTGCATGTGCTTATAAGTCAAGATTGTCTTTTCTATTTTTAATTTCACCAAATTTACTCACCTATGGAGAACCACTTCTTTCCACCTTTCTAATTTAACTATTATTCTAAAAAGTATAAAATAATCACATACATTTATTTTCTAGACTAGTCTCATATCCTAATTAACTCACAATTTTAATCAAGAATATGTTTAAATAAAAATAAATATAGAAAATAAGATTTAGAATAATATAATAAATATGTATTTTACATAGATACTTATATTTATATATAAGTTAGTAAGAAGAAAAATCACTATATAAATCTATATATAGATAAAAGATCTTTTGTTTTTGTTTTTTTTTTTTCTGCCGAATGATCGCAACAACAACCGATCGATCGGTTAACATTTTATATGTTTTTAAACACTAGCCTCCAGTAGCTTACTGCAGTTTTTTTTTTCATTTTCTTTTAAAAAAATTATATTTCTTATATTCATGTCTACACTATTCCACCCCCCCCCCCCCCCCCCTCCCCTCCCAAACTTGAATTGAACCATGTCCTCATGGTTATAATAAATGTAAAAACATAGGGATAGAACAATATTACCACTTAATTTGAGCAAGATTTTCGAAAGGTGACGAAATCTCCCCCAAACTTGTTGTGTACCATAATCTGCATTCGTATCAAGACTAAAACCAAGATCATAGTATATTTATTGCATTTAGACAAGGAATATAAAGGAATGGAAACTTTTATTGATGACATAAAATTAAAGATAGTTCGGCCAAAGGCCTACAAGAAATTAAAAGTTGCAAGAAAATAAAAATAGCCTAATTCTAGAACTTGAAATAATACAAGAACAAAAGTAATTTATTCCATTCCTAGCAATAATCTTCATCTATTTATTCTAAACCATTCTCTACTCCATTTAGTACGCATTTCCTCATCTAGCTCAACCCCAAAAGACCTTGAACCATAGTATTTGGTAAATGCTTCACATTCATCTTCCTTGTCATACATATCCCCTCCCAACTCATTTTCAAGAATTTTGCTAATAAGAAAAGGATAAGGGAGCCTCCAATCATTAACAAATGGGTCATCTCTTTCCACTATCATTTCCATATGTAACCTTATGTTTTCAATAATTAAATCCGGAAATGACACCCAATATCCCATATATAATTTATAAATCAATTCCACCATACTTCAATAACGAAGCAATCCATCTTGGTTAGGGTAAATTTGATTCATCAAAATGGAGTCTAAAGCCCAATAATTGATATTTAGATCATGCTTGTCCATCAATTACACTCCTTCTGGAATTTCAAAACCATTACAAATTTCTCTTACCATCTCTACAAAAGAAAGCAAAAGATTAGGTGGCATAGTAAACTGATCTCACCATTCTTCAGGAAGTTCTCTTGGAATCTCCCATTCTCTAGCTATCATATCCGCATTAGTTAAGATGGAATCAAAATTATACTCTATCCACACAGAGAGAACAACTCCATCGTTTGTTTCCACAATCATCATATTTCTATAGAATTGACATACTATGTTGGGGAAAACGATATTGGAACTAGCAATCAAAAGGTTCATCAACCCTCGATTTAGAAGTAATATGAAAGCAAAATGGAAACGAGGGTGATCTAATTGATTAGCTAGAAATGTCACCTCATATCCTAACTCATGTAAATAAAGGGCATCAATGCTTGGGTTATCAAGAGGAGAATAGTCGGGTTCTTCTTCATGAGCAACATCATCAATAGCTAAGATATGCTCAATCCTAACCCCTTCATTAGGAAAGTTTGAAGCAACAAATGAAAAAGGTAAAGAGGGAAAAGAAGAAGAAATGATAATTATTTCAACCATTATGCTAGTATTCTTATATATGGATGAAATAATATGAACTGTTTAACTAGTATATTTATAAAGATATAAGGTGATTAATTAGTCAGGGCATTGGTTTGATTGAAAATAAAAGAATCAGTCTTACAAAGTGATAAAAATACATTACTATATTAGTTTATATTGACTACCCTAATGACCTAATCGTATTCTGCCGCATGATATTCGATCGATCGAAATTTCCCGAAAAATAATATGTTTTTAGTATTATTTTTATTTTTATTAAAAAGAAAAATTATAATAAAAGTTAGTTTTATATTAAAATAAATACACAAATATAATATGCTAGTGGTCATTATTTATCGTCAATGACCTAACGAGGTATCATTTTATCTTAATCAGAATCATATGTGGAATCTATTAAATTAACAGATTCCACCATACCTATGTTAATATCATGTTCATAATAATGTTTTAATCGTTGGCCATTAACCTTAAAATGATTTCCACTTTTGGGATCCTCTAATTCTACGGCTTCATGTGGATATGCAGTAATAACTGTATAAGGTCCATCCCATCGGGATCGAAGTTTTCCAGGAAAAAAATTTAATTTTGAATTAAACAACCAAACTTTTTGACCTGATTCAAATGTCTTATAATGAATATGTTTATCATGGAACACTTTTGTTTTGGCTTTGTAAAGTTTAGCATTCTCATAAGTATCATTCCGTATTTCGTCCAACTCATTTAATTGTATTTTTTTATGTGCCCCTGCCTGTTTTAAGTCAAAATTTAATCTTTCTCTTGCCCAATATGCTTTATGTTCTAATTCCACAGGAAGATGACACGTTTTTCCATAGACTAATCTATATGGAGTAATACCAATATGTCATGCCCCAAATTCCTAGAGCTCAGAAAACCGAACCTAAGAACTAAGGGAGTGAACGAAAGTGAAAGAAATGAGAACCAATGACATTCAATCATCAAACACCCACAAAAGGGTAGAATGATCTGATACCATGCTGTCACGCCCCTAAAGGGTGACGCAAGCCAAACGACTACTAGAGTCAACAATAACAAAGAAAGTACATGGAATATCAATAAGAATATACTCCATGCCAACGCGAATACTAAAAACTCAATAGTATCCTCAGATACCAACAGACACGCTCCTAAATCTCTAAGACTCCCGAACTGAGACATCCAAGGAATCCAAGATGTGATCCTTAATACGAATGACCAACTAAGACATCATTAACCATGAAAACATATGGGTTAATGATAGAAATGGTATATTCCATACCCAAATGACTAAAAAACAAAGCAGCGGAATCTAACGAAAATCCGGCAAAATTCCGTTTGTAAATGGAACATCCGGACAACCAACCACAACACAATAACCTGCCCAAAGCAATTCAATAATCACAATGGCTTCCAAGCCCTACATTCATCAATCCTACTAGGGCCGAGGTAGTGGAAAGAAACCAAAACCCCTCCAAATCCTCTATAATCAACAGAGCCACAAATGCTTGAATATGAATACAGTAAAGCACCTAGTTGTGCAGAATAAATACAATAACCATCAGAAAGAATAAATACAGGAACTAAAGGATACATCAACAGGGATATGCCAATAGACTGGCTCCCAAAAGAAAATACATAACAATCCCATAACAATGGGTAGAGAAACTGAAAGTGGATACCTATCATCCCCAAACCCCGTCGTGTTGCAACCGTAACCGCATCACCCAACGCAACTCCAAACCTGTAACAAGAAAACCAAGGAAAACTGCCGTTGCACCGCATCCTGCCCATAGCCGTATATTTCCTGTAACCTGGCGTGGGAATACCAGGGAGCAAATGAAATACCCCTGTGAGCAAATAAGCTCAGTGGGAAAGGATACTCTAACTACCACATCCTCTAATAGTTTAGGTAATGCTAAACCACCCAGTGAGATACATAGCCCACAACATAACCCAACCACGAAAACCCAAGGTACGCACTCATATACTATCGTACGTAAGTATATAACGGAGATATATATATATATACACACACATATATATATACAAGTATACATGTATAAGTATGCAACCTGAGTCTACAAGGTACAACTACGGCTCATACTCCAAGTACCAAAACCGGTAGTCTACACTACTCTCACCAACATATACTAAGTACACAACACCTGAGTCACACCTCACAAATCATCAATTACTCACAACACAGATCAGAAGATCCAACAGAGGAGATCACACTCACCTCTAATATCCACAGGAAACAAAATCCACCACTAGTACCAAGGAAGGCTCAAATCCCACACCCCGATAACATATGAAGGAAAACACCCATGTCCTTGCGTACTAATAACCATCATCAATATATATATATATATATATATATATATATATATATATATATATATATATATATATATATATATAACAAACCTCATTCCATTCCTAGAGAAAGTCTACCTCTCAAGTACTGGGTCACCTTAATCATATCATCACATAAACACCTCAATTGCTATTTCCAACAATGTCAATAAATCACCAACACTCTCACTAAGGATAAGAAAAACCACGTAAGAGTCAAGAACCCAAGCAAGGGAAAAGAAGTCCCAATGCCAAACCAAAAGATGACCGAGACAACAACGTCAAGGTTAAGAACACTCCAGTGTTTAAGCAAAACACTCGAACAAGGAAACCAAAGCAAGAGAAAGAAATACCAATGCTAACCAATAGATAACCGAGACAACAATGTCAAGGTTAAAACACCACAAGTGTTTAGGGAAACAACCGAACAAGGAAACCAAAAATAAATGGCCGAGAATAAAGGTTATAAAAAGATGAATCCAGGGATTCAATAGTTTTTAAGAAAAATATTTTTAAACTCGAACCAACCCATTTGGTATCCATGCCCCTAACGTAAGAAAAACTCATATCACCTAGGTGGTGACACCAACAATCAAGAAAAGTGAAAGGCAACACTATATGTGTGCACTGAACAACACCAAGCCTCATAACCGAGACTTAGAAATGAATCAAAGAAAAGGTGAAACAAGGAACCACCTTTCAAAACACTACGGGTTGAGATTTTGAGAAAGAAGTCTCAAAATCTCATAATCTTAAGTAATAAAATAGTTTTCTTTTAGAAAACCACACAGTAAAAATGACCGTCTTGCCCCCGGTCTCCGTCAGTTGTCATTACCGGCTTGTAGAGTTTAAAACCTTTTTAAAGAAGATCCTAAGATCTTTTATGAGTATTAAAACTTTTCATTTCTACGGGGGTAGGCGAAAACGGGTTTTTCCTTTTAAATACAAGAGTTTACTTCAAAACTTAGAAAACACCGTTTTCAAAATGACAGCCAAATAAGAGAAAACACAACTCTATGGATTCCTATAATGTCCAAGAGGACAATAAGGGAAGAACAATACGTTGGACTCACGGAACACAACAATTCGTTTCCAACTCCACAACATCAAGTGACACCACGAGGACGAGGCTCGACACCACGCCGTAACCACTGACTCAAGGACTGGCATACAAGTCAACGACTACTTACTGGCGTACAAAACACAGTACAAGGAATGCTTAGGGGAATGAACTAAGCACTAGAACCAAGAATGTCAAGCTACAGTACCTCGAGTACTTAATAAAGTCACTCAACCATAACCCCTACTCACCAATATAAATCTCAACTACAGTTGATAGCCTATTCCTCAAAAGTGAAAGACACCTAAAGGTCCACACTACAACTCACAATCTCATCACCCGCCTTCTCGAATGCCCCAATTCATAACTGATACAAAAATCAATCTCTAACCTCCAATCTCTAACAAGGTCACCCAACTGACCACGACTACAAATCTACTAACCATAGTCACGAGACTACTAACCACAATCACAAGACTACTAACTGCCTCCTCTAAGGCCTCAACCTTAAAATCAACTCTACGGTCTCCACTAGCCTCAACCAACCACAGAAATCACAACGTCAATATACCTAACCTCCCCTAAAGGCATAAATGTATATGACAACAAGTATAAAGATTATAATCCATTATACCTTTTAAATTACCACATTTACTTCGTGTTTCACATTATTCATTTCCGGTTGAGCATTTATAAAATATGAATTAAATATACAATATTCATAAATTAACATGCTCCAACATAAATATGCACATATCAATAGATCACATGATGATATGCAACGCACCGTACTCACAGACCGCCTGTAGTACACACACACAAAAACATACCCTTCCCAAGGGTACTGGATCATTCTCCACCATTCCCCTGAGGATACAAGCTCACTAAGGAAGGTAGACTCATCGAACCGTACATCCCAAGTGCTTTTGACACTTACACTTTTAATCGGGAAGACGTGCTCCACGACCTAGTCGCGCACTAGGACCTTGGACAATATGTCCTCCCCCTATCGTCTGCGTTTCTCAGCTTTTTAGTTCTGTGGGAGCAAGAAGCACCCCCTGGCCAGTTGTTTCGACGATCCAAACACAAACGTCTACTCGTGCCTCACGCACAAAGGAAGTAGACCACACCAAATGAATCTCTCTGCAAATGGTGAAATCATGCACTAACACCCATGTCTCACAATACATGGTGTACGCAATAAAATCATGTCCAACATAAATATGTCATGCATCATATTTACGAAAATACCCACATGGTAATATCAACATAAATCTCAAATCTCTGTACATGTTTTTAAAAATATATTAAAGCATTTAAATCGTGAGAAAATAGATTCATGTTCTAAACAATATATTTTCTTTAATTCTTTAGAAAATATTTCAATTTCAATTAACATGTCTTTTTAAAATAATTTAAACAATCATTTCACGTATACCAAAAGAATCCTAGCATATCGTCTAAGCTTTTCGAATCTCTAATAACTCATTTAAATTCGTAAGGGTTTCTAAGCCGTCTATTCTTATTTAATTTAAATAATAATATTATTTAATCACATAGGAATAATTTAATAAATTTTCTTAAATTAATCCCTAAGTCCATTCCGATTCTAAACAATTTATAGATATTTAAACTAGCAATTTAATATATCTATATTAAATTAAATAAGGGTTTGCACCCCTAAACTACTTCAATAATGTGGAGTGAGAAATATAATTTCCCACCTAATTATACGTTACCGAACAGTCCGAAACAGCACAGTACCGGCGCCCGAATATGAAACCCGCCGACCAAAATCGCCCGAAAACTATTTCGAATATATCGAAATGTCCGTCTCGACAACCTATACGATATATACGAAGCCCATTAATAATAGGTTAATTAATTTGAGTAAATCTAAATTAACCCAAACAAAAACTAAAATGCGATTTCCGGGCAAATCGTTCAACGTAAAATCACGAAATTAATGTATGATGAATACTACGTATATACGGAGCTACTCACCAAAAATTGGCTCAAACCGATTACCGAAAAGTCGCCGAGCTGTCGCTCAAAGGTCTGGCCGAACCGCCCCTGCTCGCGTCCACGCGCGGCTGTCCAGCCGCGGCCTTGCCCTTGCGCCACCGTGCGCGACTACCAGACCGCCACCACTGGACCACCACGCCGTAGCCGCCCTGCCGTCATCGTCCGCCTCGCCATCGCAGTTGCTACAGCGGCGGCGAACCGGTCGCCTGTACCAAGTGCGACCCCTTGCTCCAGCCGGTTCCGGTCTCTCTCTCTCTCTCCGGCAACAATGGAGGATGGAGAAGCAGGTCCAGTCGTTCGTCTAGGAGAAGGAAGAAGATGGAGCATGTCGTTTTGGTGTGGAGAAGGAGAAATGTCCAGGTCTGTATATACATATACATATATATATGACCTAATTGCGAAAGCAACCCTCAAAACTTCCATAATTGCAAACAAACCCCACTTCAATATATATATAATTAAATATATATATATATATATATATATAATAAGTCCCAATAATTACCGGAAGCCTCCAATTAATATTGCGTCAACCCGTAAGTCCGCAGGACGCCCAATAACCAAATTAGTCCGAAAGAATTACACCGGGTTAGGAACCCAACAACCGGAACACCGAAAAAATAGATTAATACGCTTCACACCGGATCCGTAAAAGTACTAATACCGTAACCGAAATAATCAAAACGATATCGTGTAGTCGAGGATAAGAATTCGCGTAGTCGTCAAAGAGAAACCGGAATGTCGTCCAGTCGACTTTAAACTAAACGCGAAAAATTTACAGGTATCAAATACCAAGAATAAATAATACGTCATGAACAAGTGACGTCATTACTGAAATTAAAATTATAAATAATTTCAGTAAAAAGAATAATAACACGGGGTGTTACACAATAAGTGTTTAGTAAGCAGTTCTATATGCCCAAAGTGCTGATAGGTGCTCAATACTGTCCATTTTAGGGCCCTATCTTGCTTTAGATATGTCCTTACGTTCCGTTATTTGGTATTTTTATGTCGTTTGTGTGTTTAAGCGTGTTTCAAAAGCTTAATAAAGATTACGAGCTAACTTTGGTGAATTAACTAGATAAGTGCTTGTGTGTATCCAAAAGAGAGAGACAAAAAGAGGTATTTTGAAGAGAAAAATATCTCCCGGAGGGCGAAATTGTCATTTTTCGGAGCTACAACTTCAAGATTCATATCGAGGGAGTCAAGGGGGTTTAAACAGAGCAATTATCAAGAAACGTTAGTTCCGGGGATTTTGCTACGCATGCCCTATGCTTCCAGTAACTAAAAGTGGCTAGAAAGTGCCATTTTTACACTTGAAGAGTAGCTACCTACGCTTGGAGCGTAGCTAAGCGTAGCTACGACATGAACAATGTTTTCAGCACAATTTTTCAGTCAACTTTGGATAGTCATATCTCAGTCCAAATTGGTCTAAATGAGGTGAGTCTTAAGCCTATCATCAAGATATTGAAGTCATTTTTCCAACGATATATAACAAACCTCCATACAATATGTGTAACTCAAGATATGATCAAAAGAGTGAGAGGTGTCCTGCAGAAAAAGCTGAAAATTTCATATTCGGGCCAAAATCTTATTTTGACCCGGATTGATCCTGTTTTATCCGGATGACTTTAAGTTCGACCCCAACACCTCTATAAATGTAATATAAACATATTATATATCAAATATTAGGGTTTTTCTTGGTTGGGTGTGAAATTACGAAAAATGGTAATCTTAATCCACAAGTTAGGGTTTCCCTTGGCTTTTTCTATAAATACCAAGTTTTGCTACATATCTAAGGGACTTCTCTCTACATAATTTTGGAAACTTCTCTCCACATAATTTTGGGACTTATTTCTACCCAATTTTCAGATTCATATCATTCAAAGGGAGGAGTCATTCCAGACCTAAAGCTCCGGAGAAGAAGACCATGGAGGGCGTTTCTACATCAACGATGTGACTCCTTCTACCATGAGCAACTAATTCGGTATCTAGGGTTTTCTAGCAAAATCCTAGCCAAGTAATGTAGTTCTTTTATTTGTTTCAATTGTAACGAGGGAAAACTGTGATCATACTGTGAAGATTGTAGTAGATGAGAGACCATTTTTATTCTTGATACAAGTTTATATATTTATCCTGATTCTTGCCTTAGACTGAATGAATATATTTATCTTACACAATCATGGTTATTTACTATGGGCTGGAACTCGAATGCTTAACTTATGATTTTCTACACAATGGTGGTAATAAAACTTGAAACCCTAGGTTAACACAGTTCATGCCTTGGCGATTTAATATAGACATGCTTTAGTTTATTTTCATGCATTAGGAGTAGATTAGTGTAATCTAATTGGCATGTACTAGTTAGGTCAGTCATGAGATAGGTTGTCGCAATCCGGTTGATGGTAATCCTTTTTGGGGTTGTATTTAGCTATTTGTGGTACGACCTGATTCACAGTTATGGATCGCCCTCTTGCAATTGAGTGAATTGAGAATCATATTATGTGGTTAGTGGTGGAGTATGGAAACCCTAGATTTTATTTATATTGTTCTTGTCTTAAATTATCTTTACTTGTTTTCATAGTTAATTAGTTAATTAATTTCAAAATGACAAACCATATTTTTTTAGCAATTTAAGAATATTACTTTACTAGAATTCAGAATACGACTTAGTCTATGTGGGATCAATAACCTTTCACAAGCTGAACTATACTATAATACGATTCGTGCACTTACGATAGGTAAAACCTAAGCCGTCACAAGGGGGCGTTTTTAACACATATTTTTAGCACACCCCGACGAACATCAATTTTTTGGCACCGTTGTCGGGGACTAACGGATATTCTGAATTTTAGTAATTTAGTATACTTGAATTGTTTGTATTGTATTATATCAAAAGTTGAATTTTGTGTTTTTGTGAGGTACACTGAAAAGCGCAAAGGGAATCGCCGGAGCAGTGATGATTGCATCGTTGGACCACTTATGAGTTTTAGTGCATCTTAATTTTACGCATAATTTTAGCTTTTTATTTTATGTCCATAGTTTTTTATTATAAAAAAAAAATCTGCACAGTTTTCATATAAACTGTCAAAAAGTCCAATTTTCGCAAAAGGTGAGATAGTTTTTAGTGGAAATGGTCCAATAAACAAAACTCATTATATAATAGTGAGCCCAGTTGAGTTTTGACCGAAACACGTTGTTTAGGACCTCAAAACCCCGATTTTGTGATTATCAGAAAAAAAAAAAATGTATAATGGTTATACTAATTCGGCGAATGTTTTATTTTATGATTCATACAACCCGGATTGGAGATATCATCCCAATTTCCAATACCAACAATCAGGTATAGGAAATTCATATCAAAGCTTTAATGAGGATTCACGATATTTTGATCATGGATTAGGGTATCGATCGTATAGTCAAGATTATTATCCTTAACCATCGAATTAATTCCAATTTGAAGAGTCAAGTGCATATTCATGTCCGGAGCCATGTTCTGTTGAAGATAAATTCTTAGCCCATTTGAGAGAAATCAGAGCAAACCCCCGTCCGGAGTCATTGTCTTCCAATGACCAATTCTTAGTATCTATGAGGAAAATTGAGACCCCTCAAAATTTTGAGGAGATCACATACAGTGGAGATAATTCATACTTTCCAAACACTGAAAATCCTCAACCAAGTTTCAATAGAAGCCAACAACCATTCAATGCTCAAGATTTTTAGTCCAATAATACCTAATCATTCCAACCACTCAACCAAAATCCACCTCAGTTTCAAAGTCAAAATTCATTGTCTCAACCACCTAATTTTGAGGATGAAATTTTGAGTGCCTTGAGAGAGTTTAACAACCAATCTCAGACAGCCACCCAATTACTGAACTCAAATGCCCAACTATTGAACTCTCATTCTCCAGCCTTGACTAAGATAGCAACCCGAATAGGGCAACTAGCTGCTACTTTAATGAGAATGGAGGAAGTGCAAAATCAAGGGGTAGATAATTTTGAAGATGAGGAAGATGGGTACAGTGAAAAAGAGGAAAGTTTTAAAATTATGAGTGACGTTGCATATGACGAGTGTGAGCAAACCATTCCTTTACCACAAGAGCCAAAAGAGACACCATATGAACCTAAATCAATATTTACCCAATGTATCGATGAGTTATGTTTTGAAGATAAACAAGGAAGGGATGAGTACTATGTAATTGAAGGGATTGATGAGGAGGTGAAGGACCCATTACCTTATTATGTGCTTGATGTCTTGCTTGTTGATGAGTGTTCACAATGGACACCATGGACTGATTTACTTCCCACATTTGCTCCACCATGTGGTGGAAGTGTTGCATAGAGAAAGGGTGTTAGATAGCCCTTTGCGGAGTTGTCATGCCAAAGACGTTAAACATTGGTCCTATGCTGTGAAAGTTAGTTTCTAACATCGGTTTGTAGAATAGTAGGTCATTTATTTTTGCAAATTTCAATTTTTAGAGATTATAGGCCCTTAAGGCCAAATCATGTTTATTTATTTTAAAAAAAAAAAAAAAAAAAAAAAGAAAACCTTATTCCTTGTGCTAGATTGAGTAATGATTTCTGAAAAGCAATGATTATATTTCTTCTTCTCTTGCTATGATATTGGGTATTTGTGTTTTGTTGAATATTTCTACAGGTGACTCGATTCAAGTTTGGGGGGAGGAGAACAAGCACAAAGAGTTGAAATTCTGGAATTGCGCTTCAAGGGTAACTATATTCTTTCTCATGAGTATAATGGTGAAACATGAGGACATGGTTTAAATTAAGTTTAGGGGGAAGGAATAGTTGGTTGTATAGTTAGTATAGGGAATGATTGAAAAAAAAATGAAATTGAAATTTTATTTTTGAAAATTTGAAGAATTTTTGGAAAAATTCTTTGTTTTCATGCAAGATTGATTTGTATTACAATTTAATTGAGTTTTTGTATATGATACATGAGTAGTATGTGTTGTGATATTCCCGTTCATGAGAGTAATGATTAGACCGAGTTAGTAAAATGATGTGGTTTTACATGGGTGAGTGAATTAGTTAAATTGAAACTGAAAAGGACGATCATGACCTATAAGCACACAAGCACACATTCACTATGGAAAAAATAGTTAATCTTTGACTATGTAGTTGAAAAAATAATTTTTCCACAATAAAATGGGAGAAGGGGAGATGTTATAGTTGAAATGGAGATAGTTGAAAATTTATTTTGAGAAAATAAAATGCAAAAAATAGTTCTTCGATCTAAGTAACCGGGCATTGGTATCACCAATATCATTGTTCGCGTAAAAATGGGAGAAAATTAATGAGCATAAATCTCAATAAGAAGCTAAGGCCCAGTTGGTAGGGACTAAAAAACCTCGCTGGAAAGTCCGGAACTTAGAAAGACAAAAATGGATGAAAAGTGGAATGATGAACACGAAGAGTTGTCTGGATTGGGAGTAGAGAATAACAAAGTCATTTACTTTAGTGGGGATCATTCATGACACAAAGCTCGAGATAGTTATTGTCGGTAGTGAGTAGGAGTATTTGCATCCATATTGTCTTTTTCATTGTATCATAATTTAATTGACTTGTGTGTGAACTTATGAGTGTGTGGTTACCGAGAACTGAGATGTTTATAGGTACCATCACTGGAAACCTTCATGAGACGTCACTCATCCACTAGGGGTAACCTAGGGTTTTACAAGGCTTGTTACACATGCTAAGTGTAATCATCGACTCTCACGAAAGCAAGGGATTGGGTTAGATTAGCTAGATTAGTTAGATTAGAAATCATCACATAAATAGTTTTCCTGAGTTCATTGCTAAGGTACTAGCAATATGTAAGTTTGGGGGTGTGATAGGTGCTCAATATTGTCCATTTTAGACCCCTATCTTGCATTAGATATGTCGTTACATTCCGTTATTTGGTATTTTTATGCCGTTTGTGTGTTTAAGAGTGTTTCAGAAGTTTAATGAAGATTATGAGCTAACTTTGGTTAATTAACTAGAGAAGTGCTTGTTTCTATCCAAAAGAGAGAGCAAAAGATGTGTTTTCAAGAGAAAAGTGTATCCCAGAGGGTGAAAATGTCATTTTTCGTAGCCGCAACTTCAAGAATCATATCGAGGGAGTCGAAGGGGTTCAAACGAAGCAACTATCAAGAAAAGTTGGTTCTGGGGATTTTGCTACACATGCCCTACGCTTCTAGTAGCTAAAAAAGTGCCATTTTTACGCTTGAAGCGTAGCTACCTACGTTTCTCCCTACACTTGGAGCGTAGCTGCGGCATGAACAGTGTTTTCAACATAATTTTTCATTCAACTTCGAACAGTCATATCTCAGTAAAAAACGGTCCAAATGGAGTGATTCTTGAGCCTATTATCAAGATCTTGAAGTCATATTTCCAAAGACATATTAAACGCCTCCATCAAATGTGTGTAAATTCAAATATGATCAAAAGAGTAAGAGGTGTTCTGCAGAAAAAGCTAAAAATTTCAAATTCGGGACAAAATCCTCTTTTGACCCAGATTGATCCGTTTTGACCCAGATGACTTTAAGTTCAACCTCAACACCTCTATACATGTAATATACACTTATTATACATCAAATATTAGGGTTTTACTTGGTTGGGTGTGAAATTACGAAAAGGGTAATCTTATTCCACAAGTTAGGGTTTCCTTTGGCTTTATCTATAAATACCAAGTTTTGCTACAGATCTAAGGGACTTCTCTCTACATAATTTTGGGGACTTCTCTACACATAATTTTGGGACTTATTTCTACCCAATTTTCAGATTCATATCATTCAAAGGGATGAGTCATTCAAAACCTAGAGCCCCGGAGAAGAAGACCATGAAGGGCGTTTCTACATCAACGATGCAGTCACCTTCTACCATGAGCAACTAATTCAGTATCTAGGATTTTATAGCAAAACTCTAGCCAAGTAATGTAGTTCTTTTATTTGTTTCAATTGTAACGAGGGGAAACTGTGACAAAACTGTGATGATTGTAGTAGATGAGAGACCGTTTTTATTCTTGATACAAGTTTATATATTTATTATGATTCTTGTCTTAGACTGAATGAATATATTTATCTTACACAATCATGGTTATTCACTATGGGCTGGAACTCGGATGCTTAACTTATGATTTTCTATACAATGGTGGTAATAAAACTTGAAACCCTAGGTTGACACAAGTCATGCCTTGGCGATTGAATATAGATATGTTTTAGTTTATTTTCATGCATTAGGAGTATATTAGAGTAATTTAATTGACATGTACTGGTTAGGTCAGTCATGAGATGGGTTATTGCAATCCGGTTGATGGTAATCCTTTTTGGGGTCGTATTTAGCTATTTGCAGTACGACCTGATTCACAATTATGGATCGCCTTCTTGCAATTGAGCGAATTGAGAATTATATTATGCGATTAGTGGTGAAGTATGGAAACCCAAGATTTTATTTCTATAGTTCTTATCTTAATATATTTTTACTTGTTTTCTTTGTTAATTAGTTAATTAATTTCAAAATGACAAACCATATTTTTCTAGCAATTTAAGAATATTATTGTACGAGAATTAAGAATACGACTTATTCTCTGTGGGATCGATAACCTTTCACAAGCTGAACTATACTACAATACAATTCGTGCACTTGTGATAGGTAAAACCTAAGTTGTCATAAGGGGCCGTTTTTAAGACATATTTAGCACACCCCGATGGACATTAAGTGCTTCATTTAATCTATTTGCCCAATCTTTTCGGTCAGGACGCACTGTTTTTTTAAGGATCTATGTAATTTCTTTATTTGAAAATTCTGCTTGACCACTAGTCTGAGGATAATAAGCGGTGCCTACTTTATGTGTTACGGAATATTTTTTACGCAAAATTCCGAAATATTTATTACAAAAATGTTTTCCTCCATAACTAATTATAGCTCATGATGTCCCAAACCTAGTCAACACATTGGACTGTAGGAATTTAATAACTGTTTGATGGTCTATTTTCTTAGTTGGTACGGCTTCAACCCATTTAGACACATAATCAACTGTAACTAAAATATATTCAAATTCTTGTGACTTTGGGAATGGACCCATAAAATCTATTTCTCAAATGTCAAATAATTTTATTATAAGAATTGGGTTTTGAGGCATTTGATTTCTTCGCGATATTGCACCTAAAGGTTGACACCTATCACATTTCTTACAATATTTGTATGCATCTTTAAATATTGATGGCCAATAGAATCCACTCTATAGAACTTTCATTGTTGTCTTTTTGGCTCCGAAATGACCACCACATTCAAGGGTATGACAAAATTTTAAAATACTTGTTACTTCACTCTGAGGAACAAACTTCCTAATGATTTGATCTGGACAATACTTAAATAATAATGGATCCTCCCATATATAATGTTTAGCTTGTGAAAAGAAATTGTCATTTTTCCTACTTTGTCCAACCCGTAGGTATTCTATTAGGTGCTAAGTAGTTAACTATATCTGCATACCATGGGATCTCTAAACTTACATGGAACAATTGTTCATCCGAGAATGAATCTTTTACAGGTGTATCATTCTTGGTTGTTTTGACTATTAATCTTGACAAATGATATGCTACTACATTCTCGGTACCCTTTTTATCTCTGATTTCTAAATCAAATTATTGTAAAAGTAATATCCATCTAATTAATTGAGGTTTTGAGTCTTTCATTGATAAGAGACATTTTAGTGTTGAATGGTCAGAGTACACTATAACCTTAATTCCCAATAAATATGATCGAAACTTATCCAAAGCATATACTACGACCAATAATTCTTTTTCTGTGGTAGTATAATTCATCTGAGCTTCAGTAAGGGTCTTACTAGCATAATAAATAGCATGTGGTATTTTCTCTTATCGTTGCCCTAGAACTGCTCCAATAACATTGTTTGAAGCATCGCACATTAGCTCAAAGGGACCAGTCAGGGGGTTGCATAATTGGTGCAGTGGATAATAAATTTTTAAGTATCTCAAAAGCTTTATGACATTCTGCGTTAAACTCAAATGGTGCATCTTTTACTAATAGACCACATAGTGGTCTTGCTATTTTACTAAAGTCTTTAATAAAATGTCGGTGAAAACCTGTATGACCTAAGAATGATTGTATTTGCCGTACAGTTGTAGGTGAAGGTAGGTTAGAGATTAATTATATTTTGGCTTTATCTACCTCAATTCCTCATTTTGAAATAATGTGACCCAACACTATTCCTTCTCGAACCATAAAATGACTATTTTCCCAACTTAAAATAAGATTAGTTTCTTTACATCTTTGTAATAACAATGTTAGATGTTTTAAACATTCGTCAAAGGAGGTTCTGAAGACTGAAAAATCATCCATAAATACTTCCAAAAATTTCTCCACCATATCAGAAAAGATTGACATCATACATCTTTGGAAAGTGGCTGGTGCATTGCATAAACCAAATGGCATTCTTTTATATGCAAAAGTACCATAAGGACAGGTAAACATAGTTTTCTCTTGATCCACGGGGTCAATTGCTACTTGGTTGTATCCCGAATAACAATCTAGAAAACAATAATAACTCTGCCCTACTAACCTTTCTAGAATTTGGTCAATAAAAGGTAGTGGAAAATGATCTTTTCTAGTGTGAGAATTCAACTTTCTATAATCAATGCATACACGCCACCCTCTGGTGGTGCATTGAGGAATTGACTCTCCCATTATATTGGGTACTACAGTGATACCATACTTCTTGGGTACTACTTGTGTTGGACTTACCCATGTGTTATCAGAAAATTGGGTAGATTATTCATGCGTCTGGTAATTTCACAACTTCTTTTTTAACTACTTCCTTCATATTAGGATTCAATTTTTTTTCCATCTCTCTAAAGGGTTTAGCGTCTTTTTCTAAATGAATATGATGCATACAAATGGAAGGATCTATTCCTTTTAAATTAGCTACACTCCACCCTATTACTTCTTTATTCTCGCTCAAAACATTTACTAAACTATTTTCATGTTCCGTATTTAACTGTGCATGAATGATTACAGGTAATGTTTTTTCTAGTCCTAAGAATACATATTTCAAGTGTTTAGGTAATTCTTTTAATTCCAACTTAGGTGGTGTTATTAATGAGGGTATTGGGGGTGTACTTGATAGGGTTGGTAATGGTTCCTTAGGTGCCCTCCATGGTGGTAGTCCTATAGATTGTTCAATGATAGAGATATCCTCTAATTTGGGTAGATGCTGACTATTTAGTGGCTCAATATAATCATCTAACATTTCATCACTGCTCATTGCTCTTACTAGTGGATCTTTAGTCAGTATTTGAGGTGTCATTTCTTCTATCACCTCGTCGAATGTATCAGTGAGAAAGCATTCATCTTGTTCAATCATTAGATATTTATTAAATAACACATTTTTCCTAATTTTCATGTTTCCAAAGGATAAATCCATAACCCCAGTTCTACAATCTATGCATGCATTAGTTGTTGCTAAGAAATGTCTTCCTAGGATTACGAGTATTTGCTTAGTGAGATCGTACACAGGTTCAGTGTCTATAACAACAAAATTCACAAGAAAGTAGAATTTGTCAATTTGAACAATAACATCCTCCACGATTCTTCTAGGTGTTTTAGTTGATCTATCATCAAGTTGTAGAATAACAGGTGTGGGAGTTAAATTTCCTAAGCCTAGTTGCTGATAAACTGAGTAATGTAGCAGATTAACACTAGCTCCTAAATCAAGAAGAGTTTTTCCAATTTCTTGATCTCCTATTATACAGGAAATAGTTGGGGCTCCAGGATCTTTATATTTTGGAGGAGTAATGTTTGATATTATTGAACTCACATGATTGGTTAGTACTATTTTCTTGATATTGTGAGTTCGATTCTTCCTTTTTTGTGTACATAAGTCTTTTAAAAATTTAGCATAACCAGGAACTTGCTTAATAGCATCAAGAAGTTGAAGATTGATTTTCACTTGTTGGAAATTTTTAAACATTTCTTGAATCTTTTCTCCTTGTTTACCATAAGGGACGGGATCTCTTAAGCATTGTGGAAAAGGTGTTTTTGGTTCATAGCTTGTTTCTCCTGTTTCTTTGAGTAATATAGATTTATTCTGTGTTTCTTTAATAGGTTCTTTTCCTTTAGAGATCAATTCATCAAACACAAGTTCTTTTTTATTTTCTTTATTTATTTCCTCATTATTTTATTTCTTCGTCCTTTCTTCAAATTGGTCTTCAGCTTTGTTATCTATGACTTTTTCACTTCTAAGAGTGGTTATTGCTTGAATAGTTTCAATGGTTGGTTCTCCTACAAGAATTACATGTTCTATCATATGTTGCCATTTAGGATTTATTAATGGTTGACTTGGCAATCTTACTTCTTCCCTTTTATTCATAGAATTAGTTATTTACCCATTTTGGGTTTCTAGTTTAGAAATAGATTGTGAATGTGTATGTAAGAGTTGTGTAGCATTTTTGAATTCGTTTAAGACACTCCTGATTTCTTGTTCAAAACCAAGTGACCTCATAGGTTGTGTATTATTTAGATTTCTAAAGGGTGATTGGTTAGAGTTTTAGTTAAATGGGCGGAATTGATTTGGTTGTTGTGTAGGGTTTTGGTTAAATGGGCAAAATTGGTTAGATGGTTGATTAGGACTTTGGTTAAATGTATTATTTTGAGTCTTGTATGAAAAGTTAGGATGGTTTCGCCAACCTATATTATACGTATTTGAGAACAGATCATTATTCGGGTTGGTAAAAGTAGCGTTAACATCCTCAGTGATAAATTATGACTCTTGTTGTGTATAAGGACAAGTATTAGCAAAGTGTGAAGGATTAGCGCACACTGAACAGACTTCTTGGATAAGATTGACTTGACTACTTCTCAATAATATATCAAACTTTTTATTTAATTCATCTACTTTTGAGGTTACTTCGTTTGTCCGACTAATTTCATATGCACTATCCGTTCTTTTAGGATTAGATAGGATAGTTTGTGGTGCTCTAATATCCGACATATTTTGACGGGAATCTTCACTGAGATTTTTGAAAAGATTCCATAAAAAGTCTACAAGTTTCTGTGTAAAGGTACTTCCACAATTTGCATAAACTGTATTTTTATGCCCTTCCCCTAATCCTATATAGAAACTACGGACTAACTCATGTGTTGGAAATCCGTGGTGAGAGCATTTTCGTAATATTTTGCTAAATTGCTCCAAAGTTTCATAGAATTGCTCACCAGGTAATTGTGTAAACATTATAATATTTTGTCTAGTTTCATGAGTTTTTCCTACAGGGAAGAATTTATGCAAAAATTCTTTTTGAAGCTTCTTCCAATCAGTTTTAATATCAGTTGGTATGGTTTCGTACCATACTTTAGCTTTATTTTTTAGGGAATGAAAGAATAATCAAGTTTTAAATTCATCATTAGTTTGTCCTCTCATACGTATGGTAGAACAGACCTCTAAAAATTCATCTATATGTTGATAAGGGTCTTCATGAGCATTTCCATGAAATTTAGATAACAGATTAATTATTGTTGGTTTAATTTCAAAATTTTCCGCTCCATTAGGTAGTGAGATTTCTAAAGGTGACGTATAATCTTGAGGAGTATAAAAATCTTTAAAAATACCCATGTTTAAGTTATTTATATTATTTAATAAATTTTATTTTTATTTATTCGGTATGTACGATCAATTTCATGATCAAAAGCCTCAAGGGGACTATTCCATGAACGATTTTTCAAGCATAAACAATCAAAAATAATAATAAATAAATAAGCACTGGATTGCAACAGTTGAATAAGAGATTAATAAATTATTGTTTATATTATGTATATTAAATATATATTTATTATTATATATTATTTATTCTTATTTATTTATATATATATATATATATATATATATATATATATATATATATATATATTATGTCAATAAAATATAAATGTAAACAAATCTGTTTTAAAATCTAAATATTTATTTTATTTTTGGAAAAGATTATATTCTTGTAATGACCTGATTTATTTAATTATTTATTTTGGTTATATATGTTTTTTTATCATTAATTCGTGGCATTACGTGACATTATATATGTTTTCATGCATCGGGGATTATATGATTTGAGTTATTGGGTAAGTTCATACGTTTTGGGAAATTATTCCAGTGTCAATTATATATATATATATAATTTTTACCCGAACGTATTATTTTTATTTTAGTCTTGATGTCTTAGTGTAGCACTGGTTATGTGATTTTTTATTTATTGAAAATGTGTGAATAAAGTGTATTATGGTCGTTTTAATTATTGGTGTGTGCGGAGGTGTAGGGATTTTTTTTTCTAAAAGTTTCACTTTTTCTATATATATAGGAAAACTATAGAAAATGAAAGGCAAAGGATCCCATTTTTCACACGTTCACATGTTGCACAATGTGACATGTTTACTTAGGTAATTTAATTAAAAATGAATTAAATAGGAAAAGAACTCACGTATCACATGCTAGGTGGTCCAATTCACCATGTTCTCTATCACACATCTTATATATATATATACACTACACATATGGATGAGGATTAATTGATATGTTTTAAAGCATCTTTAGGCCATGTGGTCACGGTTTTTTACAATCCCTTACATTCCTTACAACTCACCTTGAATCAATGAATTGATTCCACAAATCCTCTGAATAATTGTCATTTCTCTTCTCTCTTTTTCTTCTCAATTTTCTTCATATGTTATCTACAAATTGGGTGCCTTAGAATGGGAGTTTGATCTGGTGCTCAACTAGGAAGTTGTCCTACACATCAAGATATTTTGTTTAAGACCAATTTCGGTATGTGTTATCTATTATTTGATTTTATTTTGTTTTGTGAAAATTTTAGATTATAGAACTGCATGTTTAGCAAATTAAAGGATTTTGAACTATGATTTTTTATCTGTGTTAGTTTTTTATATTTTTTGAAAATTTTACAGAATCTATATATGTATGTTATAGTGTATTCCTAAAAATTTCAGCAATTATTGATGAGTAGATATTTAATTAAAATCTAGAAAGGCATACTATCCGGATCTATCTTGCTATTACAGAACCCTTTTTATTGTTTCTGTTTGAGCAATTTATTACTCATGCTCTTATACTTAGAAATTTTTGAAACTTTTACAGCATGTTTATGTATATGTCTACTATCATCTTTCAAAATCTCAAAGAATTTTTCTAATTATTTAATTTACTAAAAATCACGGAAGTAGGTTGTCTAGTTATGTTATACTACTTAGAGATCCGTTTTTGGTTTCGGTTTAACAAATATTTTCACATGTTTTGGTATTCTTAAAATTCTTGAAACTTTTATTACAGATTACCACATATGTCTAGTACATAGGTATCAGATATCATGATTGTATCATGCATAGAGTTTTGTATAAAAATTCATGAGTACTTGATGTTTTGTTTACTCCTCTATTGTGAAAACGTAACTTTGGTTACTGATTTGAGATGTTTATACTTATAATTTTGTCCTGTAAATTTTATAAGAAGATTATAAGTATGTATAATATAAATATCCAGAACTTTAGATTTTATTTACATATGGATAAATTTTGAAAATTATGTGAGTGAGAGGTGTTCAATTTACAGATCTGTTATGGAAGTTATCTTTTGATATATATATTTTGAACACTTTCTATTGATAAAAAAATTCTGAAAATTTTACAATAGTACCATGTATGTGTCAAAAGTATACTCTGAAAATTTCATGAATTTTTCAAATCTACAGATTTTCAGAAAATTCCTTGATTACCTATTGTTCATTTTCGGTAACATGCTAAAAATTAAAATTTTAAACTTTAATTGATTAACTTGTCTTCTTCAATTGATTCTAAAAATTTTGTATATGTATTCTTATATATTAGATTGTTTATTGATGAAATTCACTATAAAAATTAATGTGGTTTTTATTGTACAAATTATTCAATGTGTTACGTGATTTCGAGCAAAATAGGGTGCAAGTGAAGGCGTGAAGGACAAACCGATAACTTTTTCGTTCTCTACGCAACATTACTATTTTGACATCGGTATTTACTAGATTTCATCTAGGTTTGAGGTAGGGATTTATTGGGATATCATGTGAGTTTAAGAATCTTCATTTATGCATTTTAATGTTTATATATAGACTGTGCATGAGATCTTTATTATTTTCGACATGAGTTGTGAAATTGTATTTAGGTGTTTAACTGCATTGATTCATGTCACGATAGACATTTTATTAGGTGGATCATGGAGTGTGGATATAAATTTATTACTTACATGCGCATGTGAATGACATTTATGATCTGATAAGTTGTGGATTAGTTGTTGATTTTGGAAAAATTGTCGTGTGGTGTGAGTAGGGGGGACAAAGGAGCTCCCAGGGTGCAAGTCCTTGAATTATCACCCGATTGGTTGACGTCACCGTAGGGTCAGTAGCCCCAAGACGATCATTTGACTAGACAGATGGACCGTTGTTCATGTCCTAGGGTTTGTGCCACGACTGAATTTTCCCGACTACGTGATTTTGATATTTTATATTATCTGGTTGTGATAGTTGGACTATATGATTTGATATTTTATACTATCTGGTTTGTGATAGTTAGACTTGATGATTTTGAAGCTTTATACTATCTGGTTTGTGATAGTTGGACTTGAGTTTATGTTGAGATTATTGGTTTTGATTTCATAATTTTGGAACTTTTTAAATTATCTTGTTGATAATATTTAAATTGTTCTACATGAGTTTATATTGAGATTTTTATGCATTTATATTATGGCATTGGACTAGGGTAGAGACTTGACCCTATATGTATTCATTAATTTACATACTTGCGGAATCTTACGCTTCATGATTTTTTCTCTCTACTGGGTCGTCGTGCTCACCCCTTTAACATTTTTTAGGAAAAGGATCGTTGGTTGAGGATTATGAACTATCCAGTATTGTGAAATTTGAAATTTGTACATATTAATGAAATGGCAAGTAGTGATTATATATTCATTGTGATTGTATTTGGGTACTTGGTTATTGAAAGAGGTAACTGTAATTGATTTAATTTTTATTTCAAAAGGATTATTCATCTGTTTTACTATAATAAGTCTAAAGGTTGGTTTAGAAATTGATGGATGAAGTTGGGATGATTTTGGAGTTGAGCTGATTGTGGAATGTATTGATATGAGGTTTGTTATAGTAAATTATGAATAGTGTTAGTGGACTAAGTTGGATTAAATGATGATTTATGATATTTTGAAATCGTTTCCGCATTAGTTTTCTTGGTTTATGGACTTTGGATTTAAGTCATTATCTGGGTCTTAGTATTCGGGTCGTAACAGGATGATACCCGAGCATTGAGTTTTGGGTCGTGACAATTCTGATTTTTTTTCTGATATTGTTATGATATGATGATACAGTATCTTTTCTGTTATCAATATTTTTGTACGAACACAGTAATTAGATCAATCCCAGAGTCAACCCATCGATTGGGGTTATTACCAAACGATCGGAGAGTTCTTCGATCAATCTTTAGAACTTACCGAACGATCGCTGAAGGAGCAGATCGATCGGGAACTGATGTCCATGAGTTTTCTGGAAATTTTTGCAGTTTCGACATAAGTTGTTCCTGCAAAAGAAATGCGAAAAATTAAAATTGATATAATCATTCAAAGAACTTTAATATAATAATCTGAAATATGCGTTTGATCTCATGCAACGATGTCAAAAACTTGTGATCGGTTGCAAACATGTTAAAATAATAGTGTTAAAAATAAGGAATTAACACGATCGAGTTTTAACCTCTCAGTCGCAAGTACGCGAGTAATATATAGAATAGTTGGGTAGAGAAGGTATCGAACCACAAAGATCAAAGTCGTATTTCAAATAATTATAAAGTAGCAAATTGAATTATATTTATAAAAGTTCTTTGATTGGTTTGTTTGATTAAATTACTAAACATAAAATAAAATAAAGATAATTTTTTTTTGTTTCACTCAAGATAAACAAGTCTAGGGTTGAATTTCAACTCCACCACTAACCTTATAATGTATTCATTTAATTATATTATTGCAAGAGTGCGGTACAGTTTATATGTGTAGGGATTCGGATTGATTAAGTGATGTGAAGATAGTTTCTACACAAGTTCGTCAGTAAAATAACGACATTGATGCTTTTGATTGCTTTATAGAGAAATGGAAGAGAAAATAGTAGTTACAAGTGTTTGTGAAATACATTCTCTCTCTAAAAATTTCTCTCCCTTAGTCTCCCCCCCCCCCCCCCCCCCCAAAAAAAGTCCCCTTGAAGTGAGCTCTCGCACTTCTATTTATAAACGTGAATGTCCAGTAGTCCTCGCATATTGTATTGCCACGTCAGCACCTGTCTCGCGACATGGATCCTACCATACCAATCCGCGCCATAAATACCCTGCACAGTATCATCTCGCGCCATTGACTACGCGAAACGGATTCACGTAATCCCTTACGCGGATCATACTGTGCTCTGTGACCTGTGATTCGCGCATGTTTCATCGCGGATCTGATTTTTCCTTAGCCAAGGAACCATGTTGTATAGCTTTACTAGGTCATGACCTTTTGCATGCATACATTTTTCATGACCGTGAATACTATCGGCCTCTCTAAGGTACTCTTGCTTAGGACAACGTAAATAGGGCCACGGCCTATTATTTACATATCCCAAGCATTTCCCCTAGATTCTGAGTAGTACTCCCTACGCGAGCAATATTTTAGGGTTATGAGTTCAGATGCGAGCTATAAACACATTAGTCCCTCATACTTCCCTCTGTATAATGCAAGCTCTCGCGTACAAACCTTATTTGGGCCATTTTCCCAAATAAAGCAAACCTTGGGCCAATCTCCCAAATAAATAAATCATTGGGCCAATCTCCCAAAATAAATTAATCCTCGCGAATTGATCTTTTCGCGAGTCACCACCTTTACATTTTTCCCCATTGCGCTTTGATACTTGGCCAAGTATTAAAGTGCAATATCTTCTGGCTCGCAAATGATAGTACTTTATACTATTGCTTGAAAGCTGCTTTTCCCCATGCCATTTTTGCCTTTTCTTTCGCAGATGAAGTATGTTTGCTACATCTCATGAACTTCTATTAAATCCGCGATCTTACCTTCACTGTTTCTCTACTTTTCGGCCAATCTTGTTCATGTACATATTTTAATTTTCCCCATATCCTTTTTGTTTTTTCCAAACTACCCATATCTTCGGGTCCGCGACTTTTTTCATGCGCTTAGTCATGCAACCTTTCGCCTTCCTCGTGCATTTAATGCGTCATTTCGGTTTCTGTACCCAACACTTATATATTTTTCTCATGTCATTTTCATCTCTCATAACTTATATTTTCCTCAGAGAACTATTTCCTAACCCTTTCATTTGTACTTCCTTTCCCGCATCCCATTCTTTTCGCGTATACTTATCCATTCTAAAAGCTTTTCGCAAGTGTATTTTCCAAAATGACAAAATCCTCCACCCCAAACTTCTCGCACCTTCTTCTGGGGTTACTCCACCTGTTCCAGATGCCTCAGAGTGGAAGAAAACAGCATTTCTAGACTCTCAAGATGCATTATGGGCATCCACGCAAGACCTTCCTTCTCCTCTTATTTCAAGCCAACCTCTTACTCTTGATCCAGATAATGAGGCAGAACCTGCTTTTATCCCCCTTTTTTTACTCCTCGCTTTCTTGTTGAGAGGGGCGACGAGCCATTTTCCTTTATTGAGTATGAAGGCCATGTTGCCTCCATTACTGAATGGAAGAGGTGGTCCATCCACATTCTTAGTCAAGACCGTCACCGTGCCACCCTGGCCAAGGCTGGCATTCTTGAGTCCATAGAGCTATTTTCGGACTTCTATGTCCGTCGCGATGTGGATGCACTGACTATTTTTATTTCGCACTGGAGCACATTTTCTCACACATTTATTGCTTCTTAGGGCGAGTTCACACCCACTTTGGAGGATGTGGTGGTTTTATTCCGGCTCCCTGTCTTGGATTCGCGCCCCTTCAAAGCGCCATTGGTTGAGTCAGAGGATAAGACAATCCTTAACCAACTTTGCGATTGTGGCAAGTATGCCTGCAAACGCGGCAATGGTTTGAAAAGGGAGTACTCCTTCCGGAGCAGGCCAAATCAAGTCGTCTGAAGCTGTCTTATTCAGTTTGGTGCCACCACTTCTTCCGTGAGTACTCTTCGCGAAAGCCTTCTCCTGGTCAGGATCGCGAGTCTGCTCCTGGGCCTCAATTCAATGGCCCTTTAGAGCTTGCAGACTTCCTTGCGTATTGGCTTAACCGTTATATCTTCCAAGGCAAGCCAGATGATGGTCCCATCCGTATGGTGTTTCTGTTAGCGGGGATTCTGTCGCGAGGAGTACGCATTGCTTTGGCTCCTCTTTTCCTTGGTACTCTGTACTCCCAATTGGACACCCTTGCGAATGACTTCGCTCGCTCCCTGGGTAGGTATGAAATAAGTACTCACATTTCAGGTACCTTCCTCACCTTGTTTCTTTTTTAGCGTTTCCCCAATTATGCTCCCATTCATGCTTCCCTTTCTCCTCAAACTCTAGAAGACAACGTCCCTATTTCTTTGAAATCGCGGGCTACCCGCTGGACCTCCCTTTCATCTTCACAAACACTTTCCTCTTTTATTGACACTTTTTTTTAATTTTCTTGGCGTCCATACGCCACTCCTCTTGAGGGTTTTTACTCACCCGATTTTTACCCGAAGGAAGAAATAGTTTCATATGACATAGCGATAGATGATCACCTTATCTTCTCAACCATCACTCATAAGTGTCATCTTCCCATATTTAGTGAGACCTTTGACACTGTTGTTTCCTACAACCCTTTTCGCATGTCCAGGCAGTTAGGTTTTGACCAGGCCATTCCCCCTCATCTTCCTCTATATAGTGAGGATAACTTTGACAGGTGCTTCATAGCTTTTCGCGAATCCATTAAGAGGAGCCTTCGCATATTTTCCACAGTTATCTTCATTCATCCAAGCACTCGCAGAGAAGGAGTGACCATGGCCTATAGTGAGTTCTGGAAAGAACAATTGGTGAGGTTCCAGAGCTTCATGGTTGAAACTCCTCCTGTTCCCACACCGATTCCAGTATTCATTGCAGATCCTTCATTGAAGATACGCAAAGTCAGGGGCAAGTCTACACCCAAATAACATGCTCAGCCATCACAAACTCAAAAGCCTAAGCAAACGACTCGCAAGAGATCTATTCGCGAGGAGGTTCCTCCCGCGAGACCATTTATTCGCGAGGAGCCTATCGCGAGGCGTCTGGTAAATTTTCTAACTCCTTTTTCTTCTGCTGTGTTATGTATTTTCATGTGTTGATATTAACTCCTCTGCTATTCTACAGCGTTCCAGTGCTCAGGCAACAAGTACTACCAGTGTTTCTACTGATTTGCTGGAGCATGTTCCCTTGTCTACTTATCTGAAAAAAATTTATGTTGCAGCGATACTAGATGATGTGCCTCTTACGAAAAGGAAAAGAAAGCTTTCCAAGGCTTCCCTGACTCATATAGCAGGAGATACTCCTAGCTCAGAGGAGGCCCCTTTGGTTCGCAAACACAAATCTTCTCATGACATTCCTCCTCCTAGTGCTTCGGTCCTTGCCTTAGAAGAGGCTTCCTTGGCTGCAAGACGCAGGCTTGCTTTGGCCAAGTTAAAGAACAAAAAGAAGGCTGATGCAACCTCAACTTTATTAGAAACTGTTGCTCGCGTGGTCGAGGATATGAGGGCTGGAGATGATGCAGAAGAGACGGAGGTTGCCAGTATCCTTTTTGACTTACCCAGGACGGCTCTCTCCCAGAGTAAGCTTCCATCTTTATTTTACTTTTCTACTTTTAGATTCCTTATTTTTAACACTTCAAATTCCTTTCCTTTTAGGTCCTCGCGAGACAAATTCCCCGCATGTTCCAGCCTCTCCTGGGGGTGGCCTACATTCTAACCCCTCTGTTGCAGCTTCGTCTGACGATGATGAGGACCACCTCACCATCAATTATTTGTTCAACAAGTCTTCTCAGCCTACTCTTGAAGAAAATGAGGATGATGACATTTCCTATTCATCTCGCGACAATGTCATTTCCGCGACTTCTACTCCCTAAACATATCGCGAGATATCCTCAGGTCGCGAGGTTGAGGAGGCAACAGTGTCTCGCAGAGCTTCTCCCAAACTACCTTCCATTCATGTTTCCCCTAAGACCGTTGCTACTAATGATAGAGCAGGGGATCTCAACATCAATGACAGTCATTTGTAGCATCTTGGTGGTGACATTGCATATGAGATTTCAGCAACACTGGCAGATGGTCCCACTATTGAGAGATCTATCTTTGGCACCCCTATCCCAAATGTTGAGGAAGGTAACACTTTTATCACTTCGTCTTTCTATTTGAATCTTAATGCCAAAATATGATTTTAACATGCCTTTTTCTTCTTTTAGGTGTAAATTCCGAAGACCAAGAGATGATCGACGAGCTACTCCATGATGCTCAGAGGATTTATGAGGGTCTGACGGTATTCCCTCCGGATACTCTTACTGAGACGCACATAGAGGCACCTCCATCCCTATCTCGTATCACTATATCAGATCCTCACGAGCCTACTCGCGCCTATGCCACAGATCCTCCTGAGCCTACTCGCGCCTCTATCACTGATCTTCGCTAGCCTGTATCTCGCGACCATGCTTCCACTTCTCGCATGCCTGCCATGGCTTCTATCTATGATGTTGCTTCCTTAGTGTCAATACCTCAGCATCAGTGGTTCTGTTATCCTTGTGACATCCCGGTGTTAGATCTGGTAGAGGCAGCTCATCCAGAGACTTTTACTCACATGGAAGTTCATGAGACACTCTTGCAGACGGTCCACCTCCAGCTTGTTGCAGATGTGTTCAGGACCCTTTCAGAGACTGTCATTCAGGACCTTGTCCCTGATACTCTTCCGAGATGTCATGTTCGCATAAAGGACTGGAAGAAGGTTGGGATGGATGTGTCCTGGTGGGAGGCCCGGCTGGCCATTATTTAGAGGCTTTATGATCACCATCTTGTCGAGCTGAGGGGTCGTGATGCTCTTCAAAGAAAACAGGCAGAGATTTCAGAAGCTCACAGACAGTTAACACTTCTTAAGGAGGATGAGAAGAAACTTCAAGATTTAGCTGATCATCTTGAGCGGGCCTGTCTGTATTTGCAGGAGCATGAGGGCTTCAAGTTGTCAGATCCCATCACGTAGAATCTTTTTTAGCTCATATATATATATATATATTTTTATGTATTATCCTCTAATTGTAACCACATTTTTGTTGTATATCCTTGTACTGTGATAGTAACTTTGACATGCTTTATACATATGGGATGACTTGTTTGATGTTTTTTCTTTATTGAAGAACATTTTTATAACTCCATAATCCGCAATGTCTTCATGCCTGATACAATTTGAACCATTTCACGTTCAGAGGTCCAGCACTCTCGCGAGTGACCTCATGCTCTATTTTGTAATACCCATTGTTGCCCTCACTTACAATCACATACGGACCTTCCCACTTAGCTTCAAATTTTCTTACCCTTTGTCCCTTCATGATCGTCGGTACCACTTTCAATACTCTGTCCCCCTCCTTGAACCATCTGTACCGTAATTTTTTGTTGTAGCTCTTTGCCTGTCTCTTATTGTATTCTTTCTGATTTGTAAAAGCTTTGGCCCTTGTTTCATCCAATCCTTCTATCTCCAATAGCCTGTCTTCCAAGCTGCTTTTGCATGCCAAAATTTTAGCAGCCACCTCTAGTTCCGCAGGTAGAACAGCCTTTGCTCCGTAGAATAGTGCATAAGGGGTCATGTTTGTTGCACTTCGGTATGTAGTTCGATGCGCCTACAGTGTTATTGGAAGCTCTTCCACCCATTTCTTCTGATTATCATGCACTAGCCTGGATAGGATTCGAATTAACGCTTTATTAGAGGCTTCAGCCTGTCCATTTCCTTTTGGATAGTAAGGTGTGGACTTATGATGAATTACTGAGTATCTCCCCAACAAATCCGCGACTTTACTATTGACAAAAGGGGTCCCATTATCTAACAGTATGACCTTCGGTATCCCAAATCGACAGATGATGTTTTCTTTTATGAATTGAACCACATTGTCTGATGTCGTCCTTCGTAGTGGAATAGCCTCCACCCACTTTGTGAACAACTCTGTTGCCACTAGAATCCACACATGTCCCTGAGCCTGCGGTGTGATTGGCCCAATTATGTCCAACGCCCAAGTATGGAAAGGCCAGGGGGTAGCCAAACTGTGCAATTCAGTCCCCGGAGCATGAATGAGATCCCCGTGCACCTGACACACATGACATTTCCTGAAATGTTCACTGCAGTCCCTTTCCATTGTTGGCCAGTAATACCCGGATGATAGTAACTATTGAAACATCTTTCTAGGGCCCTGGTGACCAAACTCGTGGACCTGTTTCAATACTTCCCCTGCCTCTTATTCACTTACACACTTCATCAGCTTTCCTTCAAAGCTCTTGCGAAATAATTTTCCCTCCTGTAAGACAAATCGCGAGGCCAATTTTCTGAACCGTGGTTGATCTTTTTCAAGCAAAATCCCTTCTTTAAGATAATGCACATATTTGTTCTGTCATTCTATCATGTCTGCTATATTACCTTCGCTTGTGGATGGATATGCATTACAGTTCTGACAGCTACTTTGTATCTTCACTGCATCATCCTTCATACTTGGCCAAAAGAAACCTTCTCGCTGTAAAACTTGATAGAGACTGACATCTGCTTGACCACATATTTTCTTGTGAGCTTTCTGTAGCAGTTCTCCTATCTCGTTTATTGCCACGCATCTGGCTAGAATCCCTCCAGCCACTCTGTAATATAACACACCTTTTATGATCTGGTATTCTCGTCTCAATGCATTGTTATCATTTCTTAGTAGAACCTGTACTATTTGCGCTCTCCAATCATGATCTTCATACACTTCTGATTTTCCCCCGCTACTGAACACAGAGTTGTTTTTTCGCATTACTTGCACAGAAGACTCTAATCCTTGGAAATGTAGTCGCGAGCCCAATGTCGCTAATGCATCGGATCGTCGGTTTCCCTTTCGCGGATCATGCATAAAACTCACAGTCTCAAAGCCTTCTATCATTTGACGGGTGAGGGTTTTGTAAGACACTAGATGAGGTTCCTTGACAGCATACTCCCCTTTCACCTGTTTGATGACCAGTTTGGAATATCCTCTTACATGAAGTATTGTTGCCTTCAACTGCTGAGCCATCATCAATCCCAGCGCCAACCCCTCATACTCGGCAATGTTGTTGGTACAAGGGAAGTCAAGTTTGTAAGTCATGACTAATTCCTCCTTTGTTTCCTCATTCCTTAGCACGAAACCAGTTCCACCTCCCTTTTCTGTGGATGATCCATCGAATTCCAAAGTAAATTCCGCACTTTGTTCCGTACTTGCCGCTCCTACTTCCTCCACCTTGGGCTCAGCTCCTCCAGGAAACAAAGCTAGCAAATCTGACAAGGCCTGACTTTTTACTGCTTTCGGTCTAGAACATGTGATCTCATATTCAGATAGAGCTAATAACCATCGAGTAGTTCTTCCACTGAGTATGGGCTTCGTGAGTAGATAATGTATGGGGTCACTTTTGGTGATTAGCTCTAACGCATGTGCCAGTAAATAATGTCTGAATTTCTGGGTCGTGAATACTAAAGCGAGACTGTTTTTCCAACGATGTGTATCGCGACTTTGGTCCCTTAAGTACCCGACTAATATAGTAAACAGGTTTTTCTTCCCCTTCATGTTCCTTGGCCAACAGAGCTCCCACGGATTTATTGGTGGAAGTGAGATACATTATCAACGGTTTTCCTGACTCGGGCGCTACCATTGTTTTTAGTGATGCCAGAATCCTCTTGGTCTTCTCAAAGGCCTCTTGTTATTCTTCTCCCCAGCTATATACAAACTTTTATTTCAACAAAGGCATGAGTGGGTGAGTTACCTCTGCCAGTGTCGGGATAAACCTCCTCAAATAAGATATCTTCCCCATAAAAGTTTTCAACATTTTGCGAGTTGTGGGTGGAGCCATTTCTAATATTTCCTTAGCTTTTGTCAGGTCCATATCAGTGCCCTGTCGATGTACGACACATCCCAAGAACTTTCCTTTTGGTACTCCAAAGGCACATTTGAGGGGATTCATCTTTGAATTATACTCGCGACATCGTTGCAGTACTTTTCTCAAATCACCCACATGATCCTGCATGGCTTTGGACTTTACCACCAAGTCATCCACATAGTCCTCCACAGTTTTATGTATCAAGTCATGAAATATAGTTGTCATGGCGCGTTGATACATAGCTCCGGCATTTTTAAGTCCAAATGGCATGACCGTATAATGAAAATTCCCCATTGGGGTGCGAAAAGCAGTTTTCTCAGCATCCTCCGGCGCCATCTTAATCTGGTTATACCCGTTGAATCCATCCATTAACGAGAAAATTTCGTGTCCTGAGGTTGCATCCACAATGGTGTCAATGTTGGGTAGAGGGAAATCATCTTTTGGGCATGCCTTATTGAGATCGCGATAATCTACACATACGCGAATCTGCCCAGTCTTCTTCTTCGCATGCACAATGTTCGCGAGCCAGGTCGGATGTTGTGTTGGCTTGATGAACCCTGTTTTCAGCAGCTTCTCCACCTCTGTCTTAATTTGTATCTCTAAATTAAGATGAAATACTCATTGTTTTTGCTTCTTTGGTTCTGATACGGGATGCACATGAAGATGGTGGCTTACCAATCCAACATTGAGTCCCGGCATTTGACTATAATCCCAGGCAAAGACGTCCTGAAACTCCTTGAGCAATTATATCAAAGCACTCTTAGTTTCATCGGTAAGCGTACTGCTTATAAAGGTAGGTCGTGGATCTGTGCCATCGCCTATGTCCACTTCACATAAACCATGCTCCATTCGCGGATTGGTTTTGAATGTTTCAGGCTCAGTGACCAACTTCCTTTGTGCATCTATTTTTTCAATCCCGAGGTCGGTGCCAACTGTGCAAGCTCCTGACCCCCAATCCCGTCATAATTTGTACATTACTCGTCCATCGGGCATTTTGACCCACGACCAGCTCACCTCTTTAAGCTTCCGTTTAGCTGAACTTCCTTTTTCCAGTTCATTCCATTCTAGTAATGGCGTAGTAAAAATGTCGGGCCCATCTTCATCACTATACTCTGAGAAATAGACTGCATCCGTGAAATAGGCCTCTGATGCACAGAAAGGTCTCTTAGATGCCTTTACATTCATTATTCCTTCTCCCCAATTGGCCTTCATCACTTGATGATAGGATGACGACACTACACCATATGCATGCAGCCACAGTCTGCCCAGCAACAATTGATATGAGGGTTCCCCTTTGATGACATGAAACTTGTGGGCCCCTTGATCTTCCCAATTTTGAGGTCCAATGTCGCGAATCCCATAGTGGTCTGTTGGTCTCCATTAAATCAGTAACTGCAATAGTATGATTCACGATCTTGCTTTCAGGAAAATTGATCATTCGCAAAGTGGCTAGTGGGATCAAATTGACTGACCCTCCCCCATCCAAGAAAGCACGTTTAATTTCCCGACCGTTTACCGTGGCTGGTACATATAGAGGCCGATTGTGGAGGAAAGGCACTTGTCTGTCTGCTTCAGAAAATGTGATCTTACTGGAGGCTTTCTCATGCTGCGGAATCACAATGGTATGATTGAGTGCGGCAACTTTTTGCTCTTTCAAGAATTCCTTCACATGTTCCTGTATTGGGAGTTCGTTGAAGAAAATGTCTACCTTAGCATTCTCCTTGGCTTCACGCACTGGCGGGCATTCATACTTGGCGGCATTGGTCATATCCTCAGTACTGTCTCTGGCGGTCACCACAGCCACATGTGCAGGGAAAGGCTCATGAACTACATTATTTGCCACTTCCAAGTCTCCCGATGTTATTTTCCGGTGTACCAATCCGCGAAATGCCCAACATCCCATCAGGGAATGCCGAACAGTCCTGTGATAGGGACAATAATTGTTCTTCATCCTTTCCTCTCTTGGCGGCACCCTTTGCACTGGAGGTAGCGATATAACATGATCTGCAATCCATTGATTCAGTAAAGCAACTGCCTCTTTTTCACTGAAAGGTAAATGAGGTGGCTCAGATCTCCTGGCATGCTCTTCCTTGGGCCTTTCGTTCTGCGTTGCTGCTACCATTGCCACCCGCCTAGTACTGATATTTGGTCGTGTCGGGGGAGCCAAAACTTCTCCCAATCTTCGGGCATTATCAACAAGTGCAGAAAAAGTTTTGAACTCGTGATTGACCAAATGCACTCTATATTCCCGTAGCATTCCTTCTATATAAATTTTGATCAATTGCAGTTCGGAAATTGGCTCATGGCATTACAGAGCAGCCTCGCGAAATCTCCTGACATAGATTGTCGCTTCCTCCCCAAAGCATTGCCTTTTCCTTGTGAGTGAAATCATCGATACCTCCTCATCTACCTGGAAAAACTTGGTGTAGAATTTAAGCACCATATCCGTCCAGCTGGACATTGAAGCTGGAGCGAGACCATTATACCATGTGTATGCAGTTCCAGTTAGAGACTTGGAGAATTCTCTAAGTTTCAAATACTCATTGTTTCTGTGGGGTCCCATGGTGTAACACCCATAATTTCCATGTATAGGTTGGCCAGGCCCATACACAAAAGCTATGAGTATCTTCAATTGACAAAATAAGCATAGATGATAAGACATAAAATAGAGATAAAATAATAAGAGTTGATGATACCACTTATACAGGAAAGATCCCACACCCAATACATCTTTGAAATAACTTAAGTTCTCAAATTTATTCAACTTGGGAATCCCATAACATGGACCCCTAGACCACACAAACTTATATTACCCACAACAAGACTGAATTCCTACCCTGTAGTGGAAGGAAACTGCTGGACAGAGAATACAGGAGAGATAAATCATCAACCCTGCGGATGCAATTGCTGAGGACCTGAAATATCAACAAAGGTGGGTCAAACCCACGAGCAAGTACATCTCTACATGATCCCAAACAGAGTACTAAAAACCATCCCCTTTCCTAGTGACACCTATCCCAAAAATATTAATAAATATTAATATACCTTACTATACTTTATATTCCCTAGAATACCACCATGAAAATATAATTAATTTCATAACTTCTATTTACATTTACTAGGATACCACCGTGAAGATATAAAACAAATACCATAAATTCCTTCCATAAGTCAAATTTCCATCATCTCCATTTCCAACCATAACTACGTACCCGACAACTCAGCCATGCTGTGACAACTCATCCAAGTCTCGCGGTACTAGTGAGACTGCGTTTATTAGTCAGCCTACTTGTAGTTCCTTTTTAAATATCCCGATCATATTCCTTTTAATTAAATCTTATGATTTTACAATTTTATTAATTCACTTGTATTCTTTAATCGGGAACGTATAACAATTTATAAGGTCGAGCCTCGGGGGTCCATGGGGGGTAGCGCGATCATTACTTGAGCGCCCCCCTGGCGGGGTCTGAGGCAGCACCCCAGCGCCAGGAAATACGGTATTTTATACGGTCAAAACTATTCATTTATACGGTCGAATATACATATTTTAGTATAATTCGTGGTGAATCATAATAACATATAAATTCATACAAGTCTACACATAATATAATAAATTAGGTATATATTCATGGACATGAACATGGTAAAACAGATCTGTACATATGACTACAAATAAATGTATATACATATAAACAGAATATATACTATCATATGTAATCATGAATCAAAACTCACAATAACCGATCTATACATGAGTGGTTATAAATATCACAATTCTATCCATATACACATGATTTATACATATACTTTCGGATCTATACATATATGTATAACAGAATATATATTATCATATATTTACGTAAATACCAACATATTATAACAGATCTATACATATGTTTTTAACATAATTACGGATCTATACATATATGCTCATATGGCTACTAATTTATACATATAACCATATAGCTACGGATCTATACATACATTTTCATATAACTACAGATCTACACATATAGCTACGGATCTACACATACATGTTCATATAACTACATATCTACACATACATGTTCATATAACTACATATCTACACATATAGCTACGGATCTACACATACATGTTCATATAACTATATATATATATATATATAGTTACGGATCTACACATACATGTTCATATAACTATATATATACATATATAGTTACGGATCTACACATACATGTTCATATAACTACATATCAATACATATATAGTTACAGATCTACACACACATGTTCATATAACTACATATCAATACATATTTGAACATGTTAATACTCATAAGTATACATATACAAAATTAATGTATAACAGTTTATAGGAGTACCAAACAAAGGTTACGAATTCTAATACAAAGAGGAAGAGTAGAACATATGTCTTGCCTGATTTGGAGAGCTTACTACACCACGGATCCAGATCTGAACCAAGTATTTGCTCTCTCTCTAGATCTCTCTCTCTCTATCTATATATATATATATGTATACGTATATAGGTGAGTGACTAAGAAGAGGGAAGTCTGAATTCTTCTTAGTCTTGAGATAATAGGTTGAATATCCTTATGATTATATAGGGGAAGCTAGGTTATGGCGAATGACCATAATGCCCCTAGATCTGCCACAATAACCATCCTGCCACTCGTCTTAAAGACTAATATGTCCTTATCATATCCCATAATAACCAACTTACCTAGTAGTCATAAAATGACTAGAGTACCCTTACTCAATAATTTAAAATACCCACCCTGCCATCCAAAATAAATAAAGAAATAACATAATTATTTAAATACGGGGTATTACACATGGCATCCGCGAACCTGGATATATGTTCCCTTGCGTTTCCCTTCATGCTATCAAATTGATGGAGTCTTCCGGATAAGGCAAAGCCATAATTTTGGGATGGTACGGTGGGGCAATTTCCACTTCCTCTATTTCAAACTTCTCGTTCAAGATAGCATGCAGCTGCTCCTTGGTGATATATGATTCTTTTTCCAGCGCCTATGGTCGTCTCCCGAAAAAGCTCATGTGTTGATAATTCTGGTATGGATTCATTATCCATCCGTGGTGATTCAAGATTTGCTGCTGAAACACGCGAGGCCTCCATGAAATGAATTATAGCCTTTTGCGTTTCTTGGATGCTGATAAAAGTTTGCAGCAGAGCTGATGGCAATTCTGCTGAATTCTGTATTGGCTCTGGCATCGGAGGAGTTTCTGCCTAATTCGCACCAACATTCGCGCGACGACGCTGTCTTCGTGCTGGTGGGACTTGGTCACCTCCTTGCGTCTGCGCTGCTACCTCTTCTTCAGCTTGCTCGGTGTGTTGGGTCGATGGTCGACCTCTCCGGCGAGTCTGACGAGCTCTACTTGTGTAGAAGACATCTCCTCCCCAGCAGAGTCGGCTTTAATGTAGGGGTTCGGATTGATTAAGTGATGTGAAGATAGTTTCTACACAAGTTCGTCAGTAAAATAACGGCACTGATGTTTTTATTGCTTTTTATTGCTTTACAGAGAAATGGAAGAGAAAATAGTAGTTACAAGTGTTTGCGAAATACTTTCTCTCTCTAGAAATCTCTCTCCCTTAGTCTCCCCCCCCAAAACGTTCCTTTGAAGTAAGCTCTCGCACTTCTATTTATAGACGTTAATGTCCAGTAGTCCTCGCGGATTGTATTGCCACGTCAGCACCTATCTCGCGACATGGATCCTGCCATACCAATCCGCGCCATAAATACCCTGCACAGTATCATCTCACACCCTTGACTACGCGAAACGGATTCGCGTAATCCCTTGGGCGGATCATACTGTGCTCCGTGACCTGTGATATGCGCCTGTTTCATCGCGGATCTAATTTTTTCTTAACCAATGAACCATGTTGTATAGCTTTGTTGGGTCATGACCTTTTGCATGCATGCATTTTTCATGACCTTGAATACTATCGGCCTCTCTAAGGTAATCTTGCTTAGGACAGCGTAAATAGGGTCGCGACCCACTATTTACAGCATTTCCCCTAGATTCCGAGTAGTACTCCCTACGCGAGCAGCATTTTAGGGTTATGAGTTCATATGCGAGCTATAAACATATCAGTCCCTCATACTTCCCTCTGTATAATGCAAGCTCTCGCGTACAAACCTTATTTGGGCCATTTTCCCAAATAAAGCAAACCTTGGGCCAATCTCCCAAATAAATAAATCCTTGGGCCAATCTCCCAAAATAAATTAATCCTTGCGAATTGATCTTTTCGCGAGTCACCACCTTTACAATATGAATCAGACTAGTAATGGTACAAGCAGTTGCCTAGTCCCAAAAAGGATGCAATCGGTCCATATTCGCTACAATCCATCTGCGATTAGTATAACTGTTGTATGCATCTATACTACAACTACTCCTAAAATATGAAATTAAAAAGTATGCTAACAATCATCTTCACTAAGCATGGACTATGTAAACCTAAGACTTTATCATGCCAAATAAGTACCATTATGTAGAAATCATTACTTAAACCTTGGATTTCTTGCCCTTAGTAAAAACATGGTTGTTCAAGATAAATCATTAATTCAATCTTAGCTTAAGTAAAGAATTACTAATAAATAAATCTTATTTAGGTGGTCTTGTTCGGTCTTTCACTACATAATCATCATATAAGTGTCCTTCATCAGATTCCCTCATTTGTAACAAAAATAAATAAAAGACTACATTACTCGGCTAGGGTTTCCATTCATTCATTGGAAACCCTAGATACCGACTAGCCGTTCATAGAAAGAGGAGACTCCATTGTTGATGTAGCCGCCATCTTCTTGATTGGATGGTTGGTTCTTGAGTTATTGAGGAAGGAAGTCTCTTTCTTTGAGAGAGGCTTTTTATGAACAATGATATGAAAATACGTTCCTGAGATAATTCAGAGATATTCAAGATATCTTCTCTTCATGAATTCCATCTATATTTATAGACAAAAGTTGGTGCAGATATGACATATTTTTTGCTTGTACTCCAAGAGATCTTAGGGACTAAGAAATGGCGTTGAATGGACAATTTTGCCCCCTTGATATACTTGTATACAAAGTCAGAATTCTGCAATATAGTTTCGCACAGATTCCAAGACGACAATTTCCGAACGATCAAAGGATCCACCGATCAATCAGTGGCTCCTGATTTTTAATATTTATCTAATCCGTGAATTTCCTTGCTTCATCCACTTATACTCTGCTTTACTGACTTGTACCTTATTGTATTGAGTGCGAATATCTTCTAAGTGTTGCTCCGGATCAGGCATATTTGCTAAAAACCCAGAATTAACTCATTTTTTGCATTAAGGCCTTGAAAACATGCTTAACACACAACTCGGATAAAAATACCAAATTAATAGACTAAAGAGACTAACAAGAGGTATATTAACGCCCAGGATATTAACTATTCTGGTCTCATCAAATATTATTTAAAATAATAATAACATTGTAAGAATTAAAATTTTAAGTGACAAAATAATCACTCATTGTTGAGGTCGAAACATTAAAAACAAATTCTTATTTTCTAAAATTTTTTTGAAAATTAAAATCTTATTTTTTTTAATAATTAATATTTATTTATTTAAATAAATAAAAAATGAAGATAGTGGAGCTCATTGAATAAAGCAAAAGATCCCAAAATGAACCAAGCAAAAGCAAAAAAAGTCATACAACTATTCCAAAATGAAAGAAGCAAAAGTGGTGGGCATTCATATGAACAGTGGATAAAGCAACATAAAGCACATTTTCAGTTGCTTCAAAAAATATGTTTTTGCTCTTACCTGCTCCCACATTTTGGAAGCAAAAGCAGGCAAACAAGGGCCTGTTTGAAAGCCCTGCTTTTGTTTTTGCTTCTATTACTATTCACCTATCAAAGCAAAATGGGCATGTTTGGTAGTTGCTCCTGCTCCCAAAATCTAGAAGCAGGCTTAGAGCAAGAACCAAAAAATGGAAGTGAGGGTCACCTTGCTTCCACTTGCTCCAGTCACTGTTTTTAGTGGAGCCCATTATAATTGCTCTCAAATTATACACCACTTGTTCCCAATTGCTCCCAAATTCATTTGCAACATGCGTTAGGTTTGCTCCCAAATAAGGCATTGCCTACATTACTGATCTTTTGATGCAAAAGTCTCCAATTTTGCAAGTTCAATGACTTGAATCTCAATGACATTTTTTCCCCCAAAAATTTTCATTAATGATAACGCAACGTTTTTACTTATTAAATTTTGTCATATTTTCGTTCTTTTTTTTTTTGTCAAAAAACCAAAGTGAAACTATATTGTATTGTAAATATTTCTTTACATGAAAAAATAAAATATCATAACCAAATGAGAGGTCTTGTGCAATACAATATTATAGTTTAGAATTTACCTAAAAAAAATATTATAGTTTAGAAAAATATAATTATTTTTATCCAAAATTATAGTTTACAAAAAAAAAAATTATTTATAATATCCAATTTTTATTTTTTAAATTTGTAGAACTTATTAATTTCTTATATTCAATCTAAAAAAAAAACAGAATCTCAAATCATTTGAATTCACCAAACATGTTTTGCTTTCAAATTTTAGGGAATCAGCAATTCCACCAAACATGTTTTGTTTGTTTCATTTTTCATTTTTCTTATATTAGAATCATCAATACAAAATATACTTCCGCTTCAGAAAAAACTTGCAGCACACGCTTCAACTTCCAAATCCGTTTAAAATCAGAAAGCGGGAGCGAAATCAAACAGGTCCCAAACAAGCTCACTTGCTTGGGCTTGTGAATAGTAACATAAATGGGAGCAAAAGCATTCCCAAACAACCCGCTAGTGATTTTAATCAGTAAAATTAGAGATGTAATGTTTGATAATGATAGCAACAATGATCAGGACTTTTCCCTCTACTGAATTCAGCTATGATCCTCTTCCCGAAATATAAAACAATATATATATATATAATACACAAAATAAATAAAGATAATTAGAGTTTCATCCGCTCAAGACATGTTAAATTATACTTGCACTCCCTCTTTTTTAAATATTTATTATTTCACGTCCTCTAATTTATAAGTAGTTACAAATATCCCTTCTCGCAAACTTTCGGCATTATCAATGCTTATTTCAGTGGTTTTGCAAGGGTAAACTAATTATTATATCCTCCGTTATTTGTAAAAATATTGTGGTCCATCAAAAAATATGCACGTGTTTATAAGAATTTTATATCTTCGATCATTTCATATGAATGTAGATTAATTTGAGACGGTGAAGCTATAAACATTTAAATAAAAATGGGTGCATGTGTAATTTAGCATATATCAAGAGAGTGAAAATATAATTATCTCAAATGTGTGTATTGACACATGTACTTTGAAAATGTGTATTGACACCAACACTTTTGGAAAACGTGCGAATAACCCCTGCAAGTTTTGAAAACGTGCAAATATTCCCCTGCAACGTGCGAATATCCCCCTGCAAGTTTCGAAAACGTGCAAATACCCCCTTCTTTGATTTTTATACTCTCTTAAATACTCATTTTACCCTTTCTCTTAAAATTCAAATTCAAAATTTATATATATAAATTTCGAAAACATATATAAATTTTGAAATATATATATAAAATTCGGGAAAAATATTAACTTCGAAAAAAATATATTAAATTTCGAAAATAAAATATAGAATTCGAAAACATATATAAATTTCGGAAAAAATAAATAAAATTCGGGTAAAATATACTTCTATTTTCTATTTTCTATATATATAAAATTCGAAATATATATAATTCGTAAAAAAATAATTAAATTTCAAAAAATATATATAAATTTTGAAAAATAAATATTAAATTTCGAAAAATATATATATAAAATTTGAAAATACATATAAAATTCGAAATAAATATATAAAATTCAAAAAAAAAATATAAAATTCAAATAGTTGTACAAATAGAAGTATAAAAAACACAAGTGACCAAAGTACAATACACCAAAACAAAATTTAAAGTCAATGAAAGTAGAGAATAGAAGTATATTTTCCCCGAATTTTATTTTTTTTCCGAAATTTATATATGTTTTCGAATTCTATATTTTATTTTCGAAATTTAATATATTGTTTTTCGAATTTAATATTTTTCCCGAATTATATATATTTTTTTCAAAATTTATATATGTTTTCAAAATTTATAAATGTTTTTTGAATTTATATATGTTTTTTCCAATTTTATATAATTTTTTTAATTTTATATTTTTATTTTCAAAATTTATAATTTTTCTAATTTTATATTTTTTTTAAATTTAATATATATATTTTTGAATTATATATATTGTTTCAAATTTTATATTTTTTCGTATTTTATATATATATTTTTATAATTTTATATATTTTTTAAAAATTTATATATGTTTTCGAATTTTATATATTTTTTCGAATTTTATATATGTTTTTGAATTTTATATATTTTTTTCGAATTTTATATATTTGTTTCAAATTTTATATATTTTTTTCAAATTTTATATGTTTTTTAGAAATTTATATATTTTTCAAAAAATATATATTTTTTATTTTTTTGAAATTTATATACTAAGGGCATATATGTCATTTTATACAAAATGAGGTTAATTCGCACATATTTAAAAAAATTGGAATCAATTTAAACCATAAGGAATTATACGCACTATATTTATATTATAGAAGTCTTAAAGCTCGCTCTAAATAAATTAAAGGTGAACATATATATAACAAAATGTCCAAGGCCACCTTATGTGGAGGCCAAAAAATTGGGAGTCCCTAGGAAGGTGCACCCCATGACTCCAAAATTATCACCTGTTACGCACCGACGCCAAAACACCCCAAAAGATCATCAATTTCATTACAACCACAAAGACTATCACCAGAACCAAATTTATCAACCAATCACCAGCCTCCCCTTACTACAGACGAAAGCACCGGATCACCACCGCTCATGTAACGGTAGATTTACACACAGTAATAAAATGTATATGTATTTTCCACGCAATTTCCATAAGCCTGGCTCATGTTAGCAAAAACCAATACCTGTCTCGGCAATACAGAACCTGTATCCATATCGCTATCCAAAAAGTAGAGCACTGTGCCCAGTGATTTGAATTTATGCTCACCCGAGTCTCTATATAAACCCCTTCATAAACCCCTATTTTCCCTCAGATTTTCTCGAGAAAATGAATGCTAGAACCCTAGAGATACTATCAGTTTCTGTTTTTGAACAATCAAATTCATTCAGGTTCGTTAAGTTCTTCTCAATCTGATTTTGTATTCGCTATATCTAAGATTGATGTGAGAATTTCTGCTGAACTCCGTTTGGTTGCCGAGAGAATTTGTTTTTCCCTCCTTTGGGGCATTGATAGTCAATATTCTACATTCATGGTTTTAATTTCTTTTATTTTTTCTAATTCTGAGCAACCAAATGGAGTAGTGGAGAAAATGCTTCGTAATTGCTTTGTCAATGATATTATATTGTTGAATGTGCTTCCTCAAATCAGCTATAATGTGTGTGTGTGTGTGTGTGTTTTGGTTATATGTGGTGTTGATGGTGTTTGAACTGAGAGCTGTTCTATGGGTTTTGAATTGGATGGGTTTGAAATGTATTGCTTGGTTTAGATTAGAGTCTAATTGTTGAATATCCTGTTAATTTCAGGTGTTATATATTGCTGATCAGCTTGCTCAGTCGCTGCAGATCAGATGGGGCTGGGTTGGGATAATATTGAAGAAGGGATGTGTTGATTGGTAAAACATTTCAGATACATTCTCTAATTTTCTTTTGGTCCATAGAAATGTAGAAGAAAGAGATGTATTGAATTAAGGGTAATGTTTTCCATGAAATGGAGAAAAACTTTCCACTTAGCTCAAGGAAAAACTTTCCGCTAGTGAAACAAATATCCTAACTTGACTTGGGTGACTATCAATAGCAAGATGGTGCCCCGGTTGAAGCTTAATGATCATACGTCTGTAAAAACCCCCCAAAACTATAAACTATAAGTATTTTTTTTAGCAAATCAGTCCCTCGCTTACCAAATCATTGCAATTTGTCCCAATGAGCATCACCAAAGTCACTTTTCCGGTCTTTAGTGGGTGCGAAACTACTTAAGTACCCTCATTTTTTATTCAATGAAAATCTAGACAAAAACAAATTACTTAAACTACCATAATAGCCTTATTTTTTAATTCACTATATTTACTGTTTATATTTTTAGTGAAATATTGATTTGCTGTTTAATTGGGGGGATGCGGAAGTACTTGGTATTACGGTAGTTTAGCTAAAAAAATTTATTTAAATTTTCAGTGAAATGAAAAATGAGGGTACTTAACATATTAAAATGTAATTCATAATGCTAAAACTTGTAGAAATTTATTATAATCATTGTGTTATTCGCACTTTTGCCGACTATTAATTTGTGAAATCTAGTAAAGGGATCTTGTCAGGTTTTTCCCATTTTGGTTTCATTAGTCTCTATAAAACCGGTATTTGCCTTCGATTTTTTAATTTTATTTCGTTGTTGATAATCGAAACCCCCCCCCCCCCCCCCCCCCCCCCAAGAGAAGTCGAACCTTAGATGTGTCAAGGCACAAGGGTCAAGTGACTTGCTCATCTTACAAATTTAGTACCAAGCCCATAGAATAGAGAGGGTTATGTTTGCAAATAATGTAGACTTCAAGAATTCAATACTAAATGCTGGGGATTTGGGTATGCTACATGTAGAAAATTGATGGAAAACGATGGCAGTGGAAATCACTAAATTCTACATCAACGTATAACTTGAAACTGTAATGATAGTCCTCTGGTACACAATTTACCCTTTTTCCCCTCCCCTTATGCGTGTATTATTATTAATTTAATTTTTTGTACCATAATAACAATGTGAAAGTTTGTTATTTCATATTTCATTCATTTGCTATAGGAAAATTTTAAGGGTTTAGTATACTAGGGTCTATACATCTGGTGATTTCCTAGTTAGAATTGGTCTAACTTTTGATCACCATTATATCTTATCTAATCCATTACATGTTATTAGTATTTTGACTATATGGGGTTCAAAACTTTAAGCTTAAAAACCGTTGTCTAGGCTGTGGAGATTCTAATATACTCAGATTTTCTGGGTTTTGCTGAATGCATAATCCTTTGTTGTGATGATTTGTTCTATCAAATTTTATTGTTTAGCCTTGAGTTAGAGATTGGAAATTATCAAGTATTTGCTGCGTAGTTATACAATATATTTAATGATTCAACGTGCTACTCCATGCTGCAGATACGTGTCTGTCTACTATCTGCTTTTTCAAGAAAATTCTTGAATTATTTCAGAAATGGCTGGATCTAGCCGATCACCTAGAAATAAGCACCCTTCAATCAAATACAGGTGTCACCTCCTCGAGGGGGCTTCCTTTGAGCTTGTTGATTCTGATCATAAAGATTATGCCCCCACTCCCTCTGATAACATCAAGCAAAGCGCTAGAAAATCTGAAGCCAAGTCTTCTGAGATGTTGAGCACGGGTGAGCTTATCTCAGCAGTTGGTCAGATGTGGAGTTGCTTGAATCATTCTCTTGATTTTCTCCAACATAGAACTAATTTGGAACACCATGATGGTGAGTTTCAGAAAGGTGAAATATTGTCTTATCCTGGTGGACAAGGAAACAGCACAGCTCCTACATCGGCTGAGGGTCAATGCTTCTCTGTTGATATGATGACTGCTGGCCATTCTCCACCCTTAGGGCAAGCAGACTTGGAGAGTCTGAAGGTAACTCCAAAAAGGCCATTCTTTGGACCCCATAGTGGAAATCATACAAATTTTGCTTTCTGGAGATTTCTGCAGGGTGGATCTGACAAGCTGAATGAACCTTGGAAGGAAAAGGGGCTTGCAAATGTAGTCTCACACTGTTGGGGAAACACCTATGGATGGATGGGTAAAATAACACTTCCTGAACTGAAACATCTCAGAAGCCCCACACAGATATCGAATGAGAAATCTGGTGAAAGTTGCATTCTTCAAGATGCACATAGTCCTTCAAGTCCATATGTTTCAGGCAATGCAGCTAATCATTTTATCATTGGAAGTGTCGACTGCAGTACTGAAACAACAAAATTTATAGATTTGTCATCAAGTCAAGATGCAAAATCGAGTACTAGCTCATCTTTCACCTCTCTGTATTCCGATTATTTTCTTGGTCCTGCCCAAGATACAGCAGCAAATGTTGGTGTTTCCAGGACCCAATCTTCTTCACTTCTTGCAGACTACTCTGTCAGCCATTTATCTTCAGGTAGCTTTGGTTTTGAAGATTGCCAAAGCAAAACTGAGGATGATCACCCACATCAGAACAAAAGAAAGCCAAAAATGGGTTTCGATGAAGATGAATCGAAGATGGAGATATGCTTGTCAACAAAGGATAAACCTCATATTGCTCTTGCAAGACAAGAGCATGCTTTTGCAGGAGCGTTTGCTGGGGTATTTGTTAGCCTCTGTTTGCATCCCGTGGATACAATAAAGACTGTTGTACAGTCATGTCGAACTGATCAGAAATCTATCCATAACATTGGCAGATCAATTGTTTCTGAAAGGGGTATGTTGCTTTACCATATCTATAGATCACTGAGCTTAGTAAAATTCGTCAACTTCGTGTAACCATTTAAGCTTATAGAATGCCCCAGTGAAAATTTTGTCTGCTTTTTGCCTCCAGGTGTAACAGGACTTTATCGTGGAATTGCCAGCAATATTGCTTCTTCAGCACCAATTTCTGCAGTTTACACATTCACATATGAATCAGTAAAGGGAGCTTTGCTTCCTCTTTTTCCTAAGGTAGTTGTTCTATCTTTTATTCCGCACAACTTCTCTTACCTTGTGGTCTCTGTGTGTGTGTGCGTGTGCGCGCGCGCGCATGTAGGAGCACACATGCATGTTTGTCTGTCTGGTTGGCTCTCTCATTCACATATTTACAAAAATGTATTTGGTTTTCACATTGGTTAGATTGGGATTAGATACAAGCTGGTTAAAATAGGGTTTTAGGACCCCGGAGGTGTGATCTATAGAAGTTTTAGTGCGCACACAGTTGTTCAGAATACTAGAAGTTGCATTTTCCCTGTCTTGGCAGAAGTCTGACCCAGTTCTTCAATGCAGGAGTATCACTCTATTGCCCATTGCATGGCAGGTGGCTGTGCAAGTATTGCTACTTCCTTTATCTTCACTCCAAGTGAGCGGATAAAGCAGCAGATGCAAGTTGGTTCGCATTATCAAAATTGCTGGTATTATCTTTGTAAATATCTCGACAATGGTCTTTGTTTAGTATGCAATATGTTTGATGTTGTGTCTATGAGAAGTATATGAGCAATTGGTGGGATGATGTAAATGTATGGAAAACGGTTTGCAGATGTGTAATTAGAGAAATTTCAAGTTTATATCACTAAAAGTTAATTAAGGTAAATCACAGTTGAAGTATCCAAGAAAATGGACTATCACCGAGGAGACAGTGCACATTTACCACTTTACTATCTACTATTTGCCGACTCCAATTTATTGACTTTTAATCCTTCGTTCTTTCTCCTTCACTACCTATTAGCTTTCAATAATTTGCTAGGAATAGCATATCTGGATGGATAAGGTTAAAACTGATTTAAGTTCATGTCTATTCTTGAGATCCTATTGATGAGCGTATTGTATCTCTTAAAGTGCACATTTTTTTGCTTTGAGTTTCAAGTTGTGATATGAAGGGTCCTCTATATGATCACTTCATGAGCATGGATTCTTATTATGGCACGTTTCTCAAATGAGAGTTTTATTCAATGTGCACCTTTGCAGGATTGCATTGATTGGGATTATTGAAAAAGGTGGTTTGCCTTCTTTGTATACTGGGTGGGGAGCTGTACTCTGCAGGAATGTTCCCCACTCTATCATCAAGGTTAGGTGATTATGACACCTATATTGAGATAATTTTATGCTTCACCTTTTATCCCCCTAAAAATAGCCTCACTTTTTCAAATCCTCCCGTTTTTATCTATCAACTGATTTTTGAGGTCATGTTTTCCATAGTTCTACACATATGAAAGGTTGAAGCAATGTATGGTACCATTACTACAACCAAATTCTCAACTCAACACATTGCAAACGGTATGTCTGTTATCCTAGTATCTCTCCTTAGCCGCTATATATTACTAATTCAGTCTTGCAGTAATTTACTTCTAGCATATGATGTATTAGTCTGAGTGATTGCTAATGCTTCTTATGAGAACATCATCATTGTGAAAACATTGCTTGGTTTGACACCTAGTGATTTTCTTCCAGTCAGATGTAGGAATAAGCTAAACAATTTTTTCCCATCTTTACAGCTAGTTTGTGGAGGATTAGCTGGATCCACTGCTGCCTTATTTACTACTCCTTTTGACGTGGTGAAGACTAGATTGCAGACACAGGTTTGCTATATCTGTGTTTTCCATTCTCACATCATATGGCCCAGCGCTAAGCTAAAAGATAACACTATGTTGCTGGTAGATTTTGAAGAAAATTTTAGTTTTTGTCCAGAATGATGATTCACATTTCAAACATTAGTCTTGTGATGGCTGGCTGTCTGATTTTTCTACCATAAGCAATGATAGTTTAAAAAAGAAACAGATAATAAATCGTTATGGAGTTCGATTGATTTGTATGATAGTCTTTCTGTCCATGTTCTTTAGGAATTCTCTCTTTATCATAGTATATTGTTTGTAATGCTTCTTAAAAAAGGGCTGTTTGGCAGATTCCTGGATCCGTGAATCAATACAGTGGCGCATTAAACACCCTTAAGCAAATAGGCAAGCAGGAAGGCCTGAGAGGACTCTACAGGTAAGGATCTGGAGAGTTTTCCCATATTTATTCTCTTTGTTTAGGGGTTTTTTTAAAGTGCCCATTTAGAGGTAGTAGGTCGAAATTCTGCTTCTTGCAATTAAGAAGTGACGATTGCTAATCCGTTTTTTGTCAGCAGGGGCCTGACTCCAAGACTAGTTATGTACATGTTTCAAGGAGCGCTCTTCTTTGCATCATATGAAACGTGTAAGAGGTTATTTTCTCTGGATGCATTGCAACAAAATGCTCGAAAAATCCAGAATGAACGAAAAATGGAGAAGGATTCAGCATCACCGTTGTTATCAACACAATCGCCGTTGTCACCAAGGCTGCACAGTTTGCATTCATAATTAGTGGAGAGCAGATATCCAGAGAGGTCAACATCTTGGATGGAGAAATCCAATCTTCCAATTTACCGGACGAACCTCTTCTTCCGACTGTTTATTGGAAGACACTGCAGCCTTAACAAGTTTGAGTGAGCCTGATACACTAGTGCCTGACCCATTTCTTGGTGTTTAACATTTATTTAGGCATTGTTAGCTAGTAGATTCAAGAGAAGTTAGAAAATGTTCGAATGAGAACTGAACTGGTGGAGATGGCATGTATTATTCTGATTGTATTATTCTTTCTTAAGGAATGTTCTCATTGTATCATTGATAATTGTATTATGGAAGAGTGAAATATTATTTGGATCCGCCATTGTTGGCCCAAAATTATATCTTGAAAGATTTAAAGCAATTTACATTCTTTTAGGAGGAATGTTTTAGATTTTGAGGTAGGTGGCTGGAAATGCCCAAATCGTTTAGGGTTCAGAGTTGCTTCAAGCCAAGGAATTTGTTCATGTCATTCAATTCCAATTCTTTTTAAGGATTTGATTCCAAACACAGTATCCTTTACGAAATTGGATCATCAGAAACACATAAAAGTCGTACATTAGTTACTTTACATGTTTAATAGCTCATTCTTGAAATATTTTTGAGAGAAAAACTTAATTAGCATTAAAATTGATGATATTCCCAACACAAGTTTTGAACTAGGATATATATATTTACGCTATTTCATAACGATCATTCATTAACTATATTGCGATACAAATTAAGATAAGGATATTGAGAGGTTGGATTCCACACTCTTCACTTTGTTGATTGTGTTGGTAACAAGTATAAATCAATTGGCATGGGTTCTGGCTTTTTTTATTCTTAATAAATATATTTTTTTAATGCGTAGCATATCAACAATCAAGTCGTTGTAGTATAGTGGTAAGTATTCCCGCCTGTCACGCGGGTGACCCGGGTTCGATCCCCGGCAACGGCGAAATTTTTGCTACCTCTTTGGATTTTCAAATCCTCATCTATTTTGATCACCATTTTTTATTAAAAAAAAATTTCCTCCTTTTTTTTCTAATACCACTTAGGGAACTTGGTTGCGTATATTTAGGATATGCGATGAAATTTGTTCCCAAATAAAAATTAAAAAAATAGAAATAAAAAAACCATTATTTGTATATACATATCATGTAAAGCTATAATGTATATAAACGAATTGGCTTTGTCAACGAATATTTTGCCCCAGCAACACGTCAGTATGCGTTTAGGTAATGTCAAAAACGTCCGTGTCAAACGGCGTAGATACAATTTGTTTCATCATGAAGCAATTTGAACACAGTCAATACAAGTAATAAAACACTTGAACTTCGATTGTCAATGGTAAGATTGTGTCTCTCAAACACCCTTCAGCATAAACTATTTACTTCACAACCTAAGAACAATATATTTCTACATATAAATTACAATTACTTCAACGGTACCATAGACACAAAATCGCAGCATAAAGAGAACCGATGCCTTCTCACAATGTGCTCACAGCACCTAGTTTGAAATTCACTTGCCTAGCTTCATCAAAGCAGCAAATCACATTTTCGAACAGTCAGTTACTAGCTACCACTAGGTACATCATGAGGAACCACACATATGAAAGTATACTTGATGGTAGAAAAGACGATAATAAGAGGTGATTGATTGGGAAATACATGATTAACTCGGAGCCCAAGTGTTGGAGCTGAAAAACGATACCGAGCATAGTTTGAACGCCTGAACAGTTTCCAACTATAATGTATATTCCTGTGCATCATTCAGTGGCGCACGTAAAATTCACAACTCGCTATCACCAGGAATTCAAGAATTCTGGCCTTTTGAGTTGCTGACTGACTATACCGATGTGAGATGATTGAAACAAGGACTACAAATTTTTACAAAAGGCAATAGAATAACTACAGGTACGATTTACAATATACACGAATAAAACTAGTAACAACCGCAGCTAAACCTAGTTGGCATTTTTAGTAATTGCAGACATGTCTTCGGGTCTGGGCCGCTTAAACGATTTCTGTGTGTCCAGAACTTGGGTCGCTTTTCTGGATGCATCACCAGCTGATTTCTGAGAACCTACTTGGCTAGTTGCAGAACTATCATCAGTTTTAGGCTTTTTAAATGATACCTGGGTATCCAAGACTGGTGTGCCATCTTCAGCTGTTTTTCTCAAAACATCAGTGGCTGATTTCTCCGACTCACGGGGGCTCACCAACTTTTTCTCGACATTCTCAAACTTGGCAGTGGCCCAAGGTGCAGTGCCCACGCTCTTTGCAGAACTTGGTCCATCAATTGTGAGTGTAGATACCTCGTCTCTGGAGGCGTACCAGGTATTGCCACAAGCAATACACTCTAACTGAGACCAAAAATAAATAAATTATATATGAATAAGATGGGAATGCGATGCTCTAACCTCTTAGCAAAGCGGGCTTACATAGCAGAAATTGTACATCGATAGGATATCTAAACATCTTGTTATCCTATAACAAACATAAAACAATTCCATTTAATGCGGACTCAGACAGATGCAATAGCTTACAGTTGTCCAATAAATTTAGAACTACGAGAAGTTTAGAATCAAGGTTTTTCACTAAAATGCTTGGTATTGTGGAACACAAAAACAAATAACTGAACCTTTGCAAATAAGAAGCTAGCATTAAGTCTCTTTAAAAGCTTATACCTAAAAAGTTTAAACTGGAATGTCGAAAAATATTTTGTTTCTACTTTCTAGATTTTGATAGTTGTCTACGACTGATCTGTGTGATAAACAAGTACCAGCCTCCCCGACAACTAGACACCGTTACATGTAAAAAGAACAAAGAAAATTATATAAGGCGTTTCATATGCATCGGGTGATCCTTCAAAATATTCCATAACTTCATTTTAATTTCTCCATTTCTAATATTTTTCAGAATCTTTACCAATCTATTACCTTTTGGCGGGTGTTTTATATTACATGAGTGCCACACAAATGTCCAACTTCACTGGAGCATGTGCTCTCATCTTGATAAAGCAAATATTTTTTATCTAAGAGAATTAACCATAAAAACAGAACAACTTCACCAACTGAAACCACAACCAACCAGGAGTCTTTTTAAGGCCAGAATATAATCATCCAAAGGATCAAACAAACTCTCTTACACAGCATCCAGTTGCTTCTTATGATTTATTCAATTGTTGACACGAGTTTTAAACCACAAAAACCAAAAATAATCGTAGAAGATTAACATTACAAATAAGTCCTACTTTTCCTTCCACAAGACATCAGATCTGTCAATGAACAAACCTACTAATATTTGTATCCATTGATAGGAGTAGGACTTGATGGTCTTATAAGAGAAAAGCAACGTCTCCTTTCTTTATTTCCTAAAGAAAATACTTGATGACTCTCGCTATATATGACACCTCACACCAATAACATCAACAGCAGCCCAAAAAAATTACGGAAAATTCAAAAAATGACAACTTTTGGAGCCTATATTACAAAAATGACAACTTTCAAAAAGTAATTTAGAGAAAAGGTCAATGAACAAAAATAATTACAAAAAAGACAACTTTAAGTAAAATAATTGCAAATTTGACTAGCATAAATGTAGGACTAAAATGCCCCCAAAAACTCTGAAAGTTTTGCGTGGTGAAATAAAAGTTTTACGTGGTGAAATAAAAGTTTTACGCAATGAAATAAAATTTTACAATCCAAATCCAAAAGTTTCACATCATGCGTCAAAAAGTTTTACCTTGTGAAATATAAATTTTACACTAAGATCATGCGTTAAAGGGCATTATGGACCAAAGTTGTATTTTTCCCTTTCTCGTAATTATTTTTGTTCATTGACATATTCTCTAAATTATTTTTTGAAAGTTGTCTGTTTTTGTAATTTCTTAAAATAAAATTTAAAAATAATTCAGATATTTGATATGCATGTTTATGAATCTGCCCTTTTGTTATAGGTTATATAATCAACTCAATTACACAAGCCTTGTCCAAATTGTTTGAGGACGGCATATTAGTCATGTTCAGCTGTTCTGCTCTCCTAAGATAACATTAATTAAACCATACATTATGGTAACTTTCTCCAATGTCAATTATGAATTTCTCCCTTCCCCTGACACACCACTCTCAATAGGGCCAGTGTCACTATTGTCTGTGTAGCATAGGTCTTATTCACGTGATCAAAATTCTTAATACATTTTCTAACCTTTTTATCTCCACTTATGTGATAGTTCAACAATTTCACAGATGTAATTACTTTTATGAGTTGCATTATAACATAAAATTCCCCAATGTTCTATTTTTACGACTCTTTCTGACATATAACAAAGCCATACTACAATAGCTTCATCACCAATCAACTTTGACTTGAGGAGAGCGAATTTTGTACTCTTCTAAACACTGCATCAAGAGACCTGTGTGATGAAATGTAAATGTATCGAATGCATGAAGATCTACAAGCCAGCAATTTAGTTATTTAGAAAGCAAAAAATCACCAACAGAAAGGAAACTCATGGAATAGTCCTTATAATTTGGTAAGTTGTTGTCATCGAACTTCATTCGCTCTCTCAGACTACAGGCCAATTGCTAGCTGCAATACCCTCTACAAAGTCACAGCTAAGATTATAGCCCTCCTAGGCAGGCCATGGATCCATGGAGCAGGGGTGATCCCTTCAAGCCTTCATCACTGCCTCAAATTCATTGTCAACAATCACTTAATCTTCTACCACTACTCCTTTGTCATTGATCCCTAATTTTCCTGAGACTTGGTACGCAACACCAAAAGCCAAATACTGATCATACTACAGGTTCATTTAACAAACATGGAACTAATGAAGCTTGGAGGCTGACCAAGATGTAGAACAATTTACTTGATGAAGAGCCTCTCTTTATTGTGTTTTTCCCCCTCTTTTGGTCCAGATGCAAATAGTGAGAAATGGTGTACTACTTCCCTCCCTCTCCCTTCAAATAAGTAACCATACCACTACCAATTTCAGGACAAGCCTTCCTAATACACCTACTACTCCAGATTGTAAATTTCTGCACAATAGAAAGGAGACCAAGCACCGGTAAAAACATTCATCTGACATTTGATATTACAAATTCATTAAAACCCAAAGAACAACAGGTATGAGTCCTGTTTTACACTTTGAGTCAATTAGTTTCTTTGAAAAAAAAAATGAAAAGAAAATCTTTAAGAACTAAGAAGTTGACACTAAATATTTCAATTTGGATGCCTCAGGGACCCTATTCATTCTTTGCAGATTTTTTGGAAGATTTGTCTTATTAGAGGGATCCTAGATTTTCGGCTCCTCATTCTGCACATGTTCAATAGTTTTAAGATCGTAGAGGAATCTTTCATCTTGTGCAGTGAAAGCACCTTTAAAGATCAAATACTTAACATTATCGATGTGAAAGTGAGGAGGTCAAAGTGGACATACAAAACGATATGTCCACTTACATGCTACATCTATCTACGTGGAAAATTAACGCTGATGGTATTTATTCTTAGCAGATGATTGCATTCATTGCAACTTATTCAGACCAAACATGACAGGAAAACATGGAAATTATGTTTATTGATGAAAGGACAAAGATAAAAAATAAAATGTGGAACCTGATAACGATCTCCATGTCCGGCTTGGATGATGTCTAATAGACCGACTTTTTTCTCCTTGCATCTTTTGCAGCGAGCATCAGTCATCTGTTTTACAAACCATACAATAAGCTGACCACAAATCTATAGCATAAAATAAATTCACAAAGCCCAAAACTAAAACTTTATGTTATATGGGACAAGGCTGTCAGGGCTACACTCAGTTAAGTTAGTATGTAGCACTTCTTTCAATCATCATACGGCACCAGTACTAACTGTTTCTACAGTTCGAAAGTTTTAGGCTTCGGTTCCCGTTCCAAAACAAAGAACAATTAGTTCAGAGGTTTTTGACATTCAATGACTTTGAAATGAGCTATCTTTTGGTTCGGTTCCAATTTATTCAGAAACATTGGATCATCTGCACCCCTACATGCCCACATTATGTATATATAGCTTACATTTCATACTATTACGGTAAGTTAAAACAACTTGATCTATTTAGTGATGTGGCACATTACACACCGCCAAAAGATCATCTTATGATGACCTAAATAGCCGATAATTTAGAAGATCCAAATCTTTGTCATAAATTCCGTACACCATACCAAATACTAGCCCAACAAATCCATTAAAAGGGTCGGTCTCGTGTTTTTTTTTTGATAAGTATTTTATAAAAAATGAAAAAGCACCCAAACGGGGAGTGCGTCCCATATACAAAAAGCCCCTAGGGGCCAAGAGAACCCAAAAACTCTAACTTCTCATCTATAGATATACAAAAACGACCTTCCACCCAACAAAACAAGCTAGATATAAAAACGTCTTTGATCACCCCCAAGGGGGACTCTACACCCTCAAAACAATGCATATTTCACTCCAACCAAAGGCAAAGGAGAGGCGCTCTCCAAAAAAGCTGGGCGTGACCACCAATTGGCACACATCTCCAAGAAACCAAAACATCGCGAACCGAGACCGGCATCACCCACTGAATGCCAAACACCGGTCTCGTGTTAACATGGAACACCTATTATATTTGATCTTTACTTTAAGACAATTTCCGCCTCAAACACCCCTGTCCAATGTGATGCAAATGTTTATGAACAATATCATAAAATAAGACCAAAAGGTCCAAAAGAGGGGGCAAAAATTGACCTGCATCCGCTCCGACTCTTCAGGCTCCTTGCTAGCTAGCTCTTCTGCTGTCAAACCCTCCTGGAATTTAAAAATAAAAAATAAAAACTAAAAACTAAAATAGAAGTTGAAACTTTTTCTGCTTGTGATTAGTCCAAATCCAAGAAAGCATAAAAGATGCAAGGAAAGAAAGAATCATTCATGGCGGACTAGTCGCAGGCCCAATTATACCCACAAATCAAAACTTTATCAGTCAGAAACACTTCAAGAAGAGTTATGTTTTCTGTTGCTGCAAACACCATCTGCCGCATGATCAAAGCAATGTCAAACTGTTTGGAATGCAACACTTCCAAGACTAAAAAATTTCAGATGCTAACTCTTGCTTTCTACAAGCCTTCTTTTTGCTACGACACGTGTCAATTTTGATTATCAGGATGGCGGTAAGGTTTGAACATAAGATCTTGCCTACTCTAATACCATTTTGACAATCTTCTACTCCCTGAAAGGCCCCAAGTGAGGAGTGATAAAAGATGTAATACTGAAGTTATAATCTCCAACAGCTTCGGCTTTTATAATAGACGGTTGTTGACATAGAAGATGAAGGCGGCCAAAAACAGGTGCCTTCTATTTTTTCCTATCATTTATGTGAACAGGTGAATGTGTGTTTACCATATTCTGAATTTTATTTTTTGGTGCAGGTCGTTGTGAGAGGGGACAGGGGCTTGGAGTGCTGAATCCAATACGAATCTCTACCAGTGTTCACAAAACTATGGAATATATATGAATAGTCATATATTTTATGTATTCACTACTGACATTAACTACTACAGAGGTAAGGTACATATAAATTGCTAAATTCCATTCATAGACACTATGGCAAGGGTACAAAGATTTGGCTGTCAACAAGAGGGGAAATACAAGTTCGAACAGTAGCTCATATATTTTATGTATATTCAGATGCTATTAAATCTTGATGTCTTTTTCATTTGGGCCTTCAGGGGATTTTAACATATTTGACATGTACGCTGAATTTGAAGTCATTATTGAAAAAATTCCCTATAAGTCCTTACTTGTAGGCATAATTACTTTTAACAGTCAACCTTTTCACTCAAGTTACAAAATTGCCAGAAATAACTTCTTCACCCAGAAATTAATGGTATAAAATCTGACTTCCATTTTCTCTACAAAAATCCACATCACAAAACCAGAACCTTGGTAATAGGTGCAAATCCTCTCAATCAGTTCTATAAATCTAATATGAAAAGACTCACAAGAGCACAGAAAGAATAGGAAGAAAAAGGGGGAATAAAAATTGCACCCGTAAAGATCATCTAGTCCCCTGAAAGGACAATCCCCAAGTTCAAAAAGAAGTTTAAAGCCATAGGGATACTCAAGACCCCAGTGAAACTTTTCATCATTTATCATATACATTCTAACTCAAAACAACATAAATTACGAGTATACCGTTCGTCATAACTCACCAACTTCAGAAGGAATTACAGAAGCAAAGTACTTTCACAAGTCATGTCTTACACTTTAAAATAACAAAAATATATAATAAATAAATAAGAGAAAAATAAAAAACAATTCCAGGAATAGACGCACAATAGAATGATACCTTTAATTCATTAGGTGACATGTTCAGTATTTTTGAAGGTTCCAACTCCCCATTCACTAAACGTCGGGCTAAGATTGCATTGTTCTGCCAAGAAGTACACCAAAGAAGAAAAAAAGATAAAGAAATAAAATCAGTGGGGGGTAAAAGTAGAAGAAGAAGAAGAGGACATAAACGCCTTGGCACTAGTAGAATGAGATTTGCGACAGTCAATAGTTATACTACAGACTGAAATCAATCTAAACACCTAAAGTTATCTTTCTTAACAGGTCTCTCAATTAAACACCAAAAGCTTTCTAGCTTTAGTAATATATGAAAAGATTGTCAAGTAACCATCGGTACGAGATTAATAATGATCTGATCTTAAGGAAGCTCTCCGTGCATTTCTATCAGAGCTTAAAGAATCTATATGACAATCTCAAAATGCTTCGAGAGAGGCAAAGTACATTTGTCAAGTTCATCTATTTAATGGGATTATCCCCACCCTGCAACGGTCTTCTGATACTAGAAGTCTGATCTTTGTGTATCCCAACAGCATCATATGAGTTAGGCACACCAAGTCTCCCAACTACTATGTATCTTGACTGTATCTTAAGATAATGGGTTCTGTTATGTGCCAGTACAATCTCTCAAGTATTTAATCAAAGATCAGAAACAACATATTATTTATGACGAGATGAAGAAACATACTACTTGTCTTGTGGGGTATCAGAATCAAGATGAACATGAGAAAGTTCATAACCATAAAGATCGGTTGTAGGAGTTTGTGACACTTACTTCCTTAAGTACACCGCATAGTGGTTGGAAATTAAATTAATATTTATAGCTAGACTGTGTTCTACATCTGGCAATAAAGGGTAACAAAGCAGCATGACATGAATTGAAACTAAAGCCCAAAACCATTATAAATGCTTTTCCAATTCAAGAAGTCTTCCCTTCCTTGAAATGAGGAACTTCCATAAAGGCATACAATATATAGCACAATAGCACTGGAAAGTAAAACCCCAAATTACATCTCTAATCATTTTGCAGACAAACAGAACATCATAAGAAAATTGAAGGTTTACAAAGATGTAGCGTGGAACCACTGTTTCTTTATTTTATGCATAGTGAACCTCACCGACACTAAAGCATTAAAATTCAAATATAATTATTTCAGTAACGCAGGAGGGTCATCATATTCACAATAAACATGCAAAAGCTATCTAACCTTAAGGTTGAACATCAGCTGCCGCATCTTTTGATTATACTTCAGAAAATCGGAGGAAAGGGTATCATGTGAGGCCTTCTCAAGAGCAGCTACAGCAGGAACAGCAGCATCTGGCCACGTAAAAGATGTGTCTCCCTGTAAGATGTAATATAAGAGACATTTCATTAAAAACCTTTGGTTTCTAACATCCAATTTCCATATTTCTTCGATTAATTAGACTACTGATTTAACAGGTTAAATATTGATTTATCCACAATGAGCATGACCATATCAGATAAAAGAACTCTGTACTTACTTTTAGCTTCTTTTCTTGAGACCCATTTGCAGTTTTAGAGCGATCACTGTAACTGGCATGATCGATGCTGTGACATCCACCTTTTTCTTTACCTTCACTCTGCCCATTTTCCACGGGACTGCAAATAAACTGAATTCCTTGAAGGAGCTTTTCTAACCACTTATCACGTTGAGTTTCACCAGTCAGAGCCTTGAACTTTGCTAAAATGGTGTAGTACTCTGAGGTATTGTTTGCTACGCTTCCTGGAGTTTCCGCTTTCATGAATTGACCAGACCTAGTTGTTGTTTCATCTTCCCTTGAAACATCAAGAGGTGACACATTCTTTTTCCTGAGCAGTCTTTTATTCTTCAAATGATCTTCCATTTCAGCAGCACTATCTTCAACCTCAACATCAGGAATCTCCCCTATTCGGGATATTGTTTTCTGCATAAGAACATCGAGTTCATTCTGTTTGCTATCTTCATAGTCTTTATCAGTTAGCTTAAACAGTCTCCTTTGTTCTGTGTCATACACCTTTTGCACAATAAAACCAGGATGCTGTTTCCGATTTGGAATCTGCTTGTTTAGAGGTATAAAGTGCACCACACACTTGTGCATCACAGATTCTGCTGGAACCTCATCACGATGGAAACTGTAGAACAGCTCTCTTGTATCACGCGATTGCCAATTTCCACGTCCTCTTTTCTCTGCCTCTTCAGGACGATAAAACCACTGTCCAGTTACCATCATGCTCCCATCTTTGGTCTGAGCAATATCCTGTGTACAGAAGACAAAGAAGTAGTAAAAAAGAATACATGCACCAAACAGATGCCAGTATTTGAAACCCGTCACTTGGAAGTGAAGTGAAACACACCAGTAGCTTGACAGCAAGTCTTGTTAAAAAGTCACAAATTTAAGCAAATCCAACAATAGAAGACCCTCCAGTTGTTCTAACTACAGATATCAAACACCTCAAACATAAAACGGCCAAAGTCCTAGTATGCAGAACAGAAAATGTATCCATAAAAATAAAATAAAATAAAAAATTAAAACAAATAAATAAATAAAAGTCATCCCAAGAGAAATTTGCATGTGTTGATATAAAAATTAAATAAATAAAGGTCACGCCAAGGAGCCCTACAACATTAGACAAAGGGACTCTTTTGTTCAGTTTTCTCAAATATTCCTCAAGAACTGAAAGATTATGAAGATTGTTATAACTGTCAATCAAACAAATTTGGTACTGTTTTTCGATTTAAGTTCCATTAAAACAACACTAACGAAACAGGCCCTCAGTTTCCCAAGCTAGAATCCTATAAAAAGGGAAATATATATACACAACGTATAGATACATATAAGCAACTTTCTGAACACATAACATGATGCATAAATGTCCCTGAGCTTGCACCACCAATATTTAGCTCAAGATAATAAAAACACTATTAAGAAATATCCTCCGGTAATCAAATTGTCATACATGAACGAAAACAGAACCACCTATAGAAAGAGGTGGATAGCAACTCTATTTTGAAACGACATGTAAACAAGATATGAGGTGGAAAGTCAGAAGTATTATAGCAAATGACAAAAAGGAGTACCGTTATCTAAGTACTTTACATAAAAATAACAAAAAATGAGAATTTTGAATCAAGAAATCACCTTAATGATGGCAACATAAGGTTTTTGGTTTAATTTCTCGGGAACCAAAAGCACAGGATCCTCCTGCAGTACCACCACAGAAGATACAGCAATAATGTGAGCAAGTAAATAAGAAAAAACTATAGCGTAAATCATTGTTTACTTTCTAAAGCATCAAGTAGTTGGCAGAAATCAAAATTTCTGAATTGGACATATAAATTTCCAAATATAGACCAGCAATGTCAAAGATCAAGCATCCCAAACAATTTTTTTCTGAAATAATAATGCATACACACCCATTCATAATAAGTCCAAATGAAGTATATGAACACCCCTCTTCTCAATGCAGTATCTGCTATTAGACAAATAAGCGAACAACCCCTTAAGCAACTTGAAGTGTCAAGTTTGCCTACTTAAATGACCATTTCAAGAATTGAGTAAAGCCACATCAATATAAATTAGTTCTTCGACCTTCTAACTCATACATACCTTCTATAACGCATGTTACACATTCTAAACACATTCTAAGAAATAAATTCCTGAAATTCAACCATGATTGGTACATAATTCATGAGGCAAAATTACTTCCTTGATCTACTTGATCTTCATAATCTTTAAGGTCCATGAATCAAACATAGACTCCAAGGCAAACTAACTAAACCAATCATCAAAAATAAATTAAGTTGCAACTACTTTATAAACTTCAGCTTTTGTGACAAAATTTGCCAACCTAAGTCCCAGAATTTTAAACAAGTAACCTGATCAACCCTGAATTGTTTGAAATGCAATGCATGTATCTCTATATAAAACCTTTGATAAGTGGCTAAATATGTCTCCTCACACACACACACAGGTGAATTACAGAACTGAAACCCTAAATTTCTCTAAATACATCAACAAAGACCATGAATCGAAACTCATTCCTCAGACAATGCGTACAAATATCATCACCAAAACCCAAGTGAAGACTGATTTCATGCTATAACCAAACAAGAAGAGTCCAAAACCTAAAACCCTGTGAAGTAATCAACACATTGAGTAAAATTCAACGAAAATAATCAATTATCAAAAGCAATGCAAGCGAGATTGAGAAGCCAGAACTCACGAGATCGTAGGAGAGACCGTCGTACTCGAACCCCGCGAAGTGGCTGCGCCTCCATCGGCCCTTACCAGAAACCCTAATGACGTCGCCGACGGGCTTGGCGTCCTCATTCGCCGCCGCCTCCTCCTTGTTCTCTTCCACTCCCGCGCTCACCGAATGCTTCTCTTCTCTCGATTTCCTCTTCCCTCGTCCTTCGACGACGTCCTTCTCTTCATCCACTTCGCTGAGCTTCATCTTCTTCCTCCTCCTCCGACTACGCTGGTCGTCTTCGTCATCGTCGTCGGCGGTGACGGCGGAATGTGACGGCGGCGCCCTCCGTGGTGGCGATGGCGGTAGCGCGTCGTCGTCGTCGCTGTCGCTGGTGGCGAGCAGTGCGAAGCGTCTGTAGCCCATGGGGTGCGCTGTGTTGTACCTTGTGTTTGGTGTGACCGTGTGAGCTTTGAAATGAATTGGCGAAATGGGTTTTATTGGCTTTTCTCTTTTCTTTTTTTTTTTAAAGTGATTTATGGGGGACTATGGCTGTTGGGAGTAGTCAAGTATGTTGGTTAAATTGCGGATTTCCCATTTTGGTCCGTTTTAGAACCGTTACAGAGGGACACCAGTTTTTGTTTTGAAATAATTTAAAGAGTGACAATAGTGTGAAGAACGTATTCCAAATGATAACTTTGGAAAAAGAAAATATGTGTATGAAATAATTGTTAGAAATAAAACATATATATAGTGTGAAAAAAATTTAAAGTGTTAATACATAATTATTTTATTTAAATTCGTCAAATACGTAATTATATCAGTATTCATGATACATGCTTATTATATTAGTTTATTAGCATATTTTTTTAATACTCTTCCAAATTTTTGTATTTATAATAAATGCATCAACAGGGCCGATCCTTGTAGATGCAGAAAAATAAACAATAATAATTGGGTTAAAAATTGGATCATTTATTCAATCTTTGGCCATGTATTTATACACAATTTGGTAAATGGGTCAAGATCATTTACCCAATTTTATCAATCCCTTAAATCATGGGATTTGATAAACTCTTTTCTTTTTTGGACTCTCTTTTCCATAAGTAAGACAACTCTCTAACTTATGGATCACTCATCTTCTAGAGAATTCTATGGGCTCATTATTTCTTCGGTTCATCCGTCTTCGGCCCATATGTCTTTGGCTCTTCAGTCCTGTGGCACATTCTTGTTGGGTCATGTACTTTTTGACTATTACACAGGCCCTGAGGTTATGGGCTCATGGGCCAATTCATAGCCCATGACCGAATCTATACATGCACATATATACATATATTGATGCTTTTATGGGAAATGATGGTGGTGAAGTGGCAAGCATTTATTGGGCATTTAAGTGCATTTCAAAACATGTGGCCACAACATCCTTGTTTCTCTCAGCATGACGGCTCTTCGTGCATTGTGCGACCTTCGGGCTTCGTGCAGTCCTTTGGCATGCTCTTTTCCTTCTATAAAACCCCCTCTAAATCATTTCATTTCTTCATTCCTCACTTTCTCAATTTTCGCTCTCTGCCTTTTTCTCTCTGATTCCTGCAATCTTTCCTACCGGCTTTAAAAACCTTCAGCAGAACAGACGTCTGCACCTACCCGAAGCTCTTCCCGCCTCTTCATTATCAACTGAGTAAGTCGGATAGTACTTCCCTCTTTTTAATTTTCATCTATGCCCCCCATCTGTCTCTTCTACCTTTCTGGAACTATGTCCGACATCGATGATACCAAGTCAATAGAGAAGGTCGTTTTGTCCTCTGCAACTGACACCGACCCTACCAGTAGTGATAGCCCTCCATTTACCTGTCAAGAGGCCCATGTCCCAAAAACAGTTCCCCAAAATGCCGACCTTCCGGGTTCGTCAACGAATCCGGGAACACCTGCTTCAAAGGGTTCTCACAATAATGACGAATCTGTGGACCCCAAGCCTTCTGAACCCTTCACAGTTGCCCCTCTTAAGAAAACCCCGCCTGAGGTGGACGTAAAACATCTTCGGGCTGAGACCCATGTGCCCGGTGATGTTGATATGGCCCCTTACCCAAACTATTTAAATTTCTCTAAGAGTGAGGGACTTCAACTAGGTAGCATTATGCTATCGGTTGTTCACCTTAAAGTTTTACGATTTCCTCTTCACCCTTTCTTCCATTACGCGTTTTTCATGTTAGGTTTGCACCCCCTTCAATTCAACCCAAACAGCCTTAGGATTCTGTCCATGGTCCTACTGTACAATAGGGATCTAGACCTTAACCTACGTTTAGCCGACTTGCTTCTTTGTTATTTTTTTCAAAATGCCAGAGAAAGTAAGGGTAGATACAACCTCTTTCCCTTATAGGGTCGGGGTCTATGTTTTGGTACGGAAAAGTCAGATAAAGGGTGGAAAGAGAGGATGGTAGTTGTTAGCGGTAATTGGTTTTACCCGTTCTCTCTGACATTCCCGATCCCACATACCTTCGGTGTTATTCGTTTGCCTATCTACCGTCCCCTCCACAAAGCCTTCTATTTTTGTGAGTTATGTGATTTATATCGGGGGGAATATGCATATATGTTTCTAGGTTATGAGGATAAAGAAATTCCCTTGTCCCTTATAAAAGAACGGATAGCCCTTCTGAATGCCAAGATCTGGAGCAATGTTCGATCTGCCACTACCCGTCTGACTCAGGCAAATCTGGAGATGATTTATAACTTGAGCACTACTGTTGACAGGATGGATTTGCCCGTCAAACCCCTTTCTGCCCGACGCACTCAGGTTCCTGAAGGGTTCAACCTAGTTGATATTGTACCACTCTCGACGACACCCCCGGCGACTCCAGTACCTCCGCCCACACAAAGTCCAGTAGATCCACCTCAACCTCCTCCTGCAAATCCTCCAATCACGAGGACCCGATCAGGTACAGGCGGTGGAGCACCCAATAAAAGACCTAGGACCCAAGCTACTGATGCCTCGACGAGCGAAACTCCTCAGGCTCAGGATGCCCCCCGTACTTCTATTCCCCGGGAGCCAAAGTTTCTTCTACCCGATGGGACTCCGGTCTGCGCCAATCAACTCACCATCTGCCAACCAAAAACTCTACGGGTTATGGCGAAGGGGATTTGAACTCCGGGCAATAGGGCTACTCAGTAAAAAATCTCCAGGACTGAGCTTCTGAAAAAGAGCTCCACAATGGTTATGGAGGTTGGTAATTCATTTTTCTTTTGTACCTTGGTTCATTATCTTCACTTCATTATGTACTAACATGCCCTTTTTTCCTATTTCTGTGTAGCTTCTTTATGGGATCCAGGCCTACAACAATGTTGTGGAGTCTAATGTTCAGGAAATGGCCAAGATGCAGGCCCAACTCCAGCAAAATAATGAGCATCGGGTTGCTTTGGTCAAAGAGGCGAATGGTCTTCGCCAGAGTGTCTCTGAGCATAAAAGTATTTTAAAGACCAGAGAGGCTGAGAAGAGGGCTTTAGCTGCCGAAAAGATGGCTTTAGCCACTAAGCTTGCAGAGGTGAAGGCAGCCTACCAGAAGATAGCTATCGAAAAGGCGGAGTCAGATAAGCTTATGGCTCTTAAGTGGTCCAAGGTAGAGGTGTGCCACTTGGGTGGTCTAGACATGCACAGCCGATACACCACCATCTCCGATGTCCGAACGGTCAGAGCGTGGCGAGAAAAGCACGAAATGGAGCTCATTCCCTTGGCAGATCAGGAGTTCAAGACTGCTGAGGAGTTTGATACTTTCATGGGAGTGTCTCTTCCTTGCAAGGACCCACTAGCTTCTGAAAATGAGAAGCGGTTTCCTGCTATCTTGAAGGGAGAAGACTATTTTTCCCCTGAGTAGAGTATGATTTTAAGTTCTCTGTACTTACTTTTTTTAGAAGGGTGTTTTTGTAACTTCTCTCTTTTTTAATGAAAAAATAACTTTCCCAGCTCAGTGTTCATTTTGTTCTTGTTGTTTTAGTGAAATTTTCTGTTTTAATATTTAGTCTTCGGGCATCTGGCCCCTGAGACTTGTTTTTTGTTCAGTGGCTAGTTCAAATCAGGTTCGAACTTAACAGTTGGGAAAATTTTCATTTGAACACGAAGCCTTCGGGCATATGGCCCCTGAGACTTGTTTTTGTCCTCTGGCTAGTTCAAATTAGGTTTGAACTTAACACTTAGGAAAATTTTCAATCAACATGAAGTCTTCGGGAATATGGCCCCTGAGGTTTGTTTTTGCCCTCTGGTTAGTTCAAATCAGGTTTGAACTCAACATTTAGGAATATTTCACTTAAACATGGAGCCTTCGGGCATATGGCCCCTGAGGCTTGTTTTTGCCCTTTGGTTAGTTCAAATCAGGTTTGAACTCAATACTTAGGAATATTTCACTTAAACATGAAGCCTTCTCATAAAATAGGAGAATAAATATAATGTATATTTATTGAAAAGAACTTGAGAATTATGAAGCAGATGTGTCGAACATCGGGCACATATGCTTTATTATAATCAGTAAAAATGTGTCATATGCGAGACACAGTTTTATTTTATTGTTTTAACAAGAAAAATAAACCACCTAAGGTTAATACCTCTTCAGCCGATATGCGTTCTGAGAGTTGGGCTTGATACGGCCTGTCTCATTCTTCCGTACCCGATAAGCACCGAGTCCGATGACCTCAATTATTGTATAAGGTCATTCACATGTCTCCTGTAACTTGCTAATAATCCCAATCTTTCTTCTGAGCACCATATCCCCTACCTGAAATTCTATTATCTTGACTTTCTGATTAAACCGTGCCCTGACTTGTTGCTGATAGGCAGTCAGCCTTATCCCGACAACTTCTCTTCTTTCCTTTAGTAGGTCCAAATCATGAGCTAGGTGTTGATTGTTTGGATTTTCCTCCCAGGCTTGACTTCTTAAAGTAGATACTCTCAATTCGGTCGGGATAACGGCTTCGGCACCATAGGCCATGGCTAAAGGGGTCTCTCCTGTTGGTTATCTTGGAGTAGTCCAATAGGACCATAAGACCTCGGGCAATTTCTCCAACCAGGCTCCTTTTGTCTCTTCAAGCTTTTTCCTAAGTGTATCAAAAATTGTCCTGTTAGTCCTTTCAGCCTGCCCATTTCCCTGTGGATAGCCAATGGAATAAGTGTTCTGATTGATCCCATGTTTTGTCAGGAATGCTTGAACTTTCCGGTTATCCAAATTGGTGCCATTATCCATCATTATAGTTCGGGATAGACTGAATCTACAAATGATGTGGCTCCAGATGAATTTTATAACATGGCTACTTTTGATAGTGGAGTATGCCTCGGCTTCCACCCACTTGGTAAAGTAATCCGTAGCTAGAAGAACATGTGTATTAGATCGTATAGCTTGTGGGAGAGGACCCACAATATCCATACCCCATCGGGCAAAAGGGTGAGGGATAATTGTTGGGTTCAGTAATTTCGGAGGTGGATGAATGACATCTCCATGAAATTGACACTTTTTGCAGTGTCGGGTGTAGACCTCGGCGTCCCTTAACAGATAAGGCCAGAAGTATCCCTAGGTGAGAACTTTATGGGCTAAAGAACTCCCTCCGGAATGATTGCCACATGATCCTACATGAATTTCTTCCATGACCGCAGAAGCTTCGGAGGGCGTGAGACATCTCAAATATGGCCTGAAGAAAGACTTGCGGTATAGTTGGCCGTTGTATAGAACATATCTGGCGGCTTTCATTCTTATCTTTCGAGCCTCTGGTTTTGACTCAGGTAATGCACCGGTTCTCAAATAGTCTGTTATGGGGTCCATCCAGCTTGGCTCCCAATGAATGACCATCACGTAATCGGAGGGCTCCAAGCTTGATCGGACGATGAAGTCCACTGGTGTTATTCGAGTCATACTTTCCCCTGTTGCGGAGGCCTGGTTAGCCAGACGATCTGCCATGATACTATCCCCTCTGGGGATATGTTCAAAGATTAACTGCTGGAATTCCTCAGCCTCTTTTAGTATCAAATTCCTATACGCTTCCATTTTAGGATCTCTGGTTTCATACTCCCCATTTAACTGTCGTACGACCAACTGGGAATCACTCTGTATCTCTACTTTCTGTACTTGAAGGCTTCGGGCCAACCGAACCCCTGCTAGAAGGGCCTCATACTCGGCTTCGTTGTTGGAGGCAGAAAACTCCAATCGAACGGACTGCTGAATTTTAGTGTCATCTGGTGTCACGATCTCTACACCGATCCCTACTCCGTTGACATTTGATGATCCATCTACGAACACAACCCATAAGCCAGGTTCATTTTCTTCCAAAGAGTCTGTAGTTTTTGTTTCCAACAGAAAGTCAGCTACCGTTTGTCCTTTGATGGCAGTTCGGGGGACATAAGTTATGTCAAAAATCCCGAGTTCTATTGCCCATTTGGATACTCTCCCTGATAACTCAGGTTTCGCCATTATGGATCTGATCGGGATTGCAGTTGGCACTACGATCGGGTGTGCTTAAAAATAATGCAGAAGACGTTACTTTTCATTGATCAGTGATAATACCAGTTTCTCTTGCTTCGAATAACAGGTTTCTGCATCAGCAAGGGATTTACTGGTGTAGAAGACTGGTATCTGGTACCCCTTGCCCTCCTTGACCAGAGCGGAGTTGGTAAATGTCGCAGATATGGCTAGATATAAGTGTAACAACTCGTTTGCTTTTGGGGTTGCCAGTATAGGAGGCTTTGCCATGTAGCTTTTGAGTTTTTTCAGGGCTTCTGATTGCTCTGGTCCCCAGACCTCTCCTTTTGCCGCCTTTATAGCTTGAAAGAATGACTGACACCAATCAGTTAAACGAGAGATGAAACGGTTGAGGGATGCTACTCTTTCGGTCAACACTTGGATTTCCTTCTGAGACTTTGGCTCTGCTGACTCCATGAGAGCTTTGACCTATGCTGGGCTAGCCTGTATTCCCGTCCGATCAACTATGTATCCCAAAAATTGGCCCGAAGACACTCCGAAAGAACATTTGGATGGGTTGAGCTTCATCTTGTACTTTCTGAGGGTGTCAAATACCTACTACAGATCGGCCATGTGACCATTTTTTGCCTTGTTTTTTACCACTGTGTCATCAATGTAGGCTTCTATGGTAGATCTCATAATGCCCTGGAAAACCTTGCTGACCAACCTTTAGAAGGTCGCACCTGCATTTTTTTAGTCCGAAAGGCATAACTGTGTAACAATATGTACCTGATTCAGTGATGAAGACAATCTTTTTCTTGTCATATGGGTTCATTCATATCTGGTTATACCCAGAGTATGCATCCAGAAAACTCAAACGTTTGAATCATGCGGTGGCATCTACCATCTAATCGATCTTTGGTAAGGGGAATAAATCCTTCGGGCATGCTCTGTTCAGGTCGGTGAAGTCCACGCACACCCTCCATTTCCCATTCTTCTTCTGAACGACAACAACATTTGCCAGCCAAGAAGGATATTGTACCTCTTTAATGAATCCTGCTTGGAGAAGTCGATCAACCTCTTCAGCTATGATCTGGTTTTGGTGAGCCCACATTCACCTTTGTTTCTGCCTGACGGGTTTCACGTCGGGATCCACATTAAGGGAATGATGGGCTATTAACAGATTGATGCCGGTCATATCCATATGGCCCCAGGCAAATACGTCAGCATTGGAGCGTAGGAGGGCCTCCATTTTTTCCTTTTCTTGTGCATTGAGGCCAGAACCGATATAAGTCAACCTTTCAGGGTGATTGGGGTAGATCTAAACTTCTAGCAAAGGTTCAGCTGCTATTGATGACCCCGCACCCTCCTCCTGTAATTACTATTGATCATCGAGTACCGCCTTGGATCGCGATTCTCGTTCCGGTTATATCCTTTTCCTCAGACCTTTCATGGTGATAGTGTAACATTCCTTGGTTGCTACCTGATCTCCCCTGATGTCAATCACATCAATTCTGTTTGGATCGATGCACCGCATGACTTGATGCATGGTTGAAGGAACTCCGTACATCCGATGGATCCAACCCCTACCCATAAGGAGATTATATGAGGGTTTGACATCCACCACCACAAAATTTTCTCTGAGCGTGCACCTTGCCGCTGTCATTGGCAATTGGATATCTCCCACTGGCTCCACTATTCTGCCATCAAATTCGACTATCGAGCTTCTGGAAGGGACTATCTCTTAAGGGTTGATCTCTAACTTCTCAAAGGCCTACTTGGTGATAATGTTGGCGCTGCTACCTGGGTCAATCATTACCCTCTTGATTAGGCAGTTTGAGACCATGAGGGAGATAACCAAAAGATCATCACGTGGTGATTGAATGTTCTGCATGTCTGCAAAAGAAAAAGTTATACGGGCATCCTCTTTCGGGCTTCGGAACTCGCTAATTTCCCCAACCTTTCGCAGTTTTTGGGCTTGACGCATCTGGAATCTACGGGCTTCCTCCGCTTCTGACCGACTTGGGCCATCGTGAACCATGTGAATGACTCTTACGGACTATCCCACTGCTCCCTTGGTGAGCGTGTGTGACGTTTGATCTGGTCGGGTGCCCCTCATTGGCAACGTACTCCGTCAATTCCCCTTTCGTTATCATGGCTTATACTTGCCTTTTAAGGCTTCTGCACTCGTTGGCGTGGTGTCCGTACTCGCCATGGAAGACACAATATCTTGACATGTCTCTTTGGTCCATTGGTTGTCTGATGGGTGGTGGTGATCGGAAGATTCCTTTACCCTTAGTCTCCTGATACAGTTTGGCCAGGGTAACCTTTAATGGAGTAATCTTGTCCTCGAATCTCTGATGTTTCTCTGGGACTAAGGAGGGTGCAGGAGGAGCGCCTGACCGCTTCCGATCGGTTGCCCGATCCTTAATTTTTGGTTCGGGTACTCTTGTCTCTACGCTTGCAAAGGCTGTCTTTCTTTGTCATATGGCCAGTTCCTCTTCTATCCGGAGGTGCCCTTGTGCCCTGGAATTGAGTTCCCCGATGTCTGTAGGTGACCTTTTGACCAAAGACTGATGGAACTTGGTTCCAGGGATCAAGGCCATTCTAAAAGCCTCAACGGCTGAGTGCTGATCACAATTGTCAATTGAAGACATCTCCACATTGAATCGTGAGACAAAGCTTTTCAGGGATTCACCTTTTTCTTGGATCATGGTGAATAGACTGGAGATGGTCTTTCTTTATCTTTTATTGCCGAAGTACTGGGCAATGAACAACTCACAAAGTCTGAGCCAGCTTCCAATTGACCGGGGTGGTTGCTTCCAGAACCATAGCAAGGCTGCTTCGGTCAGGCTGGTGGGAAAGACTTTGCAGAGTAGGGCTTCGTTCTCATTGTAGACATTCATCTTTGTATGGACGTGGTAGATGTGTTCCGTCAGATCCTTTGTTCCATCGAACAGGGTAAATTTTGGTAGTCTGAACCTCTCCGGGTAGGGCACGCTGGTGATCTCCAGGGTGAACAAAGTCTGCACGGCGTCAATGGAAGCCTCGAAGGCCAGATCGTTTGGGGTCTGAATCTTCAGATCCTTAAGTACTTCCCTTTGGAATCTGATCATAATCTTCTCTAACTTTTTCATGATCAGAGTCTCATCGGGATTGTGCATCCTGAGCACTTGTAGGGATGATTATGCGTGTTCCTCCAGATCGTTGTTGGACTTTGCGTGGGGGTTGTCCCTTTCTGACTGGTGGCCTGCGGACCGCTCCTGCTGGTTGGTTTGTTCGCCATTCAGGGTTTCTCGAGGGTTTTGCAACAAGGCCAGTTTGGCTACCAACTGGGCAATGAACAACTCACAAAGTCTGAGCCAGCTTCCAATTGACCGGGGTGGTTGTTTCCTGAACCATAGCAAGGCTGCTTCGGTCAGGCTGGTGGGAAAGACTTTGCAGAGCAGGGCTTCGTTCTCATTGTAGACATTCATCTTTGTATGGACGTGGTAGATGTGTTCCGTCAGATCCTTTGTGCCATCGAACAGGGTAAATTTTGGTAGTTTGAACCTCTCCGGGTAGGGCACGCTGGTGATCTCCAGGGTGAACGAAGTCTGCACGGCGTCGATGGAAGCCTCGGAGGCCAGATCGTTTGGGGTCTGAATCTTCAGATCCTTAAGTACTTCCCTTTGGAATCTGATCATAATCTTCTCGAACTTTTTCATGATCAGAGTCTCCTCGGGATTGTGCATCCTGAGCACTTGTAGGGATGATTATGCGTGTTCCTCCCGATCGTTGTTGGACTTTGCGTGGGGGTTGTCCCTTTCTGACTGGTGGCCTGCGGACCGCTCCTGCTGGTTGGTTTGTTCGCCATTCAAGGTTTCTCGAGGGTTTTGCAACAAGGCCAGTTTGGCTACCAACTCGGCGTTCTATCTCTCTAATTCGGCGATTCTGTCGTCCAAGGCTCGCCTGATCGAATCTTCTATTTGTGAAGGTTGGCCTCCATTCGGAGGTAACTCGGATTGCTGCGAACGGGTGATAACCGCCATGGATGGTGTAAATCTAAGCTCTTCGTAGAAAATGGGAAGCTATTGAAAAGAAAGATTTCAATAATAGTGTTTCCCATAGACGACGTCAATTGTGTAGATGCAGAAAAATACACAATAATAATTGGGTTAAAAATTGGATCATTTATTCAATCTTTGGCCATGTATTTATACACAATTTGGTAAATGGGTCAACCTTGACCCAAGTTTATCAATCCCTTAAATTATGAGATTTGATAAACTCTTTTCTTTTTTGGACTCTCTTTTCCATAAGTAGGACAACTCCCTGACTTATGGATCACTCATCTTCTAGAGAATTCTATGGGCCCATTATTTCTTCGGCCCATCAGTCCTGTGGCCCATCCTTGTTGGGCCATGTACTTTTTGACTATTACAGTCCTGAAATTCCAAAAATACTTAGAGGCTCTAGGCGAGATCAAATTTGAGGCCCTTTATACATAATGATTCACGTGCATAAAAATTATAGATGTAAAAAAACCGTTATTAAAACATACAAAAAAAATATTAATATTGAAAAAATTAAAAACAACTTCCATGTATCTTGGTATTGTCATGAAAAATTATTGTAGTGTGAGTGTGACAGTCACGAGACCCCTAAGTATAGTCACCTAAAAAAAAATTATTGTCGTTGTAAGAGTACATCAATCTCTTAGGGCCCGTACCAAAGGCCTTGTAGCCTGATGGTATCACTTATCCTCCCCAAAGGGGAGGTTAAGGGTTCGAGCCCGATGGTGCTCATGTGTAAGTATGTGGGTGTGTGCGTTTCTTACCATTCAAAAAATAATAATCTCTTAGGGCCCGTTTGGAAACCTTTTTTTTCTCTTGTTTTTGTTTTTTGGACCCAAACTTGAGAACAAAATGTGTTTGGGTGACATTTGAGCCCAAGTATTCTCATCAACAGTATAAAAAAAATTCCCAAAACATGGCCCATTTTAAGAACACCAAAAAGGTGTTCTTTTGGTCTTGGGTACTATACACGGAAGACTCATTTTAAGAACACCAAAATTAGAGAGAGGCAAGCGAAAAGAAACCATCATCGTCTTCTCCTATCCACCCACCACCAACACCACTCCAGCATCTTCATCCTCAGCCACCGAGCAAAGCCCGTCACCACCACGCCACAACGAACACCATCTCTGACCGCCGCCTCTCATAGCTGCGACCACCAGACGCAACACCATCTTTACCTCTCTCTCTAAACCGAGCTGCTCCACCACCAACCTGAACCACCTCAAGACAACCACTGTGTTCGACGAACACGTCTCTCTACCGACCATCCACCGCCGCTTCCGTGCGACTCCATCACTATCAGCTCAACCCAACTCCAACACTACTGCTACTGTCTCTGCGAATTTATGAAATTTGGAGTCAATTAGGAATCTTAAATATGTTTAAAAAAAACACATTTTTTATTTTTTGTTCTTGAAATTAGGATTTAAATTTATGAAATTGATTGAAACCTTGGGAGCAAAATTCAGAAGCTCGACCCAAACGTAATTTTTTATTTTTTGTTCTTGAAAATTTTTAGACAAAATTTTCAACCAAACACGTTTTTGTTTCTGGGTTATTCTTAAGACAAGAACAAAAAAAAAATTATTCTCAAGAGGACAAAAACAAAAACGACCTTGTTTGGAAAGAGGTTTTGGACTCATTTGTCTGGGTTTATCTTTGTTTTAAGAGACTATACCTTGTTTGGTGGGAATATGTTTCGAATATTGAAACCAGACCACTAAAACCAACAGGCCTAAAATATACCCAAGACCATCAAAAAACGGTTTTCGATGTGGTCTGCCGTCATTTTTTACTTCCTAATAACATACAATGAGTAGCCATTTTTGGCTTCCTAATTCATGCATTTGGACAGTTAGGCCATTTTTTGTTAAGTAATATATGGACAAAAGTCAAATGGTGCAGAAATAATATATGGACATTTTAATATATATATATAATATAATATTTGAAATATATATATAAATTTTGAAATATATATATAAATTTTGAAATATATATATAAAATTTGAAAATATATATATAATTTGAAATAAATATATAAAATTCAAAAAAATATATATATAATTCGAAAACATATATAAATTTGAAACAATTAATATAAAATTTGAAAAAATAAATAAATTTTGAAAAAAAATATAAAATTCGAAAACAATATATAAAATTCAAAAATAATAAATAATAAATAAAAATCAATTATATATAATTAAAATATATATATATAAAGTTCAAGTACAAAATATATAAATTTCGAAGCAATATATATACAATTCAAAAACATATATAAAATTTGAAAAAATATATAAAATTCAAAAACAATATATAAAATTCAAAAAATATATAAATTTTGAAAATATATATAAAAGTTCATTTACAATATATAAAATTGGAAAACAATATATAAAATTCAAATATATATATATATATATAGTTCAAATATAAAGTTTCAATTTTCTTAGACCAGACCAGACAGACCAGGCCGCTTCCCAAACAGAGTTTTAGATAAGTAATCAAACCAGACCAGAACGCTTCCCAAATAGGCCCTAAGTGTTGTTTCTAAGTGCCTGTTTGGCAACTAGTTTGGTTTTGGTTGGGTTGGGTTTGGTTTTATTCTGAACTGAAACCATGTTTGGTAACTTGAAATGGTTTGACATTTTATTTATTTATAATAATATTTTGTAAATATATATGTTTTAAAAAAATGAGATATATAAATAAAAATACATTAAGGATGAATTTTTTTTACAAAAAATATTAATATTGGATAATAATATTTCACCATATTACAAGAATTATTCAATTGGTTCGTATATGTAGTTTGAAAATTTATAAATTTTTTTCATTTGAAATTTCAATGTTTTTTTTTACCAATTTATTATTTTTAAATATTTATTACTCAAGTTTTATTAATTTATTATTTATTCATAATATTTTTGTTTATTATTTATTTGGTTTTACTTTATTTATTATTTTTAAATATTTATTACTCAATATTTATTTATTATTAATTAATTATTAATTCTACTATGTTGTTTGGTAACTTTTATTTAGTTATTTATCTTAATTAAATTAAATTTTTAATTAAATAAATATATTTATATATTTAACTATTTATTTTTTGTACAAATTTATTTAATATGTAACTATTTATTTAATTATTTATTAATTATTTATTCATTTTATTTTTGTTTAATATTTATTTGGTTTTACTTTATTTATTATTTTAAAATATTTATTACTCATTTTTTTATTTTTTTATTAATTATTAATTCTATTTTATTTATCTTTATTTATTTATTTATTATTTTAAAATATCTATTACTCAATATTTATTTATTATTTTAAAATATCTATTACTCAATATTTATTTATTATTTTAAAATATCTATTACTCAATATTTATTTATTTATTGTTAATTATTAATTATTAATTATTTCTATATTATTTATGTAATATTTTACTCAATTTTTATTTATTTATTACTAATTACTAATTATTTATTATTTATTATTTTTGTTTATTATTTATTTGGTTTTACTTAATTCTATTTTATTTATTTAATAAAATGACAAACATGATAATGTTGACTTTGTTGAGAATGGAATGATATACCAATGATGGATATGGGATTGTGGGTTGGTTTTAATTTGATGGTTATGGATTGTGAATAATAACCAAACCACACAAAAACTATCTCTTGAGATGGTTTGTAAAATGGGTCAAATGGTACACCATGATTTGGTACTGTTAAACCAAACCATAGCCAGCCAAATATGAGTTGGTTTATAATTCTTAGCCCAAAACCACAATTCTCATGGCAAATCCATTTGCCAAACATGCACTAAACGTCATGCGAGTGCGACAAGAATTTTTTTGCCGTAATTTGAATAATGGTTTGATTTGGATTAGACTTTAGTTTCATTGGGTTGAATTTTGTTTTTCTTAGTAGTACTAAATGAATATAAAATTTTGGGGCCCTAAATTGTGAAACTAAATTAGAATTTAGTACCAATTGAGTTGTTAAACAAAGGGGGACTTATATGAAAACAATTTGAGGCCCTAAATTATGTAATTTACATTTGACTTTGTTTTGAATTTGGCTGATAAATTAATTCATTTTTTTAGGGACTAAATTATGATATTAAGATTTGTTCAAACATATGAAAAAAATTGGAATTGAAGGAACTCTTCAAACAATACTACATTATCTTACTTTCACTGTTGCTCAAATAACCATATATTTATACACGCATATTAAAGCTCGCAAAATGAGACACATTATAAACACGATGTGAGTTAAAAGGATTAGGGTTGAACATAATTGAGTTTAAGTTATATTAGGGTTGACACGAAAATATTAGTGTCGTATTTGGTTCAAACTCGAGTAACCGAATAACCTGTTTGATCGGATTATATTTATATTTATTTTTTCTTTCTTCTATAATTGGTCATGAATTGAAAATTGAAATATATCAAAAGGTTGTAATTGGATCAAGTCAAATTTAATTTAATTTTGTTAATAAATAAGTTAAATATTTCGTTTCTTGTTGGATTATGTCAAATTCAACTTAATATTTATGATAAATAAGCTAAATAGTTCGTGTCGTGTATAACCCAACACAACCCAATTATAAAAAAAAAAAAAAAATTCTCCAGAGTTGCGAGATGTCGCGGAACCAGTTTGCCTTCGGAGAACCTTCGTCATTTCCTGTTTTAAGAAAAAAACCAAAAAAATAAAATAAACAGACGCGCACACAGACTCTCACTCACGTCTCCTTCCCTCTCTAATCAAAACTGTATCTTCTCCAACCTCTTCCACAAACTCATATCAACCCTGACTCTCCTCTCTCCATCTACCTATATATATATATATATACATATATATAACCCTTGCAACCGATACACACCTACTGACCTACATATATCTATATATATATCCTATATAAATACGCCTATATATATTTCCATATATATATATATCAAAATCTCTATATACATGTGTAATAAATATAATAAAGGGATATTATATAATAGTCTAAAGAAAAAAATACTATACATTTATTCTATAAAAAAAAAGGCACTAACAGTAAATAAAAAAACAAAAACAATTGGACAAAATCTGGAATTTTTTTATTTTATTTTATTATTATTTTAAAAATAGATATATGCATGTATGATTTCTTATATTAATATATATATATAGGTATGTAGCATAATTTGAAAGAAAAAAAAAACACTATTTCCCTTATTATTTTGTGTTGATATCTACATTGTTTGAGATGATTTCGGGATTGGTGGTGGTTTTTGTTTGTTTGAGATCTTTATAGGATTTTATAAATCAAGTTTGGGAGGAACAACCAAGCATGACAACGCAATTTCCAGAATTACACATCAAGTCGGTAACTATTTTTCATCCTTGTTTTGATTTGAGTACCATGAGGACATGGTTTGATTTATGTTTGGGGGATGGAATAATTATTCATATATCATGCATGCAATCAGGGTTTGGTATAAAAAAATATTGTAAGAACACTTTTGTGTATTGTTTATTTATGGCATGTTCTAGACAATAATCATGTTGAATGTTAGATAGGTTGGTTTGGTTTCAATGACTTCGATAAGCTTTGTCAAAGGCAGATTCAAACATTGAAATAATGAAGAATACAAGTGAAGCACGAAAATAAGCATATTGAGGAAAAATGTCTCTTGGAGGGCGAAAATGACATTTTCTGAAGCTGTCACTTCAAACAAAAAGTATCGTGGGTTCAAGAGGGTCATTTTAGTGTAGTTGTGAAGAAAAATGATTTTAACAAAAATGCCTACGCTTTTAGTTTCAAAAAGTGGCTAGAAAACACATTTTTACGCTTGGACCTACACTTGGAGGTACGCTTGGACCTACGCTTAAAGCGTAGCTGCGGCAAAGTTTTTTTTGAATTTTGCTACGATGTCTGATTTGCCCATGGGTTGGTTTTATGATATGTCCACGACTTATATACATCAAAGTGGATGTTATATACATTATATTCACTAGAACATAGGGTTTGGATGTGAAATTATGAAAAATGGCAAACTTAAGGTTTGGATCATCATTGTCTATAAATACCCAATCCAAGTCTTCAACAAAAGGAGAAACGTTTTTAAGAATTCTCTACAAGTTTTATACAATTTCATCTTCTTTTACAGAGATATACATATGGTGAGAGAATATTATTGAGTGATTAGAGATACACAAGTTCTCTCTTATTATTGGACATCTTCAATCGTGTTTCTACATCGACGATTTCCATACACGATTGAATGGTATAGTTGCTGAAAAATTCACACACCGTTTATAGCAACGTGATTGCGTTAATCCGTTGAAGAACGAAGTCGTCTGAGTGCGGAGATCGAAACAGGAGGCTTCGTGGTGATTTTGATATGTTGAGAAGCAAAGCCGTCATAGTACGGAGATCAGAGCGAAAGCTTCGTAGAGCGCGAGTTAATCTAGACTTTCAGACGTTGAGTGAAGAACAACAAATTACAGCGGTTGTAAGTTCTATTTTCATAGAGTTTGTACAAATTCTTTGATTCATAATGCATCGATACCCGAGTGTATCCGTGGTTTTTACTTTGAGTCTTTCCAAGGTTTTCCACGTAAAAAATTTATGTGTCTTCTCATGATTTAAATTTCTACACTTATATTCATATTTAATTGATTGATTTATTTTTGGGAATTGAATTGAGAATTAGGGTTTGTGACTAATTAAAATTGAATTTCCGCTAAATAATTTCAATTGATCATAAAATTAACAAAAAGCCTATTCACCCCCCTCTAGACTGTTTTCACTATCGTCTAGGTAATTTCAAATATTTTAAAAAATTAAATTTTTTAAAAAGAATTTATTTATGTTCGTATATGATTAGTTTGCATTACGATTTAATTGAGTACATGTTTATGATGTATGAATTGTATGTAATGCGATATTCCCGCTCATGAGAGTAATAATTATATTGAATTGATGAAAATATGTGGTTTTACATATATTTGAATGAATTAGTGAAATTGAAACCAAAAAGGGTGATTTTGACATATAACTACATGCACATAATCTCTATGGTTAAATTGATTCGCTTTTGAGTATTCTATCGAAAAAAATTATTATGAAAAATAAATAAACAAATTATGAGAAATAAATAAATATATATATATATATATATATATATATATATATATATGAAAAATCGAGCCTAGATGGTTTGGACTATTAAGCTCGAGGGGTGCTTTATCACCTAATGCCCTAAAGTTATCTAGCTTGGGAGTCATTGACTCAACGTTTGCTAAAAACCACTAGAAAGTTCGGAAAAGAAAACAAAAAAAGTGAAAAAAGAAAAGAATTAAAACCTTTAGGCCAACAATTGATTTGACACCAAACATACTTTGCTTTAAAAAATTGTTATTATCACGCCCGAAAATCCCAAGACTTTAGGGACCGTAGACGGAACGGGGAAAAGGAAATTAAATACCGTGCCTAAAACACAATGAACATCGTACAAGTACATTAAACGACATTATAGTACATGTGGGTAGGCTAGAGTTGTGAAAGTGGACTACACACATTAATATTTTGTTATCATAAAAAATGAAGAGATTATTGGCCTAAAGGTTTTAATCTAAGGGCAATTTCATAATTTTGATGATAACAAACCATTATGATGTAATTGTACTAATAATTACAATGAGTATTTGTCCAAGCTTACAAAATTAAGAAAATCATACATGAATTATAAGTCAAAAGATCATGTTGTTACCAAGTAAAGAGGATGAACAAAATATCAAATGCAAAGAGGTTGAAGTTCAAGATGATTAAATGCAAATATGTTGAAGCTTAAAGATAATGAATTAAAAGTGATCAACCTCTACTTGAAGATTGGGTTAGATAGGTTGGTGAGTATTTAAGTTTCAATTGTCAAAGTAACTATTTGAATTATCTTCGAAGTTCTAGAAATTTGATTAATCATGCATTCACTTCATAAAACTATTTTTAAGTTAAACTAAAATGGTTTTTAAATAGTGGTGTAGCCTAAATTTGTAAGTCAGCTTGACTGACTTAAAGTGAGCTAGCTTAAGTTGTGTTGCCAATTTAAAACATAGGCCAATTTCATATTTTGAAGAAGTCAGCTTGCACAACTTTAAGAGTCAACCTACCCAACTGTTTAAATCAGCCTACCCGACTATTTAACTCAGCTTACCTGGCTTACCTAAAAATGACATAAAATGTGTTTCCAACGTCTCTTGACTTTTGTGTTCAAATTCTAACGACTATATGGACTTTTGTGGCTTGTAAAGCCTCAAAAAAACCATTTGAACTATTCATCAAACACCTCTTGTAATCTCAAAAATACACTTTCATATATATTTTTGCATCATCACTCATATATTTAAGAATGTAAACCTTCCATTTTGATTCAAATTTTTACTCTAGTCTTGTGAGCAAGAGAGCTATACAATTGTACAAATCAATCTTTGAGAGACATATTCATTGTAAAAGATATTTGTAATAAGGGTTTGTGCGACCCAAATCAAGCCTAAGAGAGGGGTTCTTTTGGCAAAGAGAAGTGGTGTGTTTCTTGTAAAAGGTTTGCTTTTCATAAAACGTAGATGAGAAAAATATTTTGTGTATTGACTTAATGGAGAAATGTACATATATATAGATTACAACAAGGAAAAAAAATCATAAAAACAAACTCCTAAAAATCAAGGGCTATTTACACCATAAAATCTGACCTACCTTTAAAAAAATATTCTAACAGTTATTCTAACATCTAATAATACAATAAAGACCGAATTAATCACAGTTGGCTAAATCATATTTGATTTCGTCCACACTCCCCCTTAAGTTTGGTTGTAGATGTTGATGAGACCAAGCTTGCTCACAAGGAAATCAAATGTTTGTTTTGTTAGTCCTCTTGTGAGTATATCAGCTGGTTGTTGAGAAGTAGACACATATTCAATGTTGATCATGCCCCCATCAAGATTTTCCTTGATAAAATGTTGATCTACTTCCACATGTTTAGTCCTATCATGATTGACATGATTGCGAGCTATACTAATGGTTGACTTGTTATCGCAGTAGAGGTGTATAGGTTCTTCATATTTGATCTTCAACTCTTCCATCACTCTCCTTATCCAAATAACCTCATAAACTCCATGAGCCAAGGCTCTATATTCAGCTTTCGCACTGCTTCTTCCGACAACAGTCTGTTTTTTACTACGCCATGTCACCAAATTTCCCCATAATAAGGTATAGTACCCAGATGTTGACTTCCTATCATCGATAGAACCAGCCCAACCTGTATCAGTAAAAGCTCTAATTTTTCGATCATCGGTTTTAGCAAAAAACAGTCCATTTCTAGGTGTTTGCTTAAAATTCCTCAAGATTTTATACACAGCATCAAGATGACCTTGACACGGTGCATGCATATACTAGCTTACTAAACTCACTGGAAAAGCTATGTCAGGTATTGTATGCAAGAGATAAATAAGTTTTCCAACAAGGCGTTGATAACTTCCTTTGTCGACAGGATCTCCTTCGAACATTTTTTCCTTATTACCAAGTTCAATTGGAGTTTTACTTGGTTTACATCCCAAGATGCCAGTTTCTTCTAAGAGATCTAAAGTGTATTTTTTTTTAGAAACAAAAATACCTTTCTTACTCCTTGCGAACTCCATTTCCAAAAAGTATCTCAAAGCCCCAAGGTTTTTGACTTCGAATTCCTTCGCCATCGTCTATTTATTTCTCTATATCTCCTCAATATTATTCCTTGTAATAATGATATCATCAACATACACAATCAGAACAGTTATCTTCTCACCTTCAGAGTGTTTGACAAACATTGTATGATCAATTTGTCCTTGAATATACCCAAGCTTCTTGATTACTTTTGAAAAATGGTCAAACCAAGCATGTGGGGATTGTTTTAACCCATAGAGAGACTTGTTGAGCTTACAAACAGTTTTACTTCCCAATTTTTCTTCAAAACCTGGTGGTTGACTCATGTAAACCTCCTCCTTAAGTTCACCATTAAGGAACGCATTCTTTACATCAAGTTGATGCAGTGGCCAATCAGAATTTGCTGTCAGTGAAAGTAGAATTCGGATGGTATTAAGTTTGGTAATAAGAGCAAAAGTTTCGGTATAGTCAATGCCATAGGTTTGTGTAAAACCTTTTGCCACTAACCTTGCCTTGTACCTTTCAAAAGAACCATCAGCCTTATACTTTACTGTGAACACCCACTTGCACCCAATAATATTTTTTTCCTATGGCAATTCCACTAAGCTCTAGGTATTGTTTTGTTTAAGAGCACACATCTCTTCGAATATAACAACTCTCTATTCAAGAACTGTTAATGCCTCTTCAATAGACCTGAGAATCATAACACTAGAAAGATTTAAAGTAAAAACACGAAACAGAGATGACATATTGGAATAGGAGATGAACATGGAAATAGGATGTTGAGTACAAGACCTAACACACTTTCTAATTGCTATAAGAGCATCTAAATCAAGATTAGGATTTGGATTACACATAATTAGCAATTGAGGTCCTACTATCGCCTTGGCTTATTGACTGTGAGTAGGATTCATGATTTATTTGTTTCCTTGGGAAACCTTTCTTCTAGAGTAAACACGTAACTCTTGTTGATTAAGTATAGTCGATTTTCCCCATATCTCTAATACTGGTATATTGTCAGATAGCGGATTTGACTTTGGGATGAGAATTGATTCTGAAATAGTTATTGGATCAGATAAAACCGGAGCTGGACTCGAAATATTAGGCACACTAGAAGTGGTAGGTAGAGGTTGTATGGTGTTTTTTACTCTGAGTAATGGCAAGGCAAAAGTGTCCTATGAACAACAAGATTCTTGATCCCGATTCTCCCCTTGAAACGAAGTTGTAGAGAAATAAGGAGTATTTTCAAAGAATGTAACATCACAAGAGACATGGGTTTTCTTAGTTTGAGGACAATAGCATCGATAACCTTTTTGGGCTGGAGAGTAGCAAATGAAGATAGTTTTGAGAGCACGGGGATCAAGTTTATTTCTATGATAGGAATGAATGTGAACGAAAGTTGTACATCCAAAGGTTCTTAAGGGAAGAGCATTGGAGGTGGAAATATGTGGATAGGTTTTGGTGATAACAGATAGAGGAGTTTCGAAGTTGATGGTGCGATTTGGTAGGCGATTGATGAGATATGTGGTTGTTAGGACATCATCTCCCCATAAGTATTTTGGGACTTTCTTGGTAAACATGAGGGCTCGGGCTACCTCCAACAAATGACAGTTTTTTTATTTTAGACACTCCATTTTGTTGTGGAGTGTCAACACACGAGCTTTGATGGAGAATACTATTTTTCAACAAATATTCACCAAGGATATAATTAAAATATTCTCTACCATTGTCTGTTTGAATAATTCAGATATGAGCCTGGAATTGATTTTGAATCATTTTGTGGAAATTTTGGAAGATTTGACAAGCCTCAGATTTTTCTCGAAGTAGATAAATCCATATAGTGCGTGTGTGATCATCAATGAATGTGATAAACCATTTTTTGCCATGAGAAGTGGTGATTTTGGATGGTCCTCATATATCACTATGAATTAAAGAGAATGGGGTGGATGGTGTATAGGGTTTGGTAGGAAAGGAAGTGCGAGCATGTTTGACAAGTTAACACATTTCACATTCAAAAGAAACATAATTTTTACTATCAAATAAAGATGGGAACAAACGCTTCAAATAAGAGTAACTAGGATGACCAAGTCTATAGTGCCATAACATTATTTCCCTAGTACTAGAAACAGATACAAAATCAACATCAGACACAAAACCTTGTCTACTATTTGGAAGATCATTTTCGAAGTAATAAAGACCATCATGAATCTTAGCGCTGTCAATCGTCCTCCCCGATGATAGGTCCTGAAATTGACATGACTAAGATAAGAATTTAGAAACACAGTGATTATTATGAGTAAGTTTGCTAACATAGATCAAATTGCATTTTATGGCAGGAACATGAAGAACATACTTAATAACAAGATTTGGAAAAAGTCTAATGGTGCCAATCCTAGCAACAGAAGTTAAAGATCCATCAACAATCTTAACAGTGGTATGAATAGATTAAAGAACATACGAATAAAAACAATTAGATCCACTTGTCATATGATCGGAGACACCTAAATCAATGATCCAAGGGTCCTTAGAGGAAATGAAAGAATGTAAGGCATAATGAAATTTACCAAATTGAGCAACAGAGCATGAACCAACAGTGGAACCTGATGCGAAAGTAACATTGGAGGATGGCTGATTTAGAAAGTGATAGGGATGCTCAACTTGCTATTTGTTGAACAGAATAGGAGTGCAAGTTTGTCCAGCCGTGTCGTGGCCTGAATGAGCCTGATAGACACGCCCTTCAACCGACTTTCTGGGTTGCCAATTGGCTGGTTTCTTGTGAAGTTGCCAGCATTTCTCTCGAGTATGACCAGGACGACTACAGTGATCACACCATGGTCGTTCTCCTCGCTTGTTCATGCGATGGTCATGATTAGGCCGCCCATATGAAGAGAAATTTTTGGACACCAAGGCAGATCCTTCTGGGGCAGAGGAAATGAGTGGTGGATCATCAGTTAACATCACTTTGCGATGACCCTCTTCACGGCGAACCTTAGCAAAAGCTTCCTCCGTCGAAGGAAACGGGTCTAGTGCCACCACTTGGCCGCGTACCTCATCTATATTTATTGAATACACATGCTTCTGTTATATATAAATATATCATACATACAACTATATATATAAGTAGTGCAATAACCAGGAAACTGACCTGAAATACAAGAATGCAATAATGAACAGAGAAAATCCGAGCCCTGTGTGATACCACAGTTTCCTTAAGGCAATATTGCTCCCTCTACGGTGCTCAAGGATTCCGAACAAATGCCTCCCAAGATAGAACAAATTTCGCCTTCACTGTTGCAGCACTGCAATGATGAAGACCGACGAACTCAAGCTTTGTGTTTTGTACTCGAAACCGAACCAGACCAGACCTATCTATATGTATATGCAAATGCAGAGCAGAGAGAAAATATGATTTATGGAATATACTGGGAATAATGTATTTTCGGACTGAAATGTTATGCCTATTAAAAAAAGAATGGAGAGAGGTACCTCAACTGTAGGCATCCACTCCAATAGGCACTAAAACTGTTTATGTACTAGTTGCATACAAAACTGTATACGTAACTCTTCAGAAGAGATATTATGGGTAGAACCGACGACCCACCCGCACCGCACCACGACCACTGCCCGGACCGGGCGGGCGGGCGGTGCGCGCGCGTGTGGTTAGTCTAAGATTAACATGGATCATGCATGGTCTAACTCTCCTCCCATGCCTCTAGATATTCAAGTCACTCATCCAAAGCAACCATATATAAACACCTTTACACTTTACTTTATTTCCAATGTGGGACAAACATTTTTACCCAAGTTCAAATGGGTCACTTTGAGAGATAATTTCTCATTCAATAATTAATAGTTTTGAACATGTAATTATACCAACTCGATCTCCTCACCAAGGAGAACACATTAGTGCTTGGTCCTGTTAAATTCGGAGTTCGGGTCCCATAATTATTTAAGCTCAAAGTTGGGTTTAATTACTATTATTTATAAACTATTCCAACAATATTTTGATTAAGACCAACAAGGAAATCATAGAAGCATTCATTTTCAAGCTTGGGCTGCTGCTTGACACTACACTCAATGTAGGAGGGATCATCTTTAAAGAAAAGATCAAGTTCTTGCCAAAGATCTTGAAGATCAGAGAAATACTGAGTCAGGGAATTAAAGCCTTGTTTCATATCCTTTAATTTTGCACGAAGTTCAAAAATTTGGGAAGCGTTTCCAAGATCTGAGTATATTCGGTGAGCAACATCCCAGACATCTTTTGCAGTTTTAAAAAAGAGATAACAACGACTGATTTTAGGCTCCATGGAATTGATAAGCCAGGCGAGAACAAAAGAGTTCTCGGCCAACCATGTCTTGTATATGGGATCGGTCTGATAAAGAGCAGGAAGTTCACCCGTGATGTAGCCGAGTTTGCCTCGACCACAAATGACAATGTTGACGATTGAGCCCAATGTAGGTAATTTCTTCCATCTAATTTGTGGGCTGTAATGTGAAGAGAAGATATATCACTACCGAAAAAAGTAATGATGAGAGCAGGGGTGGGACGCTTGGCCTGGGACTGGCCGGAAGTTGTAGAACCGATATTATCGCCGGTCATGGCTGTCTCGTTATTAGCCATTATTGGGAAAGAAAGAAAAAAACTAGGTAAAGATTGCTCTGTTTTTGAATTGAAAAACAGAGGATAATAGGAATGCTAAAACGAAAAAGAAAACCCCCAAAAAATCCAAGCTTGCTCTGATACCATAAAAACGTAGATGGGAAAAAATATTTTGTGTATTGAATCAATGGAGAAATGTACATATATATAGATTACAACAGGGGAAAAAAAATCCTAAAAACAAACTCCTAAAAATCAAGAGCTATTTATACCATAAAATCTGACTTACCTTTAAAGAAATATTCTAACAGCTAATAATATAATAAAGACTGAATTAATTATAGTTGGCTAAATCATATTTGATTTCGTCCACATTTCACTAATAAGGAGGAGCGGTAGGAAAAGTGGTGTATTTTTTGTAAATATTTGTTCTCCACCCGTAAGGAGAAGACATAGTGAATTTAGAAAGTCTCAAGAGGAATCTTGAGCCGAGGACGTAGGAGTCACGGGATTCCGAACTTCGCTAAAATCGCATGTTCTATTTGCATTTCTCTCCTTACTCTATTTAATTTATATTACTTGGTACTTTTATATATTATTATCATATAGCATTACAACTATATTTACAAATGTTTATCCAAGAAATATATATATATATGGTATTGTTGAATGGATGTTATCCGAATTAGTCACCGACATTCCACGTGGCACTGTTTGATTGCTTCGTCAAATTTCCTTTTTCTCTCGTGTCCTTGGGATTGGCCCAATGGCCCCTATTTAAGCCCATTAATAGGCCCATGCCCAGCACTAACCCAACAAACCATAAAGTGGACCCCCTGATACAAAAATGTTGACTTAAATAGGTCCCACCTAAATCGCTTTGTCCCGTAGAAGCTGCAACTGGGTCCCACAGTCACCACCACTTTCCACCGTCTGATTGAAAACGAAACGCCTCACTTTCTCTCTCTAAAACCCAAACTCACTCACTCACTCACTTTCCCTCTCTACAAAAACATCAATGCAGTGAGAGAGAAACAAATTCTCTGCTCCGTTCTCTCTGTATCACTATATGTATAGGCCGTGTATTGCAAGAACATCGCCTGTATCTATCTTCTTGGTTCTCTGCAATTCCTTTCTTTGCTTTCAGTGCACATTCTCGTTGTCTTGAGGTAATATATTTGCTCTTTATCGAGATCGATGATTTGGGTTTTACGCATTTCTTATGATTCTGTAGTTTCTTAATTTCTTGGGGTCTGTGCTCTGGTTCTTTTTTGTTGTTTTTGAGAGATTTGAGTACAATCATTATAGTTATATTTATATATACATATATATATATATATATATATATATATATATTTTATACATATTGGGGGCATTTTCCTGCGATTTTTTTTGTTGCTTATCTGATGGTTTTGCTCTGATTGTTTTGGATCTGTTTCTCATTTGCTTTCAATTTGAATAATTTCTTTCGATTTGCTTAGTCTTGAAGTGAAATTAGATGCTGGACATGAAAAGGGCAATTCGGTCAATGGTTCCGAGAGAGAGAGAGAGAGATTTTTAATTTTTTTTTTTTTTTTGGTTGATGAGCTATATATTATGGGTTATGGAAATTAGAGAGAATTGCTAGGTTGATTCTGGGTTTGGAGTTGTGAGGATTTTTGAGGACTTCAAAGTGATTGTTTAATGGTGTCGATGATATGAATTGGTGGTTTAAAGGGTATGAAGTGAGGGCTGATTATGCAAAAAATGTTAAATTAAGTGGGACCAGAAATTATTTTTATCTTGTCAAATTGAGACAATAATGCTTAAAATTTGATAAGACAGCAATAGAAGCAACAGATATTTTGAGTTATGTGACAATTAAATGTCCTATTGTTGCAACTTTTTGTATCAACACCTGTGTGAAAACAACTGTTCTTTTGGAGGCCATTTTTTGTTCATCTTAATTAAAGAGCAGAATTTGTGTAGCATGAATAAAGGCCCTGTATTTTTATTTAAACTGTTTCTTGTAACATTGTATTAAACTGTCAATTCAACTTTTTGTGGAAGAGAACAAGTTTTGATTGTTTTTTTGGAGGAACTGAACAAAGTGGTATATGAAATTCCCTGTTAAACCAGATGTGCCATGTGTGCCTAAAATTTAGATGGTCTAAATTTTAGGCACACATGATAAAACTGTTTTTTGTCCATCTAAATTTAAACTGTTTTTTGTAACATTGTATTGTTTATTTTTTTTGGAGCATGAATTAGTGTTTCTTTTTGTGCCATGTGGGAAGGAAGTTTAGGCATTAGGTGCCTGAATTTTGTCCATAAAAATTTTATGTTATTTTTGTCTCTCTTGAACCCAGACTTCTTTCAGTAACTTCGGGAAGGAAACTATGTTAGCAGTTGTCTACAAAACTTATGATCGCACTAAAGCCCAGGAAACATACAACAAAGAAGGGGCTTTAGATGAAACTTTCGACCTTCATGGCCTTGGAAGACCAATTTTGAGTCATTTGTCTTGAACATCTAAGGAATGTTATTTTATATACGGTTTTGTTGAGCATTAATTCTAGGAAAAGAGTTTTTATGAGGCTTCATTGATGAGAGTTCAGTGTGCCCGGTGAATGACTTTTCACGGGGTGTTTGGCCACTCGTTAATAGACTTTTTCTTGTAGTGTGGGTTGGTCATGTATTAAGCGAACAAGTTATGACATTAGAAAGGTTGTTTTTCAGCGTTAGTGTGGTTATTTTATTTATTTATTTTTTAAATTCTCGTTGTATGTTGAGCGGAATAATTTGTACCCTTTTGGTTTGACTGATAAAATGTTAAAACTTTTTTATGATCTTTTCCGGGTTGCTTTGGTATTTTTTCTTTCCATTGTTTGATTGTTAAAAACTTTTTTATGATCTTTTCCGGGTTGTTTCATTTTTTCAATCGTGTGTTCTCTATATAAATCCCATCTCAGGAGCATTGCATTCCGCAACGAAAGAGTAAAGTTTGGCTCATTTATTCTGTTTATGATTTTCATGTTTCCATACTCACTGTGCGTTGGGTGTCTAAGTTTCTTCTTATTTTTCTCAGTAGGTTACTGTTATGTTATACAGGATGATTTGTGGAAAAATCTACAAAACAACATCAACCCCAAATGGTTTGTTCGTTAAGGTCCGAGTCTTCCTTATCAGATCCAGGGATTTGGTGACTCCTGGTACACAAAAAAGATCCAAATATCAGTTCTTTCAATATTGAATCACACAAAAAATAAAAAAGTATTGAAGAAATCTAATAAACAGCAATGAACCCCTCCCCCCCTCCTCCACCAAATAAATAATAGTATATTTGTACACTAGTTGTTTGGATGATGGGTTGTGACACCTTTAATATTTTCAGCAGCTGATAGACCATTTTGTTCCTCAAAATTATGGATATAGGAATCATCTTGAAATTGTTTTATGTTTGTTCCTTTCTTTTACTTTTGCTTTTCGGCAGATTTGGAGATCATCAACTAGGATACACATATCTTCAGCTTATCCCATACTAAAACTAGATTATGAATGGAAGTCTCCCTTATGACCTAAATTATTGGAAATCAAACCATAAAATCCATAATTCAGACCCAACAACTTCTTTAAAAATGTGCACAAGTAATTAATAATGGGCGAAACAATATGTCATATAAAGAATATGTACCATATAATGGTCACATAAGAATAGGTACAGTGTTTGACAATTACACTACATAGGAAATCTTGAGTCTGTCTCCTAAACATAAACAAAAATTGAAAACATTTCCAAAATACTTTCTAAAGCCATATTATGAATGACAAGAGCAAATCCTTGGCAGGGTATATTTTCCAGTAATTACTCACTAAAAAAGAAGCAATTGTACCAAAGAATTATTAACAATCTCTTCTCTACTGAATAGAACCAAAATTGAAATAGCAAACTAAAATGGAACTAATGCAGATTTGAGCTTGGAAGAACACATGCAATCATCACAAGTTTTAGCACTAACGAACAAATTCACTCACAACTGAAATTTAACAAGCGAATTGAAGATACCTGTCAATCGCCAGATTTTTAGAGAGAATCGAATCGTTTTAGAGAGATATGCCAAGAATTGATTGCTTGCAAGAGTGAGAGCGATTCATTTACTTTTAATATTTTTTGGCAGCAATTAGTCCATCCCCTATGCTTTGTTTTTTTTTCCTTTTTCTTTTAACAGTTATCCCCTATGCCTATGCTTATGGATAGAATATTTGCTTCCTAAACTTATCTTTTAAAGCAAATTATAAACAACTGTTATACACAAATAGAAGTAAAAGACATTTAACTTCCTTTCTTGCACATTTAACCCTCTAAATTCTTTTTCTCTGTAAAATTTCAAATGACCCGGGCCGAGCCTTGAAATGTCCGGGCTCAATTCGGCTTATTTAGAGACGAGATTGAGCTCGATTGAGCACTGACCAGCTGAGTAACATATGAATGGTTATTAGGGTCTAAGATACTGCCAAACCCTTCTTATTCTGTAAAAGAATTAGCAATTATTGTTGAGCTTTAAATTATTTCTCTCTGTAAAATTTCAAATGACACGACTCTTATTTAGAGACGAGATTGAGCTCGATTGAGTAGTGACCAACCGAGATCAAACTCGGCTCTCGAGCGGCTTCTTTTGTTCACTGTACTTGAATAAATATATATATATATATATATAACTGTGAATGGTTTGTTTATTTACTTACGGTGGAAGAAATCACTTAAATCCATTTTGAGCTACGATTTCATTATATCTGCAAATCGGAGCCCCTTTACTTATAAAAAATTGGGTAAATATCACTGACATCCCCTCAAAGAGACCATAATCTCACATGAACTCCTTCGATATTGAGTATTCCCACACGAATCCCCTCAGACAGACAATCATTAGGTTTACTAACGTTTTATTGAGAAATTACTAATTTGCCCTTCGATATATATTTAAAAAAATCAAATAAAAATGAATATATGTAAAGACGATTTTACCCCACCATCAACCCACACTCTCTCTGCAATATTTATAGTACAGATATATATATATATGTATATGTACAGATATAGATATAGATATAGAGTGAATTGTCCCTTGAATTGAAGTATTAGCCCCCATCAAAGCCCTTAAATCCTACAGATATATATATGTATATGTACAGATTTTACCCCCACCGTCGTCATCTGAGTGAATTGAAGTATTAGCCCCCATCAAAGCCCTTAAATCCTTGACCCACTATATATATATATATATATATTGAAGTATTAGCCCCCATCAAAGCCCTTAAATCCTTGACCCACTATATATATATATATATATATATATGTATATGTACAGATATAGATACAGAGTGAGAGAAATGAAGAGAGAGAAAGTGTTGTCACGGAGATGGGATTTTGAGGAATTGGAAGAAGACGAAGGTCAGGCTGGGGGGTTTTGGGTTCATCGGCTCCAACGATTTAGAGAGAGAAAAACAGGGTAGAGAGAGAAATAGAGTAAGGGGGGGAGAGACAGAGAGGGGTGACTCGGTGGTGTGCGTATACTGTATATATATATATACAGTATATATTTTGGAAAAAATATTTTTCGAAAATAATATATATTTTGGAAAAAATATATATATTTCGTCAAAAATATATATTTTCCGAATTGTTTTCAAAAAATATAATTTTTTTCCAAAAAATATTTTTTTGGGAAAAATATATATTATGTTTCAAATTATGATTTTTCCGAAAAATAATTTTTTTGAGAAAAATATGTCATTTTCTAAAAAATAATTTTTTTGATTTTGAGTGTTATTTTGATATATTGCAATTTGATGTTATTTTAATGTGATAATGTATACAGGAAAGCCCAAATAAATGAATCAAAATTTAGTATAAAGAGGGAGAATATAAGAAGCTTTCTAAATTTATAAGGTAAAGGGTATCAAATTAATTTCACAATATTAAGTTAAGGGTATATAAGTCATTTTATATCATTTGAGGGCAAAATAGACTATTTATGGGGTGAATAGTGGCTGACATCACTAATTAACGGATCAATCTAACGGAGTGGACACGGAAGGGGTCCGTATGAAAAAAAAATTAATTTAGAGAGGGTCCGTGTGAAATTAAGATCTCTTTGAGGGGGTGTCGGTGGAAATAACCCTAAAAAATTTGTTGGCCTTCGTAGGATTCCAACATACAAATTACACTCATTATATATTATAATGAAAATTCATAATCAAAGTCAGCAGTATTTTTGTAAATTCTAAATTCATTTTTAATTAATCACACGGAACTTGGATATCAAATCTGAGTGATTATTAATTTATTTACACCTTCAAATAAAAGCTTATAAGGTGTTTTTAGTTTCACTCTGAGTTGAATTGTTCTAATATTTTTTGCAATTTTTTAATTTAACAGAAATTCATTCTCCGGAATTTATATAACTGTGAACACTGCTACAGTAAGATAACAGAATAAGAAAGACGAAATAATAAAAGTAAACTATTAAAACGTGGCGATCAATAACACTGCCACCTATCATGAATTGAAATTCATGATGTTTATCATTTTCCTTTGTTATTACTGCCTCTGTCACATATTAGTTGTATACTATTGTAATTTTACTTGTCCCAAAATACTTGTTCGAATTTCAATGTAATTTAACATCTCACTTTCCCCAACTACCCTTCTTTCACTAACTTTAAACAAATACCGGACACCACCATAATACTATATCATTAAGGGCAAAATTGGAAATTGCACACTAGTCAACCTACATCAATAAAATATTAAAAAATTCAAATTGAACAACTATTACGAGACGGAGGGAGTATATAATTGGGTTAGTTGTAATGGGCTTGTAATATGTGGTTGTCTATTTTGAATTAAATTTGGGTAAAATAAATTGGATCTTAATCATATGATCTAACAGCAATATCATATGATTAGCACATACTTTGATCAATTTTTAATACTTTTCATTTTATATGATATTAAAAAATATATTTTGGCATGCTAAAATAGCAATTTGGAGGGAATTTTAGACTTCAATAATTTTTGCATATTCATAATTTGTTTGTTTAATGGAATCAAATAAAAGAATGAATCATTAAAATAGACCAAATGCACTATTTATTACTCCCAAGGGTAATCTTCCTTTCCAAAAGTATATAGAAATAAAAAATGGTAAGATTTTTATTCTAATTAATTACACTTCAACCCTCATTGACTAATTGAATCCCAATTTTGACACCACTTCAAATTTTACTAACCCAAATAATACTCATACTTTTTTTTTGACACGTTGTGGACAACAAATTTTGAGTTAAAAAATATATGAACGAAAGATGTGACAAATAATTTTTTTATTAATTTTATTGAATGGTAGTACAATCCTCTGTTTTATTCTTTATAATAGAAAGAAATTAATCATCTGATTCAATCTCCTTTGTTGGTCGGATTCAATGGTTGTCGGAGCTTAATCTTGAATCGCTTTGTTGAGAGAGATCCAAGGGCCGGCGGGCTTGATCTCGAATCATTTTTTTTGCTTTCTAGTCGAGGGTCGATGAAGCTTGATCTCGAACAATTTTCTTTATTTTCTTGAATTGTTAAGGAAAAATGGCATGAATTTCGATGTGTGTGTTGTTCTTTGTCTTCAAGGTTTGGATTTGTATGATTCTTTGAATTTGTTGAATCGTGAGAAAAGAACGGGACAATTTTGATGTGCTTGTTGTTTTTTTGTTTTCTTGATTTTCTTTTTGGGAGAGAGAAGTCTTTGGTAGATCTCTTTATTTTTCTCTATGAAGAACTTGTGTGATTTTCACGTGAATTTGTGTCTCGTGGTCTTTTTGTCGTTTCATGTGTATGGTTTTTTAGGTGTCTAAAGCATTCTCGTGCTTAAGTTGTACCTATAATGAACACATTATGAATGAGAATGATTGTTTGGGCTAAAATTTGTTTTTACATTCTTACTTATAGACATGTGTATGAATGAATGAGAATGTACAAATTTGTTTAAGACACTTAAACTGAAATACATAAAGACAGGGGGAGCAAATTTCTTCTTTTCCCTATACACTTTCTGAGGGGGAGCGTAAATTTAACGCTACCCTTTCATGGCAAACACGCAATGTTTTGTCATCATAAAAAATGAGGAGAAAGTTGGCTTAAGGGTTAATCTTAGAGCAATTATATCCGTTTTGATGATAACAAAATGTTAGCACGTGTTTAGTACTAATATTAATGTTAAGTTTAGTATTTCAAAGCCACTGGATGCGAACTCGGAAATGAATGCTGAACATATAAAGGAAAGACAAAAAAGTCATTTCACAAAATTTATTACACTCCCTAATGTCACTTTGAAGTCAAATCAAACATGACATCACTATGAAAAATTTATTTAATACCTAAACTACTCTCAATGTTCAAATAGCCTATCCCACTTTTATTATTTTACAATTGGGTGAATGACGCAAAACACTTATATGATTTCAGAAATGTGCAGAAAACTCCCTTATTGATTTTTAAACACCTTTACACTTTTCAGAAAGTGCAAATAGCCCCCTCAAAGCCCTTTTTTGGTGATTAAGATGTGAGTTTTCTGTACATTTCTGAAATCATATGGGTGTTTTGCGTCAGTCACGTGACTGAATTCTGGCCAAAAGAGTGAACGGAACAGTGTTATAGGGGGTCAAAGTGGAATAGTAGTGGTGGTTATCTGCACAAAATGAACTAATGGAGGGTTTTCTACACATTTCTGAAACATATGAGTGTTTTGCGTCATTCACACTTTTTCAATTTGGCTCCAATTGCTTTACTTTAATCCCATTTATGTCTTTTGGCTTCTTAAATTTTATATTTTTGAGTAGAGGGTGGACTTGCAAAAATATAAAATAAATCTTTGTACTATCAATAGTATATATATGGGCAAATGACGCTAAACATCCTTATGATTTTAAAAGTGTGCGGAAAATTTCCCTCTAGTTTATTTTGTGCAGATAACCCCACCTACTATTCCAAAAGTGTGCACTTTGACCCCTTTAACACTGTTCCATTCATTTTTTTGGCCGAAATTCAATCACGCGACGAGTGCAAAACACTCCTATGATTTAAAAAATGTGCAGAAAACCCCCATCTCAGTCACCGAAAAAGAGCTTGGAGGGGGTTATTTGTACTCTTTGCAAAGTATATGGATATTTAGAAACCATGAAGAGGGTTTTTCGCACACTTTCAAAATTATAGGGTTGTTTAGAGCCATTTGCCCATATATACATATATATTAGGGTAAATAGCTAAAAATACCCTTCAACTTTCTTCTCTTTCTTTACTATACCCCCTCAATTAATTATACCCCCCTCAACTTTCATTTTCTTGCACCATGGGTTTGCCCTCAAATTTTTTTACCCTTTTACCCTCCAATTTTTTTGTATTTCCACATTACCTTTAATCATATCCTTACTATTATATTTCTTAATTCTTTAAATTACAAAAATATTATTTCTTTTAGTTACAATATTAATTATGTCATTTACCTTTAATATGTTAGACTAAATATACTCTCAAATGTAAATTTTTTTTTAATAAGTTCTAATTATTTTATTTGTAAATCAATTAACTTGGTATTAAATTTTAGTTTGATTTAAATCATAAAACTCAATCCTAATTAATATATTCATAAATAAATCCAATTTATGAAAATAATATATATATTTTGAACAAAATATATATATTTCGGAATATATATATATATATTGGAAAATGATATATATTTCGTAATATATATATAATTCGTTAAAAATATATCTTTTCCGAATTCTTTTAAAAAATATGAATTTTTTCCGAAAAATAATTTTTTTGGGAAAAATATATATTATGTTCCAAAATATGATTTTTTCTGAAAAATAATTTTTATTGAGAAAAATATATATTATTTTCAAAAATATGAATTTTTTTCGAAAAATAATTTTTTTGAGAAAAATATATATTATGTTCCAAAATATGATTTTGAGTCATAATATCTAAACTACCATCAATAGTATAAGAGGGTTTAGTGAAATCAAACCTTCAAAAAATTTATTTTTTGAAAAAATATGTATATTTTGGAATATATATATTGGAAAATGATATATGTTTCAGAATATATATATATATGATTCGTCAAAAGTATATATTTTTTGAATTGTTTTAAAAAATATGAATTTTTTATGAAAAATATACCTTATTTTCTAAAATATAAAAAATATATATTTCGGAAAAAAAATCATATTTTGGAAAATAATATATATTTTTCTCAAAAAAATTATTTTTCGGAAAAAATCATATTTTGGAACATAATATATATTTTTCCCAAAAATTTTATTTTTTGGAAAAAATTCATAATTTTTTAAACAATTCAAAAAATATATATTTTTGACGAATTATATATATATATTCCAAAATATATATCATTTTCCAATAAAACTTAATTTCATTTAAATCATAAAACTCATTATCCTAATTAAAATTTTTTTTTGCCCAAATGAAACTTTCTTTTCATAAAATATATTCATAAATTGTTATTTATTTATGAATATATTAATTAGGATTGAGTTTTATGATTTAAATCAAACTAAAATTTAATAACAAGTTAATTGATTTACAAATAAAATAATTAAAACTTACAAAAAAATAAAATTAACATTTGAGAGTATATTTAGTCTAATACATTAAAGGTAAATGACATAATTAATATTCTAACTTAAAGAAATAATATTTTTATAATATAAAGAATTAAGAAATATAATAGTAATGATAGAATTAAAAGTAAGGTGGAAATACAAAAAGTTTGGAGGGTAAAAGGGTAAAAAAAATTGAAGGCAAGCCCATGATGCAACATTTTATGAAACTTTAGGGGGTTCTAAGCTCATTTCATAGTTGAGGGGGTATAGTAGGGAAAGAGAGTAAAATTGAGGGGGGGTTTAAGCTATTTACCCTATATATTATGATGAAACAATAATGGGCTTGACTTTTGGCTATCCAAAATAAATAAATAAGGAAACTCTTATAACACAACAGATTTCAATTATTTATATCTATAATCTATAACTATTCTTAAAGTGTGATGCCTAGAACATTTCCAAACATTTTCTCTATATGTCTTTTTATTTTAATTTTTAATAAAAAATGATTTTACTCCATTAAATGTATCTCATTTAATACTTTCATTAAATTATGATTCATGTCTAAAGTCTTTCAAAAGTGTTATGACCCTTCATATTTTTATTGGTACACATCTTTTTCTTTTTCTTTTTTCCATTCAAGTTTAATATTACTTAATATTATTTAATTTATGTCTATATCTATATTTGTTTCTATATCTTGTATATATTTTTATATATATGGAGTATATATCTTCTATACTTACTACTTACAAAAGTATGCACGCTTTTATTTTTATACATTTTTCTAATTTTTTAAATTCTAGATATTACTCTAGGTCTAAATATAATAATTATAGCTCAAAAATGATTAATTATACATTTAATGTGTTTATTGTAAATCTTTAAAATTATGAGTGTTCAATTAGAACCTCAAAGGTCACAAAAACAATTGAAAGTATGAATGCATATTTGTATTTTTATATATTTTCTTTTTTAAAATCTTATGTTATTAGTCTACGTTAGAATAAAATAGTTATAATTCTAAAATAATTAATTTCACATTTAGAGAATTTATTATGACTTTTTTTTACAATTATGAGTATTCAATTCAACCCTCAAATATCCAAATAATAATAATAATAATAATAATTTACTATACATATTATACATAGGTATATGAAACTTAGAGTCTTTTGTAATATCTTAAATCATTAGAAATTATTTTTCATATGAATTATTCTTTCATATAAGTTAAATTTGATTGGAATTATAACTATTTTTTTTTTTAATTCCAAAATAATTTTTGAAAGATACTAAATACCTAGATGTTATTTCTTATTTTTTAAACATTTTCCCCGTTATGATTACTAACACTCTTAATTATTATGATTGTTTCTTTTTTCATGAAAAAACCTCAAAGGTCACAAACGTTTGACAAAATAAGAGTATGGTTATTAAATATATATTTTATAAGTACTCACCAAAAGATGTATAGCAATCAATACATTTAATAATCTCTTTTCATAGTGTAAATGATTTATTTGACTACATATATTTTTTAAAATAAAAAATTAAAGAAAGTATAATTAAAGTATCTCCAAGAATTATAAAGGGATGAACAGCTAAATTAGAAGAATTTTTTTAATCTCATGCTTAATATATAAGTTTCTAAGAGTTATAAATAGAATATATTATATTTATCCAAATTAGTAATATTTGTGATACATTAATTGGACTCTTAAATAATGAACATTTCAAAGGACAAAAACACTTGATCTATCATAACTACATGTAGATACAAAATTTGCACAACACCAAAAGATCCTTTTCTCATTACTCTTCATTGGATTATATACATTTTTCCAATGGGCCTTTGGCCCATTAGGGCAACATTTTCAACTTTTTAATAATATCTTACTTTACACGTCAGCTATGTAATCCCTATATAATGCCCTTGCCTTGGACTGCAGGTATCTTCTAGAACCTTCGAGATCCTTCAAAAATGCTCTTCGGGTCGGGGCATAAGATGGGTCTGATGGTCGGGCTAAGATACTCATCGGACCACAGGGCTAATATATCGGTCGGGTTATGACGCGGGTACAATGGTCGGATCATCTCGGGTCTTTCCTGGATCGATCTGGTCGGGATGGGCTTTTTCATAGGCCGGGAAAACTCACATGTACACAGGCCCTCTTTTGGCTCATGGGCCTGCATCCAATGGGCCCATTAAGTGAAAGAATCTTAAGGCCCATCAAAAAGTCCTCGGAGTTGGTGCGCGGGACGCGTGGCGGATGATGAGGGAACGCGTGCCGGATGACGCGGGACGCATTTAATGCTACAGCTGCCGCCATCATTGCAATTTGAACTTGTGGCTGAGATGACATAGATTTGCGTGAGATGGGCCGGGTAATGTCGATCCGATACTCTGACCCGGGTGACTGAAACGTCATACCTATCTATATAATCCACATACGCCACACTTGCACCACTTTTGGATTGTTCCTCTCATTATTTTCTCTACCATACTCAAGCATTATTTGCAACTCAAATCCATTCTCACCTACAAAATCTCTAGATTGTCTCATCAATTTCTGCAAATCTCAGCGATCTTAATTGATTTTTGCACTGTGCATGTGAAGTGTTTTGATCCGTGCTGCAAAGCGTTTGACCGGACGCATCCTTCTCTGCTTCTTGGTACAGTTGCCGGTTTTTGCAAATCACTTAGCCGGAGAAAAACGCAAGGAGAGACTGCCGGAATCATCTTTACCTTTTTGTAAGTTGTTCTTCTCAATTTTCTACCTTTCGTCAAATATGTCGGGGAGTGATGATACCAGGTCGGTTAGCGACCTGCAAGTGACAGACACTGACCTAACCATTACTGATCCCGAAGCATCAGTGAGCACCCCATCTGTAGAGATCACCCGAGTCACTAGGTCTAGTCCACCAGAAGTTACTCAGGATACAGGGGATCGGGTTGTAGAGGGTGATGCTGAGATGGGTCAGGATCAGGATGCTGAGGAGGAGGAGAATTTATGTACTGACCCCCTCCCAGCCAAATACAGGAAAGACGCTCAACTTAGGAGCCTCGGGGTTCCCGAAGGGGTTAAGGTTAGGCATTACCCTAGGGACAGACTTTAGGATTGGTGAAGGGTTGAAGGACGGGGAGATACTGCTTTCCTCATTCCACCTTGCCATTTTAAAGTTTCCCATTCATCCTTTCTTCCTCCTAGCACTGGCAACTTTGGGTCTGACCCCCCTTCAAGTCGGTCCCAATTTTTATAGGATCCTGGCCATGATCTTACTGATTAATAAGGAATTGAACATAGACTTAGCTTTGGCCGAGCTTCTGTTTTCGTATAAACTTCAAGAACAGAAGGATAATAGGGCTCGGTACAACCTATCCTCGTATGTCAAGAGAAAGTTGTGTGACAACGTCCCGACCTCCAATAAGGGATGGAAAGAAAGGATGATAATAGTGAGTGGTCGGTGGAGGCATCCCGATTCTATGAACATACCTGTCAACCATGTTTTCCAGCCAACCCGACTTCCCGAGTTTAAGGGCTTTCATACCCGAGCTTCTTGCCACTGCGAACTGTGTAACGATAAGTTGGGCATGCTAGTGATGGGTTTTCTGCAGGCTCCTCGGGAGAAAAGAGAGGTCGGGTATATAAGATCCTGATTTGAATTGTTGCGTGCCAGGATATGGAGTCAGGATTTAAGGGATAGCCAGAATTACCTGACAGGATCTGTATTGCCAGAGCTTGTATCGGGAACATCTGTATCGACGATAACCTCGGGTTCCGCAGTGACTGCATCAGGGTCGAAAAAACTGAAGTCCAAGTCATCGGGAGTCAAAAAATTCAAAAGGAATATGTCTGGGGGCCAGCAGAAGAGGAAAGCAGTTGTCATGCCCAAGCTTTCAATCAAGAGGGCCAGAAAGGGTGATATCGGTTCCACGTCCTTTGTTTGTGGGGTTGATGTCCCTCCAGTCCCTAAGAACCCTGCAAATAGTCAATCGGCGGGACCAAATGGAGGCCTTGCTGCTACGCCCTCTCCTCCGGTAGAGCATCCTCCGGTTATGCCTCCGCCTCCGCCATCTCAAGATCCGCAAACGAGTGCATCGGACGCGGTCGAGGTCGGGGGTGATCATGCTCTGGTTCCGAGCTCAGCAGGTCTGGATCAGAATAATTCTCGATCCGACCTTTCAGTCAAATTGAGCTCTAGCCGAAGTGTAGCACTGGGTGCTCCCGCCTCAGTGTCGGATACCCGGGACTTAGGCTCTGACGATGAGGACCAGAGTCAATCCCGACCTACCAAGCTCCGCACTGCTATCTCTACAAATGTTAGAAAATAAGATAATAGGGAGATAGAGAAAGCTGCTGAGAGTGGAAGAGATATTCCCCATGGCCCCTGGTTCAGGCTGGATACCAGGAAGGGCCATCCATACCTTTCTGTGGGAGACCAAACGATCGGGAATTCGGAAGCTCTGCGGGAGATAGCCCTGGGGGTTTGGACCCCGGCGGATAGATTGGCCATGGGTCGATACGACAGGATGAGCCTAGCCTTGAACGGTCCCGAGCTTGCGATGAGGGTAATAAATTTTGAGATATTTTGCACGTAGCTTATATTTTGCCCCTTATTTTGTGCTAACATTCTCTTTCTTTCAGATGTTTCACGCTACTCAGGCGTACAATTGCAAGCTTGAGGATGATGCTCGGGTTATCGACGCTTTGAATCGCGATGTTCAAGTTCATAAGGCTGGGTGTGCCAAGGCCTTAGAGCAGGTCAAGAAGGCCAATGACAAGATCCAGTCCTTGACATACAGGGTTGTTGCAGCTGAAGAGGGGCTCTCATCCGCCAAGACGATAATCTCAGAGCTCGAGGCGAAGGCTCGAGAGGCTGAGCAGATGGCTAATCGGGAAATCTTGGCTCGGGAGGCCCTAACTCTCCAAGTGCAGGCCCTGACCGAAGAGGTTGAGAAGTTAAAGGCTTCGGGGCTGCAGTTGTTTGAGGAAAAGGTCGAGGTCGAGAATGCATTAGGTGTGGAGAGGTCTCGGGTAGAGATGTGCCACAAGGGTGGTAAACAGATGATCTCCCGTTTCATGCTGACATGCAAGTACCGCTATGAGCAGGGCTGGAGGGAATGCATAGAAGAACTTCAAAAGCCTGAAGAGGAAAGGCAGATCCCGACTATTGAAGATCTTGACCTCAACATTGGAGTTGGGCCTCCGTATGATGATCCTAAGGCCGAACCCGAGGATCTGGCCTTTGGTGAGTTCCTTCAAGACGACTTGCCCGCTCCGCCTTCTCGCTCTGGCATGGATGAGCTTGAGCCTGAAACCACAGGATAGTCCCTCGGGACCAAAGCCTTAGGTGGTAATGGGGATCCTCCTGTGGTGGAGTAGGGCTATCCCTCTGTTTTTCTCTTATTTTGTTTGTAACAACTTATCACAGTTCTTATTGTATTAGCCTTAGCCACTGGGGCCCTTTCAATATGAATGAGTTTATTTATTCAAACTTTGTTGGGGATATGTATGATCCAACGCTCCATTTAATAAAAATTGGGATATTGAATTGTAACTTGTTATGACTTAACAATAACACCAGACAATAACAGTCGGGCACTTTGGGATCACTGGTGGATCTGTGAAGATCTTTCTGGCACTTTGGGCCCATGGAGAGGGTTCGACACTTAGGTTTTCGGAAAAAACCCGACCGCTGGTGGGTCTGTGAAGATCTCTCGGGCGCTTTGGGCCCATGGAGAGGATTCAACACTTAGGTTTTCAGAAAAAACCCGACCGCTGATGGGTCTGTGAAGATCTCTCGGGCACTTTGGGCCCATGGAGAGGATTCAACACTTAGGTTTTCAGATAAAACCCGACCGCTGGTGGGTCTGTGAAGATCTCTCAGGCACTTTGGCCCCATGGAGAGATTCAACACTTAGGTTTTCAGATAAAACCCGACCGCTGGTGGGTCTGTGAAGATCTCTCGGGCACTTTGGGCCCATGGAGAGGATTCAACACTTAGGTTCTCAGATAAAACCCGACCGCTGGTGGGTCTGTAAAGATCTCTCGGGAACTTTGGGCCCATGGAGAGGATTCAACACTTAGGTTTTCAGATAAAACCCGACCGCTGGTGGGTATGTGAAGATCTCTCGGGTACTTTGGGCCCATGGAGAGGATTCAACACTTAGGTTTTCAGATAAAACCCGACCGTTGGTGGGTCTGTGAAGATCTCTTGGGCACTTTGGGCCCATGGAGAGGATTCAACACTTAGGTTTTCAAATAAAACCCAACCGTTGGTGGGTCTTGTGAAGATCTCTCGGGCACTTTGGGCCCATGGAGAGGATTCAACACTTAGGTTTTCAGATAAAACCCGACCGCTGGTGGGTCTTGTGAAGATCTCTCGGGCACTTTGGGCCTATGGAGAGGATTCAACACTTAGGTTTTCAAGATGATGTGATCATAGAGACGATTTAGATACTCTTGAAACTGATCGGGAATAGAGGGAACTTCTATTGTAATCTTTTGGGCTCTAGTGGCCCTTCTTTATAGTGATAGAAACAGTATCACTAGGGATAGTATCTTTTGAGTCGGGATGCATTTTGTGTGTTGGGCTCCCTTCGGTTATCAAAGTTCCTGAGTAGTCGGTAGGCCCCGCGCCCTACTACTTCAGTGACGGTGTAGGGTCCCTCCCATGGCTCCTGGAGTTTGCCCACGTGTCCAATTTTTCGTCTGACGACCATGTCACCGACTTGGAATCCCCTTCTTCTTACTCTTTGATTAAAGTGATTCCTGACCCGTTGTTGGTAAGCTGCCAGTCTTATCCCGACAATTTCTCTTTTCTCTTCCAGTAGGTCGAGCTCGTGAGACAAACGTTGGTTATTTGTTTTGTCATCCCAAGCCAGTGATCTAAGCGTCGGGACGGCATACTCCATCGGGATTACGGCTTCCGCACCATATGCCATAGCGAAAGGTGTTTCACCAGTTGGTTGTCGGGGAGTGGTTCTATACGACCACAGTTTCTTTGCTAGAGTGTTGAAGATGGAACGATTGGTCATTTCCGCCTGTCCATTGGCTTGTGGGTACCCTACCGAGGAGGTATTTTGATTGATTCCGTGTTTGGCAAGAAACGACCTGACCGGTTCACAGTCTAGGTTTATGCCGTAGTCCATCATGATGGTCCTCGGTACCCCGAACCTGCAGATGATGTGATTCCATATGAACTTGACTACGTGGCTTCCTTTTATAGAAGGATAAGCCTCGGCCTCAACCCATTTGGTGAAATAGTTGGTGGCGAGGAGTACATGAGTATTCTTCCTGATGGCTTTTGGAAGTGGTCCGACTATGTCCATTCCCCATCGGGCAAAAGGGTGCGGCACGATTGTCGGGTTCAAGAATTCCGGTGGCTGAAGTATAGCGTCACCGTGCATCTGACAGGCTTTGCATCTGTGCACATATTCCTCCGAATCTCGGGATAAGTAGGGCCAAAAATAACCTTGGGATAGGATTTTATGGGCAAGAGACCGGGCACCCGAATGATTTCCACAAGCTCCAGCATATATCTCTTGCATTAATGTCTCTGCCTCGGAAGGAGTTACGCACCGCAGATACGGACCCGAGAAAGATTTTCTGTAGAGTTGGCCCTGGATGATCGAGTATCGGGCTGACTTCATCCTAATTTTCCTTGCCTCTGCCTTATCAGTTGGTAAAGTCCCGACACTTAGATAGTTGATTATAGGATCCATCCAGCTTGGTTCTTGGGGAACTAGACATATAAATTCATCGGGCTTTCTGATGCTCGGTGTAGTGATGAAGTCGGTCAGTACTACTCGAGTCATATCCTCACCGATTGCAGATGCCTGATTAGCTAAATGGTCGGCAGAGGTGTTTTCCTCCCTAGGGATTTGGCTGAATGTTATATTTTGAAAACCTTTTGATTCCTTGAGCACCAACGTTCTGTAAGATTCCATTTTTGGATCTCTTGTTTCGTATTCGCCGGTTATTTGCCTGACAATTAGCTGGGAGTCACTGTACACGGATAGGGATCGTATTTGAAGGCTCTTGGCCAATCTTAGTCCCGATATGATTGCCTCGTACTCCGCCTCGTTGTTAGTGGCTGAGAATTGCAATTGCATCGAGGCTTGTAGCTTAGTCCGTCGGGAGTGTGGATTTCAATCCCGACGCCTGTTCCATTGGCACACACTGAACCGTCCACGAATAACTTCCATGTTTCCAACTCAACGGGTTGATCGACCTCCTCGGTTTCCCCTTCCAATAGGAAATCGGCCACGGCCTGTCCCTTGATCGAGACTCTGGGTACGTAAGTTGTGTCATAAATCCCCAGTTCAATGACCCATTTGGAGATCCTTCCGGAAAGGTCAGGCTTTGCCATAAGTACACGAATGGGAGTGGCAGTGGGGACAATGATCTGATGAGCTTCAAAGTAATGTCTGAGACGTCGTTTGGCATTGATCAGGGACAAGACCAACTTCTCCTGTTTGCTGTACCAGGTCTCGGGATCGGCCAGTGCCTTACTGGTATAGAAGATGGGCATCTGGAGGTTCATGTCCTCTCTGATGAGCACGGCGCTAGTTGAAACTGATGATACTGCCAGATACAAGAGCAGCACATCGTTGGGCTCGGGTGTCGCAAGAATGGGAGGCTTGAGCATGTACTCCTTCAATCGGGATAGGGCTTTAGTTTGCTCGGGTCGCCACACTCCTCCCTTTTTTGCCTTGATCGCCTGGAAGATGGGTCGGCATCTGTCGGTCAGCCTTGCAATGAATCGGCTTAAGGCCACAACTCTTCTGGTCAGGATTTGAACTTCTTTGTGTGTGGCTGGCTCTTTTGTCTCGAGCAGAGCCTTCACTTGGGTTGGACTGGCTTGTATGCCCGACCGATCGACTATGTGCCCCAGGAACTATCCCGATGACACACCGAAGGAGCATTTGGCTGGATTGAGCTTCATCCCATGTTTCCTCAAGGTTTGAAACACCTTTTGGAGATGCCCCAAGTGGTCAGTCTTACTTCTGCTCTTGACTACGGTGTCGTCAATGTAAGCCTCGACCACCGTGCCCATCATTCCTTTGAATATCCTGTTCACCAGTCTTTGAAATGTGGCTCCTGCATTTTTTAGTCCGAAAGGCATGACTCTAAAGCAATATGTACCTGTTTCGGTAATGAAGGAGGTATTTTCCTCGTCCCTTGGGTCCATCAGGATCTGGTTGTAACCGGAGTAGGCATCCAGGAAAGTTAATCTCTCGTAGCCTGCAGTAGCGTCCACCATTTGATCTATTTTGGGTAGGGGAAAACTGTCTTTCGAGCAGGCTTTGTTCAAGTCGGTGAAGTCGACGCAGACTCTCCACTTCCCGTTCTTTTTCTGCACAACCACCACATTGGCCAACACTTGGGATAATGGACTTCTCTGATGAACCCGGCTTCCAGCAACTTTGACACCTCGTCAGCTATGATTTGGTTCCTTTGGCCCCCCATTCGCCTCTGTTTCTGTCGAACAGGTCGAATATTTGGATCGACATGTAATGTATGTCGGGCTATTGAGGGGTCTATGCCGGGCATATCAGTATGTTCCCAAGCGAAGACGTCATGATTGTCCTGTAAGAACTTTGTCAGTTCATTCAATTCACTAGTGGTGAGGCTTGTACCTGCGTAGGTGACCTTGTCGGGCTTGTCGGACATTATTGATACCGGCTGCAGAGGCTCTGTCACGATCGGGGGATCTGACTCCCCGTCCTGTAGTTGCTATTTGGACTCCAGATCCTGATTCTCTTCTCGGGGTCTCTTTCGATCGGGTTTGTCCTTCATTTCTTTGATGGTGACGGCGTAACATTGCTTGGCCACCACTTGATCCCCTTTGATGTCAATTATGTCGTACCCATTTGGCCTGACACACCTCATCATTTGGTGGAGAGTTGACGGTACCCCCTGCATCCTGTGTATCCATCCTCTTCCCATAAGAAGATTGTATGCGGGCTTCACGTCCACCACCACAAAAGTCTCGGATAGAGTTCTCTGGGCTGCCGTCACAGGTAGCTTGATCTCCCCGAGAGGCTCAACTTGTTTGCCATCGAACCCGGCAATTGGATTTCGGGAAGTCACGATATCCCTCGGGTCGATCTCCAACTTGTCGAAAGCCCACTTGGTCATGATATTGGCGCTGCTTCCTGGGTCAACCATGACCCTCTTCACAAGACATCCTGAGACCATCAGAGTGATGACTAGCGGGTCCTCGTGCGGGACTTGGATGTTCCGGAGGTCCTCCTGGGAGAAGAGTATCTGAGATTGTCCCGTTCGGTGGTGGACCTCGTTTATCCCAGATATCCTGGCGACCTGATGTGCTCTTCTCATCTGCGTGCGTCTCGACCCCTCGCTGCCTTGTGGATCGGGACCCCCATGGATCATATTGATGATCCTGACCGTGTGAGCAGGGCCTTGATTCCGTTGGTTGTACTGTGCGGGTGGATTGGCTTTTGGGCCATCCCTCTTGATATAATCCCTCAGTTCTCCTCGGGCTATCATTGCCTCCACCTGGCGTCTCATGTTTCGGCAATCATTGGTTGTGTGGCCAAAATCTGCATGGAGGGTACAATGTTTGGATCTATCCCTTTGCTCAAGGGGTTGCCTGATCGGGGGAGGAGTTTGGAAGACTCCTCGAGCTTTATTTTCCTGGAAAATCTTGGCAAGTGTTACTTTCAATGGAGTGATTTTGTCTTCAAGCTTTGCACGTCTATCGGGCTGTGGGGGAAACTGAGATGAAGAGTGGCTTGGGGGATTCGAGCGTTTGCGATTCATATCTTGTCGGGATTTGTCCAACGCCTTATCCTTTGATTTGACTTCCACACTAACCAATGCTGCTCTCTTCTGTCGGGTTGTTTCTTCCTCCTCGATCCTCAAGTGGCCTTGCGCTCTAGAATTGAGTTATCCAATTCCCGAGGGAGGTCGCTTCACAAGTGATTGGTGGAACTTGGTCCCCGGGATGAGAACCATCCTGAAGACTTCTACGGCAAAGTGTTGGTCGCAGTTGTCGATGGAGGATGACTCGACGTTGAATCGGGATAGGAAGCTCTTGAGGGATTCTTCTTTTTCTTGAGTCATGGTGAAGAGGCTCGAGATGGTCTTCTTTTGCCTCTTGGTCCCGAAATATTGCACCACAAAGAGGTCAGACAGTTGCTGCCAGCTGCCAATAGATCTCGACGGTTGCTTTCTGAACCAGAGGAGCGGTGCGTCGATAAGACTGGTCGGGAATACTTTGCATAACAAGGCTTCGTTCTCGGCATACATCGTCATTTTCTGGTGGATCTGGTAGATATGCTCCTCGGGATCCTTTGTTCCGTCGTAGGGAGTGAATCTGGGCATGACAAACTTCCTAGGAAAGGGTTCCCGGGTGATCTCTAAACTGAAGGGCGATTGAACCTAGTCGGCAGAGGCTCTGAGGGCCTGGTCATCGGTGGATCGGGCCCTCAGATCATTCATGACCTTCCTCTGAAATTCCGCCATCATCTCTTGGAGCTTCTGCGACGTCAGAGGTTCGTCGGTAACTGGAATATCGCCGATTGCCGGAGCCTTGCCTGGTCGGTGAAATGTTTCACCGTGCTCTTCCCGTGGTTCGGCTTCTCCCTGGGTTCGTGATTGATCGGGAACTATCTGTGGGATAGTTGCCTGATTCAATCTTGCAAAGAGCTCCTCATTCCTCCTTTCCGCCGCCAAGGTTCTCGCCTCGGCGGCCTGGCTGCGTTTCTCAGCTTCCACGAGCTGCTGCAGGAGATTCTCAATCGTCGGTGGGGCGATGGGTTGTCCGGTGTCGGGAATCAATGCTTCCGAATGGGATCTGGTTACCGGCATCGTTATATCTGGGCATAGAGGATGGTATGGAAAGTTTTGAGGGTGTATCTGGGTTTCGCTCAGCTTTTCGGAGGTAGGAAGATGGTCGGTGATCTGACCTAGTTTCCCACAGATGGCGCCATTGTGTAGATACAAAATTTGCACAACACCAAAAGATCATTTTCTCATTACTCTTCATTGGATTATATACATTTTTCCAATGGGCCTTTGGCCCATTAGGGCAACATTTTCAACTTTTCAATAATATCTTACTTTACACGTCAGCTATGTAATCCTTATATAATGCCCTTGCCTTGGACTGCAGGTATCTTCTAGAACCTTCGAAATCCTTCAAAAATGCTCTTCGGGTCGGGGCATAAGATGGGTCTGATGGTCGGGCTAAGATACTCATCGGACCACATGGCTGATATATCGGTCGGGTTATGACGCGGGTACAATGGTCGGATCATAATCTCGGGTCTTTCCTGGATCGATCTGGTCGGGATGGGCTTTTTCATAGGCCGGGAAAACTCACATGTACACTACACTAAAAAAATATTATGATTATTACTTAAAAATAATAATTTATGTTTGAAAAAACAAAATTTATGTTATGGTACATATCATATATTAATATAACCACCATTTAATCATTTACGCCATGTGCGAATGCACGTGCTCTTGGCTAGTTAATTTTAAAAAGCAAAGTCTAAAAAAGAAGCTATGGTACTGAACCGGTCCATAATTTATAAAAGCACAAACTGCATCTATGCTTGGGATATCAGTTACGAACAAACTGGTTCACACCGAACCATGATCTATACACACACCATCTATACAAACAAATATTTGTACCTATATATATTTATTTAAATTATTAAATCTAATTCCAAATTTATGATGTTCAAACATTTAATAACTACTATCCAAACACTTACCATCCCAAAACTATAATTAGAATGACATTTGTGACATTGAAATTCTAATTTAATACACAATTCCAAATCCATGCAACTACCAAACCTTATGTCACAAAAATCACCTTTTATTAGTAGATTATTAAAAATTTGTCAAACACCGTTCAAAACAGTTTTTTCCTCCAGGAAGCCAAAAACAACGTTTGAAAAGCTAATCCAAACAGGATCTTAGTCATACACCAATTAAGCTAATTATATATGGATCATATTTTGATTACTGCCAAAAAAATAAGGAAGTATGTAAGGTAAGGATTACAGAAATACACTCAAATAAAAGAGATATGGTAAAATGAATACGAGGATGAAGTGCAAAAAATCTAAGTGAATTATGTTGGAAATAGTTTGGAAAAACAGTAATTAAACCTAACTTTGAGCTTAAATAATTATGGGACCCGAACTCAGATTTTAACGGGACCAAGCACTAATGTGTTCTCCTTGGTGAAGAGATCAAGTTGGTATAATTACATGTTCAAAACTATTCATTATTGAATGAGAAATTATCTCTCAAAGTGACCCACTTGAACTTGGGTAAGAATGTTTGTCCCACATTGGAAATAAAGTGAAGTGTAAAGGTGTTTATATATGGTTGCATTGAATGGGCGACTTGAATAACTAGAGGCATGGGAGGAGAGCGAGACCATGCATGAACCATGCAAGCCTTAGCCTAACCACATACAGTTTATACACCTTTTAGATTGGATACCTATACAGAACTGTGGTATAACACAGGGTTCGGATTTACTCTGTTCATTCTTTTGCAATTTTATATTACGGGTCAATTTTTCTTTGTATTATTGCAATACTTAAATATATATTTGTATACATGATATATTTATATATATAGATATAACAGAAGCATGTTTTTATAACAAAATATTTTTTACTATTAAACCACCTTAGTTGTATCAATATTGCAAACTTTCTAAATGAAAAAATAAAGATAACGGCCATTATGTATGGATTTGATTGTAATGAATATCACTAGTTAGTAGGAAAGTGATTCCATAAAACAAAACATACCCTCAACTATTCAGGGCCTGTTATGCTTGGGTGGTGACTGTTACAACTATTCAGAATATTAGATGCTCTGCTGACAATCTTCTACTGGCTCAACTATTGGATCTTCCATATTCAATTTTTCAGTCCTTTATGCTTGGGTGGTGCCTGTTATGGATTCTGGAGAGGCAGCAGGGGGTCAAGGAAGGGCAATGGCCTCTCTCTTTTGTCTATGATGTAAAGCATACTCTTAGGTTTGTTTGGATTACGGAATTTCTTTGTAACTGTAGTAGACTTTTATATATATATATATATATACATATCCAAAAACACACATATTGATACAAATACATACATACATATATATGTATGTATAGAAATTAGAAGAATTGAGGGTAATCGAGTAGAAAAAGAACAAATACATGCGCCTCTCTGCTAGTACATGGGCACAGATGAATCGGATTTCTGATTTTGGTTGCCACACACTATCGGAAGAAGCCATATTCAGATCAAATCACACACAAAAACATAGTCAAACCCTAATACCTCTCTTATATTATTATATACATAGTCAAACCCTAATACCTCTCTTATATTATTATATATAAGGCATAGTTGTCAGAATCCCGATTTTAATTCCTAGATTCTGCTATGATTCTACGATTTTAGTCCAACATTTCAATATATGGCCTAAATTTATGAGAACACATTTAAAAGCCCAATATATTAGAAAATTTTAAAAATTCTAATATGATTTAAAATTTCAAATTAAATATTAAATATTAAAATTTTATTTATTTAAAAACCAATTAATATATGTAGGTAAAATCTTACGATTCTACGACTCCAAATTTTATGCACCCAAAATGATTCTACCTAGGCTTTTGATTCTGATAGCCTTGATATAGAAGTGCAACTTGGCCCCGGGCACCAACCCAGGCCGAATTGTAAATTACTAGGCCCAATTGATGTTTTTTTGAACTCTCCTTTAACTAATATAATTCATTATTTTCCAAACCAATTATATACTCTTATAACAATACCATCACTTAACAAAAATAATTAAATACTCCTAATAGTAATCCCTCTCGATGTTACTTTTGACTGCAAATAATAATTATTTTATATCTCTTTTTAGTGTTAAACATAAACTATTTACTTTTTTATAATAACCTTTTCTAATGTAAATTATCAATAATTTTTTATTTCTCGGGCGCACTTTGTGAAAGACAAAATTTGAGATTTCCTTTTAAAGTGCATCTAATTATTCTTATAAAAAAATATTTTGGTTGCTCTCTCTCTCTCTCTATATATATATATATACCAGTTCTTCACGACTTCGATGGCCGTGGATAACAGTGGTGGCAAGCAGCGAGGGTTTAGGCCCCGTCTCTCTCTCTCTCTCTATATATATATATATATACCGGTTCTTCACGACTTCGATGGCCGTGGATAGCAGTGGTGGCAAGCGGTGAGGGTTTTGGCCCCGTTTGAGAAGTCATTGAACACTAGTACTAAAATTGGTATGAATGTAGAGCATGACAAAGGAGGAAAATTATACTGACGATTATTATTTGCTTGATGTCATACTCATTACTAAATATCCACAATGGACACAGTTGAACAATTGACTTCCCACATTTGTTCCGACATTTAGGGGAAATGTGAAAGAGAGGAAGGGAGTTGGATAGACTTTGTGGAGCCGTCTTGCCAAAGACGGTAAACATTAGCACTGGAAATCCAGAATTGTATATTACCTATGTCCCATATTAGTTGTCCATTATTGCAACTTTACTTGTCCCAAATTACTTGTCCAGTTTCGAATTTCAATACAATTTAACTTCTCATTTTCCCTAACTACCCTTCTTCCACTAACTTCAAACAAATACCGGACTCCACCATAATACTATATCATTAATGGCAACATTGAAAATTGCACACTAGTCAACCTCAATCCATAAAATGTTAAAAACTCCAAATTGGACAAGTATTACGGGACGGAGGGAGTATTTAATTAGACTTTTCATTTTTTTATTATTATTATTATTTTGCATGTTTTGTGACTTCTCTTTAAGGAATGTTTATATTTTTATTTTATTTTTGCATTTTTTCAATAAAATTTTAGTTGCAAAAGAAAAAAAAAATCTATTCTAAATCCGCATTATATTTCTAAATATTTATATTTGTTTAGGGATATTTACATATATTTATTTATATATGTATATTTTGCATTTATTCAAATAAATAAATAAATACCACAGCTGGGATCAATCTCACATTATTGGGATTGATCCCCTTGTATGGGATCGATCCCATCCGTCACCACTGATTTCACCAAAAAATATTTAACGGATAACATAGGTTGGGTCAGGTTACCTATTTAAATAACAGGTTGAGTTAGCGTTGAACATATTTGACACGTATATTAACTATATATTTTTCAACCCGACCATTTAATAGACTATACTCAGTGAAAAAATAAAAATAAAATTAATAGCCTATATTGTGTCAACCCGACACAAGACAAACCAACACAAATTGCCACCCAGAACGTATACATAAAAAAAGTAGTAACCCTGTTATCTTCTGAAAGAATAGGATTTCTAATGCAGCCTATGCCAGTAGAAGAATAATTAACATAATCAACTTTATTGCTATTTTCCATACCGTCACATAATGAAACTCATTTAGCATTATTTCCTCTCAATCATCTTCTCTAACAATATTAGTAACCTTCTGTTCTCGAATTCATCCTCGAATTCATCAACTAGCAACCAGAAAGATACCAGACTAACATCATCAGCACTATGACATAATGTTCAGCAATGAAAAACCTTTCTTCTTCTTTTTCTCGCTTTTTTCCTTCTATTTAAAGGGACACAAAACACAGTCAATAGAAAAACTACAAGGATGATACAATGAAGGTTCAAAAGAGAGCGATGGTGAAGACAACATTCTAATGCTTTGAACATTTGAAATAGAAATTTTTTTACAAAGTAGATTTCTACCTTCTTGGTGCTACATTCAGGTAGAAATACCCCCTTGCTCTTTCCATAACTGAAGCAGCATCTGAATGCAACTATTTCCACATCACTAACAGCTGCCCACCTATATGAACAACGGGATTGGTATGTCTGTCAACTTTCTGCTGTTATCGCGCTCACTGCTCTCTGCAATTTCTTTCAGACTAGTCCAAGATTTTTTCTTCCTCTTGCTTGATGTGCTGATAGCTATTTCTGCATCTTTTGCAGCCGAACTACTTTCAGATACAGCCGACTTCTTAGCTCCTGATCTGTTCCTCTTTCTCCCTCTTGCTTCCAACAAAGTAGGAACCGTTCTCACCAAGGGAGTTGCTGGACTGCTTGTGCCAGGATTATCTTTGGTTATTGCTAGTGAAGCCAGATTGTTTGTGAAAGGATTCTCTCTGGCTGTTGCTAGTGAAGCAGCCTCATCCATCTTATCCATCTCGACACTGCTATGCATGGCTTTCTCCATCTCGACACTGCTATGCGTGGCTTTCTCGGAGTTGACAGACTTTTGAATCATGGAGTTTGCAGATCCCAACTTCAAAGATGGTTTGGCCTTTGAAGGACATATCTCTTTCATATGGCCTCTGGGAGTCCCTCTCATCAAATTTCGATGTGAACAGAAATGGCATTTGTAAATTACATTGTTCTGTGTCAAATTATTTATCTTCTTGCGTCTCTGTCTCACTTTTGCTCTATTCTTCTCAATCCGTACAGTGCAATTATGACCAGGCTGAAGAACAGATTCACACCTGTAAAACATTAAAAAAAAAAAATTCAAAATTCACGACTATTGGGTATATCCTTTCACTCCTATAACTTTTTTTACCATAACATTTGTAGCAATGGTAAAGTATAGGGAACTAGGATAGAACAAGCGCCATCGATATCATTATTCGCATGTCATACTACTAGCACCACTAAGCCATAAGAGCATACAGGGCCATAACCTTCTTCAGGTGGAAGCAGTTGAGGGGAAGGGGGAGAATTGGATACAACAATGTCTTTATTTTTTACTTTAATAGATAACAGTTATGATCCAATGTAATGCGAGTCAAGATTCTAAGGTGTTTATGAGCCCAGAAAACCCACCAAGAAGTATAGGAGGATACAAAGTGCTTGTTTGGTAGACGGTGTGGAGTTGGTTTTTGGTTTTGGTTTGGTTGGAGTTGGGTTGGTTGGAGTTGGTGTGGTTTTATTTTGGTTCCAAACCATTTTGGTGCAGATGGTTTTGGTGTGAGAAAAAGTGATGCTGAAAAACCAAACCATGTTTGGTAGAATTGGTATGGGTTGAAATTCTGAATATTAATATATTAATATATGGGTTTCACATTTTAATATTAATATATTAAAATATATTAATATATGGGTTTCGCATTTTATTTATTAATATATATTAAAATATATTAATATATGGGTTTCACATTTTATTTATTAATAAATATTAATATTAATATATTAATATTAATATATTAAAATATATTAATATATGGGTTTCTTTGGGAGTACTCGTGGGTTGAGGTAGGGGGATCCTCTTTCCCCTTTCTTCTTCCTCGTAGTGATGGAGGGTTTCAGTCGGATGATGACTCAAGCTACGGATTTGGGTCTTTTACACAGTTTCAGGGTGGTGATGCTGCTTCTCAGTTTGTAGATGTCTCTCACCTCTTTTTTGCCGATGATGCCTTAGTGTTTTGTGATGTTGATGAGGGGCAGTTGCGGTATCTTCGATGTATTTTGATATGTTTCCAGGCGGTATCGGGTTTAAAGATCAATACTTACAAGAGTTCTTTGTTCCCAGTGGGTGAGGTGGGAAATGTGCAGTTTTTGGCTTCAGCTCTTGGGTGTAGGGCTGGTTTGCTCCCTACGGTGTATCTGGGTTTGCCATTGGGGTCTTCAGGGCAGAGACAAGCTTGTTGGGACACTGTGGTTGAGCGTGTGGAGAGCCGATTGGCAGGTTGGAAACGACAGTATCTTTCCAAAGGTAGGAGACTTACTTTGGTAAAGAGCTCGTTATCCAATCTTTCGACTTATGTGTTGTCTCTTCATCGGATTCCTCGTGGTGTGGCGCAGCGGATAGAGAGGATTTATCGACAGTTCTTGTGGGGTGGATGTAGGGAGAGTGACGCTATCCCTTTGGTGCGGTGGGAGGCGGTTTGTCGTCCTCTTCGTGATGGAGGGTTGGGTTTACGCTGTCTGGTGCCTTTTAACAAGGCTCTTTTGGGCAAGTGGTTGTGGCGTTTCGGGACTGAGAGAGGCCATTTATGGAGGAGGGTGATTGTTTGTCGCTATGGCAAGTCTAAAAATGGTTGGTGTTCCGATGAGGTCAGGGGTTGTCGGGGTGTGGGTGTGTGGAAGGACATTCGGCAGGGATGGGACTATTTTGCTCCTTTCACTATTTTTAGGATTGGGGATGGTCATTGTGTTGCTTTCTGGACGGATTGGTGGTGTGAGGAGGGCAACCTCATTTATTTGTTCCCTCAGTTATTTAGGATCGCGCGGAATCGACATGCCTCGGTAGCTGAATGTTATCGTCTCGATACCGGGAAGTTAATGTGGGATGTCAGATTTGTGCGACACTTTCAAGATTGGGAGCTAGAGGTGTCTGATCTGTTAGAATTATTGTATTCTCAGATTATTGATGGTGGTTTTGACTCTTTATGTTAGAGGTCGTCGCCTTTGCGGTGTTTCTCAGTCTCTTCTTTCTTCGGTTGCCTTTCGCCTGGGGAGGAAGGGTCATTCCCTTGGAAGGCGGTATGGCGTTCAAAGGCCCCTCTCAAGGTTGCATTATTCTCATGGTCGACGGCTTGGGGTCACATTCCCACACTGGATTTTCTGGGTCGGCGGGGCATGTTTTTGGTTAATCGGTGTTTCCTATGTAAAAAGGATGGGGAATCGATTGATCACCTCCTTCTGCACTGTCCGTTTAACTATGATTGTTGGAGCCTTATTTTTTGTCTTTTTGGAGTTCAGTGGGTGATGCCGGCCTCTGTTCGCAATGTGTTGGCGTCGTGGAGAGGGGTGTCGATCGGTTGTCACGCTCGGCATTTTTGGAGAGCGGCCCCTCTATGTCTTTGGTGGATTATTTGGTCAAAATACAATAGGCGTTTTTTTGAAAGTGTTGAGTCTCCTTTAGGAGTGATCAAAGATAGGTTTATTTCTAGTTTCTATTATTGGGTGGAGGGTCGGAGTTGTTAATCTATGGAGGAAAAAATAGAGTTTATAGACGCACTTGGCCCTTAGGGGCTTTTGTACATGGGATGCACTCCCCTTTTTGGTGCTGTTTTTTTTTATAAAATTCTTACTTATCAAAAAAAAAATTCCATTGCACGTGAAGTACAAACAAAAAAGCAAGCATCAAAGCAGTTTACTTGGAGAAGGACATTTAATAGTACCTCCCCTCTACTTTCAATCCAACAACTTGTTCCTTTCCTGCAACATCATAATTTGCTGCCAAAGATTTAGACTGTAACAATTTCCAACTCCAAAGATTTTGAAGTCCTGAAATGTTAATCCAGATATGTAGTAAATTTCTAGAGGTAAAACTCCTATGATGCATGCAGCTTCCATTCAATTGTCAAGCATTCTATGACATTGTTCTTTGGGCTTCTTTTTCTCATATATATATATATATATATATTAAAAAGAAAAAAAGGAAAAAAAAAAAGTGAATATATATATATATATTAAAAAGAAAAAAAGGAAAAAAAAAAAGTGAATTAGGTTCAATTGAGGAAGACGAGAACCAGCAATAATGTGTAATGTACAATATGTGGTTCAATAAAAAAACAGCTTGTTATTCATAAAATCAGCAGATACCAAAAATGAGGATACCATGATGTATGATAGGCAAGACAAGAATATATACAATAAACCCTACCAGGAGATAAGAAGTGGGGTGGGTCTAATTCATAAAATCAAAAAGGCAAACAGCGCAGTGAAGCTCTTCTTTGACACTTAGAATAGCACGATATGAAAATGATTTTTCTATTCTTTCCAAAACTTCCAACTTACAGAATCTTTGTGATCCTGTGTATAAGTAAGAATATTTAGCTAGAATTCCCAAACTTCCTATCCATCAAAAATATCATCTTACCATTCCAATCGTGTTATAACTGCATGTGGTGGGTATGAGCTTTGTTTGATGTTTACCACTACGAAGCGTCACACAGTCTCTCTCTAGCATTTGGATTAATAATCATACTTCTTCTATATAGTCCTATCATGCATTTCAATAATGTTATTTCACCCAAAAGAATGCATTTTTCCTCTTTCTTTTACAGCGTCAGGCATTTTGCTCCATCGAAGATGGCTAGTTAAAAAACATCCTAGAAAAAATTCCAATCTATTTTTTATATTCTCTATTGCGTAGGATACCACTAACTCATTTCAATTTCCGCCAAGTTCCTAAAATCATTTCGAGATAGTAGATTATAGACCCTGCACATTTGAACTACTGAAAGAAAGCAATCATAACCGCTCACACCTGCATACAAGCTTCCTCTTTGAGTGGAAGCCCTGCGCTGCACTCCAGTGTTGAATTTCTAGATCGAGGAAACTAGTTATTGAACATAGAGATGGAGGAAGAGAATAACACACTTCGAGACAATGATTGGTTGATGCACACCAAGTTAAAAGACACAGTTGCGTAGCCCAAAATCCAAATTAATATTTTATACTAATTTCAGCAACACTTCAAACATATAGATCTACAAACGTTCACAGCAATCACCAAAAAAAACATAACCACTAACATGACTGCATAATTTAACATAACTTGTTTCAAGATTTGTGCACTCTTTTTTGGAATCAAACCCAGATTTTCCAATCATCTAAAATAATGAGAGAATAGCAGTACGGTACTACAGTTTAAGAAAGCATAACCGCATAACATATACGTATACATATATGTGGAGAGAGAGAGAATTTAACAAACCTTTGGCAAGAAAATAGTGACGGGTCGGGTGGCACTCCATTGGCCTCACCACAAGCAGCCAAGCGGTTCCCAAAGAAGGCAGCTAATGAGGGTATGGAAGCATCACCACTTGCCCAAACTGCGAGGTTCTTCATATGCTGTAGCTTCAAAATCGACTTTGGGTTAGTGCTCGTCTTTTTCTTCCCACTGGACTCTTCTCTTAGCGTCATTGAAGCCTTGGACCCACCCGTAACATTGGGTGCTTGCTTTTTGGGTCCCCTCTTCCCCATATTTCCCACCTAAAATTTCATTCAAGAGTTTTCTTGAACAGTTGGTCTGCGAGAAAAAGAAAGACTATATAATGAAGAACACAACAGAAAACCAATATTAACATAATTCAACTGAAGTTACCTAATATATTTATAAAAAACAAAATTTTAGGATATGTCAAAATGAGATGTTCCTTAATACTATACGAATATTTATATAAATATTATATTACTTGCTTAGTTAGCATAAAAATTCACCAAACTTGATGACCGGGAAAAAGATAGAAGGGGCAATTCATGAAAAAATAACAATCATATTTAACCATCATCATGCTTGGTCTAGATGAACTATAGATTATTAATTTATAGTTTCATTAGGGTGGCAATTGGGAAGGTGCAGGCGGGGTTGGATGGGGTCGTAAAAGGGCCGGTCATAAATGGGCCGACAATTCATTCTCAACTCAACTCTGACGGCTCATACACAGGCTAGGGTATACACGAGTGGGTCAACCAGCGAATCATCAGAGGGTCAGTTCAATCAGTTTTTTTTTAAGAATAAATATACTCCAAGTCATCTTAGATAGCTGCTGAGTTAAATTCCTAGTTGACTCAATTCCTCCCTTCTGTCTTGAACAACCAAACTATCACAGACGTGTATTCAGCCCCCCTTCTAACAAAAGAGGTACATGCACATATAATTATATAGAGAGAGTTACATTCACGTATAGTATGATATACATATATGCACATTATTCATGGGTCTTTATTTTTGAACCTTCAATTTCAACCCCCATTTAAAACCAAAGAAACCCATAATCACAAAATACAAAACCATAACTAGAAGATCATTGATCATGGAGTAGAGTACCTGAGTAGGATTTACTAGAATGGAATAATCATTTAAGTGTCTAATAAAAAACAAAACCATCTTGTACTGAAACCAGAAACATTGAGAAATCTAGGTTTCAAAGAGGAAGTGATGGACATTGTCAATAAATGGAAGGCCAGCTTCAAGATCCGAAAAAATTGTGCAAATGATTAAACAAACAAAGGCAGCTGACAGAAAGCAAGGGTCACTAAGTGAGTGAAACAAAGAGCAAAAACGTAAAGAAGTCAGCGAGAGATGGCGGTAATCGACGTATATTCTAGATTTATGATTAGGCGGGTACCCGGTCTCAACCCGTTAATTACCCATGAATTTTGAGGGCTTTGAAATATGACCCCGTTAATGACCCATCGTCTAATTCATTCACCCAATAATTCATTATTGACGGGCGGCCTTGGCGGATTGACAAGTTTGGGTAATTTTCGCCATAAGTTACATTAGCCATTAGACTGTTATAATACTACTAAGAATGCACTTTATTAACACCTATCAACATAATTCAAGTAAAGTTAAATTAAAAATTAAAAAATAAATAAATAAGAAGTTCTTTATACTATATAAATACATAGATATATATTTTATAAGTTATTACTTTTAAAAATTGAATAAGATTTTTTTAAAAAAATAAATAAACTATTTATGAAAAGCACTGAACACTGATCGTTTCAGCACAACTTTTCTACAAAAATAGTACTGTTATATACACTAAATAAGATACCAATTTCTTAATTGAAGCATCATGGAAGGGAAATTTTCCCTTAACTAATGAAGCAGAACTTGAATTTTAGCTTGGCAATATCTGTCATATAATCACAGATGGCGAAATTAATTGCCCCACTACCAAATTTATCAAATTCTCATCGTCACAAAAGCAAACAAACATGCTTCTAATTACATCTAAATTGGAAATGGCATCAAAAGCATATATATACATATGAACTTTAGCACATATAGAAATCTAGATGATCAATTTATACCTATCGATATATGTATATACGTTATCTATGTATTTACGTATCTATATATATACTTACACATATAAACATATACATATGGATACCTAAACAAAAACACCTAAAACATATAAGAGAGTGCTGACCTTGCAGATGAAGAAGTAATCGCTGGGCTGTCTAGCCCGAGTCGGATACGGCTACCTGAGGAGAGAGAGAAGAGAGGGTTTGTAGAGTGAAGGCAGATTATAATTGCATCAATATGACTTTACCAATATTTCTATTTTAAATTGTTTATTTATTAGTTTTTTAAAAGTAAATAAAAATAAATTTGCATATTTTATTTGTTATGGCATGTGAAATGAAATTTCAGTCATTTATTTATCGTCAATAATAATAAGACATTATCTAAATTCTTCTTGTAACTATATAATTAAAATATTAGAGTAAATATCATTTCATAAAACTTCTAAAAGAATTAAGTGAAGGAAAATTTTAGAATATTAATGTCGTAGGACTATGAGATTTTTTCCTAAAATTAATTATTTGTCTCTTGTATTAGGGGTGGATAAAAATCCGACGAATCCAAACATTTTGGATTGGTTTCATTATGGATTGGATTGGACATGGATCCAAAAATTCCGAATCTGGTATTTTACGGATCGGTTCTAGATTTCATTTTTGATAATTTGATTAATCCAGTCCAGTCCGGTATTGTTCACATATATTTTAATATATTTATATTAATAATATATCACATAATATATTTAAATATCTTATATCATAATATTATTGTTCACATAATATATTATTTTAAACTAAATGATAATATCTTATATCACTAATATACTATTTTAAACTAAATCATAATACCATATTTTACACTAAATAATTATCTATTTATATATATCATATTCTCATTAAAATGTACTATTAATAATGTATTATTTAAATATCTATATCTTCTTTAAAAATAGGATTTACTATTCACTCAATTTCACTACTTTAAATTGAAATTTACTCAATTGAACTCAATTCAACTACTTTGAATTAGGAATTTACTTAATTAAACTTAATTTCACTCAATTACACTACTTAAAATTGGGAATGTTGTCAATTTCATTTAATTGAACTAAATTAAACTAGTATGAATGGGGGGATTTACTCAATTTCACTCAATTAAAGTCAATTTCACTAATTTAAATTGGAAAATCTATCAATTTCACTCAATTGAAGTCAATATAACTATTTTGAGTTGGGGATTTTATCAATTTCACTGATTAAACTACTTTGAATTGTGAATTTTATCAATTTCACTCAATTGAATTAAATTACTTTGAATTAGGAAATTTACTCAATTTCACTGCTTTGAATTGGAAGTTTTATCAATTAAACTCAAATGAACTCAATTTCACTACTTTGAATTGGAGATTTACTCATTTGAACTTAATTTCACTACTGTGAGTTAAGGATTTTATCAATTTCATTCAATTGAACTCAATTAAACTACTTTAAATTGAGAGATTTACTCAATTTTACTCAATTAAAGTCAATTTGACTAATTTAAATTGGGAACGTTATTAATTTTACTCAATTGAAGTCAATTTAACTACTTTAAGTTGGAGATTTACTCAATTTCACTACTTTAAGTTGGGAATTTCATCCATTTTCACTCAATTGAATTCAATTAAATTACTTTGAATTATGAGATTTACTCAATTTCACTACTTTGAATTGATGATTTTATCAATTAAACTCAATTTCACTACTTTGTATTTCCTATTTTATCTAATATAAGTTTATATTTCAATCCACTAAACCGATCTGAACCAATCCGGTTCACCGCAACCCAGTTTGGATTGGTTTCGTTAGACAAATGGATTGGATTGGTTCCATAAATTAAAAATTCGGTAGTAGTGGATCAGATTCAAAATATCTCCAATCCGGTCAAATCCGATACGTATCCACCCCTATCTTGTATAATTCATACAAGTAATTAATTTTATAAGATCAAATAATAAAAGTTTATTATTTTTTTAGATACTCAATTGCAGTTTTAAGAATATGATAGATATGTAAGCACTAAGCTGTCATTCTCGTTTGACTTGTGAAAAAAATAAATTCCCCGTAAAATAGGGATAACAATTCAAGAAGAATTTAATAATTCAAACTTAATAGCGCAAAGGAAGCAATGAGGCCATACATCCCAAGGAGGATCACAACTCTGATATTTGAGAGTACACTTATTAATAAAGTGAGCAATTGAATTACTTTTAAGAGTTCAAAAATCTTCCAATATACCTATTGATAAACCACAAAACTAACATCTTTTCAAGTAGCCAATGAAAACTCATTCATATGAATAAAGGCATCCGGTATGGAGAAGATTTTAGCTAGCTGGTAATGCATTTGACCAGCTAAATGGTATAGAGTGAGGCCCGGATAGCTAGTTCTTGGCTAGCTATCCCATTAATTAAATTTGGTTTAGCCTCTTTGCTAGCCACGTAAGAGAAAGAATGAGAGGCACAAGCGCATTAATATTATTTTAGTAGTCTCATTAATAAAAGGTGTCTAGCATCGCACCAACTCTCATAAATTTCAACTAGCTAAATTATGTTGCTAGCTAAAACATAAGGTTCAACCATTCAATGAAGCCACTAGCATACCGGATGCTCTAAGAAACATAATATATTCGTTGTCTTTTTTAATATTAACATTTGAATAGCTCCATGTAACAATTTTGAGTTGTGGTTGGGCTTATATTTTTGGATTAGTTGAGTCTAATTCGTTTCAAGCGCACTTTCGTTTCCTTATTTATATTGGTGAGAGTGGTCCAATTTACAATATTTTTCCCTTTGCTTTTTTTTAATATCTGACAGACATTAGTGATTGGACCCAAATTGGATTTCATTTAGCCCAAGAGCTTAACCTAAACATCCTTTTAGTCGGGCTTGGCCCATTACATAATGAAAATCCGACCCCAAAATCGTTCTCCTATATTTCATTGATGTTCCCTTTCTCAAAATTCAATTAAATAGAAAAATGACATTTTCGTATACATAGCCACAATTTTTAGTGAAAATAATTACTAATCTAATTTGAGAAACCAAAATGATATTAACGAAATTGACTTCATTCAGATTGAATTAAGACAAAAAAGAGTAATGATATTTTTCGTAAAAGACTAAAATTTCAAGTGTAGTAGAAATAAAAAAAGAAAATGCATATAATAAAAAAGTAACATTTCAAGTATAGATAAACCTACCAACTAGTGGGGGTCAATGCCCGCACTGACTCTTTTTTTTTGTAAGTTATATGCTAAAAAAAAAATTTGAACTTCGCATAGAACCTTTCATTAAAATCACAACACACTTCCACTGAAATTACAAAGAATAAAATTACCATTACGCCCCCTTTACATAGTGTTCTGAATTCAGTCACCGAGTGTGACCAAATTCATTGCTTCACCAAACTTATATTAAAGAGATTTAAAGGAGATTAAGACTCTTTTTGACACAATTCTTCTTACAAAAAAAAAAAAAAAAACATAAATTATTTTGAAAATCTAGTATTTTAATTTTTATAAAAATATTCTTTCAAGATCCAAAAACTCTTTTAAAAAATTTGTCAAATATCATTCAAAACAAAAGGGTCAAAAAACAAGTCAATCCATCCCAATGATATTTCGTACGGTGATGTGCTGGCTCAGAATAGATGCCACGTGGCACTCTATGGTTGTTCGGAATCTGTCTACGTGGATAGGGCAATGTCATCAAAATTGCACAAAAGAATCTGGTAGTAAGTTTCCTTCTGGAACAAGGACAAACCAGAGTGATTCCATGTCGGGCCCACCTTGGGTTGGAATTATCTGCGGTGGCGTCTCGGATTGCACATTCTCAAATCAAATCATGGACCACACACGTGTTTTACCAAGTAAAGTCCAACTCCAATGCTAGATGATTCATGAATCTGTCTTGGCATTTTAGCGGTCATGATCATGTGGGCCCTATCATGTAGAAGTTTGTAGGGGCTCCAATTTGCCACCCCTAAAAGGAAATTGATTTGTCAAATTGTTGACCTTCTAGGAGCAAAATTGTTTATAGAGGTTGTTGTATGGCAATTTCCAAATATGGACGAGATTTATGTAGACAATATTAGCGAAAATATGTATATAAAAATCAACTTGTAAATAATTTTTTTCTTCAATTAATTGAATTCTAATTCCAAAAAACCTACTTAAAAAGCAACCAAACTTTCCCGAGGCGTTTTGGATAATGTTTGGGCTTGACATGGATCCCAGAAAACCTATTTAAAAAAAAAACTAATATTTTAGAATAACAACTGTATTAATTTGAGTGAACCATTATGTTGAAAATTTATATTGCAGGTAACTGAATTAAAAAAGTTATTAAAAACTATATGATTATCCATATATGTAGTGCAAGTTTTGTCCAATGTAACAAACCATATGATTATCCAAAGTTTGTTTGAAGCTAGAAAAAACAATTATGATATATACCACCTAAAATAAAGAATTAAATAACAATTATGATATATACCACCCCAAAACCTAGCTTCATTATTTATTCTTCACGATTCATTTATTTGGCAGGTAGGTTGATCTACTACCATCATTATTAATTTATTATACTCAATAACCAATTACATATAAGTATATTATATGTAATGCCATTGCATGCAAACGTTGAAAGTTAGCTAGCTAGCTTGTGTTAAATGCTTCTTTTTAAAGAAAGTATTTCTTTATTTTACCTAAAAATGTGGCTGAAGATGCCAATCTTCAACCTGTAAACCCTTTGAACATATATATATATATATATATAGATAATATAATATAGTGTGACAGTCAAGGGCACATCTCAAGTCTGAGCTTTGGATAGAAGTATTAAAATATTAAAGTGAGACTTCTGCATTTTGCTTAGGTTTGGATACGAGAAAATAGTTTTTGTCTTTTTACTGTTCACTCAGTTCAAAAATAAAAACACGTTTGACAAACGCGTTTACTGTTCACTTTTTTTTTCCAAGAAAACTGTTTTCTGTAAATAGTGTGTAAAAGTGATGAAAACATCAAATACAACTTTTAGTTGTTTTTTGAGTTTTTTTACTGTTTAGGGTACCACCTCCGCTACCGCCGCCACCAACCACCACCACCCCCGCCACCGGTCGCCGCCGTCGGCCCCCACCACCTCCGGTCGCCGCCGGGCCCCACCGTCGCCAGTCACCCACCACCACCGCCCCCGCCGCCGCCAGTCACCGCCACCCACCAATACCATTTTATTTTTCAATACAAATTTTAATTCAAAAATTTTTTGTTTTTAATTTTTTGCTGAAAAAAACAAAAACAAAGACAAAAACAATTTTTATATTTAAAAACAGAAAACAAATACAAAAAATAAGTTTTCCAAACATACCCTTAGGATTTTTTTGTTTTTCTAAGTGTAACGTGCATTAAACCCTTGAACTTTACTCTCTCTCTCCTTAAACTTTGAAAATGGTAGAAAATTCCCTATACTACAATCAAAATTGCAAATAACCATTCTCAACTATTATTATGCAATAAACCCCTATAAACTATCACTTGAATCATGCAAAGAAGATGCCTCATTGTCTTCAGTATTTTTATAAATAACTATAATACCCTTGAAGGATTATACTTTGTACACTTTTGTTTTCAACAAAATCATAGAATAATTGATGAAAATTTGATGGCATAATCTCCATTTAAATTTGTATAAAATTAAAAAATAATTAATCAAAAAATAATACTTTTAGATTTTTATAAAAACAATTATATAAAATTTAAAAGAATTAAATAATTACTCAATACTATTTATATACATCACATGAGAGAGAGAGAAATTTTTGTTATTGAAGTAATTTGAAAATTCATTATGGATATACATTGTATGAAAAGAAGCTTTTTATTTTGGGTAAGAAAGTTTAAATTTAGAATACTAAATTTTATTATTTAAATCAAATCAAAATTTAATAATAAATTTATTATCTTAGAAGTGAAATAATTACAACTCATTACCCTTTTTTTTATTACGGAAGGCATAGTTTCTCTAATATAACTAAGGTGAATGGTATAATTTATATTTTAAATAAAATAAATATTTATTTATAATTAGAAGAAGAGACAAATTCATTAAGAAGAATAAGATAGTCTCATGTTATATACATATTAATAGTGTTGAATAATTACTTAATCCTCTTAAACTTTATACTCAAATTTTAATAAAAAACTAAAAGCATTATTTTTTTATTAGTTATAAAAATTATATGTTAATTTACATAAATTTAAACGGTGATTATGCCATTAAATTTGTATCAATTATTTCATAATCTTGTTAATAACAAAATGTATTAGTTTAATTTAATAAGAAAGGGTATTAGAGTTATTTATGAAAAAATTGAAGAAAATGGGGCATATGGGGTTTAGAGGGTTTAATGCAATTTACCTTCTTTTTTTTTTAATGATTTTAGGGCTATTATCATAAAACCCCCTACACTTTGACATTTGTATGAAATAATCCCACAACTATCATATTATCCCTTGCACTATTAATTTATCTTAAACTATATTTCCCTGCACTATTTGACTATAATTAATAACTATATTAACCTTACCATTTTAATTACTTATCTTAATTTCTTTATTTCAAGGACAATAACAATACAACAATAGAAAAAAAAAAAAACCACATGCACTAATAAATATTTTCATCACCTTCAACATAAAATTATTTGATAATTTAATTATATTTTTTTGTCATAAAAAATATTAATAGTAATATAGACCCATTTCCTTTTAAATAAAAATTTGGATTGTGTAATTTTAAAAAAAAAATTAATATTGCTTTAATTTCATATTGAGACTAAATATGAGTTTATTATGAAACTAAATATATTCATTTTTTGTTAGTGCACGGTATTAAAAAAATATTATTTTTTTTTCTAAATTACACAATCTCAATTTTTATTTAAAAGGAAATGGATCTACTTTACTATTAATATTTTTGATAAAAAAATTATGAATTAAGTTATCGGATAATTTTATGCTGAATGTGATGAAAATATTTATTAGTGCATGTGTTTTTTTTTATTATTGTTACTTTATTTAGATAAATTAAGATAAATAATTAAAAGGATAAGGTTAATATAGTTATTTATTATAGTCAGCAGGGAAAAATAATTTAAGATAAATTAATAGTGTAAGGGATAATATGACAGTAGATGTTGTTTGATACAAATGTTAAGGGGGGGGTGGTTTAGGATATCACATTTTTGAGAATTAAAATGCACATGAAAAAATTCTTCTAAAGAGTCAGGCGTGCAAAAATCAATCAAGTCCTCTGATCATGATGTGATGATGTCAAAACCGGCACCAATCATTACAAATTGTGTTGACTTTCTTACATAAGCCGCTAGTCGACTCGAGATTGAATGGAGTTATTATCTGCTGCTGCAGCTATATGGTACTGTAAGAATTTTAAAATTATTTAAGAAAATTAACGTATTTTATTTTGAATTTATAATATATTGTGTTTTGAAGGACGAAATTATTGGGTTAAAATTTCAACACCGACATACCTTCTCTTTAAAAAATTAATTGACGTGTGAATTATGATGTCATTGAATTAAGACATTGTTTATGATAAAATTCTTAACATATGGTTTAAATGCACGTGACTGTAGATATCTTCAATTATAATAATACCACCTTAAGATGATCCAAAAAAATATTTATATATTTGACTTAAAAATATTTTTTTTATTGGGATAGATAAAAACTAAATACATATTGGTTGTGTGGGGACGACTCAACATATTTTGAAGACGTAAATAATATCCAATACTATAATAATTTATTTAATGTAGCAATATATGTTTGTCAATGAAAGAAAAAAGAAAGAAAATACATTGAAATGTAGATATAATAAATAATATATCGATAGCTTTTGTTTTTTTAATAATCAGAGTGTTCCGAGTTTTTGCCTCAACTAAATTTATGAAAAACGAGATACTATATTCGTATTTGCAACTTATAAGAATTAAACATAAAATTTAATGCTTCAAGTTAATAGATCTTTAAATCTTACTCAATTGAACCAACCCAACCCCGATAATTTTTTTTTGTATAATTCAAATTTAATGGGTATAATCTACAAGATGGTATAAGTTTAAGAGATTCTCTTGCAGTTAGACCATGTTTGGCATAACTTTTGTTTCTGGCTTCCCACATAAGAAAAAAAAAAAAGCAAAAACTGTTTTGAGAAGCTGGTACCCCGAACTTCTTTAAAACGCTATTCCAAGGCCTAAAAGCTCTTCTAAAAATTTTGTCAAACACCGTTCAAAACAACTTTTACCTCCAGGAAGCCAAAAATAGTATTTGAAAAGCCAATCCAAACAGGACCTTAATGAGAAAGGCTTTCATATAAATTTTAAAACTTATTAATATGGGATGTATTTTATCTCCTCTATAACCCATAAATGAATATGAAGACATAGATGGAGATATGTAATAATTAATAATCCACGTCACTAAAATCAGGACAGTGACATAAAAACTACAGTTTAAAAAAAGTAAAAGAATGGCAACATTGTAAAATAAGGTAAATGTGAGAGCGCAATATACTGGATTAACTTCATTTATATTGTTAAAGATTGCTTTTATTTCAATCAAACTTCCGATTTAACAATTTTTATTTACATTTCTTATTTTTTAAAATTCACATAATTTACACCCTCTAATATCATTTAATACATAAACTATCCTCAATGTTGAAATAGATGATATTCGAAAACAAAGTTTAATATTCTCAAATTTTATTATCCAAACAAGACATTAATTTTTTATTTTGACATAAATAAAAGAATAAATTCATTTATAATAAAATATTTAAAAAACAAAAAAATTTAATTGATAGTTCAAAATATATATATATATTTTTAAATTTCAAACTTATTTTTTTATATATATTTGACAATAATTGATAGTTCGAGAAAAATATTTAGGCATTAATTATTTATTTTGGCATAAATAAAAATAATTAATGCCGAAATATTTTTTTTAAAACTAAAAATTAGGGTAAAATATAAAAAAATTGAAGTCCGAAATATAAAAAAATATTTTGAACTACCAATTAGATTTTTTTTTTCTTTTTTTTTATATATTTTACTATAAATAATTTTTTATTATTTATGCCAAAATAAAAAAATAAGGCCAAAATATTTTCCCGAACTACCAATTATTATAAAATAAAAAAATATATTTCAAACTATCCATTAGATTTTTTTTTCATTTTTTAAATATTTTACTATTATCGAATTTGTTTTTAAATTTATGCCAAAATAAAAAAAATTAATGTCTTGTTTGGATAATAGAATATGATGATAGTAAACTTTGGGTGCGTTTGGATAGATTATTTTCTGTATTGTTTTTTTTTTTCTGTTCAGCCAATTTAAGAACAAAAACCTGTTTGGCAAAGAAATAAGGCATTTTCATTCTCTGGCACAGTAAAAACAATTACCCCCAAAATTGACCCAATTTCAAGTACAACATTTTATTGTTTTTGGTGTTTTTTTAAGTGTACAATACACAAAGCAAAAAAACATTATTTGGGTCTGAAGAACACTCCTCAAAAACTCTCTCAAGAATACTCCTCAAAAAAGTTCGTCTCTCTGCGCCGACGCCCTTATTCCTAGGGTTTTTTGGCGATTCGCAAGAGGAAACTCAAGAACAGGCCATGAAGGTCTAATATCAATCTACCTGGAGTTACTTTTGCTGGATCTAGGGTTTCGTCAGAGACGCGAGGGTCGGGCTTCCATTGGAGAGCGTGGGATTCAGCTGGTAGTGCTCAATAGGCGATCCTTGTTGATTTTGAATCAGGTTTGCCTCTTTATTGATGCAGGGGGATCCGAGTCAGACGATGCCGAGCTGTCAGATTGCTCATTAATGGCGCTGGATTACCTGGAGCAGGAGGATCAGCGCAAGAATGGCAAAAAATCGTAATCCAGCCTAATTGGGGCAGTTTCCGTGCACGTGTCGGTTTTTTGGCCATAACTGGAGCTACGAGTGTCGGATTCGCGCCCGTGACCCCAATTCGGAAAGCTAATCTCGGCGCGGACGTTGTGGCCACCCAGCTACGCTCGGTGCACATCGTTTCGAGCCCCAAATCCGCTGTTTTCCTTTTCGATTCTTTATTTTTTGTTATTTTTTGCTATTTATGGTAATTTTTTATTTGTCAATTAGGAGATGATTCTGAACCCGATTTGGGCCAGATTTTTGGCAATCTTTTTATTTTTTTCCATGTTTTGTTTTGGTAGGACTTTTAGGGTTTTGCTATTTTTGGCAAAAATCCCATTAGGGGTCGATTTTCAGCTATTTATACCCGGCTTGTGGGTTGTTTTTATTGATTCTTGATTATACATAATTATATAAAATTCCAGAGTGTTCTCTGAATTTTGGGTCGAATTTCTCCCTTTTCTTTCTTGCAAATTACCCGTTGCGCTAGCCTACAGAATAATCTATATTCTGTCCGGCGTCATTTATCTACTTATATTGAAGTGGTTGTGAATGAATCTGTCAATTTTTGTTGTTGGAGTAAAAAAAAAATAGGGATTTTTTTCGTGGGGATGTACGTCTGTGTGAGAAAAATCCCCAATTTCCGTGCCTTTGTGTGTATAGCTGTGTGTATGTGTCTGTAAACAATAGATCGGAATCTTAGTTAGAAAATAGAAAAGAGAAGGATGACATAATGATGAATCTACCTTAATGTCGCAGTGAACAATGCAGCCTTCAGGATATGTGTGGAGAAAAGAGAGACCTCTAGCACAATCAATTGCAATCTCGATTCTTTGGATCCAAGATAGAATTTTTTCTTTACCTGTTATTCATCAAGTTCGTTCACTGAGGCCTGTAGTGCTACTAGAAAGTTTCGAAATATAAAAATTTACAAAATAGAGATAGTGGTATATACCAAATAGCCATTCTGAGAGGTTCCCTTTGTGACATAGCTCGTAAACAAGAAAACACTCTTCATCTCCCTCGCAATATATGCTCTCCGTATGCTATATATATATATATATATATATATGGTATGATATATATGTATATATGACTATAATTTTTAAACTCGAAGATCACTACATATAATATATGTATACATTTAAGAGAGTTGAGAGGACGAGATCGAGAGCGTTGGATCGATCTATTTAAGGAGTGATTGGTTAAAGATCTAGCAAGAGCACATTTTAATTGAAGAAAGATCCATTGCTTTAGCTTTTTTTTATGATCGCTCTCTCTGGTCTTCGTAATAACTATGAAATGTAACTTTAGATCTAGGGAATGGGAAAGGGAAAGGGAAAGGGAAAGGAAAAGCCAAACACAGGAAAATGAGGAAAGGGATAAATTGTTCATTGGTATTTTGGCTGTCGAAATATATTTTGTAGTTAACATATTTTTCTAAATTTATATATAATAAAAAATATATATAGAATATTTTTTGAAGATTGAGTGAAAAATATTATTAACAAAATTGCTAAAAATAAAAATATATATCAAAAACTAGAAATACTGAAATTATTTTATAGGACTTGAAAAATATTTTATGTTCAAAAAACAAAGTTTTAGCTTGTAAGAGGAAAGTCAAAGAAAGAAATTTGGTTAGTTTTTAAGGTTATACTTTGTAGCACATTAATTTTCTAATCATGTTCGTCATATTGGATTTTATTTTTATTTTTTAAATCGAAACAAGTCAAGAAGTTAATTAATTTTCTATTTTTCTTAGCTTTTAAAAAGCAGGAAATTCTTCCCACAAGTTATTATCTTCTTCATTCTATATTGAATGAATGAGAAGTAGAGATCCAACTCTAATGCTGGAAACCAAAACATGAACAAGTTATAATTATAATTGAGTACATACATAGCTGAAAATTAATACTGTTGTTAAGATGCATACCATCTTCTTCTTTCTTGAATTTGCCTTTGATTGATTTTCTGAACAAGATCTATGATGCAACAATCACTAATATAGTAAGCCCTCCGATACCTCCTTTTAGAATCCATAAACCTGAAATCATCAAGAAAGTTGTCCAAAGTTAAATATCACAAACGAAACAAAATACGAACTCCAACAGAAATAGTTAAAACTAGTATAGGCATGATGAATCTGGTTACTCTGATTAAAGGAAGATGACTATTTTGTTCAATGTTTCCTAAACCGCCACCAGGTAAATACATATGTTCAAAAAATATATGGTATGTTTATTTCAAATGATAATCTAGTATCCTATTCTAATCTATTGAATTTTATTCTGTAAATAGGAAAATATTATTTGATCGATTCCGGTTATGCCAATCAACTGGGATTTCTAGCCCCATATCGAGGACAACGATATCACTTGCCCGAATTTCAAACAGTTACCAGGTTTTAAGGGAAAGAAGAAATGTTCAATTATATACATTTCTCACTGCGGAATGTAATTGAGAGGTGGTTTGGCATGCTTAAGCAACGGTTTCCAATGCTTAGGGCCTGTTTGGATAGGTGGTTTTGGGCTTGGTTTTGGTCTTTGATTTCAAGACCAAATCATGTTTGGTTGGTGGGTTTTGGACTTTTTAAAACCAACCACTAAAACCATGGTTTTGGCCTACCAATTTTGACTTTTTTTTCTATCTCTCTCTCTATATATATATATATATATATGGCCGAAAATATGAATTATTTTGAAAAAATTATTTTTTGGAATCAAAATATTTTTCGGAAAAAAATTATTTTTTCGGAAAAAATTATTTTTCCCCATTTTATATCCTTTTTTACTACATTTTTAAAAAATTTCAGTATATAATAAAATTATTCAGAATTTTATATTTTTTTTGAATTATATATATTTTTTCGAATTTAAGATATATTATTTGAATTTTATATATAATTTTCACATTTAAATTTATTTATTTTAGATTATATATATTTTTTGGAATAAAAAAAATAAAAATGTCAAATGTTTTTGGGAATTTTAAATATTTTTTAATTATATATATTTTTTCATTTTAATATTTTTTTCCAATTTTATATATATATTTTTCATATTTATATATTTTTAATACATATTAGTATATATATATAATTATACCAAGACCAAGACCAACTCCTTACCAAACATTATATATAGGTTTTAGATTTACCTAAAACCACCAAAGACCACCAAAACCAAAATCACAAGACCAAGACCAAAACCAAGTTCCCAAACGGGCCCTTAGGCTAATGCTCTACACAACTACATAAGGATACTTGGACAATCGGATAACATATTTGATGGGAGAGAATTCGAGAGTTCGGGTGAAGGGGATGGGGCCCAGAACGCGGGTGAAGGGGATGGGGCCGATGAAAATGATGATGATGATGTCGAGGTATTACAAGGTCAACTCGGCACCCAATATATGCAGGCGTTTCACAATGATATAGCTGAGGTCGTTTAGGCTAATCGACGCGCTTAGGATATGTTATTTTGTATGACTATTCGTATTTGTAGCATGTACCATATTTATATGCGATCCATTTATTTTTCTTACTTTACTAGTACTGGATGACTCTAATATAATTTTTGATGGATTGTGAAAAAATAAATAAATAGACATGTACGGAGTTCATGGCCATGGGCCACCTTGTTGTTGTGGCAAGGGACCGATGATTCTTTATCATGCCCACACAAAGGCAAATTATGGACGATACTTCTACTGATGTCCAGATTGGGAGGTATGATTTAAGGTTACCATATATCTCAAAATTTCAATTATATATTTTGAAGTTTATAATTGGTCTCCTTTCATGTGCAATTGTAGGATCACCGTGATTGTTTTATATGGCTGGATAGACTAAATGTCGAACAACAAATCAATCATGAACCAGAGGATAGTAACAATGATTTGGGCAATGTTGTTGCTGATATACAACATGAACAGAATCGGCAAAAGTACATGTTATATGCTGGTTGTATCTGCCTCAGTTCGTTGTTGGTTCTTATGTGCATTCTCATTTTAATTATATTTATTGTTATTGTACTGAAATGAAGAGAACCTAGTCGTATGAGATGATGTTGTAAAATATTGTTGACATTTATGGAGTAATATATATGTAGAATATCCAGGGTATTTATATGTATAAACGTGTCAACATTTTTTATGTCATTATATATTTATTGGTATTAATTTTATCAAAATCAATATCTAAACATAATTCTATAATAATAATAATAAAAAAATTTATTAATAATCAAATTTTTAGTAAACTTTTTTTTCAAAAAAAATTCAACTTGCCAAACGTGTTTTTCTATTTATGTTCTGAAAAATCCAGAAAACACAAACGCTGCCAAACGTGTTTTTCTGTTTCTGTTCTTAGATTTTCTGAAAAAACAAGGTCTACCAAACGTGTTTTTATTTATTTTTTCCCGAAAATTTTTCGGATAAAATTTTGAACCAAACATGTTTTTGTATCCGGACTACCCTAAATACAAAAACAAAAAGAGTTTTGATTTTCAAGAGAAAAAAAACAAAAACAAAAACACTGCTATCATAACGCACCTCAACATTGAGTGTAGTTTCGGTATCGAATGTGTAAATGATGTGAGTATGAAAATAAAAATTCTCTCATATATCTAATTGAAATAAATTATAGTTTCATTCCTATTGTTTGGATTTATTACAGTTTAATCCTCTTTAGTTTGGATAATTAAAGTTTGACCCCTCTAAGTCATCATAGGCAAAATCCGGTCACCGTGAATAGTAAATTACCTTATTACCCATCTCATTTTATTCAATTTTAATACCAAAATAATTGATTTTGTAAATTACTAATTTACCTTTTCTAAATACAAAATTTTGAAATTCTTCAAATTTTCAAGAAGATCAGAACTTTCAAGAACATTACAAAATCTAGACCAAAATTCAACACAAATCTCCAATTCAATTTGTAAATTCAAATTCTCTTACTTTTACGCTTTCAAAATTCTCCAAATTAATACTTGGGTGAGAAGAATATCAGATTGAAAAAGAAACTTGATTTTTCAAAGATCATGGATAGAATTTCCGGCAAAGTAAGGGCTTCATCATCAATTACAATATATATGTATATGTTTGTGGAATGGATATGGATATCTGTATGAATAGATCCAAACATTGAGAAAGAATTAAACAAGATATATAAAGAGAGGAGGGTGTATAGATATTAGATACCTGATTTATATATATATATAATTTGTTTTATGAAGTATATACAGAGAGAAAATTATATCTGGATATATAGATTTAAGGGATGAGGTCGAGACTGGAGGACCGAAGCTCCTCGAGAAGGAAGCGGAGCATGAATGATTTGGTGGTGGTGGCGGCAGGGGAGAGAGGCGGTGGGGCGGTGGTGGTGGTGGTGGGGTGAGGTGGGGTTGTGGTTTGCAAATAATGGTGGCGGCGAGTTTTTAGGTTTTGGGTTGTTGGGAGGTGGGAGAGAAACGGATCAGAATAACCTCAAATCTGTTAAAATTTTTTTTTAAAATCTCTCTACCAACAAGGGCAAATTTGGAAAAATAATTCAAAAAGTGAGGGCAAAAAGGTAATTTCATTGTGTTAAGGGTAACATAATCATTTTTTATTTAAAAATGGGATGACCTTATCTTTGAGGGGTATTGATCTGGCCGGAAGTGTGTTGGAAGGGGAAAGTATTACAAAAACCAAACTAGAGAGAGTTAAAATGTAATTATTCGAATTAGAGGGTATTAAACTATAATAAATTCAAACAACAAGAGATTAAACTGTAATTTATTCTAAAAACAAATCTCTGAAGTTAATCCTAATATAATGACATACGAGTCAGGAAAGGAAAAGAATGACACGATGTGACCGACACGTGTACTTTTCCCCGGTTTCCTTCGCCGGCACAACTGTGTTCTTAAAGCCCCTCGCTCTCTCTCTAAACCACATAAACGTATTGTAAGAAGAATCTAAAATCTTCTTTTCTCTCTCTCTAAAATTTCTATATCCAAATCTTCAATCAGCGGTTGGTCTCTTCCCGGTTCTTCTTCAACTTTGCCTTCTCTTTTACTTTTCTGTAAATATATATTTATACATATATATATATATATATATATATATATATAATTGGATTCTCTACCACGAATTTCAGATTTTATTCTATTGGGTATAGTTTGGAGGCTGTGAATTGTCTGAAATTTCGTGGGTATTTTCTGTATATACTCTTCTCTCATTATTATTCAATTTCCCTTTCTGAGTCTGAATTAATTTCCCATTTTGTGTCCTTTATTGGATTTGCATAAATTTGGCTGTGGATGAATTTATGGTAATGATTTGATTTGATGTTTATTGAATAAACTGGGGATGTTTGTGATGAAAGCTGCTCATACTTGAGAACAACTTGGTATATCTCACAAACGATTGGTGTTTTTATATAAAAATATTTAGCTTTGTTGGTAATATTATTGGTTTTGTTGATTTTATTGATCATAGCTTTGCCCTTTAATATTGTTCAATAACATAGAAGTATATTTGTGAAGTTAGGGTTTGAAAACTCACTTGGGTAGGTTTGATTGGTAGCAATAGGGGCAAATTTGGTTGATATTGTGCCAGAAAGAGGTTTCTGAAAAAGGGTTTTTAACTGTTGTTAGTGGGGGTAAAGATGGTGGAATCAATTACTGCAACATCCCTTTTAGGGCTAAGACCAGTAGTGTGTGGAGGGTGTTATGGTAAAGATGTTTCAGCCAGAAGGAGTGTTGTTGGGGTTTACAAGCTCCCAATTACAAAATTTGTTGGTAGAAGGGTTGTTTGTTCTCCTATGCCTAGATTGGAAGCTGTTAGGTTAGCTGATAGGTCAATTAAGGCTCAAGCAATGGAATTGGCAAAAGAGGCATACTCATATAGAGAGGAAGGGAGTATTGAGAAGGACTTTAAGTACCATCTTGATGCTGCTGTGGATCGAAAACCCGGGTTGTGGCCTCCGGAGAACAAGGCCGATATGCCTTCGCTGCATAATCCGTTGCTCCGGCATGAGAGGATGGGTTGCGGGTGGTTAGGCGCGATATTCGAGTGGGAAGGGGTGCTAATTGAGGACAACCCTGATCTTGAGAAGCAGGCCTGGTTGGTCCTTTCTCAAGAAGAAGGGAAATCCCCTCCCCCGACATTCCTACTGCGGCGCGTAGAAGGGATGAAGAACGAACAAGCGATATCCGAGGTTCTTTGTTGGGCAAGAGATCCTCTTCAGGTGAGAAGAATGGCTTCTAGGAAGGAGGAGATTTACCAAGCTTTGCAGGGTGGGATATATGGATTTCGATCGGGCTCTCAGGAGTTTATGAACATTTTGCTGCACTATAAGATACCGATGGCATTGGTGTCAACGCGGCCGAGGAAGATAATCGAGAATGCTATCGGGACCATTGGGATCGAAGGGGTGTTTACTGTGATTGTGGCAGCTGAGGATGTTCACAGAGGGAAGCCCGATCCGGAGATGTTTGTGTATGCAGCTCAGCTGCTCAATTTCATACCGGAGCGTTGCATTGTGTTTGGGAACTCGAATCAGACTGTTGAGGCCGCCCACGATGCACGCATGAAGTGCATTGCCGTTGCCAGCAAGCATCCTGTGTATGAGCTTGGGGCCGCCGATTTGGTCGTGAGGCGCCTAGACGAGCTATCGGTGGTTGACCTGAAGAATCTTGCTGACACTGAATTGGCCGAGTTTGGTTCGGGTGAGCTGGAGTTGGAGATGGAGGAAGTGGAAGATGACTCATTTCCATCTTCATCCGTGGCTGTTGATGATTTCTGGTAAACTCTTTCAAAATGTACAGCAAGTTGTGTTTCCATCTGATTCTTGATGATTAAAGTTCAATGATGGTTATATTGTGTATATGATATAGGAGATGAAAAACATTAAAGTGACTGGAAAGGTGATCGACATTAGACTTGCCATTTTATGTATAAATATCATGTATATGTGAAAAACTTCAGTATTAGTTCTGTGTTTCTTGTGATTTTATTTGCCTTGAAAACAATAGGATCTTTGCAGCTGGGAGAATTTAGTTGAGAGAGATATATGAGTCCCAATTTAGTGAAGTGAACCAACCTATCACAATTCAGAACAAGCTCATTTTCTCTGCTCAAAGCCTGCTATTTCACTTTCTGATAACAATTTTTTTTCCCTTTTTCTTTTTTATTTGAGAACTGAAAATCAGAAAATATGCAAAAATCTGAATGGTTAGTTTTTTTCCTTGATCCAAATTCAAGGAGCAGATGGGTGTGGTTCAAATATATGTTTTTTGGAATCCCAGTTTGGGGGAAATAATGTTTTGAGAAAATTATCTATTATAATTTTATTTTATTTTCAAAAAAAAAAAAAAAAAACAGTTTTCTGTGATTCTGTCTTATAAGTTCTTGAAAATTGTTCAGTGAGCTATTAGTTCCCAGATTCGTTCTAGTTTTTTCTCCGATCCAAATTCAAGGAGCATATGGGTGTGGTTCAAATATATGTTTTTTGGACACTCAGTTTGGGGGAAAAAATGTTTTGAGAAAATTATCTATTATATATATTTTTTTATTTTATTTTTTTTCAAAATAAAAATAAAAATAACAGTTTTCTGTCATTCTGTTTGATAAGTTCTTCTCATCCAACCAACAAATTCTTAGAGAAGGTCCTTGAAACTTGAAACTGACTTCACAAAATAAATATTTTGGTTGAAAATTTTGTTATTTTCTTCAAGAAACGTGTATTTCCAACTAGAAACTCACACATGTACAAAGGCCTTCTGAGTTCAGACTCTTTTCCTTGGTTATATGCTTTCAATTTGCAAAAATCATACATCGCTGGCTAGTATGGAGATCCAGAATTGGGTGGAAATGAGTAGCAATTATTTTTGGCTTATCAGGACATTTAATGGTGAAGAAGTGTGTTCTCATAGTTATACATAACAAAGGTCATGTTTGACACAGTATTTGTTACATGTTTGACACAGTTCTGACCTTTTAAAAAGTTAATATCTCTGAACTTTTGACAACGTTCTTCCAAAACCTAGAAGCTTTCTGAAATTTTTGTCAAACACCATTCAAAACAACTTTTCACTATAGAAATTTTTTGAAAAGTCAAGGCCGAAGACCAAAGTTACTTTCTATGACAATGAAGGCAACAATACTCATGAATCCAGTTCAAAATCTGCCCGTTATGGAAAATAAATTGTCATTTGCCAAAGGGAAATTAACTTAAAAACTCAAATAGCCTCATAGTGCAAGCTTATGAGCAGCCTATAGGAAAGGAAATATGAAGTATTTGTCAACACCCACGCCTCCCTTCTAAGTATATCTCATTTGGTTGCATATAAATATATGCAGAAGGACCATATAACAATTCGAAGATGTCCTATGTTTCAGATATGTAAAAATGAAACTCCACACAAACACATATATCAACTCCAAAAAAGGGAAAAAACGGAAATTGCATAAAAAGAACAACCAATTTCACATCAGCAGCATGCCATATGGTACTGTACATAAATTACAGCATGGTGACACTTTCTTCTATTCACCTTTTGCATGTAATTTTACAGTCTGGATCCTCTATAAACATATAATTCGTCCCAATGTTATTTTGAATTATTTCCAAATAGCGAATTATTGAAAAAGGTCAGTCAACTGCCAGTGAGGGCCGAAATATCACAAATACCAAACGAAGCATCTCCCTACCCAGTGACCAAAACCAACCCATCCAATAATGTTGCGAAAGAATGCTTCAACACAACCGTAAAACCAACCAGTCACGCATGCTGAGGACGTAGACTATTCATGTCCATCAAATTCTGAAGCTTCTTTTGTGGTTAAGAACCAGTAATCGTTCCGCCAGGAAAATCATGGTTGTCTTTGATGTCTAGACACCTTTGGAGAAGGACGAGAATTCGTAGAAAGGAAAGAGCTTAGTTGGAACTTCTCTTTTCTCCCGTTAGGAAGTCATGATCCTCTTTTCTTCAAGGACTGAACCCTCCTTGAGTGCGATTTGTGCTTCGTTCTCCCTACTCATGGCAAAAAGAGCAGCAGCTTGTAAGTAGGATGCTATGTGCCAAACAGGGGATATTACTTGTGCTTGCACTGCATCATTGAGGGCTTCCTGTGGCATATCGTTCATGAGATATGACAGGCTACGACGAGCGAAAACTGTTGGGGATATCATGCTTCCAACATCAATGAACTGCAGACAACCAAGAAAAAAAAATTAACAGGAATATACCCACAACTAAACTTCAGGGATACAGCTTTTTGTTTGCTCAAAATTTTAAGTACATCTGACCGAAAATCAGGACTAAGATGTTGATGGATAATGTAATGGAAAATGAAATCTCATGCGTAATTTGTGAAATTTGTAGAATATCTCAACATTCCCCTTTAACTCGGTCTTTACCACTGCAAGGAATAAGAATGGAAGATAGCTGAATTGTGGAAAACTACTTGGAAGTCAAGTACAAGTCCGGTTCAAATGAAGCTTTCCATGTTAGATGCTATATATGTCAGCTGGGTATTGCAATCAATTACAGCTCTGAACTACTTGGAAGTCAAAAACAACTCAGTTCAAAGAAAGCTTCTATGTTAGACGGTAAATATTTCACCTGGGTATAGCAATCAACTGCAGCTCTAAAATCTTTGTGCCGAAAAGCAACATCACCCTTTTTCTTTGAGTTCAATGTTTCCTGCATCTGATTCGTCCACATCTGGAATGAAAGCTGCAAGCTAGGAAAATAGCAGTAAGCAAGACCATATGGTACAGACTTTCAAAAAAAAATAATAATAAATAAATGACCATATTGTACATAGGGCAGGCTGAGACAAAGGGCATGAACATAAGCATTCAGTGAGCAAGTGACACAACTAAATTTCTAGCCGAAAACCCTTAAAATTCTTATGATGAAAAATGAAGCAATTTGAAATAAGATATCCAAACAAGGTTAAACCAATGAAATAGATATGTACCATGTCATTAACATCAGAGTTAGATGTCATATAAAGCCTTAATATATCAAGGTTAAACCACTGAAATACATATATAGCATTAACAAGATGTGTTTGCCAAGTTGCAAAACGCCCTTGAGTCACGGAACTCAATGTCGAGCTTCTATAAGTAGAGAATTGATTGCATCGATCTCCATCAGCCTCTGACATTACCATGGTCTTGGCAAGGTACCTAACTTGATCATTAATGGTAAAATGATCTAGTGCAAATGCTTAAGGGGTATGTGGATGGTAGACTCCACTGATTGCAGGATGATATGCCCCAATGCAAGTTACATATATGATATACCATGTAATATGTTTATGAACCATTAATCCAAACGTTTAAGCTATTAAGAAATGAGTCTGTGAACCACTGTCGAAGAGTGGCATAGATAGAATGGTATTCACAAGCAGAATAGAACAGATCCAGCAATGTAAAACACTTGCACTACTAAGGAACAGATCCAACAATGTAAAACAATCTGTCATGGAATCAAAAATCCATGTTACGCCATTTTATCAGTGTTACAAGGGGTGTAAGTTACAAAACTACAGAGGTAGGTTTTCACCACTTTGGGTTTGTTTAGCATCTTTCTTTTTTCCTGGTAAGTAAAAATAATACACACGTGAACAATTCTACAAATTTGAGAAAAGCATATCCCCATGCATGCAATCAGCATCAAAACCAAAACCTCAACAAGAGCAACTCAACACCAAAGAGCAAACTCTTTGAATTAAGTATGAGTAGCCTGCCACTCTAGTTGCAGCGATGTAATCCAGAGGGAAGGAATAATGTAACTAAGGACCAAACATCACGTATAACGATGATACAAGATGAAATATATACGTAAATAAGTATATTAAGATCAGATAATAGATATGTCTCTGATATAACAGAAACAAACCTCAGTTGCTGCTCCCTCGTCATCTTTATATCCAATCATTTCTAAGATCTCGTGAATGGCAGTCAAATCCTTTCTTAAGCAAGCTTCACCGAGTGGGGAAAGAGGCAAAGCTGCAGCACCATGTGGTATACCCATCAATACATGAGAAGGAACCTGCAAAACAAATTCCAAAAGCTTCATTTCAAGCAAGCAGTATTGAAAGTGAGTATTATATACTATCATGTGATGCTAGTAGAATGCCAAAAGAACGCTGGTTCAATCACCAGACCTGTATGAACATATAACTAACTACACACCCACGTCCCAAAGCAAATAAATCTTACATATGAGGTAATACTTAATTTGAAGGGTAAGGTTTCCCAATTAATCACCAATATCACATATAGATGCACAATGTTAAAACTGATTGTCTGATATTTAAAATTTCATCATCCACTTATTTTTCTATGTCGATTCCACCTGCATCATAAAACTTTGAAACTTTATCATTTCATAAGAGCAAAACTCATAATATCATTCGTGTTCTTCAAGCTATAACCAGGGAAAATTTGTTTGGAACTCAAAGTATTCAATTGTGTTAGTATAATATAGAACAATCACAGTCAAAGTTTTGATTTATAGATTTGGTAGCCAATGGAGTGGTTGGATGACATAGCACAGATTTAGTGTGATTTCATGTGTTTAATGACTTTATGTTTCAGTTCGAGGTCGCCGGTATCATGCCGGTGACCTCTGTATACACTTTTTTTTGCTTCTTTCTTTTTATTGGACTGTGTAATGAGATCCTACATGGAGGTCGCTGCGCTTCCTTCTTTCTTCTGGGGCGGCGAGGTGAAGGAGGCGTGCCCACCGAGAGGCCCGTCACTTTACATTGATGAGGAGTCTATTTGCCGGAGAAAAGATTTTCTTCGCTCTTGTTTGGTGGGGCGATTTGAGGACTTAGAGGTGGAAGAGATCGATAAGGTGCAGGAATGGGCAAGGAGAGTGTGGAAAGTGGCGTCGGGTTTCTCGGTTGCTCTGCTCAACAATGGTTATTACCTTTTTCGCTTTCCATCCAAGGAGGTGGCTATGAGGGTGTTAGCATCTGGTCGACGTGACTGGGGTAATAGGCGGCTGGTGTTGGATGCTTGGTCCTCCGGAGTAGGGGCGGTTGCGCCGTGGCAAAGGAGTGATGTTCGGCAGATCTTTTTGAAGGGGACCCCCTTGCATCTGTGTTGTTTACAACTTTTCAAAAGAGTGGGGGACTTGTGTGGTGGGTTTAGAAGTTTGGAGAAGCTAGATCCAGATCGTCCTGATATAGTGGCTATCATCATTGTTGTTGGTTCACCCAGTCCTCCCTTTATTTTCATCCACGACGACGCCATATGTTTTCGTGTTTCAGTGGTGGATGATAATCAGTCGGCGGTGGTGGCAACAACTCATTTTCTTGAAGGAGGCTTTGGAACTCTGGTTTTTCGGAGGAAGGAGTGGCTGGCGTTACAGTCGAGTGGTTGGAGAGAAGGGCTGGACATTCGCCGGTGGGTTGCGGCCGATCGAAGTTATGCTAAACCTCCCTTGTGTGATTCTTGTTCGGCGGCGAAGCAAGTGTCTAGGGTTTGGGAGAGGAAGGGGATGACCGGTGTTAGTGATAGGAGACGAATGGGGGTGATGAACGCGCGTGTTTCTCACAGGAGGAGGGGCATGATAAAGGAGCGTGTGATGGGAGGTGATGGTACGGCACGTGGTGATGTTGGATGGTGGGGGGACACATGGCGTGCACAGCCGCTCCCAAATGGCGTTAATATTGAGAAGAATGTGGTATGCGGCGTAAGTAGGGTTGGGGAATGGGCTGTGAGGGGTGGGCCAAGTTTTGGGCAAAAGAGTAGTGGGCCTGGGGGTGAAATGATGGGCCAGGTTAATGGTGGGCTTCACGGGTTGGATGAGGCAGGTGGTGCAGGCCCTGTTTATTCCAAGAGCAGGCCTGTATATAGTAGGGAGGTCATTTTAAAGGCCAATGCCCATACTACTGGGTCAGGGTATGGTTTAAATGAAGCGGGTGGAGGGGGTATGGGGTTGGGTCAACCCGGTGGGGGCTCCAAGCAATGTGGATCCGGGTATGGAGCCTGACCCGGATCCGACCCTTTTCGTGTCAGAATCGACTCTCGACAGCGAGGATTCAGATCAGAATTTCATTCCGGTTGCAATGGAGGCCGGGTCATTAAAGGATGATGTTGTTTTAAGGGTGAAAGGGGTTGATGAAAGTATGGGTGTTGTTTCTCGGCGAAGAGGTAAGGAGGTTGTTGTCAGGGGTGAGCGCGAAGGGTTCATATGGAGCGGCAGTTTGCTTTCGATGGGTCGAGGCCAGGCTCTATGCAGAGATGTGGGATCGTGAATCGAAAGAGAAGGTTCGTTGGTCCTTTGTTACTGTCGGCGAAGCAGGGGTGTGGGATTACTGTATGTACTGGTGTTTACGATAAGCCTGGGGCTGATGAAGGAGAAGTGATGCGTCTGAATAAGGAGGCTGTGAATGGGTCCATGTGTAATGATTCAAATCTTACGTCTGATTTGTCTTTGGTTGAGGAGCTCGACTCTGGCAGTGAATGGGATTATTCTACAGGTAGTGAAGGTGTTGTTTCTGGCAGTAAGGAAATGGTTGTGATGATGAAGGGTAGGGAGGATAATGGTGGGGATGTTTCAGGTGTGTTATCGGTGGTTTCGGGGGGTGGAAGGTCTATATTATGTAAGGAATTGGAAAGTATGGAAGTGATGGAAAATGTGGTACCCGTTGCAATTGATTGTTCATAATTGAACTCGGATAATTGGGTCAAGGAGAACGTTGTGAATGTTGCTTCATTGATAGGGGTCAAGTTTGGAATCCATAATAAAAAAGGTGAGGAGTTTATTTTGGATTTGGTGAAGGAGTCGGGGGAGGATAAGAGTAGTAAGAATAGGGTTGTAGTTGTGCATAGATCTCCTTCATATTGGAAGGGGGAGAGAGAGTTGCGTAATTTGGTGTGCACGGTGAATTATGATGGGTGTGGGAGTGGATCTAAGGGTCCAGAAGGGGAAAGGGGTGGGGGAAGACGGAGGGGTGAGGCGATTTAGAGTTTTTCTCATGTTGTTACGAATACTATCATGGAATGTACGGGGCATAAATTGCCCGGTCAAGAGGAAGATTGTTCGTTTGGCTCTTGGGAAGTGGAATGCACATGTTAGTTTACAGGAGACGAAGTTGGAGGCTGTCAATGATAGGATGATTCGAAGCTTGTGGGGTAATCGGTTTGTGGAGTGGGCTTTTATGGCTTCTAGTGGAGCTTCGGGAGGGATAATTGTGTTATGGGATAGGAGATGGGTCTCTTCACGTGATACGCGTAAAGGTCGCTTTTCGATATCTTGCTCGTTCTCACTGGTGGAGGATGGTTTTGGTTGGGTGTTTTCAGGTGTTTATGGGCCTGGGGATGATGGGGGGAGGTCGGTATTGTGGGAGGAGCTCAGTGAGGTGAGGCATGTGTGGGAGTTACCTTAGTGTGTGGGTGGGGATTTCAATGTGGTTCGGACGCCTACGGAAAGATCTACGGGGGGAAGATGGACCAGGGCGATGATTGATTTTTCAGAGTTCATTGACAGACAGTCGTTGCATGACTTACTCTTAGCGGGGCGTCTTTTACATGGTCCAGTGGCAGGGCGACACCGACCTACTCCCGTATTGACAGGTTTTTGGTATCCGGTGATTGGGAGGAGCATTTTCCTGGGGTTATTCAGACTATTGCCACCAGATTTACTTCTGATCATGTGTCTATCTTTCTGGATTGTGGGGGTATTTCTTCAGGAAGATCTCCGTTCAGGTTCGAGAATATGTGGCTCAGGGCAAGGGATTTTCAGCAGCGGATGGCGGAATGGTGGGCTTGTCCGGTGCGGGCAGGTTCTCCGAGTTATGTGTTAGCTTCGAAATTGCGAGGGTTGAAGTCATCTCTCATTTCATGGAACAAAGAGGTTTTTGGCAATCTGGTGTGGCGTAGGAATGTGTTATTGGCTGAGATTGACGACATCGATATAGCTGATTTGAGTGGGGGGTGGATGGGAGCATGCGATCGAGGAGGGCACAGTGCATGTCTGATATTGAGGAGATTGCAATTCTTGAGGAGATATCGTGGAGACAGAAATCTCGGGCGATTTGGTTACAGGAAGGGGACCTGAATACAAAGTTCTTCCACCGCGCGGCAAATGCACGGAGGAGGAAGAATTTTATTGGGAGTTTAACTGTGGAGGGTACTATGTTCGTGACGGAGGAGGAGATCCGTGCGGGGATTCCTTCGTATTATCAGAGGTTGTTTACCGAAAATGAGAGTTGGAGGCCGAATTTGGATGGACTTGTTTTTGATACTATCGATGAAGGGGATCGCGACAGGTTGGAGATTCTTTTTCTTGAAGAGGAGGTTCTGAAGGCATTGAAGCGATGCAATGGTGACAAAGCTCCTGGTCCTGATGGTTTCTCTATGCATTTCCTTTTAGAGTGTTGGCATGTGGTCCGAGAGGAGGTGATGGCCACGTTTTGTACTTTCCATGAGGAGGGTCGTTTCGTGAAATCCCTTAATGCCACTTTTATCTCTCTTCTCCCAAAAAAAGGGGAGATGAAGGACATTAAGGATTATCGACCGATTAGCCTTGTGGGGTGTGTGTACAAGTTGATTGCGAAGGTTCTTGCGGCTAGGATGCGCGGTGTGCTGGACGGGGTTATTTCCGATTCTCAGAATGCTTTCATTGGGGGTCGCCAGATTTTGGATTCTACCATTATTGCTAGTGAGTTGGTGGACGCTAGGCTGCAGAGTGGTATCCCAGGGGTGTTGGTGAAGCTGGATGTGGAAAAGGCGTATGATCATGTGCATTGGGGTTTTCTTTTGTATATGATGGAGAGATTGGGTTTCGGGGTGAGATGGCGTAGATGGATTCGTTTCTGTATATCTTCAGTACGTTTCTTTGTGATTGTGAATGGGTCTCCATCCGGTTTTTTTGGGAGTTCTCGTGGGTTGAGACAGGGTGATCCTCTATCTCCACTCCTTTTTCTGGTAGTTATGGAGGCTTTTAGCAAGATGATGACTAGAGCCACGGGATTGGGTTTATTACGCGGTTTCAGGGTGGGGGATGTCACTTCCCAGGTTGAGGATGTCTCACACTTATTATTTGTTGATGATGCTTTAGTTTTTTGTGATGCAGTTGCGGTATCTCCGATGTGTATTGGTTTGTTTTCAGGCAGTTTCTGGTCTGAAGATAAATACTTGCAAATGTTCTTTGTATCCGGTGGGCGAGGTGGCCAATGTGACTGATTTGGCTTCAACATTGGGGTGCAGAGCGGATAAGCTTCCCACGGTATATTTGGGTTTGCCATTGGGATCCTCAGGGCAGCGTCATGCCTATTGGGGCTCGGTAGTGGAACGGGTGGAAAGGCGTCTTGCAGGTTGGAAGCGGCAGTATCTTTCTAAGGGTGGGAGACTCACTTTGGTGAAGAGTACGTTATCCAATCTTCCTACATATGCCTTGTCTCTTTATCGGATTCCCACCAAGGTCGCTCAGCGGATCGAGAGGATTCAGCGACATTTTTTATGGGGTGGTTGTAGGAAGGGTTACTCTATCCCTTTGGTGCGGTGGAATGCGGTTTGTCGGCCTTATAAGGAAGGAGGGTTGGGTATCCGTAGTGTGTTGCCTTTCAACAAGGCTCTGTTGGGAAAATGGTTGTGGCGTTTTGGGGCGGAAAGGGACCGTTTGTGGAGGAGGGTGATTGCTTGTCGTCATGGAGAGACTAGAGGCGGTTGGTGTTCTGAGGAGGTTAGGGGTCGGCGAGGTGTAGGGGTGTGGAAGGATATCCGAAAGGAATGGGACTCTTTTGCTTCTTTCACCAACGTTAGACTTGGGGACGGCCGTTGCATCAGTTTTTGGTCGGATTGGTGGTGTGGTGTGGGCTCTTTGGAGTCCTCGTTTCCTCAGCTTTATAGGATTGCTCGGGACCGTCATGCTTCAGTAGCCGACTGTTATCATCTTGATACCGGGACGTTAGTGTGGGATGTCAGTTTTGTTCGACACCTTCAGGACTGGGAGATGGAGGAGGTTTCCTTGTTTCTGGAGCTTTTATACTCACTGACTATTAGCGGTGGACCGGACTCATTGATGTGGAAGGCGACTACTACACGTCTCTTTTCAGTTTCTTCCTATTTTCATGGTCTTTTGCCGAGGACGAACGAACATTTCCCTTAGAAGGCGGTTTGGCGTTCGAAAGCACCTACTAAGGTTGCATTTTTTACATGGTCGGCGGCGTGGGGTCGGATTCTCACTCTGGATAGGGTGCAGCGGCGTGGCATGTCTTTGGTCAATCGGTGTTTTATGTGCAAACAGGATGGGGAATCCATTGATCACCTCCTTTTGCATTGTCCGTTAGCCTACGACTGTTAGTGTTTCCTATTATGTCTGTTTGGTGTTCATTGGGTGATGCCTGCTTCGGTTCGGGATGTGTTGCATTCTTGGAGGAGCGTGTCGATTGGCTCGCAAGTTCGTCTTTTTTGGAGGGTGGTTCCTCTTTGCCTTTGGTGGACTATATGGATGGAACGCAATAGGCGTTGCTTTGAGGGGGATTGAGTCCCCTGTGAGGGATTTAAAAGATGCTTTTATGTTCTGTTTGTTTAGTTGGGTGGAAGGGCGCAGCTGTAGTTCTATTGACGAAAAAATTGAGTTTATGGATTCTCTTGGCCCATAAGAGTCGTTGTATATGGGATGCATTCCCCTTTTGAATGGGTTTCTTTTTATAAATTTCTTACTTATCAAAAAATAATAAAAAATCTACTCTTCTTAGTGAGAAAATCACAAGGAACAAACTTATAGTACAGCTTTACTGTGGTCAACAGTTATTGGAACAGCAGCATGTTCATTGACCTTTTATGCTCAAGTATATATTTCAAAGTTTGTGCCCATTTTACCCTCTCTTTTTTCAAAAAGAAAAAAAAAACAGATATCCTTGTTTTGCCATGTTTTGATACACCTGTAGTGGGATTCTCAGTAAAGAATAACCAGGATCAATTTTACCTACAGAATTGTATAGGAATGCTTAGGAGCTGATAGAATAAGGTTTGAAAAACTAACCTTACAGATTCTGTAAATAAGTTGTGATGTATGTAATGGTTCATAGTGTCGCTACCCTAAGAGAAGAATTAGCACCAAGCAGTAGAATCATCTTTCCACTTTAAAAAAGCTGATTATAATTCTCTTGAGGAACTTAAAACCTCAACAAGAGTTCTCTCTAGCACTAGAATCAAACTACTATTAATTATGAATAAAATCAAGAATGAACTAATATTGGGAAAATAAGGTGGATGGTTTTATATGTGAAAGAACTCAAGAAAACAATATTAGAACTGAAAAATAAGTTGAAGGATTTTACAGTTCTTCACCTTATAGTATAGTCATCAGATTAGATGGTAAACGGAAGGTAAATTTGGCGGAAGCTACCTGTAGGAAATTTGAGGTCGAATCTTTCTACAGGAGATTGGTAAATGTGCAAGGCATCTCCCTTCCTTGTAAGAACTATTGCACTTAGAAAGGCCCCCTTGAAAGTAGCTTTCATTGGATAGACAACAGCTTTGGGGAGGATTCTAACTATCAGAATTTAAGGAGTATGCAAGACCTTTAGGAAAGGCTTCTATACTTTTTTCCCTTCCAGTGTGCATTGGGTCTTGCAGCATTTCACAAGGAGCATGCTTGAGCCTTGGAGAGGCTGTATAGCAGGCTAGCAAGCTAGTGATGCTTGGAGGGTTGCTCCTCTTTGCTTATGGGCCTATGGAGGGAGAGAATGGGAATCCATTGCAGGGGAAGAAACTCCTATTGGGCTTTAAAATTTTATATTCTTAGCTTCTTATATTTTTCAATTCATGGTCAGCAAATTGGTGGAGGAGGGATTTTTTTTAATGGTTTGAGTTTATAGTGACCTTCTCTTCTTTGTGAAGTGGTAATGTGCTCCCCTTTTGAGTGCGTTCTTCCATGAAACCTTTACTTCTCAAAATAATATACATATAATTAGGTTATCAGATCGACTTGGCAATAAAGGTTTTCGATTGTCCAATACCTCTCAAAGTTGCCTTCTTTGCTTGGTCGGCGGCGTGGGGTCAAATTCTCACCTTGGATAACCTCCGACGCCGAGGTATCGTAGTGGTCAATCGGTGCTTTATGTGTAAGAGGGATGGAGAATCTACTGATCCTCTCCTTCTGCATTGTTCGGTTGCTTATGATTGTTGGTGTTTGCTTTTTAGCCTCTTTGGCATGATGTGGGCTATGCCGGCTTTGGTTCGTGATGTCCTTGATACTTGGAGAGGTGGTTTTGTGGGGTCTCACACTCTTTTTGAAGGGCAGCAGCACCCCTTTGTCTTTGGTGGAGTATTTGGTTGAAGCGCAACATGTACTACTTTGAGGGGATCGAGTCCCCAATTGGCTTCATCAAAGATTTTCTTATTTCTTCTCTTTTCTATTGGGTGAAGGGTAGATATTGTAAGTCTATAGATGAAAAGATTGACTTTTTCGATTCGCTTGGCTCTTAGGGCAACTCCTTTTGTTCGAAGGGACACACTCCCCTTTTGAGTACCTTTTATATTATTCTTACTTCTCAAAAAAATAGGCAACATATAAGCAGATTTATAATTTGTTGCAAATAAAAGACACAATATAGAGAAGCCACGACAGCACTTAGGCAGGATAACATGTATCTAAAAGGTGGTGTCATCTCCCATTAGGTAGGCAACATATAAATAGATTTATGATTGTACGTTATTGCTTTTAGCAACTACTCAATACTCAACTAAGCATAAAATAAAAGGGCTGCTTAAAAGACACACACACAAACAAACAAACAACAACAAAAAAAAAAACCCAAAAAATGTCAGTCATAGTATATTCAAGTTTGAAGTTCTACAAACACTACAGGAAGGATAAAGTATTATTAGGAAAAGTAATGTATCAGAAATATTGAGACATCCTGCCACTTATTGAACAACCCACCTCAGTTTCTTTCTGAAGAGGAATTAAAGCAGCAACCAATGACTTGGGATTCGGGCGTTCTCGTGGCTCATATTGTAAACATCTTGAAGCTAAGCGCACCAACTCAGTGCCATCATCACTAGAAAATTGGCCTTCCAAACAAGAATCTGTTAGCATCTGAATGTTCCTGTCCCTTATTAGGTCAAGGGCCTGATATAAATTATGCAACTAAGTATTAGGTGGCAATTATGTGAAATGAAGTACTGCAAAATTCTCAAATGAAATAATGCACACCTTGAAAGATATAAATAAACTTAGTATAATGACATAGATCACTAAAATTTACCGTGATCTATTCTCTAGAATAGCATAAATGTTAAATTGGCACGCCTGTGTGTTTAGAAATCTTTTTATTTATTTTTCTTTTAATGTCAACAGAGGATTTTTTGGAAGAGAAAATACATAAAGAGGAGAAGATTTCAACACGAATCGTTCACTTGAGTCCAATACTAATTCGCCATTACTCATCTATTCAGTATTCAACAATGCTCATTAATTCAACCCCCACAGCTGAAGATTACAAATGTCCACGATTTACAGCATACAGTGGCAGTGTTGCCAATTTAGAATACTGGTGATAGTTTTTTTTATGATGTACAAGACCACAATAATTAGAAAATCAACATAATGTTTTTCATTAATGCAATTAGATATAGTATTCCCAGATAATATTCAAATTTCAGGAGAGTGTGACTTGTGAAGATACACAATAAAGACGAAAAAATTAATTTTATAGTATGGAAGAGAGAGATCGAAAAGAGAAGGAGAAGCAAAACCCAATTCAATAGTTTCTCCCAGCTAGATCTAATATCTCAAGTCCCATTATCTGTTAAAGAAAAACAAATGGAAATTCACTCTGTGGAAGCCAAAGACTTGATCCCCTATTGAGGTTTGCAACTTGAAATTGATAAACAAATAAATCAAGCACCAGGTCATATGCATATCTCAAATGAAAAACCTTTTATCTTTTCACTTCATCCCTCCTGGGATTAATCTTGGGCCTTGGTCATAGTTTTGCTATATTTAATCGTTCATTCAACTGCATATGGGAATCAAGATCCTTTTAGTTTTATGGCAAAGGAATAACAGACATTTAATCCACAATGTGTTTGTGTTTGTAAGAAACAAATAAATAATCCTGTGAAAACTAGTTGCCCCAAAAAAAATGTCTACTTTGATTACAAAACATCAGGCAGGTTTTCTTCTTTGAAGGGTGACAAAAGACAGTGTCCACACTATTTTGATATTTTGACTTATTTATTGCTTAATTTGAGAGATTAGTTCAGGTAAGGAATGATTGGTAACTCCAACGAAATGTGTCATTTTGCATAATGACAGATGAAAACTCTAGCCTTCACACAAAATTATGGTCAATGATTGAGGGGAAAAAATCATTGGAGGGTACAAAAATAAATGAAAGGAGAGGGGGGGGGGGGGGGGGGGGGGGGGGGGGGGAGAGGCACTATAGACATGGATATAGTTACATTCTCTTTGTCCAAATAAATGGCTTAGCCTCTCCTATAGTCATTTCATTATCCGAAAAATAAAATAAAATAGGTGAAGATGAAGGTGAGTCGGACACCGATTACCTAGAAACTTTATTAGGTGGCACCTCTCAACAACAACGATCTAGCTACTGCTTATTCAGAGAGTTTACAAAATATATGGAAAAAAGACATGCATGCGCACATTCGCGCAAATGAACTCACCATGTTTACCATTGTTAACTACCCAACTACTCTAAAAGCTTAAGCTGTAAGAGAGGGTATAACTTAAATATTTATATATTTCAACACGAACCCTCACGTGTGGCTTATTTTTGGTCCAACACGTGAAACAACAATTTTTAATATGGGTGACGATGAGGTTTGAACACGAGTTATTTGGCTCTAATACCATGTAAATTACCCAACTAATCTAAAAGCTTAAGTTGTTAGAGAGGATGCAACTTAAATATTTATATCCTTCAACAGCCATAATAACAGGAATAGAGCAAAACTTACATGGCTTGGAGGAATGTGTTTTCCACTAAGAAGGTCAAGTAGAAGTGTACCAAAGCTATACATCACACTTTCTGCTGTCACTCTTCCTACAAGAAAGAGAACAAACCCGAATTATTTGGCAAATTAACAGATAAATGAGTATTGCATGCTCAAAAACATTATATTGGTGTATATGCAACATCAACAAAAGCCACATGGAACAACAGAAACATGAAGGCTGAAGTAAATACCACGACGGGTTCATGTGTTTCTCACAGCTATACACACTCTTCATGTGAGACAAGATTTAATTTACACATAAAATGGCTTCAATAAGGGTCATTTGGGAAATTACTCTGATCATAAGCATCAATATACAGTGTACATTATATATATATATATAGTGTGTGCGTGTGCGGGGGGGGGGGGGGGGGGGGGGAGGGGATAAAAAGGAAAATATTGAAGGGGTTTCTTTCAGTGCAACGCAAGATCCAATCTGGCATTGATAATATTGCTGATGGTTAGAAAATGATTAGCAACTATTCACTATTAGTGACGTTTAGAAAAGTGGAAGAGGAAAATAACAGGAACCATAAAAGGAAGAAGAAGATCAAAGCTAGACAAGGAAGAGAGACCTGGAAAGAAGATATGGAGAAAAAGAAATCTTCTTTTTCACTTTGAAACTGCATAATGAACCAAGCAAAAAAAAGTAACTCGATCTTACTTCTAAGACGTTAAAAGAAAGAAGAATTTGACAGATCATATAAACCTTCTGTTTTTCTAGCCAGCTATTTTGGTGAATTGAGTGTCCTAATTCGAATTAGCATTGTTGGGAGAATTCCCCTTTTCTCCTCTCAATATATGAAATTTCTGCGTGTTTTTGAAATTTCTGAAAGTAGATATCGACTCACTGTGACCCTCACTTACCAATAATATACAAACTGGAAATTTTTAATTAGGATATCAAATAGAGCAATCTACCAAGGGACGTTCCAATGATACTTCCTCCCCTTCCAAAGTACAAAGACAAGTGCTCAAGGCCCTATAGATTTGGGGTAATGATACATATATATACATATGTATGTATGTATACACATAGATATGCAAAACCAGCAGCATCACCTGAGACTATAAATGAGAAAACCTCGTACTGACAATAATTGTTTAAAATAATATATGAAAAAATATAATGATAACTTGTATCCTGTGCTTATGAGATAATAAAAGCTACGCAATATGTGGAAGTTTTTTCTCAACTGTATGGCATATTTCATAGCATCACACTTCAGTTATCTTGATCATATGCACATTAAATCAACTTTTTTTTACCATTCAAACAAATCAACTTTTTTACGACAGTTGGAAAGTGGAAGCACGTTTAGCGTGTTGGTCAATTCAAACATACAAGACACCTCTTGTAAGAGGGTTGAAGTCATTCATAATGCAGCAGAATCAATCTTAACAAAGAAATGAACATCAATAGAAATAAAGACTTCTATTTCTCGCCATATACCCCAACAATAAGGTTTCAAGCTTTTAGAGATGATTTGAATCCGGCGAGGGAGGGGGGTGTTGAGAAGGCAGCAGCCAGAACCCAAAGTGAACAATTTGATTACAGAATGCTGAGTTGGTGAATAAGGATTTGAGTGCCAAACTCAAATGTTAAAGGCTTAGAAATGACATCCAAGCTAGTCGGATTCTCAAGGGGGGAGGGTCAAAAGGAAGTAGCCCAAGAAGCTACAAGCAAGCCCCACAAAATCCAGATAGCTATAAAATATTTTATTTTGCATGACCTTATTTCTTGTTAGAGAGAGATAATACCAGTCCTCAGATACTCAGGAGGAGTAAATGCCAAGTTTGTGCTGTAACTTTTCCCATCTCTGCTGTTCTTCATTAAACCAAAGCATGACAATCTAGGATTCCCATCCTGTAACATATCAACATACGGACAAGCAATGTGTAAATTCAATCATGACTAGCATATAGAAAAAGAGAAGGAATGGATGAAAACTAGAAAATGATAGCATTTTACATCATCAAAGACTATTCTGTACGCATTGAGATCATGATATAGAGCTCGTCCTTTACTGGTACAGTATTCCAGAGCTTGTGCAAGATACAAGGCCACTCTTAACCGCATAGCCCACTTCATGGGTTGTGCTTCCCCTGAGTCAACATGCAAACAAAATTCAAGTTTTATTTAATTTTACAAAAAACAAAAAAGTATGTAGATATAGACACACATACACACACACACAACAAACATAAATCAAAATAGTACCAGAAGAGAGGCATACTCGGATCTGATTGGACAGGTGTGAAATACATCAAGGACAGACTTTATGGGGGAGATAGCTCCAATTTTTTTAACTCAATCTAGAATTATGGAAAAGGAACCGAAAATTGAGCTACTAGATTTTTGTTGAATTTACTATTTTGAAACAAGACCAACTGTACGACTGATAAATTATCTTACGTGCAAAAATGGACATAATATTGATGATAGAGAGGCTGAGAAACATAAATACTATAATATACAAAGGTTAAAAAATAATATAAATAAATGAGTGTGCAAAGAAGGAAGAAGATGAGAGATGTCATATTTTGTGTGTCATATTAGCACTATTATCAACAGAGCAATATTAGTCAAATGGTAAAGTATAGACACCATTCATCTATAAGTTTCGGAAATAAGAGTTATCTGCCATCAAAGAAGCGCTACAAGCTGAACAGCTGCCTAATATACAAAATTGCTTGTTCAAACTGATATCAACCTTGCCTTTTACTTAAAGTCCATAAATAACTTGAAAAAATCAAAATATAGAAAAAAATTGTCGGATTGAGAAAAATTTATACATCTACAGTCTTACTCTTACAGAACAAACTTACAATGAAATAAATGTTTGGCAAGTGTCTCATTGGGCATGAATTCTGCAACAAGTAACCGCTCCTCGCCTTCATAACAACAACCAAGTAGATTTGCCAATCTATGGTTCCTGAGTTGACCGACAGATTTTGCTTCTTCCTGAAGTTATAATGGAAATAAATTCATAAGTACATTAGTTAACAACTCAAATTTTTATAGCATTGAAGGAAAAAAAATTCATGCTAGAAACACTAATACACAGAATTAAGTACAACTTGTAAGTAAATAAGCTTCACAAGCCATAGAATTTGCAAACTGTAGTGAAATAACAAGGGAAGATACAAATAGTTATGCACATTCTCATACTTCTGCATTCCCAATATAGCAGGAAATATATGAAGCAGACAGACAGACTAATTTTTCAACTTTTACAACTGGAATAATGAAACAATCAACATTTAAGCTGCAAACTGCGTATATTGTAGAAACACCTCCATTATTCATCTACAAGTGCAAATTGTCACTGCTTAAAGGCATGACAACCCTAGGACACAAAAGGTCCAAACAAATCTTCCACAACACCATTTATAACAATTCGGCGTATAAATATTAAACAGATATACGCTCATTTATGTATTGAGAATATAGCGCTTACGAATTTGGATGATTAAACAATGATAAACAGGAACACAAAAAACTTGAAGAAAAATAACATGTAGTGTCAGAATGTTCTAGGGTTGGCATGTACTTACTAAGAATTGCCGAGCATCGGGCCAAGCAGATCTATTAAAGCGTTTTACAGCAATATGCCTCTGATTGTCCAACTTCCCCTTATAAACCACATTCGGTGCCTTCTCCCCATGTTCAGAAACTATGTTCTCTACAGCAAACCCAGATGTAGCCATCCTCAGTTGTTCAACCGTGTATTCGCGAAATGTGGGCAAATCATCAACTTCACTCTTTTCTTCATTCTCTATCAAAAACAAACACAAAAATTTATCAAACATGGCCCTTCTACAGAAACTAAGAAAACAAATGTTGACATACCAGCTCCATTGTCTTCATGTACCGGTCCGTTTTCTTCCGAGACCCAACAACAGCTGGTGAGTTTAGAATACTCACAGCCCATCCCAATATCAAAACTAGGAAGCAATAAGCAATTGACAGTTCTAGCCTCAGATATCAAAAAAAGCTCACAAACAGTTCACCAAATTTCACACACCAGACCGGTTATACTCCTTCTAGTGAACAAGTTCAAATCCCATCTAATTGCAGATTAATATCTACAACTTGTGAAAAAAAAAGCACCAAACCCATGTACAAATGAGTCATGCTTTATACGTTTCCATATACACAAACCCAAATTGACCTCTCTCACACACAATTACAATTCAACACTTTCTCCTTCTAGTTCCCAAAACCTGCAAAGAAAGTTCCCATTACACCAATTCATACGCCCAAATATACACATATATAGAGTCAAACACGCACGCTTTTATATAAACAGAAATTGACACATTACAACAAATTGGATCAAAAACACTAAAGGAACGAGTAATGAACAATTTGAAAACCACATACCATTCAACGATTCAAATCTGAGTCAAACTCAGCGCGACCTGGGCAACCTACAACTTCAGAAACTCCCTTTACTGAGTCATCCCGAATCAGAACCTGACCTAGTTGGTCAATCAAGCAAGTCCATAGTCAAATCAAAACTTTCCAAAGCCAACACAACACAGCACACAGAGAGAAAGCAAAAGCACTTTCAAACCTTCTCTTCACCGAGCTCGATTCAGTTTGAAAACGATACTAAAGTAAGCCCTAGACTATGCACACACATAACACAGATTTCTGTATCTATACACACACACAAACACACATATAAATTATATATGTATATATAGAAAGTGGCTTGAGAAATTAAGGAATGTTGGGGATGAAGTGGGTTTAATCAAGATCATGCCATCTGCGAAAGAGAAATGAACAGATATAGAAGTAGATATAACCAGATATAGATATAGATATAGATCTCTTCTTCAGTGTGTTGGTACTCAATTACTCTGTTTTCCAATTTCCACCGACATAAACCCTCTTTTTTCTATATTTTTTGGCAGCTAAGCCCCATAATCAATTGCCTAACAATTGCCTATTGGCAACAAAACAAAAACTTTATATTACAAAATTATTTTACTTAATAATTACCTGCCCACATAAAGAGGAGGCCAATTGCTTTTATATACGACATATATATATTATGTATTAAAAAAAAAACTTTTATAAAGCGGTGATTTGGGGAGAAGGTTATTAAACTTGTATTTGTTGAAATTTTCTAGTTTTGATTTATTTTTTTTTTACTTTTTACATTCTGATTTATACTGTATTTTAACTTCTTTTTTCCCGGTAATTTTCTTTTACCATGAAGGTTATGTTAGAAGTTAATAACGGGTGTTTGTTTTTAGGCTTCTTTAGAAACCTTTTTTTTTAGTTTTCCTAATTTTCAGGTTATAAGTTCTTATTATGGATGGTAACGAGAGTGTATGAGATGCAAAGTTTGAAAGTTTTTGAACATACCATTTACATGATATTTCGAAATATGGATAATTACAGTTATTTCCTTTCAAAGTTTAATTTATGCCCATATCCTCTATCATTTGAATAATTATAAAAAAAATTCTTTTTAGTGATCAATGTTTATATTTGGCCGTCAAAAATATGAAATTATTCTTACATTCATATAATTTTTGCATGAGTATAAAGTTCTTTATAAATAAGTGAGGATATTATAATAATTTTATCACTGAAAAACTATTGGAGGTTAGTCAGAAAGGAGTATTTTTTACATAATATAAATTGGAGAAGAAATAATAGTAATTATCAAAGCTAAAAGAGGTGCGGACGTAATTAAACAAATCTCGATGAGAGATAAGTATAATTATTCCTTTGAAATATTTAATTTTTTAACTTCTATCACTATTTAATTCCACTTAGATGATATTCTAATGTGACCTTCATAGTTTGCAAAAAAACTTTGACAACCGTCATCTTTTTTCAATTCCCTATTGTGAGTTTATCTTTTTTACTTTTTTTAGTGGTTTCACATGTTCTGATCTGGTTTTGGTAACTAAAATAAGATTTTTTATACCAACGATTAAGACCACAAAAAACAAAAATTTAATAAAAATAATAATAATATACAAAACTAATTAAATAATACATAAAATTAATAATAATCAATGAATTAAATAATATATAATAATAAATAAATGAATAAATAAAAAATATTTAAAAATAAAATAAAAATAATGAATAATAAACAAAATGAATTAAATAATACATAATAATAAATAAATGAATAAATAATAAATTAATAAAATATATTTCGAAATAATTAAAAATGAATAAATAATAATAATAAATTAAATAAAACATATTTAAAAATAAAATAAAAATAATGAATAATAAACAAAATGAATTAAATAATACATAATAATAAAAATGAATATAATAATAATAAATAAATCTAATAAATAATAAAATATTTAAAAATAATTAAAAATTAATAAATAATAATAAGAAATTAATAATATAAATAAGAAATTAAATAAAACATATTTAAAAATAAAATTAAAACAATGAATAATAAACAAAATGAATTAAATAATACATAATAATACAAATGAATATAATAATAATAAATAATAAAATATATTTAAAAATAATTAAAAATTAATAAATTATAATAATAAATTAATAATATAAATAAGAAATTAAATAAAACATATTTAAAAATAAAATTAAAACAATGAATAATAAACAAAATGAATTAAATAATACATAATAATAAAAATGAATATAATAATAATAAATTAATGTAATAAATAATAAATTAATAAAATATATTTAAAAATAATTAAAAATTAATAAATAATAATAAGAAATTAATAATATAAATAAGAAATTAAATAAAACATATTTAAAAATAAAATTAAAATAATGAATAATAAACAAAATGAATTAAATAATACATAATAATAATAAAAATGAATTAATAAATTAATGAATAAATAATAAATTAATAAAATATATTTATAAATAATTTAAAATGAATAAATAATATTAATAAATTAATAATATAAATAAATAATGAAATAATAATAAATTAAATGAATTAAATAATGAAATAATAGTAAATAAATTGAATTAAATAATTAAATAATAATAAATAAATGAATAGAATATATTTATAAGTTAATATATAAATGAATAAATAATAAAATAATTAATAAAATAATAAAATATATTTATAAATAAATAATAATAATAAAGTAAATAATACATAAAAATAATAAATGAATTTTATAATAAATAATAAATAATTTTATTTTTTAAAGCAAAAGGATGATACCAAATCGCTTTACCAAATATGGTCTGGTTCAATGTTTGTGAGACTGTGACCATCAGACCAGACCATTTACTAAACAGATTTATAAGTTCAGGATCTAAACAAGTCCGACCAAACCATACCGGACCAGACAAAACCTCCTACCAAACATGGCCTTATACTTATTTCAACAAAAAATTTGGTCTAATAACTAAAGGATTATACGAGTTATAAAATAATCACATCTCAAGAAATATGTATAGAATTTTCCAATACTGCAAGGGCCTAGATGAAATTAACCCTTTAAAGAATTATATATATGGTAATAAAAGTCAACCAACAACAAATTAAATAAAATTGACAACAAAATGAATGAGAATGGAATGAATATCTATTTTTCAACACTTAAATTTTTTCTTTCATTAATGATTATGAAATAGCATTTACAAATTAACTAACAATGTGTTTAAATGCATACTTATTAAATTTTGCTGCCATGGGAATTAGTACGAATCCTTAAAATTGATTATTTCCCCTTCTGGTCTATTTTTATATAAAACATATAGAAAATAAAAAATAATATATACAAATATAAATATATACACAAAAAGGATCTTATGCCGTATTAATATATGAATTGTTGTCAATAATAATAATGAAATTGAAATTATTCTCTCTTTGCTATCGTTGCACCGACTATTACAGAGGTATGCAGTGGAGCTTACACACGAGCCCTTGTGATAAATGTTTATGTGAGTATTGGTATAACACATAACCCGAAGAAATTATTTTTCTTAATATTTTTTTTAGTATATATACTTATTAGTATTTCTGAGATATAATTTAGTAAGATACTTGATTGATGTTTTTCGATAATTTTATTTTTATCTTTCATTATTAACAAAACAGTGTTGAAATGCTATCATATTTAAAAAATTACTAATCACAATAATTAAATTGTTATTATTTTCCTCACTTTCATTGCACCAACTACTTACAAAAGTATGGAGAGTAGAGCTTACACATTAGCCATTGTGTGGGCTCCAACACATTTTTCTGTGAGTATTGGTACAAGAATTACTTTGTCTTAATAATTATACTAGTTTTGAACGTTGATACATATTTACTAATGAATAAAGACTTAAATGACTAAATGTACAAGAACTAGGTGTGAGATATCTTTTAACCTAATTAGAGACTTGAATGTTGTTTTTCAACAATTTTATGTTGTTCCTTCATTAAAAAATTAAAAAAAAGGTGTTGAAAAATGAACTAATCACACATATGAGCAGTGAATCAAATTTACAAGTTTTATTGTATAGATTTTTCTTGTATTAATATAAAGGAAAAATAAACAAACTAAAATTAGTATGTCCATACAAAGTTGATAATTCCATTCCTTTTTTCACAAGAGCAGAAGTACAAAAGAAATCACGAGTATTTTCTCATGTTAATAATATGTTGAAGCTAACTTATTTTATGATTGAGATAATAAAATTATCTGATGAAGGAAAAATAAGTTTCTTTTAGTATGTACCTTACGTTTCTTTCCTTCTATTAGAACAACAAGAGATCAAAATATATACTGAGTAATTTCTCGCGTTAATAATTCATTGAAACACTTTTTATAAATTATTAAAATACTAAAATGTAACCTTCTTGTATATTTAGGGATATGTACTGATAACCCCTGCAATTTTATATTAGGTGCGAAAAATTCCCTCAAAAATAAAAATATGTGTATTGGCATGCATAAGTTTCAAAAACGTACGAATATCCTCTTTAGGTTTTGAAAACGTGCGAATACCCCCTGCAGGTTTCGAAAATGTGCCAATACCCCCTGCCAACCTCTTTAATACCCATTTTACCCTTTTGCAAAGACTATTATATCCTTATAATTAAATTAACATTATACCCTTATAATTAAATATATATAAAATTCGAATCAATTTTGAAAATCATATATAAATTTGAAATAAATATATAAAATTCAAAAAAATATATATAAAATTCAAAAAAAATTTATAAATTTGAAATAATTTATAAAATTCGAAAACAAATATATAAATTTTTTTTTCGAATTTTATATATATATTTTTTTGAAATTTATAAATTATTTCAAATTTTATATATATTTTTTGAATTTTATATATTTGTTTCGAATTTTATATGTTTTTTTAAAAATCTATATATATTTTTTGAATTTTATATGTTTTTTTAGAAATTTATATTTTTTTTGAAATTTATATACTAAGGGCATATATGTCATTTTACACGAAATATGATCAATTCACACAAAAATAAAAGGTTAGGGGATTTATCAAACCATAGGGAATTATAACTTATACACACCTATGTGTATATCATAGGGGTTAAACACTCGCCAACCTATAATATATATACACACATATATATTTGAATGAACGTAATTTACTAGACAAGGAAGGAAGAAATAATGAAACAAAATTTTTTAAAAAAATCCAACCCTAAGTTAGGGGGCATGTATTTAGTACCAGGGTATATATAACTCCAATCAATTAGTGAAAGTCCTGAAGGATGTGCAAAATAATCTTTTGCATGTAAAATGCACCTTATTACTATATTATTAGGTGGCAGGGTGGGTCCTGAAATCTCAAAAATGCGTAGAAGCCCTAGGCGATATGAAATGTAAGGCCCCTTATACATAAGACTTCACGAATTTAAAAAGTTAATTAGATTTGTGCTCTTTTTTCAGTATCAATAAACTTACCGGAAAAAATGATAATTGTGAAAAAAATATATTAAATATACTAATATTTAAAAATTTGAAAACAACCTCTATCTTGGTGTTTTCATGTAAAGTTATTGTTGTGTGTCTGAATGCGACAGTCGCGAAAGCTCAAGTAAGTCACGTGAAAAATTATTATCGTTGAGTGAGTGGGCAGCCGCGAGTGTAGTCGTTAAACGTTGTGCGAATGTTACAAGAATATGATTTGATTTAAATTAGACTTTCGTTTGAAAAAATATAATTTTTTATTTTATTTCTGAGTATATACTAATAGTAATTGAAATATAAAATTTTGGGGTCCTATCTTGTGAAATTGGTTTTGGATTTATTACAAATTGGGCTATTAAATAAATTTAAAAAAAATATTGAGGTTGAGTCCCTAAATTGTATAATTACATTAGGTTTTATTTTGAGTTGAACTGAAAAATTAATTAATTTTCTTAAGGACTATAAAAATATTTAAAAAATTAAATTAAAAATACTAAAAAAATAAATTTTGGGGCCCTTTGGATTGGAGGCCCTCGGCGACCGCCTAGGTCGCCTATGGTCAAGGCCGGCCCTGTTAGGTGGGCTACCAAATGACAAATACCCTATATACTGAATGATTTTATTTTTTTCTAATTTAGAAAACAATAAATAGTGCTAAAGTACATACTACCATTCACTTTTACCATTGTATAATGTATGTAGGGGCGTGCACGGTAATTCAACCAGATTAATGATTTTTTATGTATTAGGGATGATAATTTGTACCGTCCCTTTATTTGAGGAGTTGGGAATGCTTTTTGTTTCGTAGGGGCGAATTTGGTAAAATAAATTCAACTTGTCATGGGTTATGGGGCGGGTACGAATTTTGTTAAATACAGGTCATGACCCGCCCCGCCCCGCCCCGTTTACATTAATTTTATTCTATTGTTCATTTATTATATGTGTAAAACATTTTATGAGTTGTAAATACTTTATTAGTTATTACTCATTCTTTTTTCATGGGGTTCGACATCTAAATCCAAGAAAATACAAGTAACCAAATATATACAAAGAAAAAAGATAAGGCCTGCTTGGTTTGTATTAATGAAAATAAAAAAATTATACAAAAAAATCAATTTTCTGAAAACAGTTTTCTGGAGACTCAATTATAATAATGACTTTTTTCAGATAACTCATTTTTATTGTTCTTAGGTTTCGTTTGGTATGAGAGATTTGAAAGGATTTGGAAAGAAAAGAAAAGAACGGATAATAGTATATGTGTTTAGGTTGACATTTTGAAAAGAAAATAAATGATTTGGAGGGATAAACTTATAACTACAAAACCCTTGGTTCTTATCCCTCCAAAAATGAGAAAATTTGGAGAGAAATGATAGCAACTTCAGTAATAATTTTAAGATGACAAAACTACCCTCTATATTTAAAAGAACAACTTTATTAATTAATGCTTCGTTTGGTATGAAGGATTTTGAGTGATTTGGAAAGAAAAGAAAAGAAAGGATAGGGAGTTGTGTGTTTGGGTTCTCACTTATAAGAGAAAAAAAATGATTTGAAGATATTTGTAAGGATAGTTTATCCCTCCAAATCCTTCACTTATTATTCTTCCAAAAGTGAAAAGATTTGAAAAGAAATGATAGTAAGTTAAGTATAATTTTTAAAATGCCAAAAATAGCCTCAACATTTTAGAACACATAATTGAATTAAAAGGGTAATAATGTAAATGAATTATAATACTATATTTTCTTTTCCCTACTTTAATCTTACCAAACACGAATATTATCATTTCTTTTATTTTCTTTCTTAATTTATCCAAACATGCATAAATACAAATTTAAGTTATTATTTTTTTCTCTCATAACTAATGTTATCATTTCTTTTCTTTTTTTCTCTTGCCCATCCAAACAAAGCCTAAAAGATATAATAGTAATTTGATTATTATCTTCTCTTTTTTCTCATTTAACTTATCCAAACAAGAATGATAACATTTCTTTTCTTTTCCTTCATAATATATCCAAACATAAATTTAACATATTGTTATCCTTTTTTTTTTTTTCTTTTCTCTCATAACTAATGTTATCATTTCTTTTATTTTCTCCCATTCCTATCTAAACGAAACCTTAGAAAACAGTTTTATGTGTCTCATAATTTTCAGATATACAAACCGAGCATGTCCATAGTGTTCGATTGTCCGATGATTTGAAAGAAGTTGTTAGTTTTTTCTTGTCAAATTCTTTTATATATGATAAAGATGACATTTTGAATTAAGTGCTAATGGGGCGGGGCAGACACATGTATAATAAACTGTTAATAGGACGGGCATAGTTTATGAAACAACAACCCATCAAAAACCTGTGAAGGATATGGTATTTTAAAAAATTAAACGGGGCTGGAATGGATATAGGCAAACTCGTTTCGTACCCGCCCCATTGTCATCCCTAATATGAATATAGGTGTAATACAAGATAGAAAACGGGATATGACAATTTTTTTAAAATGATACCTATATTGTTGGAGAATGTTATTTAAGACTGATTAAAGCCTTGAATCACTTAATGATATATTGACGGGAGTGATTCTAGGAATCTTCATTGATATTGTTTTCATATTTCTTATATTATTTCACCTATAAATAGAGATGATGATTGTAATGAAAATAAAAAGAGAATGTAATGAAAGAGATGCACGGTCGGCCCTGAAATCACTAAAAACATTTGAGGCCCTAGGCGATATTTAATATGAGGCCCTTCATACAAAAATTACTAGAACAAAATTTTTCATTAAAATATATTGTATATTAATACGAAAAAACAAAGAAAATACATCAGGTCTTGGTGTTTTATAAAGAGCACAATCTCGTTTAGATGAAAAAGAAATATGCAACAAACGTAGTCACAAAACTCAAAATACAACTTCATATCAAAGTAAAAATGACCGTCTTGCATTTTGAGCAGTAAAATTATCAATTAAAGTGCCACAATCAAGCTTTTCCAACATGTCTTTTTCAATAGATATCATAGCCAAATCATTCAATCTCTCTTGAGACATCGTCGACCGTAGATAAGATTTAATCAACTTTAGCTTTGAAAAACTTATTTCAGCAGATGCAACTGTAACTGGGATTGTCAATAATACTCTATATGCAATCCAAACATTTGGAAAACAATAGCCTAGCCTTTTAATAAATTCCAAAACCTTAATTGCCTTTTTCGTTTCTCTTGGTAAAACATTTTTCAAGAGTTAGCAATTCTAAAAATAAATATGTCCCATCAATATCAGAAATCATGTCATGTTACAAGATATCTTCAAGGTTATGACATGAACACTTCAAACTGTCATTATCTGCAGACTTTAATCTCTCCAAATTAAACAAAAATCCAAAAGAAACATCATATTGTTGAAATTGTTCAAATCGGTTATTAAGAGAATAAAAAGTTTGATCAATTATAAAGAGGAAGTAGTTAACTTTAAACGAGTCTTCGGCCGATTGTGTCATCTCATCATTGACATTCTCATCAAATTGTTTATTTCTACGAATGACACATTTTTCACGGAATAAAGGTTTAACTTTCATTTCAATTGCAATTTTTTTAGCCTCATCATGGCAAATTCAAATCCACTTTCTCTATACATTTCAAAAAATTGAATGAGTCATCTTAGGAGATTTATGGGAACATCAATCTGCATATCCTCTGTTTGCATGATTTTACTTACTTTGTTAACTGCATTCAATACATCAAACCAAATAACCATGCCAAACAAGAACTCAAAATTCTCAATTTCATGTGTCGCTAAGCTCTCGGCATCACCTTTTGTTTTGGGGTCTTCACTAGTATATATTATATATATACATACATACATAATATATCATATGATTTACTAAATGATATATATATATATATACATACAGTTACGAAATAACAAATGTAACACATAATATGCAATACAAAAATTCTTGATGAAAATGAAAAGAAAACAAACCTCAATCAAGCACCAGAGCAACAACAGAGCTAAAAGAGAAATTGGTTTTGAACTTTTGGCACATCAATCAAGCAGCCACCCACCTAAAGCTAAAAGAAACGAAGTGGTATAAACTATAAAATTCATTGTTCAAGAAAGAGAAATTGACGTGAAATTGATATTGGTCATAACCCTAAAACTAAGTTAGCTTTGGGCCAGTTTCAAATTTAGAGTTATGTTTATGAATTGGGTCCTAACCTTAAAACTAAATTAGCTTTGGGCCATTTTTGAATTTAGAGTTAGGTTTATGAATTAGGTATTTATTTCTTATTGGGCTAGAACTGATATTATAATGTTGGGCCTATACTACTAATGGAGATTTTTTTTTTTTTAGGCCCCCCTTGGACCTGAGGCCCAAGGCGGCCGCCTGACCCGCCTTATGTCAGGGTCGGGCCTGAAGAGATGTAGCCCTCTGGGCTTTGTGTGTCGTGGTTCAAACCGCGTATATTTGTTATTTTTCTTTCTTCGTTATCTCTCTTTAAATTATTCAAATATTCAACATGGTATTAGAATAGATTTACCATTATACTTTTTCTATACACAATACTTGTTTTGGATAAACTCGTTTTAGATCTTCAGATCAACTTGTCTTGGATCTTTGGATCAACTCTTCTTGGATATTTGGATCAGTTTGTCTTGAATCTTTGGATTTACTCATCTCATACTTCGTACAACTTCATTTTTCAGTTTCACGTTGGACACGTTAAAATCTCCGTATATCAATTTGAGGGGGGCTGTTGGAGAAATTTATATAAGAGTGATTGAAGCCTTGAATCATTCATTGACATATTAACGGGAGTGATTCATGAAGTGATTATAGGAATCTCCATTGATATTGTTTCCATATTTATTATATTATTTCACTTATAAATAGAGATGATGATTTTAATGAAAATCAAGAGAGAATGTAATAAAAGAAATGTAACCCTCTGGGCTTTGTGTGTCGTGGTTCAATTATTCTTCCTTCGTTATCTCTCTTCAAATTATTCAAATATTCAACATATACAACATGATACTATAAAAACGTAAAAATAATGTATTTTGAAATATTAAAAATTTATCATCACATATGATTCGTTTGGTTGAAGGAATGAAAAAAATGGATGGAAGGAAGAGTGGGAGAGATGAATGCATCTTTATGTCACATTTGGTTGGAGGGAAGGAAAAAGATGAAAGAGATAAGGATGGACGAAACATCCATCCCTTCTTAACATTTTTCAATCCTGTTAAATGTGAATGGACGGGGACAGAGAAAATAATTAACTTATCTCAAACTATAGAATTTGATATTTCTAGCATTCCTAATAATTTGCTTATACACTATATTATCCATAGTGAACCCATATTTATAATTTAAGGGTTATTTCCACTTTTACCCTCTCGAAGTTGAATATTTCCACTTTAATCTTTTTGGGTTGGTAAAATTACCTACTTATCCCTAAATATTATATATTTTTTGGTTATTCCCACAAATACCCCATCGCAATTGCCTTATTATCATATAGACCCTCTCAAATTTGAATATTCCTACACATAACCCCTTGTATTTGAATTTTGTCCCACTTTTTCCCCCTTCGTGTTCATGTCGTTTAGATATGTCGTTAGTTTGGTGATGTCAGTCACTAACCACTCTATAAATAATCCATAATGCCCTCATATGGTATGTTCTCATTACCTTAATGCCCTTTGGCTTAGTCCTCTCCCCCTTCACCTCTTCCTAATCTCTCAATCCTCTTCCTCACCATCCCGCCAATTGATCAACCTCATTTTCCCAAAACATTACCTTGGGTTATATGTAATCAAATTCATTCTCTGAAGGAGTGAGAAAGAGGGGGCTGTTTGGGAGGAAAGTACTATCGATGAGATTAGAATATTGCTTATTCTGGGCGTTAAACAACCCGATGTTAGTCTCTTTATTACATTATTTTAGTATTTTTACCCGAGTTGTGTGTTTAAGCATGTTATAGGGGCTTTTAATGAGAATATGAGTTAATTCTGGAGTTTTAGCAAAATGTCTTATTTGAAATGATATTTAGAAGAATAAGAGCACTCAATTTAGAGCAAGGTATAAGTCAGCTTTGAGCAGAGTGCAAGTCATCAAAACAATAAATAATCAAAATTCAGAAGTTACCGAACGATCGGGATCTTGGCGATCGATCGGCCGTGTCAATGCCTTGAAATTTGTGCGAAATCATAATATATTATTTCGCTCCTTGTGCAAGTAAAAACGAAGGGCGATTTGGTCAATTCAGTTGTTACTTGGTCCTCACACCAAGTTAACTTGGAGTGCAAACAAAGATATGCCATGATTACACCAATTTTTGTTTATGAATATGTGAAGCTACATGAAGAAATGATCAAGCTTTCATTCAGTGAATACACAAAATACAGAAATCTCTCTATAGAGAGAATATTCTTCTCAAGAACCCAAGAACAGATTGACCCAATCATGGAGATGATCTCTACATTAATGATGCATTCTTCTCCCTCCATGAGTGACTAAGGCGACATCCAGGGTTTCCAACGAAACCCTATCTGAGTAATGTAGAACTTTAATTATTTTTATTGCAAATATGAGAAACTAAAGAGCACTCATATGATGATTATGTAGTTATAGAACAAACTTAATACATAAATAAGATTCTTTGTTGATTCTCTTATTGTCTTATATTGAATTAATGATTAATTTTGAACAACTATGTTTTATCACTAGAAGCTGGTCCTCCGAATGTTTAATAATGGTTCTTAATTTACATGCTAAGAGAATATGATATAGACATGCTTTTAATTTAATGTTTTAGGAGTAGATGTAGAACAAATGCATGCAGTAATCATGCTTTCATCTAAGATGGGTTGTAGCGAATCAGACCGATTGCATCTCTTTGGGATTTAGGCAACCGCTTGTAGCATTACTAATTTGATTCATGTGAGCTGTATCCCCCTCTTGCAATTTAATGATTAAATGACTATATTATTAGGCTAGTGGTGAAGTTGAAAGAAAACCTTAGACTTGTTTATCTTGAATTCACCAAAACAATTATTTAATTATTTCTTTTATGTTTAATAGATTATAAACAACAAACCAATCAAACTATTTTTAATATAATTCAAATTACTAAGTTGTGATTATTTGAAGCACGACTTGATCTCAGTGGTTCGATAACCCTCTTTACCTAACTATACTATATACTACTCACGTACTTGCGATTGAGAGGTAAAACTAGATCATGTTAATTCACTATATTTAACACTTTTATTTTCACATGACCTGAACCGATCAACTATACCTCTATCTCTTTATATATATACATCCCCTTCACAAAACCCTAATCCTAATTTTTATCCTCTATGCACAAATTCACACAAATACATACACTAAAATACATATATATAACCCTGAGCGGGTTGACCCAGTTGGAAAATACTTGGGACTTGGTGCTTCAAGAAGGATGATGTCTCATATTTGATTCCTACTAGGTGTAAACAATTCGTTAGGACCACGACCGCTGACATAGTCCGAGTTTTACCCGATTCGTGTTGGGGGTTCGTCTTGCATGAATCTCGTGAATTAGTCGAGGTATGCGTAAACTGACCCGGACATCACGATTATAAAAAAAAATACACACATATATATATATATATATATATTTGGATAAATTTCAACAATACCGACATCTTGCTATAAGCCCAATAACTTATCATAAGAAAATGTGTGCAATGAAGGAAACATACAGTCTTCAAGTTCCAGAAAAAAGATAAACAAAGGTCTGTTAGTATGACTATACATCGGTTTCCTCTTCAGAAATCCACAATATCATATTGAGTGCAATTAAAAAAGAAATATAGCCTTTAAGTTCATGATACCAGACAAACAATGGTCTGGTAGTGTGACTATTATTCTAAAACAAGGTAGAATTTTACAACTTCAAGTTTATAAACAAAAAGTCAGAAACCGGTGCTTTAGTAGATCCCCGTAAGTTTTATTTTGGTCCCTTTTAGAATCAAATTCAAATCTATCCAAATATATATATATATATATATGTTTTTTAGTGTGTGAATTTGTGAATATATGAAAAAAATTATAGTTAGGGTTTTGCCTCTCACTTTCCTTGCCCCATAACACTTGCTTTAAACCCGCCACCACCACTCTCTCCCATTACAAATCACAACCCAATTCTCTTTTCAATCCCACCACCAATTTCTTTCAGACCCATCTCAGAAAAACTAAAAAACCACCATGGCACAGTCTTCATCTTCAACATTTTTGCCAGCAAAGTATGGTGGAATTGAAACACAATGAATTATTATTATTTTTTTCAAATATTATATTAAGGGGCAAAGTAATAATTTCTCATAAAATGTTAATGAATCTAACCCTTGCCTTAAGGGTCCGTGTGAAAATATTCAAATTTGAGGGGGTCTGTATGAAAATAAGGCAATTGCGAGGGGACGTTTGTGGGAATAATTCTATATTTTTTTAAAAAAATTATTTTATGAGGGCAAACTAGACATTTTACATAGTGGTCAATAGGGTAAGGGGGTTTAAGTGTGACAAAATTCAAATTCAAAGGAGTGAAAGTGAAAATATTCAATTTTAAAAGAATCAAAGTGAGATTAAGACAAACCTCAAGGGTGAAAATAAAAATAACCCTAATTTTAATATAAAACTTATCAAACCCTTCATTCCCACCAATAAAAAAAATAAAGTATTACTACATTCATGATTCATGGTTTATATGATTGATCAATCAAACACAAAGTAGGAGAGATAAAATTTCTTCCCCTAAGAATCTAAGATGTATCATCCATCCATCTAGCTCTACTTTTCATCCATTTTTTTATCCCTCAAACCAAACAAAACATTAGAAAAGGAATCATGTCTCTTTGGTTAAAGAAATTTTGTGAATCTAAACATTATCGGTAATAAAACATGTGAAAAATATGTTACAAAGTATATGAGAAGTTTACATTGTATAAATATTTAAAAAATGTGTTGCTAATTAAAAAATAATTAAAATTATGAATGACTTTTAAGAAGTTTCAGATCCATATCCACAATTATCTAAAGAACATAAACATTTGCCACATATTCAATACTTTCCCTCTTAAAATTTATGAGAGGTTAACATGGTTATAATAAAATTGAAACTTCTTACACTAAAATTAATTCGAGCGGATTGACCTAGTTGACAAAGATTAAGGATTTGGTGCCTCAAGAAGCATGAAGTCTCATATTCGACTCCAGTTAGGAGCAAATAATTCGTTAGAACCACGATCACGGACATTATCCGAACTTTACCCAATTCATGTGAGGTCTTAAAAATACTGAATGAGCTTTATTTTTATATGCATTCACTCCAAATATACCATTTAAATTGTATAATTTAAACCTAACTCGAGGTTATTTTAAGTCAATAAATTCAAAATTATTTATTACTACTAGTGATTAACGTGGACTGTCCTAGTCATCTTATATTCGATCTATTAATCTAATTTATTTTTCATTTTTAATATTTTAGCAATATCTACTCCATTCATAACAAAAAATATCCGAAGTCTCTCCGCCCACAAGATGCCCCAAAACCGTTGAATCACGCGTCGAGTAGTGGGTCCAACCACACTTGATCTCAACCACGAACTCGACTCATCACAGCCGTTCATTTCAACTCTTTTGACTCTGACACGTATGACCGTTACTTCACAAAACTCAGTGTATATATATTTACACGCTCCATCAAATATCGTGTAAGCAACGCAAAACATACATCCTCGATCTAACAAAACCGCGTTGTTCATGCAGATCCGTAGCGCGTGAAATATACTCATGTCCCCGCGAGAAACGGAAAAGACAAGAAACAAGGGTTTGTTTTCTTGTTTGCATTTTCGTAATTTTTGCAACTTTAAGGCCCCATTATAAGTACTCGTCTCAGCGAAGACCCAAAAACGAACTTCTCTCCCACGAAAGAACACTCACTCTAAATGCTATAGAGATAGAGAGAGAAAGTACCAAGTACTGCAAAAAATCTATCAACAAACCCCAATCTGTACGTTGTAGCCTTCAAAGATTCAAATCTCAATCGCTCTCTTTCTCTCTCACACACTCGCACTCTGAGTGTGTGTAAAGGTACGTTTGAATTTCTCTGCACCTCTTCAATTCTTGGTTCAGTAAGTCCGTAATGTGTCTGTGCCCATATATATAAATATATATGTGTATATGTATATGTAGAGAGAGAGAAAGTTGTGCATGTGGGTAGATAGGGATTTATGTGTGGTTTGAGGGTTTGATGGGGAAAGGAAGACCAAGAGCGGTAGAGAAAGGGGTATTAGGGCCAAGTTCTAGTGTATCAACACCTGGGTCATTGATTGTACCACCTGGGCCTGTGTATTACCCCACTGAAGATGAATTTAAGGACCCTTTGGAATTTATTTACAAGATCAGGCCAGAGGCTGAGCCATATGGGATTTGTAAAATTGTTCCACCCAAGAATTGGAAACCCCCTTTTGCCCTAGATTTAGATAAGTTCACGTTTCCCACAAAAACACAAGCCATTCATCAGTTACAGGTTCGGCCTCCCGCCTGCGATTCTAAGACGTTTGAGTTAGAGTATGCTAGGTTTTTAGAGGAACATTGTGGTAGGAAGGTGAAGAAGAAGGTAGTTTTTGAAGGGGGGGAATTAAATCTCTGTAAACTATTTAATGCCGCAAAGCGGTATGGGGGTTATGATAAGGTTGTAGAGGGAAAGAAGTGGGGGGAGGTTTTTCGGTTTGTGAGGTCAACCGGGAAGATTTCGGAATGTGCAAAGCATGTATTATGTCAGTTGTACCGCGAGCATTTGTACGATTATGAGAATTATTATAATCAGTTGAATCAAGAGAAACCTAAGAGTGGTAAAAAAGAAATGCATGTTGAGAGGAACAGTGAACCCGAATTTGTTTCTTCAAGTTTTAAAAGAAGGCGAAAGAATATAGAAGGTGAGACAGTTAAAGCATGTAAGATAGATGAGAAGGAGGAAGTGCTTGATCAGATGTGTGAACAATGTAGAAGTGGGTTGCATGGGGAAGTAATGCTATTGTGTGATCGGTGTAATAGGGGGTGGCATATTTATTGTTTGTCACCACCTTTAAAGCGGATCCCTCCTGGTAATTGGTATTGTTTGGAATGTTTAAATTCTGATAAAGATAGTTTTGGTTTTGTGCCTGGGAAGCATTTCTCGTTGGAAGCTTTTCGGCGTGTTGCTGACCGAGCCAAGAAGAAATGGTTTGGCTCAACATTAACCTCACGGGTGATATTGGAGAAAAAGTTCTGGGAAATTGTGGAGGGTTCGGTTGGTGAGGTTGAGGTTATGTATGGTAGTGACCTGGATACTTCTATATATGGGAGTGGGTTTCCCCGTATCAATGACCAAAGGCCACCATCAGTAGAGTCCGAGGTATGGGATACATATTGTGCAAGCCCATGGAATATCAATAACTTGCCCATGCTACAAGGCTCAATGCTTCGGGCTGTTCCTGATAGCATTGCTGGTGTTATGGTGCCTTGGCTCTACATTGGGATGCTTTTCTCGTCCTTCTGCTGGCATTTTGAAGATCACTGTTTTTATTCAATGAACTATCTTCACTGGTATGTGTCTTCATATCAGATTTATCTTGGAGTTCATTCATCTTTTTTTGTTGTAATTTCTCTATTACGCCCGCACATATATGCACTTGGCATCTTCATTTTCTGGATAATTGAAAAGAGGAAGAAGCCCAAGTTCATGCATGAAGTAAGCCCAAGGTATTAGGTTTGTAGAACAATTGTACTTAGCTGGACAGTATGAATCTAAATGAAAGTGAAATTCTTGGGTTGAGCCTCGGTGACGCCTCACTGAAAACTTCAATTGCATAATGCCTCACTTAAGCAGGGCTAGACATTGTTTTCACTTTCATGACCCTTCTCTCCAATATGTTAGGCATGTGCCCCTCATATTCTTTTAATCAAACAATTGCCAAAATAATTCAACATTTCTTGTTGGTTGACAAATTTGAATTGCTGTATTCCTCTTCTCAATTAATATACTTCTTAAGGAATAGAGTAGTAGAATTGTTAAATGATTTTCTTATTATATTGTAATTTTGTACTCTTTGCGTGTCATAACCTCATTTGGATTTTCTTATTATATTGTAATTTTGTACTCTTTGCGTCTCATTACCTCATTTGGTTTCAGGGGAGAACCAAAATGTTGGTACAGTGTCCCCGGTAGTAAAGCCTCTGCTTTTGAGAAGGTAATTATCATCAGTTTCTAAGTCTCACTTCCTGATTTAAGCCTGTGCTTTGTCCTTGATTGGATTGTTGACTAAGTTCTTTGATTTGTTTGATGGTCAATAATTGCTTATAGGAAATTTCCCCTCCAGTTCTTTTTGTGGAGAGTGATATATTTTGAAGGAACTTGGTGAAATTAGTGCTTGTTTGCTTCTACTTGAATAAAAATAGTCATAGATCCTAGCTTTGGTGACATCTACATCATAGAAGTAGGAGTCCACATAGTCACAGTTCCAAGCTTAATTGGAACCAAACCGATCTCAACGACTGAATTTTTTTGGAACCAGGACCATTAGGCTTGAAAACTGAACTGCCCTAAACTGTGAATCTGTGATAGACCGGTTCGGTTTGGTTCCAAACCACAATTCTTTTTTCATTTTTTTCCTGCTCCAACCTTTCAAAAGAATTATGTAATTAGTCAATCATTCATTACCAACTATGTAGATTGGACTTATTAGAGCTAATACAAATTTATACAATACACCAGTAATAATAAACTTCTCAATCAATTTATAGAATATATGTATAATTTAAAAGCAAATTAGCTAGTACTATATTTTTTAGAAACAAATATGAAATTTAGATGTAAACACTATTTGACAGTTGTCTCATCTTTGTGTGTAGATTAAAAAACATATTATTTTGCACTAATATATAGAGTTATCTTTGTAAAATATGTCATGTTATTGTTTATTAATATTTCAGTAGAGATAAATATATTTAGTTTAGATTTGGTTTGGTCCCGTTATGTTCTAATGGACCTAGAATTGGGATCGGATCGTAAATTAATGGTTTTGTGCTCAACAAGCTCTAAGGTTTCATCATGCATTGACGCCTTTCTGTTCCTTCTGATCTCTTTTTGCTATAATCTGACCCTGATTTGAGACGGTTATAATCGAGCTCTAAGGTTTCATTATGCATTGATGCCTTCTATGTTCTCATTGAACTTGGAGGCTCGGACCCTAACTAGAAGTAGTCAGGGCGCTAATTTTCTTTTACATGCTGCGATGTTCTACTGAATTTTATCCAGTTTAATTTTTAAAATGTCCCATATCTTTCTGCGATAATTCACCCTTTCCTTTATCCTGTAAACTCCTCACATTTCTTCTTGAGAAACCACCGCTGAAGCCAATAGATGGTCTTTTATGTATAAGAATACTCTATTGATAGAAAACATGCTAGAATATTTTCTATGTTCGTTTAGGGTTTGGTTCAGTTTCCTAGAAACGGTTCTCAAGAAGTCAAAACAGAGACTGATCTTTTAAAACAGTCCCTTTTTTGTTTGTTTTTTTCTATTGAGTTTTCCTGATTTTCGGAAAATTCTTCTCAGAAATCTGACTCTAAGTTTCCATATTTAGTAAGAGTCTATATTCTGGTTGCCATTGTTACATGATCAGACATGAAAATTATCCAAACTCAAGCCTAAATAGTGTGATGTGGTAAATAAAGGACAAAGTGATGACTTGGTCTGTATTGCAGTCTTGTGAGGGCAAGTGTGCAAGAGTTTGTGTCTAGAAAGAATGGACACGTCTTATTATTATCTTTGACATGTTTTATGTTTATGGAGAAATACGATTGCGGTATAACAGACATTTTATTTTGTCTAGATGACAAGATAAGAGAAATAATGCTTGCATGTTGTTCTGCCCCTGTGCAGGTAATGCGAAAGAGTCTACCTGATCTATTTGATGTGCAACCAGATTTGCTCTTTCAGCTTGTCACCATGCTGAATCCATCTGTCTTACAAGAAAATGGTGTTCCAGTCTACAGTATACTGCAGGTTTGATATGCTATGACAGGACCTTATAATTCATGCATGTGTCTTTTTTTTCTTTTTCCAAATGAGTAAACAGACTTGAAATTTCAGGACTAGTGATTGTTTTCATTGTTTGCTGGGAAATATCTGTGATACAGAATAGTGTCCTGATTACTTACACTTCTCATAGAAGTTTCTATAAAGTTTTATTAAGAATTTCATTATATACATATATATTGTTTTAGAACATCATTTTTCACTTAATCTGGTTATGTATGCTATAGCTGCGTTCAAGCCACTAGGTGTGGAAATGTTGGTGCTGAAAGGGGTTCCCAAATATTAATTGGTGTTACTCGCAGGATATAGCCTAGAATTTGTCAGGCTCCCTATCTTTCTTGGATACGGAACAATTATTTGGATAATAACCGATATCTGGAAGCTTACAAATACTCATACTGTTGTCTTCTTCATATTATGTTATTCACTGTTTTCAAAGTTGTTTTCGTACAATCAGAGGTAGCAGCTACTTGTTTGTTTTGCATTCGTCATTTGTGCATGTACCGCGTGTATGGCATTTCCTTATTGAGCTTAGAGGATGTCTAATCCTCCCTCCCCCTCCTCCCCTCCCCTCTAATACTTGGGCTTAAGTGTTTTGATTTGCAAATCCTGTTTGTTTCCTCCTTAATCATGTATTATTTTTAATTATGTGAATTTCAGCAATGTAAGCACCAAAAACCATACACATGACATGTACACACACGTAATGTAGGCTGATATTAGCCTAGCTCATCATAGACACTCTGAGATCCTATAAGCTTAACTTTATGTGCTCACACTATTCTTCTTCTCATTTTCTTATTATTATTTTCCCCTAGTTGTCTTTCCTTCCAAAAGTTTTACTGTTATCTTTATTTTTAGTTATTCTGAATGAGGATCCAAGTGGGACTTGGATTTTCTTGTTGACACCATTTACTGGACCTTCCAATTTTGTCTTAATTTTAAAGAGAATGTCAGGTTTCAGCTTATTTAATGGACAATGAATATGTTGACACCATTTTTTCTTATTCTACTTGATACTATATATGTTTCTACATATTATTTTTTGCATGCTTGTTTACGCCAGGAGCCAGGGAACTTTGTCATCACCTTCCCCAGATCTTTTCACGGAGGTTTCAATTTCGGTGAGCGATTATATTATATATTAACATTGACATGTTCAAGGCTTATAGTACTATGGTGCATAATACTAGGATAGTATAATATGGATGACTTATGTACTCTACTGTCTTACAGGGTTGAATTGTGCAGAGGCGGTCAATTTTGCTCCTGCAGATTGGCTACCTCATGGTGGGGTTGGAGCAGAGCTATATCAGCTGTATCACAAAACTGCTGTTTTATCCCATGAGGAGCTTGTTTGTGTGGTAGCAAAGGTTAAAAGTTTTCTTAATCTAACAAAAAAAGCAAATGCTGCAACCCCCCCCCTCCTTCTTCATCCGCTTTGTATACATATTTTCGTTTTAAAGAATTGCTATTAATTTTTTCAAGCGTAGCATCATATGTAAAGATTTATTATGCATCCGCCGCCAGTGCTGCCGTGTCCATTTAATATGTCCCGGTGTCCCTATTCTGTTTTTATACATCTTAGATCCTAAAGTTGTAATACAAGAAGCAGATATGCTTGTAAGCAGCCAGGTCTATGCCGGCCAAGTGTTATATTACGGTTTTTTCAACTCTTCTGAAAGTGTCCATAATTTATTTTAAAGAAAAAATGCTTATTTTTGGACATGTTGTAGTCACTTCTAGGAGATGACTAACAAAGTGTACTTGTCGAGAATCTGAGAATGGAAAAGCCATATGTAATGTTTGTGTAACATTATTCAAAAGTTTGACCAACTTTGGGAAGATATATGACATAGGAAGATTATTCAGTGAACTGGACATGGGAGGATAGAAATCATCAAAATGTTTGTGCTTTTACATATCCAAGTAGACATGTCGCACAGTGCTTGTTAATGAGCATTTTTGGGGTTCAATGGGTCATGCTGCGCTCGACGATGTGCTTGTTTGATAGTTGGCGAGGATGTTATATGGGTGCCCATGCTCGTATTTTATGGAGGGCAACGCCTCTTTGTCTATGGTGGTGTTTGTGGAAAGAATGTAATCAGCGTTGCTTTGAGGGGATGGAATCTTCAATTGGCACGATTAAGGACTTGGTCATTTCTTCTCTTTTTGGGTGGGGAAAGGGCAGATATTGTACATCCCTAGAGGAGAAAATTTATTTTTTGGGATCTTTGGGTCCTTGAGGCTTTTAGCCTTTTGTTTTTGGGTTTCGGGTCCCCTTGGAGCGGTTGATTTATAATATACTTCACTTGTAAAAAAAAAAAAACATATCGAAGTAGACATGTATTTTCTTCATGTCATTAGTGTTGTGAGTGCAAAAACTTTTCGCTCTTGTTCTCTCTCTTTTTCCTACTACAGGAAAGAGAGGTCGTAGTTTATCTTCAGAGGCAATAGTGGGTCTGTGTGAGAGTTGGGTGCCAACATAGGACAAGGCATGAGTGTTGTCTTCTTCAGTTTCTTATAGGCAACTTTCCTCCTCCATAGCTGATTCTTTTAATGTACTGCTCGAGATAGTTTGACTTCTTCTGGATAAGGAGTGTTACCCACCCATTTACTTTAAAAGCTTAAGTTGATAGAGAGGGGTATACCCTCACGGGTGCCAACTTAGGGCAAGGCATGAGTGTTGTCTTCTTCAGTTTCTTATAGGCAACTTTCCTCCTCCATAGCTGATTCTTTGAATCTACTGCCCAAGATAGTTTGACTTCAAAAGGAGTGTTACCCCCCCCTCCATAGCTGATTCTTTGAATCTACTGCCCAAGATAGTTTGACTTCAAAAGGAGTGTTACCCTCATGTGTGGCCTCCAAGGGTGACGGTGAGGTTTGAACACGAGACCACCCATCTACTCTAAAAGTTTAAGTTGATAGAGAGGGTGTAACTTAGGTACTTATATCCTTCAACAAGGAGAGTTTGGAATCTTTGCCCTATGTTCCTTCTAAAGCACTAAGTGATGCATAATACATCTACCACCAAACTAAAGGCTGCAACTTGACAATCCATACTAATTCCATGTCTTCTGACGTGTTGTCATCCCAGAATATGTTTTATGCATCCAATGGAAGATTTGATAAAATTTATGCTGTTCTCTTTCTTCTTATTCCTTATCAATCAATTTTTCAGAATGAAGTTCATTCATCTGTTGGTGTCTGAAATTTAATGGTCTTCTGCTGACGTTGCTACATTTCACGATTTCCTGGAATCACAGATACAGCATTAATGTGCAAATTTAAGAGTGGTGTTACTGCTGTGTCATTATTGTACAGTTTTGAATTACTTTTCTTCTGCTTTATGATTTTAGCTAAGGCGGCCACCCATTATTCCTTTTTAAGTGCTGATAAATTGACAAAATTCTGAACTGATTTTTCTTTCTTTGTTGTCGAAGCTCCATCTTGTCAAGTTGAATCCTGGAGTTAATTATTTAGATTATTACTTGCATTTGCTCTAGTGTTGTTATTTATAAAAAAAGTGAAGAGAATTTATATTAGTGTTGTTATGTTACTTGCAGAGTGATTATGATAGCAAGGCATTACCTTACTTGAGAAAAGAATTGCTTAGAATATATGACAAAGAGAAAAATTGGAGAGCGCGACTTTGGAGAAGTGGCATTGTTAAGTCATCTCCCATGTCACCACGGAAGCACCCTGAATATGTTGGCACTGAAGAGGTAATATCATCGTGCTGTAATACTTTGCTGAAGGTATTAGAATTCTAATCTGTTCATCTGAAGTAATTCATTCTGGTGACTGATATCTCTTGGTGGTTGAAGGATCCCACATGCATTATATGCCATCAGTACTTGTATCTCTCTGCTGTTGTTTGCTGCTGTAGGCCAACTGCTTTTGTGTGTCTACAGGTAAATGATCTTAATAAAATTTCTGTTATAAAAACGTGCACATTGTAATTTCAGTCTAAATTGAATCAAATCTATGATCAATGTTTCACATGCAGATTTGAATTTGTCAATCAAAACTTGGGAAGAAAGAGAAAGGTCCTATATATTAAGTTTGTTTTGGTCATTATAAATATAGGAGGAACACAAAATACACTTCGTCTTGATATTCCTTAAAAGGTTGATTTACCATGCATAAGAACTAAGAAGTAAAAAATTGACTGAAAATGTAGGAACAACTGCACCCAATGATTTTTACATTCAATTTAGGATTAGTATTGTTCAGCGTGCACCTAGATTGTAGGCTCCTTGAGGCACAGACAAGACTTGTGCCCAAGTGTGCACAATTGCACATTTGACAACATTTGCGCCTTTATTATGAAATTTTAATGCTTTAGTACTAATTTTATTTTCCTCATTGCATATTCCATCGTGTGCCTCTACTTCACTCAGGTAGGCGCCTTGCCTTTGGCCTCGTGCCTAGGCTATAGTGGACCTCTAACGCCTTAGTGCGCCTTGAGCCTTCTAATAACACTGTTTAGGATGATGGTAGCTATGGCCTTTGCTTCCATGACCAGTTAGTTATTTTACCTTTTTATGGTGTAAATTTCTCGAACCATATAACGTAGTCCATAAGAAATCTCCCAGCCGCGCTCAGTCTTCCCTTCAATTGAAACATTATACTTTTTGTTATTCCCAAGTAAGTTCTTTCAACTAGTTATATGTATTTTTGTGTTGCAGCACTCGGAACACCTTTGTGAATGCAAAAGCAAAAAACACCGTCTTCTTTATCGTCATACATTGGCAGAATTGTGTGACTTAGTGCTTAAGATGGATAGATATAATTCTGAGGAGGCACCTCAGAATAAAAGCTTGCGAAGTGAACTTTTGTGTTGCAATGAATCTGGTGCTTTGACGAAGAAGGTATAATATATATATTTTTTTCCTGTGATATTTTTTTTAATCTGAGCTTATTATTCCTTTTTGGTTGGAGTTACGATAATCTGTCTAGTCTTGAGTTGTTTGTTAGCAATGTTTTTGGTTCATATCTTGCTTTTTGCTTGGATCGTGCCCAGAATGATGCGGAAACAGTCTGATATACTTTCAAAAATCGAAGTATTATTCTCCAAAGTTTACCTATAGATCTGTGGAGCCGTAATTTTCTTCTGATTTTTAAATTTTGAATTTTGCATCAAATATGTTGCCTTTGTTCACTTCCTGATTGTAAGGTTCGGGAGCCAATGTTTGGATGAGGATTCATGTAAGGTTTGTGATCTGCACCTACAGAAACTGGGCGGGGGGAGGTAGGTTTGTAGGATCTAATTACTAAAATTGATAAATTTTTGAATACGGAACTTGCTTGATGGAGTTTAAGTTATGACCAGAGTAGTCTAAACCCGTCAATTTATTTTAACAAACACACATAAATTGTAAAGCAATGTTGACCAGGGAATTTTAGGTGTAGGCCCTAAGGAGAAAAACTATGGACCCTCATCTAGGCAAAACAAATTCTATTATGTCAGAAATAGAGTACAACTTGGGCTAGCAGACTCTATCCCAAGAATCTTCTAGTTTCCTCTTCATACAGACATCTCAAAACTTTATCTGAAAGTGTGTAGACTGTCCGTCCGTTAGTCAGCATCAACTCCTCAGGAATCTGCTTCTTGAAAGATTATTGGTTCCAAAAATCTAGTACGCAACAGTAGTTGTCAGCACATGAATTTATGTTCTCAAAAGCCGAACATGACAAATGCAAATAGTATAAAATTAAAGATGCATTCTGAAACTCACAAATATTGCATTACTTGAAATAAAAATAAATTAAGGTTCAGTCGAGAACTTGCGAACAACATAATTTCTGTGGTTCTGTTTTTAGTTGCACCGCTTTGGGGTTGCATTGGAATTTCAATGTGATGATAGTTCAGTCTCACCAATGCAATTTCAATTGCATTGTTTGGATGAGTGTTGCAATTGAAGGGTGATTTCCATCCCAATTTAAGTGTTCGGACATCATAGCTTTGGAATTAGATTAAAAAATATAAACACATATATACGTGTATATATACATTGGTAATTATGTATTTACATATCCGTGGGTAGGTATACATATGTATGTAAATATATCTACGAGTATGCATGCATGAATATGTATTGTTAGTGGAGGCGTGTGGCCTCTTGGCTTGGGCCACATGTGTGTAGTAAGCCCAAAAGAATCTCTTCTCTTGTGTAACCTAATTTATCATTATAAATTAAGAGTCTCTCTACCTTGAGTGAGAGACCACGGCTTATTCTAAACAACATGGTATCAGAGCCAGATACCGATTTTTGAGAAACTCTCTTCTCACAAAACCCTAACTCAAATCACCATCCTCCATCCCTAACCCTAACCCTAATCCAAACAAAACCCTAACCCTTGTTTTTTGTGAAATCAGATTCCGCTACGCAGATTAGGTCGGGGATCGAGCTGACTGGTCAGCTCGCAGGGGTTCAGGGGGAATCGCCCTGATAGGTGTGTGCTGGAAGGTACACGGGAAACTGCGGTCTGCCAATGTCTGTTTTAATGAAGATCAACACTGCAGAATTCTAGATCTGCTCTATCAGATGATACGACTGTTCATCTTTCTGTTGCAGAATATTCTCGCTTGCTAGCAAATCAGGCCCCTGCATCCAGGGCTGGCAATTTGTATACGTGGGTCGTGTTGAGATCGTGTCGGGTTGAAATGGGTCGTGTTGAAAAAGACCTAGTTAATATACGTGTCAAATATGCTCAATTCTTAACCCAACCCATTTATTAAACATGTTATTTGTGTCGATCCATGTAACCCGTTTAACCTATTTATTATAATATATTAAATTAAATTTGACACAATCCAACACAAAACGAACTATTTAATCTATTTATCAGCAAAATTAAATTGAATTTGATATGACCTAATAATAACATATTGATATATTTCAACCCATGACCAAAATAAAAATAAAAATAAAAATAAAAATAAATATAACTATAATCGTGAAATACTTTTTTACTTATAAAAAAAATATAACTATAATTGTGTTAAACGGATTGTTTGGGTTACTCGAGTTTGACCTTAACCCAACACTAATATTCTCTGTGTCGTGTTCGAATCGACCCTTATACAGTTTCAACCCTTTTATGGTCAACCCTAACCCTTTTAATTCATGTCGTGTTCGTGTCATGTTACCGTTTTGTGCCTCATTTTGCCGGCTCTGCCTGCATCTACCTCTCTAGTTCAGTCAGACCCTTTTACAACATATGTTTCAGCCTCTTTTCGGACATGGATTGTTGATTCTTGTCCTACTGACCATATGACTGGAACAACAGGTATTTTGCGGGAGTATTCTCCTACATCATTTTGTCCTGATGTGCGTGTCGCTGATGGCTCTTATATACTAGCTCGGAGGATTGGGTCGGCATCACCCACCTCCAATATCACTGTATCATTTGTGATACATTTACCCGCACTTCCATTCAATTTACTATCTGTTAGTGCCCTTACTAGACAACAAAATTGTTGTGTTGTTTTCTCCGGTGCTTCCTGTGAATTCCAGGATCTGTTGACGAACAAGACTATTGGCAGGGGTCGTCGTTTTGTTACCTTTGTGGATGATTTTTATGTATAACATGGTTATATTTAATAAAATCTCGTTCCAAAATATTTTTTATCTTTTGTGCTTTCTATGCTGAAATCAAGAATCAATTTTCTATTTTTGTTCATACTGTACGTAGTGATAATGCTCGTGAGTACTTTTATTCTCCTTTTGTGTCATTTATGACTTAACATGGTATTATTCACCAGTTCTCATGTCCGGATACCCCGCAACAAATTGGTGTTACTGAACGAAAGAATAAACATTTGATGGAAGTTGCTCGAGCTCTTATGTTTCATATGCAGGTTCCAAAGATGTTTTGGGGTGAGGCGGTATTGACAACTACATATCTCATTATCCGGATGCCATCATCGGTTCTTCAGGGGGAGATTCCTCACCGGGTCTTATTCCCTAAACAACCTCTTCACCATCTCCCTCTGCGTATATTTGGCTTCACCTGTTATGTTCGTGATATCATGCCTCATGTTACCAAACTGGATCTGAAATTTCTGCGGTGTATCTTTCTTGGTTATTCTCGTACACAAAAAGGGTATCGGTGCTTTTCACCAGAATTGGGGTGGTTTCTTGTGTCTGCTAATGTAGTTTTCCACGAGTTCTCTCCATTCTCCTCCTTTATGTCGTCCGTTGACCCACCTTTGTCTCCATCTCTTGATCACTTTATGGTGTATGACTTGATTCGGGTCACTTCTGTCCCGTCCACTCCTCCCCTCCAGACATATGTTCGTGGACCGCGTCGGGTGTTTGGTTCTTCTCCCGTAGATGCTCCTGAGCCGGCTGCTGCTACATCTGGTCTCCCGTCTTCAGATCCTCTCGCACCTGCTTCAGATTCAGACTTGGATGTTTCTATTGCTCTCCGGAAGGGTAAACGTGGTTAGGCCAATTATCCTCTTTTTGCTATAGTCTCTTATGCAGGTGTCTCACAGTCATTGCAGGCTTTTATCTCTGCCCTGGATTCTATATCTGTTCCTCAGAATCTCTCAGAGGCTATTTCTTCTCCAGCTTGGTTGACTGCTACGAAAGAGATGTCTGCTCTTGAGTCTAATCAGACATGGGATTTGGTTCCTTTGCCTTTTGGCAAGAAACCTATTGGGTGCAAGTGGGTCTATACCACTAAGATGAATCCAATATGGGACTGTTGCTCGTCTCAAGGCTCGTTTAGTTGCCAAATGTTATGCTCAGACTTATGGTGTTGACTACACCAACGTTCTCGCCTGTTGCTAAATTGGCTTATGTTCGTCTTTTTATTTCTCTTGTTGTTACCTCCGGTTGGCCATTACATCAGATGGATGTCAAAAATGCCTTCCTCCATGGTGATCTTCAAGAGGAAGTCTATTTGGGGCAACATCCCGGGTTTGTTGCTCAGGGGGAGTCCGTGCTTGTTTGTCGTTTGAAAAAATCTCTTTATGGCTTGAAAGAAACAATCTCCATGGGTTTGGTTTGAGCACTTTAGCGAAGTTGTATTGGAATTTGGTCTTCAGAGATTGGGCAAAGATCATTCTGTCTTTTATCGCCATTTCACTGCAGGTAGCATATTTCTGGTTGTCTATGTGGATGATATTATCATTACGGAGGTGGCTAGATGCAAACGTGGGATATATCTTTGCCAGCGAAAATATGCTCTGGATTTTCTACGGGATACAAGAATGATGAATGCTAAACCAAACGATACTTCAATGACTCCAGGGGTCAAGTTATTTATGGAGGATGGTGATGGGTTTCCTGAACCAGATCGGTATCGGCGTCTAGTAGGGAAACTCAATTATCTTGCAGTGACTCGTCCAAATATTGCTTTCTCTATGAGTGTGGTGAGTCAATTCATGTCTAATCCTCGGACTTCACATTGGGATGCCGTGACATATTTTGATATATATTAAAGGAACCCCGAGTCATGGATTACTCTATGGTAATCACAGTCATATGCGGGGGTTGAGGGTTCTCCGATGTTGATTGGGCAGTATCTCCTTATGGTAGGAAATCAACCACTGGATACTGTGTATTTGTAGGTAGTAATCTGGTGTCATGGAAAAGTAAGAACTAAAAAGTAGTGGTCCGTTCAAGTGCTGAACCAGAGTATTGACTGGCGCATGTGACTTATTTGCATCAACTATTACACGAACTTAGTTATCCTTCTTCAGAGCATTCTCAGTTGTGGTGTGATAATCAAGCAACAATACATATTGCGACCAATCCCGTATTTCATTAGCGTATTAAACATATTGCGACCAATCCCGTATTTCATTAGCGTACTAAACATATTGAGGTGGACTGTCACTTTATCAGAGAAAAACTATAGCGTGGGGATATCTTATTGAAGCATGTAAAAACTGGGGATCAACTTGCTGATGTATTTACTAAATCTCTTCCAGGTTCTAGAGTTGAAAATATTTGTAACAACCTGGGCATGATTAATATTTATGCTCCAGTTTGAGGGGGAGTGTTAGTGGAGGTATGTGGCCTCTCAGGCCACATGGGTGTAGTAAGCCCAACATGGTCTTTTCTCTTATGTAACCTAATTTATCATTATAAATTAAGAGTATTTCTACCTTGAGAGACCACAACTTATTCTAAACAACATATATGTATGTATGGATATATGTATCTATGTCTGTTCGTATATATATGTATGTATATGTGGGCATGTATATGAATGTATCTATTTGTGTTTGTATATATGTATGTATGTGTATTACTATATATTGTGTGTGTATATGTCTGTGTGTGTGCATTGTATGTATATATATATATTATGTGTATATTTATGTGTGTGTATGTGTTTGTTTTCATATATGTGTCTATATATCTGTGTGTGTATGTGTGTAGTTAAATACATATTATATATGTCTGTATATATATGTGTATGTGTGTATGTTTATACATGTAAGCTATACATCTTTGTGTATGTATGAATATGAATGTATGTATGCACGTGTACGGGGCCGGCCCTGACCCAAGGCGGTCGCCTAGGGCCTCCGGGCTCGGGGGCCCCAATTTTTTTTTTCTTTTGTATTTTTGTATTTCTATAAATAATATTTTTATAGGACTTAAAAAAAACAATTACTTTTTGGGCCCAATCGAAAACAAAGCTTAATAATACCATAATTTTAAGGGCTCAATTTTTAAATATATATATATATATATATACATAGTTTACTATAAATCCAAGAAGGAAAAAAACTAATTTGTTTAATAATCCAATTCATACTAAATCCTAGTTCAATTTCACAATATAGGGCCCAAAATTTTATATTTCACTTACTATTATTATAGACTCAAAAACAAACAAAACATAACATAAAACAATTGCAATTTTTCAACTCAATGAAACTAAAGTCTAATTAAAATTAAATTATTATTTTGATTATGGCTAGACAATTCTTATTGCACTCATACAATGTTTAGCGAGTACACTTAAGGCTCTTGTGACTACCACAACGACAATAATTTTTCACGCTATTACAATTCGGGCTTTCGTGACTGCCGCACTAATCCAACAATAATAATTTTTCACGACACTACAGAGATGGAGGTTGTTTTCAATTTTTTAAATATTACTGTATTAAAATGTGTTTTTACAATTTTTAAATGCTTTTGAAGCCTTACGTATAAGGGGCCTCACATTTGACCTCGCCTAGGGCCTCTATGTATTTTCCGGATTTCAGGACCGGCCTTGCACGTGTATATATATTTGTGTATTTATATATGTATGTGTCTACATGCATAGATCTATCATGTGCCAAGTGGGGGCGTCTGCCCAAGATGCCCCCACGGATTTTTTTTTGTTAACATAATTAACTATAGGTTTTCCTAAGATTACGAAAATGCAGTTTTTTTCTAAAATTATGAAAATCACTTTATTATCCACTTAAGAATTTTTGCCCCCACTTATTTTTTCAAATTTAAAAGATTGCCTCACATTCATGTTATAATTCTTTCATACAACTCTCATACTCTGACTCTATTTCTTACAATTTTCATCATATATTCACATACCACTGAATTAGTCAATGTGAACAAAAAGTACATCATCTCTTTTTTTTTCCCTTCATTCTATACTGCCCCATATGTATTGTAATTTAAGTAACACAAGGATAATTAAAAACTCAAAGAATCTGTATCTCACACTGGTATATATTAAACACAACTGACACTTATAAAAAGATTCACAAAACTTAAAAGTTTATAATTACTATTTTATTTTGAAGATTTTATTTTTTCATTTTCAACCATGCCCCCCCTCGAAAAAATTCCTGGATGTGGCACTGTGTATCTGTATGTATGCATCAATGCATATGTATTTATGTATCTACGAACATATGTGTGTGTATGTATCTGTATATTTGCATGTATGTGTGTATCTATGTATGGGTATTTATTTTTATGTAGATTAGTGATATGTCTGTATGTAAATAATTCTATTTATGTATGTTTGTGTTTTCGGAAAGATGGAAAGAGATGTTGTTAAATGTATAATTGGGGTGAGTGAGGGTACAGAGAGGTTATTTATGGGATTGAATTTTTGTTTTAAAAAAATTTGTATCTGAAATCACCACTTATTTTGTAGGATTCAATTTGTTGATTTGGAATGTTTGGGATGTAGCGCAATCCCATATCTACATTAGTTTGTAACAACCAAATACTTAAATTTGGAATTGAAGCTTCCAATTCCAACCCTAAAGTAGGGTGCTGCCAAACGGACTCTTATGTGTATTTTCACTGGTATTGTATATATGTACGCATCATAGATGCATAGAGAGAATAGGGTAGGTAGCATTGAAAGCAACCCTGGAAACTACTTGTCTAAAATCTATATCGATGGGTAGATCTGAAGCCCTCTATCGAAGTTTACTGCACCTCAAATTTTCTTAGAACAGAAGTTTGAAGCTTCCAATCCCTACCCTAAAGCCCCCATACCATGCTGCCAAATGGAGTCTATGTGTATTCTCACTGGTATATTTAAGCAGCATAGATACCTAGAGAGAATAGGGTAGGTAGCATTTAAAGCAACCTTGGAAACTACTTCTCTAAAATCTATATCGACTGGTTGATCTGAAGCCCTCTATCGAAGCTCACTGCATCTCAAATGCTTAGAACAGAAGTTTCCAGAAAACTCTTTTACTTCATGTTTTGGAAAAATGAGAGAATCAAATAGGATCAAGATCATGAAATTCTATTAACCCTAAATATGCATGCAGGGACCGTAATTTAGTGAGGGCATCAATATGTTATATCACCTTTTTACCCTTGCATATGAAGGTTACTGAATTACCCGTGAATGTAGCTTTGATTTCCTTCTTCGACCTTAGTGGTATTCAAAGAACTCTATAACTAACTCTTGAAAAACTAACCTAAGCTAGAAATGAAATAAAAACTTACAGTTCCTGTGATCTACAAAATTTGCCAACCTAAGCCCTATTGGCCTAAAATTTCCCTGCCAGAGCTGATCTTTCTCCTTTGAAAAAAGTGGATCATGTGGAAAAGTACATTGGATGGCTTTTTCAACAAGGTCATTAGCCATTCTTTTAAGATAATAATTTCTCAGTAGCTAAAGTCTTGTACATATTATCCAGCATAATGTTGCCATAATCTGCGTAAAAGCTTCTGAAATTAAACCCTTAAAAGTAATTACAGAGAAACAGAAGAAGAAAGTAAGCAAATGGGAAGGGAAAATTTCCTATGGAGGCCAAAATGGATGAATTTGCGATTTTTGGGAATCGGGGTGCATAATTTTAACTTCAAGTGATTGTTATTTTCCTTCGGTATGAGTATTATAGATTTTTTTCATTTAAACACTAATTTAAAAAAAAAAGTTGCATGACTATTTTCTGCTATGACTTTGTCTTTATGTAGGTTAAAGGTGGTCATATCTCTCTTCCCGAACTTGCAGAGCAATGGCTTTTGAGATCTTGCAAGTTTCTTCAGATTCCATATTCTAATGATGCTTATGTTAGTCTATTAAAGGAAGCTGAACAGTTTCTCTGGGCTGGTTCTAAAATGGATCCGGTGAGCTTTAAGTATTTTAATTTTATTCTTTTGCAACTCTTGAGCTTAGTCTTACTACTTTAATTGGCTAAATTATACATTTATGTTCCATTCATGAGTGTAGGTGCGCGACATGGTGAAGAACTTGGTTGAAGCTCAGAATTGGGCTGAAAACATAAAAGATTGTCTTTCTAAAGTCGAGAAATGGTCAGGCCATCACTGCCATGATATAGAAAAAGTGCATTTGGAACATGTTAAGAATTTGCTTGGTTTTAACCCTTTGCCTTGTAATGAGCCTGGGAATCTTAAGTTGAAGGTTAAAGAATTATAGTGTTGTTGTGGCTTTTGCTATGTGCCTCCCTGTGTCAATAGAACTCCTAGAACTGTTTGATTCATTTTATGTAGGGTTATGAAGAAGAAGCTGGAGTGCTTGTTCAGGAAATTGTTTCTGCTCTCTCCTCGTGCTCAAAAGTATATGTAACATCTCTCACACTTACAGTTCAAATCAGTAGATTTTCATCTGCAAAATTTGTGGATTTGAATTTATTGTGTTTAATAACCTATTTTTACTATATTCTAGTATTGTTACTTATCTTTTAATTTGATCAATTTTCTTCCATTCTTCTATGGTTGCCACTCCAGATTACAGATTGGGAAGTCCTGTGCTCGAAGGTTCGTGACTTTCCAATCTATGTAAAAGAAAGCGAAAACTTAACAACAAATCTATCTCTCGCAAAGGTAAATTTGGTTGACATCCACATTATCATTCTGGTTATAAATCTGTAGAAAAGACATTTTCTTCTGGTCATATTTCTTTGGTATGGTTTTCTACTCTTTTTAGTTTAATCTGAGCAAACTACTCTTTATGGATTGGAGTTTATGTTAGCAATTTCCCTGTAGAGTTATTATCTAAACCTTTATGACTAAAAATATCTTCTTGTTCCTTTCAACTGGGTGAGGAGAACTCAAGTGAAGTGGTGTCTATTCGATTTCGTTAACAGTTCGCAAGAAAAAGCGACACTAGAACAGTTTCAGATGGGGATGGGTGGCTTAATTTGACATGCCAACTTATACATGCTTTTTTTAAAGTCGGTGTTTAAGGGGATTTATGATCCTGTCGCTTTATAGTTTTACTGATATTTTCCCATTATTGAGGTCCTTTAGGTATGGTTAGATAGTGTGAGGAGATGCATCTCAGAAAACCGTCCTGCTACCATCGAGGTTGATATACTATACAAGTTAAAGTCAGAGGTGATATAGACAGCTTTTCTATGTCAGACTGCATTCTTCTTGGATATAATTTCTATGGTTTTATTTAATTGTTATGACTTTTTCTATCTATTGATTTCTGGTAGATTTCGGAGCTTCAACTTCAACTCCCTGAAGCTGACGAGCTTTTGGATCTAGTAAAGCTAGGTGAATCTTGTCGTGCTCGGTGCAACGAGATGTTGAATGGACGTATTAATCTAAAGGTGGTGGCTTGCAGATATTTATTCTTTTGCTTTCTTGCAAAAGTTCTTTCGAGTTGGTACAAAGGGATGGGCCACTTTAACTTATTCTTTTATTTGTCCAGAAACTCGAAGTGCTTATTCAAGACTTGGATGGTTTCACTGTTAACATTCCGGAGTTAAATCTGTTGAGGCAGTATCACAGTGATGCTGTGTCATGGCTTTCCCGCTTTAGTATTGTTCTGATGAACGTCAATGAACGGGAGGATCAAGAACATGTTGTCGAAGAGTTGGTTTCTATTCAGAAAGACGCAACCTTGTTGAAAGTTCAACGTAAGCTCCTTGGCGTTTGCAAACTTCCTCTTTTATTTCCTAAAGATGGTCTTCCTAATTATCAGGATATTTTTCGTCGTATTATTTGTTCAATCTACATATAGTTGACGAGTTACCTTGCGTCGAGGTTGAGTTGAAGAAGGCTTGTTGCAGGGTTAAAGCTCTGAAGGTAGCACGTGGCATTTATTCTTTTTCAATCTTTTCCATGGATCAAAATATATATATATATATATAAGACACATTTTTCTCAAGTCTCAGTTTTTTTACTCCCACCAATGCTAGGAGTCTGATGTTTGATGCATTTCACCAGTCTGCTTTGTTTCTGTGCTTCTACTTGTTCTTTCCTCGTTTTATTGCTCAAAGTCAAACATTTATTCGATAATGACACAGGCACTTGGTTCTAAAATGTCTTTGGACTTCACCCAGCAACTTATGATGGAAGCAACTGCGTAAGCTTCCCTAACTTGATGCCACTTAGAAATTCGAATAGTCAATACTTCCTTTAAGTTTCTTATTGATTCAAAATTCACTTCTCAATCTTTTTCAGATTGCAGATTGAGAAAGAGAAGTTCTTTGTTGATATTTCTGGGGTACTTGCAACTGCTATGTGTTGGGAAGAAAAAGCGGCACATATTCTTGGAAGTGAGGCTGAGATGTCGGACTTTGAGGATGTTATAAGGTTCGTAACATGTTTGTTTTTGACTACTGGATTCCTTTGATTATGTGTTTTTCTATTTATAATATTTTGTTTTGGATGTTTTAGGACTTCTGAGGACATATTCGTTATTCTACCTTCACTTGATATTATCAAGGAGGCAGTGTCAATGGCTAAGTCTTGGTTACAGAAGTCTAAGGTTTATTTGGAGGCTGATTCAAATGTGAAGCCTGCCTCAATTTCTCTCAAAGTTGACACCCTCAAGGTTTCTCCTTTTATATGCATCTGGTGATTTTGTTAGAATTTTTTTATAAATCAATGGAAAATCAGCAATGATGTTATGTATTATTTTTGTAGGAATTAGTTTCTCAGTCAAAGCTTCTGAAGGTATCATTGGGCGAAAGAACAATGCTTCAAACAGTATTAAAGAATTGCATCCATTGGGAGCATGAGGCTTATTCTGTACTGTGTGGGGCAGACGGCCTATTACAAATCAACACAATTGCTGATGGATGTACCAGTGTTCTTATTTCTAAAATTGAGGATAAAGTTGCTAAAATAAACTCAATTGTAGAAAAGGGATTATCTCTTCATATCGAATTTGGGGAGATTCCGAAACTTCAAGATGCCTGTTCTGCACTCAAATGGTGCTTTAAGGCCCTATCTTTCTGTTCTATAGCTCCTCCACTTAAGGTGACTGACCTTTTCTTCAAATGTTGTACTGCCATGCTTATGTATTTACTAGCAAAAATGCCACCATTGCATGTGATAGAAAAACCATATTAAAAAAAATAATTATAAAGATATCAAACACAAAATAAAAAAATGTATAAAAAATAAAATGCCTTTAAACTTTTATAATAGTAAGGATAAATGTAAACAAAGATATAGATAGATATAAATATAGATATAATACAGATAGTATTTAAACATGAAACTAATTTTTTAATTTGAGTGTCTATCCATCTTCCTTTGTAATTTTTAAAAATATTTCAATTATAATTCTTAATTTCATGAAGAAGATAAATGTATTGAAAGCTAACACTTTAGTACATTTTTATTATAATTTAATAATAGTTCTTTGAATGTAGTTGTATTGAGGGCTTCCACTTTTATACACTTTATTACACTTTGGTAATAGATCTTTTAATGTAGTTGTTGGAGGCTACAAATTAAATAATAGCACACTTAAATTAATCTTCTATGATTCTTCAAGAGGATAAATGTATAGAAATAAAAATGCCTTATACTTATATAATAGTGTAGATTTCCTCTTTGCTCCAACTTGCTTAGTTGAAGTCTCTTTTATCTTGAGACACTAGCTGAAGTGCGTGTGATGTTTCTTGTTTGCAATTTATCTTTTGTCACTGTTAAAATAATTGCTCATATGCAATTTTACGCATTCTTAATTGTTGTGGATTAAGGAGTAAGTAACAATGTGCCTGTATATATGCCAGTAGATGCATTTTTCTTTTGTCTCTTAACTTCTTGACTTTCTCTGTTGCTCTTTTATTTATTTATTTCCCAATAAGAGTGTAGATAGAGAAACAAGTTGCCCCAGTGGGACTTGACTCCCTCCTCCCTTGCGAGAGGAGGAAAACCACTTGAGCTGAAGCCTTGGTTCTTCTTTTTCTCGTGTTTGTTCCATTCCATTAATTTCCTTCTTTTTCACTTCAAGTATCCTTTTGTTGTTTTTTCTTTTTAGACCTATACCACAAAGATCTTGCTCTCTAATTTTCTTGTAGGAAGTTGAGATGCTGATGCTGGATGCATGCCAACTCCCATGTACATGCACATATACTGTTTTGTGTAGTTCATTGATTGATGGAATAAATTGGCTTAAGAAAGCCTCGGAGATTCTTTTCCTACGCAATTTTAGAAGGTTCAAGTTGGAAGATGCTAAAGAAATTCTTTGGCAATCTCAGGTATTCAATGTCTTTGTTTGCCTTTTCGCATACCCTACTTATGTTATTTTTGCCATTTAACTCTCTTTTTATTTAATTGTTATGGAGGATTTACTTTCGATATTCATAAATTGCAGAAACTTAAATTTTCGTTTCCAGTGGTTGTTTGTCAACTTGGAACTGCTATTACGAAACACGAGTGAGTTCCCTGATGTGGTGGCGCCACTATCTCCCCTAATGCTTATATTTCTTTTTAAAGTAATTATATCATTAAAGTATAACTTTGTGATGTCCTTTTGGACATAGCTCATTCTCTTACTGCGGTTTTGAGTACAGTTGCTGACCGTTTGACTTTCACTGTCACTTTGTTAATCACTTGTGGCAGTTAGCATGCTTACTGACAAGAAGGACATCATATCTGCGTTACTTGTTTTAGCTAAAGTTCTCATTCTGTTAAAAATCATATTACTGTTCCTCCCATTCACCATGACCGCAATTTTGTTTGACAAATTCCCTATTCCTCCCATGCATCACATATAATTGGAAGTAGTAGTTATTAGACATGAAGAAAATCCGTGTAAACTTACTGTTTTCTTTGCCTATTGTCTATTCATCTACACATGATTCCATCCTCTCTTTTTCTACTCCTATCATTAATCAATTTGTACTGTAAGTGTAGCTTATAGGGGATGAAAGAAAATTTGTTTTCGTATACTTAGCAATCCAGCATGCTCTTCGTTCATCTTTTATTGGTTTAAGATGATAAACACATCGATTCAGTTTTCTACTTATTTTATATATCAGTTGTCATACTAATACTACTATTTTTGCTGTAAGTGCAGTTTGTGGCTAGGCAAAGCGCATAGTTTTTTCAGCAGGACTTCCGGGGATCGCTCTTGGTTTTCATTGTTACAGCTCAAGGTGTACCTGATGTGGATTATATTTATCCGTTTTGATGATACGAAGTGTCCTAGGCACCTGTTGAATATCAGCTGCTCTTTTCAAAACATTATTTTTTGCTCATGATGTTTATAGTGCATTTTTTTTCATCATCTTCTTTCTTTTTCCTCTTTTTTTTTTTTTTTCTTTGGTGGTCAGTTGAAGTGAATGTGATGGAATCTTATCCATGTTTCAGTATGCGGCATGGGATGTCCAGTCTATGTGTGTTTCTGGAAGTAGAATTTGTCCACGCCCATCGTCTATTTCAATATCCTTGGTAGCTGCCGAAGTATATGATTTCAAATCTATTTTGAGCCAAGTGCTTTCAAACTTGCATGGTGGTTTTTTTTTTTTCTTTTTCTAGAACTATGAATGATTTATGATTATAGCTTATTAGGTTCTATCTCCTGTTCTTCATGAGATTAATATATTGGAGCAATTAAGGTGGTCGATGTTGATATTATGTTATGATGCAGATGTGCTTTCACACATATGGGCTATCACAGTGAACTGTTTTATAGCTTCATACAGCCAAAACTTGTTTATTCTTTCGACATATGTATTTGACCTTGTTGTATTTTTTGGTGGCTTATCATGTCTGCTCAACTGTAAGTATGATTGGATTCAGGAACTTGGAAGCTCTGATGCTTTCAGTTGCCCAGAGCTGGACACGGTTTTATCCGAGGTGCAAAAGGTTGAGCAGTGGAAGCAGTGTTGCAAGGACACTTTTGCGCCTTCAGGTGTAGATGTAAACGTGTTGCTTACTGCACTATCAGAGGTTGGGCTCGTTTCCTATCTTGTTGAATGTTATTGGCCTAGTTACTGTTACCATATTATTTTCCATATTATACAGATAAAGACTACCCTGGATAGATCCTTGTACATTTATGGTGTGTGTACGGGCTCCAAAGCAAGAGATTTATGCATGTGCTGTTCCAGTGGTATTGAAGACCAGGAATTCGTTACTTGTTCTTTGTGCAATGACTGGTAAGGTATCGCGATCCTGGTTTTGTTATCAAGATTATATGTTCAACTTTGGCCAAAAAAAAAAAATTTAATTGCAAAATTCCAACTATTTGGGATGGTTACATGAATCCTATTTTTCCAAGTTGATCTTACGTTATAGACTTTGCCAAACCGGATAACATTCTGCTTCTCTTTCTCCTTGCATAACGCATGTTGATGACATTATATAGTGGATTCTTTGCACATGACCAACTATCTTAACTGATTTTCTTACTTCTCATAGCTAGTGGATGCTACTTCAACCATCTTTGGGATGTACTCATTTATAATTATAATATTCTTGTCTTGTCATATATCTATCTCAACATGCGCATTTCTGCCTCACCCTTTATGGATCTATTGTTTCTTAACTGCCAAAATTATTTGTAATAACAATGTCCAATCTAGTAGCTGTTTTATATAAATTAAATTGGCACACGATGTTTTAAATGAACTATTCTGTTTGTATTGAAATAACTTCGAATAATTTTATTAAATTCGATAAATTTTTTGCTTTAAAATAGTAGTCTTGTTGAATTTGAAATTTCATTTTGCAGAATAAACCTAAACTAAAACTGAACTAAATGATAAATGAAGCGAAGTCTATTGAAGTATTGTACTATAAAAAATAATGAGATGAATTATATACATATTCAGACCCTTTTGTATAATGTATATAGAAAAAGAAAGGGATCCTTTTCCTGATAGAGTTGGAAGTTCCTAGTCATCTCTATATGTTCCTTGGAGTTGAAGAAATCTCATGGTCTTGACAGTTGATACCTGATGACTAACTCCCATTACAGCTCTAGACCGCAACTCTGCAACTGCAATTCATTTTAAAACCTTCCTTATTATAGGTGGTAGGCTGTCTCTGCATTATTAAAAACTTCATAAAAGATCTTTCTTCTTTTCTGTTTATCTTTAATTAGTCTCCTTAATCGTTAAATAACCTTGCCAAGTTTTCTTGACATAAACACAAGTGATTTTTCACCCTTGTTAAATCATCCTCTGCATTAGTCATACATCTAGTACCACGATAATTTAATACAATTTTTATGTTCCTTTTACTTTTATATATAGGCACTAAAATAGTTGTGTCACTTATCAAGCATTGTCGTAGTTGTTATCGTATACTATTTTGCAAAGACAATTGGTCACACCTTTAACCTATTTTCAATTAAATAGGAATGTCATCTGGTCCTCAGGCTGTTCTATGTTTCTCTTCTTGTTATTTCATTATATTGCTGACTCCCTAATCTTCTCAAAAACATGCTCTCTTTTCTTCTGGCTAATGTTAGCATATTCTTCTAAGCCTAGATTATCTTGATAATTTTCATGTAACACTTTCCTGTTGTTCACTTAACGTTTATTCTTTGATTTTGTTTTCTTTTACTTAAACCCTCAAATTTTCGCTGTTGGTGTATATGATATGGCTTAAACTCCAAGTTGTCTCTCCCTTTAGCAAATTTATGTATACTTTTCTCCCCATCTTTTGTACCTAATTTGGAGTAGAAGGTCATTATATGCTGAATATTTACCTTCCCACCCTATATTAGTTCATTCCCTAGTGTTTTTCTCCCTTGGGCTGAAAATGGGACTCTGTTGGCATATCCTCTATATATTTCGGGGAGAATGTGGAGCACAAGAGTCAATACATCCTATAATGTAGTTTCATTGTCGGACAGTGGACCTAACTGGTTTTTAACACAACCGAAAACTGAGTTGGTGATTGATCAGCATCACCCATTTCTTTTGGTTATCACGTTTATCTGATGCTTTCTTATGAACAGCTACCATTTAGGTTGCCTCGAACGATTGTTAGCGGACACAAGAGACGCGACATTAGTTATTTGTCCTTATTGCCAACTTGTCGGAGGTGGAGAATACTCTCTAAATGGAGGTTGTCTCAGGGTATGTACTTGGTTCTCAAAATGTCTTTAGAAAAAAAAAAGATTTGAACTTCCACTCTCACATTATATTTCTGTTTCATGCAGACATTTAGGGGGGAGCGCCCTGAACTGAGTAAGCTCATTAAGCTCTCGTCTGATGCTGAGGATTTCTGTGTAGGGTAATTAAGTGCCACTTGCTTGCTTTATTGAATATCAAATGTATACTTTTGTAGGTTATTTTACTGCTTATATTCCTTGGTTCTCTTACTTCTACGATAAGAAAAATTTAGCAAGTCCAATCTTTGAAATTCAGAGTTGTACCAACTTTCAAGTTATAGTTTTATGAATGATTTGTATGCCTGGGATCAATTTAGGAGTTTCTATCTGTAATCATAACATAAAGTAGTGGCTGCAAAACGTGGGAAAGTAAGAAGATCTTCAAGATCTGAGAAGTCCACTAGCACTTAACCATGCAACTCTTTAGCGCTGTGTTTCATCAAACCTGTTCTTTGTCTTGAATCTTTAATTTGGGGGCATGTGGATGGGACAGTATGTTATCACTTGTTTGATTCAAGTAGGATTGAGCGATCCTACTTGAAGGAATGTTTTGGCGGACTGTTTTTTTTTCTATTAAGGGGTATAACCCAAATGAGATCAGGGCAGGAAGCGGCTTGACTTATTGTTGTAGGAGTCGTGTCTTTCAAATTAGAGTCGAAAGTGGAAAGATGAGCCGTAGCCTAGTAAAGCTTTAAAGGATACTCGATCAATATTTATCAGCTGTTTAAAAACCCGTAAAGTTCAGTAAATCTGGGAAATAATTTGAACTATTCTTTTTATGTTGGCAGACATGATTAATATGTGTTTGGAAACATTTATCTCAACTCTCTGTTTTAGCAAAGATGTGGACAGAATGTCATTTCCTGCATTTTTTGAGCTCTGAAAAGAAAGATGCCCCTCATGTTCGGTGCTTGGGATGAAGTATCTGGTTCTTGGATTTTACATTGATTAAATGACAGATTCTATAGCTGACACAAAAATGGCCTTTTCATTTTTATTGTGCTTTAGTGGACTACTCGATGAGTTTCTTCAGTCTTCATGCTGTTATGTTAGATTCCATTCTTTGTATGGTGTGAATATGATTTGAATTCATGACAGGATTGAGGAAAGCATTTTACTTCGCGAACTTGTGGAGAAAGCAATTGCATGCCAAGCTTACTTAACAGTGATAGTGGATTTCGTGCTACATCATGTTGATGAAGATCTTAGCATAGTTGCTCAAAAACTTTCTATTGCTTTGAAGGTACTAATTGTAAAGTTTTGTATAATTTGCTTTAGTATGTAATGTATGGTTTGCTGTGAATATATTTTGCTCTGGAGGCATCTTTTTGCACTATAGACTCATGATAGTGGATTTCTAGTTGAAGATCCTTTTCTCTGGTTATTTTACTACTACTATCATTGCATGCATTATTGGTGGTAACTCTTCATTTCCTGCATTGTTGCTAGAAATGCTTTTGACACATTGCAGCCACAAGTTTTTGTTCAGTTCCCTAATCCAAAGTCATTTGTATTTTACACAGGCTGTAGAAATCGCGGGTGTGTGTGATCATCAGGGTAATCGCAATTTTAAGATGGCTTTAGCAAGAAATTCGTGGAGAGTGGCAACCAATAAACTATTGGAAGGTTCACAGAAGCCCTCCAGTGCAGAAATCGAGTGTCATCTGAAAGAGGTAATACATTATTGGCACTTGGTTATAGGAGCATTCAATCCTATATTATAGTTGAGTGCATCGGGAATGGTTTCGTGCATTTGGAGTGGTTTTGTTGTGAATATGTTCCATGGAGCTGGACTACCTCTAATTGATTTTCATTATAGTGAAAAGCTGTACTCCAATTACCAGAACATTCCTTGCCCAGAAGGGAAATTACTGGCTTGATTTGTTACGTTTGTTGGCCAAATTCGTACATTAAAATATATTTTTTGTCATGGGACCTTAGCGTGCTTTATTAGTTGGTTTGCGGGCCTAAATATTACTGCTACTGAGTTGCCGTGTTTATCCATTTAGATTCTAAGAGGGGGTGAAGTGAGAGTCTACTAACCTATGGCTTCATTGCATCATGTGGTTTGAACTTTTCTTTTGATGCTGGACAGAAGTGGGGAAATCTAACAAATAAAAAGCGGGGCTGTGGTGCTGTTTGAAAACCCAATCGTACCCACTATTACTGAGTGAATTAAGTGTGTTTGATGGCTCCTTTTAAATCTAGCTTGCAAAAACTAAGTGCCTCTAAAATGAGATAAAATTTTGAGTGATGGTGCTATACATTAGAGGTCGAACGGTAAAATCCAAAAAAGCTTTTAAAAAATTGTCAATTTATAATCACTGGTTAGAAGTCTAGCTCTTTGAATTTCCATTACTTATATCAACCATCACCTAAGGTCAGACTTCCATGGCACTTTTGTTGCATATTGGCTAATCTCAATAAAGTTAAGGAGGTGACAAGTTTGGGGAAGAGTACATGATGGTTTTATTAGTAATGAGGTGGAGAAATCCATCATGGAATTGTGGCAATTCTTTTGTTAAATAAAAAAAAATAAAAGAGAAAGAAGTGGATAAATCCAACAAATAAAAGGTGGGCTATAAGTGCTGATTGAAAACCCATTCCTTCACTTACTACTGAATGAATTAATGCTACGTTTGGTATGCAGGAATGGAATACTCATTCCAACCATTCTTTTGTTTGGTATGAGATTTAGAATGGGAACGACCATTCTCAAGAAATGAAAATCCATTCTTTTGATTGAAACCATGGAATGGTCATTCCTTGTCTAAGGAATGTTTCTAACTGTAAAGTTTCCGAAAAAAAATCCTCTCATTTCAAATTAACAAACCACCACGTTGGAATTAGTGGCAGATGAGCTGGAGAAATCCATGACGGAAGTTTTTTTTTCCTACAGAGCTCTTACTAGTTGTTTAATGTGTATGATGACAGTAAAAATGTGATATTCAGTTTCTTAACTGCAAGAGATTTAAGTCTGCTTTGGGACTTATCTTTGATTCTGAGTTAGCAGATCTTTTGTGAAGAAAAGTCCGAGGACATAAATTGTGCATCAAGTAGGGGGAAATAGCTGGCATCATGATATTGAAGATTGGACTCTTGGTCATAGTTGAGACTGATTATCTATACTCGATTATCTTTTATCTTAGTTTGACACCGCTAGTTTAAAATCACGTGTCAGCATAAATTATTGCAAATTTTCTTATACATTTAAATATTTATTAACCTAAATGCTTAATCTAGTTTATAATACTTGAAGGGACTGGCTATAAGCATACCCCCTGAAGATCACTTCATGCTGAAACTTACAGAATCGGAGCACATTGGCATTCAATGGGCGGATAAGGCCAAGAAGGTGCTGGATATTGCTGATGTAATCTGTACCATGTTAATGATTGTAGTTGTTTAGTAACACTTGTATGCTAATGTACAGGTTTCTATGGATTCTGGGGCACTTCCATTGGATAAAGTTTTCGAACTTATTACGGAGGGTGAAAATCTGGCCATTCACTTCGAAGAAGAACTGAAGGTAACAAGTACATTTTTCAATCTTATGCCTGATTATTTTCATTAAACCTACCATATATTGCTTGTTGCAGTTATTAAGAGATCGAAGTATGCTGTACTGCGTATGCCGGAAGCCCTATGATCAGAAAGCCATGATTGCTTGTGACAAATGTGATGAGTGGTATCACTTTGATTGCATTAAATTGTCTTCTCCTCCAAAAATGTACTTCTGCCCTGCATGTAAGCTTAAGACAGAGGAGGATTTGTCTACGTCACAACTGATAACTGCGAAGAGGTAGGTGGTTTAATTTTTATGTGTCTTCTGGAAATGGTGGTCGGATTGGCATGGTTTGTCTTTGATGTTCTGGTTAAACTGACGTGTCAGTATTCTTAGTTCTGAAACTTTAATTTATTGATTATTGATTCATATCATATTGTTCATCTCATTTTGGCTACTTATTTCTTGAACATAGTGACTGCTTGTATTTGTTACTCCTGAACATACGTGCACTGTACATACACATTCAGTTTCCTAGCGTTGTGTAAAAACATATTTCTCCTGTTTCCTCTTTGTCTACCAATAACCTTTTGATTTATAAGAATCTTAGCAACCGGTTCAGCATTAATCGAGAGGTGATATATAACAATGGGAGGAAAATTGTCTGCACTCCTAAATTTCTGTGGTGGACTTGCCTGTAATTGGATTGAACTCCTTATCTGGTGAAGAAGTTGAGAAATGTTAATATCGTGTTATTTGAGAACTTGCAAATTTCTATTTCTCGGTGTTGCAAAGAGATGCATATATATTAAGTACAAAATATTTTCTACCCTCCTGTCATTCACAACTCTCAAGAAAACATCCTTGGGTTATATTTAATATACTGGCTGAAGGCTTGTGCTCATGCCAACATTAATGTAGGGGTCTGGTAGGTATACATTAATCTTCCCGTGGTACATCTTCTGTGTCATGGGCTAATGGATCAAACTAATTACGTTGGATGCACTTTGTTCTGTTATGTTGAAGTGACAGAAAACCTGTTTAGCCTTTGTTTTTACATAAATGGGTTGCAGTTTGGTATATAATATACCTGGTATTTTGGGGGGATGATTTGAAAGGTCATGTTGAATATTTGAACATGTCAGTTTCATCTATTGAGCGGAAACAGTGTTGCACTTCCCACTCATATGTATGGTTGCTTCATTGTGACCTGGAGGTCACGGGTTCAAACAAAAGTAACAGCCTCTCTGCATGTGGAGGTAAGGCTGTGTACATTTTACCGTCATGTAATATAATTCCCTGAAATGGTGGGTTCAGAATCCTAATGAGATTCATTAAAATTAGCTGAACGTAGATCAATACAATAACCCCGCTGCATACATCCAACAATAGTTGTTTCATGTCTGTCTCTTCTATTGCTGTTTCGGTATTTTGGAAAGATCAATTCTGTTGTACATGCAGCAGAGCTATTCTCTTTTTCCATTACAAGTATGTCATTTTTTTATGGTTTTGTTTTTGTGTAATTTAAGATATTGAACTATAGCTTCCTATGCTTTGGCAGTTCAACTGGAAGCAAATTTGAGGAGCCTCAAACTCCATCTCCTAAGCGCACAGAGTTGAGAAAGAAATTGAGAAATCCAAACACCCGTACTAAGCGAAAGATGCTGAGTACAGATGACAGTAAAATATTGAGGGGTTCGAGTGAGATTGAGTGTTTGATATGGAGAAATCGCAAGCCTTTCAGAAGATTGGCTAAGAAACGTGCAGAGCTCGGTTGTCTTTCCCCATTTTTTCATGTACAACAATAGAGTACTAATAAATATCAATCATTTAATTTATTCATTTAGTCCGTTCATATCAGTTTAATTTGCTGGATATTGTGATTTTGCGTTTTACTATTCACACTACTCTTTTAACAAACTTGCTTATACAAAAAGGGAGGACTACCGTTCATATTAGTTTAATTTGCTGAAGTAATATACCATGTATGACTCATTTTTTGCTGTCACAATCTAGTTTTTGGTCTTTCTCCATTTAATTCGTTTTTGACACTTGCTTTCGAGTCTAAGGATCGGAACGATTATTCCATTTCAAAATACTAATTCTTATTTTCTGTTGATATTCATTTTAGGGTGAAAATAAGTATCTAGTTGGAGCTATAGTTTCCATGGGCAACTGGGAATGTCTCTTTTCTATCAAGTACTATTTTGTTTTCTCTATGTTATGTTTTAATGATTTTGTAAGGGTTCTGTAATTGGAGTTATGGTATATTCGAACACTTCAAGTCAATTATATGGATTTTCCGACACATTAGAGATTCCATGTAGAAGTGATGTTCCAAATTGGATTTTTTCTTCCGAAAAAATTTGTATGATCATTCATTATTGTGCCTTTCTATTTTTCATTTTTTTATTTTACTAAACTTGCTCTATTTTTTTCACTGAATGTCAAATATTCATATTTCTTCAGAATCTGATGCTGGCCAAGTAAGCAAAATGGTTCTGTACTGTAATGAGTTCTAGCACTTTGTCATTGGATGGTTCTGTAGTGTACTGAACTTGTGAGTTTGATGACCGACTTTGTATGACTAGAGGATGGTTTTAGGCTTTCAGATTCGCAATACTTATTTATTATATGTTTATGAGCTTTATAAGAACAGAGTTGCTGATTGTTATAATGGATTAGACTAGAATTAGGATTGAAAAAAAAATCAGTTTAAAATTTGAACTATAATTGTTTTTCCACTTTTTATTTACTTTTTGTTTTTGACTTCTAATTTGAATTGCAATAGTAATTCTTTTTTCATGCAAATATAATAGCATCTAGGTCTTTCGGGGCAACACTATTTTATACTTCCTCAGTTCCAAATATCTTGGCTTGTTTCGAAAATTCAACTTTTAATCGGAGCTGTTTTAATATATATAATAATTTACAAGTAATCCTTTAAATATGTTTTCAAAAGAGTAATTGTAGTTGAGATTATATGGTATAAATAGGTGCAAGTATCATCTTTATTTTAAATTGAGAGGAGGATAAAAATTGTGGGACGGAGGAGCAGTGACCTTATTATGTATTCACTTATTTTGAGTTTGAATATAAGCCCAAACGGCCTATGTATGGGCCCATGAATGAACATTTTCAAACCTATAAGATTACTCCCATAAATGAACATTTTCAAACCTATAAGAATATTTGTAGCGGCAAAGCCCTGGTTTGATTCTTCTAACAACTCCAGATATAAGGTGTGTCATGCTCTCTCTCTCTCTCGGTAAAGCCATTGTCGAACTTCGATCATTCAACAACTCCATATTTGAGGTGTGTCCCGCTCTCTCTCTTTAGGAAATGCCCCCATTGAAAAAAATAAATAAATCTTTGAGCTATAAAATTTTATATTTATGAAAAACCCTCACTAAAATTACATAAAATAGAAAAATAGCATTATCCCCCACTCGATACTAATTCTCTATAAAGCTCAAGCTTTTGAAACCAAAATTAAAGCTATTGAATAGAAGACACTTTTCTGATATCACTATCAAGATGAATGAAGCTAAAGGTGCAAAATACAACTAAAACATTGAAAACTGAACTTGATCTGATAAAGCCTGTGTTCAAAAGCCCCATTTCAGTTGACCACTTGTGAGTCTGTCACTGCATAAAGGTGTATATATAAATATGTATGTGAATCCATTGCTTTTAACTTGTTTGTGGAAATGTCTCACTGAAATTGGTTGAAAGAAAGTTGCAATATTACCTTAAAATGTAAGCTGTTTGACTAGTGTTTGATTATTGTAAAGTAAGTGATTGTATATGTAGGCATACACATAAAATAGACCAAGATTTGAGAAAAGAGAGGGAGACTGTGATTGCTTTACGAAAGCACAAGGACGAGTTTCAAAGTGAGGCAGCTTGGAAGAAGCAATACATGGGTAGTATGGATGAAGTAAATAGCATTTTGGGCAGGATTGAGGAAGAACAGTGAGTCCGAATATTAACGCTGGACTCGCTTACCGAGTCATTTGAAGACTTGCTGAGAAAATTCCCCGATGTTTATAAGCTTCGCAACCTTCCTTGCATTGTGTGCTCATATCTTGTGACTTTCTTAAGTAAGATATTTGAAGGGTGAGAACCGCTTCTGAATAAATCACATGGGTGGAAAGTGATCTTTGTGGAAGAACCTGTTGCAAGTAGATGATGTGGATGTGGCTTCACCATATACTCAGTTGCTTATGGAAGTTGTCTTTCCTGTTGTGAACATATATGACACCAATACTTGGCAAGTAAGGGACCCATAACCAATGCTGGTCTTTTTGGAATGTTGGGAAGAGCTGTTGCCGCCTTCAATTCTATATGAAATACATGACAATATTCTTATGCCCAAGTTATCAGCTGCTGTATATTCATGAGACCTGAGTCGAGAGATGATTCCCAATCATGTTTCCCTGTCTTCGGAAAATATTCCAATTCATGTTTGGATGCATCCATGGCTACCCTTATTGGGACTGAAGTTGAAGATATTCTATGGAATAATGCATACTAGATTTGCAATTTTCCTTCATACTTGGCACCCTAGGAAGATGTTTGTTTGTTATATCTTATCACCTTGGAAGACTGTGTTTGATCCCGCCAGTTGGAAACAATTAATTGCTCAAGACATTCTTCCAAAACTATTAGATGTCATGCGTGATTTGGACCCATATTAACTTGATCAACAATTCTGTTGGGTCCAATGTTGGTTCAAAGTTATTCCTGTCCATGACATGCATCTTTTCATGGATATATTATTTGATAAGTGGCTACAAGTTTTGTCAGATTAATTGCACTTAAACCCAAGTTTTGAAGATGTGACACAATAGTTTGACGGTTGGAAAGACTTTCTCGCTGCGGAACTTAAAGCAGATCAACACATTAGGGACCGGCTTAACGAGTGTCTTGACATGATTAACCATATACTCAGTTTATAAACTCTTGAACCTTCCTTACATTGCGTGCTCATATGCTGTGCCTTTCTCAAGTAAGGTATTTGAAGGGTGGGAACCGCTTCAGAATCCACCACATTGGGGGAAAGTGATATCTTTGAGGAAGAATTTGTTGCAAGTGGTTGATGTAGATGTGGCTTCACCATATACTCAGTTAGTTATGGAAGTTGTCTTTCCTGCTGTGAGCATATATGACACCAATACTTGGCAGGAAAGGGACCCTGAACCAATGCTGGTCTTTTTGGAATGTTGGGAAGAGCTGTTGCCGTATTCAATTCTACATTAAATACTGGACAATATTGTTATGCCCAAGTTATTAGCTGCTATGTATTTATGGGACCCGAGTTGGGAGATGATTCCCATTCATGTTTGGGCGTCTCCGGAAAGTATTCCAATTCATGTTTGGATGCATCCATGGCTACCCTTGTTGGGACCGAAGTTGAAGATATTATATGAAATAATACGTAATAGATTTGTAATTTTCCTTCATACTTGTCACCTTAGGGAGATGTCTGCTTGTAATATCTTATCACCTTGGAAGACTGTGTTTGATCCCGCCAGTTGGGAATAAATAATGGCTCAAGACATTTTTCCAAAGCTGTTAGATGCCATGCGTGAATGTGACCCATATCAGCTTGATCAACAATTTTGTTAGGTCCAATGCTGGTTCAAATTTATTACCGTCCATGACATGCATCTTTTCATTGATATATTTTTTGATAGGTGGCAACAAGTTTTGTCAGATTGGTTGCGCTCAAACCAAAGTTTTGAAGATGTGACACAATGGTTTGACGGTTGGAAGGAGTTTCTCGCTGCGAAACTTAAAGTAGATCAACACATTAGGGACCGACTTAATGAGTGTCTTGACATGATTAAACATATACTCAGTTTATAAACTCTTCAACCTTCCTTGCATTGCGTGCTCCTATGATGTGCCTTTCTTAAGTAAGGTATTTGAAGGGTGGGAACCGCTTCAGAATCATCACATGGGTGGAAAGTGATATCTTTGTGGAAGAATTTGTTGTAAGTGGATGATGTAGATGTTGCTTCACCATATACTGAATTGGTTATGGAAGTTGTCTTTCCTGCTGTGAGCATATATGACACCAATATTTTGAAGGTAAGGGACCCAGAACCAATGTTACTATTTTTGGAATGTTGGGAAGAGCTGCTACCTCTTTCAATTCTACATAACATATTGGATAACATTGTTATGCCCAAGTTATCAGTTATTATGTATTCATGGGACCCGAGTTGGGAAACGATTCTCATTAATGTTTGCCATCTCCGAAGAATATTCCTATTCATGTTTGGATGCATCCATGGCTACCCTTGTTGGGACCGAAGTTGAAGATATTTTATGGAATAATACGTACTAGATTTTTAATTTTCTTTCATACTTGGCACCCTAGGGAGATGTTTGCTTGTTATATCTTGCCACATTGGAAGACTATGTTTGATCCCGCTAGTTGGGAACAATTAATGGCTCATGACATTCTTCTAAAGTTGTTGGATGTCATGCGACCCATATTAGCTTGATCAACAATCCCGTTGGGTCCAATGTTAGTTTAAAGTTATTCCCGTTCATGACATGCATCTTTTCATGGATATATTCTTTGATAAGTGGCAATAAGTTTTGTCAGAATAGTTGCGCTCAAACCCAAGTTTTGAAGATGTGACACAATGGTTTGACGGTTGGAATGACTTTCTCGTTGCGGAACTTAAAGTAGATCAACATATTAGGGACCGGCTTAACGAGTGTCTTAACATGATTAACCATATACTTAGTTTATAAACTCTCCAACAATCCTTGTATTGTGTGCTCTTATGATGTGCCTTTCTTAAGTAAGGTATTTGAAGGGTGGGAACCGCTTCAAATTCCATTACATGGATGGAAAATGATATATTTATGGAAGAATTTGTTGCAAGTGGATGATGTGGATGTGGCTTCACCATATACTGAGTTTCTTATGGAAGTTGTATTTCCTGCTGTGAGCATATATGACACCAATACTTGGCAAGTAAGGGACCCAGAACCAATGCTGGTCTTTTTGGAATGTTGGGAAGAGCTACTGCCACATTCAATTTTACATGAAATACTGGACAATATTGTTATGTCCAAGTTATTAGCTGCTGTGTATTCATGGGACCCGAGTCGGGAGATGATTCCCATTCATGTTTGGTTGTCTCTGGAAAATATTCCAATTCATGTTTGGATGTATCCATGGCTACCCTTGTTGGGACCAAAGTTGAATATATTCTATGGAATAATACGTAATAGATTTGCAATTTTTCTTCATACTTGGAACCCTAGGTTTGATCCCGCCAGTTGGGAACAATTAATAGATCAAGACATTATTCCAAAGCTGTTGGATGTCATGCGACCCATATCAGCTTGATCAACAATCTTGTTGGGTCCAATGTTGGATCAAAGTTATTCTCGTCCATGTCATGCATCTTTTCATGGATATATTCTTTGATAAGTGGCAATAAGTTGTCAGAATGGTTGCGTTTAAATAAAAGTTTTGAAGATGTGACACAATGGTTTAACGGTTAGAAGAACTTTCTCGCTGCAGAACTTAAAGTAGATAAACATATTAGGGACCGTCTTAACAAGTGTCTTAACATGATTAACCATATACTCAGTTTATAAACTCTCCAACCATTCTTGTATTATGTGCTCCTATGATGTGCATTTCTTAACTATGTTATTTGAAGGGTGGGAACCACTTAAGAATCCATCACATGGGTGAAAAATGATATATTTGTGGAAGAATTTTTTGCAAATGGATGATGTGGATGTGGCTTCACCATATAATCAGTTGCTTATGGAAGTTGTCTTTCTTGTTGTGAGCATATATGGCACCAATGCTGGTCTTTTTGGAATGTTGGGAAGAGCTGTTGCCATATTCAATTCTACATTAAATACTGGACAATATTGTTATGCCCAAGTTATTAGCTGCTGTGTATTCATGGGACCCGAGTCGGGAGATGATTCCCATTCATGTTTGGGCGTCTCCGGAAAATATTCTATTTCATGTCTGGATGCATCCATGGCTATCCTTGTTGGGACCGAAGTGGAAGATATTCTATTGAATAATAAGTAATAGATTTGCAATTTTCCTTCATACTTGTCACCTTAGGGAGATGTCTGCTTGTTATATCTTATCACCTTGAAAGACTGTGTTTGATCTCGCTAGTTGGGAACAAATAATGGCTCAAGACATTCTTCCAAAGCTGTTGGATGTCATACATGAATGTGACCCATATCATCTTGATAAACAATTCTGTTGGGTCCAATGTTGGTTCAAAGTTATTCCCGTCCATGACATGCATCTTTTCATTGATATATTCTTTGATAAGTGGCAACAAGTTTTGTCAGATTGGTTGCGCTCAAACCCAAGTTTTGAAGACGTGACACAATGGTTTGACGGTTGGAAGGACTTTCATGCTATGGAACTTAAAGTAGATCAACACATTAGGGACTGACTTAACAAATGTCTTGATATGATTAACCATATACTCAGTTTATAAACTCTCCAACCTTCCTTGCATTGCGTGCTCATATGATGTGCCTTTCTTAAGTTAGGTATTTGAAAGGTGGAAACCGCTTCAGAATCGATCACATGAATGGAAATTGATATCTTTGTGGAAGAACCTGTTGCAAGTGGATGATGTAGAGGTGGCTTCACCATATACTCAGTTGCTTAAGGAAGTTATCTTTCCTGCTGTGAACGTATATGACACCAATACTTGGCAAGTAAGTGACCCAGAACGAATGATGGTCCTTTTTCAATGTTGGAAAGAGCTGCTGCCGCCTTCAGTTCTACATGAAATACTTGAAAATATTGTTATGCTCAAGTTATCAGCTGTTGAGTTTTCATGGAACCCGAGTTTGGAGATGATTCCCATTAATGTTTAGCTATCTCCGGAAAATATTTCAATACATGTTTGGTTGCATCCATGCAATCTTTATTTGGACTAAAGTTGAAGATATTTTATGGAATAATGCATACTAGATTTGCAATTTTCCTTCATACTTGGCACCCTAGGAAGTTGTCTGCTTGTTATATCTTATCACCTTGGAATACTGTGTTTGATCCCGCAAGTTGGGAATAGTTAATGGGAAAAGTCATTCTTCCAAAGTTTTAGAATGTTATGCGACCCATATCAGCTTGATCAATAATTCTAGTTAGTCCAATGTTGGTTTAAAGTTATTCTCGTCCATGACATGCATCTTTTCATGGATATATTATTTGATAAGTGGCAACAAGTTTTGTCAGATTGGTTGCGCTCAAACCCAAGTTTTGAAGATGTGACATAATCGTTTGACGGTTGGAAGGACTTTTTTGCTGCGGAACTTAAAGTAAATCAACACATTAGGGACCGACTTAACAAGTGTCTTGTCATGATTAACCATATACTCAGTTTATTAACTCTTCAACCTTCCTTGTATTGCGTGCTCATATGATGTGCCTTTCTTAAGTTAGGTGTTTGAAGGGTGGGAACCGCTTCAGAGTCATCACATGGGTGGAAAATGATATCTTTATGGAAGAACTTGTTGCAAGTGGATGATGTGGATGTGGCTTCACCATATAGTTAGTTGCTTATGAAAGTTATCTTTCCTACTATAAACGTATATGGCACCGATACTTGGCAAGTAAGGGACCCAGAACCAATGCTGGTCCTTTTGGAATGTTGGAAAGAGCTGCTGCCGCCTTCAATTCTACATGAAATACTTGACAATATTGTTATGCCCAAGTTATCAGCTGCTGTGTATTCATGGGAACCAAGTCGGGAGATGATTCCCATTCATGTTTGGCCATCTCTGGAAAATATTCCAATTCATGTTTGGTTGCATCCATGCTACACTTGGTGGGACCGAAGTTGAAGATATTATATGGAATAATGCATACTAGATTTACAATTTTCCTTCACAGTTGGCATCCTAGGGAGATGTCTGCTTGTAATATCTTATCACCTTGGAAGACTGTGTTTGATTCCGCCAATTGGGAATAGTTAATGGCTCAAGACATTCTTTCAAAGCTGTTGGATGTCATGCGACCCATATCAGCTTGATGAACAATTCTGTTGGGTCCGTTGGTTCAAAGTTATTCCCGTCCATGACATGCTTCTTTTCATGGATATATTCTTTGATAAGTGGCAACAAGTTTTGTCAGATTGGTTGCGCTCAAACCCAACTTTTGAAGATGTGACACAATGGTTTGACTATTGGAACGACTTTCTCGCTGCGGAAGATAAAGTAGATCAACACATTATGGACCGGCTTAACAAGTGTCTTGACATGATTAACCATATACTAAGTATCTAAACTCTCAAACCTTCCTTGCATTGCGTGCTCATATGATGCGCCTTTCTTAATTTAAGTATTTGAAGGGTCAGAACCGCTTCAGAATCCATCACATGGGTGGAAAGTGATATTTTTGTGGAAGAACCTGTTGCAAGTGATGATGTGGATGTGGCCTCACCATATACTCAGTTGCGTATGGAAGTTATCTTTCATGTTGTTAACATATATGACACCAATACATGACAGGTAAGGGACCCAGAACCAATGTTGTTCTTTTGGGAATATTGGCAAGAGCTATTGCATCCTTCAATTCTACATTTCATACTGGATAATACTGTTATGCCCAAGTTATCAGCTGATGTGTATTCATGGGACCCGAGTCGTAGACGATTCCTATTCATGTTTGGCTTTCTTCGAAGAATATTATGATTTATGTTTATCCTTGTTGGGACCAAAGTTGATGATCTTCTATAGAACAATACGTAATAAATTTATAAGTTTCCTTCATACTTAACACCCTAGGGAGATATCTGCTTGTTATATCTTATCACCTTGGAATACTGTGTTTGATCACGTAAGTTGGGAACAGTTAATGGCTCAAGACATTCTACCAAAACTGTTGGATGTCATGTGACCCATATCAGCTTGATCAACAGTTCTGTTAGAACCAATGTTGGTTCAAAGTTATTCACGTCCATGACATGCATCTTTTCATGGATATATTCTTAGATAAGTGGCAACAAGTTTTGTCAAATTGGTTGCGCTCAAACCCAAGCTTTGAAGATGTGACATAATGGTTTGAAGGTTGAAAGGACTTTCTCGTTTCGAAACATAAAGTAGATCAACACATTAGGGACTGGCTTAACAAGTGTCTTGACATGATTAACCATATACTCAGTTTATAAACTATCCAACATTCCTTGCATTTGCTCATATGATGTGCCTTTCTTAAGTAAGGTATTTGAAGGGTGGGAACTGTTTCAGAATCCATCACTTGGGTGGAAAGTTATATCTTTGTGGAAGAATTTGTTGCAAATGGATGATGTGGATGTGGCTTCACCATATATTCAGTTGCAAATGGAAGTTGTCTTTTCTGTTGTGAGCATATATGGCATCAATACTTGGCAGGTAAGGGACCCAGAACCAATGCTGCTCTTTTTAGAATGTTTGTAAGAGTTGCTGCCTCCTTCAATTCTACATAACATACTTGATAATATTGTTATGCCCAAGTTATCAGCTGTTGTGTATTCACGGGACTCGAGTCGGGAGACGATTTCTATTCATGTTTGGCCTTCTCTGAAGAATATTCTGATTCATGTTTGGATGTATCTATGGCAACCCTTGTTGGGAGCAAAGTTGAAGATATTATATGGAACAATACGTAATAGATTTGCAAGTTTCCTTCATAGTTGGCACCCTAGGGAGATGTCTGCTTGTTATATCTTATCACATTGGAATGCTATGTTTGATCCCGCCAGTTGGGAACAGTTAATGGCTCAAGTCATTCTTCCAAAGCCATTGGATGACATGCGTTATTTGGACCCATATCAGCTTGATCAACAATTCTGTTGGGTCCAATGTTGTTCAAAGTTATTCTAGTCCATGACATGCATCTTTTCATGGACATATTCTTTGATAAGTAGTAACATGTTTTATCAGATTGGTTGTGCTCAAACCCAAGTTTTGAAGATGTGACACAATGGTTTGACGGTTGGAAGAACATTCTCGCTGCGGAATTTAAAGCAGATCAACACATTAGGGATCGTCTTAACTAGTGTCTTGGCATGATTAACCATATACCCAGTTTATAAATTCTCCAACCTTCCTTGCATTGCATTCTCATATGATGTGCCTTTCTTAAGTAAGGTATTTGAAGGGTGAGAACCGCTTCAGAATCCATCACATGGGTGGAAAGTGATATCTTTGTGGGATAATCTGTTGCAAGTGGATTATGTGGATGTTGTTTCACCATATACTCAATTGCTTATGGAAGTTGTATTTCCTATTGTTAACATATATGACACCAATACTTGGCAGGTAAGGGACCCAGAACCAATGCTACTATTTTTGGAATGTTGGGAAGAGCTGCTTCCTCATTCAATTCTACATAACATAATGGATAATATTGTTATGCCCATGTTATCAGCTACTGTGTATTCATGGGACCCGAGTCGGGAGACGATTCCCATTAATGTTTGGCCGTCTTCGTAGAATATTTTGATTCATGTTTGGATGCATCGATGGCTACCCTTGTTGGGACAGAAGTTGACGATATTCTATGGAACAATACGTAATAAATTTGCAAGTTTCCTTCATACTTGGCACCCTAGGGAGATGTCTGCTTATTATATTTTATCACCTTAGAACACTGTGTTTGATCCCGTTAGTTGGGAACAGTTATTGGCTTAAGTCATTCTTTGAAAGTTGTTGGATGTCATGCGTGATTTGGACCCATATCAACTTAATCAACAATTCTATTGGGTCCAATCTTGGTTCAAAGTTATTCCCTTCCATGACATACATATTTTCATGGATATATTATTTGATAAGTGACAACAAGTTTTGTCAGATTAGTTATGCTCAAACCCAAGTTTTGAAGATGTGTCATAATGGTTTGACGATAGGGAGGACTTTCTTATTGCAGAACTTACAACAGATCAACATATTAAGAACCGGCTTAACAAGTGTCTTGACATGATTAACCATATACTCAGTTTATAAACTATCCAACATTCCTTGCATTTGCTCATATGATGTGCCTTTCTTAAGTAAGGTGTTTGAAGGGTGGGAACTGTTTCAGAATCCATCACTTGGGTGGAAAGTTATATCTTTGTGGAAGAATTTGTTGCAAATGGATGATGTGGATGTGGCTTCACCATATACTCAGTTGCGAATGGAAGTTGTCTTTCCTGCTGTGAGCATATATGACACCAATACTTAGTAGGTATTGGTAGAGCCAATGCTGCTCTTTTTGGAATGTTGGGAAGAGATGCTGCCTCCTTCAATTCTACATAACATACTGGATAATATTATTATGCCCATATTATCAGCTGCTGTGTATTCATGGGACCCGAGTCGGGAGACGATTCCCATTCATGTTTGGATGCATCCATGGCTACCCTTGTTGGGACCGAAGTTGAAGATATTCTATGAAACAATACGTAATAGATTTGCAAGTTTCTTTCATACTTGGCACCCTGGGGAGATGTTTGCTTGTTATATTTTATCACATTGGAAGACTGTGTTTGATCTTGCTAGTTAGGAACAATTAATGGCTCAAGTCATTCTTCCAAAGCTGTTGGATGTCATGCGTGATTTAGACCCATATCAGCTTAAACAATAATTTTGTTGGGTCCAATGTTGGTTCAAAGTTATTCCCGTCCATGACATGTATCTTTTCATGGATATATTCTTTGATAAGTGGTAACATGTTTTGTCAAATTGGTTGCGCTCAAACCCAAGTTTTGAAGATGTGACACAATGGTTTGACAGTTGGAAGAACTTTCTCATTGCGGAACTTAAAATAGATCAACACATTAGGGACTGGCTTAACTAGTGTCTTGACATGATTAACCATAAACTTAGTTTATAAACTCTCCAACCTTCCTTGCATTGCGTTCTCATATGATGTGCCTTTTTTAAGTAAGGTATTTGAAGGGTGAGAATCGCTTCAGAATCCATCACATGGGTGTAAAGTGATTTCTTTGTGGAAGAACCTGTTGCTAGTTGATGATGTGGATATGGCTTCACCATATACTCAGTTGCTTATGGAAGTTGTCTTTCCTGTTGTTAACATATATAACACCAATACTTGACAGGTAAGGGACCTAGAACCAATGCTGTTATTTTTGAAATATTGGGAAATGTTGTTACCTCCTTCAATTCTACATAACATACTGGATAATATTGTTATGCTCATGTTATCAGCTGTGGTGTATTCATGGGACCCGATTCGGGAGATGATTCTCATTCATGTTTGGCCGTCTCCGGAGAATATTTTGATTCATGTTTGGATGCATCCATGGTTACCCTTGTTGGGACTGAACTTGAAGATATTCTATGGAACAATACGTAATAGATTTGCAAGTTTCTTTCATACTTGACACCCTAGCGAGATGTTTGCTTGTTATATTATATCACCTTGGAAGACTGTGTTTGATCCCACCAGTTGGGAACCGTTAATGGCTAAAGACATTCTTCCAAAGCTGTTGGTTGTCATGCGTGATTTGGACCCACATAAGCTTGATCAATTCTATTGGGTTCGGTGTTGGTTCAACGTTATTCCCGTCCATGATATGTATCTTTTCATGGATCTATTATTTGATAAGTGGCAACAAGTTTTGTCAGATTGGTTGTGCTCAAACCCAAGTTTTGAAGATGTGACACAATGGTTTGACGGTTGGAAGGACTTTCTCGCTGTGGAACTTAAAAGAATCCAACACATTTGGGATCGGCTTAACGTGTGTCTTGAGCCGATTAACCAAAGGCAGTTTGTGGCTCAGTAAAGAGCAGTAGACAGCGGCGTTAAATTATTGAATACCTTATCGTAAGCGGGGTAAAATTTCAAAATGATATTAAGTTGATTTCAACTTCATATTCTTAATGCATCATTAGAGACACTATTGGTAACTCAAGGTTAGATCTGAAATTTTCATTTCTCTGGTGGCTTTGGAGTTCTGAGATTGTCATTACCGACTTGTTTTTTGGCTTATCAAAATCATATTTTTCATTACACATCTTACAATACATAAATTGGTTGGAATTTTGGATTGAGAAGTTGCACTTGGTATTAAAATGTCTCAAGAATGTTTCAATTTTCTTAATGTTTTTACTTTGGTCTAAAAAGGTAGTCTTAAATTGAAGAGAACTATATTTTAGACTGCTATTAGTTGTGTATGTGAGTGTGTGAAAGAGAAAAGTGAGAACACATGTTATTTGGGGTTTTATATTTAACATACTGGCTGAAGGCTTGTGCTTATGCCAACATTAATGTAGGGGTCTGGTAGGTATACATTAATCTTCCCGTGGTACACCATCTTCTGTGTCATGGGCTAATGGATCAAACTAATTATGTCGGATGCACTTTGTTCTGTTATATTGAAGTGACAGAAAACATGTTTAGCGTTTATTTTTACATAAATGGGTTGCAGGGGTGTGTATATAATATACTTGGTATTTTAGGGGGACCAGTTGAACAATCACGTTGAATATTTGAATATGGCAGTTTCATCTATTGAGCAGAAATAATGTTGCACTTCCCACTCATATCTATCGTCATGTAATATAATTCCCTGAAATGGTGGGGTCAAAATCCTAATGAGATTCATTAAAATTAGTTGAACGCAGATCAATACAATGTCCCGCTGCATACATCCAACAATAGTTGTTTCATGTCTGTCTCTTTTATCGCTGTTTCGGTATTTTGGAAAGATCAATTATATTGTACATGCAACGGAGCTATAATTGTTTTTTCACTTTTTATTTACTTTTTGTTTTTGAATTCCAATTAAAATTGCAATAATAATTCTTTTTTCATGCAAATATAATAACATCTAGGTCTTTCGGGGTCTTGAGAAACTTTTGTACATCATTGGAGAGGCCAAGCATAACATTATGACAATACTATTTTATACTTCCCCAGTTCCAAATATCTTGGCATGTTTCGAGAATTCAACTTTTAGTTGGAGGTGTTTTAATATATCAATTAATTTATTTTAAATATGTTTTCAAAAGAGTAATCATATTTGAGATTATACGGTATGATAAACCATATATGGTTGGTAAGGTTCGCACTTGAGATTATTCTAATAAATAGGTGCAAGTATCATATTAATTTTAAATTGAGAGGAGGATAAAAATTGTGGGACGGAGGAGCAGTGACCTTCTTATGTACTCACTTATTTTGAGTTTAAATATATGACCAAACGGCCCAAGATGGGCCCATGAACGAACATTGGCTACTTCAAACTTACTTATTCTTATGTACTCACTTATTTTGAGTTTGAATATAAGGCCAAACGACCCAAGTATAGGCCCATGAACGAACATTGGCTACTTCAAATCTATAAGGAATATTTGTAACGGTAAAGCCATTGTCTGATTCTTCAACAACTTTCGGAATTGAGGTGGGTCCTGCTCTCTCTCGGTAAAGTCATTGTCAAACTCTGATTCTTCGATAACTCCATATTTGAGGTGTGTCCTGCTCTCTCTCTCTCTCTTTTGGAAATGCCTCCCTTGGAAAAAAAATTATTTGCAATTTTTTACATATAAAATTTTATATTTATGAAAAACCCTTACTAAAATTACATAAAATAGAAAAATAGCATTATGCCCCACTCAATACTAATTCTCTAGAAAGCTCAAGCTTTTGAAAGCAAAATTAAAGCTATTGAATAGAAGACACTTTTTTATATCACTATCAAGGTGAATGAAGCTAAAGATGCTCTCAGTTCCTTGCAAAATACAACTATAACATTGAAAACTGAACTTGATATGATAAAGCCTGAGTTCAAAAGCCCCATTTCAGTTGAGCACTTGTGAGTCTGTCATTGCATAAAGGTGTATATAAAATATGTATGTGAATCTATCATTTTTAACTTGTTTGTGGAAATGTCTCACTGAAATTGGTTTAAAGAAAGTTGCAATGTTACCTTAAAATGTACGATGTTTGACTAGTGTTTAATTATCGCAAAACAAGTGATTGTATATGTTTGTATATGGATGGACGACGTAGTTTTTGCCTTCGATTCGGATTCCAACAATGACGACTACCAGAGAGGCAGAAAGCAACACAACAAAGATTTCTCCAAGAAAGCCTACGAGCAGAAGATATACCGTATAGATAGTGAAATTGGGAATTTAGAGCATGGCAAATTTTTGTCCTCGCCTTACGGGAGGGTACTCAACGAGGGTGTCCAATAGCGGCTTGAGAAAGAAAATGAGAAAGCTTTATTAATAAGAAAATCTCAGGCGGGGATGACTATGAGGAAGGAGGTGGAGTCGGGTCACAACGGTGGTGGGCTTGGGAAGAATGAGTGAGGATTGTAGCTCCCAATGAATTCCTGCTGTCAAAGAATATGGGAATGAGTTTTAATGAGCAGAGGATTGAAGTTGTTCGTAAATTGTTTGTTGTTAATTTTAGCCTGGTGGTGAACTTGGCTGGAATGGATATACAGAAAATAGACCAGGATTTGAGAAATGAGAGGGAGACAGTGGTTGCTTTATGAAAACAGAATGACAAGTTTCAAAGTGAGCTAGATTGGCAGAAGGAATACCTGGATAATATGGATAAAGTAATTAGCATTTTAGGCAGGATTGAGGAAGAGAACTGGTATGGAATATTAATGCCGAACTCGCTTACCGAGTCATTTGAGGACTTACAGAGAAAATTTGTTGCAAACAGGAAATTGAAAACAAGATAAAAATACTTCAATCACCGTTGGAGCCTGGATTTCTAAAGGGAATCTGGGAAAGCCTGAAATAACACTCCAAATCTGGAATACTTCAAAATTATATTGATTAAAGTTGATTCCAGCAGATGTAGAGGATGTCCTATATATGCTAATGCTATTAATGACACTTCTAGTTTCTAGACTAACTTTCAAAATACCCTATACTATTCCCATGACATTTAAGATTTCCCACACCATCTTTAATTACTTTGACTATTGACTATATTAACTGAATAGATCATTCTCAAGATAACACTTTGACACTACATTAACCTAGCACACAAAAATCAAGACAAAATAGATTGCATCAATCCCTTATCCTTAGAAGAAACTCGTCCTTGAGTTAAATTTTGTTCAACAATCCCATCTTCAGTACCATCTTGGTATGGATCTGCAACATTGAATGCAGTTTCAATACCCAATTGCTTAGGTAAATCAATTTTGTATGCATTTGCTCTAATATTCTTGATAATCTTGTAAGGACCAATCTTTTTCTTACTCAGTTTAAAATAAGAGCTACTTAGAAATCTTTCCTTTCGTAAGTAGACCATCACCTTTTCTCCCTTTTTAAAACTGCGGATGCGCCTTTTCTTGTATGTGTGCTTTCTGTACTTGGCATTTGATTCTTCAATTTTCAGCCATATTTGATCATGCAACCTTTTTATTTCATCAGCCATGTTTCTCCCCTTAGCACTACCTTTCTCAATCTGTGGTATATGAGCCAATCCTACCGGCAAGTTGATAGGAAAAATGTCGCCGAACTCTTTCAACACCTTATCCCTTTCAGCAGGTGTATGTTGCAGTTTCTCCATTCTTTCCTTGCATAGAAGCACGTATGCAACTTCATTGTCCTCAAATTCACGTAGAAATTGTTGGGATGTCAAGTATGCATGCCCTTTCTCCTTCTTGGGCTCGAAAAAGTCTTCATCTTTCATTGGAGCTAGGATTACTTTAACCCCATTCTTATAGAATGCATACACATTTGTTTCACCAAGGTGGATAGTCTTATAATCAAACTGCCACGGTCTTCCCAATAGAAGATGACAAACTTCCATATTCACCACATCACAACAAACTTTATCGGAATATTTTCCAATTGAAAAAGGGACAAAACATTGCTCAGTTACCTTCATTTCACCACATTTCTTGAACCAAGCTATTTGATAAGGTTTTGGGTGTGGCTACACTTCTAGTTTCAGCTTGGTAACCATCTCTTTGGAAACTAAGTTTTCACAACTACCTCCATCAATAATGACGTTGCAAAGTCGCCCGCAAGAGATACATTTGGTTCTGAAAATGTTGTTTCGCCTCCAATCAGCTCTATTTTGGTGTTAACATTGCTAGACGAACCACCAAATTTGGAAGATCCCTATCTTCTAATGTGACTCCATTTTCTTCAAAATGAAGCAAACTATCATCGTGAACTTTATCGAATTGATTCTCTGTGTTATTGGAATCATCTTCATTGATAAGCAAATTACTAGCAGCCTTCCGATAATCAGAGGATTTGTGCCTTTTTTTCCCACACTTATAGCAAATTATCTTATTTCCCATGGACTGTAATGAGGTGTTACTACTTTCGGGAGTAGTATTTGCAGTTCCACGACTTTGGCCTTGACCACGTCCAAAGGTAGCTGCTGGTATGTTATTTTCCTGCATAACATTGCTTGTTATCCCAGCCTTTTTAATGTTGCTTTCTTGACTAAATTTAGCTTCTAATTGAACTCGTCCTCTTCTGAACTGATTTGAATAATTGCTGGACTGATTTTGCTGCGTTTCGACCTTCGTGGCTAACTGGACAACATTTGCTAAAGTGTAACAAGGTTGTAATTCTACCAGGTTTCTTATATTTGGTTTGAGACCTATTAAATAACGATGAATGACATGTGTTTATGTCTCAACCAATTGTACTCGAGTTCTTATCTTGTAGAACTCATTTGTATACTCCTGAACCGTGCGAGTTTCTTGATAAAGGGATTGGTAATGCTGAAACAAAATTCCTTCATAGTTTAGTGGAAGGAATTGGCTCTGAATCAGCCTTTGCATCTTTGTCTAGGTTTGAACACGCTCCTTTCCAGATTGAGCTCTGGTCAATTGGACTTGTTGCCATCAAGAAGATGCATACCCCTTCATCTTAATAGCCACCAATTTCACCTTCTTATTTTCAGGAAGGTCAAGGTACTCGAAGATCCTTTCAACTTCATTTATCCAATCCAAAATTTCCTCCGGCTGCTCTTCTCCTGTGAATGGTGGAATTTCCACCTTAATACATGGATCTTGATCCCGCTCAAAGTTGCGATTGAAGACGGTCTGCCTTGCATGTGGTAGAACTCCATCTTCATCATCTGAAAATTCCTCAGTAACTTGCTGAAATCTTTCTGCTGCTGGTCGGTTTCTCCAATTTCCACGTTGATATAAATTCATTTTAGGTCTTCTTTGTCTTTCTATGGTTGGATTAGGAGGGCAGACAAGTCCAGCTTGCTCCAATCTAGTGCACAACTGATTAATCTGTTGTTGCAGGTTCTCCAAATCTTCTTTTGTAGCGATATTACCAGCATGTTGTGCCTGAGGCGCTTCTGTATTGCTCACTTGGTTTCTTGATTGCCCAGCCATAGATCCGCAAAATCACAGATCTGATAACAAGCTCTGATACCACTTGATGCAAACAGGAAATTGAAAACAAGATAGAATACTCCAATCACCATTGGAGCCTACATTTTTAACGGAAAATATGGGGAAAGCCTGAAATAACACTCCAAATTTGGAATACTTCAAAATTATATTGATTAAAGTTGATTCCAGAAGATATAGAGGTTGTCCTATATATGCTAATCCTATTAAAGATACTTCTAGTTTCTACACTGACTTTAAAAATACCCTATACTATTCCCATGACATTTAAGATTTCCCACACAATCTTTAATAACTTTTACTATTGACTACATTAATTGAATAGATCCTTCTCAAGATAACACTTTGACACTACATTAACCTAGCACACAAAAATCAAGACAAAACAGATTGCATCAAAATTCCTTGATGTTTATAAACTCTCCAACCTTCCTTGCATTGCGTATTCATATGTTGTACCTTTCTTAAGTAAGGTATTTGGAGGGTGGGATCCGCTTCAGAATCCATCACATGGGTGGAAAGCAATATCTTTGTGAAAGAATTTATTGCAAGTGGATGATGTAGATGTGGCTTCACCATATACTCAGTTGCTTATGGAAGTTATTTTTCTTACTGTGAGCATGTATGGCACCAATACTTGGCAGGTAAGGGACCCAAAACCAATGCTGTTATTTTTGGAATGTTGGGAAGAGCTGCTACCTCCTTCAATTCTACATAACATACTCGATAATATTTTTATGCCCAAGTTATTAGCTGTTGTGTATTCATGGCCCAAGTTATCAGCTGCTGTGTATTCATGGGACCCAAGTCGGGAGATGATTCCCATTCATGTTTGGTCATCTCCGGAGAATATTTTGATTAATGTTTGGATGCATCCATGACTACCCTTGTTGGGACCGAAGTTGGAGATATTTTATGGAACAATACGTAATAGATTTGCAAGTTTCCTTCATACTTGGCACCCTAGCGAGATGTCTGCTTGTTATATCGTATGACCTTGGAAGACTGTGATTGATCCCGTCAGTTGGGAACCGTTAATGACTCAAGACATTCTTCCAAAGCTGTTGGTTGTCATGCGTGATTTAGATCCACATCAGCTTGATCAATTCTATTGGGTCCGGTGTTGGTTCAACGTTATTTCCGTCCATGACATGCGTTTTTTCATGGATATATTATTTGATAAGTGGCAACAAGTTTTGTCAGATTGGTTGTGCTCAAACCCAAGTTTTGAAGATGTGACCCAATGGTTTGACGGTTGGAAGGACTTTCTCGCTATGGAACTTAAAGCAGATCAACACATTAGGGATTGGCTTAACGTGTGTCTTGACATGATTAACCAAAGACAGTTTGAGGCTCAGTAAAGAGCAGTACGCCAGCGGCGTTGAATTGCTAAATACCTATCGTAAGCGGGGGGGAAAATTTCCAAATGATATTAAGCTGATTTCAGTTTCATATTCTTAATGCATCATTAGAGACACTATTTCCACATCATTGGGTTATATTTAATATATTGGTTGAAGGCTTGTGCTCATGCCAACATTAATGTAGGGGTCTGTAGGTATACATTAATCTTCCCGTGGTACACCATCTTCTGTGTCATGGGCTAATGGATCAAACTAATTATGTCAGATGCACTTTGTTCTGTTATGTTGAAGTGACAGAAAACCTGTTTAGCCTTTGTTTTTACATAAATGGGTTGCAGGGGTGTGTATATAACATACCTGGTATTTTGGGGGAACTAGTTGAACGGTCACGTTGATGAACATGTCAGATTCATCAATTGAGCGGAAACAGTGTTGCACTTCCCACTCATATCTATCGTCATGTAATATAATTCCCTGAAATGGTGGGTTCAAAATCCTAATGAGATTCATTAAAATTAGCTGAACGCAAATCAATACAATAATCTGCTGCATACATCCAACATTAGTTGTTTCATGTCTGTCTCTTCTATTGCTGTTTCGGTATTTTGGAAAGATCAATTCTGTTGCATATGTCACGCTTAGTATGGTTCTGTTTTTGTGTAATTTAAGATATTGAACTATAGCTTCCTATGCTTTGGCAGTTCAACTGGAAGCAAATTTGAGGAGCCTCAAACTCCATCTCCTAGGCGCACAGAGTTGAGAAAGAAATTGAGAAATCCAAACACCCGTACTAAGCGAAAGATGCTGAGTACAGATGAATGTAAAATCTTGAGGGGTTTGAGTGAGATCGAGTGTTTGATATGGAGAAATCGTAAAATCACAGTTTAGTTTTTGTTGTTTTCACATTTAATTCATTTTTGACACTTGGCTTCGAGTTAATTCCCCTAAATCCAATGATCGGAAGGATTATGTCACTTCAAGATACTAATTCTTATTTACTGTTAGTATTCAGTTTCGGGTGAAAATAAGTATTAAGTTGGAGCTATAGTTTCCGTAGGCAACTGGAAATGTATCTTTTCTATCAAGTATTATTCGTTTACTCTATGTTATGTTTTAATGGCTCTTTGAGTTTTGGTATGTTCGAACAATTCAAGTCATGTTATATGTATTTTCTGACACATTAGAGATTCCATGTAGAGGTGATGTTCTAAATTGGATTTTCTCTCCAGAAAAAATTAACTCGAAGCATAGGAAGCCAAACATCTTTCAGAGTGGAACATGTTATTGTTGTTTTCACATTTAATTCATTCATTATTGTGCTTTTTGTGTGTGTGTATATATATATATATACACTAAACATCCTCTATTTTTTCCCTTTTTTCCCCCTCCCTTTGCTTTCAAAAATATTAAATATTCGTTGATGTTACCAATGAGTTCTAGCCCTTTTGTCATTGGATGATGCATTAGCTTGTGAGTTTGATGACTGATTTTAAGTGAATAATTATTTATTATATGTTTGTGAGCTTTATAAGAACAGATTTACTGATTCTTGTAGTGGATTAAACTAGAATTAGAATTGAAAAAAAAAATTCACTTTAAAATTTCAACCAAGGAGGGAACAGTATTTTGTACTTCCTCAGTTCCAAATATCCTGGCATGTTTTAGAAATTCAAATTTTTATGTCTGAGGTGTTTTAATATATATATATATATATATATATACATATAATATTTTACAAGCAATCAATTAATTTACACATTCATCTTTTTCTTTTTGAAAGATGTTTGTGGTAGGATATGGTGGTCAATCTATTCATAGCAAAGTTTGAAAATGGTGGTTTAGATAGATTATTATATGACCTAAACGTATTCACTGTTCCACTCTGGCTAGCATACAAGTGTAAGAAACATTTTCGTTTGGATAAGCTTTTTATATTGCATGCATATGTTTGTATTTTAATTTTATTTCCATTTTTGCTTTCTAGGTGGTATCCATAGCTTTTTACTATTTTTTTTTAAAAGTAGAGTGAAAATTTGGTATTTCAAATAATAACTGTGTTATGTAAATCTTGCACATTATAATAAACATGTCAACTCAAACCCATTTTATCAAGATCACTCAATTCTAATTTAATCGGTTCAATATTAAACTATTTATTTAGTACATTAAGGTGTTGTTTGGAGGTGATTCGTGATTCGTGGTCTGAAACAAAAGAAAAGCGCAGCGTAATAAAATATTGTGGTATAGTTTTATTTTTGAAAGCAAATCATTTTTGGTGCTGGGGGCGGAGCCAAGAATAATACTTGGGGGGGCCAGATGCAATTTTTTTGTTAGTTTATTTTACAAATATATATAATTTTGTGGCTTATTAAAAAAAATAATTTAAATCTTGGGAGGTCATATGCAATTTTTAAAAGTTATTCATAAACATATAATTTTTGGGGATAGTAAAAGAATTTTTGGAAAATTTAAGAGGGGTCATATGCAATTTTTATGGACTTATTCATATAAAATACAATTTTTTTTGTTGTAGTAAAAGCAATTTTTGAAAATTGTGGGAGGGGCTGGCCCCACTTGCCCAATACATGGCTCCGCCCTTGTTGGTTTTGGTCTGAGAAAAAGTAAAATTGATGAAAGCAAATCATATTTAGTGGAGTTGGTGCTTTTACAAATTTTGATAGCTAAGTATGTTTGGTGACATGCTTTGATTTGATTTTTTTTATTTTTTTTTGTTGGTAAAAACATTAAATAGATATATATGTTATAAAAACTCAAAAATGGAAATACAAATACATTTAAAAATTCGTAGACTCGTTTGTCACGAAATTAAGAAATGTTTGATTATATCTTTTGAAGGATTTAGAAATTTATTTTTAAAGTATAATATTGGATAAAAATAAAATGTTCATTAGACAAAAATGGTTCACATATTCATTTGAAAATGCAATTATATTTTAAAAGTATAATCATGAGAGCAAGGAACCAAGGTGGTTGGACTATATGTGCTCTGAATAGTGGCTGAAGCATGGGAACTCAATTCTCACCTTGATTCGGAATCTGGCCATGATTTGGTAGCATGCTTTGGTGGTGAGGGAAGCAAAGTATAAGCACCAAACATGCTATGTGATTCTGAACAGCACCAAAGTAGAAGTAGGATTTTGGAAGCAAAGGAGCCTCCCAAACAGCTCCTAAGGCCTCGTTTGGCACAACTTTTGCTTCTAACTTTTGTAAGAAGAAAAAAAAGAAACAAAAATGGTTTTAAAACATAATACCCACATAACTTCTTCTAAACACTATTCCAAGGCCCAAAAATTATTCTAAAATTTTTGCCAAACATATTATTTTTGATGTACAATGTTGTGAAATAAAAAAAAATAAAAAAATTAAGGTACATATGCATGTATCATTAAGTTTTTTAATATAATAACAAAATGTATAAACAATTTATACAAGTTGAACCCATGAATCGCTCCATAGTCTGAAAAAATCAGCCCTTGAATAGGGGCTGCTCCATTCACATTCATTACCATTTCAACTACTACATCAATATCGAGAAGAGTAGCTATGAAGCATACAGAGCAACACGTGAAATGAAACCCGCTATCTGATACCTGAATTCCGTGTTTGAGGGGAAGTTTTCCATACAAAAGAATAGACTTCAAACTATAAAAATATATATATAGAAAGAAGATACAAAAAAGAGGAAGAAACCATGAATATTGCATAGTTTTTTTACCATTTTCCTAATGGGTTCTAATGAAGGGAGAAGTTAGAAAATGAAGGGTTCTTTTTCGAATTGGATGTTTTTCTCAAGGTCTTCTGGGAATTTGAACTATAGTAACTATAATCTCTATGTAGAAAATAAAAATAAGTGAAAACTCCACTGAGGCAGCCTCTCTCTCTCTCTCTCTCTATATATATATATATATACACATCTATATTTATTATAGATCTCATCCATCCATCCTACATAAGTCAGTGCGGGTTCATTTTCATTTTCTTTTACCTTATCTTTTTTTTTTTCTTGGATTTGTCTGCAACAACAGAGAGAAGTACTCTATGCATCATAAATTGGGTTTTCGAGTGTGAGCACATGGACCTCTCACAGAATGGCCATGTGACTCAAATTATAGTCAATCGGGAGATGTGACTATGAAGATACCTGTTATGGGTCAGGTAAGTACTCGCACATTTTTCACATATTGCCCCCGACTCCCTAAGGCACTCGAACCATTCAGTGAAGATGCATAGAGTACTTCCCTCTGTTGTTGCATAATTCTCTAAACAAGGGTCTTCAGATTTCTAATAATGGTTTAGAGAATTATGCAGTTTCCCCGAAGCATTGCTTCCTCCACATTTCAGTGAAGAAACAACCTCTCTCCAGCAACTCCGATCAGCAATTTGTTGTGACAGCTTCATGAGCGGGCGGAGATGGCCTTTGGCAGGGTATGAAACTGCAAGCACATGCGCTCACTTGCCCATGATTTCTGATCTCACTTCTACAATCTGCATCAACACACACACACATATGTATATATACATAGATGCTTGATAAAGAGAAAACCCATATGTAAATCACGTCGTCACAATTTACAAAATTCTATAAAAACCTTTTTTTCATTGGCCTTTTGTCAAATCTCAGTTTCATATTTTTGCTTCAATTTGATATTTTTTTTTCTCAACGATGAGATGGAGGTATTGAAAAAATTAGCAGGAGAAGGGACTTTTCAAACTATCAATTTAATATAAGACATAAGAGAGAGAGAGAGAGTAGAAACAAGCTTTAGCATCAACAAGTTAGTTCACAACTTTGCTAGAATGGCATCTTCCTATAATAACACAAACATATTTTTTCTGGATGGAAAAAATAATAAGCAGAGGAAGATATCCTTTTGTCTATTAGTTATTTGTTCTCGTTCACCCATCAATTATGTTGGTGGCTCTTTCATGTGTGTGGTTACTTCCATTCTATTGATGTTAATTTTATTAAAAATATTAAAAAATACTTCCTTTCTGTCGCAAATAATTAATTATTTTTTTACTTATGCCAATGAAACTCTTTGAACTAACCAACAGTTGTGTTAAGACACCATATTAACATCAATGTCTCTTTTGTTCAACAACAGTTAGGTATTAACAGGGGAATAAGGTATTGACAAGAACACTAATATACACCATACTAGAGTTGAGAATGATAACTGTCCAATAAAAAATTAAGCATTTTCATGAACATTAAATCGAGTCATATTTTGATATTTTAAAAAAGTTAAACGAATCATTCAATACTACACTTACTAACCACTATGATCAAGAAAAGCAAGGTCAACATAGAAGATGCACATCCAAGTAGGATCCTGCATGATGAGCTCTAACCACCATGATCAGGGAACAGGGTATCAGCTATTATCTTTGAACCTATCTAGAAATCTGGCTAAAAACTACCTGGTTCTAAAATCTGCTACCTTTTTTAACCCAACCTAGTATCTGGTAAAAGCTTCATTGGTGAGAAAGAAAAGAGCTTTCACATCATCTTAACACAAAATGTCTGGGGAGAGGAAATATTCAATTTTTTAAGGGTACTCTCGGGAACAGAACTTGCTTTGTCTAGTCCTGCCCGTATATTTAAATTTCATATTTATTTGTAATATATGAATTTCATATTTATTGGCCTTTGCTATAGCACCAGGATTAAGACGGCCTCAATATAATACTTGTATGTAGCCAGTCATGTTAACTCCACATGAGAGACTGTTTCTAAACGCTAAAAAGGCTCTCATCAGTCAGCTCAGCCCCTTTCCTATTCTGCCTTGCCGCCTATTAAGAGAATAGGTCCCGTTCTTTTTAACAAACTACAATCCATATATTTTTCCACACCTCGATATTCTTTAATTTCCTCCTTAAAACCCACCATTAATACCTAAGCCCTTCCCCTAAAACTATTTCCTAATGATGGTGAATTTATTAATGATCCGAAGATGTAAAGGCGACTTGTAGGCAAGTTGATTTACCTAACTATTACTCCACCAGACATTGCCTATGCAGTCAGTGTTGTGAGTCAATTTATGACCAACCCACGAGCTCCTCACTTGGATGCAGTAATACGGATTCTAAAGTGTCTCAAAGGAGCTCCAAGTTGTGGTCTTCTCCATCGATCATTTGGTTATCTACGCATACACTGATGTTGATTAGGCAGGACATGCGATCAACGACTGGTTACTGCACTTTCATTGGAGGCAATCTAGTTACTTGGAAAAGCAAGAAACAATCTGTGTAGCGCGGTCAAGTGTTGAAGTTGAGTATCGTGCAATGGCACATACTTCTTATGATTTAACATGGTTGAGAACTTCGTTACAAGAGCTCGGCTTTTTTGTTCAAGACTCGTCTCTTCCCTATTGAGATAACCAAACAACTATTCATATTGCGAGTAACGTAGTATTCCATGAGCGAACTAAACATATTGAGGTTGATTGTCATTTAATTCGTTCTAGAGCGACTTCGACAGAGATTATGACTTCGTTTGTATCATTTGGGAATCAGTTAGCTTGTGGAAATTCTATTTGTGATTAATCGGCGCTTTTTGTGCTTTACAAAGGCTCTTCCAAAGCAGCTTTGGATTCTATTTATAGCAAGCTGGGAGTTGTTGACATCTACTCTCCAGCTTAAGGGAGAGTGTTGAAAGATAACTCGTAGTCAACTTTTCTTGATTGTATCTTGTAGTCGACATTCCCACAATTAAGAGATTTGATATTTCTTGATTAAGGGCATATTCTGGGATTTGATATCCGCAGAATCTGGATTGTCCTTACATTATTTCCTTAAGAGCACTATATATATATTGTAATCACTCTTTGAGAATATAATAAAATATTCTCTTTTTCTCTCTACAATATAGTTTAGCTTTTATTTTCGATAATATAAAACTGATTCTTGTTGTGGCATTATGGGATGGAGATTTTTTGTCGTTATGGTGACCACATGGGAGGTTGATGCTCGAGACCTGTGAGAATCCGTAGGGGTATGGGAGAATGGAAGGATATCCGGCAGGGAGGGGACTCTTTTGCTTCACATATTCGCTTCAGTGTTGGTGAGGGCTGCTATAAATAACTAACATATTAAAATATAAGCAAACCAAATCGGATTTATTCATTCTAATTCATTTTAGATCTGACCGAAATAGGATATTTGAAATAAGGAATAAACTAAACAAACCATGGATAAACCCAAGCGACCTTTTCTTAAATCCAGGCGATCTTTTCGTAGGCGTTTGTTAGCTTTTGGTCCAAAATAGGATATTGGGTGTGGGGAGGCCACAATAGCTTCCTTTTTTTCGCTACTGTACATGATTGTTCGTGATTGTCATACCTCTTAAGCTGATTGTTATCACCTTGATACTGGTAGGCTAGTTTAGGATGTTCAGTTCGTAAGACATTTTTAGGGGAGTTAAAGGAGGTTTCCGGGTTGCTGGAGCTCTTGTATTATCAGTCTACCACCGGCTCTGATTCGGATCTTTCGGTGTGGCGACCCTCCACTCATAGGAGGTTCACGATCTCATCTTTCTTCAGTTGCCTATTGCCTCGACTTATTATGGCTTTCCCTTGGAAGGCAGTTTGGCGGTTTAGGGCCCCTCTTAAGGTTGCTTTTCTTGCTTTCGACAGTATGGGGCCAACTCCTTACTTTGAATAACTTAAGGCATCGGAATTTCATTGTGATTAATCGGTGCTTTGTGTGCAAGAGAGATGGAGAATCTATTGATCACCTCCTCTTGCATTGCTCAAGACTGTTAGTGCTTGCTTTTTGGCCTCTTTGATTTTTTGTGGGATATGTTGGCTTCGGTTCGTGAGGTCCTTGATGCTTGGTGTGGTTGTTTTGCGGGGTCCCAATGCTCGCTATTATTGGAAGGTTGCTCCCCTTTGCCTTTTATGGAGCTTGTGGCTTGAACGCAATAGACGATGCTTCGAGGGGATCGAGTCTCTTATTGGCTCCATAAGGATCTCTTTATTTCTTATTTGTTTTCTTGGGTGGATGGTAGATTTGTAAATCTATAGATGAAAAGATTGAGTTCTTAGGTTCTTTTGGCCCATAGGTCCTATTTTGTTCCTAGGGACGCACTCCCATTTTGAGTGCTTTTTACTCTACTTTTACTTATCAAAAAAAAAAAAAACTAATTCTGATTATTCTCAAATAAAAAAAATTCAGAGTACCTTACTAGTTTATCCAAATTGTCCCTTTAGATGTTTTAAAAATGTTGGAAACCTGTAAAGATTCCATGTTAATTTAGGAGATATTCTTGACAGCTAGATACCTTGTATAGTTTCCCGATTTTCCTCGAATTATCATTTAGAATAATTGTTTCCATATTCCTAGGGATTTCCATAATTTTAGGAAATGATAGAGAAATCAAATATTCTAAATTAGGTATTCTTTTTGTATAAAGACCGTGTACTGTACCTCGATCAAAGAATGAATGAAATTAGCTATTATCGATCTTCATAGCCAAAATGTTTTTTTTTTGTGCCTTCTTTCACCACACCTTTTATTGGAAAATGTCGCTGACCTCCGACAATTCATCAAATCAGTCCAATAACCCTTCATTCCAGAACCTTAACTCTGCCTATCGACTAAATGGGAGGAACTTCCTGCAATGGTTACAGATTGTGTGGACACTTTCTGAAAGGAAATGAGAAATTACGTCATTTGACTGGTACTGGTCCAGACTCCAAAGATCCAAAGTATAAAGCTTGGGATGAAGAAGAATCGATGATTCTGACTTGGCTTTGGAATTCAATGGAGCCTAAACATCAGTGGGAACTCTATGCTTCTCCCAAATGTTCATGAAATTTGGGAATCTGCCTGCCAATCTTACTCCAAAATGCAAGATGCTTCATTACTTTATAAAAACAAGACCAAAATATCAGCCACCAAGCAAGGATTATTATAATCTTCTGAAAGGTTTTTGGCTTGAATTGGATCATTATTAGAATATTAAGATGAAATGCAGCGAAGATACCGTGACACTCCTAAATTTTTTTGAAAGAGAGAGAAGTTTTGATTTTCTTGCAGGTCTCAATGCAGAGCTTGATCCAATCCGTGTTCAGGTGCTGGGATAAGAGACTTTACCATCTCTTAATGAGATTTTCTCAATAGTCACGAGGTAAGTCGAAGAACGGTCATGTTGGCTCCCCAAGCTGTAGAAGGTTCCGCCATGGTCTCTGCGAAGTCCACCAATGAGGGGTTTAGGTCCAATAACCCTACACCAAATAACAATTACGAAAATGGGAAACCAGAGTATTCTAGGCCACAAAACTGAGGACTTTGGTGCACATATTGCAAGAAGCAACGCCATACAAGAGACAATTGTTACAAAGTCGATGGGAGAGCAACGGTACTCAGCCAAAAAGGAGGATAACAGCTTGGCCAGGCACATCTTACAAATGTAGAGGAATCCTCTCAAGAAAAAACTAACTCTAATGGTGGTGTTTGGTGTTTTTGGAGAACTCAAGAAGGAAGACATTGACAAACTCAGAATTCTTCTCAACTCCCTTGATAAATCCTCTAATATGTGATCATTGGCTCAATCAGGTAAATACCCTACCTCTTATGCTGTTAGCGCCTTGGGTTCACTAATTTCTAAACTGCAAAGTAACTTTCCTTTGTACACATTGTATCTTTTAGGATCATGTTTAGGGAGGATGATTAGACTTACAATGGAAAGGTATAGACTCTACTACCTTGAGGACATGATCAAAAGTGTGGACAAGGAAAACCAGTTATGTCTTTCCTGTTCATCAGAAAACTTGTCTCCCAATAAAGCTGAGATTTCGCTACACCATCTTCAACTTGGACATCCACCTTTTAGTTTACTTAAAACCATGTTTCTTTCTCATTTTAGAAATGTTATTGTTAACATTGTGACAATTGTGAACTTGCTAAACACCATTATGTTTCATTTCCATTAAGTACTTCAAGGTCTTCTAAACCTTTTTCATTGATACATGGGGGCCATCTAGAATTCCTAACATTTCAGGAGCAAGGTGATTTGCGTATTTCATTGATGATTGTACTCGAACAACTTGGTTATTTCTCATGAAAGAAAAATCTAAAGTGAGTAATATTTTCCAATTTGTTTTCTAAGATGATAAGTACTCAATTTGGGGTATTTATTAAAAGAGTTATGTTAGACAATGCTACAGATTAATTCAATCACAGTTTCTCTCATTTCTTTCAAAAGGAAGGGAGTTATTCACGAGTCCTCTTGTGTTGACACTCCCCAGCAAAATGGCGTTACTGAACGAAAAAATGGATATTTACTAAATGTTACACGGGCTTTGTTATTTCAAAGCAATGTTCCAAATTTTTTTTAGGGAGAGGCAGTTTTGACAACAACGTACCTAATAAATAGGATGCCATCAAAGAGTGTTAGGATACCAAAGTCCCATAAATGTACTTTCTGAATTTTTCCCGGACTTCGAGTTCTTGCAAATTACCTCCTAAATTTTTTAGGTGTGTTTCATTTGTGCATATTCACAATCATAATAGGGGTAAACTTGATCCAAGTGCTTTAAAATGTGTATTTGTGGGATACTCAACTACTAAAAAAGGCTACAAGTGTTAAAGATTTCATTTCTATGGGTGTAACATTTGTAGAAAAAGAATCGTTCTTTCAATATCAGAATTTCTAGGAAAGATAAGAAATTTCTTCTAGAACAACACCCCATCATTTTTTCTTCCCAACCCAAACCTGAAACATTGCCCGAGCCTGACTTTGTACATTCCGAGCCTAAATCAACAACCAAAAAGTCCAAACATTGAGCTAGAAAAACGACAACCTGGTGGTCTGCTAAACCACTTCAGGTCTATTCAAGGATGTTTCTAAGCCTGAAACAGTTCAGGAATCCAAACCAGAAATTAAACCAGATACGAATTATTTTCCTTCTCCTTCCTTTGTGGATAATGAACATAATTTTCACAATTTTTTGGATTTAAATTTACCTATCACTGTTAGAAAAGGAACAGACTATGCACACAACAACCAATTTCATACTTTATATCATTTCATTGATTATCCCCACAACATAAGGCCTTCAATACTTCCCTAAATTTCATTGACATTCCTTAAACATTACAAGAGGCACTTAGGGATAAGATCTGGGTGCAAGTTATGAGAGAGGAAACAAATGCACTAGAGAAAAATAAAACATGGAAAATTATCAATTTGCCTAAAGGAAATAATCCAGTGGGTTGTAAAGGCAGATGGATCACTAGATAGATATAAAGCTACGCTTGTTGAAAAGGATATACTCAAACTTATGGACTAGATTATCAAGAAACATTTGCCCCTGTAGCTAAAATTAATACAGTGTGTGTCTTATTATCCTTAGCTACTAACTTTGATTGGTGTTTGCCACAATTGATGTTAAGAATGTTTTCTTACATGGTGATTTGGAAGAGGAGGTATACATGGACCCAACCTAGCTTTAATGACAGTTTTGGTGGTAATAGGGTATGTAGGTTGAGGAGTGCACGGTATGGTTTGAAACAGTCTCCTAGAGCATGGTTTGGGAGATTTGTGAAGGCGATGCTAGCAAAGGGATATAAACAGAGCCAAGGGGATCACACTCTCTTTATAAAGCACTTGACCACAGGGAAAGTCACAATCTTACTTGTTTATGTAGACGATATTATTGTAACAGGGGATGACTCAACTGAGAGAGAGACGCTCGGAAAAAACCTAGCAAAGGAATTTAAGATCAAGGAACTCAGAAAGTTGCAGTATTTCTTGGGGATTGAAGTGGCACATTCTAAAGAAGGCATCTTCGTTTCTTAACAAAAATATATGTTAGATCTCCTCAAAGAAACAGGGAAACTCGGTTGCAAGGCAACAAGCACACCTATTGAACCAAACCATAGGTTGGGTAAAGAAAAAGATGACAGTATGGTTGATAGAGGAAGCTATCAGAGACTGGTTGGAGAACTGATTTACTTATCCAATATTAGTATCCCATACTAGGCCAGATATAGCTTATGTCGTGAGCAAGGTTAGTTAATTCATGCATGAGCCAAAGGAAAAACATTTGCAGGCTGTTTATAGGATTCTCCATAACTCATGGCTGGAAACAATCCTTATGGTTTGGATATCCGTGGGTTAGATCTCCTCAAAGACATTGGGAAACTCGGTTGCAAGACAACAATCACACCTATTGAACCAAACCATAGGTTGGGTAAAGCAAAAGATGACAGTATAGTTGATAGAGGAAGCTATCAGAGACTTGAGACTTGTTGGAAGACTGATTTACTTATCCCATACTAGGCTAGATATAGCTTATGCCGTGAGCATGGTTAGTTAATTCATGCATGATCCTAAGGAGAAACATTTGCAGGTTGTTTATAGGATTCTCCACTATCTTAAGGCTACACCAGGAAGAAGGATTTTATTCAATAAAAATGATGGACTTAATTTGAGGCTTGTACAAATGCAGACTATGTTGGTTCTATAGTTGATAGAAGATCCCCATCGGGCTATTCTACCTTTCTTGGAGGTAATCTAGTGACATGAAGAAGTAAAAAGCAGGTTGTAGTTGCAAGACCAAGCACGAACGCTGAATTCAGAGCTATGGCACATGGAATCTGTGAACTCCTATGGATATATATAATTCTCGATGATCTTAAAATCAAGTGGCAAAGACCTATGAAACTTTACGGTGACAACAATTCTGCCGTCAACATTGCACATAATTCGGCCAACATGACCGCACCAAACACTTTGAGGTAGATAGACACTTCATTAAAGAAAAGATGGATAGTGGACTTGATTGTACTCCTTACATATCATCAAAAGATCAGTTAGTAGATGTTCTCACTAAACGGCAGCCTACGTCAAACTTTCAAGACATCACGAGCAAGCTAGGGATGGAAAATATCTATTCACCAGCTTGAGGCGGAGTTTTGAAAATCTGTAAAGATTCCATATTAATTTAGGAGATATTCTTGACAACTAAATACCTTGTATAGTTTCCTGATTTTCCTCTAATTATCATTTAGAATAATTGTTTCCTTATTCCTAGGGATTTCCACAATTTTGGGAAATGATGGATAAATTGGATACTCTAAATTAGGTATTTTTTTGTATAAAGATCGTGTAGGTATTTTTTTGTATAGAGATCGTGTACTGTACCTCTATCAAAGAATGAATGGAATTAAACATTTTCTTCAAAAAATTCAAAGACCTCGTTAAAACCATGAAAAGAAACCATTCCACAACATCAAAGAACCCCAAAAGATTCTTTAAAAAAATCTTGAAATCCTTCAAATCCCTAGTCACATCTCAAACTTCTACTTACATATCAAGGAGTGAGCTTCTTTAGTTTACTTAAACTGAGATTTATAGAAACAAACTATTGGCATCTCTAAAATAACAACTTTGAAGAGACTGGTAGACCTTGCGAGCCGATTCAAACTGCCCCTTTTGAATCATTTTGCTAAACCAACTCTTGGTATCGCCAAAAATTCAATGGACACTCATTTTGCTAAATCAACTCTTGGTATCCCCAAAATTTCAATGAACTGGCAGACTTCACCAAATGGTTAAAAAATTGTCCGAAACCAGATTGGTAGAAGACTTTATGCAAAAAATAGTCCTCTCTGACATTTTTTGTATTATCTCAAAAATAAACTGGAAGACCTTGCAAGTCGATCTAAATTATCACGTTAAGAATATTTTGTGATCCTCAATTATCTCGTAAAAAATCACGAAAAGTGTTCCCACAACAAGAAGAAAGAACCCAAAAAAGTTCCGTTATCACTCTCCGTATCACAAAGTTCAACAATTTATATGGAATCATAGACCTTACAAAGTCAATTCAAAGAGTTCAAACAAAATAATTTTCTGAACCTTATTCCCATAGAAAACCTTGAAAGAGTCATGACCATTACAGCAAAGAAGCCCAAAAGATTTCATTGGGTCGAAAAGGTGTTGTTATTATTCAAATTTCTGACCCAAAAGGTATTGCTCTCTTGCTTGGTAGTAAACTTATCTATTAAACCAATACTTGGTATTTCCAAAATAAACCCTTTCAGTATGATAATATAACATACATGTCGATCCAAATTGTTATTTTGGAAATCACGAAACGAGTCCCAACCTACAGACCAAACAACCCTCAAAAGATCCCTAAAGATGGCCCGTGATGGTAAAGGCAATCGAATCTCTTATCCAGTATATACTACCCAGCTGTCATAGTCTATTAAAAGTGAATTGGTATAAAAGTAACTCCTTGATATCCCTAAAATAAATAATCTGGTCGACCTTATCAGTCTATCCAAATTGTCCCTTTACAAACATTTTGTCAACTCGATTCACTCTTAAAAAACCACGTAAAGAGATCATACCACAACAACCAAAACCCCCAAAAGATTCCTTAGATAAGTCTCAAAATAGAAAAATTCCTATACTCGTATATCAAACACTTCAATTTCTGGTCAAATATCAAGTAGTGAGCTTGTCTAGTCTACTAAAACTGAAATCGACATAAACAAACTTCTGGTATCTTGAAAATTAATACTATCAATGGATTGGTAGACCTTATCAGTAGATAAATAATTGTCCCTGTAGAAACATTTTTGTAAAACCAACAATCGGTGTCTCCAAAATCAACCCTTTCAATGGACAGGTAAACCTTAGCTATCGATCCAAACTTTCATTTTAAAAACATTTTGTAACCAATATTCCCATCTCTCCAAAACTACAAAGAGTGTCCCCCACTTCAACACCAAAAAAACACTTCAAAGATCCTTTAAAAAAGAGTTGAAATGACAAAAGTCGTCATTCAAATATTGCACACCTGACGTAGTAAGGTTCTCTATTCTATTAAAAGTGAAGTGGGTATAAAACTAACTCTTGCTATCTCCAAAACTAACAATTTCAGGGTACAAGTACACCTTACTAGTATATCCAAATTGTACCTTTAGAGATGTTTTGAAAAATTCAATTCTCTAGTAAAAAAATCACAAAAAGAGATCATACTGTGAAAGAACCTCCAAAAGATTCATTTAAAAAGTCTCGAAATAGGATAAATCCCTAGTCAAATCTCAAACCCGGAAGTTTCTACTCACATATCAAGTAGTGGGATTTTCTAGTCTACTTGTACTGAAACCAAAATAAAATAACTCTTGGTATCTCAAAAATCAAAACTTTTACTGGACTTACCAAGTTGATTCATGTTATTAACTTAGAATCATTTTGTTAAACGAACTCTTGCTAACTTCAAAACTTCAATGGACTGGCAGATGTTACCAGTCGGTCCTAACTGTCGCTTCGGACATGTTCCAAACCTCTTGGTATCTTGAAAAGAGAAACTTTCCATAGACTGGTAGACTTTGTAGGTCGATCTAAATTGTCCCTTCTAAAATAATTTAAACCTCAATTGCTTTAGAAAAAAAAATGAAATGGGTTCCCACGACAACAAGATCCAAACTGTGGGATTTGAAAATATATTTTGAACCACTATTTCCATCTTGAAAACCACAAAAAGAGTCCCCAACTAAAAACCAGAGAGCCCCAACAGGTCCCTTAAAAATGACTAGAAATAGAAAATTTCATTATTCAATGAATCGATATGGCAATGTCATTATTCAAATTCAAATTTCTGACCCAAAAAGTAATGCCCTGTTGCTTAGTACTTTGTTTCTCTAGTATATTAAACCTCTAAGTATTTCCAAAATCAACCCTTTTAGTAAACTATTGTATCAATCTAAATTGTCCTTAGGGGGAAAGCTTTTAAAACACTATTTCCTCCCAAAAACAACGAAATGAGTCCCAACCTCAAGACCAAACAACCCCAAAAGATCCTAAAAATGAATTGGTACAAAACTAATTCATACCACAACATCAATTCCCGCGTAAAAAATCACGAAGATCATACCACATCAAACAACCCCCATAAGATTCCTTAAAGAAGTCTCAAAATGTAAAAATTCCTATTCAAATCTCTAACGCTGCAAAAATTTAAGTAGTTGGCTACTATAGTCTAATAAAATTGAAATCAATGTAAACTAACCTCTAGTATCTCGAAATCAAATCTTTCAACAGACTGGTATACCTTACGCAATGGTTCCAAAATTGTCCCTTTAAAAATATTTTGCAATACGAACTCTTGACGTCTCCAAAATAAACCTTGGGTAGTTAAAAGACTTAATAGACCATATCAATCGATCCAAATTGTCGCTTTGAAAATAATTTTACTCGCATAAAATAGTGAACTTCTCTAGTCTACTTAAACTGAAATCAATATAATCCAATTATAGGTATCTCAAAATCAAAACTTTTAATGACTGGTTGACCTTACCATTTGATTCAAATTGTTCCTTTAGAATCATTTCATTAAACCAATTCAAGGTATCTCAAAATTTTCAATGGACTGGTAGACCTTACCAGACGGTCAAAACAGTCCCTTAAAAATATTTTGTGAACCTCAAATACCTCATAGAACATCACGAAAAGTGGTATCACAACAAAAAGAAAAACTCCAAAAATGTGCGGCTACAACTCTTTGTATCACAAAGTTCGACCATTTAAATGGACTGGTAGACCTTACCAGTCATACCAGAATGATTTTGTGAACCTTTTATCCCCCATAGAAAACCTCTAAAATAGTCATTAGCACAACGACAAAAAATCTCAAAAGTTTTCCTTCACAATTGACCGAAATGGCAAGGTACTGCTCTATTGCACACTCGTATGCTTTTCTAGTATATTAAACCAACTATAAGTATTTCCAAAATCATCCCTTTAGTAAAGTAATATATCAATCTAAATAGTCCTTGTGGAAAGATTTTATAAACCACTACTTCTCCACAAAACAATGAAATGAGTCCCAAGACTAAACAACCCCAAAATATCCTTAAAATGAATTGGTACAAAACTAATCATACCACAACATCAATTTCCCGTATAAAACAATAAACAACGAAAGAGATCATACCTAAACATCAAACAACCCCCAAAAGATTCCTTAAATAAGACTCGAAATGGGAAAATTCCTATCCAAATCTCTAATGCTCAAGTTTCGAGTTTCTGCTCAAATGCTCAAATTTCAAGTAGTTGGCTTCCATAGTCTACTAAAACTGAAATCGACGTAAACCAACTTCTAGTAACTTGAAACTCAAATCTTTCAATGGACTGGAAGACCTTAAAAATATTTTATGAACCTCAAATACTTCATAGAAAATCACAAAAAATGTTAAACAAAAAGAAAAAATACAAAAAATGTTCACACAGTTCAACCATTTAAATGAACTAGCATTCAAAACAATCTTGTGTGAACATTCACACAGGATTAGATGTGTTTTGGAATTCAAATGTTCACATAGTTCAACCTCTAATATTGTTTAATTTAATTTTAAAATTATGATTTTTTATATTCAAATTGGGGTTGGGATTGAAATCCAATTACACTTGAATTCCAAAATACAAAATAATGTATTTGGAATTGCATTTGTGGAATTGAAATACCATGAAATTTGAATTCCAATGTAATTCAATTCAATTCCAAAGTATTTCCTAACGGACCCAAAGTATTTCCAAAAACAACCCTTTTAATAACTAATATATCAGTCTAAATTGTCCTTATGGAAAGATTTTTTAAACCACTATTCCTCCACAAAACCACGAAATGAGGGACAACCTCAAGACCAAACAACCCAACAACCCCCAAAAGATCCTTGAAATGAATTGGAGTAAAACGAAATAGATCATACCACAACATCAAACAATCCATAAAAGATTCCTTAAAAAAGTCTCGAAACGGGTAAATTCCTATTCAAATCTACAACGCTGAAGTTTTTCCCCAAATTTCAAGTAGTTGGCTTCTCTAGTCTACTAAAACTGAAATCGCTGTAAACCAACTTCTAGTATCTTGAAAATGAAATCTTTCAATGGACTGATGGACCTTACCAGTGGATCCAAAATTGTCCCTTCACAAACATTTTGTAATATGAATTCTTGGTGTCTCCAAAATAAACCTTTTCAATGGACTAGTCGATCCACATTGTGGCTTGGAAAACAGTTTTACATGCACATATTGAGTGATACGTTTCTATGGTCTACTTAAACAGAAATTGATATTATCCAACTCTTGGTATCTCAAAATCAAAAAATTTAATGGACTGGTTCATCTTACCATTCAATTCAAACTATAACATTAAAATCATTTTATTAAACCAATTCTTGGTATCTCCAAATTTTCAATGGACTAGTAGACCTTACCAATTGATCCAAATTGTCCCTTTAAAATTTCCTGTGAACCTCAGTTACCTCATAGAAAATAACAATAAGTGTTCCTACAACAAAAATAAAGAACCCTAAAAAGTAAGGCTATAACGCTTCATACCACAAAGTTCAACCATTTAAATGGACTGGTATACCTTACAAGTTCTTTCCCTCATAGAAAACCTCTAAAATAGTCATTAGCATAATAGCAACAAAAAAAAAAACCCCAAAAATGTTCCTTAATAGAACGAAATCTTGATGTTAATTTTCAAATTTCTGACCCAAAAAGTACTGTTGCTTAGTAGTATGCTTCTGTAGTATATTAAACCAACTCTTAAGTATTTCCAAAATCAACCTTTTTAGTAAACTAACATATCAATCTAAATTATTCTTATGGAAGAAAAATTTAAACCACTATTCCTCCACAAAAACCACGAGATGAGGGACAACCTCAAGACAAAACACCCCCAAAAGATCCTTAAAATGAATTGGAATAAAACTAATTCATACCACAAAATCAATTTCCCCATAAAAAACTGCGAAACAGATCATACCACAACATCAAACAACCCCCAAAAGATTCCATAAAGAAGTCTCGAAATGGGTAAATTACTATTCAAATTTGCAATGCTAAAGTTTTTCCTCAAATTTCAAGTAGTTGGTTTCTCTAGTCTACTAAAACTGAAATCGCTGTAAACAAACTTCTAGTATCTTGAAAATGAAATCTTTGAATGGACATCCACCAAAATTGTCCCTTTACAAACCTTTTGTAATACGAATTCTTGGTGTCTCCAAAATAAATCCTTTCAATGGTAAACCTTACCAGTCGAACCAAATTGTCGCTTCGAAAAAATTTTTCATGCATATTGAGTAGTGAGTTTATCTGGTCTACTTAAATTGAAATCAATATAATCCACCTCTAGGTATCTCAAATTAAAAAAATTTAATGGACTAGTTGACCTTACCATTCAATTTAAACTGTACTTTAGAACCATTTTATTAATCCAATTCTTTGTATCTCAAAACTTTCATTGGATTGGTAGACTGACCAGTCAGTCCAAACTGTCCCTTAGAAATTTCTTGTGAACCTCAGTTACCTCAAAGAAAATCACGAAAAGTGTTCCTACAACAAAAATAAAAAGCCGAAAAAAGTTTGGTTATAACGCTTTGTTGGAAATTATGCCTTGAATTCCTATTATAATTAGGACTCTATTTTAGAGTTGTATTATGTAAGGTAATTTCTTGTTAAATAGATGTCTTGTTCTCTAAGAGTTGTAATCCTTGTCCAACAAGGAAGTGGGGTTTACATGTAATCCTTCCTTGTCCAACACGAAATTGGGTTTTAACTCTACAAATAGGGACCTAAGGTTTGGGTTAAGACTTATGAGTTTGAGGGAGATGTAGTCTCATGAGGGAGATCGTGGGTAAATATAGATTTACATGTGGGGTGGAGTGAACACCGATTGCGCGAGAGAGTCTCATGGGATACATGGAAAAAAAAACTCTAGGGGAGTTTTGTGTATGTTGACCAGTGTTGGAAATTCTCTACTATTGTAATTTCTCTTCGATTTATAGTGGGATCTCTTTCTCATCCATGGACGTAGCCAGATTTCAGGTGAACCATGTAAATCTTCTATTTGTGTGTGAATGTTTTGTTGGCTTCATTGGATCTCGGTGATTCGGCGCTCCTGCTGCACCAAGAAATTGGTATCGGAGCCAATGGTGAAGAAGATCCATAAAACACAAGGAGTCTCAACCGGTGCTATAACGGGTTTGGGTTTCAGTTGCAGGTGGAGTCGATCAGCTTTATTGGTCACAATTATTCGAAAATTGTGATGGTTGCTTGACATAGAGCTCGAGTAGTCAAGGTAGCCCCAAAAATCGAGCAAAGTCAAGTAATTTTCTGAAATCATCGAGATTGGAGCTGCAACGGATTGTCTTGATGAATGTCATGGAAAGAAAGCGAAGATTGGCTGAAAGAAATTAAAGGTAGAGATGGTTGGAAATTACCCCTTGAATCCTATTATAATTAGGACTCTATTTTTTAGTTGTATTATGTAAGGTAATTTCTTGTTAAAGAGATGTCTTGTTCTCCAAGAAACTGTAATCCTTGTCCAACAAGGTAGTAGGGTTTACATGTCATCCTTGTCCAACAAGAAATTGGGTTTTCTCTATAAATAGAGATATAGGTTTTGGGTTGACATTTATGTATCATGAGGGAGATCGTGGGTAGATATAGATTTACATGTGGGTAGAGTAAACACTCGATGGCGCGAGGGAGTCTCGTGGGATACACGGAAAGAAACTCTAGGGGAGTTTTGTGTATGTTGTCCAGTGTTAGAAATTCTCTATTATTGTAATTTCTCTACGATTTAAAGTGGAATCTCTTTCACATCCATGGACGTAGCCCGATTTCGGGTGAACCATGTAAATCTTGTGTATGTGTGTGAATGTTTTGTTGGTTCATTGGATCTCGGTAATTCGGCGCTTCTGCTGCCCCAACACGCTTCTTATCACAAAGTTCAACCATTTAAATGGACTACTAGATGTCACAAATCTGACCAAAAAATCCAACCCGAATCAATTTGTATACCTTCTTCCCATCATACAAAACCTCTAAAATAGTCATTAGCATAATAGCAAAATAAACACCAAAAGTTTTCCTCCACAACAGATCAAATGGTGATGTTAATTTTCAAATTTCTAACCCAAAAAGTAATGCCCTTGCTTGGTAGTATGTTTCTCTAGTATATTAAACCAACTCTAAGTATTTCCAAAATCAACCCTTTTAGTAAACTAATATATCAATCTAAATTGTCCTTATGGAAAAAATAAATAAACTACTATTCCTCCACAAAAAACACGAGATGAGTGACAACCCCAAAATATCCTTAAAATGAATTGGAATAAAACTAATTCATACCACAACATCAATTTCCCCGTAAAAAACCACGAAATAGATCATACCACAACATCAAACAACCCCCAAAAGATTCTTTAAAGAAGTCTCAAAGTGCGTAAATTCCTATTCAAATGTATAACGCTGAAGTTTTTTCCTCAAATTGGTACTTGGCTTCTCAAGTCTACTAAAAATGAAATCTTTTGGCAGACCTTACTGGATCCAAAATGGTCCCTTTACAAACATTTTGTAATACGAATTATTGGTGTCTCCAAAATCAACACTTTCAATGAACTAGTAGACCTTACTAGTCGATCCAAATTGTCGCTTGGAAAACATTTTTACATGCATATTGAGTACTATGTTTCTCTGGTCTACTTAAACATAAATTGATATAATCCAACTCTAGGTATCTCAAAATAATAATAAAATATTAATGGACCGGTGGGCCTTACCTTTCGATTCAAGCTGTCCCTTAAGAATCATTTTATTAAACCAATTCTTGGTATCTCCAAAATTTCAATGGACTCAGTCCAAACTGTCCCATTTAATTTCTTGTGAACCTCAGATAGGTATAGAAAATATCGAAAGTGTTTTTACAACAAAAATAAAGAACCCTAAAAAGTTAGTCTATAACGCTTCATACCACAAAGTTCAAACGTTTAAATGGACCAGTAGACCTTACAAGTTGTTCCAAAAAATCCTAACTGAATCAATTTGTATACCTTCCTTTCCCCATAGAAAAACCTCTAATATAGTCATTAACATAATAGCCAAAAAAAAAAAAAAAAAAACCCAAAAGTTTTCCTTTACAAAGGACCAAAATGGTGCTGTTAATTTTCAAAATTTTGACCCAAAAAGTAATGCTCTTGCTTAGTAGTATGCTTCTCTAATAAATTAAACCAACTCAGTATTTCCAAAATCAACTCTTTTAATAAACTCTTTTACTAACTTGTCCTTATGGAACGATTTTTTAATCCACTATTTCTCCACAACATACCACAACATAAATTCCCCTGTAGAAAACGACGAAGCAGATTATACCACAACTTCAAACAACCCCCAAAAGATTCCTTAAAGAAGTCTCAAAATGGGAAAATTCCTATTCAAATCTATAGCGTTGGAAGTTTTGCCTCAAAATTTTAAGTAGTTGGCTTCTCTAGTCTACTAAAACTGAAATAAATCACTGTAAACAAACTTCTAGTATCTTGAAAATGAAATCTTTGAATGGACTGGTAGACCTTACCAGTGGATCCAAAATTGTCCATTTACAAACATTTTGTAATATGAATTCTTGGTGTCTCCAAAATCAATCCTTTCAATGGACTGGTAGACTTTACTAGTCGATCCAAAATTTTGCTTTAAAAACATTTTTACATGCATATTGAGCAATGTGTTTCTCTGGTCTACTAAAAAAGAAACCGATATAATCGAACACTAGGTATCTCAAAATATAAAAAAATTAAAGGACTGGTTGACCTTACCTTTAGATTCAAACAGTCCATTTAGAATCATTTTATTAAACCAATTCTTGGTATCTACACAATTTCAATGGACCAGTAGACCTTACCGGTCAGTCCAAACTGTCCCTTAAAAATTTCTTGTGAACCTCAATTACCTCATAGAAAGTCACGAAAAGTGTTCCTACAACAAAAATAAAGAACCCAAAAAAGTGGCTCTAACTCTTCGTATCACAAATTTCAACATTTTAAAAGGACATGTAGACATTACCAGTAGTTCAAAACATTCCTATCTGAATCGTTTTGTGAACCTTTTTTCCCTCGGAGAAAACCTCTAAAATAGTCATAGTCATTACCACAACAGCTAAAAACCCCAAAAGTTTTCGTTTACACTAGACTGAAATGGGGATGTTATTATTTAAATATTCGACCCAAAAGGTACTTCTCTTGCTCTTACTTAGTAGTATGCATAGTCATTGGCACAATAGCTAAAAACCCCAAAAGTTTTTGTTTACACTGGACTGAAATGGGGATGTTATTATTCAAATATTTGACCAAAAAGGTATTTCTCTTGTTCTTTACTTAACAGTAAGCTTCTCTAGTATATTAAACTAACTCTAAATATTTCCAAAAGCAACCCTAGTAAACTAATATATCAATCTAAATTGTCTTTATGAAAAGATTTTTTAAACCACTATTCCTCCACAAAAACCACAAAATGAGGGACAACCTCAAGACCTAACAACCCCCAAAAGATCCTTAAAGTGAAATGGAAAAAAACTAATTCATACCGCAACATCAATTATGTCGTCAAAAACCACGAAACAGATCAGTTACCTCATAGAAAATCACAAAACGTGTTTTTACAACAAAAATAAATAGCCCAAAAAAGTGTCAATATACCTTTTCATATCACAAAAGATCAACCATTTAAATGGACCGGTAGACCTTACCAGTCGTTCCAAAAAACAAATCCTAACTGAATCAATATGTATACCTTTTTTCCCTAATAGAAAACCTCTAAAATAGTCATTAGATAATAGCAAAAGAAAAACCAAAAGTTTTCCTTTACAATGGACCGAAATGTTGATGTTATTTTTCAAATTTCTGACCCAAAAAGGACTGCTTCTGCTTAGTAGTATGATTCTCTAGTATATTACACCAACTCTTAAGTATTTCCAAAATCAACCCTTTAGTAAACTAATATATCAATCAAAATGTCCTTATGGAAAGATTTTTTAAAGCACTATTCCTTCACAAAAACCACGAGATGAAGGACAACTTCAAGACCAAACAACCCCAAAAGATCCTTAAAATGAATTGGTACAAAACTAATTCATACCACATCATTAATTCCCCCATAAAAAACCATGAATTAAATTATAACACAAGATCAAACAACTACCAAAAGGTTCCTAAAGAAGCCTCGAAATGGTAAAATTCCTATTCAAATTTGGCTTGTCTAGTCTACTAAAACTGTAATCTACGAAAACCAACTTCTAGTATCTCAAAAATCAAATCCATCAATTGTCCAATGGATCCAAAATTGTCCTTTTACAAACATTTTGTAAAACAATATCTTCGTGTCTCCAAAATCAACCCTTTCAATGGACCGGTAGACCTTACCAGTCAAATCCTTATTGTCATTTTGAACCACAAATACCTCGTACAAAATCAAAAAAATATATATATATATATTACCACAACAAAAAAAAAAATATAAAAAATGTTTGGCTACAACTCTTCGTATCATGATTAGTATTGGTTAAGGGGTTTCTAGAGAGAGCTGCCCTCCCTTCTCTCTAGAATGTGGAGTGTTTGGGAACATGGTTAGCAACTAGAATTTGACTGAGTTTTGACCGAGTTGCACTGTTTTGGGCTGTTTTGTTTTTTCCTTTTCTGTTTGTTTCTAGGGTAAATTGTGTTCTTCAGCTGGGATTTCAGAATTGTCGTTTTCCTTCGGTGGATTTCGTTGATTGTTGTTCTGGTTTTATGGGGTTCTGTTAAAGGGTTTTTTGAGGGTCTGTTGTTTGGTTTGTTCCTGGGTTTCCGTTTGGTTTCTGTTGTTGGTTTGGTTTGCAGGTTGCTTGTGGTATTTCAGGAATTCTCGCTCGGGGGTTTTCTCTACTGAGGTGGGTGATTGGGTCGGTGGTTCTGAAGCTTCTGAGAAGGAGTTTTCTGTTATCAATCTGTAATATTGGTGAAACATGGGATCTGCATCAAAGGCGAGTATGAATGGTGAGGAAATTCAAAGGTTAATGAAGTAAGTCCATGATCTCTAAACAGCTCTGGAAGCTTCTCATGAAATTAACGGGAAGTATCATTTTGATACAGTACACGGTGTTAATTTGAATCCTGGGGGTGATGAGAAGGTGAATCAAAGTTAATTTTCAGATTTATCAAACAGCACCTAACTCTGATTTCCCAAGTTTGGATAATATGAACAAGAAGATAGATACAGGGGGTGGATTGAAGAATATTTCTGAAACAGGGGGTAAAACCTGAGCTCACAGGTTAGCTACCAACATAGCTAGTGATAAAATGAGGCTGAGGTATTTCCCTAAAGGGTGCTACTGTTGAACCTCCTGCATCTGTAGGAGCTAAAGGTAGTTGGTTAAGGAATGAATGTCTGGTGGGATATTTTTTAGATAAGAAATTGCTGTTCTTAACAGTTCAATCTATTGCAAAACGATTGTGGGGAAGAGAGGATTTAAAGGAAGCGCTAAGTCTTGATAAAGGTTTCTTCATTTTCAAATTTGATTCGGTAGAAGAGAGGGATGCAATTCTGGATAAAGGGCCTTGGCACTTTGCAAGTAATTTGATGATTCTACAGAGATGGAGGCAAGGTATGGCACTTCAGAAGGAGGCCTTAACTACTGTTCCTATTTGGGCTAAATTCACTCATATTCCTTTGGAATGAGGATGGCCCTCAGTTACATAGTTACATGCATTGGTAAGCCACTATATGCAGATGCTATGACCGAGGGAAGGAGGAGGTTGAATTATGCTCGAATATGTGTGGAAGTAAGTGTTCAATCTGAACTCAGACATGAAGTTGGTTAAACTCCCTGATGGAAGTGTTGTTGCAATCAAAGTTGAATATCAATAGGTTCCTACTAGTTGTATTCATTGTAAGGTTTTTGGGCACTCAACCAAACAATGCCAAATTGCAAAGCAAGAGCAGATTCCTAAACAAGTAGTGAAGCAAGAATGGGTGGCAGTGGGAAAAACTGACACTAGAAATATTAAAATTTTGAACCTGAATTTATGGAGGGGGCAGTTGAAGATGTTGCTGATGAAAAGGTTGATAATGTGAAATTCAATTCTGCTTTGGGGAATGATCAGAAAGATGAGGAGCATATTTTGGAGGCACAGGTATCTATCTTGTCTCCTAATAAGTACCAATGCCTGGGTGATTTTGATGATAGTGATTTACCTGTGGAATTTGAATCTCAAAGGGGGAGTATCTTTTGATGGTAATGAAATATCTGTGTTTGACACACAAGACAAAGGAATTGTTTTGTTGCATGATAATGATCCTGTTAGTTTGAGTAATGAGCCTGGGAAACCTATAGTGCATGTCTCTAACTCTCTGGATTCTACTAATTCTGGTATTTTGGTAAAAGGGAAACAGAAAAGTCCTTTAAATATTCTTGCTACTGGTATAGGGGTCATGGGTAAAATCCCTAATCATAAGTATAAAACTAGAAGGCTTCAGAAGGTGTATATATTGGGAAAGAAGAGTTCTGATTCTTAAATCTGTTTTGTTTTTCTTTATGTATTGTTGCTCTTGGAATATAAGGTCTAAATGGAGATGTTAAACAAAAGGAGGTTAAAGAGATGATTCAAAATATTGATATGTAATTTTGTGCTTAGTGGAAACTAAAGTGAAGGTTGAAAATGCTACCAAAGTGTTAAATTGCATTTGTCCTGGATGGAAGTACTTAGATAATTATGAGTATGCTGCTTTGGGGAGAGTGGATTTGTTGGAATGAGGCTAAAATTTTGGTGAAGTTAGTGTCAAAGAGTGAGCAATTTATTCATTGTCAGATTCAAAAATTGGATGGTTCTTTGTTTGTTTTGCTACTTTTGTATATGGTAATAATTACTACATGGAGAGGAGTTTATGGAGAAATTTGATTGTCATCGCTGATCAGGTTACTAAATTCCCTTGGGTTTGTTTGGGAGACTTTAATGCTATAAGGTATAGGCATGAAAGACTGGGTGGCTCTTCTTTGTGGACTTCAGATATGCAGGAATGTGATATTGCTCTAAATAAGGCTAGCCTTAAGGATATAAAATTCCCAGGGATTAAATATTCATGGACAAATGGGCATGTTTATAGGAAAATTGATAGATGTATGGTGAATATGAAATGGATAGAGGGTTTCCCTGATTCTGATGTGAATTTTGCTCCTCATGGTATGTTTGATCATGCTATCATTTTTCTTAAGATTCAAATGGAAACTTTGAGAGTTAGGAGACCTTTTAGGTTCAATAACTTCCTATCCAAGCATGTTGCTTATTTACCTATGATTGAACGAGTGTGGCAGAATTTTATTCGGGGTTCAAAGATGTTTGTTCTAGTCCAGAAAATCAACTTAGTGAAGCAAGGTTTGAAGCTTCTAAATAGACAACACTATGGAAATCTTACTGATCAAGTCTCTTTGGCTAGAAAAGAGTTATTGAATGTCCAACAATAGAGATCCTGGTAACTCAGGTCTTGTAGCTAGGGAGAGAGAATGTCTTCACAAATTCTATGATTTTTCTCATGCCGAGGAGTGTTTGTATAGACAGAGATCAAGAGTTCAGTGGTTGAAATTGGGCAATCAAAACACGGCTTATTTCCACAAAGTCGCTACTCAAAGAAAAGCTAAAAACAGAATTTCTTCTATTACAAGAGATGATGGATCTATTATTACTGAGGATGATGAGATCAGGAATGCGATTGTTGTTTACTATATGGACCTCTTTTCTAAGCATACTGATGTTGTTCCTGGTGACATGAGCAGATTTATTAAGCATCCCCTTTCCAATGCTCAAATGAGCGAGATGACAAAGGACATTACTGATGAAGAGATAAGGACCACTTTCTTTTCTCTTAAAGATGATAAAGCCCCTAGTCCAGATGGGATGAATGCTGTTTTCTATAAGACTGCTTGGAAGATTATTGGAAAAGATGTCATTTCTGTCATTAAGGATTTCTTTGACACGGGAATGCTTTTAAAAGGAGATAAATTCCACATCTATTTCTTTGATTCCCAAGATTCCTAATCCTTTAAAAGTGGGTGACTATATACCTATTTATGTCTGTAATGTGCTTTATAAATGTATAGCAAAAATTATTGCAAATAGGTTGAAACCAGTGTTGGATTCTTGTATCAGTCCAAATCAGTCGGGGTTTGTGCCTGGGAGAAATATAGGGGACAACATTCTCTTAGCCCAAGAGATTATGTTGAATTATCATATTAATGATAGTCATCCTAGAGTTGCAATGAAGATTGATTTAAAGAAAGCATGACTCTGTTTCATGGAATTTTTTGGAAGCTGTTTTGATAGGGTTCGGAAATCCTGAGAAGATGAGAGGTTGGATCTGTACTTGTTTTTCATCTCCTAAATTTTCTATAAGTATTAATGGTGCCTTAGAGGGATTCTTTCAAAGTGGAAGGGGTTTGAGACAAGGTGATCCTATGTCTCCCTATCTTTTTGTCATGGCCATGGAGGTCCTTTCTGGGTTGCTGAATAATATTGTCCCTGGTGAACAGTTTGATTTCCATTGGAGATGTAGAAGGCAAGCTATTAGTCATCTCATGTTTGCGGATGATTTGCTACATTTTTGTAAGGGTAACTATAACTCTGGGAATACAATTGTCTTAGCTTTGGATCACTTTACTAACATATCTGGTTTATGCCCCAATCCTTCTAAAAGTCTTCTATTTGCTGCTGGGGTGAAGAGTAATGCTTTAAATGAGATCCTTGTCAGAACTAGTTTCAAATTGGGATCTCTTCCTGTCAAATACCTTGGGGTTCCCCTTCTCCCTTCTGGTTTAAAGGCTGTCCATTGTAACGACATTATCACTAAACTTACAAGGAGAGTTTCCTCTTGGAATTGTAGATACTTGTCATTTGCCAGGGGGTTACAGTTGATTAGTGCAGTCTTGTTTTCTGTCCAAGTTTATTGGAGTTCTACTTTTATTCTTCCAAAGTCTGTTATGAAAGAAATTACTGCTATAATGAGGAAGTTTTTATGGAAGGGTACTGAATTGAAGAGTGGGGGAGAGAAAGTTGGTTGGGATGCAATCTGCCTCCCCAAAGATGAAGGGGGTTTGGGGCTTAAAAACTTGGTTGAGTGGAACATTGCAGCCTTTGGTAAACATCTTTGGAATGTGTTGGAGCCTTCCCCTTCAAATCTCTGGAGTAGATGGGTTAAGGATGAGTTAATCAAGGACAGAATTTTTGGCTTCTTAACACCCCTTCTAAATGCTCTTGGTCATGGAGGAAGCTTTTGGGGTTAAGAGATAAATTTAGAGAGAATTTTCTTCTTAAAGTGGGAAATGGAAATCACATCTCTTTATGGAATGATGATTGGCTATATGCTAGACCTTACTAGTCGTTCAAAACATTCCTAACTGAATCATTTTGTGAACCTCTTTTCCCTCGGAGAAAACCTCTAAATAGTCATTAGCACAACAACTAAAAACCCCAAAAGTTTTCCTTTACACTGGACTGAAATGGGGATGTTATTATTCAAATATTTGACAACGAAGGTACTGCTCTTGCTCTTAGTTAGTAGTATGCTTCTCTTCTCTAGTATATTAAACCAACTCTAAATATTTCCAAAATCAACCCTTTTAGTAAACTAATATATCAATCTAAATTGTCCTTATTGAAAGATTTTTTAAACCACTATTTCTCCAGAAAACCCACGAAATGAGGGACAACCTCAAGACCAAACAACCCCGAAAGATCCTTAAAATGAAATGGAATAAAACTAATTCATACCACAACATCAATTCCCCCATAAAAAACCACGAAACAGATCATACCACAACATCAAACAACCCCCAAAAGAATCCTTAAAGAAGTCTCAAAATGGGTAAATTCCTATTCAAGTCTATAACGCTGAAATTTTTCCTCAAATTTCAAGTAGTTGGTTTCTCTAGTCAGCTAAAACCGAAATCCAAAATTGTTGTAAAGCAACTTCTAGTATCTTGAAAATGAAATCTTCTAATGGACTAGTAGACCTTTCCAGTGGATCCAAAATTGTCTCTTTACAAACCTTTTGTAATACAAATATTGAATTGGGCGACCTTACCAGTCGATCCAAATTGTTGCAATGAAAACATTTTTACATGCATTTTGAGTAGTGTGTTTCTCTAGTCTAGAATCCAACTCTAGGTATCTCAAAATAAAAAATAAAAAATTTTAATGGACTGGATGACCTTACCATTCGATTCAAACTGTCCCTTTAGAATCATTTTAATAAACCAATTCTTGGTATCTCCAAAATTTCAATGGACTGGTAGACCTTACCAGTAGGTCCAAACTGTCCCTTAAAAAATTTGTTGTGAACCTCAGTTACCTCCTAGAAAAACACGAAAAGTGTTCCTACAACAAAAATAAAGAACCCAAAAAAGTTTTGTAGTAACATCTCGTATCGCAAAGTTCAACCATTTAAATGGACCGATAGACCTTACCAGCCATTCCAAAAAATCCTAACTGAATCAATTTGTATACCTTTTTTTCCTTATAGAAAACCTCTAAAATAGTCATTAGCATAATAGCAAAAAAACGCAAAAGTTTTCCATTACCATGGACCGAAATGGTGATGTTATTTTTCAAATTTTTGACCCAAGAAGTACCTAAGTATTTCCAAAATCAATCCTTTTAGTAAACTAATATATCAATCTAAATTGTCCTTATGGAAAGATTTTTTAAACCACTATTCCTCAACAAAAACCATGAGAGATGAGGGACAACCTCGACCAAACAACCCCAAAAGATCCTTAAAATGAATTGGTACAAAACTAATTCATCCCACAACATCAATTCCCCCATAAAAAATCATGAAAGATATCATATCACAAGATCAAACAACAACCCAAAGGTTCCTTAAACAAGTCTCGAAATGGGAAAATTATTATTCAAATCTCTAACTCTCAAGTTTCTACTCAAATTTCAAGTAGTTGCCTTCTCTTGTCTACTAAAACTGAAATCTACCTAAACCAACTTCTAGTATCTCGAAAATCCATCAAGTTACCGGTACCAGTGGATCCAAAACCAACCTTTTCAATGGATTGGACTGGTAGACCTTACCAGTCGATCCAAATTGTCACTTTGAAAACATTTATACATTTGAGTATTGCGTTTCTCTAGTCTACTTAAACTGAAATCAATATAATCCAACTCTAGGTATCTCAAAAGCAAAAAATTTAACGGACTGGTTGACCTTACCATTCAATTCAAATTGTCCCTTTAGAATAAACCCTTTTAGTAAACTAAGGCCATGTTTGGTTGGCGGTCCGGTCCCATGTGATCCGGTCTCATAATGACTTTTTAGGGACCGGACCGTGTTTGGCAGTGATGGTCCCAAAAAAAACAGTCTCACCAAACAGGGACCAGCTAGGACAATTTGGACTAAAATCAGACCCCCAATTTTGATGGTCTCAAGTGGTCCTATTTCATATTTTTGCTTTAAATGAATTAAATAATACCTAATAATAATAATAAACGAATATAATAATAATAATTAAATATAATAATAAATAAATGAATAAATAATAAAATATATTTATAAATAATTAAAAATGAATAATTAATAATATAAATAATAAATAAAATAAAACATAATAATAAAAAAAATGAACACAATAATAATAAATAAATATAATAATAAAAAATGGACTAAATAAATAATAATAATAATAAATTAATAAAATAAATAATAAATTACATAAAACATATTTAAAAATATAATAAAAATAATAAATAATAAACAAAATGAAATAAATAATAATAATAAATAAATATAATAAAAATAATAAATAGATATAATAATAAATAATAAGTAAATATAATAATAAATAAATACTTCATAATAATAATAAAAAATGAGTATAATAATAATAAATTAATATTAAATTAATAAAATATATTTTTAAATAATTAAAAATGAATAAATAATTTATAAATGAAATGAAATAAATAATGAAATAATAATAAATAGAATAGAATAGAATATATTTATAAATTAATATATAAATTAATAAATAATAATATATATTATAAAGTGAAGAAATAAAAAAAAATACATAAATAAATATTATAATAAATAATAAATAAATAGTAAGACCAAACCGCTTACCAAATAGACTTTTAGAAGATCACCCAGATAAGACCAAACCAGACCAGACCAGATAAGACCAGACCAGACCGCCTACCAAACGGGCCCTAATAAATCGACCTATATTGTCCTTACGGAAAGATTTTTTTAAACTAATATACCATTCGATTCAAAATGTCTCCAATAAATCTAATCAAAACTACAAAGTCTCTAGTATATTAAACCAACTCTTAAGTATTTCCAAAATAAACCTTTCAGTAAACTAATAGATCAATCTAAATTGTCCTTATAGGAAAGATTTTTTTAGACCACTATTCCTCCACAAAAACCAGGAGATTGAGGAACAACCTCAAGACCAAACAACCCCAAAAGATCCTTATAATGAATTGGTACAAAACTAATTCATACCACAACATCAGTTCCCCATAAAAAAAAAAACCATGAAAGATATCATACCACAAGATCAAACAACCCCCAAAAGGCTCTTTAAAGAAGTCTCGAAATGGAAAAATTCCTATACAAATCTCTAACTCTCAAGTTTCTGCTCAAATTTCAAGGAGTTGGCTTCTCTAGTCTACTAAAACTGAAATCTACGTAAACCAACTTCTAGTATCTCGAAAATCAAATCCATCAATTGACTGGTACCAGGGGATCTAAAATTGTCCCTTTACAAACATTTTGTAAAACAATATCTTTGTGTCTCCAAAATCAACCCTTTGTAGACCTTACCAGTCAATCCTAATTGTCGTTTTGAAAATAATTTCACTCTCATATAAACTAATGAGCTTCTCTAGTCTACTGAAACTAAAATAGATATAATCCAACTCTAGGTATCTCAAAATCAAAACTTTAATGGATTGGTTGACATTATCATTCGATTCAAAATGTCCCATTGGAATCATTTTATTAAACCAATCTTGCTATTTGCAAAATTTCAATGGACTGGTAGACCTTATGAACCACAATCTTGATATTGGCAAAATTTCAATGGTCCCTTAAAAATATTTTGTGAACCTCAATTACCTCATAGAAAATCACGAAAAATGTTCCCACAACAAAAAGAAAGAACCCAAAAAAGTTCGGCTACAACTCTTCATCTCACAAAGTTCAATCATTTAAATGGATTGGTAGAGCTTACCAGTAGTTCAAAACATTTCTAACTGAATCATTTTGTGAACCTTCTTTCCCTCATAGAAAACCTCGAAAATAGTCATTAGCACAACAACAAAAAATCCCAAAGGTTTCCTCTATAATGGACCGAAATAGCGATATTGTTCTAATTTCTAACCCAAAACGTATTGGTATCTTGCTTAGTAGTAAGCTTCTCCAGTATATTAAATCAACTCTAAGTGTTTTAAAAATATCCCTTTCATGAAAAGATTTTGTTTACCACTATTCCTCCATAATAACCACAAAATGAGTCCCAACTCTGGGTATCTCAAAATCAAAACTTCTAATGGACTGGTTGACCATACCATTCAATTCAAATTGTTCCTTTAGAATCATTTTATTAACAAATTCTTGGTATCTCCAAAATTTCAATAAACAAGTAGACCTTACCAATCGGTCCAAACTATCCTTTCTGACATTTTTTGAAACTCTTAGTATCTCAAAAATGAAAAACTTTCAATAGACTGTAGACCTTACTAGTAGAACCAAATTTTTGTTTTGAAAACGTTATTTGAACCACTATTCCCCACACTTGAAAACTAGGAAAATTGTCTCTCCCTCTATAATCATTTTGTTAAATTAACTCTTGGTATCTCCAAAATTTTAATGCCCTGGTAGACCTTACCACAATTTTTTTAGCTCTTGGAATCTAAAAATAAAAACTTTCAATAGACTGGTATACCTTGTCCGATCTAAACTGCCCCTTAAAATATTTTGTGAAACTCAATTTAACTCGTAGAAAATCACAAAAAGTGTTCCCACAGCAAAAAGAAAGAACCCCGAAAAGCCCGTCCTAACTCTTAGTATCACAAAGTTCATCAATTTAAATGAACTGGTAGGCCATCAATTTAAATGAACTGGTAGACCTTACCAGTCGTTCCAAATAGTCCTAAATGAATTTTCCCTCATAGAAACCTCGAAAAGAGTCATTACCACAACTACAATGGACAGAAATGACGACGTTACTATTCAAATTTCTAAACCAAATGGTAGTGCTCTCTTGCTTAATAGTAAGCTTCTCTAGTATATTAAACCAACTCGTAGTATTCCCTTTCAGTAGAATCCAAACTGTCCTTATGAGAAGATTTTTTAAAATATTATTCCCCCTCAAAAATCACAAAATGAGTCACAACCTCGAGACCAAACAACCCCAAAAATGATCCTTAAAATGAATTGGTCTAAATTCCTTGGTATTTCCCAAATAGATAATTTCAGTGTACAACTAACCTTATCAATCTATCCAAATTGTTCATTTACAAACTTTTTAAATCGCTCAATTGCCCCATAAAATCCACGAAAACTTGTCATACCACGACATCAAAGAAACCCCAAAAGATTACTTAAAGAAGTCTCGAAATGGGAAATTTCTATTCAAATCTCTAACGCTTGAGTTTTTGCTCAAATACCAAATAGTTAGCTTATCTAGTCTGCTAAAACTAAAATCGACGTAAACCAACTCCTAGTATCTCGAAAATCAAATCTTTCAATGGACTGGTAGACCTTACCAATGGATCCAAAATTGTCCCTTTACCAACATTTTGAATACATACTCTTGGTGACTCCAAAATCACCCCTTTCAATGAACTGGCAGACCTTACCAGACGATCCAAATTGTCGATTTGAAAAAAAAAAAATTAACCACTATTCCCTTTAGTCGAAAACTAGGAAAAGTGCCCCACCTTCACCCCCAAAAAACCCTTAAATAGAAAATTGATGCACATTGAAAATAAAGGCAAGAACAAAGTAGAACAAAGAGATGATATAGCATACACACCTTACCCCCATTTCATGTTGTCTCTACCCCTTCGTTACATCTCACTAGTTGTGAATTGGATGCCTAGGAATTTATTTGTGAAATACAAGTGTAATAGAGGATTAACAAATTGTTCTACATTAAAACCAAATGCAAAAAAACAATGTAGACCAGAGAGGGCCATATAGCCTACACAGTATACCCCCATCCCACTAGAAGAGGAAGATGATCTCATAAATTTGTGAGAAACCCATCCCAACGCTCAGTGGACAAACCAGATAGCATAAGATACCTTAAATTGAACATCTACACAAAAACAAAATTACAAGATATATGCAAACCCTAATTGAAATCAATGAGAGAGAGAGAGAAATCAACTAGTTGAATAAAGTAAGAAGAGGCTTTGGATTTGGTGAATGAAACCAAGAAACACATGTCCTGGCCTCTACAGTCATTAATCATTAATACAGACAGTGCATAACAAGTACAAACATACCCAAAAAATCAATTACCAGAAAAACACAAAAATAAACAACACAAACTGATATGAAGAAGAAGAAGAATCAAAATTACCGTATTCCACCTTTGATCTTAGACGTCAAGTACGCAATCAACACCATCATCCACCACCGGCTCCACCCAAAAGCACCGGCAATCATCATCTCCAGGAGCGCTGTCTCCTTCCCAAAAAAAACCTAGAACTCACTTCAAACAGAGGGTACTCAATCAACACCGTTATCCACCACCGTCTCCACCCAAAAACACCGGAGAACACCGGCAATCATCATCTCCAGGAGCGTTGTCTCCTTCCCAAAAAAACCCTAGAACTCACTTCAAACAGAGGGTACGCAATCAACACCGTTATCCACCACCGTCTCCACCCAAAGCACCGGCAATCATCATCTCCAGGAGCGTTGTCTCCTTCCCAAAAAAACCCTAGAACTCACTTCAAACAGAGGGTACTCAATCACCACCGTCTCCACCCAAAAGCACCAGAAAACACCGGCAATATCATTCCAGAAGCGTTATCTCCTTCCCCAAAAAAACCCTAGAACTCGCTTCAAACATAGGTACGCAATCAACATCGTTATCCACCACCGGCTCTGCCCAAAAGCACCGGAAAACACCAGCAAACATCATCTCCAGAAGCGTTATCTCCTTCCCTAAAAAAACCCTAGGACTCACTTGAAATTCAGGGTACCCGTACAAATCCCTACCCACAAACCACTATCCTCCCACAAACCCTAGGACTCACTTGAAATGCAAAAGACACGATTTATTTATTGGAGACTTCTAACATATAGGGGATAACATGATGTCCCTTTATAGAAATGCCACAAATTGGAATTAGTAACTAGTGTCTATCCTGATTTAAATGGTGACCTCTCTCAAAATGAAATATTATTTTTAAATTTTTGTTAAGGTGGTGATAAATCATCCTACGTGGATGAAAAGAGAGAGATTAGAGAAACAAACTAACAACATAAATTACACTTGAACTTAATGGCCAAAAAACCATCCAAACCTCCCAGTCTCCCCACCCCCTCGAGCAACCCTCCACCACCACCTCTTTTAGTTGTTCATCCTCTTCGCCACCCCCCTTCATCCTCCTCACCCACCTGTACTCCATCATCCTCTCATTCCTCTTAAGGCCATGTTAACTCCCCCACTCTCAATCCCTCTCATCCACTTGGTACCATCTTACATATCCAACCTCTTCATATTTCAGATGATGATGAAGAGGAGGATGATGTAATTCCTCTTGATGTGGGTCACGGAGCCCAGTTGAACTGACATACTAAAGAGATGAATGTTATTAATGGTGTTGTGGATCTGCTCCAAAGAGACAAAAGGTTGTTGCACCAATGTTTAGTTTCTTTTATGCCTAATGTTGATCACAATATTGGGCTCAGGAAGGACATTAACCATGGGAATGAAGTTGATACACTGAAAACAGAAATTAAAGTGCTCAAGACCCAACTTCTATCTTTGGACCCCTCTGCTCTGAGATCGACTTTGGTTCCTAAAGGTGCCCCTAGGGTTTGTCCTCCACTTTCCTCTTTTCCTGACCCAACTACATTTGCCCTCTCATCCTTCTCTACTCATTCACCGCCTCTCTCCCCCTCATCCTTGCACTTGTCCTCTGGGGTTGTTGAAGCCCACGCGCCACCTCATGAAGGTATTCTCCCCCTCCCCCCTTACCCCCTAGTCTCTCTCCTACTCATGTTATCCCACTTTTGCAGCCACTAATCTCTGTTGACAGTGACTTGTCACTTGTTGACCAGCTTTCTCTAGCTAATTTATCTACTTTTCCACCCTTGAGAACATCACCTACCAAACCACTTTTACCTTTACCCCCTCCCAACTCTGTCACCCCACTTCTTAACAACTTTATCCCACCTCCCACTGATGTTTTACCACATGTTGCCAACCTTCCCACTACTGTCCCCCCACTTGCATCTACTGCCCCACCACCTTCTCAATCTCGACTTTAGTCTACTGTAGCTAGCCCTCAAAGTTTGTTGCTTGAACTTATTCAGCCACTTTCTATCAATGGTGTCACTGTGGTGGAACCACCTGCATCTGCTAGGGCTAAAAGTGCTCTTAAATGGATCAACTGCCTTGTGGGTTTTTTCTTGTCAAATAAACTACCTTTTAGTTTTATTTGTTCACTTGCAAAACAGTTCTGAGGAAATAATGGACTTATTGAAACAATAGCAACTAATACTAGATTTTACATCTTTAAGTTCAAGTCTGTTTTCGAATGCAAAGCCATCCTTGATGATGGCCCATGGATGTTTGCTAGCAGACCTCTCTTTCTCAAGTAATGGAAGTCTGGCATGCAATTTTGTAAATAAACTTGTAACACCATTCCTATATAGGCAAACTTCCAAAAGGTTCCTCTTGATACCTGGAATAACAAATGTTTAAGTAGTATTGCTAGTGCAATAGGCAACCCCTTGTATGCTAATGAAATGATTGCCTCAAAGAGAAGAGTTTCTTTTGATAGGGTATGTATAGAGATTAAAGTTTCTCAACCTCTTCCAAGTTCACTCAAGCTTAAATTGGGAGATAATTATGCTACTATTGATGTCACCTACTAGTGGTTGCCCCCTTCTTGTAAGAAATGTAGTTCTTTTGGACACATGGACTCCACTTGCCCAATTACTATCAAATCTACCATGAAATGGGTCCCTAAACTGACCACTCCCATGAGCAATGTGGACACTTATTGGCTGGTTGTTGGAAAGAAACAACTCAACTACACCCATGTGGCTCCATCTCCATATCCAACACCTTCTTCTTCATAGCCCTCCTCCTCATCTCTAGTTCAATTCTTACCACTTCCCTCAATCCCACCTTCTCTCTTATCCCCACCTCTATCCCATTCTATCCAGCAATTATCCATTAACTATCCCCTTTTACCCATTCCCACTCTACCCCCCAACCCCCCTCCACCTCTACCATGCTTACCTTCATCCCCTATTTCTTTCTCTTCCCATTCTTTTAACAGATTCAGTGCCCTCTCTATTCCTACCACTAGGATTGATGGTGTGGATGGCATGGAAGATATCTCCAGCCAGGCTCCTGTTCTAGTGGTCAAACCACTGCCTCATTCTTCATGTTCTGACCCTGGGTTCTCAATGATTGCAACTGGGAAAATTGCAAAGGCTAGATTGTCCCCAAAAGAAAAAAATAACTGAAAAGGCTTGCTAGAAAAGTTCAAAAGGATAATTGGGATGCATCTAAAGAAGAGTGTGCAAGGTTTTTCTCAGAGATTCAACCCCCCCCCCCCCCCCCCCCCCCCCCCCAAATCAAAATTTTTGCCTTTGTTGGACTCTTAGAAACCAAGATTAGACACCATAACCTTGATTCTATTCACCAATCTCTCTCCCATTGGCCTCTGCTTTCTAACAGTTCTATTAGCCCTCTTGGAAGGATCTGATTTCTTTGGAATCCCACCCATGTATCTCTCAATTATCTTCACACCATTGACCAACTGTTGCATTGTTCAGGTATTTTTTTGCATATTAACACCCCATTCCACCTCACTCTTGTCTATGCCTAGAACACCTTTGAAAAAAGACTTCAGTTGTGGAATGAACTTGTTATGCTCAGGTTTCAAGTTCTCTCATCCCTATGGATTGTACTTGGGGATTTCAATACCATGCGATGACCTTCTGAAAAAATTAGAGGCACGGAATTTTGGACTGCTAAGATGAATGTCTCACTACCACTGGTCTTGATGATCTGAGATTTACTAGCCATCTTCACACATGGACCAATAAAACTCAGGGTCACGGTGCATTGGCCAAGAAGCTGGACAGAGTTCTAACGAATGATCATTGGCTCTCCTCTTTCCCTAACTCTTTATCTACCTTTCATCCTCCTATTTGCTCTGACCATTGTCCTATGATTGTTTCCCTTGACCTTCCCCCTTCTCCCAGGAAATGCCCATTCAAATTCTTCAATTATTGGTGTGAACATTCTCACTTTCTTAAGGTTGTTGCTGACTCATGGAAAGTGGAAGTTTCTGGAGTTCTTATGTTAGTAGTTGTCACCAAGCTTAAAATGCTCAAGCCTCATCTTAAAAGGCTTAACCAAAATTATTCCAATGACCTCTCTTCTAGAGTTGCCCTTGCAAAATCCAACCTTGTATCCTGCCAGCTAAGTCTGGACTCTGACCCTGGCAACTCTAGCCTCAGAAACCAGGAAAAATATCTCATTAGTACCTACACTGGATTAAGCAATATTGAAGAACAATTCTACCATCAGAAGGCAAGGATTAACTGGCTGGATCTGGGTGATCAAAACACAAGTTTTTTTCACAAAAGTATCCAAAATAGGCTCAATCGGAAGAAGATTGCTAATGTTTCCCTTCCTAATGGTGAGATCTCTACCAACAAAGAGGTGATTCAAAACACTTTCACTTCCCACTTCCAGAACATTTTTGGTAGCAATCATCATTGTTACCCAGGTATTAACCACCTCTTTCAATTTGTACCTAATGTAATCTCTGATGAAATTTCTGAAAATTTATGCATAATTCCAACTGATTTAGAGATAAGGGACTGTTTGTTTTCCATCAAATCCAACAAGTCCCCTAGACCTGATGGATACAATTCCCAATTCTTTAAAAAGACATGTCATATTGTTGGGAAGGAGATTAATACTGCTATAAAAATAAATTTGAAAATAGTTTAATGCTTAGGCAATTGAATACTACTTATTTGGCCCTGATAGCAAAGGTTCCCAACCCTGATTCACCCTCTGACTACATACCAATTGCATGTTGCAATGTTCTTTACAAATGCATTTCAAAACTTTTTGCCAACAAGCTTAAACACGTGTTTCCTAACCAAATTAACAAGGCCCAAAATGCTTTTATTAAGGGAAGAAAAATAGGGGATAACATTATACTTGCTCAAGAACTTGTAAGAGGGTATCATAAGGACTTAAGTCCTCCAAAATGCATTCTTAAAGTTGACTTGCATAAAGCTTTTGACTTTCTCAATTGGCAATTCATTCTTGATATCCTTCACCTTATGAATTTCCCACATATTTTTATTTCTTAGGTTAGAGCTTGCATCTCCACTGCCTCATATTCTATTTCTATTAATGGTGAGCTTTGTGGCTTTTAAAAAGGAATTAAAGGTATTAGACAACGTGACCCCCTCTCACCTTATCTCTTTGTCATTGCTATGGAGATTCTGTCATCACTTACCAACTTTCACACCATCAATGACCCCTTGTTCTCTTACCACTGGACATGTAAGGCAACCCAGCTTACCCATTTAACCTTTGCTGATGACATCCTATTTTTCTTTCATGAGGATACCAATTCTACACTCACTATCAAAAGAGCCATTGATATTTTCTCTCTTCTCTTAGGTCTTTCTCCTAACCCTAGCAAAAGCTAGCTTTTCTTCTGTGGGGTTGATTTTTCTGTTATTAATTCCATTTGTGGAGTTTTTAACTTCAATTGTGACTCATTGCCTATCAAGTACCTTGGCTTACGCCTCATCTCATTTAGACTCACATCAAATGACTGCCACACTATTATTGCTAGTATGCTTTCTAAAATTTCTAACTGGACCACTAGAGCTCTCTCATTTGCAGGCAGGTTGCAACTGATCAAAGTTACTCTGTTCAACATGCACATCTACTGGACCAACCTAATGGTTCTCCCTCTCAAAACTTGAGCTCATATTGAAAGGACTCTCCAAAAGTTTCTTTGGTCAGGACCATCTCTTGATAAGACCAAAGCTAAAATACCATGGGAACAGGTTTGCACCCCCAAGTGTAATGGTGGCCTAGGTGTCCAGAACCTAAGACAGTGGAATCAGGCTTCAATCCTAAGGCATTTATGGACATTTTGCTCAAATCAAATAGGGATCTGGAAGGAATGGGCTTAAAGGAATCTTGTTAAAAACAACAACCTATGGGAATTACCAATTCCTCAAAACTGTTCATGGTTCTGGAAAAATGTTTTACAGCTTAGAGATATAGCTCAACCTTTTCTCAAACACAAGATTGGCAATGGAAACTCAACTATGATCTTCTTTGATGACTAGCTTCCTTGTGGCCCCCTCTACAAGCTTTTATCACAATCTCCCCAAAGGAATAGATGGTAACATAACAGGCATGTTATGGTTTCATCCCTCTTAGTCAATGGTTAATGGAACTGGCCCAGATACCTTCGCAACCTTTTATTAAACCATTATGACCTTGTTTCTTTACCTAACCCAAATACCAACTTTAATGACATTGTTCATTGGTCTCATTCACCTACTAATCAATATACCACTAAACACACTATCATTTCCCTATCCCCAACCCTCCCCCAACCTTTTTGGCACAATTTGGTGTGGTTCAAAAATATGACCCCTAAACACACATTTTGCCTTTGGCTGGCAATTCAAGGCAAGCTTCAAACCAAAGATAAATCTAACATTTCTTACCTTATGCAACCCAATGTCTGCAACCTCTGCCTTAATGGTGCAGAGGATCATAACCACCTTTTTCATCAATGCAGTTACTCAAAAAGAATTTGGGAGGAGTTACAACATAAATGTGGATTTTATACTAGCCCTAACACATGGAGACAATTTCTCAATTGGGCAATCTCCAATTGAAAAAACAGATTAAAGAAGAGCAAAGTCATGATATGGAAGCTTGTTCTAGCTAGTTTTACATATCACATATGGCATGAAAGAAAAAACAGAGTTTTTAGGGATAAAGCCTTACTTTCAACCACCACCTTGAAAACCATCATTGATTTGGTTCGGCTTCGTCTTTTCTCTGTGAAATGCATATGCCCTCTTGTTGAATCTATGACTATTGATTGGAACTTGTCGGAATCCTTTTTCAGCCACGCCTAAAGCAATGCTTTCTTTATTTTCCCTAATTACCATCACCTCCACGTTGCCTCTGAACCAACCATTTCTTTTCCAATTCCTCCTTCTCCACCCAATCCTCCCCAACCCCCTTAACCCTATCGTTGATCTTCTCCAATTTCAGTGCGATGACCATAACATTTGTTTTGAAACCATCTTTTCTGTATGATGGTGCATGATTGAAGCCTCTTGTGAATTTTCAAATGTTGGAAACCTCTTGTGAATTTTAATCTCTGGAAGATTTGGTGTGCTACTGGCGTATTTTTTCTTTCTTTTCAAATCAGCATTGTTTGTTAATTAGGGAATGTCCTAATTGTTGCCCTAACCTTTTGGTTTTGCTTTGGGCCGCTTCTTTTGGCTTTTGGCTTTCTTCTTTCCTTTATTGTATATTTCCCCTTATTTCTTTTATTCAATTCAGTTAATTACCGGAAAAAAAAAAACATATAGGGGATATATTCAAAGTTTTAGCCCCGCGGGCATAGATGAGATGGTTGAAATGATGAATATTCGGTGCGCGTTTGACATAGCTTTTGCTTTTAATTTTTTTCAATAGAAAAAGAGAAACAAAAGTTGTTTTGATAAGTTGATAATAGGGATGACAATTCGTACCGCCCCGTTGGAGCCCGCCCCGTCCCACCCCTTTATTTAAGGGTTTGAAAGTGTTTTTAATTTCGTAGGGGCAGGTATGGTAAAAAAAATCGAACCCGTCATGGGTTATGGGGCGGGTACGGATTTTAATAGATACTCGTTGGAGCCTCGCCCCGCCCAGCCCAACCTCATTTATATAAATTTATCATATTTGTTTGCTAATGTATATATTAATATATATATATATATATATATATATATATATAAGAATGTGTATTATGTATTGCTTATTTGGAATATATATATATATATATATATATATATATATATAAGAATGTGTATTATGTATTGCTTATTTGCTTGAATCAGTTTTGTGAATAAGATATTGTCAAATTGGGTGTTATGTATTATGTATTGTTTATTTGTTTTCTTTTCTAATCAATAACCGCTTTACTAACTGCATAGGTGTAGCATACACATATTGTCAAATTATGGATGTGTATTATGTCTAAGACAAAGAGGTGGGAACAAATGTTGTCAAGTGAAAATAAAGAATGAAACATCATCATACCAAAGTTTAACCTTTTGAAATATTAGTATAGTATGTGTTCAAACTACATTTTGTTCATGCACCGTGTTGGCTTATATTTTCAAAAATAAATTTCAAAGATACAAACCAAACATGCCAAAATTGTTGAGGCTTGAAAATACTTGCATCTTAATTACATAGCTCATTGTTATTAACTAACCTTTTGTCATTTACGGTGTGTGCTCTGTGATTACCAACCCTTTTTAAATAATTTACTTAGGACAAATGTCACAAGCTCATCCATTTTATTAACCAGAAAAGTGCTCAACGAACCAATTTATGAACCACTTGCTTCATGGACAATAATAGCTGACGCCGGACAGAATAGAGATTATTCTGTAGGCTAATGCAATAGGTACTTTGCAAGGGAAAAATATGAGAATTTCGACCCAAAAATTCAGAGAACACTCTGGAATTTTATATAATTGTTTATAATCAAGAATGAATAAAAAACAACCCACAAGCCGGGTTTAAATAGCTGAAAATCGAACCCTAATGGGATTTTTGCCAAAAATAGCAAAACCCTAAAAGTCCTACCAAAATAAAATACGAAAAAAAATAAAAAGATTGCCAAAAATCTGGCCCAAATCGGGTTCAGAATCACCTCCTAATTGACAAATAAAAGATTACCATAAATGGCAAAAATTAACTAAAATTAAAGATTTAAAAAGGAAAACAGCGGATTTGGGGCTCGAAACGATGTGCATCGAGCATAGCTCGGTGGCCACGACGTCCGCTCCGAGATTAGCTTTCCGAATTGGGGTCACGGGCGCAAATCCGACACTCGTAGCTCCAGTTATGGTCAAAAAACCGACGCATGCACGGAAACTGCCCCAAATTAGGCTAGATCACGATTTCTTGTCATCCTTGCGCTGATCCTCCCTCTCCAGGTAATCCAACGCCATCAATGAGCAATCTGACAGCTCGGCATCGTCTAACTCGGATCCCCCTGCATCAGTCACCCCGGGTTAGAAAGAACTCGCCCTCGAGTTCATGGCAGCATCAGCAGAATCCGCAAAGCAAGGAGTCAGGTGTTTCACATTAAAAACATCAGAAGTCTTCAAGTGACTAGGGAGACGCAACATGTATGCGTTGTCATTAATCTTCTGCAATATCTCACAGGGTCCAATCTTCCGCTCCTTAAAGCTTATTATACTCGCCAACAGGGAAACGATCACGAGTTAATACAGCCCAAACAAAATCACCAACATCAAAAAGTACCTGACGACGATGACTGTCCGCTCGAGCTTTATACTTGTCATTGCTCTCGTGAATGGCCAGTTTCACCTGCTCATGGATGTCTCGAAGATGTTGGGCCAACTCATCTGCCCTAGGATGCAAACGGCCCACACGTGGAATGGGCGCTAAGTCCAGTACTCCAGATGGATTCTGACCATAGACGATCTCAAAAGGACTCATTCATGTGGTTCTGCTCGTTGACCTGTTGTAGGCAAATTCTGCTTGAGGTAATGCCAGATCCCACTGCTTGGGTTTAGTGCCTGCTAAACACCTCAACAGATTGCCTAGACTCCGATTCACCACTTCGGTCTGACCATCCGTCTGGGGGTGATAAGCGCTGCTGAAATTCAGCTTCGAGCCCAGCTTTCCCCATAAGCTCCTCCAGAAATTACTGATGAACTTGGTGTCTCGATCTGAAGTGATGGATCGAGGAACACCATGGAGACGCACAATCTCCCTGAAGTAAAGATGGGTTATTCGGGCAGCATCCATGGTTTTCCTGCAAGGTACAAAGTGGGCCATTCTGGAAAACCTGTCAACCACAACTAAAATAGAATCACAGGCCCGTTGGGTACGGGGTAAGCCCAACACGAAGTCCATGCTAACATCGAACCAAGGAACTTCAGGAACCGGCAAGGGGATGTAAAGGCCTGCATTGGTGAGGACACCCTTGGACCTTTGGCATACATAACAACGTTCCACAAAGTGAGCCACGTCACTGGTCAATTTGGGCCAATAATAATCAGAAGCAATAAGGGCCAATGTCTTGTCTCGCCCAAAGTGACCCTCATTATGAAGTTCACTAATAATCTGTTGCCTTAGCGAACAATCTGGAATGCACAATTGTAGCCCACGAAACAAATAACCATTATGCAAAAGGAAATCATGACGATGACCAGATGTTACCTCCTGAATGATCTTTCCAAAGGAAGGATCTGTGGCATACAAATCAGTGAAAGTTTCAAATCCTGTGACTCGGGTACTCATGGTGGTGAGGAGTAAAGTGCGACGACTAAGGGCATCTGCAACACGGTTCAGGTTCCCTGATAGGTGCCTCAGGGAAAAAGTGAACTCTTGTAAGTACGCCACCCATTTGGCATGTCGTCTGCTCAGCTTGTGTTGACCATTGATGTACTTCAGGGCCTCATGATCAGTAAGAAGGATGAATTCCTTATGCACAAGGTAGTGACGCCAATGACTAAGGGACTGAACGATGGCGTAGAACTCCAGGTCGTAGGTGGAGTAATTCTTCTTGGATCCCGACAGTTTCTCACTGAAAAAAGCTATGGGTCTCCCTTCCTGACTTAGAACACCACCAATGCCAACTCCAGATGCATCACAATTCAGCTCAAACACTTTGTCAAAATCAGGGAGTGCCAACACCGGTGCCTCTGTCATCTTCTGCTTGACCAGTTGAAAACTGGCTTCTGCCTCCTTAGACCAATGGAAATCACGTCCCTTGAGGCACTCTGTGATAGGAGCAATCAAGGTGCTGAAATTCCGGATGAAGCGGCGGTAGAAAGATGCCAACCCATGGAAACTCCTGACATCATGCAAGGTTTTTGGCTGGGGCCACTCCAAGACTGCATCTATCTTCAATTGATTTGCATGAACACCATCAGTAGACACAACAAAACCCAGAAAAGTTACAGCAGTAGTGAAGAAAGAACACTTCTTCTGATTAACAAACAGGCGCTCCTTCCTGAGCGTGTCAAAAACTGCACGGAGGTGATCAAAGTGTGAGGCCCATGTAGGGCTATAAATAAGGATATCATCGAAGTAGACTACCACGAATTTCCCCATGAAAGGCCGTAAAACCTGATGCATAAATCTCATGAATGTGCTGGGCGCATTGGACAGTCCAAATGGCATGACCATCCACTCATACAACCCATGATGCGTCTTAAACGTCGTCTTCCACTCGTCTCCAGGCCTTATTCGGATTTGGTGGTATCCGCTCTTAAGGTCAATTTTGGAGAAGACCTTAGAACCGGACAGTTGATCTAGCATGTCATCCAGGCGGGGAATGGGAAACCTGTACTTCACCGTAATTCTGTTGATGGCTCTGTTGTCTACACACATGCGCCAGGAACCATCTTTCTTTGGCACCAGCAATACAGGAACGGCACATAGGCTCATACTATCACGGATGTAGCCCATCTCTAGCAACTCTACTACATGTCGCTACAACTCTTCAGCCTCCTTTGGGCTGAGGCGGTATGCTGGTCTATTGGGCAAACTCGACCCCGAAATTAGGTCGATCTGATGCTGAATATCTCTCATAGGCGACAGTCCAGGAGGAAGGTCTTCTGGCATCAAATCAGAGAATTCCGAAAGCAACTGTTGGACCTCCGTGGGTAATTCTGGAACCTCACCTGTTGCACTATTTCCACAAGGCAATAAAGCATAAACTACATGTTCACGCTCAACTTCAACCAAAAACCTGGACATAGAAAGCAAATTGTTACTATTGACAACCGGGGTGGGATTGGGTCCTTCCCGACGAGGTGCCAACACAATCTTTTTCCCTTTGATGCTAAGGGAATATGTATTCTTTCATCCGTCATGTACCACACTTCGATCATATTGCCAAGGTCTGCCTAACAGTATATGACACGCATCCATGGACACTACATCACACCAAGCATTATCGAAATATTTCTTGCCAACAGAAAAAGACACTAAGCATCGTCTATCTACTGTTACCTCACTGCCTTTATTCAGCCAGGACAGTTTGTACGGCTTAGGGTGACGATCTGTCTTCAATTGCAATTTCTGGACAACGTCTTTAGAGACTACGTTCTCGCAACTGCCACTGTCAATAATCATCTTGCAGACTTTATCGGCCACGGTGCAGGTTGTGTGGAAAATATTGGTTCTCAACCAGTCATCTTCGGAATCGCCTCTGGGAGTCAGTAGGCTCTTACGAATGACCAGAGTTTCATGGCCGTCTCCATACAACACATCTTCATCTCCTTCTTCGTCATACACCGGCTCTCCAACCTCCTCAGTCTCATCTTCCATGCCTTCCTCAAGCAGTAGATTTTTGCCCGTCTGACTAGCAGGCTTCCTGCAATGGGTTGTTATATGCCCCTGTTCACCACATCGAAAACACTTAATAGAAGGGTTAGGATTACCCTTTGGTGGCTGCTGGGGAGGACGGGATTCTTGAGGGCGAGATGGCCTACTGCTTTGGTCATTTCTGATGACGGGTCGTCTATTCTGCTGTTTCTCTACAGCAAGGGCACGCTGGTAGGCTTCAGAAACTGTCCACAGCGAGTGAAGGCTGAGGGCATCCTGGAGAGGTTGTCGTAAACCCCCCAAATATCGGGCTACCATTTGTTCTTCTGTCTCAGTTAGATCATTTTGAGCAATCAACTAATAGAACTCCTCTGAATAATCTTCCACGGATCTCATCCCTTGTCTCAACGAATGAAGTTGCTGAAACAGGGTTTGAGTATAACCAAAGGGAAGGAAGTGACTCTTTATCTTCTTCTTCATCTTCTCCCAATCAGTGATCTTGGCCTTGCCCTGCCTGTTTCTTGAACGTTTCAACTGCTCCCACCACGCAGATGCTCTACCCTTGAGTTTGATGGCCACCAATTTCACTTTGACACGATCCGGGACCTCCTTATAATCGAAAATTCGTTCTACTTCATTCAACCAATCAATAAAGCAATCGGCTTGTAACGTACCTGAAAACTCGGGCAGGTCTACTTTGAAGCCGAGATCTCTATGACGGTACTGATTGTGATACGGATTTTCGAAGGTGGAATTGTCGGTATCAGAATCTTCCACATCATGATTACCGATTTCCTGAGCCGCCAGGCGCTGGGCTAACTCTACCACTTGCCTTTGCAAATCCTCAATCATAACATCCTGAACGTTACGATCACGGTACGGGACTTCCTCAATCGGAACCTGCCCACGACGACCACGATTATTAGCCATCGAAAACTGATGGAAATACCGCCTCAGGAATATGCTGAGCTCTAATACCAATTGACGCCGGACAGAATAGAGATTATTCTGTAGGCTAATGCAATAGGTACTTTGCAAGGGAAAAACAGGAGAATTTCGACCCAAAAATTCAGAGAACACTCTGGAATTTTATATAATTGTTTATAATCAATAATGAATAAAAATCAACCCACAAGCCGGGTTTAAATAGCTGAAAATCGAACCCTAATGGGATTTTTGCCAAAAATTGCAAAACCCTAAAAGTCCTACCAAAACAAAATACGGAAAAAAATAAAAAGATTGCCAAAAATCTGGCCCAAATCGGGTTCAGAATCACCTCCTAATTGGCAAATAAAAGATTACCATAAATGGCAAAAATTAACTAAAATTAAAGATTTAAAAAGGAAAACAGCGGATTTGGGGCTCGAAACGATGTGCACCAAGCATAGATCGGTGGCCACGACATCCGCGCCGAGATTAGCTTTCCGAATTGGGGTCACGGGCGCAAATCCGACACTCGTAGCTCCAGTTATGGCCAAAAAACCGACGCATGCACAGAAACTGCCCCAAATTAGGCTAGATCACGATTTCTTGTCATCCTTGCGCTGATCCTCACTCTCCAGGTAATCCAGCGCCATCAATGAGCAATCTGACAGCTCGGCATCGTCTAACTCGGATCCCCCTGCATCAATAGCCCTTTGTTATTTTGGTGGTTTAAAGTTTGATAGCCTCCCTTCAATTCCTATCTGTAATAAGGACTTTCTCACACAATGCTCATTCAAGATTTTTACCTGTCAAGATAAAAGCATAAATGTAGGTTTAGCAAGGAGAATTCGTTGTCCACAACAAATTACAACCAAGGAAATAAAAATGTATGATTCTGGATTTAGTCAATTACACCTTCAAACCTAAGCAAAAAAAAAAAGGGAAATAAAAATAAAATAATGCTTAGCTTTCAAAAATAAAATTTATAATTTCAACCAAGGAGGGAACCGTATTTTGTACTTCCTCAGTTCTAAATATCTTGGCCTGTTTTAGAAATTCAACTTTTTATGTCGGAGGTGTTTTAATATATATATACATATAATATTTTACAAGTAATCACTTAATTTACACATTCGTCTTTTTCTGTTTGAAAGATGTCGTGGTAGGATACGGTGGTCTGTATAAATATAGTGACGTTATATCACGAGGACACGAGAGTACGAATGACTATGGCATGGAGAGATTTGAGTTCTACAGTGTTGAGAAATTATTAGTGTTGGAGAGGGTCGGAAGATTCTAAACTATGGGAAACTTTTTAGATGTTAGTAGATTATAACATCTTTAGTGAAAAGCATTGTAGTGAGTCTATAAATATGAGTTTATAAGTAAGAGAAGGGTTAATTTTTAGATAATGAATGCAAGGGTGAGTGGTTATTTCTGGAGAGTTGATCTATATGAGTTAACTATAATCACCAATATCAAAATAAATAAACACAAACACCAAAATTAGTATGAGCAGAGTTGATGAGGATAGAAGATCAGTGAAAAATTGAACGGAACGCTAATAATAACCTTAGTGCATGTTTGGTACACAGTAATGGAATGGAATGGGAAAGAGAATGGAATGGAATGATCATTATATTCTCTTGTTTGGTTTGATATATGTAAAGATGTTGGAATGGAATACTTATTATCATTCTCTTGTTTGGTTAGATCATTATTAAACTTGGAATGGAATGATTTTTTTCAGAAATACCCTTTATGATATTTATGTAACATAAGTATTGAGAACAAAAAGGAACAATGCCCTTGATTCTTCACTGCATCTGTTAGTACATCTTTGTTGCCCCCAAACATGTATATTTATTGTATATATGATATATATAGTTATGTAAAATATGCTATAGTACATATATACAAAGATGTAAAATATGCAATAGTACATATATACAAAGACACATGTTTTTTAGAGTTAACTTTTGTGTATAGGTAATGAGTAGGAAAGAGATGGAGTTTTTTCAATTAAACTTCAAAAAGAAAATGACTACATAACTCAACTAATTAGTCTTCAAACCCAACTCACCAACCTCCCTTTCTCACCTACATGACATAAGAGCACAAAAATAAACTTGTGATTCCACTATCTCTGCAATCAGCCATTCTACTTCATCAATCAAAGTTCTTATTGGATGTCCAAACAAATAATTTTAAGAAAACCCATATTCAAATTGCAATAATATCCAAAACTAATCCCAAAATTTCAAGCAAGTACCAGATTAACCAAAAGAAAGAAATTACAAAAGATGTAGTAGCGAAAAATAAAAATTACATACCAATCATCCAAAAATAATCCTACTAATTTCTTGGCCAAACACCACCAAAAAGTTTCAAGTGTGTAAAATTTTCACGAAATGATTGTCTTGACCAATTCTTTCTTCTCATTCTCATCGAGTGTGAAAAATATTTGAATTAAATCACGATCACGACCAATTTGAATCAAAGCTTTTGATCTCTCAGTTATGTTGAAACCCGACAACTTTCTCAATTCTTCATTCAGTTTGATTTTTAAATCAGTAACTGTAGCATCTTCAATAGCTTAACGATGAAAATAAGAGTAGAGTATTGATAAAAAAAACTGAAGAATACTCCATGCAAGGGAGGAGGTACTTACATAACTGTCATTTCTTTTTGTAATCTCTATTAAGACCAATGTAAAAAAAATAGTACAATTTTCTTTTACAAGTCATGTCACTATTAATAAAAATTTTGTAATGTTGTTTTAGTTTAGGTTAACCAAAAATTAATGTAATAAATGCAAATTAATTCAGTTAATATTTGATAGTCATATCTCCAACAATTTTTTTTCTTTTATCAATGCAACTTAATTTAATTAATCTTTTATCGTTATTTCGATATCTCCATACAAATTTTATCGAAAGGCTTTATTTTAGTTTCGGATTTTTATAACAAACCTAAATAAGATTTTGTTTCTAGTTTTTTTAAGAGAAAATATTCGGACTTTTATTGCAAAGTTTGAAAATGGTGGGTTAAAAATATTTTCAAAAAGAGTAATATACTTGCACCCATTTGCTAGGCATAATCGTCAGGTTAAGGAATTATTAAACTATAAAAACATTAAAAAATAACCTGTAGGCCTAATAAGTAATAAGTAGGTGTAATTATCATATTATTATCTTTTTTGTTAAAATAATATATTTATTTTTATAACGAGACATACATTTGGGTCAAAATATGAGAGTGATAAGTAGGTGCAATTATCATATTATTATGTAGTCACTTATTTTGAGTTTGAATAGAAGTCCAAACGGCCCAGTCTGGGCCCATGAATAATTGAACATTGGTGACTTGAAAACTAAAGAATATTTGTAGCGGTAAAGCCATTGTCGAGCTCCGATTCGTCAACAACTTCAGATTCGAGGTGAGTCCTGCTCTCTCTCTCTCTCTCTATTTATAAACACACACACACATATATATATATATATGCAAACCTAGATATACATAAAGGTATATATAAAATAACTGTGTATCGGTCGAATGTTACGTTCTTAACCTGTTTGTGGAAATGTCACACTGAAATTGGTTGAAGAAGGGACACCCCAGTTGCGTCTGTAAAATGGTTGACTAAATGTTACCGTTAAAATGTTCACTGTTTAACTAATCTTTCAATGAACTTTGGAGATGTTGTATTGCCATATTGGTCACTGTTGTATTATGAAGATCTTTGTTGCTTGGTTTCGCACAAATGTTACCATATATTCAATTTCTTATGTGTCATATTACATCAAATTTGTTGAGCTAAGTGTTAATTTTACAGATGAAATACATGAAGCCATTCAACTTGTTCCATGATTTGTTGAAGGCAAATGCGCTCGAAAAAGGGCGTTTGCTTGGTTTGGATGTCGGTGATAAATATGTTGGCTTAGCTGTTTCAGATACTGATAATAAAATTGCATCACCACTAAGGTATTTTATTTTTGGTGAATATGTAAAATTCCATTATTGAAGCTTCTCTTTTGATTTATTGCTTCAGCATAACAATGCGGTCGCGATCTTGGTAGATTCTAGAAAATTTTCAATGGGTCTTTCCTGGCAGTCAGTGGGTGCTTCCTCACAAGTTGGAAAATTTATCTGCTTGGTGTTTGTGGCAAAAATTCAAAATTCGAATTCTTTGTTTTCCTTGTTCAGAGTTTTGAATAAGGCTGATAGTCTATCATATATATGCAGACACCGTAATGTTTCTTTCATATTTTCAAGGTTTTTGATATTTTTAACCAAGTAGATTTAAGCTTTTTAAAATCGAAGTTGGTCCCAGTGAAACTAGTGATATTGTTATTTGTCTTATGTCAAATCGAAATAAGAAACAAATCAAATCAGTGGAAAATCTACAACAGTTCGAAATAGGCAGAAGGTTGAGCCAGTGAGTGAGTTCAGTAGCACTGTACTTATCATCTGTAAAGAGTAAAGTAATGGATTCTTTATTCTTCATTCACCTATACAGTAGAAGCATTGTACACTGGTATTAAGTAGATCCAAGTATTAAATCACTTGTTGAATGCTTCAAGTTTGAAACTTTCTTTGGAGCATACTATAAGTCTGAAGATATTCTCGCTTCTGCTGATTGAAGTACGAGCTACAAGATATGCTGGGTATGCATTTAAATCACGGAGAGTGGAGCCGTGAAATAGTAATTATTATTAAGATGCACAAAATTGTGGTTTTAAGATCATTATTCTAACATATGTGTTTCCGTACAAGTTTACAAGGGTAAATAATTGTTGCTTGGACTCCGTTGGTCTGTTTTAATTAAATACTATACTTGTTTAATTATCATTATTAGGAACATGAACTACTCTCTCGACTGTGTTTTAGAACTGAAAGGGTTAGCTATTAGGCCATTTGTTATGGTGTTTATGCATACCATGTCTACGATACCATCTGTGGGCTAATCTGATTTGTTGTCCCAGTGTTCTGCTCCGGAAGAAAACAAATATTGACTCAATGGCCACTGATATTCAGAGTTTGGTAAGTTTGTGTGCTCCGTCTTTTTCTTATTCTGAGATCATTTTCCTTTTTTATTGAAACAAGAGCAAGAATAATGGCTTGAGATATTTCATTACACAAAGGCAACTTAGTGGCATAGAATATAATAAATGAGTATGTGTTATTAGTGTGTGCTAATTTCGATTGCTAGAAGTAGGGAGTGCAATGGGCCACCATGTTAATATCTCATTGATATGGGAAAAGTGGCAACGACAGTGTAAGGGTACTTGACTGGGGACATGTAAAGTGGAATCACATTTAATCTTCAAGTAATCTGCGAGTCTTGAGTTCTTTGATTATTATCAACCAGAGTCTGTTGTGTTTGCATGCAGATCTCGGAACTTTCTCTGGTGGGCTTCATTTTTGGATACCCTTTTGATAGACAAAGAAACAGTCCTACAGTGCGTCCTCATCTCATGAATTATCACTAGTCTCTGATTACTTCCTATTCACAAATTCTCCCCTTTCCTGATCAGGCTGTGCAAGTGAAGCTCTTCATTGACGACCTCTGTAAAACGGGAAAACTGGAAGGTTTGAGGTATACCTTTTGGGATGAGTGCTTCACATCAAAGGTGAGTTCTTCTTGCTATATTTTAAATCTAAAATATGGATACACAATTATCCTTTTGGTAGGTAATAGCTCTACATTTCAAGCACATCTTTTGCCAAAACAAATCAGATTATGAATTTCTAAAAAACATTATATGCGGCTATGCCAAACTCCCAATATTATGACTAATATAGCAGATACCTTTTGTTTTTAGTTCTTTTCTTACATGTCTGTTTGTGGTTGTGTTTTGAAGACAATACCAGAAGCCAGGCTTATGCCTTGCTCAAGTTAGAACAATCTTTCTAAAGTCTTTCTTTTAGCAGACAATTACGGATTTGATATGATTTTCAAGAACCTGTTCTCTCTTTAAGACTTTGGAACCTCTTTTTATAATCTAAATGACATCGACTCTCATTGTTTACTTGTTTTATTTGATACTAGTGATAGCATGGTCAATGATTATAGAGCTCTTGATTGTTTACAGAATGTGGAATTATTGTTGAAGCCTCTGAATTTGCACCCAGTGCAGCAAAAGACGATAGTTGACAAATTTGCTGCTGTTGGAATTCTCCAGGTAATTGTCTTTCTTATTATCCATGCAACCAATTTGATATAGTCCCCTAGAATCTAGATAAATGTCTTGGTTCTCTTTAATTCTAAATGCTCTCATAAAGAAACATCAGGTAAAGGGTTGAAATTGAATCAGTTTATTGTGTGTTCAAGTAAGTTCATGGTTGAAATCGTCACATGCCCTTCAAGTCATCTGTGAAATCCAAGGTTCTCATCTGCGTTTGATATCTGAAAAGCCAAGTAATCTTCTATTATATGAGATTGGTAATTAGCAAATTGGACTTCATATAGAGATCGGTATAGGGTGAGTATGGCGGTGATGAAGCAGTTTTTTGGCTTTCTTCTTTGATTCAGAATCATTTTTGAAATATTCAGCATTTTGGATTCTTACTCTTATTAACAATTCCAATATGGAATTTCAATAGATTTCAGTGAGATATTAAGTATCTTTTGTAATGTTGATGAGTTATTATTAAACTTTAAAATTGTCCCTTAACTTGAAATTACGTTGTCCGGACTAGTAATTTCTTGTTTTTTGGCAGGGGTACCTGGATTACGTGAACAGGAATCCAAAATTGAAGACATTGTAAAATGGAGGCAATTATTTCTACTACCTATAAGATTTACTATCGTTGTACCTTTTGTATCGAAGCAGCTTTAGTTCATCTACGTCTTATCTTAATTATCATGATTATTATTAGTAGTAGTATTATCATTTGAACAATCCCTGTACAACATTGTAAATTATCATTATATGATTAAAAGCATTTTACTTTTTGTTGTTCGAAGGAAATAAGACTGGAACTAGCTAAACAGTACCATCAAAGAAATGACTTCTCAATGTAGAGGTTCCAGGGGTACCTTTGTTGGATGGGCTTCTCTGGATGCATATTTCTATGGTCTGTATTGTGACTTTTATCTTTTTGTTATATTTTGATACTTCTGTTTTAATGTTTGTGACTATATTTTATAGTTAGAACCAGGTTTAAAATATATTAACACTAATACTTTTAGTTCAACCCAACCTTAATTTTAAAGATGATTATAGTTATGGGTCATTAATTTTCTTTTCCCTCACTGATCTCTTTTATCTATGCGTTTAAGAACACCTTTTATATAAATTTATTTTACTTTTTGTGAAAAAAGGTTGGAAATTAATTTAGATTCACCCTTCATTTTTTATCAAGTAAATTAACGAGAATGAATCGCACAAGTACTTATATTATAATTATTTATTATATATTTTTTACGGTGGGCAGAGCATGTGATTTGTCCCAATATATGTAGAATCCTTCACCTTTCATTTAGGTTTTCAAGAAAAAAAAACTTAATTAACTACGAAGTTTAAAACACACGGTAAATGTTTTTATTATCCATTACTAATAATTTATTATTTATCTAATGATTTAACCATTTCAATCTAAGACTTTTCCCGTAGGTTTGTGAGCCGTGGTTGTTTCAGGTGGGACCTTTACATGAACAAAATTAATTTAAACAAGAGTTAATTTCAAGAAATCCCATGTACTATCCGATTTAATCAACTAACATCCATTGTGTTCACTTTATCCCCTATATTATTCAATTTCATCACTATGCCCCCTCACCTCACATTTTGAGTCAAAATGCCTAAACTACCCTCCATAGTATAAGGGAGTTTAGTGAAATCAATCATTTAAAAAAATTTATTTTTCAAAAATAAATTATATTTTTCGCAAAAAAATTATTTTTCGGAAGGAGTATATTATTTTCCAAAATATGAATTATTTCGGAAAAAATAATATATATTTTTTGCCAAAAAATTATTTTTCGGAAAAAAAACATATTTTGGAATATAATAATATATATTTTTCGCAAAAAAAAATTATTTTTCAGAAAAGATCATATTTTGGAACATAATAAATACTTTTTCGCAAAAAAAATATTTTTCAGAAAAAAAACATATTTTGGAACATAATATATATTTTTCAAAAAAAAATATTTTTCGGAAAAATATCATATTTTGGAGCATAATATTATTTACCAAAATATGATTTTTTTCTGAAAAATATTTTTTTTTCAAAAAACATATATTATTTTCCAAAATATAAAATATATATTTCGGAAAAAATTATATTATTTTTGGGAAAAATAACATATATTTTTCGCAAAAATATTATTCTTTGGAAAAAAAAAATCATATTTTGGAAAATAATATATACTTTTTGAAAAAAAATTATCTTTCGGAAAAATCATATTTTAGAACATAATATATATTTTTCGCAAAAAAATTATTTTTCGGAAAAAAATCATATTTTTTGAAAAGAATTAGGAAAATATATATTTTTGACGAATTATATATATATATTCCGAAATATATATCATTTTCCAATATATATATATATTCCGAAATATATATTGTTTTCGAAAAATAAAATTTTTGTTTCCGAAATATATATGTTTTTTTGAATTTATAATTTTTACGAAAAATATAATTGATTTCCGAAAAATATATTTTTTAAATAGTTGATTTCACTAAACTCTCTTATACTATTAATGGTAGTTTTGGTATTCTTATTCAAAATGTAAGGGGAGGGGGCATGGTGATGAAATTGAATAGTATAGGGGGCAAAATGGACACAGCGGAGATTAGTTAATTAAATTAGATAGTGTATGAGGGTTTTATGAAATTAACCCTTTAAACAATGGGTAGAATTGATAACTTATGCCTAATTTTAATATTAATATACAGTTACTAACTTTTGATTTGTATTATTTTTCTTTTTACTATTCCTTACACTTATTTATATATATATATATATAACCTTCTCACCCAATTTTTTTTCTTCTTATTTTCAATCAATTTCTGTAAGGGTTAGTTCCTCACTATCTCATATGTATCTTTTATTCTTGATCTTCTCACCTTAATTTTTCTCATTCTCAATAAATTTCATAAAGGTTTAGTTACTCAAATTTCATCCTCAGTATCTCACTCTCCCTCTCTTATTATCCTGAATAGATTCCAGTGGTCGCGTTTCACGGTGATGTCAAGCACGACTGTTGATCATTTCTAGGTTTAATTATATAGATGTTTTGACGTTATATTTTAACTATTTAGTATTATTTTTTAAATTTTAAAAAAAAATAGTACTTAGGTTTTCCAATAAATTAATTATCCAGGTTGTCGTGTTTATAAAATTATAAAATATTTAAAATAATATTGTTTTATTTATTTCGAAGTTAGAGTAATACTTTACATGTGGTTTGTAATATTCTTGGACTTATTTAAAAGTTAGATTAAATATCTTGTCACCTTGAAGATCTCTTGCATTACCTTGAACTCACTTTGTTGAGAGGGTTTCATTTTCTTTAACATAAAAAAACATTGACCAAGTCCAAGCAATGCTTGAACTTGTCTGTAGTCAACGGTTTTGCCAACATATCTATTGCATTCTCTGTAGTGTGTATCTTAGGCAAAAAAAATATCACCTATAAACACCAACTCTCGTATCTTGTGAAATCTCACATCTATATGTTTGGTTCTCGTATGATATACCTGGTGCTTTGCCAAATAAATGGCACTCTGGCTATCACAATGCAATTAAACTCCACCTTGATCAATACCAAGTTCTCTGACCAAACTTTTCACCCACAAAGCTTCCTTTGCAACCTCGTAACTGCCATGTACTCTGCTTCCGTTGTAGACAATGCGAATACGGACTAAAGCGTAGACTTCCAACATATCGGACCTCATGCTAATGTGAACACTTATCCTGTGGAAGATCTCCTATCATCAATATCACCTGCATAGTCTGCATCCACATACCCCACAACTGACATAGTACATTGTTGCCTTACAAACATAATCTCATAGTCTATGGTACCCTTCAAATACTTGAAGATCCACTTCACTGCGTTCCAATCTTCTTTCCCTGAATTAGCCATATACTTGCTAATTGTGCTGACTACTTGTACTAGATCTAGCTTGGTGCATATCATCGCATACATCAAATATCCCACAACATTGGCATAAGGTACTTTGGTCATCTCTTCTGTTTCTGCTTATGTTTATGGGCTTTGGGTTGAAGACAATCTGAAGTGGTTGGCCAATGGTGTACCCACTTTTTTAGCATCACTCATACTGAACATGTTATTTTAATGATACAGGTCGTGGTTGGTTTAAAATTTTTAAAAATGTAAATAATACTTAATCATACAAATGCCTCATATGAATTTAGGTAATTGTGGGTGATTATTTATTTTTGTAATGTATCAAACGTGTGTGTGTGTATATATATATAGATAGATAGTTACATAAACTTTTCTTTATCATAAATGAACCTATATGATTGCTAGGTTATATGATTGTTAAGTTATATTTTCAAGATTTGTGCATATTAATTATTTTTATATTTTATTATACATCACGTGCCGGGCAAATAACTTATACATTGATTTTTAATTTCAACTATAATATTAGTGTATGTTTGTAGTAGTGACACGAATCAATATCATTTGGAAGTTACAATAATACCTTACGTTGACTTTGTTTTAAAGATTAGATTCTTGTGTACCAACTACTCACCATCATTTTTGGTTTCACTGTTGGTCTTGCTTATATCTTTCATATAAATTTATCATTTTTTTAAAAAAATTATTTTATTTTTGTCTCTAGTTATATATCATGAATAGGTATCAATCCAGTGGTGAGTATCCGATGATATCAAAGAACGGGGTTGTTCCAAGACTTTCGGGTATGTAGCTTTTTTGAAAATTACTCAGATCTGTTAATCTATACCATAAAGTCTCGTTGATAACATAGTCATAAAGTCTCGTTGATTATCTAGTAAATTACTCAGATATGTTAATCTATACCCTTTTATTTGTTCCGTTTATATTGTTCTTCATCTTCTCTTTCTCTGTTTGTTGGTGTCACCTCCCCATAAACCGTAAAACCAAACATTAAGTCCCTTGGTGAGCTTTTAGGCGTTTTAGGGCATGAGCGGTGATGTCGTTGGGCTAAGGTATGTGTTATGAAATGCAACAAATATTGAAAATAAGATAAAACACAATTATAATGTTCAGATATTAAGAATATTGATTAATCATGAGTCGTTTATTTAGATCTTCCTCCTCTCGACATAGTCGAACAAACTTACCTTCCATTCCAGATAGTAATGACATAATTAATGAAGAAGAACACACCTACACTAATCTTGAATGTCACAATGATTGGAATATCCCAAGAGTACCCACAAATGAAATTTACAAAACCAATTTCATTAAGTCAACCTTTTTTACAGAATACACAGTCAAAACTGTTGAACAAGTATATGCTATAAATAAAGAACACGAAAAATGCCAATTATTTTCTCCAAAAACTATAAAACAACATCGCGAAAAAGGATACAATTTTATCCATATTGGTCTTGTACAAGTTGCAGTTGATCCATTAACTATTTTAGGACAAAATGTATCGATTCTTCTCTGTCTAAGAGATGCTAGGTTCCTCGACTATAATCAAAGCTTAATTAGTGTCATTGAAACCAGCCTATGTAATGGTCCGGTCTACTTTGATTGCTTTCCTAATTTTAAGTTAAGCCTAAGTGACCCTCACATACTAAAAGCTTTAACATTAAACATCAAAACTTCATGATATGCCATGTTTGCAGGTGCCCAACCTTTAAGCTTAATTTATAGAATTTACTACAAGACTATGAAAACCAATTTAAATGTTCATGTTCTAGTCAAAAGTCCTAAAGATCAAACTTTATTAATTCAAAGCGGTACTTCTAATACAAATATTCGAATACCAAAAACGATTGCCTAGAAAGATGTTTCCCTCCCAAATGAATGGTTACTTGAAAATGAAAATCACCCAACCAAAATCGAAAATGATGTCCGAAATCTTGAACATGTACAACAATTCCTTGATGGAACTGTTAAGTTAACATTTGATAGATCTAGACACAGTCGCTCTTCCGTTAGTTCAAGCTCTAAAATGTTCACCCCCTTAACAATTAGAGGAAATACTACTAACCATGATACAAAATTTGTAGAATCTCTAGTCCACCGATCCAGACGTGATCATAGATTAAAAGGAATTCAAAAGGATGAACAAGTATCTACTCCATGTTATGTCCCAAACACAGACACTGAAGATTCAATCTCTAACAACTCTTCTACACAAACTGACTTTGAGACCGAAACTGTTAATCCATAACTATGTGTTTTAAGTAAATCATTTTCCTATGACCTTCTAAAGTTAGAAGTTGAAGCCAAGTCCAAAGAAAATAAAACAAGACGACAAATATATAAAACAAGTTACACGCATGAGGAGAGAACAAAAATTACAAAAAAAATTGCAAAAATTCATGATAACAAACCAGTTAGAAATTAGTTTCTTTGATTATCTTGAAAATTAATACAAAAAAATTAATGTTCTTATAAAACATAAATGGACAAAACATGATAAAACAATTGTTTCTTCTAGTCACCCTTCTTTAGAAAACCTAATTGTTAACCACCTGGGAACCGAAATCCCAGCCTCCCCTTTTAAGGTTGTTACCTTCGCAATCGATCCTAATACTAAAAAAATTATTGAACAAAACAATTTCACCAATCAGTATTTAAGTACGCTAGGTTCTCAATTAGACAAAATAGAATCCAAACTTGATGCTTCCACCCCTGTGACTAAAACTATTGATTCCCCTCTAATCAAGCTTCCTATAAAACGTCAAGGACTACCTAACAAACCAAGCACCAGTGACTCCTCTACCCAAATTGATAAATTGTTAAAAGCCTTAGAATCACAACTAATCAAAGACGAAAAAACCCTCACAGTTCTCAATTTTGATTCTCATAACGATACTGATAACTCTGAAACCTCATCTGAAGAAGACACAGATAACAATATACGCAAGTTAGAAAATGCCTTTGAGATCAATAAGATCACACATTGACCAATTAACCCTACCAGTATTACAAAAAATTGGTATACCCAACCCACTCCTGTCGATATTCAATATGAAGAAAGAATCTTCCAAAACCAATTTTCTGTATCCTCTAAAAAAAATTATGAATAGAATATTGATGGACTCTCTGAACAATAAATTTTAAACAAATTAAACCACTTTTCTCTGACAGCCAATAGTTACCTTACACATCACAATATGCCTCAACCTGATATTGTAGAATTACTAGCCTCTGGATTTTCAGGCATGTTAAGAAATTGGTGGGATAAACATCTTACCCAAGAAACAAGAGATAATATAACACATGCAGTCCAAAAAACAGAAGATGGAACCCCTATTTTTAATGAAGAAATTGGCCTCGGACTCCCTGATGGAGTCAATACATTAATTTACACAATTATAGACCATTTCATTAGCAGACCAAGTGACATTACTTCTAGAATTCATGATTAACTTAGTAACCTTAGATGTCCTACATTAAGTGATTTTAGATGGTACAAAGATACTTTCTTGTCACGAGTTATGCTACGAGAAGATAGTAATAAACCATTTTGGAAAGAAAAATTTATTAATGGATTGCCCAACCTTTTCTCTCATAAAATACGCACAGAACTTAGTAACACAACTGGTGTTATTGAATATGACAATCTAACCTATTGTAATATTATTAGTCTAATCCAGAAAGTATGACTCAAAATGTGTATAGATATGAAAATTAATAATCAACTTAGTAAAGATAAAAATAAGACTAAATATGAAATGGGCACATTCTGCCAACAATATGGATTACCCCCAATTGCACCATCTCGGCAAACAAATAATTCAAAACAAACAAAATCATTCCTAAAACGGTATACTCGTCCTTATAAAAGATATAATAAAAAATTCCAACATAATGAATTCTATGATAAACAAAAGTTTAAAAAGAATGAAAAATATACGAGGAAAATAAAACCTTTTGAGAAGAATAATAAAATTGATCTAACTAAAGTTACATGTTATAAATGTAGTAAGAAAGGTCATTACGCGAGAAATTGTCCTGTAAAAAATAAAATTAATCAGCTCGAAATCCCTGATGAAACTAAACAACAAATTTACACAATTCTTGAGTTAAAAAACACAAGTGACAGTGATACTGAAATTGAATCTAGTTCATCTACTGAATCTTCTGTCTCTTGTCCCAGTTCACCTGATATTAGTTTTAGGTGCAAAGATAGTTGTTGTACAAAAACAATCAATATATTAAATCGACACCAACATAAAACCCTTAATGTTCTCACCAAGGCAGAAGAACAACAACATCTTCTGCTAGACCTCATAAGTAAAGTTGAAGACCCAGATTTAAAAAATTCTTATCTTCAAAAGCTTACTAGATTACTCACCATAAACAAAGATACTCAACCCCCTACCATAAACAAACCAAATTTTAGTCTTCACAAAACTCTTGAACGTTTTACTCCTAAAAAATAAGTCACTATACAAGACCTCCAAGCAGAAGTGAACATCGTTAAACAAGAAATCAAAACCCTGAAAAATGAAAATCAATATATAAAATCCCTCTTTCACACCCAACTCAAAGATCTAGTAAAAACTTCACACCAATTTTCAGTTTCTGATTCCTCTTCCTCTGACACTAATGAAGATGATGACAACACAAATCCTTTTCAAAGTACTGAAGAGGAAACCAATGGTTTGAATCTAATTAACCGAACCTCATTTAAAAAATGGAAAATAAAAGTCACATTAGTTTAATAAGGAATACCAAAAAACTGTCATTGTTCTAGTTGACTCTAGAACTGATCTTAACTGTATACAAGAAGGCCTGATTCCTAGCAAATACTATGAAAAAACAAATGAGAAACTCAGTTCTGCTAATGGTAGTGCAATGAAAATCAAGTATGAATTATCTAAAGCTTATATTTGTCAAGATAATGTCTGTTTCAAAACTACATTTGTCCTAGTAAAAAATATGACTGATACAGTCATCCTTGGCCTTCCATTTTTATATCTTCTTTACCCATTTATCATAAATAATGATGGTCTCTCTACAACACATTTTGGTCAAAATATTAATTTTCCTTTTTTGCAAAAATCTTCTAGTAAAAAACTCGAAAGCATCATTGATTTTTCAGTCTCTAAAAATATTTACATTCTCCATCATAAAGAACGACATTTAAATTCTTTAAAAGAAGAAATAATTCACAAACAAACAGAAACACAATTAAGAAACCCTACCTTTCAAAATCAGATAAAACAATACGAAAATAAACTTATTCAAGAAATATGTTCGGAACTACCCAATGCTTTTTGGCATAGAAAACAACATATTGTTAGTCTTCCTTACATCAAATCCCTTTCTTTAGTAAACAAGTTCACAAGCTTAGGGACTCCCTTAGGTCCTCGTCCTACCTTTAGTTCAGCTCTAACAACTCCACATGATCCTTTCACCATCCATGCCCCAGTCACAAGTACTGCACCTCTCCCCATATACAACCCTCCAAGAAGATCAGATTATCTTCAAAAAACTTACCATACCCTTTTATACATCGAACCTCATTTTTCTCACACAAATGATCCAATTGCCCTAGTAAAAAAGTTTTTCCCCCCAAATTCTCATTGGATACCACACACCCCTAGTCATAACTTGCAATATTACAGAGATATCCTCTACCAAACCATTTATGTCTTCATCAAACTTGGCCCTGATCGCAATGATCCAACCAAAGTCATTTACCACTCCTTGTACATTTTGAGAGTTGTCTCCCTCAAAGAGTGGGGAAAACATCCATCTGAAACCAAAAAGTTAGATAACTCACTCCCATTCACCTACTATGACTACATTGATGCCTGGTTCAAAATTTTTCTTTTTCAAACTGAAACTTTTAGTCATTCTTGGTTCGTCAATTTTGATAGTAAATTTAACAGTCAACTCCCTTCTTGCTTTCTTAAGTGGTGGAATAACCATGGCACAGACGACGATGTGATCCCTAAAATCCTCTGGGAATAAATCAACTATTTTGAAACCAAGTTCAAAATCCCTTCCTATGATCATCAATTCCCCCTACTACTAATTTTTGCCAAAAAATACAAAATCCCTTAGATCTTCAAATGGCATTACAGCCTTAAAGGTGATATTGGCACAGTATGTAGAGTCCACTATACCAAATGGTGGGATCCTTTCAAAATTGAAAGAATCATTCAACAAGTCCAACTGAAATTCCCAAAATAAGTTTCTCAGCCACTCAAGGCTAGCCCAGTCACACAAGTCATTGAATCAGCACAGTCAACCTCCTCTACAGAAACCACAGACAAGAAATCAGCCTCCAAGAAGTCATCTTCCAAAGCAAAGCTCAAAGAAAAAATGAAAAAGCTCATTACCCAAATAGAAGGAGATTCAAGCAGTAATGAAGAAGATGAATCGTCTACATAATCCAAATACATGCCATACCAGGATGCCCAACATCCCTTTGATCTGTCAAAAAATTAAGAGAAAGGAACACAGTCAAGCTCAAGTCAACAGATACAAAAAAGGCACAAAAAGACGAGAATAGTGAACAGTGACTTGCTACAGTAAACCGTCGGCGCAAAAAACAAATACAGTGCTCAACAGTACCGACAGACTACTATTGTAAACAGTAAAAAGACACAGTTCTCTGCCCCAAAAGTAAAAAATACTACAGTGAAAGACAAGAGTTGTCTGCCCCAGAAGTCACGAGATCAACAGTGCAAAACCTACAGTAAACTCTGTTATATCCTCTATATGAGCAGTCAAATGTAATGGTCTTAGACAGGTTTTAGTTTTCCAATTTTCTTTCTACTTTGTAGTTCTCTTCTCTTCTCTTCTGAAAGCATATTAAGCCTCCGAACCCAGATGGATTGTCATACATCCACTTGTAAGTTCGTCTATCATAGTTAAAATAATAATATTCAGTTAAGATTTTCAGTCAATTGCAATTACTTATTTTATCTTAAATTGTTCTATAATTAAATCTGAAAAGAGTTACGGTGTATGACAGACTTTCTAGAAGTAATGTCATTTGGTCTACCAATGAAATGGTCTATAATTGTGTAAATTAATGTATTGACTCCACTAGGGAGTCCGAGACCAATTTCTTCATTAAAAATAGGGGTTCGATCTTCTGTTTTTTGGACTGCATGTGTTATATTATCTCTTGTTTCTTGGGTAAGATGTTTATCCCACCAATTTCTTAACATGTCTGAAAATCCAGAGGCTAGTAATTCTACAATATCAGGTTGAGGCATATTGTGATGTGTAAGGTAACTATTGGCTGTCATAGAAAAGTGGTTTAATTTGTTTAAAATTTATTGTTCAGAGAGTCCATCAATATTCCATTCATAATTTTTTTTAGAGGATACATAAAATTGGTTTTGGAAGATTCTTTCTTCATATTGAATATTGACAGGAGTGGGTTGGGTATACCAATTTTTGGTAATACTGGTAGGGTTAATTGGTCGATGTGTGATCCTATTGATCTCAAAGGCATTTTCTAACTTGCGTATATCGATATTTGTGTCTTCTTCAGATGAGGTTTCAGAGTTATCAGTATCGTTATGAGAATCAAAATTGAGAACTGTGAGGGTTTTTTCGTCCTTGATTAGTTGTGATTCTAAGGCTTTTAACAATTTATCAATTTGGGCAGAGGAGTCACTTGTGCTTGGTTTGCTAGGTAGTCCTTGACGTTTTATAGGAAGCTTGATTAGAGGGGAATCAATAGTTTTAGTCACAGGGGTGGAAGCGTCAAGTTTGGATTCTATTTTGTCTAATTGAGAACCTAGCGTACTTAAATACTGATTGGTGAAATTGTTTTGTTCAATAATTTTTTTAGTATTAGGATCGATTGCGGAGGTAACAACCTTAAAAGGGGATGCTGGGATTTCGGTTCCCAGGTGGTTAACAATTAGGTTTTCTAAAGAAGGGTGACTAGAAGAAACAATTGTTTTATCATGTTTTGTCCATTTATGTTTTGTAAGAACATTAATTTTTTTGTATTAATTTTCAAGATAATCAAAGAAACTAATTTCTAACTGGTTTGTTATCATGATTTTTTGCCATTTGTTTTGTAATTTTTGTTCTCTCCTCATGCGTGTAACTTGTTTTATATATTTGTCGTCTTGTTTTATTTTCTTTGGACTTGGCTTCAACTTCTAACTTTAGAATCATAGGAAAATGATTTACTTAAAACACATAGTTGTGGATTAACATTTTCGGTCTCAAAGTCAGTTTGTGTAGGAGAGTGGTTAGAGATTGAATCTTCAGTGTCTGTGTTTGGGACAAAACATGGAGTAGATACTTGTTCATCCTTTTGAATTCCTTTTAATCTATGATCACGTCTGGATTGGTGGACTAGAGATTTTACAAATTTTGTATCATGGTTAGTAGTATTTCCTCTAATTGTTAAGGGGGTGAACATTTTAGAGCTTGAACTAACGGAAGAGCAACTGTGTCTAGATCTATCAAATGTTAACTTAACAATTCCATCAAGGAATTGTTGTACATGTTCAAGATTTCGAACATCATTTTCGATTTTGGTTGGGTGATTTTCATTTTCAAGTAACCATTCATTTGGGAGGGAAACATCTTTCTAGGCAATCGTTTTTGGTATTCGAATATTTGCATTAGAAGTACTTCTTTGAATTAATAAAGTTTGATCTTTAGGACTTTTGACTAGAGCATGAACATTTAAATTGGTTTTCATAGTCTTGTAGTAAATTCTATAAATTAAGCTTAAAGGCTGGGCACCTGCAAACATGGCATATCCTGAAGTTTTGATGTTTAATGTTAAAGCTTTTAGTATGTGAGGGTCACTTAGGCTTAACTTAAAATTAGGAAAGCAATCAAAGTAGACCGGACCATTACATAGGTTGGTTTCAATGACACTAATTAAGCTTTGATTATAGTCGAGGAACCTAGCATCTCTTAGACAGAGAAGAATCGATGTATTTTGTCCTAAAATAGTTAATGGATCAACTGCAACTTGTACAAGACCAATATGGATAAAATTGTATCATCTTTCGCGATGTTGTTTTATAGTTTTTGGAGAAAATAATTGGCATTTTTCGTGTTCTTTATTTATAGCATATAATTGTTCAACAGTTTTGACTGTGTATTCTGTAAAAAAGGTTGACTTAATAAAATTGGTTTTGTAAATTTCATTTGTGGGTACTCTTGGGATATTCCAATCATTGTGACATTCAAGATTAGTGTAGGTGTGTTCTTCTTCATTAATTATGTCATTACTATCTGGAATGGAAGGTAAGTTTGTTCGACTATGTCGAGAGGAAAAAGATCTAAATAAACGACTAATGATTAATCAATATTCTTATTATCTGAACATTATAATTGTGATTTATCTTATTTTCAATATTTGTTGCATTTCATAACACATACCTTAGCCCAAGGACATCACCGCTCATGCCCTAAAACGCCTAAAAGCTCACCAAGGGACTTAATGTTTGGTTTTACGGTTTATGGGGAGGTGGCACCAACAAACAGAGAAAGAGAAGATGAAGAACAATATAAACGGAACAGATAAAAGGGTATAGATTAATAGATCTGAGTAATTTACTAGATAATCAACAAGACTTTATGGCTCTGATACCATAATCGTTACTATCTTCTCGTAGCATAACTAGAAGTAATGTCACTTGTATATTAATATTAATATATTAGTATATTAATATATTTTAATATTACAAAATTTTAATATTTATAAATAAAATGTGAAACCATCCCAAGTTACCAAATATGGTTTTGTTTCAGAATTTCAACCCATACCAACTTTACTAAACATGGTTTGGTTTTTCAGCATCATATTTTCTCACACCAAAACGATTTGCACCAAACATGGTTTGGAACCAAAATAAAATTACACCAAACCAAATCCAACCCAACCCAAACCAAAACAAAAAACTAACACCGCACCGCACCGTTACCAAACGCACCCTTAGGGTTCTGGAGGAGGAAAAAGATGGGCGGCGGTGATAGTGATTCGTAGACAAATTAGAGTGAATGAGAGAAAAAAAATGGTTTCAAATCCGGTTAAAACCCATAAAAGAGTGGGTAATACCCATATTTATTCTTTACTTATTTATAATCACGTGTCTTAAATTGATTGGGCCAAGTAAGGAGGGAGAACCAATTTCATCCTCCCGAGGATGAAATTAAGGATAATATTTGGTTCCTCACTCCTTACTTGGATCAATAGAATTAAGACACATGCTCAATATTAATTAAAAAATAATAATAGATATTACCCACTATCATGAGTTAAACCGAAATTTAAAATATATATATTTTTTCCTTTTTTCTTTTTTTCCTCTCTTCATCAACAACAAGACATAAAAAAACTAACAAACTGAAATCGGTGGATCCTTCCCTCTCCCTCTCCCTCTCTCTCTGCGCGCACATACATATATATACATCTTGTATATATGTATATGTCAAGTTATGAAAGCCATCTTATAAGTCAAGTTAGCATCCAAATTAAAAGAAGTGGTCATACAAAATAAGGACTACTGCAGAAATTGAATTGTCGTGGCCTTACATATAAGTCAACGTGTGGGTGCATGTAATGAAGATTCGTGAAAAACAAATTCAAAGGTAGTCTTCGATTCTAGAAGGATTCATTTTTAACATCATTAATATAATTTTTTGGGACAATAGTGAAGGGGGATTAATGTATGATAGAAGAACTCAGGACTCATTTGGACAAAAGAATGGAGGCTATAGTAGTTGGATTCATAAATCCGAAATATTCTTATGTAAGAGTTATTGGAGAAATATTTTATTCCAATCTACATATGCACAACTTGAACTTTACCAGCATGGATACCAATAACTCCTTTCACATTTTTTATTTTATTTTTAAAATCTACATATATAATTATCTTCTCCGTATATGGAAATCCTCTCAGATTCATCAAAGCATATTTCTTACATAATTCGTAATTGAACCTAAATCCGTTAGCTTGAAATCCTAAAACAATACTTCGATGACAAAAGACCATTCATATGTGTGTGTACAGAGAGAGGGAGAGGAAGAGAAAATGGATCAAATTTTAGCGTGTAGGGTTTTTGATGGGTCTGTTGATGAAGAAAGGAAAAAAGAGAAAATTTAACCCATGACAATGAGTAATATCTATTATTATTTTTTAATTAATATTAAATATATATTTTAATTCTATTAATTCAAATAAAAAATAATAATCAAATTAATTCTCACTTGTGAGGACCCAAACATTTTGCCTTCGTTATCTTAAAAAAATAATAAATGTCACACAAAACTACCACTATTCTAAATTATGAAAGGGTAAAATTAAAAACATAAAAAAAAGCCAAAACAAATATAAAAAAGTCAAAATTGGAAAACTATTGGGACAGAGCTATTACTATACTCCCTCTGTCACGGGACGGAGGTAGTATAAATCTCTGTATTTGGCTGACATAAAGTAACACACCCCACTGTCGCCTCTGCATAAATTGATAGAGTATACCTTTTATAACAGAGGTCAATTCCAAACCAAAAAATAAAATAAAAAATGCTATCATGCTTTACAGCTAATTTTTGTTCAGAACACAAAAGATTCTTGGTGAAAAGTACTCTCTTTGCATGTCTTACAAGTGGTTTATATATCCAACAGAAAACCGGCACTTGTTGCCCATTTTTCACAATGGCGACATTTTTTACATCGGTTTGGGTGGTGTAATGAGTAATATATGCATTACCATTTCCTTTCTCTCTCGCTCGTCTCACATATTTGGTCCATGAAATCTGGTTGATAATCATTTTCTTGTTTATTAGCAATGTCTAATCAGGAATCAAACATCACTGCACCACCTGGTTTTAGACCAAAAGATAGTATTAGTAAGATGAGTCGTAGATCGATGTCACCGGAAATTTTTGCAGAGGGTTATTCTACAGATGACTCAGGTGATGACATACGCTTCACCAGAAAAAGGAATAAGCCTCAAATGCTCGATCCTTCACCAGCACTGTGTGTGGTTACGGCTCAACCCATCCAGAAACGTAAAGGTCGTCCACCGGGTTCTGGTCGGAAACAAAAATTGCTCGGTATATAATTTAGTTTCTAATTTTAATAAACAAAAGATATATAACTTAAAATCTATTTAGAGATTATTTACTCCTTCTTTTTAAAAGTAGCGATATTCTTATCATTTTGTTTTATATATATTATCCCGGGTCCCAAATCTTCCATACTGAAAGTATAGTATAGTTGGTAGGAGGGTTTGATAGAAACAAGGTATATGTATAGAAGGTATAAGGAATGGGGGAACATTTATTTACTATTTATAGAAGTTGTGAAATAGTTATTTTTGTTATAAGGAGAAGACTTTCGTTTTCAAATGCTCGATCGTTCGTTCACCAGCGTATGTGCTTACAGTTGAACCCGTCCAGAAACGTAAAGGCCGTCCACCTGGTTCTGGTCGGAAACAAAAATTGCTCGGTATGTAATTTAGTTTCTAATTTTAATAAACAATAGATATTTAACTTAAATTTATTTAGAGATTATTTACTCGTTTTTTAAATTTATTTAGAGATTATTTACTCGTTTTTTAAAAGTAACCATATTCTTATCATTTTATTTTATATATTTTATGCGGGTATAAGCTTTCGTTTTCAAATATAAGTGCAGTTGTCCAATTTGAGGTATCTAATATTTTAGATTATTCTATAGTTATATTTTTTCCCTCTATATAATGTACCTAGCTTTTTTAGATTGTTTTAAAGGGTTGTATACATGTATGTATTCCACCTAGATATTTTAGAAAATGCACACATAAATGTTAAATGTAATTTTTCATTTTATCTTGGGTTATATTGATCCTCAAAATAATATGTTTGTTTTTCCCTATTTTAGAAGTTTAGAGAATCTCAATCCGTCATTTTCCGTTTCAAGTCTACGTAGGTGAAATATTTAGGACGAAAAGATAGCTAGGATTAGAGAACAAAAAAGAGAGTTATAAATCTATTTATTTTTATTTAATTACCTAAATAGTATAAATTGGTATTAATGATAAAAATTAAATAATATTATTTTTTATATAATGGTTGAAAACTTGTAAAACAAATTTTATGATAATTTTTACTATATAAAAAAATCACTTAATCTAGTTGTAGGGTATGAAACTGAATATATAATTTTATGCATTATAATTATGTAAATGGCACGGTAATTTTTAGGTGACTTTTTTATATCAGGTTGGACTATTCATTATTCTCCACTAAATAAATAGTAATAAATAAATAAATAAATAAAGCATTATAATCATGTAAATGGCAGGGTGATTTTTAGGTGACTTTTTGATATCAGGTAATTGGACTATTCATTATTCTCCACAAAATAAATGTAGCCACCCTACTAAAAAAATTAAATAAATAAACCTTTAGCTGGTCTCTCTTTCAGGTTTATTAGAACTAGTGATTTTGGTACATATTGCTTGTTTTGTTGAAGGGAAAAAATAATAATAATAATTTAGTAATAGGTCATTTAGACTCCGATCATTCTTGTTTAAAAAATAATAATTATTGAAATTCTTTGTGGAGTGGATGTTATTTCTGATACTTTGAGATTTTATGGTGTGAAATTAATGTCCTGGCCATTATGTTGTGTATTTAAATGAGTACTCTTTTATAACTTTTTTGCATTTTATCTTTTGAAAGTTGAAATTGTGCACTTTCGCTCTAAGAGGTTTTCAATTTCATTTAATGTTTGAATCATTTCATATGTTTCTTAGCTCAAGGTGCAGTGGAGAAAGGAAAAGAACCTCAAGTTTCAATGGAATCATTGTGCGGGGATAACAATCCATCGACCCCTCTTCAATTATGCAAAGCAGTTGGAAATGTGAAAACAACCCCGATCGTTCGTAACCAAAATAGGAAGGGAAATCTGCAAGATGTCAATCTTAATGATCAACCAGGTACGGAGGAAAATAAAGATAAAAAGATAAATATTTTATATAGAATCTGCAAGCTATTCCAATTATCGATAGAGTTGCATATACATATGATCTTAGTTATGGACTACAATACTTAGGCCCCTGTTTGAATTGAATTTTCGAAAGCTACTTTTGGGATTTCTGGAAGGAAAATTTGATTTGAACAATGTTTCATAAAAACTTTATAAGAGCTTATCTTGGTACCAGCTTCTCAAAATGACTTATGCTTTTATTTTTCCTCCGCGTAAAACCATAATCTCGGCCAAACAAGACCTTAAATTCAAATATTTGAAACTCTACTATACACTTTAAAGTTCAAATATTTGAGTTTTCAAGTTATCTAAGCAGTTATGTTCGAATGAATCAATCAACATTATCCCATTTTATGGCCAATGCAGGAGGAGGAGAGGATGAAAAAATTCAACAAAATGGCTCAACAACAGACTCAGCCTCTACTCCCGTGAACAAGAGTCTTGCCCCGATTCTCCGGGCAATTATCAACAAGCATGGGAACATTCTGAAGAACTGTGCACTGCAATCTGTAATCACACGGACTACGTTCGTGGAGCTAATCTGCAAGGTGGTTCAAGAGCTGCAAGCGATGGAGCTGACTGAGCTTGGCCCCAGCCAGTTATCGGGCTATAAAGCTGCCATTAAGGATGCAGAGATGATGAACATGGATGTGAGTTGGCTTCGCCAGCGACTTGATGAAATCGAGAAAGCGAAGGAGTCAAATGAGGAGGCTAAGAAGTTAACTAATTCGAAGTTGAGGAGCATGGAACGCGTCGAGGCTATGAAGAAAGAACTGCAGAATCTTAACTATGCATTGGAAGCTAAGAAGTGTGAATTGCAAAGGGAGATTCGGGAGGTCGAAAAGCTGAGCAGTAACATCAGACGCGCGTCTTCCATCTGCCGGAACTTTGAGGGCAAGCCTTTGCTAGACGGGCTTCTTTAAATGCAGCAGCTAGATATATATATATGGTTCCTATATCTATAATTCTCTCAATATTTTGATCATGCGTGAATTGAGAGATCGGCTTAGTTTCTGTTTGAAAAACTGTTTAATTTGTATGTTGGTATGTTAGTTTGAAGTTTGATGCAATTATGTGTACTATGTATGTGAACTGGATGTCTATACTGTTGTGCGGATAACTAATTCTAAATGCAAACACACACACACTTAACATAAGATATTATAGTGGTTCCCCAAAAAATACGGGTACGTCCACTTTGAGAGTTGTTTCAATATAGATGGTTTGAAAACAAAGGTGTTCGGGAGGAGAATACTAAACCGGTATCGACTCGATTCAACCGTACACACTCTCACTCACAGAAACTCACAAAGTTTCTATCTCTCGTGTATATCTCTCTCTCACGTATATCACTCTTGTATATCACATATATATTACAACCTTCTCTGTTTTTTCCTACACTTAACTACTACAACATGCTGCCATATATATAGGTTGTGAAAGAGGAAACAAACATGACTACTATCATGTGTTAGCAGATTAGAGAGAGTAGAGAGTGAACAAAAACATCACGTATGTAGATAAGTGTGATAGGGAGAGGTGCATGCATGCAATGTATGGAAACTGTCAATTATCCCCCTTCCATACAAATCGGAGGAGAACGTTTCCCGCTGCGCTTCAGTTGATGTCCATCCGAGCTATGTCTCTACATAACTCCAGCTTATCTCGAGTAACAACTTCAGTCAACATATCGGCAGGGTTCTTGTTTGTATGGATCTTAACAATCTTTAGTAATTGTTGTTCCATCACTTCGCGTATCCAATGATAGCGAATGTCGATATGCTTCGTACGGGAATGGTACATTAAATTCTTGCTCAAGTCCAGAGTACTTTGACTGTCACAATGTACTTTGTATTCTTTCTGAATAATACCCAGTTCTTGGAGAAACTGTTTCATCCACAACATTTCTTTTCCAACTTCCGCTGCAGCAATGTATTCTGCTTCTGTTGTAGATAAGGCAACACACTTCTGCAATTTGGATTGCTATGACACGGCTCCCCCTGCAAAAGTAAATAGAAATCCCGATGTAGATTTCCTGCTGTCAATGTCGTCGGTCATATCTGAATCTGTATAGCCTTCCAAGATTGGTTATGCTCCCCCATAGCACAAGCATAGTTTAGATGTACTCTTTAGGTACCTTAGAATCCACTTGACTGCTTCCCAATGATCTTTGCCTGGATTTGAGAGAAATTTGCTCACAACGCCTACAACATGAGCTATATCCGGTCTGGTGCAGACCATTGCATACATCAAGCTTCCAACTACTGAAGAGTAAGGAATTGATTCCATCTCTTCCTTTTCTTTCATAGAAGAGGGACACGATCTCTTGCTCAGGTTGAAGTGATTAGCCAGCGGAGTGCTAACTGGCTTGGCATTTCCCATGTTGAACTTTGCAATCACTTGTTCAACGTACTTCTCTTGTGACAACCACAATTTCTTGATTTTCCTGTCACGAACAATCTTCATGCCCAAAATTTGCTGAGATGGGCCTAGGTCCTTCATATAAAAGGATTTGGACAATTCTTGCTTCAACTTGCTAATCATATTAGCATTTTGTCCAACTATCAACATGTCGTCAACATACAGCAATAGAATAACGAAATTACCATCCGGGAATTTCTAAATGTAGACGCATTGATCTGCAGAAGTTCTCTTGTACCCATGACCCACCATGAATGAGTCGAACTTGATGTACCATTGCCTCGGAGCTTGCTTGAGGCCGTAGAGACTCTTCTTCAGTTTGCAGACCATATGTTTTTTCCCTGTAACATGAAAACCTTCTGCCTGGTCCATGTAAATTTCCTCTTGTAGATCTCTATGAAGGAATGTTGTCTTGACGTCCATCTGTTCAAGCTCAAGATTCAGACTAGCTGTCAATCCGAGTATCACTCGAATTGAGGTCATTTTCACAACTGGTGAAAATATCTCGTCAAAGTCAATGCCTTTCTTCTGTTGAAATCCTTTGACGACCAATCGGGCTTTGTGCTTTATCGCCTTTCCGTTGGAGTCTTTCTTTAGCTTGAACACCCATATGTTCTTCAATGTTTTCTTGCCTTTCGGAAGTCTCACCAAATCATAAGTTTGATTCTTCTGCAAGGAATTCATCTCTTCTTGCATAGCTTCTGCCCATTTACCTTTGTCTGTATGTGTAGTTACTTCCTAAAAGCATTATGGCTCTCTTTCATCAGTAAGCAAAATGTAGCCTGACTCCGGATATCTCGTCGACGGAATCAGAGGTCGGCCTCTTTCAGATCTCCTTGTCTGAGGCTCTGGAGGAGCTACTTCTGGTTTTGTAACTTCTGGTGAACGGGTTAGTGGCTCCCCCCGCTCAACATATTCAGGTTCCTCCCCTGCTTCTGGAATTTCATCCTACAATTCTTCAGTTTCGGGGATGAATTGTACTGGTACAGGATCTGGGATGATATCTATAACACTGGAACTCACACCACTGGACTCTATGGTTTCTTCAGTGTCTTTGTATATCTGGTTCTCTTGGAATACAACATCCCTGTTTCTGATGACTTTATTCGCTTCTGGATCCCATAATCTGTATCTGAATTCTTCGTCTCCATATCCGATGAAGATGCATGGAGTTGATTTCAGATCGAGCTTCTGTCTTTGCTCCTTGGATACATGTGTAAATGCTTTGCACCCAAATACTCTCAGGTGAGAATATGAGGGATCTCTTCCAGTCCATACCTTTTCCGGTACTTCGAACTGGAGTAGTACTGATGGTGATCTGTTGATCAGGTAAACGGCGGCTCTAACGGCTTCACCCCATAATGGCTTTGACAACTTAGCCATACTGATCATACTTCTGGCTCTGTCCATAATGGTCTGATTCATTCTTTCAGCTACACCATTATGTTGCGGGGTACGTGGGACCATTTTCTCATGGCGGATATTGCGTTCAACGCAGTATGCTCGGAACTCATTAGAAGTGTACTCGCCTCCATTGTCTGATCGGAGGCACTTCAGCTTCTTTCCAGTTTCCCGCTCAACTATGGCGTGGAATGCTTTGAAGTAATCGAGTACTTGGTCATTTGTTTTCAGAAAATATACCCACACCTTCCGTGAAACATCATCAATGAAAGTGAGAAAATATTTGCTATCGCCTAAAGAATCCACTTCTAAAGGACCACAACATCAGTATGAATCAAACTCAACAACTCTGATCTTCTTTTGGCAGTTGAGTTAAAAGAGACTCTATGTTGTTTTCCAAATAAACAGTGATCACAAGGGTTTAAATGAATACATTTTGATACTGTGATTAGCTTCTTCCGAGCTAATGTAAGCAACCATTTCTCTCCCATGTGACCGAGTCTTTTGTGCCACAAATTTGGTGAAGTCTCGGCTTCAACTGCATTGAGACTGTTAGAAATCACCTTCACATGGGTAGTATATAAAGTGCCGTGTATCTTTCCTCGGGCAACAATCATGGCTCCTTTGTCAACTTCCAGATGCCATTGCTGAAGTAGTTGCCGTAGCCTTCCCGGTTTAAAGTCGTACCTGAAATAAGATTGAGACGCAGATCTGGCACATGTCTCACATCTTTTAAGACCATACTGCAGCCAATACAGGTCATGATCTGGATATCACCGATACCCACGATCTTTGAGAAGCTTGTATTTCCCATTCTCAATGTACCAAAGTCTCCTGCTTTATACGTGGTGAAGAAATCACTGTGGGGAGTGGCGTGATAAGATGTTGCTGTGTCAATCACCCACTCGGCTTCATTGCTTCCAGCGTGAAGACATATCTCTTCATCGACTGAGCATATAGTGATATCTCCTGCAACAGTGACCAGTATGTTGCCATCTTCATTCTGTGGCTGGTGGCTGCTTTGACCTTGTTCCCTTTGGAGTTTGCGGCAATTCTTTTTCAAATGTCCCGCAATACCACAATGATAACAAACATAGTTATTCTTTTGTGGATTTTTGTCGTTGCTGGGTCGGCCGCGGTTTTGGGACCTTCCTCTACTTCTGCCTCTGATTTTGCCTCTACCAGTTCCGTAAGATCGTCCGTGACCTTCGGTGACAAACGCATATGTTTGATTCATGCTGGTTTCCTTTCTTCGGGCTTCTTCACCGAATCTAGCATCCTTGATTGTCGCCATAGAGAGTTTGGGGGCTGAGTTACCAAGGGAAACCACCAGTGTCTCTCAATTGGGAGGTAAGGAACTGAGCAAAAGTAGTGCCTAAGTTTCATCACCAATATTTAACTCTACAGATGCAAACTGGTTCACCAGGCTCTGAAACTCGCTGGTGTGTTCGGCTGCAGGAGCTCCGTTCTTCAGCTTCAAATTGACTAGTCGCATCATAAGAAACGCTTTGTTTCAAGCTGTCTTGGCCTGATACATATCCTCGAGCTTTTTCCAGAGCTCGTAGGCGTTGGTCTCTTGAGCAATATGGTGGAAGACACTGTGATCAATCCACTGTCTGATTTGGCCAATCGTCTTTCTGTGCATCTTGGTCCAATCTCTTACCGCGATTAACAGTGGCTTTTCGCCTTCGTTTTCTAACGGGTCTGCCAAATCCTTGCGATTTAGCAGATCCTCCATACGGGATTTCCATATGGAGTAGTTCGATGCCGATAATTTAATCATGGCACCAGATCCTGAATCTTCCATCGAACCAAATCAAATTTAAGCTCTCCTTGACTTGTTTGATATGTTCGGAGTAGAATCACGCAAAACGGAGTGTACCGTTGCGTCCGGAACTGTCGAAAACCTTAAGATCGCCTCTGACTGCGCTCAAATCCGAGTTCGGATGAGTCCGGAACAGTCAAAACAATGGCAAGGGGGAAAACTATAATTTTGCAAAGCTGAGGAGCAAAACTGTAATTTTGTAAAATTGAGGGGCAAAACTATAATTTTGCAAAGTTGAGGGGAAAAACTGTAATTTTGCAAAGCTGAGGGTCAAAACTGTAATTTTGCAAATTTGGTGATGACGTGGCAGTGTGTCAGTGGTGACATGTGGCGCTGACGTGGCACGCGTCAAATGATGACACGTGGCCCTACTGACGTCATTGCTGACGTGCGCGCGTGAAAGCGCGTGTTGCGCGTGGGCTTCACGCGCGTTGCAGGGTGGCGGCGCATGGTGAGCGTGGGCCTCACGCGCTCTGGAGGTTGAAGACACATAAGGCGCGTGACGCCGAGGATTGCGACGCGCGAACCTTCTGGCGGCGCGTCCGGCGGCATTCCCGGCTGTTCTCGACGGGGATAGATTCCTCCGGAGATGGGGCAGCCGAATATATAGGTGGTGTAGTGTTTTGCGTAGAATTGAGCTTCGAAATAGAGGATGAAAATCGACTCTGTTTTTTGAAATAAATGCTCTGATACCACTTTGTTGTGCGGATAACCAATTCTAAATGCAAACACACACACTTAACACAAGATATTATAGTGGTTTCCCAAAAAATACGGGTACGTCCACTTTGAGAGTTGTTTCAATATAGATGGTTTAAAAATAAAGGTGTTCGGGAGGAGGATACTAAACCGGTATCAACTCGACTCAACCGTACACACTCTCACTCACAGAAACTCACAAAGTTTCTATCTCTCGTGTATATCTCTCACTCACGTATATGACTCTTGTATATCAAATATATATTACAACCTTCTCTGTTTTTTCCTACACTTCACTACTACAACATGCTGCCATATATATAGGCTGTGAAAGAGGAAGCAACATGACTACTATCATGTGTTGGCAGATTAGAGAGAGTAGAGATTGAACAAAAACATCACGTATGTAGATAGGTGTGATAGGGAGAGGTGCATGCATGCAATGTATGGAAACTGTCATGTACTCTTAGAGTGCATGCAGGAGGAGTTCACTTTGATCAGTACTAATTGTATCTCTTTGCAATCATGGTATTATATATGTTAGGTATTTTAATTTGTAGTTTCTTCATTCAAGTGTCACATTTGGATGCAAAGAGTTTACTATATTGAACCAAACTACAGGATTTGTACCTAGAAAAAAAACTATAGCATTTGTGTTGACATGTGGATCTATTATATTTTCATTTTTTAAAAGTCTGGTTTTGTAATTTTCCAATAGAAAAGGAGTAATGTATGTGATATTCACACTTCACTTTCTCGAATTTTTTTTATCTAAAAACGTGACATAGTATTCTATTTTTATTTTTATTTTTATAACCGTGATGTCTGAGAGAGTTTACGTGTAATTTTTATAACTGTGATGTCTGTGACAGCTTACGCGCACATCGACTAATTCAATTAGAGTTTTGAATAAACGATCAACTTTTATAAGCATATTTGAATTAAATAGTAATCATCAAAGATCAAAGATTGTAATATAGCTACACATTTTTATGAGAAATAATTCATGTAACAAAAATCTCCACATGAACAATATGTTAGTGCATGGAATTTTTTGTCAGGATTAATAGATAAAAAATAATTATATCAAACTTAAATTAAGCTAAGTTCCAAAGCAGGTGGTTTATGATGTTACCAAATTCCTTTGAGACAGACAAGTGGATTCAAATACTTCCTAAGAATTAAATATAGGATTAATTTTATTTATACATTGAGTTTTGTAAATACTTCAATCAAACTCCCTCAGGTTTATATAAATTCAGTTATACCATTTATTTTCTCTGACACGCATTATTTGCACCTATTGTCCGTGAATGTCCGTTGACTTAGGTCAAATTATTGATGAAATGTCTAAATTACCCTTACCCAAACAAGCTTATCAGCTATTACGATATCCATACCAAGGATAACATGGATAACTCAACCCTGCAACCGAACGTCCTTAATTATAAGTTTTTGTGATTTACCTGTAGATATTATATAGTTGACCACATTTTCAATGAAAAAATTATGTACTATTTAAGAAAACATAACCATCACAATTAAATAAAAAGAGGTTAAAGTATCCAAAAACCCAAAACTAAAATAAAAATGAAAATGAAAAAAAAATACATTTGGTAACCCGCTTGAATTATATTTTGTGTAGGAGTGAACTTTTTAATTTTGTCACGGAATATTTCAAAAAGAAAAACTAATTAATCTCTTTTTAAAATACATTATACTTGAGGGGTTGTTTAGGATTTAAATTAAAATTTTGGATGATGCCATGCCTGAAATGCTATGAAGTGATGTTATGCCATGCAAATGATATGTGTCAGAAAAAATAAGGGTTTGATTGAATTTATGAAAACTTGAAAGAATCTGATTAAAATATTTACGAATTTCAAGGGATGTAAATAAAATTAACTCTTAAATATATAATGAAATAAAAAAGCATAGCGAAAGTTAAAGAGTTAATCTCACTTTCAACCCCTCATGTCTTATTTTGACCACTTCGAATTTCAAATATTTTAATTATAACTCTTAATACAATGTCAACTTCACTCACGATAATATCTTTGCCCTGAATATTATATTTAAAAATTAAAAGACACATGTTTGTGGAGGCAAATAGATATTTTACGTAGTGGTCAGGTGACGACACTCATTTAATGAACATTCCTGACGACGTCAATACAAAGGGGGTTAAGTGGGACAAAAATCAAATTCAAAAGAGGTGCAATTGAGATATTTAAAATTCAAGAGATCAATGTGGGATTAAGGCAAAGCTCGGGTGAAAGTGATTTAACCCAAACTAAAATAAACTCTGATTGACCCCTTACCTGTTACTGTTACAGCTGTATACATCTTCCAATTTCCCACCGTTAACACTGCGTCTCTCCCTTTGAACTTGGTCAATGTGACAACATATTTTCCCTGTAATTAAAATTGTCAGTCTCTCTTGTCTTCACATGTATACTGTCCTCTATCACACCAAGGGCATTACACAAATTTGGCTAGTGCAACACAAATTTGGCCATGGGAGACCATCACATTTCTTCTCTTGATTTCTCTACTTGCCATTTTATTAAAAAAAAAAAGAAAAAAGGCATGTATCATAAATTGATGAGAGAGAAAAGAGAGAAAGAGGTCTCTGGCCTAGGAAAAGGTCCTTTGAAAAGGACACATTGCACTTTTGGTGGGCCACCCAAGTGCCTCTCCAATGGATTCATCCCTTCCTTTCTGTAACTCAATTCCTCACCCTTCCCTTCTTCCCATTTTGGGCAACTTACAGCTCTTTATTACAAAACCCTCCAATTAATTACTACTAAAAAAGGGGTCTTCTCTTTGCTTTTATTCAAAAGCTCTGATTTTTCTATTTTTAATTTCACTTTTGTCTTTACCCTCTACACTCCTCTCTTTCATCAATTCCATTTTGATTTCAAATCTAGGGTTTCTACTTCCTTTGTTCCTCTTCATATGTGCAAGCACAAATACAATTCCATGAGTTAAAATGTTAGTGGAGTGATTCAATTGCTTCAGAAATTCTACATTTATTGCCAAAATAAGTGTGTGATGGGTTTGTCATTGTGAAGTTGTTGAGGCTCTAAACTTAGCTTCTAGCTTTCAATTTTATTTTGTTTGGGTCAGGGATTGTGGTATCAAATTTGGGTTTTTCCTTGAATAGGAAAAACCCATATAAACCCTTGTAGAAAAATTCAATTTTTACTGAATTTAGGTGTGTTTTTTTTTTGTTTTGGAAATTGATCAGATATAGATTTTCTTGTTTTGAATTGTTGGTCAGCTCTAGATTTGGGTTTTGGTTAAACAATTCATATAGGAAACTAGAGTTGGAGTGTTGTGTGTGACTATACACTGTAGATGCATGGATGGAAGAGAAGGCATGACACTATCTGGGTCAGCTTCTTATTATCTCCAAAGAGGGATTAGTGGGTCAGGTTCTGGTTCTGGGTCTGTGAGAGTGACTGGCTCACAAGCCCCACCTGGTTTCAGGCCCTTGTCTAACCCTAACATTTTAGTCCAAAACAATCCCAGGGTTAGCTCTGCAGGGTCAACATTTCCAGTAGAGAACCAATCACCCAATTTCCCTCATGGCCTTAACATGGTTGTTGCCACCGGTGTGCCACCGGGAGAACAACCTAAGAAAAAAAGAGGGAGGCCTAGGAAATATGGCCCTGAGGGCACCAAAATGTCTCTGGGACTGTCTCCTATGTCATCATCAACACCTTCACCGGGGTCGATGGCTCTGACCCCGAGACCGGGTAGAGGCCGGCCTCCTGGGAGTGGGTGGAAACAACGATTGGCACCCCTTGGTAAATCTTCTTTCCCAATTTAAGTTGCTTTATATGCGTTATTCTGGATTATATGTGATAAATTGATGCTATGTACTTAGTTTAAACCAATCTTAGCAATGATTTAGTCTGTAATTATATGTATATTTGTTCTCAAGGTTACTTAACATTGGAATGCAATGTGTTTCTGCAGTGATAATTTTTCGTAATATGTATGCTACATTATAACTGTAACACTAACCAGCAAGGGGTGTGGACTGCAATGACAATATGAAGTAATGGGGACTTTTCTACTATCATGTTGTGCAGTTGTACCACTTTACTTCATGTTTTAGTGATGCTTATAATCCTTGAAGTAGTTCATTAATTTATGATAGTCTTGATGGGTTGAATATATCAAGTTTTTAACAATTTTTTGTTATATTTTCTGAGTAAAATATTTATTAGGTTAATATGGACAATCACAAATGACTGCCCTGAAACCCCTTTTTGACAACTACATCATCTGTTGCACAATCTTCGTCCAATCATAAAGTGAGACCACGATGTTATACAAAACTCAAAAGCCTCAACCTTTATGGTTTCTTATTTGACAAAACTGGTTTATATCAGTCTCTGTTTGCTTCTTTTCTCTGGAGGTACTTAAGGGAGCCTTGTTCAAAACAGCAGATTCTGTCAACTTTCTTAAGTGATATTTTGCATAACCGTTTCTTTGTCTACTAGTTTTAAGCGATTCATGTTTAAAGCAGCAGATTTTGTCAACTTCTAAGTTGTATTCCACATAGCTGTTTGTTCTGTTAAACATGTAAATTTAGGTTGTGTGGGTATTTGATAGGGTTTCTTTGGTGCTTGGCGAATGTAATGTTTTCCCAAATGATTAGTTCTTTTCTTTTTACAGGTGATTGGATGAACAGTTCTGCGGGATTAGCTTTTACACCACATGTCATCAATGTTGCAGTAGGAGAGGTATGCTATATCTTTAGCGATCTTAAGCATTTTCTTAAATGATCAACCTATACTGTTATCGAATGCTATTATGTAGTGACATCACTAGATCCAGTTATATGACATAGCTATGGAATGGAGTTCACAGATGTATTGACTGTCATCATGGGCTACTATGGTCTGACAAAGGATGTTGTTATAGTTCATTTCTGTGCAATGGCTGTTACAGCATGTTAATTTGCCACTCACCTTAGAAACCCTCTCTCCTTTTTTTTCCTGGTCAACCTTTTTTACCACCTTTGAAAACTCTACTTGGGGAAAATATAAAAAGAAAGAAAGAACGAAAAAGGTAAAAAAATAAAATTGCACCTCTTACTATATTCAGTTGGATCATCACCAAGTATTTGTTTATATTAATGATTTTATGATTCTATTAATGAGCTTATGACTTTAGCTAAAGAAAAGAAATAATGAAGACAATGATGGAAACAAATTTCTGCAAAAAAAATCTCTCAGAAAACAAAAGAAGATTCACTACCCAGTCCTTAGCTGATGTAAAAGTCATGAAAAACCATTAGAATCTTTAATATATAGAAAATGTTTTGTGCGACATGCTTCTCAGCTTGTATTTTGGTGGTTTTTAGAAGCAAAAACGAGAAGAAAACAAAAATCATGGATTTGGTGATTGATTCAAGATACATGCTTGATAAATTGGGTGATGCTGCAATTTATCATGATGTTTTATTACCAATAATGATGTACATGTATGAATTTAAATTACAGTTTTCCTCATTAGGAGTTAAGAAGCTGATATTGGAATAAAATGTTTTGTCTTGCCTGCTGAGGTACATCCCAAATGCTAGTTTATCATATAATTTAGATAAAAAATAATTGAGAGGTAATAGAGCTAAACTGCTAGCTTTCTACAACTATGTAGACCTTGTACTTCATATAGTATATACCTAATGACATAGTTTCATACTTCTACCATTGGGGAGGAGTGTTGTATGGAAGTACGGACCATGTGAACTGTATGTGTTGCAGAATAGCTGTAAAATTTATTGATAAAGTCTCTTGCAGCTTGGTGATTATAATATAAACTACTTTCTGATGTGTACTGATTGCATTAACGGCATACTTATGTAATTATGCCCTTATGTTTGTGGGTTTTTAACCAACAAAAATCGAAATGTCATTATCTTTTGCAGGATATTGCAGCAACAATTTTGTCCTTTGCACAACAGAGGCCTAGAGCTTTGTGCATCTTATCAGCCAGTGGTGGAGTTTCAACTTTGACACTACGTCAGCCCACATCCTCTGGCAACACTGTCACATATGAGGTTGAAGAACTCAAAGATTCTTTTCATGTTTGCGTTGCAAGATATTACATTTTCATGCTTTTCCCTTTCTGCCAATACATCTCTGGTCCTCAAAATATACATCCTGAATTGTCTACTGAGAGCCTCTTTTTGTTTAGTGACATTATACAATTCACATTGAGTTCTGATCCTAAATTGCATCTAGCTTATCTTAGTTACCATGTTGATTACTGCAATTCTGTTCTAAACTCATCAAGTTCATTTACGGTGTGATATTATAGCAGTGTATTTGAATGTGAGAGAATAAAATATAATAGAGGAGAGAATAAAAGGCTGCACATACATCATACATGAGTGCAAGAAGAAGAAAATGTTTAATATGAGACAAAGAAAACCCAAATATATATATATATATATATGTCAGAGAACTTTTAAGGTGAAAAAATTAGGTTCTGATGGAAGAAAGGGAGTGCAAATCTTTTTTGAGATAATTGGAAAAATGAAGATGAAGAAGAAGAGCAAGAAGGGGAAAAGAGAAGGAAACAATTGAGAAATTTATAATATTTAATTTTATGATCACTGTTTTTTTGGTGAGTTATATATGGGGATGGCAACGGGTCAGGTTTGGGACAGGTTTGGCTAATACCATTACCACTCCATTTAAAAATTACTAATACCAAACCCTGTCGGTATGAACGGGTTGCCACCCTGTTGGTATGAACGGGTTACCATCGATTCTACTAAATTATAATTTTATTAATTAACATATCAAGTTAATACCTTAGTAACTTATAATTTTTTTCTATACATTTATACGTTTGTGTCCGTTACTATAAAATTTTTAATATCTTTTGTCATATGAGTCGATGCCATTGATTTTAGCTATGGTTGCTCCCAATGTTATTTAACATTCTTAAATAAAAATCAATGGTTGGAATTATATAAAGTAGAATCTTAAAAATAATTAGATTATAGGTTATTAAAGTTCAATACTTATGTACACAATTAATTGATTGAATATGTCTAGGTATGTATTGTTTCTTAATTGATTGAATATGTCTAAGTATGTATTTTTTTCTTAATTGATCGAATAGTAATTGAATTTACACAATTAAAATACTTAATTGATTGAATATGTCTGAGTATATATTTCTTCTTGAGAAGGGTAAAAAAAAAATCATTATTAGTAATTGAAGTTCAATAATTAAATTATTTTGTTACTCTATTTGATTATTAAGAAAAAATGATCACTATAGCACTTGGTGAACATTTATTTTCATGAGATCCTTTTAATATACTTAATATTTTTTATTTTTTTATAAAAAAACTAAACGAGTCGGGGCGGGTTTTGTAGAAAAACCAAACCCGATCCGAACCCGCTTCGAGTTTTGAATTTTAATACCAAACCCGTTTAAGAGCTTACCAAACCCGCCCCATTCGGGTTGGAACCCGGTCGGGTCTGATTAAATTGCCATTTATATACATGTGTAAAAAAGTTTAAGGCCGGGGCCATGCTGGTTCTGTCCTTGCCAATCATTCACCTCTCAAGACAATCGGAATGGATTTCTTCCCAGTGTTTTGCTAGACTGGATACGTGTATACCTTCTTTCTTTTGTGCATGTGTATGGTAAATGTCTAGTAGAGAAAGGGTAAACTAGTTTGACCACTCCTAAGGTATCTGAACAGTTATTAGTTCAAGTTCTTTCCTGGGCCCATGTTGGCTTAGTCCTTGCCAATTCTTCATCGCTGACTACAAATTAAATGAAGATTGTATCCAGAGTGTTTAGAACTGTTTTTCTATTTTCTTAGTGTGTGTTAGATAGATGTATGTATAAGGAAGGGTAAATTGGAACTTGCTTGGTTTGTATCTCGAGAACAGTGTTCTGAAAACAATAAAAATGAATTCTCTGAAAACAAGCATTTTTATAGCTGCTGTTTTCAGAAAACTAAATCAGGCAGACTTTTGTACAGTTTTCTGACTTGCAGTTTTCAGAAAATAGAAAACTGTTTTCATAAATACAAACCAAGTAGGCCGTTAGTGTCAACTATCATAAGGTATCATCTGGTATCTAACAGTTGCTAGGTCCTCTCTTGTTTGCAAAAAAATAACAACCTCCTTTATTTTCATGTTTAAATGAAAATTCCCCTTCCTTTGGCTCCCTGTACTTTTATTTGCTAACATCACTTTAGAGGTTTCAAAGTTCCAATTAAGTTTCCTGTTGAAGAACAAACGATAAAAAGAAAAATGCCCTTCATCTAGTATTCTTTCTCAAAATTAAACATTGTTAAACTCGTGTTGAATAATTAACCCATATGATTGTTCTTATGCTTCTTACCCAAAATTTTAGTCATTACCAATTCACTGGGGACCTAATCATGCTTTCTAATTTAGGTGATATGGACACTTGGATTTGGAGGTTGAATTCACAAATAACATACAGTCCATCTATTTTGTGAGTCATTGGCAAAGTTATGTACAACGACTGCCATTACTGCCTTCCACCATTATAAGCAGCCGTCCACTCTCTTTGAAGTTAAACAGCCACCAAGCGCTACACAGTCCAAACTTTACAGTTTAGGATAAGAAGTTTTCTATTATCATCTAACACGTGCCATGGATAGAGCTTTACCTTATTGACACCCAAATGTTTCACAATCACAAACAGCTAGAAAACTGGGGAAAAAAAATGTTGGTGGTGCTGAAGATTTTCAATACTGAATGTTTTTCCATATTGGATGGCCTTGAACTGACCACTGAATTCCTTGCTACAAATCGCCACAGCATTCATGGCATCGCTGGTTGTTTGAGATGCACGTGTCCTTCGAGAAAATAGATAAATGGATAAGGATAGTTGGGAAACCATAAGTGAGGTGCATGTTCTCTCTTACAAAGACTACTAAGGTTGTTCCGCTATTTAGTACTTCCTAATGTGGTCCATAGCTTATGTATTAGAGAGAGGAAACATAGAAAGAAAAAGAGAGAAAATATTGATATGTTCACCAGCGAGGCATACATAACAGTAAATTCTGATACTCAGTGTTTGGTTTTACATAGAGAGATGATGGTGAATTTCCGGGAATGAGAAACTTTCGGTGGTGGTGGTAGTTGCAGCTTGGTGATGACAGAGGATGGTGGTAGTGTGATTGGTAGAGATGTATCCTGCTAATAATCATGCAGCAGTAGTGGTGAAACGTGGAGTGAGGCGGCAGCTGCTAAGGTGCTTGTGGTAAGGCTATGAGGGAGGAGAAGGTTGGCTAGGAAGAGAAGTAATTTTGGCGTAAATGACTTTAAATTGAAGAAATACTTACATTAACATATGCTGTTTTTGCAGGCTTAATGATGTAATCTGCTCTCTCTCTTTTAATCATTTCCAGCATAGTATCACTGGGAAGATCTTTTCAGTTTCCCAAACAATGAGGGAATTCTAGTTCATAATTTCAGTCCAACTAACTATGAAATTTCTATTGCATTTGGTGTCGAATCACAAAGTGTTGGCCATGTGTTCCTATCCCCAAATCTTAGCATCTTTTGGCTAGAGTTGAATCATAGATCTTCTAGGATCCACTTCCTACAGGATTCTATCCTATACATCAAAGCAAGCTTTGTCCAAGTGCAATGCCTGCTTAAATGTGCTTAAATCTCGACATATTATTTGATCAAATTTTGTATGTTCTCAAGCTCGATAGCATGATTGTAAAACAATAGGGAAATTAGTCTATGCAATTGGTTATTGCAAAAAGTTGGACAGTTCCTTTTTGAATTCGGTATTAGGTTGATCTTTGTGAGTCCAGATCTTATTTGGCCAAAAAAAAAAAAACCCTCTTACTGCTGTGGTTGTTGATGTCAATGTTGAGGAGATATCTTTTGTCATAAGTGCATGTATTTTTCCTGTGTTTAAGAACATTGCGTCATTTCTTTCTGCTAGAATTCTAGTCATTTCCATTTTCTTTTGATCAACAGAAACTTATTTGATCCGACCACTTTTGTAGGGACAATTTCAGATATTATGCTTGTCTGGCTCTTATTTGCTTGCTGAAGGAGGTCCTCATAGTCGAACGGGTGGTCTAAGTGTTTCTGTTTGTAATCCTGATGGCCAAGTTATTGGAGGTGGAGTAGGAGGAATGCTCATTGCAGCAACCTCCATTCAGGTATATTTTGTCTGATTTTATAGGTCCCCTGAAATCCGTTTATAGTTATATTTTCATTTGTCATCTCATCTTGTATTTATTGGTACTTATATCTTATGATCAAGCTTAAGTATAGTAGCTGAGGTTTATTACACGGGTGGTCTGCCAATTTCTATTAATACTTTGCTGCTTGCAATTTCCTTTTTGCCACTGGAACCGTTGATGAAATACAGAAAACTATCTAGTTGTATGAGAAGAAAAAATTTATGCCTTTTATCAGACTGGTGGGTTGACCTGTTGGGTTGATTTGTTGCATTTAAATTCATTCGGCTTAGGCAAATGGGAATTAGGGTTATGGGAATTAGGGTTATATAGCACTCTTCGGCCATGTTGGGTTTTAACCAAATAATGGATGTGGCTACAGGTGGTTATGTGCAGTTTTGTATATGGTGGTTCGAAAATGAAGCATAAAACAGAGACTGATGCCAAATCCGAAGGTCAGGAAAAATCCGCACTTCAACTCAGTGACAAATTAGCTACATCGGGTACTGTTGCACCTGCGCAAAGGGTCAATCCTGATTCAGCAACAGGTATGTGGCCCATTTCACGGCTTGATCTGAGAAACCCCCACACTGAGATTGACTTAACGCATGGATGATATAATTTGCGGCATTAGACATATGGCATTTGTGTATATATATGTTGTTGTAAATGAACTGTGCCGGTGGGATCTGCAAACTCTGAAGCTCTCTTTGTTCGCCCTGCAGTAGATGGTGAGTTGTGCTAACATAGGATATAACAAAGGTCACCATTTTAAGATTTCTAAGTAAGCATTGTGGAAGTAGTTTGGATTTTTAATGCAATATTGCCATCTGTATCAGTCTTAAGACTTTTATGTGTTCTATCTGCAAATTGAAACTAGTCTTTTTAGCAAAATGAAGAAAGATGTTGTTTCTGTTAAACTCAGTTTTTGAAGATTATTGGCAATATTTTATATTTCATGGAATTTATATATTAATCGTACAGTTTTGATGCCAAATTACCTGAGAAATTAAAAAGAAAAAAAAAAGTCTTGAGCATCTTTTGTTTATAGTAAAATACAGATAAACAAGTTTGTTTAACATCTCTAACATTTGAAGAAACTCTATTTCTCAACCTTTTACACAAAAAAACCGTTCACACTGGATATATATTGTACAACTGAAATAAATAAATAAATACACAAAATAAAAGACATCAATCCGACTTGTACACTTCACTCCAATCTGCTGACCCTTTCAAACAAATTGTTCATCGTTATAGAGAATGCATCCTGAAACTTCTCAAACCCTGAAGTTGAATCTCCATAAACCAATCCAGGTAATAGTTCATACACTATGTATCTCCTCATATCATCTCTTTCATGCTTTGGAATCTTCATCAGCGTCTCCACTACATTGATATTCATCTTCTTCACCTCTTCTTTTTTCACAAACACTGAAAATCTATCATGATCCTCAGGCAAATGCCATGGATATTGATAGTAAGCAGTGAAAGGATCGAAGAGCACCGGAATGCAACCCGACACAAGCGAATCGAAGACTGATTTTCTTGTCGGGCTGTCACCCGGAGGCTGTAAGCAGAACTCCGACTCCATAAACATCTCGATAACCATTTCGGGTTGATCACACTCACCTGAACTACAATTCAACAACCTGCATGTCCCATTCCCTGCCAAATTGCATTGCGTGATCAATAGAGACCTTATGTTCTCCGGTGCATCAGGGCGCGCCCCGCCTGCAAAACTCACCAGGCTGCTACGGTTTGAACTGATGATCTTTCGCTGCCATGCAATGATCTCATCGTCAGAATGTGGGTGGAAGTGAGTTGGGTGTGGTATACCGATGTCGTTTGGGTGCCACGGTTGTCGTTCGATCAAGAGCTTGATTGGGTTCTGCATTTGATCAAGCTCTAAAAATCTAGTCCCCCATGTAGAGCCACTCTTCCTCCTGAAATCCCATGAAATCTTCCCCAGAACAAACATATGATCCTTCCCTGAGTTCCTAACCCAGGGGCTTTGTGAATCGAGCCATTTCATTAGGTCTGATCCCAAAGTGTCTTTAACATCATTAGACACATTTCTGAAGTGCCATCTCAATATATCTAGTCCACCATAGAATGGGACATAGAAGAGTTTGGCCTCGTTCTCATCGTAAACTCTGCAAGGATGGTTCAAAACCCTGTCATGAAATATCGGCTCCAACGAGTACTGATGAGTCTGGTACCACCCTTTTCCCAGCTTCTCGATTGGCTCGCCAAATCCCCTGTTACTGAAATATTTACAGAAATCTTCGAGCCATGGAATCATATCGCCACATTGACTCACCAAGTCTTTGTTAAACTTTGGCGGCAATTCGTATACATACACCCCTCTCCCCTCACATGTTGTAGGGTTGGAATTCATCTTCCATGATCTATGCAACCTTAGCTGCCCTTCCACCATCTTGACTGCAATTGCCAACTCCTCCTCATATCTTTCTTGAGCAGTTCTGTTGTCAACAATCAGTTGATCATCAACAACAACATCAGCCACCGCATAAGTACTGCCCTTAACGATACCATCAGCCACCTCATTAGTACTGCTCTTAACACCGCCATTGATGGAACCAGCACCATCAGCCACCTCATTAGTACTGCTCTTGGCGTCGCCATTGATGGAACCACCATCAGCTACCTCATTCGTACTGCTCTTAACGTCGTCATTGATGGAGGTTCCATCAAAGGCGACCTCATTCGTACTGCTCTTAATGTCGCCATTGATGGAACCACCATCAACGACCTCATTAGTACTGCTCTTAACGCTGCCATTGATGGACCCGTTATTGATAAATGAAACTGGGATGTCGACGTTGGGGCGCTGGGTGCCTGCGGAGAGGCAATAGAGGTTGCTGAGCTTGCGCGATGACACGCATACGTGAACAATATTACCCGAAATAATGGTGGTGGAAGAAGACCATAGGAAAACAAGGATTAGAAGGAGAATCGCGGTAGGTATTCGATATAGAAATGTGGGCAGGATTGATTTGGAGAAGGTGAGTTCTTTGGCTTCAACTCTTCTGGGTAATCTGAATTTCTTCTTGGACATAGAAATGGCCATTGCTTTGGATGCAAACATGTTGATTGTTCCTGCATTTCTATTTAAGGAATGGTTGCGCTTTTTCCCAGGAGATTATAGAACATGGAAGCACGTAATTGTATTAGTGGCCTCCCAATTAGAGTGCACGTTCATTTCTACACTGTACCAGAACCAATTTAAGTTGTGCTCCATTATTTAAGTACAGCTATACATAGATAATACATGGATAACATACCATCATTTTCTGATTACAAAAATGTTAAATGACCGTAATGCCCTTGATTAGTAGCTTGGCAGGCAGCTATTGGTCAATGCCTATGATTTAATCTAGTTTCCATTTTCTGCCTTTTAATCTACATGGGACCTTGATTTTATACCTACCTCTTAATTATGCAGCCACAATATATGCAAAAGAAGTCCTATATATATATGCAAAAGAAGCCCTGTAGGCTGTAGAGAAGCAAATATAGCACATTTGCAGGTTTTTTGTGTTTTTTTTTGGGAAGACTAAACAAGTGTATATATAAAAGGAAAATTACAACAGCCCAAATTACAATTTGGAATACCCGTTAATAACAACCAAAAATAGCCGTTACTTTCAAAAAAAAATAATGGATGTTAAACAAGCTATCAGATTGAATCAAAGAGGCCAATGAGGAGGAAATATTAGTTTGAGCAAGTTCTGGAAATCAGTTTACCCATTCTTGAGATGCAACTCCTCTAGACAAACTTATTATACTGTTTATACATGGGCTGAATAACTTATATCATAATTCATAATCTACCAAAGTTCAATACATTGGTACATAAGAAACAAATGGGGGAATAGTAGTAATACCTAAAAACATAGGGGAAGAACAAACAAGTCCTGAATCCTGGCTGGAAACATAACTTACAGCATACTGTCGGTCCTAGCGGGCAGGCGGCGGAAGAAGTTGATGGGCACTGATGGCAAACGATAGCGGAATCTGGGATGCCTCATCATATATATCCCCGCCAGAGCTGCCACCACCTGGAATGGTGTCACATACAAAACTATGGCCGCTATGAGGCAGAATGTCACAAAGATGGCTGTAGCACGCGGGTCTCGCCAGCTTAACAGCGACTGGAAACGCTCTCCTTGAGTGGCGATATCTCCAACAACAGTCTGAATCCTACCAGCCACGCTTCTCAGCCGATCATACCTCATTCTCACGAGATCTGGACTCCGGCTTGTTGGAAATGTGTCAAACTCCTCGTCAAGCTCGTCGGGGTGCACAGCCTCAGCTTGCGAGATCTTTGTGTTCATGTGGGGAGGGTACCTTGGCCGGTACCGGAAGTTCCATAGCCCGATCAGAAACATGTAAAGGAAAACCGTGGGCAAAATCAGTTCCGGGAAGCAAACAAGCATGACAAACAGCACATGCACAAGGACCGTAGTGATAGGATTCTTCCACATGCAAACATCCCCGAACCATTTCCCAACAGCGAATAGGCCCGAGAAAACTGTCATTAGACGGAAGAAGTTTGCCTTGCTCCGACGCATGCTCCAAAGGTGCGAGTCCACATCAGACATGTATTCTACCACCTCCTTCCGAAGAGGGGGTTCTGCTCGACCTAGCCGTGCAGCCACTATGTTGACAGCTTGGTGGCGTAACATGTCGAGCTGCATAACAGTGAAGGGCCTTACATAGTGCATTTTGGGCAATAGTGGACGTGAGTATATGTAGAGCATATTTACAAAAGATGTGCACGAAAATCGGATAGCCAAATGCACCTCCCCCATCTTCTTTACACCACTTGGGTGAAGAACCAGCAATGGATAAGAGTGTGTATAAACACGGCCTGTTTCCAGCGTTGAAATACGAATCCGAACCTTACCAATCTTAAGGTCCTTGCCATTTGAGCCTTTTTCCCCAAGCTGGCTGTTGTCGAAAACACCAACAGTGAGAACTGTTGCAGGATCAAAAACCTCCCAAGTGTACTGCTCGTTGTACTTTGGACACAGATTGTTAACAATGGTGCGAGTTCGGACCCATTTATGACCATACTTTGCAACACAGTATGTATCTGATGTGCCCTTTTCACCTCGTGTTTTCATAGGGTGGAGTCCGACAGCATTTAGAATTCCTAGTTCCAAAACCCCAATTGATGGCTTCCAAAGCTGTTTTGCTGTGGGGTGAAGATCACTGCTGTAGTGAGTGGACTCGTCGAGAACATGGTAGCCTCCATCCAGACAGAGTCGGAGATGCAGCCTCATAGAAAACTTATCTTTCTTCAGCTGATCCACATCCACAACAACCGGCTTTTCCAAGTTAAACCAACGAGAATGAATTACCCGATCATCAGCACGCTTCTCTACAATGTTCAATGGTATGATGACCCTCCCAATAATCTCATCTTTGCCCGGGCCCACGCGATCCTCAACCGTAAGGACAAGATGATCTTCGAAGGGTTCCGCAGCAACAAACAAGAGATCCTCGTTCCAAAGAGGATTCAGTGTCCGAGCCTGAACTGTCCTGGTCTTCATCACCTGATTTCCTATATGAGCCTTGACATATACATCAGGGAATCGGTTCTTCTCTGTAGGAACCAAGTCCTGTGCCTCAACAACATTAACACGTACATACCATAATCGTGGGGCATGGTAGACCTTTGAACGTATTAGAGATGATCCAGCTCCCGAACTGTCAAAAGGAGTCGCTGCATCAGAATGCCAGGCATCAGGAAAAGCCTCGTCTGCTTGGGTGCCAATCCAAACTGCAAGCATGAGCTCACCCTTTATTTTCCCTCCCTTCTTGTCCTCAAGCCGGTACCACTCCGGAGCCAACGGACTATCAGGCGGAACCCGCATGGGAACTTCGTTGAGATCGAACCTCACGAAGCCAACAAAGTCATCCTTGAGCAAATCCTTATCCTTAACCACAACTTCTAGTACAGATGCTTGCATCCGCTCCCTTGAGAAGGCAAACACCACATTCCACATTGGATTTTGCTGTTTCTCCAAATGTTTTGTAACTCCTTTGTAATTTCCAATCTTCACTTCAACATATGGATCAAGACTCCCTGTAACATCCATTGCAGGAAGCTCACGAGCCTTAACAACTCTTACAAAGAGAAAGTGCATCTGTTCAACAAGATCATAAGTGTAAGCAGCCTTGTCTGTACGAATGACACGACCACCTACAACTCGCCCCCCACCAAGGAATGGGCTCGTCTCTTTAAGCGCATAATCAACAGGTTGTGCTGATGATCCTGGGTACATATGGACAAGCGTTGGAGGCTGTGGTTCAGCTTTCATCTCATCAACCCCATACTTTGTTACTTGATGGGACGCTGCAGCAGCAGGAGGATTGTGCTGTTGTGGGGGATGATTAGGGTTTGGGAGATGATGGAAGGTGTGCCTTGTCTCGTTTTTGACATTTGAAACCGTGTGTGGAGCATGATTTAGAATTGACTGGCTGTGTGCCTGAGCGTCCTCAGCTGCAGGAAGCGGGTTAGAGGATTTTATAGATGGATCATCAGTGATATAAACTTTAAGGCCTAGCTCTCCCCTTACACGTGAGAATATCCCGCGCTTTTCCAGAGGATAGTGCAAGACAACAGCATCCGAGTAGGGAACAAACGAAGTCCCATTAAGACAAACCTTTCCCAGAAAGGACCTGGAATGGGTGGCTTTGACATTATTGTAAATGTATGCATCAAGAGTGAGACTGTGGAGGTTGGAAGGGTCGGATATGTTGAAATAGAAGCTCTCGTCCCAAACGGGGTTGAGATCCTTCTCCTTGATAGTGGTGCGGAACCTCTGGCCGTCAAAGTAGAGCTCCACAAAAGCACTGGAGGAACCCTGCCCATCTTTAGGCAGAAGGTTGTGAGCACTGACCACATCAATCCCTAGCTTAAGGTTGCTCATTGTCATGGTGGTTGTTACTTGATCGAATTTTCAGAGAAATGTGATGCCTCAAGACGTTTATATAACTATAGCTACCTGAGAAGCAGGGAAAGTAGTTTAGTTTTCAATATTGTTAAAACCTGCAGTGCTGTATAGAGATTGATAAGTAAGAAAAAAAGAAAAAAAAAATTACATGCAGTATGCTTGTAAAAGAAAAACAGAAGCATAGAACAGAATCAGCGCGACAATACTACAATTATGAAAATTAGAAACTGCAAATGAAATCAAAGAAGTCAACATATAAAAATGAATGCTTTGTTGTGCAATCTAACCCTATATATATATATATATGCTGAAAGCAGTAAACTGTACAGTTCCACCCTCCAACTCTGAAAAAATCACAGGTCAAAAATACAACGAACCAACTGGAGAAAATTAAATAAAGAAAATATAATCAGGAAAGGGAAACAAAATTAAGCATGTTTAGATGTATATCTAGGTATACCACATGCTATCCTAAAGTACCCCCTATAGTCTACATGTTTTTTTCCTTTTTTTTTTGATAAGTCTACATGCTTAAGCTTCCAAGAACCAACTAAAAGAATCCAGTTGCATATGTATTTTCCAGAGACATTTTACAAATTTTAAGCGCAATCACTATCATGCCCATAATATTTTGAGAGATTGTTCACCCACAAAGAATCATTTTTGGATCTAATTGAGGTGCAAATTAAAATTGAGCCATAGAGATGAGCAATTGATCCTATTTGAATTGCCGAGATGATTTAGATCAGTAGAAAATCATGACCATGTGGTAAATCCTAATATATTTTACATTGAATATATAAATTATCAAATAACATGCTAATCTGAACATATCAATATCAGCAACATTTAACATGACAATATTCACATATCAATATCGGCAATATTTCATGGTTACACAATACTTCCAGTTAGGTAGCAGACTATGCACAGACTATATATGCATGCTAATTTACTTCGAAAACTGTTACGAATGAATCACATTCGTATCAACTTTGATACCACTTGATAGGGACCAATACATCCAAGATCACACACAAGTGACAACAATATATATATGTATTTGTGTGTGGAAATCTTTACACACTAGCTTTTAGAGAGAATATTTTTATTCTCCACAGCTTACCAACAGGTATTTCACACTCACCCACTTCATGGATAGACACTCTTACAAAGGAAAACACACTGGTTCACAACCTGACTCAGCTCTCCTTGACACATTATTTCTATACTCACCCAATACATATACTGAGATTTCACCGCCTTCACAAATGGCAGTTCCAACCGCCTCCATGGAGGCATGTCAAATATTTCGGCGGCGCCGGAATCGATGTACAACTCACTTTCTCTCTAATACAATTAGGCTTTGTTCTAGCTTTTCACACGAGAAAAAAAGTAACAAAAACTATTTTAAGAAACTGGTACCCCAGCTTTTTTAAAACGTTCTTCCAAGGCCCAAAAACTCTTCTAAAAATTTTGTCAAACACCGTTCAAAACAGTTTTTCCCTCCAGAAAGCCAAAAGCAGATTAAAAAGTCAATCCAAACAGGGCTTTAGTATTCCTACTTTCCTTTCTCCTTCCTACTTCTCTTCTTATGGCACTTGCCCCAACATACACATCACTTGCACCTACGAAATCTAGCCAACTCAACAAAAAAACAAAGTAGAGAAGTGTCATCTTCTCTGAAGAATGCCATCAGCTAAGTCGGAAACTATTTGATTTCTGTTAGGGTTCACTTGACACACAACATACACATGATCACTTCCACCTATGAGTTTTAGCCAACTCAACAAAAATAAAATAGAGATATACCAGTGATTGTCCATTCTTGGAAAAGAAGATGATATTTCTAAACCCCTCCGCATAGGATAAACACCCCTATCAAAGCTAGTTAAACCAGTCTTTGTAAATCCAGTTTTCTAAACACTAAATGTATATGCATAAGGACTTGCCCAGTCTTTTATATATATATCAACAACAATCTTTCATGTCTTCCAATCTTTAAAACAGTTACAGCGGTAAAAACACACACACATATATATATATATATTAAAGCACTGTAAGTTGAATGCAAAGATAGCCAAGCATGAGTAATTCCCCAAGCAGATAGATCTAGAACTGAAACTAGTTTATGGACCAAAGAGAATAGCAATCACTGGGACCAAAGATAAATATATTATGGACCAAATCAGCTGAAGTAAATTAAATACTCACCAATTCGATAATCCAACAACAACCAAAAGTGATTGGGGGACCAGAGAAAAAAATAAAATAAAAACTATCAGAGCCCATAAAATCTTCTATCCATCTTATTTATCATATTGGGTATCTTTATCAACAAATAGTAAAAAGAAAAAATGTTAAAAATTCGAAGCAAAAAAAAAAAAAAATCAAAATTGACAATGTTAAAACTTAAAAGCAAAGCCTTAAAACAAAGCAAACCCACTAAATGAGATTCAGAAAGCAATCTGGTCAACTCTTTCTTCAGAACCATGTGCTAGTCTTACCTCGTGTAAAGATCTACAAACTTAACCCAAGAATTCATATATATATATATATATATATATATATATATATATATAAAGCACATACAACAAGCGTGCTTGAAGCTAAAGGCCCCTAAATGTCGCTAAAGACACATGAACTACTTTAATTACTCACAGCTGATCCACAGAATATTCACCACAATAATTAAGTCCCCAAACACTGTTAATTGATCTCTCTGAAAAAGTTCATGAAAACAAAATTCCAAAAAGAAAAGCCATAACCTTTCATCAGACCAAAAAAAAAGACCAACTTTATGATATTTTTCATCAATAAATCTACTAAATCAAACATGAAATTTCAACAGATTTACAGATTTATTACAAATAGACAGAAATATTTTTTTAAAAAAAACATAAAAATAGGAAACACTATAAATACAAAATGTTGTATATCACAAGAACAGATCTTCATCTGTTTCAACTTGGAGACAGGAAAAGAAAAAGAAAATTGTAAAAAAATTAAGTGAAAAAGTGCTAAAACAGTAGTTGTACTTGGGAGATAATGAGTAGTACCTGGTTATGAGCTTAAATCTTGGAATTTCCACCATTGTTTAGAGAAAGAAAAGCTCTCAATTGATCTATTTATCTGACGAAGAAAGCATCAAATTCTGACACAGATAATGTGTTTTGTGTGTGTGTGTGAGAGAAGAGGGGACGATAATGCAGCCACAGAAATGCCTTTAGAGATGGTTCTTGCGTTTGTACTACTCTGCATATATAATGTGTACGCCTTAAGGCCATATCTGTGAATAATTATATACACCTATATATGTGTGCGTATAAGTATGTAGGTGTATATAGAGAGAGGGAGGGAGGGAGTTGGGGCCATATCTGTGAATAATTATACACCTAGCGTTGGAAGATGAAGAGAGAGGTAAAGTTAGTAGTGGCGAGATTTGATAAACGTGCTATTACATTTACTATTACTGTTTTAAGTTTTGGCCCAAACACGAGGTCTTTTTTAGCTCCCTCTCTCCGCTCCAAGTTTTTATTTCATGGCCAGCCAAGAAATATGTTAGGCTGGGACTTTGGTTATTGGGTTGTGTTCGTCTTCGTGTTGATTCGAACATGACACAATTAATATTCGTGTCAAAAATTTTAAATACTAACATGATCTGTAATTTAAATAGGTAACACGACACGATCGGTGTAACTAGGGCTGGTAATTTCGGATTACGGGTCGTGTCAAAAAGACCTGGTTAATATACGTGTCAAATATTTTCAACTCTAACCCAACCCATGTCGTGTCCGTGTCGACCCATGTAATCCATTTAGCCTATTATTTTAATATTTTAAATTAAATTTGACATAATCCAACATGAAATAAACTATTTAACCTATTATCAACAAAATTAAATTGATTTTGACACGATCCAGTACTATTTTATTGATATATTTCAATCCATGACCAATTAGAGAAGAGAAAAATATAAAAATAAAGATAAATATAAATATAATCGTGTTAAACGTGTCGTGTTCGGGTCGATCATTTTTAGGCCTCAACCCTTTTATGTTCAACCTTAACCCTTTTAAATAGCCTCGTATTCGTGTCGTGTTACCGTGTCGTGTCCAATTTTGCCAACCCTAGGTGTAACCCATTTAAAAAATTGAGTCGTGTTGGGTTCAATTCGACAACAAATTTTTGACATGTTTAAAAAAAATCTAATTAACTTTGACATGTCACAAAGATAAATTTTTGTAAGATTTCACTCATAACCATTTAGATAGCCAAAAATATAAGTACAAATAATATAACATTACAAATCACTTACCCTTCCATAATATTCTAATTTACCATTTTAATTTTTAAACGTGTTGGGTTCAAGTAAACGTGTCGACCCGACTTGTTTGACACGATTAATTAATTTCGGGTCGTGTTTGGGTTACACGGGTTTGACCCGAACACGACCTGAAAAATTTCGTATCGTATTCGGATCGACCTTTTTTACCCCTTGACCCTTTTATGCTCAACCATAACCCTTTTAAATGGGATCGTGTTCGTATCGTGTTATTGTGCCGTGTCCAATTTTGCCAACTTTAACTAGGACTAACCTCAAGCTTGTTAACCTGAGCCATCTCCTTCACTTTTGACTCACTTTCATCTTTCGCGGTAAACAGGGATGGAGTCAGAAAATTATTGAAAGGGAGGCAAATTAATATTTTTTGATAACTTTATAGGGGACAAATTTAATTTTTATCCATGTATTGTTATTTTTTTTAAAATGTAAAATATTTTTTTTTATATTATGGGGGCGATGGGATAGTGTGGCTCCATGCATGCTTGGGTATCGAATATCAGTTATAAACTGAGTTCGATGATATTCCTTACTCATATTGACATCTTCAAAAAAATATACAAAACAAATGTGTTCAACCAATAGTTCGTCGTATCGTCCGATTCGTAACGTTTTAAGAAAGTGACGATACTGTTATTTAGCATCAATATTTATTTTAAAAATTAATATTACCCAAATTTATTACACCGATATCAAACCGCAACAACCACCCATGTTGAACCCATTCTGGCATATGCAAGTCAATGTGTTCATTTTATCAAATTCATATATCCGTATGTTAATGTGTTCATTTTATCAAACATAATACTGGTGTCCTCAATAATAAATGATGAGGAACTACAATATTTTTGACCATTTGAGTCAATTTCGTCATATTGACTCAAGAATTGAAACAGATCAAATCTTAATCTTCATAATCAAAGGATTTGTTTGTTAAGTGAGTATTGTTAAGACAGATTAAAATTAACTCGAATATCCTATGAAATAAATGTATTGAAGAGTTATTTTAGCCCATGACTTATAGTCACAACCTATGTCGTATTGGTTGGTCCTATTTAATAATAGGACAATTGCCACTTACCTTTTGGTCTCCCTTTTAAATTGATTGGTTGTTATTAGTGGGTTGAGACAGACAATCCTAGTAGTAATTCAAAGCTTTATTGATGAAGTTGATATTAAAAAGGGTCGATTATGATGGGTAGGTGGACCATCCTTTCTTGTCTATTTTCCACTAAATTCTAATTTTCAATGAAATTTTAGGATTTTATAAAAGAAAACGTATAAATACGTCTAACTAAGGACATAATATTTGAAAAAAAAATTGTAATAAAGAGCTAAAGCAAATAATTCAATTACGCTGGAATATTATTGTCATTGAAAATTTATTTGCTATATCTAATTAAATTAATTTTGTAATAAATTTAGTTAAAATTATTAATTTTACAAATAATATTTTTGTTTAACTTGTAAAACATGAGTTAATATGATATATTTATGACAAGCTTCAATGCACAAGACGTGCTAAACTAATCTCACTCATAATTTTGATTAAGACCATGTGTTTTATAAATGAATCGAGATAATTATATTTAAAACTAAATTTCTTGTTGTCACGATTAAAATTTCAATAACCTGCTGCAACATCATATTCATTGTGTTAAAAATAAATGATATCAATTGAGGTAATGGAAAACACGGAATCTAAAAAATAATAAATAAACGGAATCTAATTTCTAGTAAAAAAACAAGTTTCTACTATTTTATACTCTTTTACCAACCCAGATTTACCTTTTCTTACCTTTTTGAGTGAAAATCTCATATCCATCATTGTTCTCCATGTTATTTCTTGGATTAATTTCATTTACACCCCTGAACTATGTTTATATGTTAATCGCATCTCCCAACTATGTAAAATATCAGTCAGACCCCCTAATTAAGAAAATTGGACTCATTTACACCCCCTTAACTATTTTGGACTTTAACTTTGAAGGAAATGATTTAAATGCCCTTATCCAAACACCCAATTTCCAAGGATAAGTATATTCAAAATAGAAATAGTTGGGAAATATTAGACCTAGCCAAACACTCACTATCCCTATACCAAACACCCATTTCAAGGCTAGACTAAAAATTAACAAAAAAATTTAATAAAACGATGAATCTTTAAAACCCTAAGCCCAAATAGACCCAACTCCATTGAATGGTATACATGTTTGATGGTGGTGGTGGTGCGGAGGGAGAAAAGTGCTTAATCCTTCACGCGAACTATATATTTTTGGTTCTTTAAAAATAAATAAAAAATTGTATATGTTTGGTGAATAATCGCACACAAATTTAGTATATTTTTTGTGGTGGTGGGAGGAGGAGAAGTGGTGGTAATTATTTTTATTTATTTTATTATTTATGTGTGTAATTTAGTATATTTTTAGTAAATTCAAATATTTTGTATTTTTATTTTGAGATAAAATAAAATAATTTTTATTTTATTTTGTGAAATGTGTCTAATATTATTGAAAATAGGTATTAGTAAAGTCAAATATTTTTCAAGATTAAAATAAAAAATAAAAACTTGTGTTAGTTTACAAGTTTGATAAATGTAAATATAATATATTTTTTTATATTATTATTATTTAAGAATTTATGCGTGCGACTTGAACAATAATAATAAAATTAAAGTTACAATTGACAAGTTAAATAGTTTATATACATAAAAAAATGTATTATCAAAAATTGTTATTTATGTGTGTAATTTAGTATTTTTTTAACAAATTCAAATATTTTATATTTTTATTTTGAGTTGAAATAAAATCATTTTTATTTCATTTTGTAAAGTGTGTCTAATATTATTGGAAATAGGTATTAGTAAAGTCAAATATTTTTCAAGATTAAAATAAAAACAAAAACTTGTGTTAGTTTACAAGTTTGATAAATGTAAATATAATATATTTTTGCTACTAAATATTTTTTATATTATTATTATTTAAAAATTTATGTGTGTGACTCGTACAATAATAATAAAATTAAAGTTACAATTGACAAGTTAAATCTTTTATATGCATAAAAAAAAGTTTGTATGATAAAAAAATTGTTATCTATGTGTGTAATTTAGTATTTTTTTTAGTAAATTCAAATATTTTGTATTTTTATTTTGAGTTATTATTTTATTTTGTGAAGTATATCTAATATGTCTAATATTATTGGAAATAGGTATTTTGTGAAAGCTTGTGTTAGTTTACAAGTTTAATTAATATACATATATAAATGTGTTAGTTTACAAGTTTTGTTAATTTCATTCACACCCTCTCCCTGAATTTTGAATAATATAACCATTTTCTAAATTGAGGGGGTCAATTTGATATATTAAAGTAGGGATAGGGCCAAGGGTAGTTTAGGTATTAAAAATTATATCAGGTATGGTCAACTGCCAAAAGTGATGAAGGGGTGTAAATGAGTACATTCTAAAAAAATAAAAGATATAAATGATGTTTTGCATAGTTGGTGTGCAACTGATGTATAGTATAAATGAAATTAACCCTTATTTATTTTTATTTTTTCTTAGGGTTAACTTTATTTACACCCCTAAAATTTATTCTTTCATCACTTTGACCCCTTAAATTTACATATCTTCATTTGCACTCCCTCTCATTAGTTTTCATTTAATTTTGGTCAAAATTTAAGTAAAATATTCAAATTATCCTGAATATTAAACCATTTAAATATTATATAAACCCCCATAATAGGGATAACTTTGTATCCAAATACCCTGACCAAATTATCCTTGACATAAAATTGTAACATTTTCTACATTTATAAGATTCAACGTCACAGTTTTCTTAATTTTCATATAAAAAATTAAAATGAATAATATAAAATTGTAACAAAGAATTATTTTATATTCAAACATTTAAAATGATTATAAATAAGAATTAATGAAAAAATTATAATTTTATCAATTTTTAGATATACATGAAATAACACACAGTAACACACACATACACATATATATATATATATATATATATCTATCCCAGACATATATATTCCTAGAATACATATCTATACAGATCTATAAGATATCCAGATAAACTTATATAGATGTCTGTATGAATATTATATATATATGTATGTATGGATATATACAGAGATATGTATGGATACATAGATATATGGGTATACACAGAAAGAGAGGGAGCCGTAACCAAACTTCTTCTTCTTCGATTCCGGCAAGAGATTCGTCGGCGGAGCCCACCGACAACCATTACGAGGTCAAAATCCAACTAAAAGAAACACCACAACAGCCATGATGCGAAGAGAGAAAGATGGCGGCTAATGCCGAAGCTAAGGCGAACCTTTGATACGATTTCCTCTTTGCTTCAATTTGATATGAGGCTAGAATTTGGGGATTTGAATTAGATTATTTCTTAAAGTGAAACGAAATTAGGGTTTCGGTGATGGAGATGAAGGTTGGGGATGGGGATAATTTCGTCTTTTGAAAATAATTATTTAAAAAAATATATATTTTGTATATAAATATTCAAAAAATCATATATTTTTTGTATATTTTTAAAAAATTATATATTTCGGGAATATATATATGGCTATATATATTTTTTGAAATATTTATATTTTTTCAGAAAATTTTTGTTTTCCATTTTTTATATATATAGGGATAATTTTGTCTTTTGAAAAGAATGCAAGTATTTTATTTTATTTTTCTATTTAAAATATAAATTTTTTATTTTATTTTTCTATTTAAAATATAATTTTTTTATTTTATTTTCTAAAATGTGTCAAATAATATTAGAAATATATATTAGTAAAGTCAAGATCAAAATATATATTATTAATGTTATTTATTACAAAGTGTCAAATTGATAAAATAAAGTACATAGATGCGTAAAATTAATAAATTAAAATAAGCAAACACTATCCTTGTATCCAAACAGTAATATAAGGGGTAGAATAAGAATTAATGTTTTTTATTGTAAGGGGTCAAACTAATAAATTAAAGTAAGGGGTGTAAATAAGTTTTGTCAGATAAAATAAGGGATGTAAATAAAAACATGTAAATCTGAAGTGGTCAAAGTGAGGAAAGAATAAACCTGAGGGGTGTAAATGAAGTTAATTCTTTTTCTTATTAAAATAACTTTTTAGAACTAGGAGAGTGAAGGGTAGTTATGTAACATCGGCGGGGAAGATCAAACGGGTCGACCCGGTCGGGTCTTTACTTAAATAGTGATAACTTGATTTTATGGTGAAGCGAGAGAGAGGCAAAGATTTGGAGGAGTGCCTCGTGATTTGAACCAATGAGGGTGGAGGTGTACACGTGGCAATCATTTAATGCATATTAATGACCAATGAAAGAGTTTCAGTCACGTGGGGACCACATGGATGCGCAGCGCCATCCTCGATCGAGGCATTAATACCGGATGCGTAGTTAGTAGGACCCACTGACCAAAATGCCCACAATTTTTATGGTAAAAATGAAACTCGAAAGGAAATATTACTATTAATTTCTATGGTAAAGATAAAGAAAATTTAAAATATTGGTGACAAATCATATTTTTTATTTTTTATTTAAGTTTTATATCTTTAATTTTGTTAAATAAAAGTACACTTTTATAATGATAAATTTATTTAGAATAAAATAAATGAAAAAACTCCATTCAAATAATATTTTAAAGGGTTATTTTTTGTTTCAAAAAATCAACCAATCCCCCTCCATTTAAGAAAACTCCTCATACAATATTCAAATTTTATCAAATTGCCTCCCTCCCCTCCAATTTCTGCCAACTCTGTTATAATTATTGACATGTGCGTGTCATGTGAGACATAAATGTTGATTTAAAGACAAAAATACCATTGAAATCATATGGGTTTATTAATATGAAACTGTAGGGGAGTTTATTGAGATGGTAAAATTATAATGTACTCATTTTTAATGAGTTGGTCAAGAGGTAAGACTCCAAATAATACAAATTAAGAACAATAGTCATCTTTTTTTATATATATATAAACAAATAAACAAATGTGCGTGTTTATATATATATATACTAGTAAAAATGTACACGCATGCACGTAAGTAACAATTTATATTTGTTATATTAATAAAAAATATCCTAAATTAAATTCTACTTTTTTCTTATTGACATGCATATGGGAATTGTATAATAAAGTTTGAATAATTCATTTATTATTACCAATAATACTACATTAAACACAATACTCATAATTATAAAAAATATATATGAAGCAAAAATGATTTTATAAACAATTAAAATTGATTTTTTAGGACACTCGTGTAGCTATTTATGGTGATAAAATCTAAAATTTTAAAATAAATAAAAATTAAATTTATAAAATATTAATAACCACTCACGAAAATAATATAATTATGCTATGGGTATGTAGGTAAAACTTTTATAAAAAAAATGATAACAATATATTTTAAATATAAATAATAAATTTTCTCAAAATACTAACACTAACACTAACATTCAGTAAAATATATTTAAATAAAAAATAATATTCTTAGCAAAATATTCAAAAAATTATAATATTTACAATATACTAAAAAGTTTGAATTTATACTCAAGTAAAGTAATCAAAACATTAAAAAATACAATAATATACACTATTTTCCAAATACTAAACACTAAAATCCATTATGATAAAAAAAAAATATATATATATACTTTTAGGTGAAATATAATGTAGAAAAGGTAAATTATTATTTGTGTTAATTGAATAAAAATTTTCAAATAGTAAATGTTGAAGGACTTTCAAATTAAAAATAAAATCAAAATCAAATTAATAGAGAGTCACAAAATTAACAAATATATGTAATAGGTTGGGGATTAATTTTATGAAATTGTAATAGTAAAAAATATCTGGCCCAACCGAGATGGGCCGCAGGACTGATGGGCCGACGACTGATGGACCAAAGACGGATAGGCTAAAAACAAATGGGCCTATGGAAAATTCTAGAAGATAAGTGATCCACAGGTTAAGGGGTAGTCCAATTATAGAATAAAGAGTCCAAAAAAGGGTATGGTTGATTAAATCCCTTGATTTTAAGGATTGATAAACTTGGGTAAATGGGCTTGACCCATTTACCATAATTGTGTATAAATACATAGCTTTGATGAATGAAAAAGGATCCCCAATTTTTACCTTAATTATTATTGTGTAATTTTTCTGCATCTACACAATTGGCGTCGTCTGTGGGAACACTTTATTATTGGAATCTTTTTCAATAAGCTTCCCACTCTCTACAAAAAGCTAAGATTCACACCATCAATGGCGGTCACACATTCACAATAGACCGATTTACCTCCAAACGGAGGCCAGCAACCAGAGGATCCGATCAGACGAGCCCTAGAGGAGAGGACTGCCGAGTTAGAGAGGCAAAACGCTGAACTGGTGGCAAAACTGGCCCAACTGCATAACCCACAAGAGGTTTATAACGACGAGCAGTCCGGCCAGCATGAATGGTCTATAGGCCGCCAAATAGACAAGGACAACATTCCCGTTAAATCCCACAACGATCGTGAAGAGCACGCGAAGTCATCCCTACAGGTCCTTGGTATACGTAACCCCGAGGAGGTCCTGACCATGAGAAAGATGGAGGAAATCATGTCCAGATTCCAACGGGAAGTGCTTAGGGACCTGAAGGTACAGACCCCTATCGATCTGGCATTCGAGGCATCCATCGATGCCGTCCAGACACCGTTCGCCGTCTCTATCACCAGTGTGCCATATCCGGAGAGGTTCAGATTACCGAAGTTCACCCTTTTCGATGGTACAAAATATCCAACAAAGCACATCTACCACGTTCATACCAAGATGAATGTTTACAATGAGAACGAGGCCTTACTTTGCAAAGTTTTCCCCACCAGCTTGACCGAAGCAGCCCTCCTATGGTTCAGAAAGCAACCGCCCCGATCGATTGGAAGCTGGCTCAGGCTCTGCGAGTTATTTATTGCCCAGTACTTTGGCAACAAAAGACAGGAGAAGACTATCTCCAGTATGTTCACCATGATCCAAGAGAAAGGCGAATCCCTGAAAAGTTTTGTCTCACGATTCAATGTGGAGATGTCTTCAATTGACAACCGCGATCAACATTCAGCTGTTGAAGCTTTCAGAATGCCCCTGATCCCTGGGACCAAGTTCCATCAGTCCTTGGTCAAGAGGCCACCATCAGACATTGGAGAGCTCAATTCCAGGGCACAAGGGAACCTCCGAATAGAAGAGGAGTTGGCCATACGACAAAGAAGGATCGCCTTTGCAACAATAGAGGCAAAGGCATCTGAATCTTCCAAAGTAAAGGATCGGGCACCGGACCGGAAACGACCAAGCACTCCTCCTGCACCCTCCCCAGTCCCAGAGAAATGCCCTAGGTTTAAGGACAAGGTCACCCCCTTAAAGGTGACCCTGGCCAAGCTGTACCAGGAGATAAAGGGTAAAGGAATATACCGGTCACCGCCACCCATCAGACAGCCGATGGACCAAAGAGATATGACAAGGCACTGTTCCTTCTATGGCGAGTACGGGAACCACGCCAACGAGTGCAGAAGCCTCTGGAGACAGGTGGAAGCCATGATAACAAAAGGAGAACTGACCGAGTATGTTGCCAAGGAAGGAATCCGATCAGACCAAGCGTCGCATGCGCCTGCCAAGGGAGCTATTGGACAGCCCGTACGGATCATTCATATGGTCCATGGAGGACCAAGTCGATCAGAGATAGAAGAAGCCCGGAGGTCCCAGATGTGACAAGCTCAAAAACTACGAAGGGTTGGGGAGGTCAGCGAGTTTAGAGGCACGAAAGAAGATGCCCGGATAATTTTCACTTATGCGGATATGCGGGGCATTCAAACGCCACACGATGACCCTTTGGTGATCTCCCTCATGGTCTCGAACTGCTTGATCAAGAGGGTGATGGTAGACCCTGGGAGCAGCGCCAACATTATCACCAAATGGGCCTTTGAGAAGTTAGAAATCAACCCTCAGGAGATCGTACCGTCCAGAAGCCCGATAGTAGGATTCGATGGCAGAAGAGTGGAACCAGTGGGAGAGATCCAATTACCAGTAACAGTAGTAAGGCGCACGCTTCGAGAGACTTTTGTGGTGGTAGATGTCAAACCTTCCTATAATCTCCTCATGGGAAGGGGTTGGATCCATCAGATACAAGGAGTCCCTTCAACCATGCATCAAGTCATGCGGTGTATTGACCCAAACGGAGTTGATGTGATTGACATCAGGGGCGATCGGGTAGCAGCAAAAGAGTGTTATGTTGTCACCTTGAAAAGTCTAAAAAGAAAAGCAGAACCAGAACGAGGGTCACAATCCAAGGCGGCACCCGATGACAAATAACAATTACAAGAGGATGGTTCGGGGTCACCAGTAGCAGCTGAACCTCTATTGGAAGTTCAAGTTTACCCCGATCGTCCCGAAAGGTTTACTTATGTTGGTTCAGGCCTTAATCCACAAGAAAATGAGGAAATAGAGTCCCTTTTCCGATCTAATGATGACATATTTGCATGGAGTCATATGGACATGACCGGCATCGACCCATCAATAGCCCAACATTCCCTCAATATAAATCCCAGCGCAAGGCCTGTCAAACAGAAACAAAGGCGAATGGGGGCCCATCAAAACCAGATCATAACTGAAGAGGTTGATCGACTTCTTCAAGCAGGATTCATAAAGGAGGTCCAATATCCTTCCTGGTTGGCGAACGTGGTGGTGGTCCAGAAGAAAAACGGCAAGTGGAGGGTATGTGTGGACTTCACAGACCTGAATAAAGCCTGCCAGAAAGACTGTTTTCCTTTACCAAAGATCGATTAGATGGTAGATGCCATCGCATGTTTCGAATGCCTGAGTTTCTTGGATGCATACTCTGGGTATAACCGGATACGAATAAACCCAGAGGACCAGGAAAAAACTGCCTTCATCACTGAGTCAGGTACATTTTGCTACACAGTTATGCCTTTCGGACTAAAAAATGCAGGTGCTACCTATCAAAGGTTGGTCAAAAGGGTGTTCCAGGGAATGATGGGGTCTACTGTAGAAGCTTATATCGATGACACGGTGGTCAAAAGCAAGGTGAAATGAGACCACCTCACCGATCTGCAGCAGGTGTTCGACACCCTCAGGAAGTACAATATGAAGCTCAACCTGTCCAAATGTTCTTTCGGAGTGTCCTCAGGCCATTTTTTGGGGCACATAGTTGATCGGATAGGAATATAGGCTAGTCTAGCGCAAGTCAAAGTTCTCGTAGAGTCAGCAGAGCCAAAGTCCTGGAAGGAAATCCAGGTGCTAACCGGAAGGATAGCGGCCCTCGGTCGCTTCATCTCTCGATTAACCGATCGGTGTAAGCCGTTCTTTCAGGCAATAAGGGCGGCAAAAGGAGAAGTCTGGGGGCCCGAGCAAGCAGAAGCCCTGAACAAACTCAAAAGTTACATGGCGAGGCCACTGATACTGGCAACCCCAAATGCAGATGAGCCACTGCACCTATATCTGGAAATATCAGCATTGTCGACCAGTGCCGCTTTAGTCAAGGAGGGCAAGGGGTATCAGACACCGATTTTCTACACCAAAAAAGCCATTGCTGATGCAGAAACCCGTTACTCGAAGCAGGAGAAACTGGTACTATCATTGATCAATGCAAAGCGACGTCTTCGGCATTATTTTGAGGCACACCCGATCATAGTGTCGACGCTCACCCTGATCAGATCTATAATGGCGAAACCTGAGTTGTCAAGAAGGGTGTCCAAACGGGCAATAGAGCTCGGCGTGTTCGACATAACCTATGTCCCCCGAACGGCCATCAAAGGACAAGCAGTAGCTGACTTCCTGTTGGAAACAGAAACTACAGACTCCGTAGAAGAATGTGAGTCTGGATTATGGTCGTGTTCGTGGACGGATCATCAAATATCAATGGAGCAGGGATCGGAGTTTGATTGGATTGGAGTCCGTTCGATTGGAGTTTCCTGTCTCCAACAACGAAGCCGAATACGAAGCCCTTCTTTTAGGAATTCGGTTGGCCCAAAGCCTTCAAGTACAGAAAACAGAGATTCGAAGTGACTCCCAGTTGGTCGTACGCCAGTTAAATGGGGAGTATGGAACCCGAGAGCCCAAAATGGAGGCGTACAGGAATTGAAGCCGAAGGGTTCCATCAAATATCCTTTGAGCAGATTCCCAGAGAAGATAATTCCGTAGCAGATCATCTGGCTAACCAGGCCTCCGTGGTAGGAGAAAGCATGACTCGCACTGTACCGATAGACTTCATCATCCGATCCAGCTTGGTGCCCCCTGAAGAAGTAATGGTCATTCCCTGGGAGCCGAGTTGGATGGATCCTATAGCGGATTACTTGAGAACTGGTGCATTGCCTGAGTCAAAATCAGAAGCCCGGAAGATAAGAATAAAGGCAGCCAAATATGCTATCTACAACGGCCAACTATACCGCAAGTTTTTCTCCGGGCCATATTTGAGATGTCTTACGCCCTCCGAAGCTTCGGCAGTCATGGAAGAGATTCATGCAGGTGCCTGTGGTAATAATTCCGGAAGAAGATCTTTAGCTCATAAAGTTCTCTCCCAGGGATACTTCTGGCCCTATCTGGCAAGGGACGCTGAAGTCTACACCCGACACTGCACAAAGTGCCAATTTCATGGAGATGTCATTCACCCACCGCCGAAATTATTGAACCCCGCAATTATCCCTCACCCCTTTGCTTGATGGGGTATGGATATTGTGGGTCCTCTCCCGCAAGTAATACGATGTACCACACATGTTCTCTTGGCTACGGACTACTTTACCAAATGGGTAGAAGTCAAGGAGTACCCCACAATCACAGGGAGCCATGTGATAAAGTTCATATGGAGTCACATCATTTGTAGATTCGGCCTACCCTGAACTATAATGATGGATAATGACACCAATTTGGATAACAGGAAAGTTCAAGCATTCCCGGCAAAGCATGGGATCAACCAGAATACTTCTTCGGTTGGCTATCCACAGGGAAACGGGCAGGCTGAAAGAATGAACATAACTATTTTTGATACACTAAGGAAAAAACTTGAAGACGCAAAAGGGGCATGGTTGGAAAAATTGCCTGAAGTGTTATGGTCCTATCGGACTACTCCAAGGCAACCTACTGGGGAAACCCATTTCGCCATGGCTTATGGGGCCGAAACAGTTATCCTGACCGAGCCAAGGGTACCTACTTTAAGGAGTCAAGCATGGGAAGAAGGTCCAAATAATCAGCACCTAGCCCATGATCTGGACCTCCTAGAAGAAAGAAAGGAAGCTGCCATGATAAGACTGGCTGCCTATCAGCAACAAATCAGGGCACGGTTCAATCTGAAAGTCAAAAGAAGGGAGTTCCAGGTGGGCGATATGGTACTTAGAAGAAAGATCGGGATTGTGGGCAAATTGCGAGAGACATGGGAAAGATCTTATACAGTTGTTGAGGTTATCGGGCGCGGCGCTTATCAGGTTCGGAAGAACAAGACAGGCCGCCTCGAGTCCAACTCTCAGAATGCTTATCGGTTAAAGAGGTATTATCCTTAGATAGTTACTTTTCTTGTTAAGGAATAAAGTTGTGTCTTACTATGACACCTTTTTTTATAAAGCATCTGTGCCCTATGTCCGGCACCTCTACTTCATGATTTTCAAATTCATTTCAATAAAGATACATTCTATGTAATGACCAGGTTAATTTAAATAATTTCTTTTTCTTCGGTTAATATATATATTTTTTTATCTTGTGCATTACGTGGCATTGCATGTGTTTTCGTGCATTAAGGATTTCATGATTTGAATTTTTGGGTTCATTCCTATGTTTTGTAAAATTTTCATTTTTGTCGTTGACCGGGTAGTTTTGATATTTTAATTAAATGTGGGGGTTACTTTTGAGTTTGATAAAGATGAGGGTAACTTTTGCAATATATTCATTATATGTAAATGTGTGACCGAATTCCACATTTTATTTTTATTTTTTTTATCTTCAACTTTCCAAAAGCATATTCTTTCATCATTTAAAGGTGCAATCATACATCTATTATATTGACACCACTTTATGACATTATTGATGAAAGTTTTCAGCCATTATATTGATGTGTTGATGTTAGCTTTTGCATATTCTCAACAATCAAGCAAAACCATTTTTTCCATCATTCTCTATTTTTCTCCTATCTTCTTCTCTCTACATTTTGGGCATCTTAGAGTGGGGATTCAATTTTGTGCTCAACTAGGAAGTTGTTCTACGTGTTCCGATCTTCGGTTTAATACCAATTACGGTATGTGATCTATATTATTTAATTTGATTTGATTTTTCAAAAATTCCAGATTGCTAGTTTACATGTTTAGTGAAAATCAAGGCTTTAGATCTCTAATTTATAATATATGTACGGATCAAAATTAGTTTATGAAACTTTTACAGATCATATATAGGTATGTGATTATATGTTCCTGAAAATTTAAGAATTTATAGATAAGTAGAGAGTTAATTAAAAATCTAGGAAAAACATGTTATTCGGATATTGTTGTTGCTGCAGACCGTTTTTTTTTACTCGGTTTGAGAAATTTGTAGACCATGTTAAATTATTTATAAATTTTTGAAACTTTTACAGTATGCTTTTGTATATGTCTATTATCATCTCTCAAAATTTCAGATCATTTAGATAAATATTTAATTTTCTAAAAATCACGGAAGTAGGCTGTCCAGTGATATTTTACTGCTTGCTGATCCGATCTCGGTTTCGGTTTAGCCAATTGTTTCATATGGTTTCCTATTCTTATAAATCTTGAAAATTTTATTATAACATTTTGTATATGTCTAGGACATATGTATTAAAGATCAAGAATTTTAAGTTAATTTATACTGGTAATAAAAATTGTTGAGTAATAACTATTCAGTTTCAATCGTAGTTTAAAACCGGAACTTGTGTTACCAATTTGAGCTATCTATAATTCTAATTTTGTACTTATAATTTTATCACCTGATCTTGAGTATATAAGATGTAAATCTGGAGATTTAGGTAGTCATATAATTCATGGATAGGTTTGTAAAAATCTTGGAGTAAAGGGTGTTCAGTTTTCGGAACTGTTAGGAAAGCTGTCTTTTATAATTATTTTGGACCACTGTCCTTTGATTAAAGCTTATGAAAATTTTACAGTAGATCTACGTAGAAGTTTGAAGTGTATCCTGTAAATTTCATATTTTTATCAAACCTGTAGATTTTTCTAAAAATCATAGATTACCTGCTGTCCGTTTTACGGTAGTATTCGAAGCCGAACTTTTCGATTCTTAATTAAGTAGCTAAATTTTGTCTATTAATTCCGAATATTTTTGAGTAGATATTTATATATATCAGAATGTTTATTGGAAAATATTATTATAAAAATAATTATGGTTATGTATATAAAAATTATTCAATATGTGTTAATTGGTTTCGGGCATAACAGAGTACAAATGAAGGCGTGAAGGGAGAACCGTCCGTTTATTCATTCTCTACACAACCATATTGTTTTGATTGTTGGTATTTTACTGGATATTTTATCAAGTTGAGGTAGGGATTTATTGGGGTATCGTTTGAGTTTAAGAATCTTCATTTATGCATTTTAATGTTTATATATAGATTCATCATCTTATTGTGCTATGTTTGACATGAGTTGTGAAATTGCATTAATGTGTTTAAATGCATTGATTCATGCCACGATAGAATTTTATTAGGTGGATCATGGAGTGCGGATATATTTATTACTTATGTGCGCATGTGAATGACATTTATGAATTGTGAATTGTGAATGGTGGATTGGTTGTTGATTTTGGGAAATGGTCGTGTGGTGTGAGCAATGGGGGGACGAAGGAGCTCCCGGGGTGCAAGTCCTCGAATTATCGCGCGATTGGTTGACGTCACCGTAGGGTTAGTAGCCCCAAGACGACTAGGCAGATGAACATGTAGTTCATGTCCTAGGGTTTGTTTCACGACATAATTTTCCCATTTGATGATTTTGAATTTGATGCTATTTCGGTTGTGATAGTTGGATTTGAGTTCATATTGAGAGTATTGGTTTTAATTTCGTGATTATAGAACTTTTAAATTATCTTGATGGTATTATTTAAATTATTCTACATGAGTTTATATTGTGATTCCTTATGCATTTATACCTTGACATTGGACTAGGGTAGAGACTTGACCCTATACGTATTCATTAATTTACATACTTGCGGAATCTTACGCTTCATGATTTTTCTCTACTGGGCCGTTTGTGCTCACCCCTTAACATTTTTCAGGAAAAGAACCATTGGTGGATGATGCGTGAGCTATTGGAAATTTGTGGAATTTGAACCTATAATAATTACATCTTTATGTAATAATGGAGATTGCGTGCTTATAATGATTTGTACTTGTTTGGCTTTGGACTAGTGTGTTCGTATTGTAATTTGATTTGATTTCGGGATTTGTATATGATTTTATTATTTCTATTTCGCTTCCGCGCTAGTGAATTATAAACAATGTCGGTTGACCAGTTTGACCATTTGATATTTTTATGAATTTTAATTAAATTTAAGTCATTATCCGGATTTTCGGATTCAGGGCGTGACATTCTACTTCTATACAAGTGTTCCATTTTATAAAAATTTTCCTAAGTGTTTGAGTTCAAACCTGATTTGAACTAACCAGAGGATAAAAACAAGCCACAGGGGCCAGATGCCCGAAGGCTCAATTCTTTATTAAAATTTTCCTAAGTGTTTGAGTTCAAACCTGATTAGAACTAACTAGAGGATAAAAACAAGCCACAGGGGCCAGATGCCCGAAGGCTCAATTCTTTATTAAAATTTTTCTAAGTCTTTGAGTTCAAACCTGATTTGAACTAACCAAAGGACAAAAACAAGGCACAGGGGCCAGATGCCCGAAGACTCAATTCTTTATTAAAATTTTCCTAAGTGTTTGAGTTCAAACCTGATTTGAACTAACCAAAAGGATAATAAGCAGGCCCCAGGGGCCAGATGCCCGAAGGCTCAATTGTTTTCATAAATGATTGAGACACTAAAGACAAAACAAGAAAAGAATAAGCACTAAAGGAAGGGAAAATTCTTGGTCATTAATAAGGAAAAAGAGAGTTACAAAATTACCCTTCTAAGGGAAGTAAGTACAGATAAAAAAGAAGAAGAGAAGAAGCCTAAACTACTGATCGGGAGGAGGATATTCTTCTCCCTTCAGGATGGCAGAGAACTTCTTCTCATTTTCAGAGGCAGAAGGGTTTTCGTAGGGCATCAGCACTCCCATATGGGCATCAAATTCCTCTGCGGTCTTGAACTCCCGAGCCTCCAGAGGAATATGTTCCATTTCGTGCCTCCTTCGCCAAGCTCTGGCAGATTGGATATCATAGATGACGCAATATCTATTATACATGTCAAGACCCCCTAAGCGGCACACTTCCACTTTGGCCCGTTTAAGATCCAACAACTTTTTTGATTCTGCCAGGAGTTTCTCTGACTCTGCCTTTTCAGCTGCCATCTTTTTGTCAGCTGCTCTTTCTTCCTCTAGTTCAACAACCAGAGCCAGTTTTTCAGCGATCAAAGCCCGTTTCTCTGCCTCACTAGTCTCCAGAAGGGTTTTCTGCTCGGAGACGGTCTGGCAAAGGCCATCTGCCTCTTTGACTAGTATAGTCCGGTGGGCGTCATTTTGCTTAACTTGGGCCTTCATACTGGCCATTTCCTTGACATCGGCCTCCAAAATGTTGTTGTATGCCTGGACGCCGTAAAGAAGTTGCAGAGTAAGAAAGTGATTAGTACGCAAAATAGCAAAGCTGCAAGTAAACCAAATACCAAAGGATAAACAAATTTTTACCTCCATGACCATTATTGAAGTCTTCCTGGCCAAGTCAGTCCTGTATATTTTCGATTGGGCGGCCCTATCAACCGGAGTCTAGATCCCATTGGCCATAGCCCGAAGAGCTTCTGGCTGATTGAGGGTGATGTGATCGGCGCAAACCGAAGTCCCGTCTGACAGAAGGAACTTCGGCTCCCAAGGAATCAAAGTCCGGGATGCTTCAGGAGTAGGAGGAACATTGCTTCTAGAAGCTTGTCAACTTGAGTTCTGGCCCTTTTATTGGCCGTTCCACCTGCTGCATTGGACCGGGTCCTTATAACTGGAGGGCTTGCTGGTGCTACCGGTTTTGTTGTAGGCGGCACTACTGGGTTCCGAATAGGAGGAGGTACCGAGGCCGCCGGCGGTGCTGTCGATAGGGGCACAACATCAACCAGAGTGACACCTTCAGGGACTTGGGGGCATCTGGCAGAAAGGGGTTTGTCAGGCAAGTCCATTCTATCAACAGCAACGCCCAAATTAGAAATTGACTCCAGATTTTCCAAAGTAAGCAGGTCAGTGACAGATCGGGCTTTTCCCCAGATATGGGTTTTTAGAAAGCCTATACGTTGTTTTATGAAGCTAAGGGGGATGTCTTTATCCTCATAACCCAGGAATTTATATGTATAATGACGGTTGATGATTTGTTGTTTCTTTTGTCATTGCTTCACCAAACTCCGGTCAACAAAATTTATAATACCTACAAATACTTTAGTTAAAATAGTATAGCAATAAGTAGGGTCGAACCACTCTCAACTTAGAAATCGGTTTGAGACTAGGATCCAAAACTATAATTTTTGAGATAAAAAGAAATCACTTAAAACAATTCTTGAATTTTTGAATAATAAACTAAAATAACTAGATAAAATTATCAAATGGTGGAAGAAATCTCAAGGGAAGAGAATCCACCACCCGGGTCTATATAAATAATATTATATATTTCTATTACAAATTCTCCTCCAACCTATTAAACATAAACATAAATATTGGTAGGTATTCCCCGTATTTCCATTAATTGGTAATCACGAAAAATCCTCCCTCTAATGTTTTGGTTTAAAAATAAATAAATATAAATAGTGGTAGGCATTCCCCGTATTTCCATTGATTGGTAATCACGGAGAATCCTTTCTCTATTTTCAACCTCTTTTGTAGGTTTTGTCACTTGAAAGAATTATTTCGGGAAGAGAATTAAACAATAAAAAATAAAATAAAATTATGTATATCTTACCCAAGGTGGCTTCATCACTCCCTTGAGAAGATGTTTAAGCTAGCATAATGATGTATAAATAAAACATGATGATAGAAGAAATTTTCATTAACTAAGAAATAGATTACAACAAAATAAAAACTTGATACAAGACTAAACTCTCTCTACAATTTCTCACTCTCTACCATCTAACCCATACAATTTCCAACTATTCTTCTGTTTATAGAGAAAATTGGAATAAAATGACATTTTGTAAAGTGAAGTTAGATCTACTTTTCTTTTCTTTTTCTTTGAATATTGATATTTTCCAAGTCATTTTCTTCTTTCTTCATGTGCATTATATTCTTCATCTTCCATCCATGTGCATTCATTTCTCACTTTAATACATTTTCTTCATCTTTTCCAATTCATACCTATAAGTAATAAAAAGAAATATATAAGAACATTTATACACTAAAATAGTAAATTAAAGATTTACTTTTGACATAAAAAATAGTAATTTTGTGGACTTATCAAATTACCCCAAACAAGCTCTTGCTAGTCCTCTAGCAAATATGGGCAAAATAGATTAGTTCACAAAATTATACATTTATTAAATTTAACTAAAGATGTGCCACTTTCGCAAGTTGCTTTCGATTGCATTTACCATATGCAATAAGGCCTTAAACCCCTAGGTTACCCTAGTGGACGAGCAATAGCCTCGTGAGAGTTGGATATATTACCCACAACTTCTTCATTCTTTATTTTCATGCATTCACATATTCATTAATCAAGCCATGATACAATATATAAGATAATATGAATACAAATACTACCACTCACTACCGAACAATAACTATCTCAAGCTAATGATATATCATAAACACAAACTTAATCAACTTATAATGCAAAACACTCATGCATAAAAACAAAAAACTTTTCCAAACGAAATCAAATTTTCAATTTTTTTTTTTAATAATGAAATTCTATTTTGATTAAATAGATATCCACCCCCAAACAAAATTAACATTGTCCCTAGTGTTTAAAAATACATCTAAGAGACAAATTAGAACAAATTACCGCAATTGAGGTGGTGTTTTTGGAGTATAGTCCTTGCAAATATTCTTGGCAAAAGAAAAGTCAGGTGATTGAAAATATTATGACAGACTTTACCCCCAAACAAAATCTAAACATATCCAAATAGAGTGAAAAAATAAAATTGATAGAAAAATTTACACAACTGACTGGGCTACCTCCCAATAACGCTAAGTTTAACGTCTTCAGCCAGATTCAATAGATGTGTTGCCCCTAAATAGATCAGTCCGAATAAATCGGATCAATGAGGAGAATTTTCTCATTTTTAGAAGTTTCAAGTTCTAGGAAAGGCTTTAGACGATGAGCATTAACTTTAAACAACTATCCATTCTTAGGATCTTATAACTCAATGGCACCATGACTAGAAATGTGATGGACATAATACAGGCCTGACCAACGTGACCTTAACTTCCCAGGAAATAATTGAAGACGAGAGTTATACAAAAGAACCTTTTGTCCTATGAAAAACTCCTTTTTGAGAATGTGTTTGTCATGTTCCAACTTAGTCTTGGATTTATAAATTCTTGAACTCTCATAGGCATCATTTCTAATTTCTTCTAACTCATCAAGTTGAAGGGTCCTACGTTGACCGGCTTTATCATAGTCAAAGTTCATGGCCTTGATGGCCCAATAAGCACGGTGTTTGAGTTCAACAGGCAAGTGACAGGCTTTGCCATAGACCAATCGATATGGGGACATTACTATAAGGGTCTTATAAGCAGTACGGTATGCCCATAAAGCATCCTGGAGACGAAGACTCCAGTCCTTCCTTGTGGGGTTAACTGTTTTCTCTAAGATCTGTTTAATCTCCCTATTAGATACCTTAGCTTGACCATTGGTTTGAGGGTGATATGATAGGGCCACTTTGTGATTGATTCCATATTTGGACAACAAGTTTCCAAAGACTTTGTTGCAAAAATATGAACCATTGTCACTGATTATGGCTCGAGGTGTTCCAAACCGAGGCAAAACCTGGTCTTTGAAAAAATGCACCACAACTCTATGGTCAGCTGTTTTGGTGGCTAAAGCTTCTACCCATTTTGACACATAATCAACTGCTAAAAGGATGTAGAGATTGCCAAACGAGGATGGAAATGGTCCCATGAAATCAATACCCCATACGTCAAAGATTTCAACGACGAGAATCGATTATTGAGGCCATTCGTTTCTTTTGGTAATCTTACTTAGCAATTGGCATCTATAACAAGCCAGACAGTATGTGTGGGTGTCTTTGAAAATGGTTGGCCAATAGAATCCTGATTGCAAGATTTTTGCAGTTGTTCGTTTGGAACTGAAATGGCCACCACATGCCTGGTCATGACAGAAGGAAATGACAGACTTTTGATCTACCTCGGGAACACACCTACGAATGATATAATCTGGACAATATTTAAACAAGTAGGGGTCATCTCAGAAATATTCCTTAGCCTTGGCCAAAAATTTATCTTTCTCTTGTTTGGACCAGTTGGAAGGAATTTGACTAGTCATAATATAATTGACAATATCTGCATACCATGGTGTATGAGATATTTCAAATAATTGTTCATCAGGAAAATAATCAGAAATGGGAATGGAGTCACTAGTGGATTCAATAACAAGACGGGACAAATGATCAGCGACTACATTCTCGGAACCTTTCTTATCTCGAATCTCAAGGTCAAATTCTTGAAGGAGTAAGATCCAGCGTATCAACCTAGGTTTTGCATCAGATTTGGACAAAAGATGTCTTAACGCTGCATGATCTGTATATATGATGACCTTAGATCCAACCAAATAAGATCTAAACTTCTCAAAGGAGAACATGATTGCTAGCAACTCTTTCTCAGTGGTTGAGTAGTTGATTTGGGCATCATTTAAGGTTTTGCTAGCATAGTATATGACATGTCGTGCTTTATCCACTTTCTGGCCTAAAACAGCACCTACTGCATAATCAGACGCATCACACATAATTTCAAAAGGCAAGTTCCAATCAGGTGAGCGAATGATAGGTGCAGTAGTGAGTTCTGACTTTAAGTACTCAAAGGCGGACTTACAGGCATCAGTAAACTTAAATTGTGCATCTTTAGCTAAAATATGGGTCAAAGGTCTAGCTATCTTACTGAAATCTTTGATGAAACGCCTGTAGAAACTGGCATGACCTAGGAATGCTCTAATATCTCGAACAGATTTGGAGATAGGTAGATTGGAGATTAGATCAATTTTTGCTTTGTCTACCTCAATTCCTGCACTGGAGATATTATGACCTAGGACAATTCCCTTTTGGACCATGAAATGACATTTTTCCCAGTTAAGTACCAAGTTATTGTCACGACAACTTTGAAGTACGAGAGAAAGATGGTCTAGACATTGCTCAAATGATGACCCAAAGACAGAGAAGTCATCCATGAAGATTTCTAGAAACTTTTCAACCATGTCACTAAATATACTCATCATACATCGCTGAAATGTAGCTGGTGCATTACACAAACCAAATGGCATGCGACGATAGGTGAATGTACCGAATGGACAGGTGAAAGTAGTTTTGTCTTGGTCATCAGGGTGGACAGGAATTTGATTGTAACCAGAATAACCATTTAAAAAAATATATAAGGCCTATAGTTTCCTGTAGTCTATGCAAACTCGCCATCCAGTTTGAATGCGAGTAGGAACAAGCTCATTATGGGCATTGGACACAACAGTGATGCCAGACTTTTTAGGAACTACCTGGATTGGACTCACCAATTGACTATCAGAAATCGGGTAGATGATATGAGCGTCAAGAAGTTTGATAACTTCTCCGCGGACAACTTCTTTTATATTGGGATTAAGTCTCCTTTGAGGTTGTCTACAGGTTTTCACATTATCTTCTAAGTGAATGCGATGTTGCACCACTAGAGGATTAATGCCCTTGATATCATCAATGGACCATGTTATGGCTTCCCTATTTGTCTTAAGAACCTCAATTAATTGGGACTCTTGTTGCTCAGTTCACTCAGAAGATATTACCACTGGAAAAGTCTTAGATTCACCAAGATACGAATATTTTAAAGTCTCGGGTAAAGGCTTTAATTCAATATTATGTGGTTTCTTTGCATTTTCAGATTCAATGTTAACTGGCAAGGACAATGATTCGAATTTGGATTTATACTTGGGTGCTTTAAAGGGTGGGGCAAAGTCTATCAAATCATTTACTTGGCTAATGTTATTAGCTTCGTTCAAATTTTCATCAAAATGGGCTAGACAATGCTGGAGTGGATCCTCAGGATATGAGTGGTTAAAGGTGTGGTTGGTCAATGAATCAATGAGACAAACATCTTCAACAGACTCTGATTCAATGGGTTGTTTCATCAAATTTAACACATTGACTTCCACTTTCATGTTCCCAAAGGTTAAGGTCATGCTACCATTTCTACAATTGATCAATGCATTGGCTGTGGCTAAAAATGGTCGACCTAAAATGCTTGGAATTTGTTTACCTTGGGTTGGTTGAGTGTCTAACACAATGAAGTCTACGGGGTAATACAAATCATTAACTTTTACTATCACATCCTCAATGATACCCCTTGGAATTTTGATGGATCAGTCAGCTAACTGAATTCTAACATCAGTTTTCTTCAAATCAGTCAATCCCAAATCCAAGTAGACTGAATACGGTAACACATTGACACTGGCACCAAGGTCCAATAAAGCTTGACCTTCAAAATTTTCTCCTATCCTACAAGTGATAGTTGGACTACCAGGGTCTTTGTGTTTAACCACAACTTGATTTTGTAGGAAGGAGGAACAATGTTGGGCTATGAAGGCTTCCTTAGGGATATTGGTTTTCCTCTTGACTAAGTCTTTAATGAATTTTGCATAAGAAGGAATTTGTTTAATAGCAGTGAGAAATGGAATGTTAATCTGGAGATTTTGAAAAATCTCTAAGATTTCACTGTATTGAGAATCCTTCTTATTGTTGACTAGTCTAGAGGGAAAAGGTGCACGTGGAATAAACAACTTTGGAATGACCTCATCAAGCTTAGGAACTTGGTCCTTTTTGGATTTTTGGGAATTGGGTGGAAAAGATTTGGATGGTTCAATTTCATCACTAATGGGTGGCTCAACCTTATTATCAATTTTGTTTCCTGACCTGAGGGTAATGATGGAATTTACATTGGCATTTGATTGATCAGAAGTGGAAGGAGTCCCTACAAGATTAACTCCTTGTCTTTTTGGATTGATTTCGGGTTGGCTAGGCAATGTACCCCTTTGTCTTTCAGACAGAGTTGCAGTGAGTTGACTCAACTAATTTTGGAGAGACTGCTGAAATTGCAGTTGATTTTGAGTCAAGAGATCAAAGTTATTTTCTAACTTTTGAAATCTCTGATTGGAATGCTTATTGGATTGATCAAGATTAAGGGCAAACATTTTCAAAGTGTCTTCATAATTGGAAGTATTATTGACCGGTGGGACAGGAGCAACATAGTTGTTCATGAGATCAACTGCTAAATCTCGGCTTGGATTGAACTGGTTATTCCTAGGGAATTGATTTTGAGGAATTATTGGTCCTTGAGTTCGAGGTTGTCTATTGGAGTGACCTTGAAAACCAGACTGACCACTTAAGTTTTGTGGAGGTAAATTTTGCCTCCATGAAAAATTAGGATGGTTTCTAGTATCAGGATGGTAACTTTGGCTAAATGTATTAGGCAATGGTCTCCTAAAGGTATTGAAAGCACAAACTTGCGCATCCGAAGGTTCAGATGTACAAGAGACCGGACATACCTCTGTTAGATGAGATAAACCAGAACAAACATTGCATTGTGCAGGGGTAGATATTAGGGCAAATGCATCAAACTTTTTACCTAAGTCTTTCACTCCATCAGCAAGACTTTGCATCACAGACTTTAACTCATTTTCAGGTTTGATCTCATAAAAACCAGATGTTTTATTCATTTGATCATTCCTAGAAAATTCATTATCATTTTGGTTCCAATTCCAATTTTGGGCATTTTCAGCTAGTTCCTCCAAAAATATATAGGCTTGGTCAGGGGTTTGGGCCTTGAACTTTCCTTGGTGCATTGACTCAATCATGGTTCGGTTCATAGGTGAAAGTCCCTTATAGAAGAAATGGACTAGTTGTGCTTTATCAAAGCCATGGTGTGGGCATTTGAGTAGCAAGTCATGAAATCGGTCCCAAGTTTGATGGAATTGTTCCTCAATTTTCCCTTTAAAAGTACTAATGACATCTCTCATTGATTCGGTCTTTTGCATGGGATAAAACTTACTCATGAATTTCCTTGCAAGTTCATCCCATGATCGAATGGAGTTAGGTGGAATGAAGTTTAGCCATGATGCAGCTCTATCTTCTAAGGACAGGGGAAAAAGACGCAGTTTGACACCCTCTTCATTCAAATTTTGATTTTTGAATGTGTTGCATATTGTTAAAAACTTCCCTAAATGGATATAGGGTTGTTCGCTTTCAAGTCCATGAAATTTTGGCAACATATTGATTGTGGCGGGTCTAATTTCAAACTAGGGTGCATCATTCTCAGGTAGAACAATGTAATTTGGTGGGTTGGCTGTGATTGGGGAAAAATAATCATTAAGAGTTCTCGGTGCAACCATTGATGAATTATTGGTGGTTGACAGATTTAACAAGGTAGTTGATTTTTCTTCTAAATCAAAGAGTGAGAGATCACTAGGAAACCTAACTAAATGCTTGTTAACTCGCAACCACTAGGGCATAAACAAAAAGAAACCTAAAAAGGCTAGATGATGGGTAAATCACACAAAAATTTTGGCTTTATTATCTTGAGCTTAAATTCAAGGGTGGTGAATTTTTAAATCTAATATTGTAGAGAATTAATATGATGGTGTCCAAATTAATTATCTCCTAATTAGACAACTCCTACTCTATTCCAGATTAAGTTGATAGATTACCAATTAAGGATCATCAAACTAACAACGGAGTAGTTCCCAGAAAACTGTGGCGAGGCACGTGGCCTGCTTAATGGCGCGTCAACCACACTCCTAGACAGAATTTCCTACCGTTTATCAATTTGATAATGACTCACTGGAGTGACTACCAACCGTTTCCTTCTTAGAGGGCCTATGAGTTCGTAACCCTAAATTGGATTATTGCTAATGAATTTTAAAATTAGGCTCATGGTTTAACAAATGCAAGGATTTTTGTGATTTGTGGGCCACGGAAACGGGTGATGAAATCCCGACCGTATCTTATGGGAATTTTGCCCTTAAGTATGTTATGCAAAATGCTAATTAAAATATGCACACACAAGAGAAAAAGAAATAAAAAAATAAAAAACGGGAGCTTAGGGGAATTTCTAATGTTATTCTATCCTAAAATTCGCATGCAAAATTTGTGTCTAGAAAAAAAAACTAAAACTAAAACTAAAAATAAAATAGAAATAAACTAAATACAAATGATGGGAACTTAGAGTAATTTCTAATGTTATTCTATCCTAGAATTCGCATGCAAAATTTTTCACATAATCTAAGAAAAAAATAACAAGAGTTTAGAGATATAGAACCTGGCTGACGAACCGGTACAATATCTCCTGCAAAAGAAACAACAAAAATAAACAAGTAAATAAATAAAATGAAAACAAAATTGAGTGAATAATAAAAATAATAATAATTAAACTAATCTACTTTTTTTATTATTATTATTTTTATTTTGAATGTGGAAAGTTGACTTCTCAAATGCAAATTTGGAAAGAAAATGAAAATGTAGCTTCGAGAAAGTCCAAACTGTAGGTTTTTTTTATTTTATTTTTTTTTTTTTTTTGTTTTTTAAAAAAACTGAAGTTAAGCTTTACACTGATATACTGTCCAGTCTACGGCAGTTCCAATTTTTATTTTTTTTTTAGTTAAGCCTTACACTAATACACTATCCAGTCTACGGCAGTTTCAAATTTTTGTTTTGTTTTTTTTTTTTTTTTTAAATGAAACCTTACACTGCTGTAGTCTGCTGCAGTATGTTTGATATGTTAAATATTGTAACTTAACTACCTAAATCTTAAAGGCTAAATGGACAAAAGCTTTAAGCTATTGCAGTTTGATTTTTGAATTTTTTTTTTCTTAGAACTCAAATGTAACCATTACACTGCTCCTAAAAGTATGGAACATCCCAATTCGTTTTCAATTTTTTTTTTTTTTTTTTTAAAACAAAAAAAAAAACTCAAATGAGACTTTACAATACACAGTCTACGGCAGTTTTATATTAATTAGTTTTTTTTTTTTTTCAAAAATTAACAAAAATTACACAATATAGAAAAATTAAAATAAAGGAGGGATAGAAAGTTCGGGTGGGTTCCCAAAAACTTGTAGTCTCGAATCTTTGACTCCGAATTCAATGTTGAAGCGGCAACGATGCCATTTGACGGTTGATGATTTGTTGTTTCTTTTGTCGTTGCTTCACCAAACTCCGGTCAACAAAATTTATAATACCTACAAATACTTTACTTAAAATAGTATAGCAATAAGTAGGGTCGAACCACTCTCAACTTAGAAATCGGTTTGAGACTAGGATCCAAAACTATAATTTTCGAGATAAAAAGAAATCACTTAAAACAATTCTTAAATTTTTGAATAATAAACTAAAATAACTAGATAAAATTATCAAATGGTGGAAGAAATCTCAAAGGAAGAGAATCCACCACCCGGGTCTATATAAATAATATTATATATTTCTATTGCAAATTCTCCTCCAACTTATTAAACATAAACATAGATATTGGTAGGCATTCCCCGTATTTCAATTAATTGGTAATCACGGAAAATCTTCCCTCTAATGTTTTGGTTTAAAAATAAATAAATATAAATAATGGTAGGCATTCCCCGTATTTCCATTGATTGGTAATCACGGAGAATCCTTTCTCTATTTTCAACCTCTATTGTAGGTTTTGTCACTTGAAAGAATTATTTCGGGAAGAGAATTAAACAATAAGAAATAAAATAAAATTATGTATATCTTACCCAAGGTGGCTTCATCACTCCCTTGAGAAGATGTTTAAGCTAGCATAATGATGTATAAATAAAACATGATGATAGAATAAATTTTCATTAACTAAGAAATAGATTACAACAAAATAAAAACTTGATACAAGACTAAACTCTCTCTACAATTTTTCACTCTCTACCATCTAACCCATACAATTTCCAACTACTCTCCTATTTATAGAGAAAATTGGAATAAAATGACATCTTGTAAAGTGAAGTTAGATCTACTTTTCTTTTCTTTTTCTTTGAATATTGATGTTTTCCAAGTCATTTTCTTCTTTCTTCATGTGCATTATATTATTCATCTTCCATCCATGTGCATTCATTTCTCACTTTAATACATTTTATTCATCTTTTCCAATTCATACCTATAAGAAATAAAAAGAAATATATAAGAACATTTATACACTAAAATAGTAAATTAAAGATTTACTTTTGACATAAAAAATAGTAATTTTGTGGACTTATCACATAGTCCCCCCGATGAAGATCGCAATGTTCACAAAGGCAAGAGACCTTATGAAGGGGACGGTAGATGGAAAGACGGATGACACCGAAAGTTCTTGGGATTGGGAATATACGCGAGAAAGGATAAGACCAGTTGCCGCTCACTACTACCATTCTTTCCTTCCAACCCTTATTGGATATTTTGATATCGGTACATATGTTCCGGCCTTGGAAAGGAAAATGATTGTATCTACCCTTACTCGCTCGGGCGTTCTGGAAAAAATAACAAAGGAGCAGATCTGCCAAACCTAAGTTGAGATCTAAGTCCCTGTTGTACAACAGAAGCATGGAAATGATCCTAAGGTTGTTCGGGTTCAGCTGAAGGGGATGCAAGCCTAGCATAAAGAAAGCGCAGTGAAAGAAAGGGTGAAGGGGGAACCTTAAAACCCTAAGGTGAGATGCCGATAGCAGAATACTACCGGTTGCTAGTCCCTAACTCTGGGTAAAATCTAGGTAACCTGGGTAAGGAGATACATCAACATCCCCGGGCACTTGGGTTTCAGCCCGAAGATGCTTAACATCTACTTCGGGTCGGACTCTTTTGAGTGGGGCCACTACAAATGGTTCGGAGAGTTTGGGTTTCGTAGGTTTGTTTGATGAGGAGCCCGGAAGGTCAATGCTTTGTGGAATTGTTTTTGAGGTGCCCTGACAGTTAGATTAAGGACTATCACTATTGGTGGGGTCGATACCAGCAGAAGAGGACAGGACAACCTCTTCTACCGACCGGGTGTCGTCGCTATCAGACATAGAGATAAGAAAGGTAGAAGAGACAGAGGTGTGACAAAGGTGAAAATTAAAGAAAAAAGAAACTTATTGACTTACTCAAACTGATGATGAAGTTTCAAGGGAAGCTTCGGACGGTGATAGGCGTCTGTGCTACTGGGAGATTTGTATTGACCAACAGAAAGGATCGCAGAGGTAAGAAGGAACTAGAATTTCGAAGATGAAGTTTGAAAATGGGAGAGAGGTTTAAGATGGAAGTTACAAGTATGGAATGAGGAAATGAAATGAAAGAAGAATGGGTTTTTATAGAAGGGGAAAAGGAGGCCAAAGGGCTGCACGAAGTCCGAAGGTCGCGCTACCCACGATGAGCCGTCATGGAGCTAAGATCTAGGAAGTAATGACCATTCATTTGAAATACCAATGAATGCTCATCAATGATTGACAACTCACCAAATCCCTATCTCCCATAAAGTGCATGAATATATATATATATATAAAGTAGTGTTCAAAATTTTAGGTCATGGGCTTTTGCACTTCAGGGGCCTGTGTAATAGTAAAAAATATCTGGCCCAACCGAGATGGGCCGCACGACTGATGGACCAAAGACGGATGGGCTAAAAACAAATGGGCCTATGGAAAATTCTAGAAGATAAGTGACCCACAAGTTAAGGGGTAGTCCAATTATAGAATAAAGAGTCCAAAAAATTGTATGGTTTATCAAATCCCTTGATTTTAGGGATTGATAAAATTGGGTAAATGAGCTTGACCCATTTACCATAATTGTGTATAAATACATAGCTTTGATAAATGAAAAAGGATCCCCAATTTTTACCATAATTATTATTATGTAATTTTTCTGCATCTACAGAAATTGAACAAAAAGTATTTAAAAATTGATAAACTATCTTTCAAATACTAAAACTTATTGCACTTTTAATATATACATATATATATATATATGAAAAAGAATACTCCATCCGTCAAAATGGCCAAAGAAATGGGCTTGGGCTGGTATTCTAATTTTTAAATTTATTAAACCCAATTTATCGTGTCTTGGTTGGCCGAAGGCCTTTTCTCTTGTATTTTCCGTATTATTTATAATTTAATTTATAGAAAAAAAAATGTTACAAATTTAGTGCAACCAGCACTCGGAAGTATTATTTTATTTTTTTGCTTAGAGATACAACTATGAAAAGGCATCAATTTAACTTATGTGTATTGTTTAATTTTTTTGATGATGTTATACCATACATCTTGATGCTTGATGCGTGGTTGTGATTTTAATTTTGACATCGGTGTAAGGAATTCAGATAATATCTCTAAAATCATTACTGAATGAATATCGATATTAATAACTGTACACTTTCGTATGCAAATTATGTTGTACATACTTATCTCAATCAGTTATATTACTCATTCTTTTTTTTGCAATTAAATAACAAATTCTTATTGCCAAATGGGTCTCAACGTCTAACCACGTATGTGTGGTGTGGCCTGTGGATCCGTATACATATCTAAACATGTATATGCATATATCGATATAGATATCATAATTAGCCGTACGAGTCCAATAGGGGGTGGTTCCGTCGTTGACCGGAGAAAGCAAGGATAGCAGTGAGACGCTTATCTGTAAGTTACTTGAGACCCTTTTGAAACCCAATAATACTTCAGATGTTCTAACTCCAAATCTTTCATTATTGTCTCTTGACAAAATTCAAATTCAAACAATTTTGTTCCTTGTATGTGCTTTGTGTGTGTGTGTGAAACCCATAGCAGCTGTGATGTGGTGCATTCAGTTTGGATTATTGACACCCATCTCATTAGAAATGCCATGTTCACAAAGTAGCTGCTATCAGAGCTATGACTTGTTTTCTTACCAATTAAAATGACTCAAACTGTTCCTATCAAACTCATTTAGATGATATAAACTCAAGAATTACAATTCAATATGATTTATTTTGAATTTGGAAAGAGGACTATGTTAATGGTGTAAGTTGGGTTTTATTTAGAAACTAGGTTTTGGGTCTTGACTTATCAATCTAATCAAGGGAAGTATTAATGAGTCTGGTTTGTATCTCTAAAATTGTTTTATTGAGAATTCTGATAACAAATAACAGTTTTATGATAACAATAAAAATGAGTTCTTTAAAAACAACCATTTCTCTAACTGAATATTTAGAAAACTGAACCAAGCAAATTTTTTTAAAGTTTTTTTATTTTCAGTTTTCAGAAAATAATACACTGTTCTCAGAATTACAAACCATGCAGGCCTATTATTTTTGTTTTTTTTCCGGATAATGGGGTGTCCGGGGTTTCGCCCTTATTGCGAGGAGAACAAACTGTAATATCCAAAACATACATATAGAGTAAAGTAATACTAATTCAATGCACGTAGTCTATATTTGTAAGAAAGGAGCCATTTTCCCTTTTTATGGAGTAGTAAGAAATTTGTATGAAAAAACATAGAACTTGTGCTGCAACTACAGAAACCCTTTTCAGAAAGTTCCCCTTTTTTTTTTGTTAGCTCTAGGCCCGCGGAGGAAACTTTAATCGGTGGAAGTTTGGGGAAATTCATTAATCAATAAAGAGAAAGTTTGAGATGTGCAGGAAATCGAGTGATCATAAATGCGTGAATGTGTCCTTAAAAGGACTATGAAATGTTTTTGATAAGAGCTTCTATTAAACAAAAGCTAACTGAATTCTTCTTCTTCTTTCCTGTAACTAACATTAACTGAGATGTTGCTGGAAAGAAGCCTACATATGAAAATGTATAATGATTACTCAGCCACTAGCTTATTAAGGCGAAATAACACTTGATGATGAGCTTCTTCATGTGTGAAATGATATATCGATATAGGTTTGACTGGGCAGGTTAACACACCCTTTGTGTTCATGTGAAATGGCTAGGTAACATGTGGTAGTTTATGTATCACGAGTGAATTTATGATAAATCTGTAGTTTGTGTTATAGCAATGAATTTGATATGTACTGCGGGTAAGTTTCGAACGTAATCTACATAACCCTTACGTATCTAATCTGGTCAGTTCTTGGGAATCCTTTAGCATGTTTGTTGCCCAAGAGTCGATACATTGTAACAGACCTTTTCTTTGTTAAATTTACAGACGTGGCCCTCCCGGTCTAGTCTTCTGGATACATCTGCACTTTAATTTCAGACCCCAGTTATGTAACTTCACTATCTCCAAACATGTTGGGCTAGTACAAAGAATATAGAGGAACGATCAGATTACAATATAAAAGAAAGAGAGAAACTTCTTACTCATCATAGTTTAAACTACAGAGGCGAACCAAATTGTTACTGAACACAAAACCCAGTAATTGTTTACTCATTTATGGCGCTATGTCCTCTTTAAGATTTTTCTTCTTTCTAATGGTGATAGTATCTTCTACTGATAGGACACATTCCAACTTTCCATGTATCTGTGTTGATGCTCATGTTGAAATGCTTTTACTTTGGGATACTCTTAAACAGTTGTTGGAGAGATTGAGGTTGTTGGATCCACCTCAAGAATCCCAACACACTGTGGAAACCAAGTATTTGTAGTTGGAGGTGCTAAGATGGATGCAAAGACGAAGAGCCATATAAGTGGTGAGGATTATGCTGCAGACATTTCTTCGATAAGAGAAGCGCAAGCACGCATTGAATCATTTATTCACAAAACTCCAGTCCTGTGCTCAGAAACCCTGAATTTTATTGCTGGAAGGAATCTACATTTTAAATGTGAATGTTTTCAAAAAGGGTGAGAAGCCAGTTCCCAAGTATTGGAAAAGATAGGAACTTTTGTTTCCTCCAAAGGATATTCAATCTTACATTCTTACCCTTCTTGACACTCCCATTGTTTATGCCAAACCTAACATCTATATTTGTTCCCGTGGCTTCTCAGTGGAGCTTTCAAATTTCGAGGTGCCTGTAATGCAGTTTTTTCACTTGAGGATGATCAGGCAGCTAGAGGGGTTGTAACTCACAGCAGGTTTTCTCTATGCTAATTAATACATAATCTTCATTTACACCGGCCTCTTAATATCTCTGCTCACATCCTCCAAAATTAGTGGTAATCATGCTGCAGCATTGTCTTTAGCTGCCAAACTACGGGGCATTCCAGCATATATTGTGGTACCAAAAAATGCTCCAAAATGCAAAGTTGAGAATGTCAAGCGTTACGGTGGCGAGGTTATCTGGAGTGACGCTACTATGAAATCAAGGGAAGATACTGCTAACAAGGTGTTGCAAGAAAGCGGTGCAGTTCTTGTTCATCCATATAACGATAGGCGGGTCATAAGGTACCACGAGTTACATTTTTGTTTTCCTTTTTCTGTACTTGAAGGAACTTTTAACTTTTGGCTTTGGCTTTCTAGATAGCCTTTGGTTTTGGACCAATAATTCTGTTCTGGTTTGCCTTGATTAAACATTTAAGAAATTGGATTGCCAATGTTCTTGGAACCTTATGCCTTCTCCACTGAAACTCCCAACATGTTTAACATTGAGAGCTATGTATGCACAAAACGAAAAAAAAGAAAGAATTAGAAGTCCGAAAAAAGGAACAAAAAAAAGTGGAAGAATTTGCGGCATGATCATGAATGCACTATGACAATGTTCAATTGTTTGCGCAGTGGGCAGGGTACCATAGCACTGGAGCTGTTGGAGCAAGCCCCACATTTAGACACTATAATAGTTCCTATAAGTGGTTTGTTTGTTGGATTCTAGCCATCAATTCATCATTTCTACTCCTGCATTATCTTTGTTGCTGATTTTGATAAGATTTCCATTTTTTCTGGTCAAATAAAATCTAGGAGGAGGTTTGATATCTGGAGTTACATTGGCGGCCAAGTCCATCAACCCAACTATCCGAGTTTTGGCTGCTGAACCGATGGGTGCAAATGATGCAGCTCAATCCAAAGCAGCTGGTAGGATTATCACATTGCCTGAGACCAACACCGTTGCTGATGGGCTTAGAGCTTTTCTTGGAGATAAAACCTGGTATGACAAATTCCTGTTTAAAAAATATGTGTGGTACAAATGCTTTCTATTTTGGCCTAAAACATCGCATTCTCCTTTTATTTGAGAAGGCCTGTTGTGCGGGATTTAGTTGATGACATCATCACGGTGGAGGATAAGGAGATAATACAAGCCATGCGGCTCTGTTATGAAATATTGAAAGTTGCAGTAGAGCCTAGCGGAGCCATTGGTCTTGCAGCTGTTCTATCTTATAAATTCAGGAAAAATCCGATTTACAAGGATTGCAACCACATAGGAATAATACTTTCAGGAGGTAACGTTGATCTGCGTGTGCTTTGGGATTCCTTTGACAAATGAAAATTATACCAGTTTTTGCCTGGTGTAGAATATTTCTTTCCTTTGGCTCGCACTTCGTACTTGATGAAATTAAATTCTAAAGCTGCATGTTCTTTCGATAGCATGATTCAGTTATTTTGGCAACTCTATATAGTTTTTTTGCATCATCAAGCACGGCAGCCTTGTGGTACTTCCTCCCTTTCCAAAGACTAAGATCCGAGAATTCAATCCAGGAAAGGCGGTGTATGAATTTAATACCTATCCAAAAGGCATGGAGAACTCACATCCACCATTGAGGTTAACCTAAATTCAGTCACTTAGGGGTCAGTAGTGAGGGATAAACTATAATCAGGGACTCTATGTGGCAATTTTATCTCAATAGGATCCACTATCTTTTCAATTCTTGTTGTCTGGTTATAAACATCTAGGCAATATTAAAAACTGCTCAGCATATGGGGTAATCTCCCACAACCGGTGGAGAAAATTGCAGATGCCAAAAACATGTTGCAACCAACAGTTCTAGAAAAGATGAGAGTACACAAGGTCCACCTTAGAATTAATAATCTCATGTGTCCTCTTTGCAACCCTGCAAAGTGAAGAAAATAAGACAAAGTTGGGATTTTGGAAACAATTATTATATCACTAATCAGAATATCAACAAATAAATCTATAACTTGTCTAGGACACTCAGATATATATATATATATATATATATACATATGTACATGCACACGAGGTATTTGCTACTTGTCTGAATAGCAAACATCTCCTGATGATAACATTGGCTAATAAGTAATAACACTACATGATAAACCAGGGAGGACAGACAATAAAGCTACATCTCTTATGAGCAAACCTTTGCCAATATGACATGAAAAAATGATACAGAACTTTACAAAAATAATCAGCAGCTCACAATAGCAACAAACTAATTACCATAGGTTAGGAGGGGCCTGTTTGGAAAGATGTTCAAAGACCAAAATATGAATACCAACTCAAGAAACATTTGTTAAGTAGAGCAGAGCAGAAAAACACAATAAGGGTCTCATTTGGCTTAGCACTGAGAACTAGTTTTGCAACAAAATAGTATTGTTCTGCATATTACCTACCCAGTTTGACGAAACATCAAAAAAGGAGGAACAATAAAAGAAAACCATGAGTAGTGAAACAACAAAACCCGAAAAGAAGTGCACACCCTATGAAAAGGGTATACAACAACAAATCAACCCCCATATTAAGATAATCCAAAAGACCAGCAAAACACCCTGATTCTATCGAAACAAACAATATAGACATCTCAGCATCATCCATCTTAGGCCTCTTCCTGATTATAGCCTTCCTCTTCTTCATCATAGTATTCGTCCTCTTCAGCAGTTGCATCCTGGTATTGCTGGTATTCTGAAACCAAATCATTCATGTTGCTTTCAGCTTCAGTGAACTCCATTTCATCCATTCCCTCGCCAGTGTACCAGTGCAAGAAAGCTTTCCTGCGAAACATAGCTGTGAATTGCTCACTGACTCTCCTGAACATCTCCTGGATTGATGTGGAGTTGCCAATAAATGTTGATGCCATCTTCAGACCAGTAGGAGGGATATCACACACTGTAGACTTGACGTTGTTCGGGATCCACTCAACGAAGTATGATGAATTCTTGTTTTGTACATTGATCATTTGCTCATCCACCTCCTTGGTGCTCATCTTACCACGGAACATGGCTGATGCTGTGAGATACCTACCATGTCGAGGATCAGCAGCACACATCATGTTCTTGGCATCCCACATTTGCTGGGTGAGCTCAGGGACAGTGAGGTTACGATATTGCTGAGACCCACGAGATGTTAGGGGTGCAAACCCAACCATGAAAAAGTGAAGTCGTGGGAATGGGATAAGGTTGACTGCAAGCTTACGGAGGTCTGAATTGAGCTGGCCAGGAAAGCGAAGGCAACAAGTGACACCACTCATGGTTGCAGAAATTAGGTGATTCAAATCTCCAACTGAACAAACAAAACCAATCATTTTATAATTATATGATAGCAGGCTAAACCAAATGACATTGCATCGATAAATGGGGGACCCCAAACATTAAACAAGGAAAATGCGATAGCCACACTGCTATATTTCAATCTAAATTAAGAATTAGTTTCAAATGTCAAATATTAGGCTCTTGCTTTGTGGTAAATTGTGTAGGACAATAGCTACTATATTTCTTACAGTAATATATTACTGTCTACTACCGTACAGCACAAACATTCCATTAAACAAAACATCTGTATAGTACGCATCTGTATGCCACATTTTATCTGGCGAAAAGAGAAAAGAATCTCGAGCTCAGAGTCACGTGACTTGAGCTGTCACCTCACATCTGTATAGTACGCAGAATACTATACTTTTTTTAATTTCCAAAATTGACTAGCCACAATCCACACCACACCAAAACCAACAAAGGCTCGTATGCAGACGACTCCAGTTGACGAGAAGCAGACTAGCTTCGAGAATATCACTCACTAATATTTGAAATTTTCCCTATATATAGATATATATATATATATATATAATTGAAAATATATATATATATTTAACATATATAATTTGCTAAAGTACATGAGAACAAAGTTCCGAAAATATTTCTGTTTGCTTCCAAGATTAATAAAAACAGAGTAAATTGAACTTCTAATTCCAAATTCGTCATTGGTTATACCATATTCCTTTCAATTGTGCTTATCAAATAAATTGATTAAACCAAATAGCAAAACAGTAAACAACACAAACCACAGAAATAAACATCTAAATTTTTTTTTCACAAACCAAACACGAAAAACTCACAGAAAACCGATCTTACTCTAATGAATTATCCAAAGAAAAGGAGAAAAACTTACAGCTGGGAGTGGAGAGCTTGAGCGTACGGAAGCAGATATCATAGAGGGCCTCGTTATCAAGAACCATACACTCATCGGCGTTTTCAACAAGCTGATGCACAGACAGCGTCGCATTGTACGGCTCCACCACCGTATCTGACACCTTCGGCGACGGAAACACCGAGAACGTCAGCATCATCCGATCCGGATACTCCTCCCTTATCTTCGATATCAACAGCGTCCCCATCCCCGATCCCGTACCTCCCCCCAACGAATGACACACCTGAAACCCTAATTCCACAAAAATCCCCCAAAAATCAAACTCCAAAATCAACAGATCTAACATCAAAACACACACACACATATATATATAGCCCTAGAATATTATATATATATATATATATATATATATATATATATATATATATATATACCTTGGAGGCAATCACAATTTTCGGCTTCTTTGCGCACGACGTCGAGGACGGAGTCGATTAGCTCGGCGCCTTCGGTGTAGTGACCTTTGGCCCAGTTGTTGCCGGCGCCGGACTGGCCGAAGACGAAGTTGTCCGGGCGGAAGATCTGACCGTACGGGCCGGATCGGACGCTGTCCATGGTACCGGGTTCGAGGTCCATGAGGACGGCCCGTGGGACGAACCGGCCACAACTGGCCTCATTGTAGTACACATTGACTCGCTCCAGTTGGAGATCGGAGTCTCCTTGGTACCTTCCGGTCGAATCGATCCCGTGCTCGGCACACACCACCTCCCAGAACTTGGCTCCGATTTGGTTGCCGCATTGGCCACCTTGGATGTGAAGAATCTCACGCATTTTCGCGGGAGTTTTAGAGAGAGGGAGTTGCAGAGGAGGGGTGAAGAAGATGGAGGAAGAGAGGGTTAGAGTGTTGCAGACGCAATTTGGGGGAAATGAGATATTTAGATATACGTGTGTGTATATATAGAGGGGTATAAGTCTGGGTTAACGGTTTCGTTAGGGTTTTCAATTTAACGGCAGTAGTGTAACGGACGTTTTGTTTTAGGTGGGAAATTGAATTTTGAAATGAAATTTGAGTTAATTGGTGTACAGAGGGAGAAACCTAAAATATAGTGGGCCTGGGGTACATGTAATACGGAGTAATTGACATTAATTAACAAAAATCAAATAAAAGAGGGAAAATAAATTTTAAAATAATGTGGTGTTATGTAATACTAAGAAGAATATAGTTGACGGATTTAGTTTCGGAAAATTTAAAAAAGGACAACATTTGTAGCATATATTAAAAAAATGACAACATTTCAAAGTAATTTAAAGAAAAGATTAATTTTGAAAAATAATTACAAAAAAAGGAAAAAAAACAATTGTGGTCTATAATGTCCTTAACACACTTGCAATAATTTCCCTTAATGTCCTTATCTTGTATTCCACTAAAAAAACTCTAATAAATTAACTTTTTTGAACGGACGTAATTACCCTTTCATCTCAAACAACTCTCGATCTCACAATCGTCATTTTCATAAAGTATATCATTAGATAAAAAAAAATATTCAAGAATGTTATTGTAAAACTTTTAGTTCATAAGGTAAAACTGTTAATGCAATCTTTAAAAAAATTTGACGCAATATGTAAAATATTTTGTTCTAGCTAAAATGTACAAAGTATGAACACTTCTCAATTTACAGAAAATACACACTTCTAGAATTTTTGGTAAATTTTTTGTTTCATTGAGTATAACTTCTAATTCTTATTGTAAAACTTATATTTCATTAGGTAAAACTTTTGACGTAAGATATGAAACTTTTTGTCGCAAGATGTAAAATATTTTGTTTCACCTAAAATTTATCAAGAGTAAACACTTCTCGATTTCAAGAAAATACACGTTTTCAGAAAGTCATGTAAAACTTTTGTTTCATTGAGTAAAACTTATATTTCACTGCGTAAAACTTTTAACTCAATTTATGTAACTTTATTGTTTTTAGTGTTATATAATCTATTTCACCTAAAATTTATTGATAATGAGAACTCATCAAATTTCAATGAATCCATAGATATCATAAAAAGTGTATTGAATAACATTTAATTACACTCATATCTCAACAAAATAATATAAATTACATATCAAATTGTTACCAAATCATCATTAAGGTGAGTTGATGATATACAGAAACACACACATATATATGTATATCTACGTATATATATACATGTATATCATCGAATCACCCGAATGATTTTCATCGTCAACTCTGAAAAACGTTTCAATCTCTTTCTCACTCTCATTGATCAATACAGAATACTAGCGTCTGCCCTAATTTTAGCGGTTAATGAGCAGTTCTCAAGTATGAAGGTGTGAACTGATTAGAACGGCTAAAGAAATAAAACCCTAAAAGAAGAAAAAATATGTGATTAATGGTATTAAGGAGATTTACTTATTGAAGATATAATTATCCTTATAAAAATTGAATAAGTGAAGGGTAAATAAGTAAAATAATTATAAATTAATTGAGGGTATTTTAGTCATGCAATTATTCAAACTAGTCAAAATTTTAATTATTTTACTAAAAATTGTCATTTTTGTAATTGTTTTTGAAAAGTGACTTTTTCCTTAAATTTCTTTTTGAATGTTGTCATTTTCTAATATAGACTCCAAAAATTTTTGTTTTTTAAACTTTCCGATTTAGTTTTGTGACTCTTAAATCATCAATTATTTGTTGATTTAAATACTTTAGCGGAAAATATTATTTGACCCTGAAATTATTGATGTGTTTATTTTTTTTATATAATCATGATATCCGGGTCAACTTACTAAATTGATGTGTTCATTGTTGATTTGAACACTTTAAAAATAGAAAGACACTTATTTATTTATGATTTAATAATTGTTTTTGTTGGACCATATCTATTAGAAAGGATAAGATCGGATTGAACAATTAATGGATTACTTTATTTGTACTGTTATTTAATTAATAATTTATTATCATACAATTATTAGTTTTTTATACTAATTTAAGTTGAAGTCAAAAGTAGAAATACATGAATTTAATAAAATGTGTGTATTGTAGATAAACTACACTATTTGTTAGAAATAAAGTTTTCTAACTATTTTGTTTTCGTATTTCGACCATATTAAATTGTTCATAAGATATAACTATATTAGTGTATTTTTACTTTTTATAAAAACAAATAATATTACGTGTTTTGTTCCAATTGACTTGCACAAAAAATGAATTCCTTATTTTCATTCTTCCTTCACTTTATGTTATATTTAAGAGCATCAAAATTGAATTGAGGTATTAAATTGCAAAGTTTTATTTTATACCAATTCTAAAGGGTCAAATTTGATACACTAATTTTTTCTGAAGACTTTTGTCTATCTAAAGAACTTTGCAACACAACATTCCGTATATAATTATATATGAATATAGAAGGGTCAGTGCCTCAGTGGGCTATAGAGACTGTTATACATGATGATACACCACCAGCATTTGTATATATAACTTGTTTGTTACTCTATGATGATCTCTCACTTCACGTACAGCTAAAAACTAATCATCAGAACATGAATTTGAAATATAAAGCACAATATATGCAGATTCATCAATATGAGGTCAGACTTCACCATCACAAAAGTCTTGAGACCAAAGCAAACAACCAATGTTCTCAGCAAACTGAGCCAAACAGGTCCTTAGTATGCATAAAGAAATAACAGGCTAATCATTTTTGCATCATTTATATTAATCTGAGAATTGTCAATAATAAAAATGATAAGACAATTTGTACTGAGAATTCCAGCATGAGTGTTTCCAAACAACTAAGAATTTTTTTTGGAAAACAATTGAATTTCAAGATTTTGCTTATTTGATAGAAAGTTATAGATCATATATATTGCTATTGTAAGAACATTTGCGTCCATATTGTAAATGTTGGGAAATAGAGTTTTTCTCATAATTTACGGAACTTAAATTTTTTTCCCAAGTCTTGATTTTTATATAGGAACTAGTTTATATGAAAAATCAATATGTATGTCTACATAATTAAAGTGTAGGATTACTTACTAACAAGATTTGAGAAAGTCTTACAACAATCCACGAAAGAGTATGTTCACTCTTATAGAAGATCTCACTAGCCTTCTTGAATTATCCGTCGAAATCACCTTGGAAGTGATTTATGTTCTTGCCTTAGGAATCACACATATTCCCATATGACGAAACACTTGAAACTTATGGTTTGTGGGAACCAAAAGAGATGAAGACAACCTAACTAAGTGGAGATAATTTTATTTTATTCTTGTTGTATTTCTCTTGTTTTTTGGTATTTCACCAATCTTGCTAATTTATAGGCATACAACATATATATATATATATATATTTATATATACATATATAAATATATTATTTTACAAAAGCAAAATAATAATGTTTTACTTTAATCAAACCTAACTTATTCCACCACTAGTGGAATAATTAGTATTCTTCCACTAATAATACATTATTAGTAATTAGAAATAATAATTCTTCTTATCTCCACATGAAATATCTATCCAACCATTTTCGGGCTTCATCATCAAATTTGGGATATGTGTTAGAATCCATTGGGCTTATTAACCAAATTGGGTTCAATGAATTAATAATTGGTCCGGTCCATTAAGGCTTGAGCTCAATTCACTTAATTCATTAATTAACCTTTACTCGACTAAAAAAAGATTAATTGCACACAATTGGAAAATAAATAACCATTAAGTCAATGTTACACTTTAACTCCTATTTGCCTAATTGGTTATCAGATAATAAAGCCATCAATCCGACTACACAATAAATGTATATATTTTTCTTTTTATGATTATCTTCATTTGATCACATAAAACATTTTGGTGAAAATATAATATCTTTATAAGTATATAAAAATGTTTTTACCAAACCACACGAAGATCTTCGATTTTTACTTGTGATCAAATATAATCAATATGAAATATATATGCACATAACATTGATGCAACTCTTGAGAATATAATCCTCTAACTATTAATTAAATAACTACCCAAAGTGATGGTCTAAGGATCCCGGAGGTTCCGCCGAACAAATCAAAGTAATTACCAATTAACACTAGAGTTTATACTTCTCTCATGCTTAAGATTTAAGTGTCATGACATTTGATAGGGAGCAGTTGTATACGACGGCTCTCACAATATTTCTCAACCTATCGGTCATTTATTACCAACAATGAACTATTTTATGATAGTTATTTATCCCATGTATATAAACCCCATCATATACATATAAATAATACATGCAATCAAGTAGACACTTTTAACACATTATTCACCATTGTATAAAATATCAATTTCAAAAAATACAAGAAATAATTTATGGAATTTGCTATGCTATGGCATAAATCCCAACAGTAAGAACATTTAAAATATTATTTGTGTTTGACATGTTCTAGGCAATAACCATGTTGAGTGAATTGTGGTGTCGGAAATGTTTAATAGGCATTGACAAGATTCATCAAATTCAAATCAAGCCTAAAGAAGTGGAGAATACAAGAGAAATGGTGAAGAAGCAAGTTTGAGTAAAAAGTGTCTCCCGAATGGCAGAAACATCATTTTTTCGACCCGTAACTTCGAGAATCTTGACAAGCAAGTTGAGGGGGTTCAAATAGTGTTATTCCCAAGAAAAGTTGGTTCCAAGGATTTTGATACGCATGCCCTACGCATCCAGTAGCTAAAAGTGGCTGAAAAGTGCTATTTCTACGCATATGTTATGCATGTCAATTTAAATATGCATCTGCTTACGCTTCAAGCGTAGGGTAATCTGCATGAAAATTTTGTGAAATTTCATATTTGACCCCGATTGATTTTCTCTTGAGGCGACTACAACTCTACACCTCGATATACGTGTTATATACATTATATACTCCAGAGGGTAGGGTTTTGATCAGTTTGGTGCAAGATTACTAAAAATGACGACTTTTAGGGTTTCCCTCAGCATTGTCTATAAATACCAAGGTCTATAAGAGAGGAGAAATGTCTTTGAGAGATCTCTACAAGTTTTCTACAGATTCATATTCTTCTACAGAGATATATGGTGAGAGAATATTATTGAGTGATCAGATATATACACGTTCTCTCTTGGTATTGAGTTTCTCCAATTGTGCTTCTACATCGACAATTCTCATGCACAATTGGATGATCTAGTTGTTGAAATCATCACACCACCTTGTGCAATGTGTTTGTATTGATCCATTGAAGAACGAAGTTGTCTGAGTGCGGATATCAAAACAGGAAGCTTCGTGGTTAATTAATCCATTGAGAAACGGAGCCGTCAGAGTACGGAAATCGGAGCGAGAGCTTTGTGGAACGCGAGTGAATCTAGACTTTCAGACGTCAAGTGAAGAACAACAAATTATAGCTGTTGTAAGTTCTGTTTTCATAGAGTCTGTACAAATTCTCTGATTCATAGTACATCGATACCTGAGCGTATTCGTGATTTTTACTTGGAGTCTTTCCAAGGTTTTCCACGTAAAAATCTATGTGTCGTCTCATGATTTATTTTCTACATTTGTATTCATAATTGCTTGAATTTATCTTACTAGAGAATTAGGGTTTGTGATTGATTAAAATTGAATTTTTGCTAGATATTTTAATTGATCATAAAATCGACAAAAAACCTATTCTTGATCGTCTAGGAAATTTCAGCTATGTTAAATTAGTGAGTTGAATTATATGGTCCAAACTTCATATTCTGCTCACATACCCTTCAAATAGTAATTAATTGAGTGCGAAATGCTCATCTAACAGTGAGAAACACTCTGAGGTCAGAGAACCTAAAATCAAAATAATCATATATCATTTTATTTTTGTTCTAGCCCTTTTGACTCTTTGCCATTAATTTGCTCCCAAAATTCACTTGCAAAATCCAATTACATGTATTTGTAAGTGTTAAGATCTATTTCTTGTGGTTAGGTCTCCTGAAACCTCAACATCAACTAATAAAATGCTTTATGCTAATTCCAAGGATAAATTCAAGAGAGAACTCGATAGCATTCAAGTTGACTTTGCCGAGGCAGAGAAGTCCATGGCAGCTAGCCCTAAGAGAGCAAGAAGAGTCGAATTCCAAGTTGAAAAGAGAGAGAGCTTAATGAGATGAGAAGGGAACTGTCCAAGACAAGAAAGCAAACATCTAAGTTCGAAGAGCTCAGTAACAAAAGGGCAAAGGCATTCGAAGAAGAGAAAATGCATTCCTGTTGAAATTATGGATCAATCGTAAACAATAAAACAATAAAGAATCAAGAGAAACACATGATTTATATGTGGTTCGGTCAATGCGACCTACATCCACCAAAGTAATCTTTGTGTTTCGTTTATCACCGAATTAGGGTTACAATGATGTATATATACACCTAATTCATATGTATTGGTAAAATACCAAAATCACCCTTTACCGCCCCCCCTAATAAGTCGATGCCCAATAAACTAGGGTCCGCCCTTGGACCCAGGACCTGTTGTAACTTCCTTCCTGGATCATAAACCATAACCCAACAATTCCTCTAAATTGTGCCAAACCTTGCAATAGATAGAAAACAAAAATGAAAGAAGATCAGAAAGGGAAGGTATACGAAAATATCGATTTTTAGTAAAACAAATCAAATAACACCTAGTTGAAATCAGAAATATATATGTCGTTGAGCGAGGGCTACAAGCAATGCTATTATGCAGCTTCTGGTAAACCAATAAATGAAGTGGAGGTCTCTCATATCCCCATAACTGATGAGGACTCAAACATACCACATGATCTGTTAACAATAAAAATTAAATTGAACTAGAGCATTCAATTTATTTATTTATTTTTCACTTCTGCGCTATGCCTCTATAGTCTATATGCACTTCAACTACAAATTACTGCACTATTTAGTCCATTCTGGTGAAAGATCTGAAGTCCTCTCTATCAATGGATCGCTTGCTTAGTATGTTTTCATGAAATGTGGATGAGAGATTATATAGTCTTTGTAGTACTACATATAATTTGAGCATAGTCTATATGTGCCTCTATGTTACTGTAAAAACATTTATTTATGTAATGACATTATTTTGATAAAAAATCATGTTGAGAGTTATTGGTGTTTTAGATTGAGTTGTAAGAACATTTATTTATGTAATGACATTATTCTGATCAAAAACCATGTTGAGAGTTATTGGTGTTTTAGATTGAGTTGTTAAGTGTTAAATATGTATACAAAAGATATTCAGTGGAACAATGACTGGAAGCGGCAATGCAATAGAGAAACAAGTTCAAAGAAATTTGTATTTGGTTTCATCGAGTACTCGGTGGGAGTATTACCGATTACTCGGTAAAGTGTGAACTTGCGGCCATTTGCGTAAAAGTGGTAAAATCCTCTAGAGTGTTTTGCGAACTTGCGCACACTTACGCAGTTGGGTGTTCACCGAGTACTCGGTAGAACCGCCACTGAGTATTCGGTAAGTGGCTACGCAGATTTATTTGTGGGAAATATTAAATTGAGATGCAATCAATTCCTAACCACTTTAGGACGTGATAGGTTAGGAATTGATTAGAAGTTATTATCAGTATATTGGATTATCATTGATATATTTATTTATATTTGAAAGATTTAAATAGTGGAAATACAAATCCTGATTGAAAAATGATTCTTACCATTAATTGAAGACTCTTCTCTATATATATATGAGTTAAACCTAAGAGAGGAGGTGTGACTTGTGTGAGAGATCTTTGAAATTATTCCACAGTTCATATATTTATACAGAGATATATATATAGAGAAAATTATTGAGTGATTATATATTTTCTACTTCTCTCTTGGTTTGAGGTTTTTCCAATTGTGTTTTTACACCGAATGTCATTATGCACAATTGGATGATCTAGTTGCTGAAAAAATTATCACAGCACCTTGATTGAAACATGATGCTTCATAGTTCTTTGATCCGTTGAAAAATGGAGTCGTCAGAGTACGGAGATTGAAGCAAGAGCTTCGTGGAACGCGAGTTATTCAAGACTATCAGATGTCGAGTGGAGAAAGGCAAACCAGAGTGATTTGTAAGTCTAAAACTTCATAGAGTCTTGTATTTCTTTATTCATAGTGTATCGATACCGTGATTTTTTATTTGGAGTCTTTCCAAGGTTTTTTCACGTAAAAATATTGGTGTCGTCACTGAATTATTTTCTGCACTTATATTTATTATTGTGTGGTTTATATTGTTATATAATTGAATTAAAATTGACTATTCCATAATTAAAATTTTAATTTGTCAATTAATTCATAAAAATCCTATCACCCCCCCCCCCCCCCCCCTCTAGGCTTATTTAAAATTCTAAGTAATTTCAATTGGTATCAAAGCAATGTTTGCCCTTATTTAGGTTAACGACCTAGGGTTAGATCTTGAACTTAAACGATGGATTTACCTCGTGAAAGAGGTTCCGTATCTAGGTCCCATTTGTTTGATGACTCTAATTATACGTATTGCAAAGCTAGGATGAAAACATTATTAAAATCTCTTGGTAAAAACTTTGACAGATGTGTATCATGTTCCAAGTGTTAGAAGGAACGTGATTTCTTTGGGTGCATTGGTGTCAAAAGATTGTTGGTTTAAAGCAAGTTATGGACTTTTGAAAGTAGGAAGAGGACCACGTATCATGTTCATTGGAAAAAAGGTTGGTAATTTGTATGAGTTGTTAGGAAATACACTGTTAGGTGGAGCAATTTCGAAGATGGTGTATAAACTTATTTTAAAATATTAAGTCAAGGTGGAGATTGTTAGGATATGGTGAAATTTAAGTGGTGTTATGATTAATGGTGATAGTATTGATGAAGAGAATTAGAGAAAAGAAGTTTGGAGCAGAAAATGTTAGGCTTTGACAAAAATAAAAGAGGAGAAATTGTCTCACATCGCTTAAGAAGTAAAATGTGATGACTTCAAGAGCCTATATAAGGAGCTCAATCATTTGTTTCTATGTATCCCAGTCAAAAACACTTCAAACATTGTATTTTGATTCTAATTAAATTTCTTTCTTGGTTCTCTTAATTTGAGAATAGAAAGGTGTGAGTTGGTATATACTTTGGTAGAGTGTGGGTGTATTAGAATCGTGGGTAGTGAGAGAAAAATTGTGAGATTAGAGAATGAGAGAGATAAAGTAAAAATGATAGATTTGTGAGTGATATTTTCTTGTTGAGTGTTTTTATTGTTTAATAAAAGAAGTTGTTGATTTTTCTTATGTGTGTGTGATATTGGGCAAGATTAATTCTTAAGCAAAAAGATAATTAATTCCTAACAAATTATTCATAACATATTCATGTTCTTGCTAAATTATTAAATAAATCAATCTTTAAATTTTTAAGAGGAACACTAAATAACAACTGTTACCAGAACTTGTCATGCAAAAGTAACCTATTATATTGTTCATGCATAATCTACCTATTATTTCTTAATAGATAGATATGTGGTGATGTTGTAGGAAAACAAGGATAGAGGTTTCTTTTCTATTTTTTCCATCTGAGATATTGGAAAAAATAAAAATAAAAATGTAGATTCATGGTAATTCAACAAGGATAGATGTTTCTTTCCTATTTTTTCATATTGGACAAAATTAAAAAAAAATGTAGATTCATGGTAATTCCTCAAATATTTTTTCGTTCATCTTCAAGAAAACACTATCGAACAAAAAGAATCAAATTTTATTATTCACAAGTTCATGTGATTTGGCCCCTATCTTATTAAAACAGTAATTCTAAAATGCATTTCTAACCTCATTCTTTTTTATCTATCGCTTATTCGTTAAAGGGTTATTCATTTATTTATCGCTTATTTGTTAAAGGGTTATTCATTTATTTATCGCTTATTCTTTTAACGGTTATTCATTTTAAAGGGTTTTCATTATTTTTTTCTATGATATATTGACAATAAACTTCATTTTAAGGGTTAAAATCTGAATAAACTTGAAATGATTATTCGAGGAAGGGTATCTTCTGCCCATGACCTATGTTTTAGGTATGATTTAGCCTTAACAAATGTACCCCTTCACACGAATAGTTTTGGTAGAGACGAATAAATTCTTTTTTTCGGTAATTAATTTATAAAGAAGAAAAAAGAAATTACAGAAGTGAGGCCCAAAGGCCAAACAAAGAAAAAAGAAAATACATGAGAGCCCAGCTAAATAAATATCCAGCCCATAGCAAAGCAAACTAACCAGACAAAAGGGTTCACAATACTCAAAAACAAAATCCTTGTCAAACGACCTCAGATCAACATAACACAAGAGACCATAGATCAAAATTGATTACCCATACTTAATATATTTGATCAACTTTTTACATCTTGTTATATACAAATTTGTAATTTTTGTATATATTAAATTATATAATGGATGCACTTTTTTAGTATTGAATTTTGATGTACTTTCATTTATTTATTTATTTATCTATTTTCACTTCCGCACTATGCCTCTTTATTACTGTTGCAAATGAACTAAGCCGTTTGTGAGCATGCTCGTGCTTGACTCGTTAAGAGCTCGGTTCGTGCTCATTTGTTTAGTAAACGAACCGAGCCTGACCACAATTTTTAAGCTCGTTTAGTAAACGAGTCGAGCTTGAACATTACTAAATTTGGCTTGCCAAGTTCGTGAACAAACTCGTCTAAGTTAAATAGTAAAATTATCTCATATTTGATAAAAGAAAGTGTCTAAATTGAACAAATTATGAAGATTGTTGTGAAAAATTTATAGGAATTATGCGGCCATAACATGAAAATCATTCATAAAAAATTATACTAGCGAAAATATGTTAAAAATAGACATGCAACAACTCAATTCAGGCAGTTATTAACAAGAGTAATATATGTTACAACTGAAACGAATCGTTTGTGAGCAAGCTCAAGCTCGACTCATTAAATCTGACGTTCGATTCGGGCTCGTTCGTTAAGCAAATGAGCTAAGCTTGAACACATTTTCTAGGCTCGTTTAGTAAATGAACCGAGCTTAAACATTCCAAAACTCGACTCATTTGCAACTAGAACTGACAATTTCCGACACGACTTGACACGATAATATTTATTATTATATTTATTTGCTGATTTTTTCTGTTCTCTAATTGATTATGGATTGAAATATATTAATAAACTATTATTGAATCATGTCAAATTAAAATTCAATTTCATTTTTATTTTTTATTTTTTATTTTTCGTATTGAATTGTGTCATATTTAAAATGTTTGATTTTTGTGTCGACTAATATCAGATAGTCCTGTTGACGCGTGGGTCGACCTGTTGACACGAATTGCCAGCTCTCTATTTGCAGCCCTACTCTTTATGCAATTAATTTACGAATTACTGCACTATTCAGTCCATTCTGGTGAAATTAAGATTTGAAGTCCTGTCCATTCATGGATCATTTCTTAGTATGTTTTCATGAGATATGGATCAGAGTTTATAGTCTTTGTAGTAGTATTATATATTATTTTAGCATAGTGTATAAGTGCCTCTATGTTCAATCAACCCTTTGCCAATACCATATAACCAATGTATATGTATAAATAAGGTGGTTAGTCATTTCCTCCATTGTTTTCAGCCTTAGTTACTATAACAATCCCATATTTCTAATGCCAAAATGACTCTTAGGTCAAATTGACTTGAATATATTTGTAAATCTCTTCACGGCTGTTGGTATATATTTTTTCTGCAACCAACTTAATTTGTGGAATATATGTCCAAATTGACTCGTAAAGTCTTGTATTATATCATGAAATTAATGAAAATTTCATTTGGTTTAGATGCATTATCATGATTTTAGTTGAGTGAGATAATAATAACATAGGCAACTATAACGCTATACCTTAAGTTGACCGACTCAAATTTAATTGTTTCAAACTTTTAAATCAGATTAAAAAAAAAAATGAACAATTGCGGATTATTTTTTTAATAGAAAGAAAAACCATGTTCTTAGTGTACATTTAGTTATTAGAATATATTATTGAAAAAAAATATATTTTGCCACTTTGAATGGCATGCTAGAAAAGTTAACTATTCTGTACGAAAACTATACCTATATTATTTTAAATACTTTAAAACATAAAAAGGAATTTGTGTTAGAGGAATCATCTCTATACCCATTATTGATATCCATTTTAGGAAAAGATTAGAAAAAGATGAAGTATTAAAAATAAGGATATGATGGTTATATTCGTATTCAAAATGTTTATAGTTAAAATAAGGTTGGATTAATCTGGTTTAAACGGAGAAGAAAAGTTAAAGAAGTTTAATAATGATGAGCGGATTTTAATAACCATTCTCTTTTCTTTTTTTGTCTTTTGCACCTGCTTTGAAACAATAATAAGTAGAATATGATTTAACTAATTAATTATTATTCATAACATATTCATGTGTTATAACTCTAAAATATTAAATAACAGTAGTTACTAAGTGCATATTTGGTAGAGGGAATGGAGCCATTTTTTTGGATTTGATGCGAAAAAATGGCACCAAATCATGTTTGGTAAAATGGTGTGGAAATTTGGTATCAACACTGTAGCAAACCATGGTGCCAACTTTATGAAGGAATTTGGAACCATTATTTTTTATGGTTTTGGTTTGGTGCGGCAACTGTAGCATCCCATACCAAACCATGTTGTTGCACCATCTCATGATTTTGGTGCGACACTGTAGCACCCCATATTAATACAAAATTTTAATATTAATATTAATTATATTAATATATTATAATATTAATATATTTTAATATTACAATTTTATTATCTTTCTTAAAAATTAATATATTAATATATTTTAATATTAATATATTTTAATATTATAAAATTTGATATTAATATATTATAATATTAATAAATTATAATAAAACTATAATATTAATATTATAATATTAATATTTATATATTAATATATTAAAATATATTTTAATAAAATATATTAATATATTTTAATATTATAATATTAATATATTAATATTAATATTATAAATTTTAATATTTATAAATAAAATGTGAAACCATCCCAAGTTACCAAATATGGTTTTGTTTCAGAATTTCAACCCATACCAACTCTACCAAACATGGTTTGGTTTTTCATGCATCACTTTTTCTCACACCAAAACCATCTGCACCAAACATGGTTTGGAACCAAAATAAAACCATACCAACTCCAACCAACCCAACTTCAACCAAACCAAAATCAAAAACCAACACCACACCGTCTACCAAACAAGCACTAAAACTTGCCATGCAAAAGTAACAGATTATATTCTTCATGCATAATCTATCCATTCCTCTTTTTAATATCTTTCTTCTCTTAATCAGGTTTGGTGGTGGTAGAGGATAGATGGTTTCTTACACATCTTTCAACCATTTAAGATATTGGAACAAATTAACACTGAATACAATGCTCACAAAACGGTTAAAATTCAATTATTTTTGAAGTGATTTTAAATTCCTAACTACAAAAGTAAAGGATTAATTAAAAGAAAACACAGTGAAAGGAAAATCTAGGTTGTGGTTGGGTTTACAGGTGCAGAATTACATCCCATAATGGATTGTTTTTGCTATCATCGTCCTCTTATTTTGAGTTATATGATGTAGTATCAATCAATTTCAGTTCATCATGTAAACATAATGTATGTACATGTAACTTCTTTTTTTTTTGTCGTCAAACAATAAAAAAAAAAAAAAGGGACTACAACTGAAAATGATTACAATCAAAATCGAAAGCATTTGTAAGCCAAAAGGACCACGGCCTTTGGAAAAAAAGACGTCATTCAAACCGAGAAGCCCTCCGAGCAATCTCTTGGGCAACACCATTACACTGGCGAGGAATCCAATGGAGGGAAACCGAGTTGAGCAACGCAAGCCGAGCCTTAATGTCTTCAACCACCACCGAAGCCAACGGAGTCTGAGGCTGAAAATCAAACACAGACTTGCAATCTCCTTCAACAAGGACATCTTCGAAGCCCCACTCGTGCAAAAGAAAGAGGGCATGCTTGAGGACTAAAGCTTCAGCAACTTCCGCACAATGCACATGACGGAAATGAACAACATCCATTTTGAGAACTTGGCCATCATGATTACGAACAACAATACCTCCACCGCAAACCTTTAAATGAGAGAAGAAAGCAACATCCACATTCATCTTGACAAAACCATCGGGGGGAGGTAACCATCTAGGTGGTTGTTGATGATTGACATTTCCGTTTGGATCTAATAAAACTTCCTGGGACAAAATTTCCTTGAATTCAAAAAAAGCTTCAATAGCTCTATTCACGATGTCAATTGGCCACCATTGGCGATGATTGAAAACACAATCATTTCTAGCTTTCCAAATATGCCAGACCAAGAATGCACCCATGCTCCAAAGGTTATCTGCATCTTCCTGTTTCTCCCACACATCAGTTATACAATTCCATTGGTGGAGCCAAAAAGAACTAGAATAAGGAGGAATGTCAATCCGAAAAGGAGAAATTTTCCACGCCATTCTAGCTTGGTCACACCCAAAAATAACATGAAATAACGTTTCTTGCTTTGCATCGCAACAAGTACACTGTGCCGATTGAACCACTTTCCTTTTGCAAAGTAAACTAGCCACTGGTACACCATCATAAAAGCATTGCCAGATAAAAAATCTGATTTTTCGTGGAGTTCTAAGGCGCAAAATACTCTTCCATTTTGATTGACTTTCTTGCCACAAGCTTGATCCTTCCCTCGGGATGATAGAAGAATTGCACTTCATTTGAAAAACAATCTAATAAACACTTTTAACAGTAAACTCTCCGGAGGAAGTTGGACCCCAAACTCTTTTATCCAAGTTGCTGCTTTCCTTAATCGGAATTTGAAACATAATATTTTTATCCCAATAATTGAAATAAGCATCAATGATTTCAGCTTTCCAAGATCTTGAATTTTGGTCAATCAAGTCGGAAACAAAAGAGATTTGTGAGCTTGGGGGGGAGGTCACATAAGGATTTCGATCATCAGGGAGCCACCCATCCGTCTAACAACTAATCTGATTACCGGAAACAATCTCCCATCTAATTCCATTCTTAATCACATCTTTTGCCTCGAAAATACTTCTCCAGATCCAAGATGTTTTCCTTCCACGTGGAGACTTGAGAAAGCTTGTGTTCGGAAAATATCTCGACTTATAAACAACAAAAAATAAAGAAGTGTCTCCATTTTGCAGCCCCGTCTCCAAACGCCACGCTAACATAGCTAATAAAGCCAAATTCATTGCTGTAATATTTTTAAATCCGAGCATTCCTATCTGTTTTGGATGGCACATCACATCCCAACTAACCCATTTTATCTTCTGGGAATCATCTGATCCACTCCACCAAAAATTCAAAAGCTTGCTTCGAAGATTGTTGGCTATAGTCACCGGGATCTTGAAACATTGGAGACAATAATTAGGAAGAGCTGCAAGAACTGATTTTATAAGAACCTCCCGACCAACTTTTGAAAACATGTCTCCTTTAAGAGTTTTGATCTTGGCCGCTATTTTGTCGCTTAAAAACTGAAAAGAGGCACACTTCGAGCGAGATAAAACTGAAGGAAGCCCGAGATAAAAGTTCTGCCAACTCGTAGATGATATCCCCAGTATTATTTGAATATTATCCCGATCCGATTGCGGCACATTAGGATTGAACAAAACAGAGGATTTATCAAAATTCACCATTTGACCCGAGAGAGATTCATATTGGTCCAGGACCCTCTTCATAGCCTCAGCTTCAACGATGTTTGCTTTGCCAAAAAGGATTGCACATCCGCGAATAACAAATGATTAATAGAGGGAGCTTGACGACCCAATTTTACCCCTTGGATCTGATTGTGTTTTGCCTCTTCCTTCAGCATTATAGATAGACCTTCTGCACATATAATAAAAAGATAAGGGGATAGGGGATCTCCTTGCTGGAGCCCCCTTGAAGGCAAAATAAGACTTCTCGACTCTCCATTCAGATTTACAGAATAAGAGACAGTAGTGACGCACTCCATGATAATTTGAATCCACTTCTTATCAAAGCCAAAAAGAGTCAACATTTTTTCCAAAAACCTCCATTCTATTCTATCATAGGCTTTTGCCATATCTAATTTCATAGCAACCCCGCTGAACCCATTTTTTTCTTTGAATTTAAGACATGCAAAATTTCGTGAGAGATCATGATATTATCGTGAATAAGTCTCTTTGGTATGAAAGCACTTTGGTTCTCACTCACAATAATAAGCAGCACCATTTTAAGTCTGTTTGCAATAACCTTTGAAAAAATTCGATAGAGCACATTACAAAGACTTATAAGCCTAAATTGAGACATTCGAGTAGGGTTTTTTACCTTAGGGATCACCACAAGATTAGTATGGTTAAGACTCTTCAAGATATGCCCATTCATGTAAAATGAATTGAAACTTCTTACCATATCATGTTTCAACAGCTCCCAGTTTGCTTGAAAAAATAGTGGGGTAAAACCGTCCGGGCCTGGTGCTTTGAAAGGTCCCATGGAGAATAATGCTTCTTTGATTTCGAACTCAATAGCTGGCTTCAAGAGGATGTTGTTCATATCAGGAGTGATCTTTGGCTCGACAAGAGCCCAAAAATTGGAGGATTCATTTGGCCCAGAAGAGCTGAAACTCTTTTGATGCCATCAATTGTGTTCTGCCATTGGCCAAGCCCATCTTCTAAACCTGAAATTGTATTCTTCTTCCTTCGAATTTGAACATTCCTATGGAAATATTTGGAATTTTGATCACCATGATGGAGCCATGAAATTCTAGACTTTTGTTTCCAGTAGAGCTCCTCCTCTCTCCAAGCCTTTGCAAGTTCCTGTTCCAAGTGATTACAAATTCTTCTATCGAAATCATTGAAATTCTGTTTCAAACTTGAAATATGTTTTTCTAGCTGCTTAATCTTTTTCTGTGAATTCTGAACTCTACCTCTGTTCCAAACTTTTAGTTCCTCCTTGCAAATTCTAAGCTTCTGGGTAAAGGATAATTGATTGGATCCTCTCACCCGATTGGACCAAACATCCCGAATGATTGTTTTACATTTTTTCTCCTTAATCCAACGGGCATCGAAATGGAATTGCTTTATCGGCTTTGGAATTTTACCTTGTGTTTCCATTAAAAGGGCCTGATGATCGGATCCTAGTAAAGACAAATGCTCCATGGAATAAGATGGAAACAATTGAAGCCATTCTGTAGAGCAGAGCCCTCTATCCAATCTAGACATGATAGTATGAGGTCTCTCCCGGTGATTGCACCACGTAAAGGGAAAACCTGAGAAACCGACATCAATAAGCTTATTATTGTTGATAAATGTCCGAAAATCCTTGAGGGTCCATCCTTGAAGGCCATTCCCTCCTCTCTTTTCTTCGGGATGTATCATTGTATTAAAATCACCCATAATCAGCCACTTATCTCCAATTCGGTTTCTAAGGCTCGAGAGATACTGCCATTGTCTAGCTCTGGTGGAATCATCGCATGAGCCATACACTGAGGTTAGAAACCAGTCACTTTCACAACCTTCACCTTTTATCAAACATGTCAACTGAAAGTCATTATAGTCAACAATTTGATAGTCAAAATTTGCTTCCACAAATAATGCCATACCACCTGATAGCCCGCATGGATCTATAGGAAAAACATCATATGAACCCAAAATTCTTTGAACTTCTTGCAGCTTCCTTGCTTTGTTCTTTGTTTCTAAAAGACAGATTATTTGGGGGGAATGGAGGGAGATAACCCTCCTCAACTGGGAAATTGTCCGGGAGTTCCCCACCCCCTGACAATTCCACACCATAACCTTCATTGAGGGGTGGGGGACCATTCAAGGCTGGTCTCCTCTACCATATCGGTACTGAAAATGGAACAATGATCATTGCTTGTTTGTATCTCAGAAGATGAAAATATAGTACAACTTTTCTTACCATTTGTTCGATCCTTCGAAGAAATCTGATGCTTCCTTTTCACCATGACCGGATTTGAGCTATGGATATTTGTGATCGAAATTTTTCTTGCCCTTCTTTTCCACACTTTTTGTATTGAAATACCTTTACTCTTTGAGTTTGGAGATAAACATACCTGAGACTCTTGTTTATGTTGAGCAAACTCATTAGAAACTTCTTGCTGGTCCAACATATAAGAAATACAATCAAAATCTGGCTCTTCATTTTGAATATGCTCTTGTGGAACACCCAATGGAGCACTGAAGTTTGATTGTAGGTTGGGGTGGAGAATCAAAATTATTGGTGTGGTGGGCTTGACTGTAGAGGTGAAAATTAGAGTATTTGGTTTAGAAATTTGATTAGGCCCATTTGACAAAGCCCAACCAAGAGCTATGGATGGTGGGGACCGAAAAGTCTCTTCACTAGAAAGCGGCCCAATTTTTCCTTTTTGGACTTGAAGGCAAGTTGGCTCGAGTGAGACATCATTTCCTACAGCCACCTCCCTTATAGGGGTAATGATGGTGTCAGAGAAATCCGCCGGAGAAAGAGCCGTTGTCTGCTTTGAGATTTGGTCCTCACGCTCTGTGTGCTTGGCACGTGAGCTATCACCGGTGGTGAAAATTTGCTCAGATGATGCCGGAGTTTCTTGCCTAACCAGAGATTTCGACAAAAGGGCCCCAACATTTGCCTGTGATTTCCTCTTCTCTGTATATACCAACTTGCCATTTGTACCATCAAATCTTAAATTTGGACCAAAAGGATACTCATTCCTTTGAGTATTGTTTGAAGGACTTTGAGTACAGTGCTTCAGGTTGTGACCAATGCACCCACATATATAGCAAAATGATGGAATTTTTTCATACTTGAAAGATACCCATAGTGATGCACCTTGTAAAGAAATTGTAATTCCCCGGTGAAGTGGAGTGCGCAAATCAAATAAAATGCGAAATCTAATGTAGCGCCTTCCATCATACCCATTTTCTCTAATCTCGACTTTGTTAAAACTTTGAAATGTTGCAGCCAATTTTATTCCAACTTCCTCGGTAATACATTCAATTGGTAGGTTCCCAAGATGAACCCAAAGATGGGTCTTTGAGAAAAGATCTTCTAAAATCACCAAATTTGGTTTCCATGGGACAAGAACGAGGAGGTGATTCTTAAAATTCCACGGCCCCGTTTCAAGAACTTTCCGCATTGTACAATTATCAGAGAACTTAAATTGGAAAGTATTTTCTGCTATTTTAGATACCTTAAGGGAATCAGCACATCTCCAAAGTTTTCCCATCAGATTTCGCAGCGCTCCGATTGGAGATTCAATATTTGGGTACAAATGTCCCAATAAGCTGTGCGAGCACCATTCAACCCCTGATTTTGTATCCTCAGTAGTAATAACAACACCTTGATCTTCCTCCGATGATAACGAGAAGTTTCCCAATCTTAATACGAGCCCCTCGTCCATAGCTACTAGAAAGGAAAAATCAAGCAGATTCCAGACGAAAGTAGATACCCCAAATTAAGTATAAAAAAAAACCCCATAATTTGATCAGGGAACCAAGACCAGCTTCATATGGATGGCGAGAAAACCACAAAGCTTTATTTCCCTAACAAGCTAGAAGATTCAAGAGCAAATTAAACTCGTCCAAAAAGTGGAAAGCCCCAAAGAAATGAGGAAACACCTTCACAAGGAGTACAAGAGACCCACTCTGTTACAGAGAGAAACCCAAACATTCCTTTGCTTACGTACATGTAACTTTAATAACCCAATCTCAATACAACTTTCATAACGGTTTCAAAATATATCAGATTAAATATTTTATTCAAATCTTGATTTATCCATTACAATACAACTTTCATAACGGTTTCAAAATATATCAGATTAAATATTTTATTCAAATCTTGATTTATCCATTATTTTGGTTCCCTCATTCATAATAATAGTTTTATGTGATTATTCAGACCAACTATATATAATAATAGATTTATGTGATTATTCCGACCAGCTATATATAATAATAGCTTTATTTAATTTAAAACAGTGATCGTAAAATGCATTTCTAACTCATTTCTTATTTTATTTTTTTCAGTATTGCTCAAAGGGTTATTCAACCACTTGAGATGTTAATTTTTTTTTTTGTCATATATGGTCAACAAATTAGAGTTTACAGATCTAAAGAAAATTTACTTAACTAGTGACTACTGAAAGAAGGATATATCTTATGCTTGTCACCAATGTTTCAAGTATGATTTAGCCTTAACACATGTACCATCTATTTGTCAAAAATAGGATGGTAATTGTAAGTAGCAAAAATATACTCACATCCAAAATCATGCCTTCTCCTCTATTAATGGTCATATTTATACATTTTTGTGCTCTTGGATCATGGCCTAAGTTCATGGGGTCATGACCCACTATCATAATAACTACCCACTCCCTTTAGGTAGTGGGCTGTTACTCCATTTTTCAAGGGAATGGCCTAATGTGATGATCCCACTTATACTTGGTGGGTTCAATATATGGGTCATTCACTATTTACATTTTACATGGGCTCGACAAGTATTGAGCCTAATAAATGGATCTGGGCTTATAATTTTCACTATTTACACTAGCCCCATTCGGGTCTGGCATACGGGTTGTGGGCCTGGCGCGAATTCAGCTGAATCAATTGGTGACAACCATTTTTGATGACGTCAGCGTCATTATTGTGAAGAGACGTGTGATTTCAAATTTTATAATGGCGGTTGCCGGTTCACTGTATTTGAGGCATTGGGAATCGGCGCACCTCTTCAGCCTTTTAATGATGTCTGTTGGTATGCCGTATGTATATAAATCCTTGTGTGCCCTCATTTTCATTCTTTATCATTTTTAAATCTTGTAAGCAATCTTTAGCAGTGTTCGAATTCTCGCCGGTTCTCCGTGTAAGTTGTCATTTTCGTCATGTCTGATAGTAGTGCCACAAGATCTACCGAGGGGACGATTCCTCAAGAATATGGGGGATCTGATGTTCCCAGCCCCCCTTCTTCAAACCCATATTGTTCATCATCTCCTTCACTTTTGCCCATACCTAGTCGTCAGGATTCGTCTGGCTTGGGAGCAATTGTTTCAGGAGTGAATAACCAGGAAGATGGTATTGAGGTTGTCCCTGTTGGGACTCCTATGATATTCAATCCGGTAGGAACTGATGCTCCCGAAGGCGTTACTGCTGGGCCCTCTACTGAGTCAGCCCAATTTGTAGCTGAACCACTTGAGGCTCATAAAAGAAAATCTGTGAACCTCAAGAGTCTGAGGAGGGACTGTAAGATCCCAAAAGAGGTGATCCTGATGGAGTATGATCTTTCTCATGACTTCAGGATGGGCGAATGAGTGGGTCCGGATGAGGTGCTATTATCGACTCTCCAGATGAAGATGCTTCGATTTCCCCTTCACCCTCTTTTTCACTTTATTTTCTTCACCCTAGGAATAGCTCCTTTGCAAGTCAACCCTAACTTCCTTAGGATAATTTCAATGTTGATCCTGATTAATAGAGAGAAAAAGTTATCTTTGGGTCTGGCAGATCTTCTGTTTAGCTACAAAATTGTGGATCTGAAAGATTGTGTGGGGAGGTACAACTTCTATCCTTTCAGGGGTCGGTCGATCTGCCATGGGACTGAGAAAACGGAAAAGTACTGGAAGGAGAAAATGGTTTTAGTGAAGGGGGCTTGGTTTTACCCGTACTCTAGGAAATGGCCGATCCCAAGTGTTTTTAAGCATCTGGCACTTCTTCCCTTTTCTTTTATCCACAAGGAATCTTGCCTCTGCTCTGGGTGCGATCAGCTCAAAGCGGATTTTGTATATAAGTCTTTAGGATATAAAGATATAGACATCGTGGCTCAGGATGTAGAGGCCCGTATTTCTTTATTGAAGTCTAAAGTCTGGTTGGATCGTAAGTCATGCACTGACATGCTTACTCCTGCCAATTTGCAAGACATATCCAGGTTAGGAGCCAAGTACAAGATCATGATGGATCCGATCAGACCAGTAATTGAGGATGACGATGATGATATAGAGGAGCTGACTGCACCCTTAACTAATCAAGGACAAATGCCTCTGGATTCCAATCCTCAGGCTGTGACCGTCGCCTTAATGGGCGATGCTTTTAGGTCTGCACTTGTGCAGACCACCATCCCTGAGATGCTTCATCCTTCCTCTGCCCAAACCAGACCGGTGGGGGAAGAGAGACCCAGTAAGAAAAGGAAACATAAGGGTAAGGAGAAGAGTTCTGCTTCTTCTGACCAGTCCACTTCAAGCCTCATATCAATGGCCGCCATGATAACCCGGGCACATGGGCTCTGGACGCCAGAGGAGCTTGAGATGCAGATGGGGGCTGACCCTGACCGTATCGTGCGTAAAACTCCGGGGTTGTTACTGGGGGTACGTTTCTCTTTGATCCGACGTTTTATAACTGTTTTGTGTATAATACTGATCTGTTTTTGCCTTAAAATTTATTTTTAGGCGCTCTTTAGTGTCAATGCGTTATGCCTTGCCCACGAGGAAGGTGTGAAGGAGTTGGAATGCCTGAAAGCTGACCTAGCTGAGAAGGACGATTAGGAGAAAGAGCTGAAGGCTCAGCTAGGGGACCTCCCTTCCAGGGTTGCTCAATTGGAAGAAGAACTAGCTCAAGCAAAATAGCAAAATGCTAAGCTATCCAGTGAGAAGGAGAAGCTAGCATTTGACCATGAGGCTCTTCAACACCAGTTCGGCATCTCTCAATCTGCCCTGGAGATGTGCAAGAAAGGAGGGCTTGATATGCACTAGCACTATTCAAAGATGAACAGGATAGTAGCTGGTGAATTCTGGAGGAAGGGCTTTGTTGTTGGAGAGAAGGATCCAGCAAGGAGGAAGATCAAAGACCCTGATGCCATGGATAAGGCGTTAGGGGTACAGAGGCCATATGCCAGCCCCGAGCCTAGTCATGCTCAGAACCTTTTCACCGAATTCCTTAAGGGATATCTTCCTACTGACCCTCTCAACCCCTCCATAGAATTCTTCCCTCCGACCACACATGTAGATTCCTTAAGAAAGGATTTCAGTGGTTCAGGCCATGCTTAGATTATTCCATATCCCTTCTGTAGTGCTGTATTTTGTAACATGCCCTTCGGGCAATTTTGTAATACAAAACAGCAATTTTTGCTCATTAATAGAATATGCACTTTCATCTGATGTGAATCAGGCTGACAAGCCCCCCTTTTTTTGTCAATACTTTTTCTTTTTCTTGTAAGTGTGACTCAGGCTTATGAGCCTCTGTCATTTCACCCTTTGGGATTTCTTTTATCCCATTCCTCTGAAAGAGTGAGTCAGGCTTATGAGCCTCTGTCATATCATTACTTAGGAATTATTTTTTATCCCATTCCTCTGAAAGAGTGAGTCAGGCTTATGAGCCTCTGTCATCTCATTACTTAGGAATTATTTTTTATCCCATTCCTCTGAAAGAGTGAGTCAGGCTTATGAGCCTCTGTCATCTCATTACTTAGAAATTATTTTTTATCCCATTCCTCTGAAAGAGTGAGTCAGGCTTATGAGCCTCTGTCATCTCATTACTTAGGAATTATTTTTTATCCCATTCCTCTGAAAGAGTGAGTCAGGCTTATGAGTCTCTGTCATCTCATTACTTAGGAATTATTTTATGAATCTGGTTATTTGATTGTAAGAAGGATGACCATTTATTATTATAATCAGGAAATTACAAAGATAACAACATCTGACTGAGTCAGAATAGCAAATTTTGGAAATTCAAAACATATCAGTAAAGCTGGCACAAATGCCTTTGCTTCATTATTCTGAAAATAAAATAAATATCAAGGATAATACATCTTCAGTCGTGAGGCATTCTGAGAATTGGGTTCCATATTGCCGTCACTTTTCCTGAGGTGATAAGCCCCACGTCCTATGACCTCTGTGACTGTGTATGGACCATCCCAATTCTCCCCAGTTTTCCGATTAACCCGATCTTCTTCCTTAATACCATATCGCCCACCTGGAATTCTCGTCTTCTGACTTTCTTGTTGAAGGTATTCTTGACCCTTTGGTGGTAGGCTGCCAACCTAATGGCAACTTGATCACGTTTTTCTTCGAGCAGATCCAGTCCATCAACCAGTTGTTGGTCGTTCAGTTCCTCTTGATACAACACTGTTCTGGCTGTTGGAACTATTTGTTCTGTTGGAATGACAGCTTTTGTCCCATATGCCATTGAGAATGGTGTTTCTCCTGTAGGGACTCTTGATGTTGTTCTGTAAGACCAAAGTACCTCTGGAAGCTTGTTTGGCCAGACCCCTTTATGGTCTTCTAACTTCTTCTTTAGAGTATTCAATATGGTTCTGTTGGATCTTTCGGCTTGGCCATTTCCTTGAGGGTATGCGACCGATGATGTTCTCAACTGAATCCCATGCTCATTACAGAATTGCCTGGTCCATTGATTATCCAGATTTTTTCCGTTGTCAATTACTATCACCTTCGGTACTCCGAACCTGCAGATGATATTGGTCCATATGAATTTAATTACGTGCCTGTGGGTGATGGTGGAGTAGGATTCTGCCTCAACCCACTTTGTGAAATAATCAGTTGCTATCAGTGCTTGATTCACTGATCTGAGAGCCATGGGAAGTGGTCCAACTGCATCGATCCCCCATTGCGCAAATGGGTGCGAGCTGAAGATGGGATTAAGTAGTTCTGGAGGCGGATGAATGAAGTCCCCATGGAACTGACATTTTCTGCACCTTCTGACATAAGCTTCAGTATCTTGGGAAAGATAAGGCCAAAAATATCCTTGGCTTAGGACCTTATGGGCCAATGCTCGTCCTCCTGAGTGATTTCCGCATGATCCTTCGTGGATTTCCTCCATTATGGCTGATGCCTCCGAAGGAGTGAGGCACCGAAGGTACGGACCTCCAAAATATTTTCTGTAAAACTGGCCGTGTAGCAAGGCATATCTGTCTGACTTCATGCGAATTTTCTGAGCCTCCGCTTTATCATCAGGAAGTATGCCGTGTCTGAGGTATTCTGCTATGGGATCAATCCAGCTCGGCTCCCAAGGTATTGCGCACACAACATCTGATCGGTAAATGCTCGGGACATCAAGATAGTCAATCGGGGCGACTCTGGTCAGATCTTGATCATTGACTGAAGCCATGTTGGCCAACCGATCTGCATTTTCATTTTCTTCCCTGGGGATCTGGCTGAGAGTGTACTGCTCCAATCTGTCCAGCTCCATCTGAGCCAGCTTCTTATAGGGCTGCAGCTTTTCCCCTGCGTCGTATTCGCCTTGAACTTGTTTCACTACCAGTTGCGAGTCACTGAAAATACGGAGCCTTCTAATACAGAGGCTCTGAGCTAGTCGCAGTCCGGCTAGTAGTGCCTCGTATTCTGCTTCGTTATTGGTGGCAGAAAACTCCAAACGGACTGGTTGTTGGATGCGGGTCCCGTCGGGTGTTATAATTTCGAGCCCAATTCCCGAACCTGCTGAACCAACTGATCCGTCTACATAGAGCGTCCACTCGGGCTCATCTGAATCATGTAAGATTGATTCTGGCTCTGCTTCTAGAAGGAAATCGGATAAGGCTTGACCTTTTATGGTTGTTCGTGGCACATATGTAATGTCGAATGTCCCGAGCTCTAGCGCCCATCTGGTTATTCTTCCCGTCAGATCAGACTTGGACATGATGGCCCTTATAGGCATGGTAGTTGGTACTACGATTGGATGGGTTTCAAAATAATGCCTCAGTCGCCTTTTTGCATTGATTAGAGAAAGAACAACGCGCTCCGGCATTGTGTATCTGGTTTCTGCATATGACAGGGACTTACTGCTAAAAAAGATTGGCCTCTGGCACTTTTTATCATCCTTTACAAGTGTTGCGCTGGTTGAGACTGCTGATATGGCGAGGTACAGATGCAATGGTTCCCCTGGATTTGGTGAGGTTAGAATTGGTGGATTCTGGAGATACTGTTTCAATTTCAGGAGGGCCTCTGCCTGTTCCGGCCCCCATATGCTCCCTTTTCTGCCTCTAATTGCTTGAAAAAATGGTCTGTCAGTCGGGATACGAACCTGCTTAGTGCGGCTACCCTCCCTGTCAGAATCTGGACCTCTTTCTGCGTTTTTGGCTCTTCGCAGCTTATCAGAGCTTTGACTTACGATGGGCTGGCTTCAATTCCTGTTCGGTTGACGATATGCCCGAGGAATTGTCCGGATGAGACTCCGAACGAACACTTGGCTGGGTTGAGCTTCATCCCGTACTTTCGGAGTGCATCGAACACTTCTTCCAGGTGCTTGAAATGGTCGTCTTTCCTTCTGCTTTTTATCACCGTGTCATCTATGTAGGCTTCAACCGTTTTCCCCATCTGACTTTTGAATATCCTTCTGACAAGCCTTTGATAAGTGGCACCTGCATTTTTGAGTCCGAAAGGCATCACTCTGTAGCAGTACGTACCTTCCTCAGTAATGAAGGTTGTTTTCTCTTCATCAGCCTGATTCATCGGGATTTGGTTGTAGCCGAAGTATGCATCAAGAAAAGAGAGTCTTTCATATCCCGAGGTGGCATCTACCATCTGATCAATTTTCGGTAGGGGAAAGCAATCCTTTGGGCAAGCCTTGTTCAGGTTGGTGAAGTCCACGCAGACCCTCCATTTGTCGTTCTTCTTTCTGACTACCACCACGTTGGACAACCATGATGGATACTTTACTTCCCTTATGAATTCGGCTTCTAGTAGTTTTCCCACTTCCTCGGATATGATCTGGTTCCTTTCCACCCCGAATCTTCTGTGCTTATCTCTCACCGGTCTTACATCTGGATCAACATTGAGATTATGCTAAGCAACCGATGGATCTATGCCTAGCATATCAAGATGAGACCAGGCGAATACGTCCGAGTTTAGCTGAAGGAAGTGAATCAGCTTATCATTTTCTTCTTTCTCGAGGTATGAGCCGATAAATGTGACTTTGGAATGGTCTGTCCGACTGACCTTGACCTCTTCTAGGGGCTCCGTGGTTGCCTGAGTATCCTGACCCTCTGAGGAAGGGTCTGACTGTAATTGTTATTTCTCGTTGTACAGGGATTCTTCTGGTGCTTCCAATATTCGTTTGTTTTTTGGATTTAGATACTTCACGGATACTGAATAGCACTCCTTCGCTGCTACTTGGTCTCCTGGGATATTTGTCACGTCCACCCCATTTGGATCGAGGCACCTCATGACCTGATGGAGTGTTGAAGGAACACCTTGCAACCGATGGATCCATCCTCGCCCCATAAGTAGATTGTACGATGGTTTAACGTCCACCACGACAAAAGCTTCTTTCAGGGTTCGGCGTGCTGCTGATACTGACAAATGGACTACCCCTATCGGCTCAACGCGTCGTCCGTTGAAACCAGCCAGAGGTGTCTGAGCCGGGCACAGCTGTGATACATTGATTCCTATTTTGTCGAAGGCCCATTTTGTCATGATATTGGTGCTGCTTCCTGGATCAATCATCACACGTTTGATTAGACAATTAGCTACCAGAAGAGTGATTACCAGAGGATCTTCGTGGGGCGTCTGAATATTCTGCATATCGGCATTTGAGAACATGATTCTTTATTCTCCCTGGATGAGGATTGTTTGGCAAACTTCGCCGACTCGCCTGAGCTTGTGTGTTTTTCATATCTTTGACCTTCTGCTTCCTTCATCCTCTAATATTTCTTCACCCCCTTGGACTATATGGATGACCCTTACTGGTTGCCCTGTTGCGGAGTTATTCGGCTGTGTCCCGTGTGGTTTGTCCGGCCTCGGCTGATCCTTCATTATGTAGTCTGCAAGTTCACCTTTGGCGATCATTGCCTCGACCTGCCTTCGAAGATTCCTGCAATCATTCGTATGATGGCCATACTCACTGTGAAAGGCACAGTGTTTGGTCATGTCCCTCAACTCCATCGGTTGTCTGATTGGTGGAGGTGGTCTGAAAATCCCTTTGTTTTTGCATTCCTAGAAGAGCTTTCCAAGGCTGGTTTTGAGCGGAGTGGTTCTTTCTTCCGTTCGTTGACGTTTGTCTGGATTTCTGGACGATGGGATTTTCCGAGGCGGATCCGGTCGTTGAAGCCTCTGGTCCCTCATCTTTTCCTTGGATTTTGCTTCTACCGTTACAAGTGAGGCTCTTCTCCGTCTGACTGCTTCCTCTTCTTCTATTATGAGATACCCTTGTGCTCTGGAATTGAGCTCACCGATGTTGACAGGGGGCCGTTTTACTAATGAATAGTGGAATTTTGTGCCAGGGATGACCGCCATATGGAATGCTTCTACTGCTGACAACTAGTCGCAGTCATCAATAGAAGACATCTCTACGTTGAATCTGGATAAAAAATTCTTGAGGCTCTCTCCCCTTTCCTGGGTCATGGTAAATAGGCTTGATATCATTTTTTTATGCCTCCGATTGCTGAAATATTGACCGATAAAGCGCCTGCAGAGGTCATTCCAGCTACAAATGGACCCGGGGGATTGCTTCCTGAACCATAGAAGTGGTGCCTCTGTCAAACTTGTTGAAAAGACTTTACACAGAAGGGCTTGGTTCCTCCCATAAACAGTCATTTTGGTCTGCACCTGGTAGATATGATCGAGTGGATCCTTTGTACCATCATAGAGCGTAAAAACTAAGAGTACAAACTTCTTCGGGAATTCTGTTGCTTCAATTTCTTCTGTGAATGGAGACTGGGTCATATCTGTGGTTGCATGAATGGCCAGATCGTCAGGGGTCTGCATCCTTAAATCCTTCATCACATCTCTTTGAATTTTGGCAGCCATTTTGTGCAGGTCGTCCTGGGTCGGGGCATGCATTGCTGGTACTTCCCTTATTATGGGATGAGAGGATTCTTCTTCTTCCCTCGGCACTTTGTCCCTTTGAGTGATTGACACGTTCCGCTCTTGATGGGAGCTGGAGAGATCTGGCTCATCGTTCCTGACACCATCCGCCGGGCTGGAATTTTGGAAAGGGAAAGGGCTCTGAGCTACTCGATGGAGTAGCTCAGCATTCTGCTGCTCGAGGGTTGCGTTTCTCTGCTCCACAGCTTCCAACCGCCTCATGACTTCTTCGAATCTGGCTTCATTGTTCGCTGATCGAGTGGACACCATTTTTTTATAAAAAATGAAATTGCAAGTGGAAAATATTATCTTTCCCACAGACGGCGCCAAATGTAAGTAGAAAAAATATACTCACATCCAAAATCATGTTTTCTCCTCTATTAATGGTCATATTTATACATTTTTGTGCTCTTGGATCATGGTCTAAGTTCATGGGGTCATGACCCACTATCTTAATAACTACCCACTCCCTTTAGGTAGTGGGCTGTTACTCCATTTTTCAAGGGAATGGCCTAATGTGATGGTCTCACTTATACTTGGTGGGTTCAATATATGGGTCATTCACTATTTACATTTTACATGGACTCGACAAGTCTTGAGCCTAATAAATGGATCTGGGCCTATAATTTTCACTATTTACAGTAATCATGCACGAGTATGAAAATCACTTTTTGTTTCGATAGAGACCAAATAAAATTCATAATCCAAACTTACTATATTTTGATCAACTGTTCAAATCTGGTTATCTATAAAGTTGTAATTTATATACATATATATATATTGAATTATATAATGGATACAATTTTTTAGTATTGAATTTTGATGTACTTTCATTTCTTTTGTGACATCATGTTTTAATATTCAACAAAACTCATCATATGTTGTACATGTACCAACTCAAAACACACACACAAGTAATATAGACACAAGATGTATATATGGTTCAGCCAAAAATGGTGGCGTACGTCCACGGGAGAGAGTTTTCACTAGCTTTGAAGAAAAATGATGGAGAGGAGGAGATTACAATACTCAACTCTACTCAAAACCTCACCAACTTTCTGCCTACACTTCTCACTCTCTTGCTCAGTGTTTCTTCACTTGATTGATGATTTACAACACAAGAACACACTCATATTTATAGGTGTGGAGAAGAGTAGAAGACAAAAACAACTTGCGCAACATGAAGATGCAAATCTTGACATAGTTGTAGAGGATGCATGTGTAGGGCCGGCCCTGAGAGTGCCAAAAAAATTTGGGGCCTTAGGCAAGATTGTAGGCAAAAAAAATTTTGGGGCCCTTCATTTCACGCAATGCAAATTTCTCACGCGAAATGTTTTTTGGGCCACTTCACTTCACGCGATGCAAATTTTTTTTTAAATGTAAGTATTTTATAGATTCAAATTTCTAACGAATGGCAAAAGCACTACATAATTACTTGGTGTTTCTTTTGTATAAATTTCACATATTAAAGCATAGAAATATGAAGGGTATGAAATGAATGATTAGTACAAGATACTTTTGAAATAAAAATTGAATTTGAAGTTATTTGTAAATGCTTCTCAAAAGTAGGACTAATGTGTCCTGGTAAAAAAAATTAGAGAGCAAAAATACTACTCTAAAGGAACTTTCCCTATTGTAAGTATAATATTGGGTTCAATTCTAATTTATATTGGACTATAACTTAAAAACTCATATTTGGGTCTATTCTAATACAAAAGGAAAAAAAGTTACGCTTGTGTTCTTTTTTCAGTATTAATAAACTTACCGAAAAAAAAACTTAAAAAGTGATAATTGTGAGAAAAATATTAAAAAAATACATTAAATATACTAATATTTAAAAATTTGAAAATAGCCTCCATCTTGGTGTTGTCATGAAAAGTTGTTGTTGTACATGTGAGTGCGACAGTCGCGAAAGCTCAATTATAGCCGTGTGAAAAATTATTGTCGTTGAGCAAATGCGACAGTCGCAAGTGTAGTCGTTAAACGTTGTGCGAATGCAACAATAATTTTCTAGCCCTAATTAAAATAATGGTTTGATTTAAATTAGACTTTAGTTTGAAAAAATAGATATTTTATTTTTGAGTATACAGTAATAGTAAGTGAAATATAAAATTTTGGGGCCCCTACCTAGTGAAATTGGTTTTGAATTTATTATAAATTGGGCTGTTAAATAAAAATTTAAAAAAATATTAAGGTTAAGGCCCTAAATTGTGTAATTATATTAGGCTTTATTTTCAGTTAAACTGAAAACTGAATTAATTTTCTTAAGGGCAATAAAAATATTAAAATTTCTTAAATTAAAAATACCGGATTTTTTTTTTTTAGGCCCCCTTGAACCGGAGGCCCTAGGCGACCGCCTTGGTCGCCTATAGTCAGGGCCGACCCTGTCCATGTGGGTAGGCTGAAAATCTTCATGCGTGATCTATGAAGTGTGTCTTGACTTTGTTAAAGCTTGCATGTGGTCATTTGTTGAGCTGTAGAATAGGATGAAACCAGTGTATGGAACCTTCATCCTATTCTATACTTTTCTTATGCCAGGAACTGTCCACATTCAAGTTTGAAAAGCAAAGGCATTCGAAGAAGAGAAAATGCATTGTGTCAAACCTTGCAACAGATAGAAACAGAAATGAAAGAAGAGATAAAGGAAAGGTAAACGAAAATTCAAAATTTAAATTGAACTAGAGTATTTTATTTATTTACTTATTTATTTTCGCTTCAGCGCTATGCCTCTAGTAAATATGCACTTTAGTTAGTAGTTACGATTTACTGCATTATTCAGTTCATTCTGGTGAAAGATTTAGGGCCGGTTTGGTAGGCGGTCCGGTTTGATCTGGTCTTATTTGGTCCGGTCTGGTGTGGTCTTATCTGAGTGGTGTTCTGAAAGTCTGTTTGGTAAAGCTGTCTGGTCTTATGGTCTTATTCAAGCTATTTGGTCTTATGTTTGGAAAATAATATAAAAAATAAAAAACTAATATATAAAATTCAAAAAATATATTAAGTATGAAAAATATATAAAATTTGAAAAAATATAAAAAAATTCAAAATAATATAAGAAATTCAAAAATAATATATTTTTCAAATTTTATAAATTATTTCGATTTTTTATATTATTTTTTATTTTTTATATGATTTTCAATTTTTTTATATTTTCTCAAATATATATATATCTAATTTTGTATATTATTTTTGAATTTTATATTTTTTTCAAATTTTATACATTATTTCAAATTTTTTATATTATTTTTCAAAACTTATATATTATTTTTTAAATTATATATATATATTTAAAAATTTATATATTTTTCGAATTTAATACATTATTTTAAAAAAATTATATTATTTTTCAAATTTTATATATTATTTTTGAATTTTATACATTATTTTTTATTTTTTCTATTATTTTGGAAATTTTTTATTTTCCCAAATTTTAAATATATTTTTTGCATTTTATATATTAATTTTGAATTTTATATATATATTTCAAATTTTATACATTATTTCAAATTTTTTATATTATTTTTTTAATTTTATATATTATTTTCAAATTATATATATATTTTAATTTTATACATATTTTTCAAATTTTATGGTCCCATGTCTTAAGACAATTGTATATAAGACCACTTGAGACCATCATTTTTTGTTGTCTCAAATTATCTCTTTTGGTCCCAAGTGGTCCTTGTTTTTTTGGAATCGTGTTACCAAATAGTGTCCAGTCCCAAAAAACTATTATGAGACCGGATTCGCGAATCAAACAGCCTTACTATGTTTTCATGAAATACGGATGAGAGGTTATATAGTCTTTATAGTAATTAATATATACTATGCCCCTATTCCCTATGTCCACTGAATCAGCCCTTTGAAAATGCCATAACATGATAAATAAGGACCGCCTCCTTCCTTTTTTTTTTTTAAAGTGCGCCTCCATTGCTTGCAACCTTAGTTACTATAACAATCCCATTGGTCCTCACGGGCATCTAATGCTAAAATTGTGTCAAGGGGGAGAAAAAGAGAAATTGAAATTGACCCTAATAATAATAAGGGTAAAGTGCAAAAAAACTTTCATTAATTATTATTTTGGTGTAATAAACCGCATTCAATTTGTAAAAGACATATTTATCCCTAAATTAAATTAAAAATCATAAATTATATATATAATTCAAAAAATATATATAAAATTTGAAATATATATATTAAAATTTAAAAAAGTATATAAATAATATATAAAATTAGAAGCAAATATATAAAATTCGAAAAATATATATATAAAATTCAAAAATATATAAATTTGAAATATATATATTTCAAAATATATATATAAAATTCGAAATATATATATATAAATTTCAAAATATATATATATATATATATATATATATTTCGAAAAACAAAATTCAAAAAATTATATAAATTTTGAAAAAATATATGTATTGATAAAATGTCATATCTTTTCTAATGAATTGAATCAAACTACTTCCCACCAATATCAATTAGTAGTCTTCTTTTATAGATTATTTTTCAAAATATATATATATATATGTTTCCGATTTTTTTTTTCAAAATTTATATATTTGTTTCAATATTTATATATTTCTTTGAATTTTATATATATTTTTTGAATTTTATGTTTCAAATTTTATATATTGTTTTCGAAAATTATATTTTTTTTCGAAGTTTATATATATTTTTTGAAGTTTATATATTTTTTGAATTTTATATATTTTTTAATTATATATATATTTTATTTTTGTAAGGGAAAAATTGTATTTTTGTATTGAAAAATCTTGTGGAGGGGATACATTGCCCTAAAATTGATAGTTGAAAGTGTTTTTTGCACTTTACCCTAATAATAATTCAGGTTATAAAGTTCTTATTATATTATAAAAAAACATTTTCTTTCAAATAAGTTTGGGGGAGGGGTTATTTTGGGAAAACAAAACATATATATATATATATATATATATATATATATATATATCTTTATACATAAAGTAAAAAGAAAAATCAAATCAACAAAAATATTTTAGTCAGCTCGATTGATCAATCGGGGGTATGGCCGATCATCGAAGCTTTGGCCCAATCGATCGGAATTTTATTTTTGAAAAACAACTATCCAGTTCAAAGTACAAATTTCAGCCATATTTTTATAAATATATTCTATAAAAGGCACGAAATGTTAGGATTCCACAAACTAGGATACGGTTCTACTTTACTATTTCTGGTTTGTTGGAGTTGAGGAAAACTTGGGCTTGACGAGAAAGATGAGAGATTTATGGGCCGTTTGGTTTTTGGTCTGGTCTGGTTTTGTCTGGCTATATTGGTTTTGTTTGATCTTGTGTGGTTTTGTAAAAAGTAGTGGCCAGCGGGGCCCACTATAAATTATATATATATATATATAAAAAGAGAGAGTAAAGAATAGTGGTCCCATGAATTATATATATATAGAAGGGTAATTTGCACTAACACCCCCTAAGGTTTGGTTTTGCTTGCCATGACACCCCAAATGACCAAAATACCCTTCATAAAATTCAAAAATATTAAGAATAATGTGAAATGACCTTTATGCCCCAACCCCAAATATATAAAATTTTGGAAAACATATATATATATTCGAAAAAATATATAAAATTCAAAAAACAAGTATAAAATTCGAAAACAAATATTTAAATTTTGAAAAAAATATATAAAATTAGAATAAAATATATAAATTTCAAAAAATATATAAAATTAGAATAAAATATATAAATTTCAAAAAATATATATAAAATAAAAAATATATATAAAATTCGAAAATATATATATATATTTCAAAAAATATATATATAATTCAAAATATATATATATTCAAAAACAAAATTCAACACATTATATAATTTCGAAAAACATATATAATTCGAAAATATATATATAAAATTTGAAATATATATAAATTCGAATATATATATTTCAAAAAAAAATCAAAATATATATATTTTCTAAAACAAAATTAAAAAAATTATATAATTTTGAAAAACATATATAAATTTCAAAAAATATATAAAATTTGAAATATATATATAATTCGAATATATATATATATAATTTGAAAAATATATAAATTCGAAAATATACATATTTTTTGAAATGATTATATGTTTTTCGAAATTATATAATTTTTTGAATTTTGTTTTTGAAAAAATATATATTTTGAATTTTTTTTTTGAAATATATATATATTCGAATTTATATATATTTCAAATTATATATATATATTTTCAAAATATATATATATTTCGAATTTATATGTTTTTGAAAATATATATAGATGTAAACCTCAGGGGGTGTTAGTGCAAATTATCCTATATAAAAAGAGAGAGTAAAGAATAGTGGTCAGCGGGGTCCACCATGAATTATATATATATATGTGTAGAAAGCGAGAGAGAAAAAAGATGATGTATAGTGGAATGCAGGGCCTACCTAAAAAAAACAATTGGTCTTAAATTGTAAAAACCAAAGTCCATTTGATCTTTAAAAAAAACAAAAACAAGACAAGACTAAACTAAACTAAAAATCAAAGAAGCATATCATTGAACTAATCACTCATAGGTCAAATTCACTTGAATATATTTATAAATCTCTTCAAGGTTTTTTCTAATATGTTTTTTTGCAACTAACTAAATTTTGTGAAATATATGTCCAAATTGACTTGTAAAGTCTTGCTTATACCATGAAATTATAAAATCTTCATTTATTACAACATTTATGCTCTTTCAATTGTTTTAGATGCACTATCATGAGTTTTAGTTGAGGGAGACCACCACATACCACTATCAAGTCAGAGCATATATCGGTCGACTCAGGAGTTTTATTTTAAGTTGACTGACTCTAATCTAATTGTTTCAAAATTTTGAGTCAGATTAAAAAGAAATTGAAAGGTTGTGGATAAAAAAAAAATTATAGAGAAATCTGCTTAAGGGGGTGAAATTACAATAAAAACTGAAATTGAAATGAGAGAGAAAAATCAAGTTGGTAGTGCACATTTGGTTACTAGAAAAATTTACTTATTGAAAAAAAAATATTTTGTGAGTTTGAAAAAATTATTGGAACACTATATTGTTTTCTATATAAAACATAAAAAGGAATTTGTGTTAGATGAATAATCTCTATACCCATTAGTGGTGTCCATTTTAGGAAAAGATTATTAAAAAAATGGATTATTAAAAATAAGAATATAATGATTATATTCGTATCTAAAATGTTTATAGTTAAAATAAGGTTAGATTTTTTCTTTTTGTAAAATTAATTACGGGTTTAAACATAGAAGAAAAGGTTAATAATTATAAATTTGTAGTAAGGATGACCGGATTTTAATCACCAGTGTGTTTTATATATGTTGTGTTATTGTTTTGAGACAGTATTATGCAGAATGTATTTTATCTAAATTATTCATAACATATTCATGTTCTTGCTAATTTATTAAATAAATTAATATATAATTTTATTTTTAGAGAAACAGTAAATGACAACCGTTACCAGAACTTGTCATGCAAAAGTAACCTATTATATTGTTCATGCATAATCTACCTATTAATTTTTTTAATATCTTTGCCTCTTTAATCACTCTTAAGCATATCTTTTATCAAAAATATTTATTTCAAAGAATCAGATATATAGTGATATGTAGGAAAATGAGGATAGAGGTTTCTTTTCTATTTTTTCATTTGATATATTGGAACAAATTAAACAAAAATGTAGATGGATGATAATTTCTCAAATATTTTATCTCCTATTCATATAATTTCTTCATCTTCAAGAAAACACTAGTTGTTAATGAAATAGCGGAACGGACGTTTAACTAATTCTCCATATAAGCATGTTATTTTGTAAATTTTATTGATTCGCCTCAAAAAAAATACTCGTGCTAATCTAATGACTCAATGTTAACACAATTTCAGTTAATATTTATATTTTATTCAAATGTGATCTTATTTTTAGTTCGATTATTCACAAATTCATGTGAATTTGCCCGGTTATCTACTCTTATTAAAACATAATTCTAAAATGCATTTCTAACCTCATTCTTTTTTCATTTATCCCCTCATTCATTATTTTCTCAATGTATTGACAATAAAATTCATTTAAAGTCTACAAATTTGAAGAAGGGTATCTTATGCCCATGACCTATGTTTCATGCATGAATTAGCCTTAACAAATGTACGGTGTAGCCATTCACTTATCAAAAATGACAATGCACGAATAGTTTTGGTAGAGACTAACAAAATTGATTACCCCATACTTATTATATTTATTGTATTTGATCAACTTTTTTTTTTTGGTGAATATATTTGATCACCTTTTTACATCTTGTTATATGCAAATTTGTAATTTTTTACAAAAATTGTAATTTTTATATATGTTAAAACAGTAAATGTAGAAGATATTAGTGTTGATGTTGGATAGAGAGTTTCTTATCCATTTTCTTCAATAATTTGAGATATTGGAACAAATTAAAAATGATTAGGTTATATTCCGATTACATTCACCACAAATGGGTTTCGATGAGGGAATTTGGAAAAAAGGTGGTCGAAATCGAAATAGCTAACATACCCGTATAATTGGCAAGAATAGATTTTGGCAAATAGTGATGATAATAGTGTCCCATTGAGATAAATTAATTGATAATATTAATTAGAATAGAGCATGAATGAAATTTTCTGGATTCTCCATAAATAAAAAAATAATACATGTGACCATCAATACAATTTCAGCCAATGATTTAACATATATATATATATATATAATATAGGTTGTAACTATATTAGCATGTTGTGGAGTCCATATTTCATATCTTTTAGTCAAATCTCATCTTAGTCATTATTTTAGTTCCATTACTTCTAAGTTTATGTGATTTGTCCGACCATCTACTGATCTACTTTAAAATAGTGATCCTAAAATGCATTTCTAATATTTTTTCCTATTGCTTAAAGGGTTATTCAATATACAATAGAATTCCTTTAGAATTTACATATTCGTGACCTATGTTTCATGTATGAAACTATGAATTAGCCATCGCAAATGTACCAATTCGCTTGTCAAAAATGACAATACCAAATTTAACAACCCATACTTATTACTCTCTTCGTCCCAGAATAAGTGTTCACTCTTTTTCTTTTAGGGGTTTCAAATTAAGGCCCTGTTTGGATTGACTTTTTAAATATTATTTTTGATTTTTTGGAAGAAAAAACTGTTTTGAACGGTATTTGACAAAAAAATTATAAGAGTTTCTGGATCTTGCAAGAGCGTTTTAAAGAAGCTAGGGGTATCAGCTTATCAAAACAACTTTTGCTTCTCTTTTTCTTTTATGTACAGTCATAAGCAGAAACTATTCCAAACAAGGCCTAAGTGTCCACTTTGAAAAGTCAAAATACTTTATTTGGTCAATTTACCAATTTAACCTTCAAGCATTAAAATTAGGGTAAAGTGTAACAAATCCCCCTCAACTATTGTCTAATTTGCATAAAAACCCCTTGAACTATAATTTGTGCAACTAATCCCTAAACTATCACCTTTTGTTGCAAATTGCCCCATTATCTTCAAAAAATTTGCTATTAATTTAATGGCAAGTCCCTATTCAAAGTTGCATAAATTTACATATAAATTTAACTAATTAGACAATGCATTTAAACTTTTAAAATAAAAATTAAGTATAAATTTTAAAAAATGGTTAAGTAAATACAAAACACTATATATATATATATAATATGATAAAAAAAAGTATTTTTTTTATTCAAATTATTGGTCAATTCTTTTTAATATGTTTTATTTTATGAAAAGAGATTTTTTATTTTAGCCTAAAAAAGTTTAAACTTAGGATGACAAGTTTTATTACTTAATTCAAAGTCGATTTTAGTAACATGTTAATTATTTTTAAAAATATAGTTACAATTTATAACTCTATTTGAATTTCATTAAAGGATATATTTACTCAAATACAATTAGGTTGAATGGTTAAATAATATTACAAATGAGAGAAAGATTGTTAATATAATTCAAGAATGAGAAATTTAACAAGAAAGGTAATGTAGTCTTTTTGAATAAAATTGGGGCTAGTTGCAACAATTTGATAATTCAAGGGGGTTATTTTTAGTTAGGGGGTTTGTTGCAAATCATGTACACTATAAACCATCACATCACTATGATGGTACCGTGGGTAAAATTGGTACTTCATTCACTAACACTACAATAAAAATCATCCTCTTAAAAAGTTGGATTCTCCAAAAGAAACTTCATTTCTAATTATTATTTATTTATTTTATTATTATTATTATTATTATTATTATTATTTAATTTATTTTGTTTATTATTTATTATCTATATTATTGTTTATTCATTTATTTTTATTTAATTTATAAATACATTTATTTTATTATTTATTTATATTTAATTTATAAATATAGTTCATTAATTTATTTATTATGTTATTATTTATAAATATTATTTTAATTTATTCATGCTTGTATAGGCCCAAAATATTGCTTCCACTAACTCATTGCCCATTGCTCCAGTAATGAAAGTCTCAAATTTTGGACTTTCAAATTTGGTCATTTTGAAAGTTTTGTTTTGACACGGTTGAAAGCAAAACACATATCACCAAACACACTTTGGTCTCAAAATTGTGAACAAAAACAAAAAAACAGAAGCAGAAGTTCATCCTAAACAGACACGGGCCTGTTTGGGTACTGATTTTTTGGCTTGGTTTTGGTTTTGGGCTTTGATTTGAAGACCAAACCATGTTTGGTTACTGGTTTTGGGGTTTTTTAAAACCAACCATTAAAACCTTTGGGTTTGGCCTACCAATTTTGACTTTTTTTTTTCTTTCTCTATATATATATATGGCCGAAAATTTTGACTTCTCTCCCTCTCTCTCTCTCTCTCTATATATATATATATGGGTTAACAACCGTAATTGTTGATTTTTTAGGGGTTTTTTATATATTTTTAATACATATTAGTATATATATAATAATATTTGGACCAAGACCAATTCTTTACCAAACATGATTTTAAATTTAGGATAAAATCACACAAGACTAGACAAGACCACCAAAACCAAAATCACAAGACCAGACCACCCAAACTCGCGAACCAAACAGGCCCTTAGGCAATAACCCTTGAACCCAAATCCAAAAGGTCACTTTTTTTTATAATGAAACATGTCTGTTTATTTAAACAAACAGGCACCCATATATAGTAACTTACTTTTATAAATAGTACAAATATAGATATTTTGTTTGCATAATCTAAGTATTATTTTATTTAGGATAAATCTCACTTATATTTTCTTAGATTTATCTATATTCCACTTTGACCCCTCTATTATAGAATATTCCACTTAGAACCCCTCAAATTTGGTTCATTCTACCGATTTTCCTGTTCAGTTAGTGCACCGTTAGCAGACAGACGGAATCTGATGAGGTTAGTATTAAAAAGGGTTATTTACAGTGACATCTCCTAAGGTTTGCCTAAATTATAACTAGATGCAATTTTTGCATTTTACAAACGATTAACCCCCTGAGGATTCAAAAAGTTGACAAAGAACCCCCTAGGCCCATGAATTGTCATTTTTGCCCTTGATAAATTACTCAATCAGTTGATAATATATTTTATCTTTGAGACGACTGTAATGTCATTCTACTTACATTTGATAGTGACTATAAAACCAAATTTTATTTTAGACACTTTTTGTATAAATAAATTTTATTAATAAACTAAATTCATATATCTATATATATATGTATCTATATATATATATATATTATTAAGTTAAAACTAACTCAAAAAAATTAAAATTTAATTATGCATGTTGCACTATACTATTAATAATGCTAAGTGTTAAGTGTCTATTTAAATCTCGAAGCACTTTGCATGCTAGACTAACTTTAATTAATAATATTTTTCTTTTATATAATTAATTTTTTTTTTTTACTATTTTAATTTTTATAGTGAGTGCATGTTTATTAAACGACCTAAAATAAATAGTAAATGCTACTAATGTGTATATTTGCATACATCTATAAAAAAATATAACTTTTTATTATTTTGGTTTTGTGAATATGACTCAGGAAATTATTTTGAAATAGACTTAATAGTTTTTTTTTTTACTTTTTTAATTTTATAGTAAGTACATGCTTATTAAACGACCCAAAAAAAATAGTAAGTGCGACTAATGTGCATAAATGCATACATCTATAAAAAAATATAACTTTTTATTATTTTATTTTTGGATAATACATTATACTAATAGTTTTTTTTACTATTTTAATTTTTATAGTAAGTGCATGTTTATTAAACGACTGGGAAAAAAATATTAGTTAGATAAAAAAAATATTATTGATTAAAGTTGGCCTAGCATGCTAAGTGCTTCGAGATTTAACTAGACACTTAACACACAACATTATTAATAGTATAGTGTAACATGCACATTTAGATTTTAATTTATTTGAGTTAGTTTTAATTTTATAATAATATATATACATATATGTATATAAATTTATGAATTTAGTTTACAAATAAAATTTCTCTCTTCAAAAAAGTGTTTAAAATAAAAAAAATTGGTTTTTACAATCACTGTGAAATGTAAGTAGAAGGGTATTATAGTCATCTCAAAGATAAAATATGTTATCAGCTAATTGAGTAATTTATACAGGGCAAAAATGGCAATTCATGGGCCTAGGGGGTTCTTTGTCAACTTTTTTGAAACCTCAGGGGGCTAATCGTTTGCAAAATGCAAACGTCGTATCTAGCTATAATTTAAACAAACCTCAGGGGGTGTCACTGTAAATAATCCTGTTAAAAAAGTTCATAAATGATCTATTTTGCCCCATATCCCAACCAATCATGAAATGACTTATTTAACCCTATGAACATTTAAAATTTTGTATTTTATTAATTCAGCAAGAATCAAGAACATTGTGAATAAAAAGGGGAATGGTGATTATATATTGGGTAATTTTCATAAAAACTCTTGTAATTTCATGATTTAATTAAGAAAACTCATATAGTTTCAAAAGTCCCTTGATTTGTATTCCGGTTACAATTACTCCCTTATTCCAAAAAAGATTTAATTTTCCGGTCATGTGGCTTGTGAATTCCTTATTCTGCCCTGAATCACCTTATTTAATAAAAATCCTATGTAGTTTCGAATATATATATATAATATATATATATATATATATATATATATATATATATATTTGGAAAAAACATACTCCATCCATCCCAATTTAAGTGTCCACATTCACTATTCAACCCATTCCAAAATAAGAAAAGTCAATGCCACTTATTTTGTCAATTTACCAATTTACCCTTCAATAATTCAAATTATAAAATATTTAAACTACAAACATCACATCACTTGGTGGAACCAATGATAAAATTGATTTTTCTTTCACTATCACACCAATAAAAGTCATCATCTCAAAACGTTAGATTCCCCAAAATGGACATATAATTTGAGACAGAAAGGAGTATATATTTCAGGAAAAATATATATTTAGGAAAAAAATACATATTTATGAGAAATATTTTTTTTTCCAAAAACTAAATATTTTTTATTCCAATATATATTTTTTATGAAATATTTTTTTTTTCCAAAATGTATATTTTCAAAAGATATATATATTTCCTATATATATATATTTTCGGAAATATATATATATTTTCGGAAATATATATATATTTTCGGAAATATATATATATTTCTCAAAAATATTTATTTTTTTCAAAAAATATATATATATTTGGAAATATATATATATATTCGAATATATATACTTTTTTGGAAATATATATATATTCGGAGATTTATATATTTTAAAAATATATATATTTCGGGAAAAAAATATTTCTCATAAATATGTATTTTTTTCTGAAATATATATTTTTTCAAAAATATATATTTCCCCCCAAAAACAAAAAAAAATATTTATTTCGAAAAATATATATTTCGGAAAAAACATGTATTTCATAAAATATATATATAGTTCTAAAAAATATATATATTTCTCATAAATAGGTATTTTTTTCTGAAATATATATTTTTTACAATATATATATATATATATATATATATATATATATATATTTCGAAACTACAAGGGATTTTATGAAATAAGATGATTCATGGACAAAATAGGAAATTCACAAGCCACGTTGGATCTTTTTTGGAGTAAGGGTGTACTTGTAACCAGAATGCAAATCATGGGAATTTTTGGAACTGTAGGGGATTTCTTGATTAAATCATGAAACTACATGCAGTTTTACGAAAATTACCCTTATATATACAAATACATATATATACATCTATAATTCATTTTATGTTCTGATGAATATGAACATAAATGATCCTAATATGTATGTGTGAAGAAAGAGGGGTATTCCTAATCTGTAAACAAACTCATATATATATATACACATCTATATATCTTTACATACAAACCCATATATATACATCTATAAATTTATGGGTATCTATATATGAATTAATTTGTAGGAACATAATCTAATAAGCTTATTGAATCAGCTTTGTTTGAAGAACAAAAAAACAAACATCACAGAGACAATTTTATTTTTGTTTGGGATGAGAGATGGTGACGGCTTTGTTTGGGATGTGTTGTTGATATTATAAGATTTGTAGTGGGAAACATAAATTAGTGGAAAGTTTAGTGCATTTGTAATTCCTTAATTAGTGGTAGTGGGTTCCTTAATTTATGCATTTTTTTTGTATATATATATAGGTGTTTCTCCATGAAATGAGATACACAGAAAATTCTCTTCTTCTTCTTTTCTTTCTCATTCTAATATTTCTTTTTATCTAACAACATGGTATCAGAGCAGTCCATTGATCTTTGTGCTTCTTTATAAGCCTATCTAGAAGAAAAGTCTATCTCTCATTTTTTTCTGCCCTTTACAAACACCTTGCCAAATTTTCTTTTCTTTTAGCTCTATTTTCTACTACCACTGTCTAGAGCATCTCTGTTTTCTACTACCACTGCGAGCTCTGTTTTCTACTACCACTGTCTACTGCCAAATTTTCTTTTCTTTCAGCTCTGTTTTTTACCAACTTGTTGTTGTCATCTCTAATCTTGATGTTACCAACTCCAATTCTACTACTACTTGTTACTGCCATATTTTTCTTTTATTTCCCTTGTCTCTATAATTTAATCTCTTGCTTCTGCCAGCCCCAATCCTGCTACTACTTGCTATTGCCATATATATATATATATATATATATATATATATATATATATATATATATTTGGATTATTCCCACCGACACCCCCTCAAAGAGACCTTAATCCCACACGGACCCCCTTGATATTGAGTATTTCCATACGGACCCCCTCTAAATTGAATTTTTTTCCCACACGGACCCCTTCTGTGTCCACTCCGTTAGATTGGTCAGTTAATTAGTGATGTCAGCCACTATTCACCCCATAAATAGTCTATTTTGCCCTCAAATAATATAAAATGACTTATATGCCCTTAACTTAATATTGTGAAATTAATTTGATACCCTTTACCTTATAAATTTAGAAAGCTTCTTATATTCTCCCTCTTTATACTAAATTTTGATTCATTTATTTAGGCTTTCTTGTATACATTATCACATTAAAATAACATCAAATTGCAATAGATCAAAATAACACTCAAAATCAAAAAAAAAAAAATTTAGAAAATGATATATATTTTTCTCAAAAAAATTATTTTTCGAAAAAATCATAATTTGAAACATAATATATATTTTTCCCAAAAAAATATTTTTAGAAAAAATATTTTTTTGAAAACAATTCGGAAAATATATATTTTTAACGATATATATATATATATATATATATATATATGAAATATATATATATATTCCAAAATATATATTATTTTCGAAAAATATTTTTTCCAAAATATATACTGTATATATATATACAGTATACGCACACCACCGAGTCACCCCTCTCTCTGTCTCTCCCCCTTACTCTGTTTCTCTCTCTACCTTGTTTTTTTCTCTCTAAATCGTCGGAGCCGATGAACCCAAAACCCACCAGCCTGACCTTTGTCTTCTTCCAATTCCTCAAAATCCCATCTCCGTGACAGCTAGGGCTGTAAACGAGCCGAGCCGAGCCGAGTAGTGACTTGTTCGAGTTCGGCTCGACTAGTTTGGAAAAGTGTTCGAGCTCGGGCTCGAGCTCACATGTTGTTGTTCGAGCTCGGCTCGAACCTAAAATAGCAAACTCAAGCTCGGCTCGTGAGCTTGTTATCGAGCTCGAGCTTGTTATTAAGCTCGGCTTGTGAGCTTGTTATCGAGCTCGAGCTTGTTATTAAGCTTGGCTCGTTTGCATGCTATTGTTATATCATTATTTCTTTCTAATTTTTTTCTTCTTAATAATAATAATAATAAATATATAAAAAGTAAACCATTCAGGAAATAAAAATAAAGAGAAAGAGAGATTGATGCCTTCAAGTGCATTACATTATTTACATACAAAACTAGCATCACCAGCAACACCACACCATCACCATTCGTTGAGCATTGAGGCTGGAGGACATCAATCAAACAACATGACCCATCCAGAAACAAAGTCTCATACCAACAATACATTGAAATTGAATATGAGGGACACTAAGTAGCACCAGACCAGAAACAAAGCAACAAACCAGCAACACAAGACAACACCATCACCTTAACAAACCATCTCAGTCATGCCATCAAACACTGAATCAGGAAGGCTCCAAGCCAAAAGGTCAGTTCTCTGGATTTGAAGCAGCCTTCGAATTTGATTGAAACCAACCTCTTTGAGAAAAATCAGAGATATTGTCCTTGGGTACATAGAAATAGAATTTTTTTCAATATGAATGATTAAATGGGCATGTCTTACTCCTCTTCTGCTCTAATTTGATCATATGGTAATCATAAACATCATCAGCATTCACCTATAAAAAAATCGGATAAATTTTAATCGACTAGAGAGAATGTGTTCATGTAATTAAGTGCGATAGTGTGTGTATATATATAAAAGTCTTACCCATATTCAGCTTAAGAGCACCAGCCTTCCAAACTGGATAAATCAGAGAAATTGAAATTCAGTAGTTGGAAACAGATTAAGTGCTAGAGTCTATTCTTCTTCTTCAACTTTAATATAAGTTCATCAAAAGTAGCATCGGCATGTCCGGAAAAAACCAGAGAAATTGTAATGCGCTTCAATTAACAAAACATAGAATCGAACTAGAAAAAAAAGTAACCATGTATGTATGTCACATGTCCACTCTCTTTCAAGCTCCTTCAACCTCTGCCTCTTCTAGTTCCTCCGAATCTCAACCAACTTCTTCTTCTCGTATTCTGACACTCCTTATAGATACAGAGTGTATATAAGTAAAAATAAATAAATATATAGATTATATATGAGCCCATCCCTACCCTAGAGGTATTGAAAAATTAGATAAAATCAGAATATATATGTATATATAGAGAGAGGTACCTGTAGGAAGGTCGGATGAGAAATAGTTGCTAGAAGAAAAAGATATGTTCTGCCTCTTTCTAGCATATTATCTGAACCATAACTAACACCTTATATCTGATAATATTTCCAAAAGGTTCCTGGATAGGAGGCAGATCACCAAAGCATTCTCTTGCAGAAACATCAAAATCGGCAAAAAAAAAGTCTTTAACCTGCATATTAAAATTAATATCAAGCATAACTCAATATAATATCAAAAATAAGTATTAATTATGGTTCAGATAATATGCCTTCGACACGGGAAGACTAGTCTCGAACATTCTCTTGCAAAAACATCAAAATGGGCCAAAAAAAGTCTTCAACCTACACATTAAAAATTAATATGAAGCATAACTCTATATAATACCAAGAAGAAGTGTTAATTATGGTTCAGATAATATGCCTTCAACATTGAAGACCTGTCTCGAACATTCTCTTGCAAAAACATCAAAAGCGGCAAAAAAAAATCTTCAACCTACACATTAAAAATTATTATCAAGGATAACTCTATATAATATCAAGAAGAAGAATGTGTATGAAAATAAAGTACTTAACATATGTTATTTGGGAACTGGTATCTCAATTTCCTTCATGGTAATTTTATTCTGCATATAAATGATTATAAAAGTTAAATGAGCTCAAATGGAAACTACTCATACAAATAGAACTTATACATTCAACGAGAATCTGAATCACATGAGTTAAAATATAGATCAAATTTTAAAAGCTTAAGATAGACACATACTTTTGGTGTTTTCTTGATTCCATGAAGTACACGGATCCAGTCTCCCCCACAAATGAGAGCTTCTACAGTTTTTGTCGACAATGAAGAACGATAAGAATCAATCACTCTACCTCCAGTAATGAAGGCAGCCTCAGAAGCTACTGTTGTAATGGTAATGGACAATATATCACTTGCCCTCTTTGACAATACCCGAAACTTGAGATTGTTAGCCTTCCACCAATTTAAAGCATCAAAGGGACCATTAGAATCATCACTGCAAATGAAAACCCCCTCTTCAAGATAAACATCCAAATCTGATTTTATAGGTTGATCATTTTCAGTTTCTCGAACAAACATGTCATATTCAGATTGACCCCTTGATTTACCTCTTCGTTTTGAGCCACCAACCCCAAGATTGCCACTAAAATTACTCACTTGACCTTCCAAAGAGTCGCCTTGATTCGAGCTGCTTGAAGAATAATTTATCACATAGTCATTGTACATTTCATACAAAGCTTGTCAAATGGACTCAACGTGCTTGCTAGCTTCAACAGCTTTGTAAATCTTTGGAAAACAAAAGTTGACCAATCTCAACTTATATCTTGGATCAAGGATAGCAGCAATCGCCATTAAAAAATTACACTCACCCCAATATTTATCAAACTTGTCTTTCATTTTTCTAGCCATTGCCCTTAAATAGATACTTTCATGATTAACATATGCATTCAACTCCCGCTTTATCCTGGAAACTTCAGTGAGGAACAAGTTTGATGTTGGATAATCACTTCCAGAGATGATATTTGTGACCTCTTCAAATAATTCTAAAAACTTACATACGTTTTCTGCTCTTTCCCAATCATCCGCAGTCGGCAACCACTGATAACTTGGATCCCTATCTTGATACCTTGGAAACACTTCCTTAAATTGTAATGCTGTACGTAGCATCTTATATGTAGAATTCCAATGGGTTGAAACATCTAAAATCAGTTTTCTTCCAGGTAGTTGCAACTGTTTAACAATTTCTCCAAACTTAATAAGTCGTGCTTCTGATGCTCTTAAATATCTCATACTTTCCCAAACATTCTCGATCACTTTGGAAATTTCATTTATCCCATCTTGCACCATTAAATTTATAATGTGCGCGCAACATCGTACATGAAATACTCTTCCACGTAAAAGAAGTTTATGTCTCCTTGCAAAATTATCTTTCAAATTCCTCACGGCAGCATCATTACAACTTGCATTGTCCAATGTTATAGTGGACACTTTGTTTTCTATTCCCCAATCAATTAAACACCGGTAGATAGCATCTGAAATAATAAGGCCAGTGTGTGGAAGGGGGACGTCAAAGAAATTCAATATCCGTTTATGCAATTTCCAATCCGAATCTATGAAGTGACATGTGAGGCACATATATCCAATGTATTGTCCAGATCTCCAACAGTCTCCAGTAAGTCCAACTCTCCCAATATTATTTAGTATCCCCTTCAATTTCTTCTTTTCAATCTCATATGTTGTCATACAATCAGTTTTGGCCGTAACACGTGATATCTTTTGGTAATGAGGAGTGGTTGTTTCCATAAAACTATTGAACAATTCATGCTCCATCATGTTGAATGGATACTCATGCACTAAAATCATATGTGATGCAACTTCCCTCACTTTTGCATGGTCATACTTGAAACTTGCAACACTAAGCTCACCCTTCAACCCATATGATAGGACTTTTTGCTTCTTATCCGATAATTGACGACGTTGACAACTTTCCAAATGTCTCCGATATTGAGTTGTGGTACCTTTAGGGCTATTGTTAAGTCTTTTTTTACAATACATACATTCGACCTTCTTAGAACCATCTGGAAGAATTATTTCTTCAAATTCATTCCAGACAACAAAAGTTCTCTTCCTTTTTTTTTCTCAAATGCTTGGTCTTGGTTATCACCTTCCTCACCTTCAACTTCAATAACCTTATTTTTTCCAGCGACTTCGTCCATTTTTAATATTAACGTAGATGAGCTATGATCTGATCCAAACTCCTCACTTGTCATATCTGCAAAGTTACACCAATTTTATATAAATCCTTTATGTATCCAATCCTATAGGCTATTGTATATCCATTAACTAAATTGTTTAAAAAAACTACAACTATGAAAAAACCAACATTTGAACTGAACAATCGATCAATTTCTTGTTACTGTAATCAAAACAAAATAAAACGCAAGACAACTTATACCAAAATTTATAAACATAGATACCAGTACAAGTACCAAAACAAGGTGTCAACAATCCATAAAAAAATCATAGGAATAAAATAAAGATATTTTCCAAAACCCAAAATAAAAGAATATAAAAAGCAGAGATCGCAACTCAGGTGATGGATTATTTTCTCTTTGGAGTTGGTAACTTTGAAATAAATATAACAATTTTACAAGAAACAAAAGCAACAATTTTACAACAGTATATGAAACCCTCACTAGCTGCAGGCACACTTGCAATCTATATGTTGTAACAAAGCACATACATACATAAACACACAAAATAAGTAGTATAATTTCGAAGATCAGATAAGTGGTACAAATTTTAACACATATCATATCATGCATGAAACTGATCTACAACAAAAAATCAAAGTTATAGATTTACTTACCAATAACAATAGTAGGTCCGAACAATACACTCCCAAAATCAAACTCCTTAAAACACCATATCTACTACAAAAATATTAAATCAGTATATAAGTATAAAACCCTAAGAAAATATACCCCCAAATCAACAAAAAATCAAATTAAAACCTAGTACAGAAATAGGAAAATATATACAACAAATTAAACCCTAAACCCAACAAAAACTAAACCACAAATCATAAATTAGTACATGAAAATTGAAAAATAACAACCACGAACACTTGATTTCCAATACATGCCATCACATATGTAGAATATTGAAACAAAACATCAGCAACAACTTGTTTCTTTTCTCCAATCTGCAGTTCCATTATACTTTTTAGTACTGGAATGGTGACGAAGACCATCAATACCAAGGATTTAGGTAATTTTATTGAGTCTGACCTATCCAACATCTTACAACTTCCCAGTAAATTAAATTTAATACCATCAAAAATATGAAGTTTAGAGTGAAAAATGATATTTCTCATGTCATATAACTCTCTAATTTTCGTAACTTTGTAAGGTGCCAAGGGCTAAAGACTCAAAAACTATTAACAAACAAACATTTGAATGAACTTGATATTGAAGTTAAAAAGGAAGAAAAATTCTATTAAAAAAATAAGGAAGAAAAATTACAGTTGCTTGTGAACATGCAATAAACCCAATTTCCCACCAAAACAAACAGAACATTAGCCTAAAAAGGAAACACCATTCAACAAAGACTAAGGTACAGAAATATAAAAATATTAAATCAGTACAAAAAATATAAAACCCTAGGAAAATATACCCCCAAATCAACAAAAAAATCAAATTAAAATCAAATTATAACATAGTACATAAATAAATAAAAATATATACAACAAATTAAACCCTAAACCCAACAAAAACTAAACCATAAATCATAAATCAGTACATGAAAATCAAAAATTAACAACCGCAAATACTTACCCCAAAGTGACTATGAGATACACGCATACAAGTCCAGATTCGTGGCTATTTCCAAGATATCAGTTTCTATGTGAATGGTGGACTTCAGATCATGAAGAAATCCACAAGATCGGAGAAGTGGAAACGATTCAGAGAGGTAACAAAGAAATCCACAAAACGATCGAAGAAGTGGAAATCCACAAGATCAGGGAAGAAATCTACAAAATGAGATGAATCAACCCATCCTTTGTGGTTGATTTTGTGATGAACATATGAGATGAAGAGCCCAAAAGCGAGGTTCGGTGGATTTTTAGGTTTGGTGAAAAGAAACGGTGGGAAAGAAAGGAAGACAAGGAAAGATAAGGGTTAGTAGAGTAGTGGGACACGTGTAGCTTGTGTATAAATAGATACATATATATATATATACATATATAATTATAAGTTGATAAATTAATATTTAATAAAATTATAAAATAAATTGTTAATTATTTTTTTGTTTAAAAAATAATTTTTAAATTTTTAAATAGAATATAAAGGATTCACACTTTTATAATTAATTGAACTAAAATCATATTTTGATTTGAAAAATAGAATGCATCAAATGAGTTCAATTGAGTGGAATTGATAAAATCCCCAATTCAATGTAGTATAGTTGATTAAATTAAGTTCAATTGAGTAAATCCCCAATTTAAAGTATTGAAATTGGCTTCTTGAGTAAATCTCCAATTCAATGTAATGAAATTGACTTCAATTACTGAAATTCAGTAAATCCTCAATTCAAATTAATTTAATTGAGTGAAATTAAGTTCAATTGACAAAATTCCAAATTCAAAGTAATTAAATTGACTTCAATTAAGTGAAATTGAGTAAATTCCCAATTCAAAGTAGTTTAATTGAGTAAATCCCAAATTTAAAGTAGTTTAATGAATTAAATTGAGTGAGAATGATAAAATCCTCAATTCAAAGTAGTGAAATTAAGTTCAATTGACAAAATTCTCAATTCAAAGTATTGAAATTGACTTCAATTAAATAAAATTGAGTAAATCACCAATTCAAAGTAGTAAAATTAACTTCAATGAGTGAATTTAGTAAATTCCCAATTCAAAGTAGTTTAATTGAGTTCAATTGAATGAAATTGATAAACTCGCCAATTCAAAGTAGTGAAATTGAATGAAATTAAGTTCAATTGACAAAATCTCTAATTCAAAGTAATGAAATTGACTTCAATTGAGTAAATCCCCAATTCAAAGTAGTTTAATTGAGTTCAATTGAGTGGAATTGATAAACTCACCAATTCTAAGTAGTGAAATTGAATGAAATTAAGTTTAATTGACAAAATCCCTAATTCAAAGTAATGAAATTGACTTCAATTTAGTGAAATTGAGTAAATCCCAAATTTAAAGTAGTTTAATTAAGTGGAATTGATAAAATTCTCAATTTAAAGTGGTGAAATTGAGTTCAATTGAGTAAATTCCCAATTCAGTAGTTTAATTGAGTGAAATTGATAAAATCCTCAATTCAAAATAGTAAAATTAAGTTCAATTGACAAAATTTTCAATTCAAAGTAGTGAAATTGACTTAAATTGAGTGAAATTGAGTAAATCCACAATTCAAAATAATTTAATTAAGTTCAATTGAGTGGAATTGATAATTGAGTAAATCCTAAATTTAAAGTAGTTTAATTGAATTAAATTGAGTGAAATTGATAAAATCCTCAATTCAAAGTAGTGAAATTAAGTTCAATTGACAAAATTCTTAATTCAAAGTATTCAAATTGACTTTAATTAAGTGAAATTGAATAAATCATCAATTCAAAGTAGTGAAATTAACTTCAATGAGTGAATTCAATAAATTCTCAATTCAAAGTAGTTTAATTGAGTTCAATTGAGTGCAATTTATAAAATTCTCAATTCAATGTAGTGAAATTGAATGAAATTAGGCTTGTTTGGGAAGTTGATTTTGGTTTTGGATTTGAAGACCAAACCATGTTTGGGAAGTTGGTTTTGGATTTGGCTTTGGGCTTTTTAAAACCAACCATTAAAACCTTGGTTTTGGCCTACCAATTTTGACTTTTCTCTCTCTCTCTATATATATATATATATATGGCCGAAAATCTGAATTATTTTGAAAAAAATAATATATAATATTCGGAAAAAAATTATTTTTCGGAAAAAAAATCATATTTTGAAACATAATATATATTTTTCGCAAAATATCATATTTTGGAACATAATATATATTTTTCGCAAAAAAAGTATTTTTCGGAAATTTTTTTATATTTTGGGACATAATAAATTTTTGGAAAAGTATTTTTCAAATTTAATATTTTGAAAAAAATATTTTTTGGAAAAAAATCATATTTTAATATAAGTTTTCAAAATTTTATATATTTTTTAATTATATATATTTTTTTGAATTTTAAATATTTCGCACTTTTAAAAAAATATAAAAAAAAGTGCGAAAATTTTATAATAAAATATAAATATTTTGCACTTTTCAAAAAAAAAAAGTGCGAAAATTTTATAATTTTTTGGAAATATTTTTTTCAAAATATAATTTTCTTAAAATATATATGTTTTCAAAAAATATATTATGAAAAACAATATTTTCGTAAAATTAAGTTGGAGAAAAACAATTTGGAAAAAATTATAAATATTTCGCACTTTTTTATATTTTCTGGAAATATATTTTTAGAAAATATAATTATTGTTTTATAATAAAATATTTTTTTATATGATTTTTGAATTTTATATATTTCTTTTAAATCTGTATATTTTTCCCCATTTTATATCCTTTTTTTCTAAATTTTTAAAAAATATTCAGTATATAATATAATTTTTCAGAATTTTATATTTTTTTGAATTATATATATTTTTTCGAATTTAATATATATTATTTGAATTTTATATATAATTTTAACATTTTAAAATATTTGTTTCGATTATATATATATAATTTGGAATAAAAAAATAGAAATGTCAATTATTTTCGAGAATTTTAAATATTTTTTAATTATATATATATATTCATTTTAATATTTTTTTCCAGTTTTATATATATATTTTCATATTTATATATTTTTAATACATATTAGTATATATATATATAATTATACCAAGACCAAGACCAACTCCTTACCAAACATGGTTTTAGATTTACCTAAAACCACCTAAGACCACTAAGACCAAAATCACAAGACCAAGACCAAAACCAAGTTTCCAAACGGGCCCTAAGTTCAATTGAGGGTGGAAAGGAGCATAACTCCAAAAACCAATACATTTTTTGGAATAATGTAAAGGCTAATATTATTTTTTAAATATTTTTTTTATCAAATAAATTAATAATTACAAACCTGTTCACAAACATGATTGCGAGCCTGTTCGCGAGTATATTTGTGAACATGTTCACGAACAAACGGGTCGAGCTCATGGATGTTTGAGCTCGGCTCGTTTAATAAACGAGCCGAAAAATTTTGTTCGAGCTCGGCTCGTTTAATAATCAAACGAACATGAGCCGAGTTGTTACCGAGCCGAGCCTCGAATAGCTCATCGAGCGCTCTGTTCGTTTACAGCCCTAGTGACAGCACTTTCTCTCTCTTCATTTCTCTCACTCTGTATCTATATCTGTACATATACATATATATATATATATAGTGGGTCAAGGATTTAAGGGCTTTGATGGGGGCTAATACTTCAATTCACTCAGATGACGACGGTGGGGGTAAAATCTATACATATACATACATATATTTGTAGGATTTAAGGGCTTTGATGGGGGCTAATACTTCAATTCAAGGGACAATTCACTCTGTATCTATATATGTACATATATATATATGTACTATACATATTGCAGAAAAAGTGTGGGTTTATGGGGGGTAAAATCGTCTTTACATATATTCATTTTTATTTGATTTTTTAAAATATATATCGAAGGGCAAATTAGTAATTTCATAATAAAATGTTAGTAAACCTAACGGCCGTCTGTCTGAGGGGGTCCGTGTGGAATTATGGTCTCTTTGAGGGGGTGTCAGTGGTATTTACCCTATATATATTTTGTCCTTTATCTCTACAATCTAATCTTTATCTACTATAATGGGAGATAAAATCAACCCATAAGGATTCTTTCAAGGACACTCTTTTCTTTGGATCTATGACTAATACCAAATTTAAGGGCTCTAACTACCTTCAATGGTCGCGTGCTGTAACTGTGTTTCTGAAAGCTCGGGGCAAGGCATCTTATCTTCAGGATACCAAACCTTCTGATGCCACCAAAGTTGCTACATGGGAACAAGAAGATGCCCAAATAATGACCTGGTTATGGAATAGTTTGGAGCCGGATGTCTTTAACAATGTTTCGTGTCTTGAAACCTCAAAGGAAATTTGGGACACTTTTCGGAAGTTATACTCTTTCGAGCAAAATCTTTCTCGAATATATTAGCTCTATCAAGACATCTTTTCTCTTCAACAAGGTGATCGCTCAATTGAAGACTATTGTTCTAATCTCAAGGGTATTTTGGATGAACTGAACATCTATCAGCCGTTGACAACTGACTTGAAAATTCAACAACAACACCGGGAGGAATTCCGAGTTGCTAAATTTCTCTCCGGGCTTAAACCGGAACTTGCTGCTATTAGCTCTCAAATTCTCTCTGGGAAGGACATTCCTACAGTCACTGAAACATTTTCCCCGATCCAGCGTGCTTCCATTCATTCTTCTGCCTCCGAGAAAGATGCCCAGTCTGCCCTAGTTGCTCCTGTTAGGCCTATTGACACTTCTACTCGCAATGATTGTAGTCATAATACTGGTCGCGGTGGTCGTCTCAACCGTAGTCATGGTGGTCGCACGAATAGTGGACGTGGTACTAGATATTGCACTCATTGTGATCGTAGTAACCATAATGTTGAGTCATGCTGGAAACTTCATGGGAAGCCCGCTTGGGCTAATCAGGCTTCCTTTGACGATGTTCATCCTGTTGTTGCTTCTGAGGAACAAGTTGTTATAACTAAGTCTGAGTATGATTCTATCACTCAGCGCAAGCATGCCTACTCTTCCTCTACAGCCAATCTTGTTGCCTCAGGTAATACTTGTCTCATCTCATCATCTATTTCTCATTGGGTCATTGATTCAAGGGCCTCCGATCATATGACAGGTAATTCGTCTATTCTTTCTAATTTTTCACCAATTGTTTCTCCATCTTTTGTTACCATAGCTAATGGTACCAAAACTCCAGTTCTCGGAATTGGTAATATTCAGTCTTCTACTCTTACTCTTTCATCTGTATTATATCTACCTCACTTTTCCTTCAATTTATTATCTATGCACAAGCTTACTCATTCTCTCAATTGCTCAGTAACCTTTTATCCCACTTATTGTGTTTTCCAGGATCTAAAGACGAGAAGGACAATTGGTGGGGGATTTAAAAAGGATGGACTCTACTATTTTCAGTCATCTTCAAACTCAGTTCAAGCAGCCTTCCATTCTGCCTCTCCGTACCAGTGGCACTGTTGTCTAGGACATCCCTCATCTCTCAGTTTACAACATTTGGTTCCTTCTTTACCTTCGGTCTCTAAGTTTAACTGTGATACTTGTGAACTTAGTAAACATTGTCGCGTTTCGTTTAAACCTCGAACAAATGCACCTTGTTTACTTCCTTTTGAACTTGTTCATTCAAACATTTGAGGACCTTCTAGAATTACTGGCCTATTGGGTACACGTTATTTTGTCACTTTTATTGATGATTTTTCAAGAATGACTTCGTTATATGTTTTTAAAGAAAGATCTCAATTATTAAAAAAAAATCAATATTCTTATGTTGAAATAACCAATCAATTTAATGCTAAGCTTCTTGTCATACGAACTAAAAACGCTCTTGAATATCGTCTTGGCACTTTTCAACAATTCCTTGAGTTGAGAGGTATCATCCATTAAACATCTTGTGTTGATACCCCTCAACAAAACGAAATTGCTGAAAGGAAAAATGGGCATGTTCTTGTTATAGCTCGTGCTCTCATGATCCAAATGAATGTACCTAAACGTTTTTGGGGTGATGCAGTTTTGACTGCATAATATCTTTTAAATAGAATGCCCTCTCGTATTCTAAAAGAAAAATCACCTTTTCAAATAATGTTTCTGGATAAAAATATTTTTACCATGCCCTCAAAGGTGTTTGGATGCATTTGTTTTGTTCACAATCTTAGTCCCAATGGAGACAAACTTGATCCTTGTGCCCACAAATGCATTTTTCTTGGGTATTCTCGTACTCAAAAAGGATACAGGTGCTACAGTCCTACTTTACAAAAACACTTTGTTAGTGTTGATGTCACATTCTTTGAGGATACTCCATATTATTCTTCAGCAGACGGTCAGTTAGAGGAACCTTCTTTTACTACACCTGTTATTCTTGCACCTGTTCCTATATCTCAGGCTTATGTTCCTCGTCGACCACAGAGTGTCTCTCGACATCGTCCACAAATTGTCTCAATTGCTCCTGATAATGTAGAATCTACTCCATCACATCCACTACCAATCTCAACGTCTGTAGATCCTTTTCTTAATTCTGATATTGATCTTCCTATTGTTGTTCGCAAAGGTAAGCGCATATGTACTGAGCATCCTCTGTCAAACTTTGTCTTTCTTGATCAATTGTCGCCTTCCTTTAAGGCTTTTTCTCTCTTTGTATCCTCTACTACTGTTCCTAAGTCTTACAGGGGGGCACTTTCTCATCTTGGTTGGAAAACAACAATGGAAGAAGAAATGTGTGCTTTGAAGTTGAATCATACTTGGGATCTTATTCCTACTCCTGCTGATGCACAAGTGGTTGGTTGTCGTTGGTTATTCACTATCAAGCAAAATCTGGATGGTACTGTGGACCGCTTGAAAGTCCATCTAGTTGTCAAAGGATTCACCCAAACCTATGGTATTGATTACACCGAAACCTTCTCTCCGGTTGCCAAGCTGAATTATGTTCGTATTATTATCTCCATTGTTGCGTCTCTTGATTAACCTCTTCACCAACTTGACGTCAAAAATGTTTTTCTTCATGGTGATCTCACCGAGACGGTGTACATGACTCAACTACCCGGGTTTGAGTCCAAGGGGACTGTTTGTCATATTAAGAAATCTATTTATGGACTCAAACAATCTCCATGGGCTTGGTTTGATAAGTTTAACAAGACAGTTGTTGCTCATGGTATGACTCGAAGCCAAGCTGATCACTCAGTCTTCTTTAAGAAGACTAGCACTGGCATTGTAATATTAGTTGTCTATGTGGATGATATTGTTATCACGGGAAGTGACAAGAAAGGCATCCAAACTCTGATCCATCATCTTGGCTCAATTTCTTTACCAAAGACTTGGGTAAACTTCGTTATTTCCTTGGCATTGAGGTAGCAAGATCAAAAGCATGTATCAGTTTATCTCAAAGGAAATACACTCTTTGATATTTTGAAAGAAACAAGTTATCTTGGCTTTAAACCAGTTGTTACTCCCATGAATGTGAACCTGAAATTATTATCAGACATGGGAGATCCAGTTGATGATCCAGAGATGTATATAAGGCTTGTAGGTAAACTTATTTACTTAACCATCACTCGACCTGACATCTCATATGCCGTTAGTATCGTCAGCCAGTTCATGACCAATCCTTAGAGTCTTCATTTGGATGCAGTTGTTCGCATCTTGAAGTATCTCAAAAATTCCCCAGGCTGTGGGCTTCTTTACCGTTCTTCAGGTCATTTTCATATTGAGGGATATACTGATGCTGACTGGGCAGGATCACCATCAGACAGGAAATCTACTACTGGATTTTGTACCTTTATTGGAGGTAATCTTATGACTTGGAAAAGTAAGAAACAATCTGTAGTTGCCCGATCTAGTGCTGAAGCTGAATATCGTGCAATGACCCATGCAACTTGTGAACTCACTTGGTTAAGGACTCTCTTACATGAGTTTGGTTTTTTAGCACAAGAATCGACTCCTTTCTACTATGACAATCAAGCCGCCATCCATATTGCTAGTAATCCCGTTTTTCACGAGCGGACTAAACATATTGAGGTTGATTGTCATTTTATTCGAGCAAAAGTTGAGTCAAAAGAGATCATTACTCCTTTTGTTCCATCCAATCGTCAGCTAGCAGATATTTTCACCAAAGCACTTTCTAAAAGTGTCATTGATTCTATATGTCACAAGCTGGGAATGATTGACATTTACTCTCCAGCTTGAGAGGGAGTGTTGTTGATATTATAAGATTTGTAGTGGGAATCATAAATTAGTGGAAAGTTTAGTGCATTTATAATTCCTTAATTAATGGTAGTGGGTTCCTTAATTTATGCATTTTCTTGTATATATATAGGTGTTCCTCCATGAAATAAGATACACCGAAAATTCTCTTCTTCTTCTTCTTTTCTTTCTCATTCTAATATTTCTTTTTATCTAACAACAAGATGAATGGCTGCGGCGGCATAGGTGACGGGTTGGAGTTCGCCGGCGATAGCGGCGGCCATGGATTGGAGTTCGCCAGCAACAACGACAGGGATGAGCTAGAGTTCGCAGATGCCAATGGTGTAGAAGAGGGCTGAAAGAAAACTAGGGGCCCGTTTGGGAACTTGGTTTTGTGATTTTGGTTTTGGTGGTCTTGGGTGGTTTTAGGTAAATCTAAAACCTATATATAATGTTTGGTAAGGAGTTGGTCTTGGTCTTATATATATACTAATATGTATTAAAAATATATAAATATGAAAAATATATATATAAAATTGGAAAAAAATATTAAAATGAATATATATATATAATTAAAAAATATTTAAAATTCCCGAAAACATTTGACATTTTTATTTTTTTTATTCCAAAATATATATATATAATCGAAAAAAATATTTTAAAATGTGAAAATTATATATAAAATTCAAATAATATATCTTAAATTCTAAAAAATATATATAATTCAAAAAAAATATAAAATTCTGAATAATTTTATTATATACTGAAAAAATTTAAAAAATTAGAAAAAAAAGGATATAAAATGGGGAAAAATAAATTTATTCCGAAAAAATTATTTTTTTCCGAAAATTATTTTTTTCCCGAAAATTAATTTTTTTTGGGAATAAAATTTTTTTTCGGAAATTTTTTTTTTTCCCAAAAATTAATTTTTTTCCAAATATTATATATTATTTTTTTCAAAATAATTCATATTTTCGGCCATATATATATATAGAGAGAGAGAAAGAGAGAGAAAAAAAAAAAAAATTGGTAGGCCAAAACCATGGTTTTAGTGGTTGGTTTTAAAAAGCCTAAAACCAAGTCCAAAACCCACCAACCAAGCATGGTTTGGTCTTGAAATCAAAGATCAAAACCAAAACCAGACCCAAAACCACCTATCCAAACCATGGTTTTGTCTTTTCAAAATACTTATTTTTAATAATGTTAATATAATAAAATAACGATGGACAAAAATGCAATTTCATAACCGTCCGTTAGTTCAGTTAATGGCCGTCATTGACAGGGGTGAAAGTGGTATATTCTATAGTAGTAGGGGTCAAAGTGGAATATAGACAAATATAAGGGGATGTAAATTGGATTTACCTTTTTATTTATTGCTATTTTTTGAGAAAGTATGGGGCGGGTATGGTTTCCGGAATGAAAGAACGGGTTTGGAAAACCCGCGCCGTACCCGGTGCCATCCTAGTTCAGTTCCTTATTCTAGGGTTTCTATCTCCCTCTCTCTCACACACACAAAAAACACACACGCACGCACAGAGCTAGCCATGGAGGAAGTGGCGTCGCCGACTCCGACTCCGACTCCGACTCCATGTTGGAGCAACATAGTGAAGCAGCAAGCGAACCCCGCGAATCAGCAGCAGCAGCAAGCGAACGCCTCGAATGGAGTATTCGTGGAGAGCTGCAAATCCAGCAAAGGCATCGCCGTGGCGGTGGTGGACGCCAACGCCATCATTCAGGGCGGCGAGTCTCTCAACAAGTCCGCCGACAAGTTCGTCTCCGTCCACGAAGTCCTAGACGAGGTCCGAGACCCCACGTCTCGTCACCGCCTCAGTTTCCTCCCCTTCACCGTCACTACCATGTCTCCCACTCCTGAATCCCTCAAGAAAGGTCTGTATTCTCAATCGCACACCCTCATATCTATATTTGTATATATACGTATATGTATATTTGTGTATAGCGTCTTTGTTTGCTAATTATTATTGTTGATTGGTTTCTTTGTTGCATATGCTAAGCTTCAGTCCTCTACTGACATTGGGTGAATTAACTAGATGTATTCAATTTTTGGGTGGATAAAAAACAGTAATTTTGCCAAACATGAACCATTTTTCCTTATAGTTGCTCCATATGCTGACTCTGGGTGAACAGATTGTGGATTTATATATGTATGTATACATATATAAGCACGGGTTGTGAAAATCATACATGCAGTAATAACCATGTTATTTAAAGTTTGACCAGAAATCAGAGTTAGAAGTTCTAATTTTGCTGAAATTCGATATTATGGTTGTGAGTAATTTCAAGTATCGGTGATGATGCAAAAGTAATTATATGAGAGGAACATTAGCATGGAGTGATCTGGCACATATGAATTTGGTTTATAAAATTTGACTAGTATGAAAATCTAGTTAAAAGTGGATGGTAGTATTTGCTGTTGTAGACTTGTTGTTGGCCAGAGTTATATACCCTGTGGAATTTCCATTTGCCTTACCAATGTCCTTGACAAGGATAATCTTGTTGAGTCGTTGTACTGGGTTTGTTCGACAGGAATTAAATTGTTATGAAAAACAATGCACTCGAGTTTATAACTTAGAGAGTTCGATTATCTAGGACCTTTTTGCAGCTGCATTTCATATCCTCTTCTACTTATTTAGCTTTTGATAGCTTTTCAATATAATTATCTCATTCTATATATGTTATGTAACTAATAATAATAGAAGCTATGCTTTTGGGTTCTGTGAAAGAATCGAATTTCTTCTTTTATTGCTAAACTGATTTAAGGTTTTGTGGGCATTTGTGACTACTTCCTAATTCAAGTTGTAGCTTTAAGCCTAATATCTGCATTGTGACGGTAGATACCATACAAGAGCAGATATTATTGGCAGTTTAATAAATCATAATCCAAGATCAAAATATTAAAACTTGGAAGTCATGGAATAGGAACTCATATGTTTTGTAGTGGTCACAGTTTTCACTTAACTGTTTTACTACTTGGCATGACAGTTATCAACTTTGCTAGGGCGACTGGTGACTTGCAGACTCTTTCAGATGTCGATCTGAAGCTCATTGCTTTGACTTATACATTGGAATCTCAGATTCATGGAACTAAACATCTCAGGGACACTCCTCCTCCCATCCACACGGTTAATGTGAGAAGGCTGCCAGAGAAAGACTTGCCTGGTTGGGGCTCCAATGTTCCTAATTTGGAAGAGTGGGAAGCACTAGAACATGATGCTGAGGATGGATTGAATTCTAATTCCAGAATCCTCCCGCTAAAAGACCTAAATATGAACGTTATCTCTACAGATCACGCTCATAGTACAGAAAATGGTTCCACAGGAAACGAAGATGAAACTCGATCTGGGAAACAGGAGGTTGTTGACGACAGTTTCGGAAAACCTAGGAAATATTTGCCTGTGAAAAAAGAGATCAATATTGAGGGGAAGAAAATGGTGGCAGATGGGATTGATGCATCTCAGGGACAATTTAGTGATAATTCTGGTGATTGGCTGCCTGCCGTCAGTCGAAGTACTCATAGGAGATTCCTTAGGAGAAAAGCTAGACGTGAAAATTATGCAGCATCATCTGAGAACGATGGTCAGCAAGATGCAACAGAAGACACAGAAAATGACCCTGAGGACACTGGATGCCCAGACCTGCTAGTTTGTAAAACTTCTGAAGAAACACATCTTGTCAATGGAGATTCAGACGAAAAGATGGAAGAAGATAAGAGTGCTAGTGAAGATCTTTCCTCAATATTGAATCAAATGAGACTTGAGGAAGGTTCATTGATGGCTCTTCAAGAAGAGAAGGAGCTGGGCCTTTCTTGTACAGGACTAGAGCCTAACGCTTCTGTAGAGGAGGAAGCTACGTCACAAAATAATGAAAATGCAACTGTTGAAAGAGATACAGTTGCAATCAACCCTGAAGGCTTGGAACATTTAGATATATCTAGCCAGACCACTGAAAGCGTTGATGCATCATATATGGATGACAATAGTAGCGAGCAGAGCTGGATGCTGAGATCCTTGTCTGAGTCTAGCGTAGCCTGTGTGACTAGTGACTTTGCTATGCAGAATGTTCTTCTGCAGATGGGGTTACGCCTGTTGGCACCTGGAGGAATGCAAATACGCCAGCTGCACAGGTATATTTATATTTGTAGGGGCGTATATACATGGGTGGAGTTACTTTCACTTGGTATCAACCAATTGACACATTTGTTTTTCATTTGTCTGAGTCACTAGAACTGTATGATCTATATGAGTGCCTCAAAACTATGTAGTTGTAGAATTCATGGTTAGCGGATGCAATATGTGCTAATTTATGTGAACTCTTTTCTTCAGGTGGATACTTAAGTGCCATGCCTGTTATAAGCTCACCACGGAAATTGGTAGGATTTTCTGTCCCAAATGTGGGAATGGGGGCACTTTACGCAAGGTAGCTGTTACAGTTGGTGAAAATGGGATTGTTCTTGCAGCCCGTCGGCCACGTATTTCCTTGCGAGGCACAAAAGTGAGTGTATTAGTATCGTATCTCTCTTTCGAGTATCTAGCAGGATTCTTTTGTTTCCTTACAGTTCTCTGATTTATGATATTATAACATGTAAATTGTAACTTTCCCTTTGTGTGGTCATACATAAAGTGTGCTTGAATTTTTTATTTGTGAATTGATCCCTAATCTTTCGAATCTTTTGTTCTTTGTCATTATTGAGCTGTTTCAACCAATTATTGCACTGCTTAATGTCCAGCTGTTTGGTTTGACAATGAATTGCTTAGTTGAGCTCTAACGATCAAATTGTTTCTAGGCCATGATTATGTGGCAAACTTCCAGTTTGATCCTTGTTTGGAAAGTAGATATTATGATATTCATGTTGTTTAATGTAATTTTGAGTACAATGTGACAATGATGCAACTGAAATGTGGCTGATGAAGCTAAGGGGCATCCTATCCGAGTTGATATCTCTTATCATGGGTCCATGTTAATACTTGAGTTTGTTTGCGTGTGCATATGTAAAAGGGTGGGAGGAGTTTTGTGAAAGAAATGGGGTTCAATAACTTAGCACCACTCACGCACACGCTTGGAATGGATCAGAATTGATGCTTGGTTGCTTATTTAAGAATTTTACTTTTAATTATTATTTTCAAACGATGTTCAAATTTGGATGCCTATGGATGACATTTGGTTACATGCAGTTTTCACTGCCTTTACCACAAGGTGGAAGAGATGCCATAACTAAGAACCCTGTTTTACGTGAAGATCAGCTCCCACACAGGCTCCTGTACCCAAAGACAAAGAAGAAGAATAAAGAGGTTGGTTCTCATCCTTATCTTCTTCTTTCTCGGATTATTTTCTTTGATCCTGTTCTCATCCTGCGTGATGGGGTGAGTCGGAGTGGATTTTTTGTGTTTTTCCTAGTCCAGTTACCTTTTCTTTTTTTCTTTTTTTTTTTTCACACTCACACACCCCCACATGAGCCCTGTAAGACTCGAACCCCAAACCTCTCTCAATTTTGGGGAGAAATGGGAAGAATGGAAATACCATTAGACCATAAGGCCATTGGTATCCAGTTATCTTTCTTGTAACTAAATCGGTGCTTTATTTTGTAGGGAGATGACATTTTCACATCGGATCACATCTTTTGCCACCATACAGATAAGAAGGCTCCTCTGCAGCCTCCTATGAGGAAAACACTAGCAGTTTTCAGTGGAAGGAGGAATCCAAATGACAACCACTACTCTCGTTCTATGCATTAGTATAATTATAAGCTGAAATTTTGCTATGCATTTTTGACAAGATTACAAGTGTATACATCTTTTTAAAACCGGTTCTTGAACTTGAGGATGAGCAGACAGATTAGTGAAGATTTAATTCTTGTTTTTTTGATTTTTTTAGTTTGTGTGCTTGCAAGTGTTCTGCTACAGATATTTTGCTAAGCCTGAACACAGTTTTGGAGTGGTTTATTTCATTAATCCTTCTCTCTCTGTATGGACTAAGTTTTTGGTGATTTATTTCAGCAATCATTTTAGGTCCTTGGTCTTTCTGTATGGACTAATATTGGGGTGATTTTTTTCTTTTCTTATTTGTAATTTTTTTTTTGTCCTCAAAATCCATTATTTTAATAAAATAATTTAATTATATAATTTTTTTCAAAAAAAGGAAAGAGTGGAGGGTAATGATATAGTGATGGTGGTGGTGGTGGTGGTGGCGATGATATTTATGGTGAATGCTTCAAAGGTGGTGACGTGGTGGTGCAAGGCGGCGGTGAAGGGGATGGGCATAACCATGGGAACTAGGTTGGCTGAGGTAAAAAAAAAGACTTGGAAAAGCAAAGCAGATCAAAGAAATAGAACAAACAATACCCAACAAGATCTTCATTTACTCATGAATAACGCTGTACAACTGAAACGAAGATTTTCACACCAGAAACTCTGATAATACATTTGTATCAATAGAGATAATTGAAGGGGAAGCAAAATGAAGGGAAAAAAGAAGTATATATATCATGTACAGTGTGTTAGGTTTGACTAAGTTATGAAGAAAGTGCAAGCTCAGCCCAGCCCAAAGAAGATGCCTTGAGCTCCGCAGATACATCTGTGTCTATTCTGTTCTCCAACATTGCACACAACTCCTGCATAGACACCCGGCTGGCCGAGTTTTGATGTATGCAAAGACTCACCACCTCACATATCACTTCAACGTCTTCGTATCTGAAATATTTCAACTCAGGATCGACCACGTAAGACATTACTTCTGGCAGTTCGAGATAATCTTTAGCCTGCAGTAGATGAGAAAATTAGGAGTTAAGTACATTTTAGTATGAATTGGCATAAATACATATATGTATATTCAGAAAGGTCTCGAGGACTCTCCAAGTTCTTACCCAATCTACTAAGCACCCTTTATCCTCGCAGTATGAAGGTCTCCCACTAATTATTTCTAGTAGTAGTACACCGAATGCATAAACGTTGCCTTGGACATTTAGAGCGCGTTCTTCCAGAGAATCTGAAATAACACAAATAGGACCCTCATTGCTTATGGAGCCTGAGTTCTTTCCTGATCTTGATACAATTGTCTTCCAGCTTTCAAAATCGACCAGCTGCAGGAAAAAATAAAAGGAATATCCTACAAACATCAACTTTTCTGCTTTACCAGGATTATTAAACTAACTTACCGAGAGAGAGAACACTTTTATGGGAAAAAAAACAGGTTTATCAAAATAAGTAAGGCTGAAAAGGTATAATCCTCGATGTTGACAGAGTGACCCTAACTCAACAATTCTCTTGTGCAAACAAAAGAACATTTCTGGCATACCTTGGGAGAAAAATCATCAGTAAGATATACAGCACTTGAATTCAACTCGGATATAGTAAACGGCGGTTCAAGTTCTGTGTGAAGGTATCCTAGTGCACGGGCAATGCCTATAGCGATTTTCATTCGTCTTGTCCAAGATAAGTGGCATCCTTCTCCATCTGCATTCAAAAGGAAACTAGCAGGTTTCATCCACTGGAGCATATTGAAGTAACCAACTGTTGCGAACTAAGAAGTTTTACTTACAATGGAGGTGCTCATATAGTGTCCCATTTGATGCATATTCGAAAACCAGCATCCTAGTAAAGGGGTTGCTTTCTCTGCAATAACCCAGTAATTTTCCCGTATTCTCATGATCTAATCTCGCCAAATCTGCCACCTGAATCATGCAATAACGGAAAATTATGCGACTGAAATAAACCATCGAAAACAATTAAATTTCTAAGCTTACTGTAGTATCAAAATTTAATACCTCTCTCTGAAAATAGAGCTCAAGATAGTCAGTCCAATGCTCTTCCTTGATGCCAAGGGATATGACAGCAATTTCAGGCCCACCTTTCAACGTGCCTTTGTAAACTAAGCTGTCTGGAGAGGACCCAATGATGTTACTGAAATCTTCACAGGCTACTTCTAGTTCTTCTCTGCTGTATCTCAGTAAATCCTTCAACATCTCACAATCTGAGCAAGGACGAACCGAATTAACTTATGATCATCAATGAACAACACACTTCGAAAGCTTGGGATGCAATGAAGCATGTCAAATAGAGTCAAACCTATGGAGATTGTCATGTGGTCCTTGTGACTTGCTGATTTTTTCCAAGGAATAGTAATAGAAGGTTTGCTCTTCCATTTCTGAAGAACAGTGAGGATAGCAACAAGGAAGAGACAGCCGACCATGCTTCCTGTCATGATTTTCAAAGCTAAAAACCAGGCAGGTTTTGAAGCTGAATGATGGTTAGATCTCTGTTGTTTTGATTCGACTTTTGGAAGAATTTTGGGAGGTGGACTATTACCTGTAATGATAGTCTTGTCAATACTGTTATGAACTTATGACAAACACTGCAAACCAATAACAAATCAAGAATCACAACAGAAAAGTAAGCATGTCACACATAAAAAATACAGAGATTCAAGTGGTTCAGCGTAAACCTATGTCCACGACAAAGATCCTGCGAAAAAAATTTACAAGAAGAAAATCACGAGATTAGAAGTTTCAGCCCCCAAAATTCAAGAGCTCTCTCAATCTATGCGGTTGCCCATGTTCTCTCGTTTCACACCTCAAACCCTAAACGCCCTTATATATTGGGCTACGGGAAAATCTAGTACAGGGCCCACAATCTGCAAGTGAATGCTGATCATTTTTTTCCTCCAGAGTTGAAACAGAATTCCAGCCACAGTATTGCAAATACCAACCACAAAATTAAGTTTTTTATGGCTCGAGGTTGCATCCAACCGTGGAAGTTCAAATGGATATTATAAGAACTAATGACATGACAAAATATGTATAAATACATGATGGAAACTCCACAGTAAATTAAATCAAACACTTCAAAGTTGAAACTACCAAGATATCAAACAAGATACTTAGAAAAGATCAAATCCAATGGCATTGTGCTCCATCAAACCAATTTGTTCCATACACTAAACAGAAGTAAACCAAAAATATTCCTGAAAGGTTAAAACATGGTTTCACACCTTTCAGGAGTAGGAATCTGTTTTACATATCTTTCAGTTTGTTAACATTTGTCACCTTAGGCAATTCTAAAATCATACAACCATAAAGATAAATCATGCCATGCATACCACATTGTGCAGTTGGACGCTGTTCGCTCTCTGTCCCTTGAAGGCAGTTCCCTTCAAAGCTTGAACTGCACAGAAAAAATCAGTAAAGAAGGTTTACAGAAAAAGAAGCCAGTATGTATGACAAACAACTGTTTCCAAGTGGTACTTCCTTACCTTCTAAAGTAGAAAATGAAAAAGGAAGCCAGTATGGCAAAGGCACAAACAAGGTACCTTGAAAGATTCTCCAAGCACTTCGGTATGCTCCCAACCAAAAAGTTGTTTGAGAAATTCGCAACTTTTAACTGAGACAAGCGACAAAAACCAGTAGTCGAGGCAAACCTGAAGCACAAATAAGTGAAGACAATTTAAGGAAACCAAACTTCATAGCAATTTTACTCAACTTAGCAAAGCTTTTTCCCAACTATTTGAGTTCTAATACAGTGCATTTTACTTTTACATGGTAAATTTGGCTGCAAAAGAAAACATCATCTCAGTGACCAATGTAAAAACCTGAAAGAATAACCAATTGCTTCACCATGACTTACATGTGAATTTCTAGACAGTCTTATAATAGGCCAAACCAAGTCAGGGCCTGGAACAAAGCCACTCCAACACGACCACGGGTCTATGAGAAGTTCAAGAAGAATTTACACACAATTCTTTCAATGTAATGAACTTTCAGAAAAGAAAAAGATGCATAAGTTTTTCAGAATGGTTTTAGGCAGGATGCTTTGCCCTAGGATTGTTGAGTGACATGGAAGGAATATGCCATTTACCGAAAGAAAATAAGGAATGGTTTGATTAAGAGTAGAATTTGAATGAACATCTGCTAAGGTGCAAAATCTTGGACCTTGGACTTCAACCCAAATTTTTAAAAAATGCTTATATCGACAGACGAATGTTCATCATTTCTCTATACTCATGCCATTGGAAGAGTCCAACCATCTACTAGGAAAGATAGACTACCCTTAATTTTGTATGACAAGAACAGATCTTTGTAGACAGATATGATGCTGTCCTACCTCCACATAAGCTGTCAATTTTAAAAATCAATTTGCATTCATACATCATAATTATGTTTAGGATAATAGATTATGGCAAGTATAAAGTGTATTGACAGCTGACCAACTACCTGATTGTACAAAAACAGATTTGTTAGATTCTAAAACAATGTAAAAGTGCAATAATCTCCATGATCTTCTAAGAAAGTTGTCCAAACAAAAAAAACCATATCAATATGCAAGCTTTGCAGCAGAACAACCATGGCTTGATATATGAGAAGAACAACCACAATCCCTGTATTCCACCTAAATCAAGTTTAATAGTTACAAAACTAAATCAAATTCTTCAAGTTCTAATGCAAGAATCTTCTACTTACATCTCGTGGATGTTGGATGTAGAATTTGAAGTGTTGCTCCCAGGAACAGTTCCTTGAAGGTTATTCCCATCAAGTCGAAGTTCCTCAAGGTACTTTAAATTGCCAAGCTCAGGTGGCACCCTCCCAGTCAACAAATTGGATCTAAGGCTTCTGCAATAACACAAGTAAACTTAAACGATAAGAAACATCCGAAAAGAGTGAAACATCCAAGTCCAATGTAGAAAGCCCAGGACTAATTCACCTACATTTTCATAACACTGGTTAAATTCCCAAGCTCAGGAGTTATAGAACCAGAGAGTTGATTCACCCCCAAATCCAAAACCTTGAGAGATTTCAACTGACCAATCTCTTTTGGTATTGTACCAATCAGACCGTTCCCCGGCAAAATTCTATAAAACATCAGTGTATCAGATAGATACCATAAGTCCCATGACCAAATATTACAAAAAAAAAAAAAAAAAAAAAATTAATTATAAATCTAACAAAATGATAAATAGCAATGTTGTATGTAAGCATACAGTTCTTGCAAGGAAGAGAGCAGACTCAGTTCTGGTGCAAGAAAACCCTTTAAAGATGACCAAGAAATATTTCTGCAAATCAAAGTTCCACCACAAACTAGTATCTCAAGTAAGCCCAACAATGGTGCCAAAAATAAATAAACAAGTAAACCCTATAAATGTAATGTGAAAACTCAATTTTAATCAACAAGAGACATCACAAAGTATATGCATTTACTAGACAAATAACATATCTTACATCTTTTTAACATATTCACGAGACGAAGAACAAGAAATGCCAGACCAGTCACAAGGATCTGCATCTAGGGTATTCCAATTTGATAGAACCAGAAGTGGGTCCTCAAGTATAGCTTCCTTAAAGCAGGTAAGAGCATAAACTGTGCAAAAACCCCAAAAATTCCTGGTGAGTAATTACTCAGTCCCACACAACATTGATGCGAATACCATTTTCAGGAAAATTTTGTAGACTATAAACTGTAATTAAACAGAAATTTTTTTTATATCACACACTTATTTGTTTATATATATATATATATGTGTGTGTGTATAAGAGATAGAATTAAATTGGATAATAGATACCTTCATTTGATGCAAAAGCATTACAAGCCACAAGAAAGAGCCCCAAACAAACCCATGTGAGCTGAAATGAACTAAATTGTTTCATTTTCACTGCAAGTGTGACTACAATCTCTCGGGAACACAACTTGGGTATACAGAATTCCAAAAATAACAGTGAACCCACAACACAATCACTAAGAAATTCTAAAAGGAAAAACAAAAACAAAAAAAAGAAGAAGAATGAAGAGAAATACAGAGAAACACTGGAGCAAAAAGGGGAAAAAAGAAATCAAGTTTGAGTTATGGGTTTAGATACAAAAGCCAAGAGTAAAATGGTGAAGAAGATTGACTGAAAAGATGAATATAACAAATTAAAAATTAAATCAAGATTAAGGGTAAAGATCCAAGTGTTGGGAACAACCAATAAAAGCTAATGAGTGAGATGAGGGAGTGCACTTAACAACAAATTGGGAAACTTAGATTCAAAGAGATGCTTGTTAGAGAGAGAGAGAGGAGAGAGATTGTGGAATTAATGGTTTTGTTTCTATAGAAAAATGGCGGGTTTTTGTTTTTTTCTTTTATCAAAAGCATTAGATTTTTCTGCTAATGATTGATTACAGAAAATAATTTGTAATCAAAATTTTTTTTTCGAAAAATTATTATCAATTGAAATCTCGCGATTGTTGTATGCATGTGCCCTAAATTTGTTCCTAAATGGAGTATGATGCAACAAGTGACGTGGATTTGTGGAAATATAATACTAATGCAACATACTTACTTTGAAAAATGGCAAATGCGAGTAAATGTTTATCTTTTATTTTTTTAAAAAATAAAAAATAAACACATTTGAGTGATTCTACCTATATACTTCAGTCACATGATTCATCGTATGACGAATCTAGAAAATAATACGAGGGGGCAATCTTTAAGAACAATAATATGTAGACTTGCGGAGGCAATACAAAATAATGTTTTATAATTTTACAGGAGATCATATTAATATCTTTTATACATATATATATTCAGAAAATAATAGAATTGGGTATAAAAAGAAATTCCTAAGGGGTAAGTGCCCCTCCATTACAATGTGGCTCTGTGTTTGCTCACCCTATTATTTTATATGTATAATATGGTTGGTAACATTTTTGTAATGCATTAATACTATTACGTTAACATTGATACATGATGTTCGATATTATTTTTAAAATTAATATTATTTAATTCCGTCATATTATTATTACAATCATAACCGTCACGATAGATCGCGACTGTGAGCCGCCTCTTGTAATAATTAGCAAGTGCAAAATGGGAAAGTTAGACAGATAATTAGTCATCCAAAATTTAACCTAGCTCATAGCGTCATTTATCTAAAAAATACTATGGGTCCGTTTGGGGCATGGAATTGGGTGCTCCAATTCCAAATTCATTATTTGGATGTATCAAAATACTTTAGAATTGTAATTGAAATACAATTTCAAGGACACCAATTCCATAAGGAGAAGTTGTGATTTTCAATTCACATTTTTTCCAAACCTTGACTTACTAAATACTTTCTCTCTAACAACAAAATTTTTACAACCACAAACATACATACATATATATACACAAATATCAATACATATACATACGCATATATATATACACCTATATATATACGTATTTATATACACATGCTTATATTTAAAAATATATACATATATATCCATGTATGGATATATATATACTCATAAAAGTATATATATATATAAAAATATGAATGCACATACACACAAGTATATAGTCATACACACATATATACACATAAACACATATATAGATATCCACATACATACGCATATAAACACAGGGTCGACCTTGGGGGCAGGCGACCTAGGCAGTTGCCTAGGGCCCCTAGTCCGAATGGGGCCTCAAAAATTTGAATATAACTAGTATGGATCTAAAAAAATAAAAATGAAAAAATAAAAATTAAATTAACCAACTCAAATTTTCAGCCGAAATAAAAGTTAAGCCCAATCAGACTAAATGAAAAATTACACATATTATTAATTTTATCAACCCAAATAAAATCTAGTCCAATATGTCCGATTAAAAATTACACAACCTATAACCTAATACTAATGGGTTAATTAAGTTTTATTTTTTTATTACTTTAATAAGTTATCCAACCAAAAAAATAACACTCTTTCTTCATAATTCTTTAGCTTATTTTTATTTATGAATGTCCTATAATAGTTCTTCTTCAATGTCCATACAATTATTTTAACAAGATTAATATTTAATTCTAAATTAAAGAAAATAAAAAAATATATAAGTAGAAGTTAAAAAAGAACTAAATGAAAAAGTGACATTTTAAATAAAAAAAAATGGCGGAAACAACGTTTTTTAGTAAAAATAAAAAATTACGATCATACTTACTTTGATATGAAATTAGATTTTAATTTTTGCGAATAAGAATATCATAACTTTTTTTTATATTATGTAAACGGAATCGTACTCTTTATAAAACACCTAAACGAATTAAAATTTTGTGTTTTCATATATTTTGTAACATTTTAATAAGAAATTTTACTTTAATAATTTCTTAAGTTTGTAAAACTTTATGTATAAACTATAAAGGGCCTCGTAAAGACCTCTTGCCTAGGGCCTCAAAAAAGATTTGAGATCTCAGGGTCGGCCCTGTATAAACACATACATACATATCGTATATATATATTCATACCTATATTTGTATGCTTATACCTATATGTATATTTATCTATATTGTCTAATTTAATTTTAAAGTTATGATTTTTTATACTCAAATTCGGTTCTGTTTCTGATTGAATTCCAATTACACTTGAATTTAAGACACATCGAAACAATATATTTGAAATTGCATTTGTGGAATTGAAATACGATTACATCCAACTCCAATACAATTTCAATTTAATTCCAAATCCACGCAATCAAACGGACCCTATATGAAATAGTAAATACAAATGGAGTAATAATTAGTATATATATCAAAATTGAAGAGAGGGATTTATAACTAGTTTATTGCCAAAATATCATTCTCAAGTCTTAAGTTGATGACAGAAACGTTGTACTGTACAGCTTGTAATTGAATGTTGTATTAGCAATTTAGCAGTCTATTTATAATTTCTCTCTCTCACTGAAGCGTTCAGTTTTGATCCATATGATCAGTGGTATCTGTTTAATCTTATCCTATTTTTAGCTCTTTTTGTCCAAATGGACTATACTACCCCCGTAAGTTTGCTAATTGTTCAGGTCTAGACAGATATAGAGGTATGAATGCGCTTAATCAAATGCGATGTGTGAATGGGTTCATTTCGAATTTAATGAAGTAATCCTCCTATATCCGAATTTTTTCCTATACTATTTAATTTTATTACCTTATTCTCTCACTTTCACATTAAAATATCTAAACTATCATCAAATGTATATATTTCTGAAAAATATATATATTTTGGGGAAATATATATATATTTTCCAAAATATATGTTGTTTTTCAAAATATATATATTTTTTACAAAATATATATATATTCCCAAAATATTTATATATATTTTAAAATATATACATTGAGGGTATTTTAGGTATTTTGACTGAAATATGAGAATGAGGGGGTAAGGCGATGAAATTGAAAAGTATAAAGGACAATCCAAACATATGAATGATTAATTGATTAAATTCATTAATAAATAAGGATTTACTAAAATTAACCCATATATATATATATAAACATGCTAGAGTAGTTGTATAATATTGGTATTTCAAAAAGGGAAAAACAAAACAAAAAAAAAAGTGCAGTATATCATCATTTTTGTGTGAGTACTTACTGAAGGAAAAAACAAGTTTCTTTTAGAATTTTTCACTAAGAATAATATTGTAGAAATGATAATTATGCTTGGATTTGGTTTAGTCTTGTAAAAACAGGTTTTTTTAATTAATAAAAAAAATCATTTCCAGATACTCGTAGCTTGGTAATTTAGAATCTGTCTTTTACAAAGACAAATTAATTGTGTTTATTCAATACTATTATACAACACAATTAAAAAAGTGCAATTGAGAATGGGATTTAGACAAGAAGGGCCTCCATAGTTTAGGGTTTTCCAAAAGACATGTGGTGGTGTTACTCTTGAAAAAGCAAGCAAGTTGGGTCCCGTTTGACTTGTTGGTGATATATATATATATATATATATGATATGGATATATCTCACTTGCAATTTTCAGAACACTCCTCCACTTGCTTTCTTTACAAGCACTCTTGTCTTTGGCCTCACTTTTAGCTACTTCATTTGATGCTTGAAGCCTTCCAAATCACCATTATAAACTCTTCTATTTTCTGTTCACACACAAATTTTTTCATCCTTTCATCCCAATTTAAACCTCCACATTTATTATTCAATTCATCTCAAAATAAATAAATATAATATTATTTTATTTGATTAATTTATCAATTTATCTTTTAATAATTCAAGTTATAAAATATATAAATTACAAATTCCACATCACTTGATAGGATCAAATGTAAAATTAAATTTTCATTCACTATCACACCAATAAAAATTATCATTTCAAAAAGTTAAATTTCTCAAAAAAAAATTATAATTAGGAGAGAGGGAATAATATTATAATGAATGTGCTCACATTTTAACTGTTATGAGTATTTATTGTAATAGATATTATGAGATGATTTATTTAATTGTTTAGAAAAGGTTGAATTCTGTCACAGTTAACTAGATTAAGACATTGAACATCTTATATGCGATATACAAATGTAAGTGAAATTATATATATTACTAGAATCTTAGAAACCGTTGTCCAAAAACCAATGACTCAGTGACGGGTTAATAATTTCATACTTAATAATAGTGACATCATAAAATAAACTTGATTCAGTTTTTCATTTGTTTTAAAATTTGATTCAATTTTAGGATTTGTATATTAGAAAATAGGGTAATTTGCATTGACATCCCCTGAGGTTAGGGTCAATAGCAATCAGATTTTGGTCAACCTTTTTTTGGCACTCACACCCCCTAAGGTTCCTCCTTCGTTGCAATGACACCCCTTGGGCGGGTGAAATGACTATAATGCCCCTTTAATTATTTCACTTATTACATTAGGGTAATATATAAAGTATGAAATTACTCATATGCCCAAACACTTCACCCCTCTAAAATTACTAATTACACTTCCACCCCTTATTACAAAATATATATTACGAAAATTACAATTTAATTTTTTTTCTTTATAATATAATTTGTATATATAATTACGAAAATTAAAATTACGAAAATATATATATAATTTGTAAAAAATATATAAAATTTGAAAAAACATATAAAATTCGAAAAAATATATAAAATTTGAAACAATATATAAAATTAAAAAATATATATATCAAATTCGAAACAAATATATAAAATTCATATATATATATATATATATATATATATAAAGTGTGACTGAATTTTAAGTGGACAAGCCTCAAAGTCATTAATCAAGGTAACGGATCCTCTCTAACTCTCTGCAAAGCTATTTCAATGGCCACGATGACAACACATACCCTACGATGGTGACCGAAATCGGAATCGAACCGATACTTTATTAAAATATTTTAATCAAAATTAAATATATTAATATTTGGATTAAAATTAACGGTTCGTTTCCAGTTCTCATTTTTAAAGAACCAAAAGTATCGGAACTGAACCGTTAATTTTGATCCAAATAAAAATTTACTTTCGGTTCTTTAAAAATGAGAACCGGAACCGAACCGTTAATTTTGATCCAAATATTAATATATTTAATTTTGATTAAAATATTTTAATAAAGTATCGATTCGATTCCGATTTCGGTCACCATCGTGGGACATGTGCCGTCATCGTGGCCATTGAAATAGCTCTGCAGAGAGTTGGAGATGATCCGTTACCTTGGCTAATGATTCTGAGACTTGTCCACTTAAACTTCAGTCACATTTTATATATATATATATATATATTTGAATTTTATATATTTTTTAGAATTTTATATGTTTTTAGAATTTTATATATTGTTTTCGAATTTTATATATTTGTTTCAAATTTTATATGTTTTTAGCATTTTATATATTGTTTACGAATTTTATATATTTGTTTCGAATTTGATATATATATATTTTAATTTTATATATTGTTTCAAATTTTATATATTTTTTCGAATTTTATATGTTTTTTCAAATTTTATATATTTTTTACAAATTATATATATATATTCGTAATTTTAATTTTCGTAATTATATATACAAATTATATTATAAAGAAAAAAAATTAAATTGTAATTTTTGTAATATATATTTTGTAATAAGGGGTGGAAGTGTAATTAGTAATTTTAGAGGGGTGAAGTATTTGGGCATATGAGTAATTTCATACTTTATATATTACCCTAATGTAATAAGTGAAATAATTAAAGGGGTATTATAGTCATTTCACCCGCCCAGGGGGTGTCATTGCAATGAAGGAGGAACCTCAGGGGGTGTGAGTGCCAAAAAAAGGTTGACCGAAATCTTAGTGCTATTGACCCTAACCTCAGGGGGTGTCAATGCAAATTATCCTAGAAAATAAAATTCTTGCTGTTTAAAATTAGTGGGGGTAGGTAAGCTGTCCCCTTCAGCATTATAGTGAATTGAAGAGCAAGAAATTTCAACGACCAAGTCTTTAGACATTTGAAAATGCAATAAACCTACAATTTGGTAGAGTATTAACTACTTATACTAAAATGTACTATATTAATTTACGGTCCGTTTCGGAACTTGGTTTTGGTCTTGGTTTTGGTTTTGGTCTTGGGTGGTTTTAGGTAAATCTAAAACCAATATATAGTGTTTGGTAAGGAGTTGGTTTTGGTTTTGGTTTTGGTCTTGATCTTGGTATAATTATATATATATATATATATACTAATATGTATTAAAAATATATAAATATGAAAAATTGGAAAAAAAGTAATTATTTGGAAAATAATTAATTTTCGGAAAAAAAAATAATTAATTTTTTCCGAAAAATTAATTTTTGTTGAAAAAATATTATTTTCCGAAAATTAATTTTTTTCCGAAAATATGATTTTTTTCCAAAAATTAATTTTTTCGAAAAAATATGATTTTTTTCCAAAAATTTAATTTTTGACGAAAAAATAAATATTTTCCGGAAAATAATTATATTCGAAAAAATAATTTTTGTCGAAAGTTTTTTTTTTCCGAAAATTAATTTTTTCCCAAAAATATGATTTTTTTCCAAAAATTTATTTTTTGACGAAAAAATAAATATTTCCGAAAAAATAATTATTTTCCGAAAATTAATTTTTTTTCCGAAAATATGATTTTTTTCCAAAAATTATTCTTTTTCCGAAAAATAAAATATTTTCGAAAAAATAATTTTTTGGAGAAAATTAATTTTTGTCCGAAAATATGATTTTTTCCCGAAAATTAATTTTTTTCTGAAATTTTTTTTTTCCCGAAAAAGATAATTATTTTCGAAAAAATAATTTTTTCCCGAAAAATATAAAAAAAATTTCAAAATAATTCATATTTTCGGCCATATATATATATATATAGAGAGAGAGAGAGAGAGAGAAGAGTCAAAAATGGTGGGCCAAAATCAGGTTTTAGTGGTTGGTTTTAGGGTATCCAAAACCGGCCAACCAAATATGGTCTTGGTCTTGAAATCAAAGACCAAGACCAAAACCGGGTTGCCAAACGGAGCCGTAGGGTTGCATCAAAATCATTAAGAAAGCAATTGGTAGATAAATACGTGTTTGTGTATCATATAATCTACGATTAAATTCTTTTTGACTTATTTAACAGTGACCCAATACCATTCTCATTTAATGGTTTAATGAAAGAAAAATTGGTGCTACTTGATCAACGTGAATGGTAAGGCAAGGCACAGAAAAAATAATAATTTGCTTAATTAAAAAAAAAATTAGCATAACTAACAAGTGAATAGTTTGCTAGCTAGCTAGTTTTAGTACTGGAGCCTGGATCATTAAATTAATCAACTGATAAGCAATAAGGCAATGCACTAAAGTAACAACTATGTACCTATTTTTTTATTTTTTTTTATAACCGTGATGTCCGGGCCAGCTTACGCACATTTCGACTAATCCACATGACACATGCAAGACGACCGACCCCTCCACACGAATCGGGTAAGGCTCGAACTATGTCCGCGGTCGTGGCCTTAACAAATTATTTGCACCTAGTAGGAATCGAACATGATAACTCATGGTAACTTATATGACACATATGAAAAAATATTGGATTTGATTGTATTATGATACCATGTCCGTTGTAATGAATAATTTCAGCGATTTAAGATATAGGCCTAAAATAAATAAATAAAATCAGCCCTCTATCTTCTCTCCTCACATATTATTTGAGGCCAAAAAAACAAATCCAATTCAAGATCCAAATTCAAAGTTCTGAAACTCTCTCGATCTCTTTCCCTATACATATAGACCAAGAACAAGATATATATATATTGTATATCTCTGAAATTATTCATTACAACAGTCGGTGATATTATATCATTAGGCTGACATGATATCACAACCCAATCAAATTCAAAAAAATTTTACATGTGTCATATAAGTTACCAGTAATGTAATATATATGGAAACACATATACAAAAAAAAAAAAAAAAAAAAAGAAAAAAAAAAATCTCAAATTAGCATCTCTCCATCTCTCTGTCGTAACAACTCCCTTTCCCTCTGCTTATACATATACATCATTATATAATATATATATATATATATATATATATGTAAACTAAAACACGTAGCTACCCTCTCTCTCTCCCTCTGCTTGTACATATATATCACTATATAATATATACATATATATATATATAAACTGAAACACCAAATTGAAAAAAGAAATTTTAAATGGGTTGATTTTGAATAAACTAATTCTGGGTTACAAAGACCCTTAAACCCCAACTTCTTCAAATTGTTTAAATCGTTGCAATATATATCTATCCATGTATTAATCTATCCTTGTGTTTATCTGTAAATCCTACAACCATACATACATATATAAAGAGAGAAAGACGTGAATATGATAAATGCTTTCTTTTTTTTCTTTAATTTATTTTCATATATATATTGATGAAATGGTAACTTACAACACATTGCAAAAAATTAAATTTAATTGGATTGTAATACCATATCATCTAAATGATATCTATCACCGTTGTAATGAATAATTTATCATATTCTCCCGATTTATGTAATATCATTGTTCATTTCTTCGTAATCTTCAAAAGCTGGTTTTAAGGAGAGAATTTAGCAAATCCATGATGTCACATTGACATCTATAGGGCTAAAATTTTGGTCATTGACTCGTGTAAATTAGAGCTACATATCATGAGTATTGCAACATTACCATTTTCAATTGACACTAGTTTATAGTGGAATTAAGAGTATTGTGCGCACATGAATAGCAAGAAGAAATTAAATACAAACAAAAGAAGGGTGAGTACTCAAAACACCGCCCTGTAATATAGATTTTATGCATATAATATTTATTAGTTTCAAAAAGTGTGTATTGCACATATTCTTTTGAGACAAGTGTTTAAAATACCCATGTAATATAGATATTATGCATATAACATTCATTAGTTTTTAAATATATGTTTTGCACCTACTTGTTTCGAACAAGTGCTTAAAACACCATTGTAATATAGATATTGTACTTATAACATTCATTAGTTTAAAAATATGTATATATATATATATTTTTTTTTGAAGAATTAAGCTTTATATAAAATATCAAAGAAAAGGCCTAAGACATACAAATAAAAATGTGTGTATTGACACTTAAGTTATTATGAATCACTCAAATTGTATATTTTATGTTTTTTAGTTTCACGAGTTTCTAAATTAAAATTAATTAATTATTTTTTGTATTCATATATTTTTATAAGGGGCAATTCTTGATTTTTCACATTAAAAATTCAAAAATATGACGTCAACGATTATTTTGGTATTAATTAAACAATTTTATTTTTATTTTTGGTAAATAAGCCTACCTAGTTTCTCTTTTTGGTTTTTTTCTAAAATAAAAAAATAAAAGTATAAATTGCCCCCAGAATGGTGCGAGCATTTAACCCCCTTATACTATTCATACAATGCTTTTAATCTCCTGTGGTTCTACTTCACCCCAAACATTTTAATGTAGTGCAAGTTACCCCAATTCTGGGGGCAATTCGCACTACATTAAAAGGCTTTGGATGAAGTAGAACCACATGGGGGTTATACGCACTGTATGCATATCATAGGAGGTTAAAAGTTTGTGACCCCAAAAGGAATGAACAAATTAGAGAATCGTAAATATTATGATTTCATTTTTTTCTTTATTTATTTTGGTTTTCATATGTATCATGATAACACATGTGCAAATTTTTTTTTAATTTGATTGTATAGTGATACCATGTCAACCTAATGACGTGGTATCACCGTTGTAACGAATAATTTCTCGTTAGTGAGGCTAGAGAAGAGAAAAGAAAAAGGACAAGGATCCTCTCTTGTGTGATCTCTCTCCAGAGCATGATCTAATGGTTAAAAATATATGCACATCATCATTTAGCAAAATTACAAATATAATATTTTGTGATACACTTACCACAAAAACTGATTGAATGATGTAATCTATTTTAACCACTAATTCACCTTTGGAGAAAGCCGGGGAGAGGAAAACACGGGAGATGATCACGACTAAAAAAAAATAGTATTATAACTCATTTACTTTCTTACCCCTTTTGAAATTACCTAGGTGACTAAGGACAATAGCCTGGGGGGTGAATTAGGCTTTTATGGATTTTTTGACAAATTAAAAATAATTACGAAAAAATCAATTTTAATCCAATTCTCTACCAAGCTAAATCATGCAAAGATCAATATAAGTGTGTAAGATAAAGCAAGAGATGACACACGATATTTTTATGTAAAAAACCTTGGAAACGTTCCAAGTAAAAACCATGGATACACTCGGGTATCGATGCACTATGAATCAAAAAAGTTTACAGACTCTATGAAGTTAGGACTTACAAATAACTCTGATTTGCCATTTTTGACTCGGCGTCTAAAAGTCTTGAATCACTCGCGCTCCACGAAGCATTCGCTCCGCTTCGTACTCCGACGACTTCGCTTCTCAACGGATCAATGAACTACGAAGCTTCCCGCTTCGGTCTCCGTACTCTGACAGCTTTGTTTCTCAACGGATCGATGCAACCACATTGCAATAGGTGGTGTGATGATTTATCAGCAACAGATCATCCAATTGTGCATAAAGATCTCACGTGTAGGAGCACAATTGAATAATCAACAAAAACTAGAGAAACCCTTGATATAGAATAATCAAGCAATCTCTTTTTTCTTTCTCTGCAGACGGATCTGATCTATGAAAGTATCGTAGAGATCTCACAAAAGCCACACCCAAAATCGGTAGAGACTCCTCTTATTTGTAAAGAGATGAATCCTATTTTGAGTAAACTTGTATCATTTATGGGCAATGATTCCTTCCTTGTGTAATCCTCTTGTAATTGGGAGTGAGTCTAGCTAATATTGGTGTAAATATTCTTTATACACGTGTTAGGATATGTTGGAGTGTAACCCAAGTTGATAAAAGTTGAAATGGATCGGGACTTGAATTTGCCAAAAAAATGCATCTCCCTACGCATAGCCTTACGCTTGAGCGTAGGTCATGCATAACACTTCCAGCCCTATGCGTAGGTTATGCGTATAATTCAACTTTCTAGCCACTTTTTGGCTACTCTCTGCGTAGGCTATGTTTAACAAAAATTATGAAATCCACTTTTTCATTTTTTCCTTCCATTTATACCCCTTTCATTCCTCTAATATGTTTTTCGAAGTTTCGGCTCCGAAAAATACCGTTTTTGCCCTCCGGAAGACTTTTTTTTATCCAAATTTGTTTCCTCTTCATTTCTTTTGTATTATTCTATACTGTAATCTTGATTTGAGTTTGACGAAACTTATTGATGCCTTTGATTGACCATTTTAATTTTCCAAAACTTACTCGACATCACAATTCACTCAACATGATTATTGTCGAGAACATGCCAATAATGAACAATCATACAAATATTCTTACACTTTTAATTCAAATATCTTTAAACTATGTGTTTTTAAATATTGAGGGTATTTTCGATATTTTAAAAATTATACTTAACTTGCTATCCCTTTTCTCCAAATCTTCTCATTTTTGGAAGGATAACAAGTGAAGGATTTGAAAGGATAAACTATTGTAATAGTTGAATTTAGATGGACCGATCAGCTGGCCCATTATAGAATCTGACAGGCCAAGCCCATGAATGATTCTAGAATAAGAGTGGGCTATAAGAAACAATCCATATGATTAAGGGATTGGGAATAATAATAGAAAAGGATAATGGTCAATCCCTTTAAAAAAAGAATGGTGATTGGCATTTCAGATGGGTTGAGGCCCATCAATGTGTATATATATATAAGGTTAAACAATAATAAAAGGCATTCATTTTGTTGTGTAATTTTTTGTATTTACACAATTGACGCCATCTGTGGGAAGTACTCTTGAAAATTTCAAAGTTTCCTATTTTCTGCTAGTTTAGGCTAACATCACCTATGACAGTTATTACCTGATCCCACCAGTCTGACTTACCTCCAACTGGAGGTCAACCTTCTCAAATTGAAGATCCAATCCGGCGAGCCCTTAAGGAGAGGACCGCTAAACTGGAAAGGCAGAATGCCGAGCTAGTGGCAAAACTGGCTCAGATGCAACCTATTCCACCGCTCACTATACCACCTGAAGGCCATCAGAACTCTCAGGTAGCCCAGTATGATGATCAGTCTAACTGTCAGGGCCAATTCGCCGAACACCAAACCGAGAAAAACAACCATCATACGCACCCCAACCACAACTATCATGCGGAGTCATCCCTGCAGATGATCGGGGTGCACAATCCTGATGAGACTTTGACTATGAGAAAGTTGGAAGAAATCATGATTAGGTTCCAAAAAGAAGTACTCAAAGACCTGCGGGTTCAAACCCCAAACGATATGGCTTCTGAAGAATCCATCGACGCTATGCAGATATTGTTCACACTGGCGATCACTATCCGGAGATGTTCAGACTGCCAAAGTTTACTCTATTCGACAACACAAAGAACCCGACGGAACATATTTACCATGTTCACACAAAGATGAATATCTACAACGAGAATAAGGCTCTACTCTGCAAAGTCTTCCCGACTAGCTTCACCGAAGCAGCTATGCTTTGGTTCCAAAAGCAACCACCCCGATCCATTGGAAGCTGGCTCAGACTCTGCGAGTTATTCATCGCCCAATACTTTGGAAACAATAGACAGAAAAAGATGATCTCCATCCTGTTCACTATGATCCAGGAGAAAGACGAGTCCTTGAAGAGCTTTGTCTCATGGTTTAATGTCGAGATGTCCTCTATCGATAACTGCGATCAGCATTCGGTTGTCGAAGCCTTCAGGATAACGATAATCCCAGGAACTAAGTTCCATCAGTCCCTGGTCAAGAGGCCACCAGCAGATATCGGGGAACTCAACTCCAGATCCCAGGGTCACCTTCGAATAGAAGAAGAGCAGACAAGACGCCAGAGAAGGGCAGCCTTCGTGACTATTGAAGCAAAGTCATCTAAGCCAAAAACAAAAGATCGGGCGCCTGATCGAAAGTGCCCAAACACGTCTGCACCACCACCTCATGCTCCGGAGAAACATCAAAGGTTCAGGACAAAATCACTCCGTTGAAAGTTAGTTTGGGGAAATTATATCAGAAGAACAAGAACAAGGGCATTTACCGAACACCCCCCACCCATCAAATAGCCGATGGACCAGAGAGATATGTCCAAACACAGCGCTTTCCACAACGAATATGGACATCATGAAAATGAATATAGGAGCCTGAGAAGACAAGTGGAAACCATGATTACAAAGGGATAGTTGGCCGAGTAAGTGGTTAAGGAAGGTCCGCAGTCAGATCAACCCTCACTCACCCTGGCCAAGGGATCCACCGACCAACCTGTCAAAGTCATCCATATGGTTCACGGTGGGCCAAGAAGATTAGAGAAAGAAGAGACCCATATATCCTAGATACGCCAACCCCAGAAATTGAGACGAGTCTAGGAGATCAGCAAGTTTCGAAGCCCGAAGGAGGACGCCTGAATTATATTCTCCTCATCAGATTTTCACAAAATACAGTCATCTCATGATGACCTTCTGGTAATATCCCTCATGGTATCGAACTGCCTGATAAAGAGGGTTATGATAGACCCAGGGAGCAGTGCTAATATCATCACCAAATGGGCCTTAGAAAAATTGGAGATCGACCCTCAGGAGATAATCCCCTCAAGAAGCCCGATAATAGGTTTTGATGGCAGAAGGGTGGAACCAGTAGGAGAAATCCAATTACCAGTCATAACAGCAAGGCGTACACTCAGGGATACTTTTGTGGTGGTAGACGTCAAACCTTCTTACAAAATGCTCATGGGCAGAGGGTGGATCCATCGAATGCATGGAGTCCCTTCCACCATGCATCAAGTCATGCAATGCATTGATCCGAATGGGGTTGATGTGATTGATATCCAGGGAGATCAGGTGACAGCCAAAGAATGTTACGTAGTTACTTTGAAGGGACTAAACAAAAAAATAGAACCGGAGCGGACCTCTAGAGTAAAGGCAATTACTGAGGACCAATAACAATTATAGGATGGGGGAATGGAGTCCCCCATAGTAGCTTAACCTCTCATCGAGGTATCCATCATTCCCGATCAGCCTGAAAAGATAACCTTCATCGGGTCAGGCCTTACCGATCATGAAAGAATTGACCTGAAGGACATACTGCGTTCCAACACTGATGTCTTCGCTTGAAGTCATCTGGACATGCCCGGTATCAATCCTTCAGTGGCTCCGCATTCCCTCAATGTGGACCCCGACATGAAACCCGTCAGATAAAAGCAAAGACGCATGGGAACCCACCGGAATCAGGTCATAGCAGAAGAAGTAGATCGTCTCATCCAGGCCAGATTCATCAAGGAAGTACAGTACCCCTCCTGGCTGGCCAGTGTGGTGGTGGTCCAGAAAAAGAACGGGAAGTGGAGAGTGAGCATAGACTTCACCGATTTGAATAAAGCATGCCCGAAAGACTGTTTTCCCTTACCAAAAATTAATCAGATAGAGGATGCCATAACAGGGTTAGAACGCCTGAGCTTCCTCGATGCATACTCCGGCTATAATCAGATACGCATGAATCATGCCGACGAGGAGAAGACGACATTTACCACCGAGTCAGGTATATATTGTTCTACAGTTATACCTTTCGGACTAAAGAATGCAGGTGCAACCTTTCAAAGGTTGGTTAGCAAAGTTTTTCAAGGAATGTTGTGATCTACCATAGAAGCATACATCGATGATACTGTGATCAAAAGCAAGGTGAAGGATGGCCATCTGGCATATCTACAGTAGATGTTTGACACCCTCAGAAAATATGGAATGAAGCTTAACCCAACCAAATAGTCATTTGGCATCTCTTCAGGGCAGTTCTTGGGACATATAGTTAATCGAATAGGAATACAGGCAAGCCCAACACAGGTCAATGATCTCATTGAAATGGAGGAACCCAAGTCCCGGAAGAAGGTTCAAGTACTGACCGGGAGGGTGGTAGCTCTTAGCCGTTTCATCTCTCGCTTGACCGATCGATGCCGACCATTCTTCCAGGCAATAAAAGCAAGAAAAGGGGAAGACCGGAGACCAAAACAGTCAAAAGCCCTGCGGAGTCTCAAAGGTTATATGACGAATCCCTCTATACTGGCAACACCAAAAATAGATGAGCCTTTGCACTTATATTTGGAGGTATCTACAACATCCACCAGTGCCGCTCTGGTCAATGAGGGCAAGGGGTGTCAGATGTCGATCTTCTACACCAACAAAGCCTTTGTCGATGCTGAGACTTGATACATCAAGCATGAAAAATTGGTGTTATCATTGATTAATGTGAAATGCCATCTTCGGCATTACTTCGAAGCGCACCCGATCGTGGTACCGACTCTCACTCCGATCAGATTTATCATAGCGAAAACCGAACTCTCAGGATGAGTATCTAAATTGGTGATTCAGTTGGGAATTTATGACATAACTTATGTCCCCCGAACAACCATTAAGGGTCAAGCAGTTGCTGATTTCTTACTAGAAACTAAACCTCTAGACCATATCGAAGAAGATGAACTTGGCCTTTGGATAATCTATGTGGATGGATCATCAAACGTCAGCGGAGCAGGGGTCGGTGTTGAACTCTTAACACCCGATGGTACCAGACTCCAGTAGTCCATCCATATGGAGTTCCCAGCAACTAATAATGAAGCAGAATACGAAGCCCTTCTGGCTGGGATCCATCTTGCCCAAAGCCTGCAAGTATAAAGAGCAGAAGTAAGGAACGATTCTCAGCTTTTCATCAAGCAAATAAACGGCGAATACGAACAGATCCCAAGGGATGAGGGAAGTTGAGGGATTCCAGCAGCTAACTTTTGAACAGATCCCAAGGGGCGAAAACATGAATGTCGATCGATTGGCTAATCAAGCCTCTGTTGTAGAAGAGAGCATAACGAGAGTGGTTCTAATTGATTTCATCAACAGATCAAGCCTTGACCCCCCAGAAGAGGTGATGATCATCCTATGGGAGCCAAGCTGGATGGATCCTATAGTTGATTACTTGAAGATGGGAGCCTTGCCAAAATCAAAACCAAAAGCCAGGAAGATCAGAATGAAAGCAGCAAGATATGCTATATACAACGACCAGTTATACCAAAAGTCTTTCTCTAGACCGTATCTGAGATGTCTCACGCCCTTAGAGACTTCTGCGATCATGGAAGAGATTCTTGTCGGGTCATGCGGCAATCATTCCGGAGGAAAATCACTCGCTCATAAAGTCCTCACCTAAGGGTATTTCTGGCCCTACTTGTCAAGAGATGCTGAAGTGTATGCCCGAAGGTGTAAAAAATGCCAGTTCCATGGAGATGCCATCCATCCACCTCCGGAGTTACTTAATCCAACTATTATCCCATATCCATTCACCCAATGGGGGATGGACGTCGTTTGCCTACTCCCTCAAGCCATCCGATCCATCACCCATGTCCTATTAGCTACGGCCTACTTCACCAAGTGGGTAGAAGCTAAGACATATTCAACCATTAAGAGCAGCCACGCCATCAAGTTCATATGGAGCCATATTATCTGTAGGTTTGGCCTACCCCGAACAATAATGATGGACAACGGCACTAACCTGGAAAATAAGAAGGTTCAAGCGTTCTTAAAAGAACATGGGATACACCAAAATACTTCTTCAGTTGGCTATCCGCAAGGCAATGGATAAGCGGAAAGGACGAACATGACAATTTTTTATACCCTCAGAAAGAAGCTCGAAGAAGCTAAGGGCGCTTGGTTAGAAACGTTGCCAGAAGTATTGTGCTCCTATTGGACCACCCCGAGACAACCAACAGGGGAAATCCCATTCGCTATGGCCTATGGGGCCAAAACGGTTATCCCAACCAAGATTAGAATGCCAACGCTGAGGAGCCAGGCATGGGAAGAAGGCCCAAACAACCAACATTTAGCCCATGATCTAGACTTACTGGAGGAAAGAAGGGAGGCTACAGGCATAAGGCTAACTACCTACCAGCAGTAAGTCCGGGCCCACTTCAACTAGAAGATCAGGAGGAAAGAATTCCAGGTCGGCAATATGGTGCTCAGAAGGAAGATCGAAAGTGTTGGCAAACTACGAGAGACTTGGAAAGGACCGTATACGATCACTGAGGTCATCGGGCGTGGAACCTATCGGGTGAGGGAGAATACAACAAGGCGTATGGAGTCCAACTCTTAGAAGGCCTACCGCTTGAAGAGGTATTACCCCTAGGTAAATTTAGGCTTTATTTCTTGATAAATAAAGAGCATATGTGTCCATCAAAAGACACCTCTACCGTTAAATGTAAACATATGTGCCCACTAGATGATACATCTGCTGAATACTCTTCTAAATTTGATAAGTCTATTGCATTTTTTACATAAGTTGTGCAATTTCTTTCAAGTGATCTGACCATATAACTCAAATGATCAAATTTTCTAAGTATTGAGTTTAGACTTAACTTGAACTAACTAAAGGGAGCCTATGGAGACTTGAGGGCCGGATGTCTAAAGTGTCACTCCAGAATAAACAAAATTTCCGAAGTGTTAAAATTCAATATACTTTGAATTAACAGAAGAACATAATAAGACTCAGGGGCCTAGTGCCCGACGTCTTCCACGAAACAAGAAATTTTCCTAAGTGTTGAGTTCAAACTTTACTTGAACTACACAGAGGATATTTGTGAGGATCAGGGGCCTGATGCCCGAAGTCTCACAACAAATAAAATTTCCTAAATGTTGAGTTCAAACTTTACTTGAACTAACCAGAGGATATTTGTGAGAATAAGGGGCCTGATGCCCGAAGTCTCACAACAAATGAAAATTTTTTAAGTGTTAAGTTCAAACTTAAGCTAACCAGAGGATATTTACAAGGCTTAGGGTCTTGATGCCCGAAGTCTCACAATAAATGAAAACATCCTAAGTATTAAAGTTTGACATAGCTTGAGCTGATCATAGGATATCTTTAAGACCCAGGGGATTGATGCCCGGAGTCTCAAAATAAACAGAGGGAAATTTCCTAAAGGTTAAGCTAACTACAAAGCTAATCAAAGGACATACATCAAGACCATATAAGCTATTTATGGTAAGAGGAATATGTTTTTTCATTAACTGGAATAAAATTAAAAATGGCCCTGATAAGGGCAACACAAAACAAGAAAAAACTACAAAAAAGGGAAAAAACTAGGTCTTATGACCTTTACCCCGAAACACATGACCAAAGTCACTTACTATCTCGGTAGGAGGAGGAGGTGGTACAGGAGCTAACGGTTCAGGATCTTCTCCCTTCAGAAAGGCTCAAATCTTTTCTCATTATCTAAGGGAGACGGGTCCTTATAAGGAAAAACCACACCCAGATGCTCGTCCATCTCCTCAACGGTTTTGAACTCCCACTCCGACATCAGTATATGTTTAATCTCATATCTGGTTCGCCAAGCGAAAGCTGACCGAACATCATAGATGGCAACATAGCACTGGTGCATGTACAAACCACCAAGACGGCACATCTCAACTTTGGATTGCTCCAAAGCCAAAAGGTTGTCTAACTCTGCCTTTTCAGCAACAACCTTCTGATATGCCGCATTCAGTTCCGCAAGTTCAGCAGACAAGGCCCTTCTTTCAGCTTCTCGGGTCTCTAGCAAAGTCTTCTGTTTAGATAGGTTTTGGTGAAGACCATCAACTTATTTTACCAAAGTAACCCGATGATCGTTTGCTTGTTGCTGAAGGGTCTAAAGTTTGGCCATCTCCCGAACGTCAGCTTCTAGGAAATGGTTATATGATTGAATGGCATAAAAGAGCTATCAAGAAAACATGGGGTTAATATAAGAGGATAGCCAAAAATAAAGAAAAATAACAAAGTATGAAAAAGGGTATACCTTCATTATCATTTTTAAGCCCTTCTAGAGAAGCTCGGACCTTGTAATCTTGGATTGAGCAGCCTGATGAACTGGGTTCCACACACTCTTAGCCATCACCCGAAGAGCGTTAAGTTCATAGATAGTGAGCTGGTCGGCACAGATAGGGGACCCGTTTGGAAGTAGGAACTTGGGCTCCCAGGGAATGACTGAGCTAGGGGTATCTTGGCCAGATGGATGATCACTGGCTGAGGTGCCAGAAGTATTGTTAACTATGGCCCTTTTGTTAGCACCCCCACCTCCGGGGGCAGTACGCAGATCGGTAGTCGGAGCATTGCCCCCCACGGAAGGAGGATGAGAAAAAGTAGGATTATTTTCTGGAAACTGAGGATTGGAAGGAGGAACTGGCGGGTAAGTCGAGATAGGCACTGTAGAAACTAGAGTAGATGTAGTGGGGCCCGATGCGCGTCTAGTTATAGGTTTCAGTGGGATCTCCATCTTGTTAACACCAATGTCCAAGTTAAAAATAACTTCAAGATTAACAGAGGTCAGAGTTTCAGTGGCTAATTAGACATTGCCCCAGATATGCTCTTTCAGAAGTTTGAATCTTGCCAAAATAGGGCTTGGAGTCAATTCCCTATCATGAAACCCGAAGACATACCCCCTTATGCAGATCGTAGAAATCACAGTAATGGGTAGTTTTATGGAGAGATCGGAAGGCGGGGCGTCGGATGGGACCGAAGACTTTGGGGATGGGGAAGGTCAGAGAATAAGGACAGAACCAGTTACCACTAATTACCACCATCCTTTCCTTTTAACCCTTGTCAGAGCAAATATCCCTACCCGGAAAGGGAAAAATATTCTATCTACCTTTGGATTCCCTAGCATTTTGGAAGTAATAACAGAGGATGAGATCTGCTAAGCCTAGATCAAGGTGGAGGTCCTTGTTGTACAGAATCAGCATAGACAAAACCCTAAAAAAGTTGGGGTTGAGTTGGAGCGGGCTCAGTCCTATCATAAAACAGGGCGTTATGGAAGAGAATGTGGAGAGGAAATCTAAAAACCTTTACATGAACGACAGAAAGGAGGATGCTACCCAAACTAACCCCTTCACTTTGGGTAAAGTCCAAATGTTTCGGGTATGGGGCTAAGTGTACATCTTCGGGCACATTAACATCTGACCTAAGACGCTTTACATCTACTACAGTCCTGGATTTCTCATAAAAATGGGCTATAACGAAAGGGGTAGGGTAGATTGGACCTCTGGGTCCTTATCATTGGAAGATACCTTTTATGCTATCGGATCAGGCTGGGCAGAAGAACCGACTACATCAGGGTTAGAAGGTCTAGGAGGGACAAGAATCTCTACAAAAGAAGGGCTATTACTTAGATTCTGGACATCATCCCCGGAAGAAAAAACTACCTCACTCGCCGACCTAGTGCCGTCACTCTCGAACATTTTCACTATAGAAAGGTAGAAGTGGATAAAGACGGTTGGGAAGAAAGTAGAAAGAAAAGAAACTAAGAATGACAAACTTACGCAGGAAAGAAATGGTGGGTAAGAAACCTTTATTGGGGTCTGAAAGTTACTCCGATGAGTGTTCTCCGGCGAAGAAATGCAACTCCGGTGAAAGCAAGTATGGAACAAGGAGAAAAGTTTGCCTTGGAAGTTATGTTTGTGAAGGAGCTTGAAAGTGCAAAGTATTAAATGACCAGTGATGATTTTATAAAGGAATCGGAGCAGGCCAAAAGTCGCGTGCGAAGCCCGAAAGATGTGCGCCGTCATTCCAACTTCCATGGGCGAAGTTCTAGGCGACATGGGCCACTGGATTCAAATTTGAAATAATTACCCCACCTACCTTATTTAATAGTCACGCCACGTCATCATCCAATCATTTTCTTAAAGTCTCATGTGTATAAGTATAAATAAGTACATGAATGTGCAAAATATTCGGTCATGGGCCTACAAAAGAAATAGTAGGCCCATAACCTCAGGGGCCTGTGTAATAGTTGAATTTAGATGAACTGATCAGCCGACCCATTATAGAATCTGACGGGCCAAGCCCATGGATGATTATAGAATAAGAGTGAGTTACAAGAAACAATCCCTATGATTAAGAGATTCGAATAAAAATAGAAAAGGATAATGATCAATCCCTTTAAAAAAGGGATGGTGATTGACATTTCAGATGGGCTAAGGCTCATCAATGTGTATATATTTATGAGGTCAAACAATAATAAAAAGCATTCATTTTGTTGTGTAATTTTTTGCATTTACAACTATTCTTCCAAATCTCTCTAAATTATTATTTTTCACTCATAAGTGGTAACCCAAATACAAAACTTACTATCCTTTCTTTTATTTCCAAATTCTTTCTACCAAACGAAGCCTCGTTATGATATACAAGAATTATGATTTGAACCCATCCTCTAAATTTTGGATACAATTGATTCAAGTTTTAGAAGATTTATTAAGGGTAAATAGCTTAAACCCCCCTTCAATTTTACTCTCTTTCCCTACTATACCCCCTCAATTATGAAATGAGCTTAGAACCCCCTAAAATTTCATAAAATGTTGCACCATGGGCTTGCCCTCAATTGTTTTTACCCTTTTACCCTCCAATGTTTTTATATTTCCACATTACCTATAATTCTATCCTTACTATTATATTTCTTAATTCTTTAAATTACAAAAATATTATTTCTTTTAGTTAGAATATTAATTATACCATTTACCTTTAATGTATTAAACTAAATATACTCTCAAATGTTAATTTTTTTTTTTTGTAAGTTTTAATTATTTTATTTGTAAATCAATTAACTTGTTATTAAATTTTAGTTTGATTTAAATCATAAAACTCAATCCTAATTAATATATTCATAAATAAATCACAATTTATGAATATATTTTTATGAAAAGAAAGTTTCATTTGGCAAAAAAAAAATTTAATTAGGATAATGAGTTTTATGATTTAATGAAATTAATTTTTATTGGAAAATGATATATATTTTGGAATATATATATATAATTCGTCAAAAATATATAATTTTCGAATTGTTTTTAAAAAATATGAATTTTTTCCAAAAAAATAAAAATTTTGGGAAAAATATATATTATGTTCCAAAATATGATTTTTTCCGAAAAATAATTTTTTTGAGAAAAATATATATTATTTTCCAAAATATGATTTTTTTTTTCCGAAAATAATATAATTGTTTTCCGAAATATATATTTTTTGTATTTTAGAAAATAATGTATATTTTTCATAAAAATTCATATTTTTTAAAATAATTCGAAAAATATATACTTTTTACGAATCATATATATATATATATATATATATTCCGAAATATATATCATTTTCCAATATATATATATATTCCAAAATATACATAATTTTTGAAAAATAATTTTTTTGAAGGTTTGATTTCACTAAACATACTATTGATGGTAGTTTAGGTATTATGACTCAAAATCATATTTTGTAACATAATATATATTTTCCTCAAAAAAATTATTTTTTGGAAAAAATTCATATTTTTGAAAATAATATATATTTTTCTCAATAAAAATTATTTTTCGGAAAAAATCATATTTTGGAACATAATATATATTTTCCCCAAAAAAGTCATATTTTTTAAAAGAATTCGGAAAATATATATTTTTAACGTATTATATATATATTCCAAAATATATATCATTTTCCAATATATATATATATATATTCCGAAATATATATATTTTGTTCAAAATATATATATTGTTTTCATAAATTGTGATTTATTTATGAATATATTACTTAGTATTGAGTTTTATGATTTAAATCAAACTAAAATTTAATACCAAGTTAATTGATTTACAAATAAAATAATTAGAACTTATAAAAAAAATTAACATTTGAGAATATATTTAGTCTAATACATTAAAGGTAAATGACATAATTAATATTCTAACTAAAAGAAATAATATTTTTGTAATTTAAAGAATTAAGAAATATAATAGTAAGGATATGATTAAAGGTAAGGTGGAAATACAAAATGTTTGGAGGGTAAAAGGGTAAAAAAAATTGAGGACAAACCCATGGTGCAAGAAAATGAAAGTTGAGGGGGGTATAATTAATTGAAGGGGTATAGTAGAGAAAGAGAGTAAAATTGAGAGGGTCTTAAGCTATTTACCCATTTATTAATGTCAACTGCACTACGCTTGCTGGGACAATTTTACAAAGTATTGTAACAAATAAATATAATAAACGGAAAAAGGGTATAAAAAGAAAATATGAACATTGGGTTTAATACACCTGTTCTAGGAATAATGTACTATTATGAAATGAAGGTGCCTTGTCACTGAATCACCATCGGGACCCACTTCAAGAGGACTGAATAATAAGGGGTTGGTTGAACTACTTGGTATATTGTCAGATTTAAAGGTTCATGTCCGAGTTGTAATGGAGTTAGTTGGAAGACCGAAGTTTCAATGTTTAGATACCGTAGGTCCGTATTCAGATATTTAGTGTGGGTTCCACCGTTCAAGTCCCTATCACTACTCAGTTCGTAATTTAAATATGGATTAATTTCAGTAAACTCCCTTATACTATCCAATTTAATCAACTAATTCCTACTGTATCCACTTTGCCCCCTATACTATTCAATTTCATCAATATGCCCCATCATCTCACATTTTGAGTCAAAATGTCTAAACTACCCTCAATAGTATAAGGGGGTTTAGTGAAATAGACCATTTAATAAATTCAGAAATATATATTTTCGGAAATAATTCATATTTCTCAAATTTTTTTTTTGAATATATCTTATATATTTGGAAATAATTCATATTTTAATATTTATGAATTTTCAAAAATTATAATATATTTTTCATATTTTCGGAAAATATGGAAATTATAATATGAAAATATATATCCGGAAATTATAAATTCATAAATATATATATATTTTTCGCAAAAAAAATATTTTTCAGAGGGAGCATATTATTTTCCAAAATATGAATTATTTCTGAAAAAATAATATATACTTTTTGCAAAAAAATTATTTTTCGAAAAAAAAAATCATATTTTGGAACATAATAGTATATATTTTTCGCAAAAAAAATTATTTTTCGGAAAAGATCATATTTTGGAACATAATAGTGTATATTTTTCTCAAAAAAATTATTTTTTAAAAAAGATCATATTTTGGAACATAAATATATATTTTTTGCAAAAACAATTCATATTTTGGAACATAATAAATACTTTTTCTCAAAAAAAAATAATTCGTAAAAAAATCATATTTTGGAACATAAAATATATTTTTCGGAAAAAAAAATCATATTTTGGAACATAATATATATTTTTCGCAAAATAATTATTTTTCGGAAAAAATTCATATTTTGGAACATAATACATACTTTTTCGCAAATTTTTTTTTTGTGTAATATGATTTTTTTGGTAAAAAGTAATATTTTGGTAAAAATACTTTTTTTGGTAAATATTTTGTGTTATATATAATGTTTTTGCAAAAAATATATACTATTATGTTTCAAAATATGTTCTTTTCTGAAAAATATTTTTTTGCAAATAATATATACTATTATGTTCTAAAATATGATTTTTTACGAAAAATATATTTTATGTTCCAAAATATGATTTTTTTTATGAATTCTTTTTTTTTTTGCGAAAAAATATTTATTTTGTTCCAAAATATGAATTGTTTTGCGAAAAATATATATTATGTTCCAAAATATGATCTTTTTTGAAAAATATTTTTTTTGCGAAAAATATACACTATTATGTTCCAAAATATGATCTTTTCCGAAAAATAAATTTTTTTGCAAAAAATATATACTATTATGTTCCAAAATATGTTTTTTTTTCGAAAAATAATTTTTTTGCAAAAAGTATATATTATTTTTTCCGAAATGATTCATATTTTGGAAAATAATATGCTCCCTCCGAAAAATATTTTTTTTGTGAAAAATATATATATTTCTGAATTTATAATTTCCGAATACATATTTTCATATTATAATTTCCATATTTTCCGAAAATTCTGAAAATATGAAAAATATATTATAATTTCCGAAAATTTATGAATATCAAAATATGAATTATTTCCGAAAATATAATATATATTCAAATTTTTTTTTTTGAGAAATATGAATTATTTCCTAAAATATATATTTCTGAATTTATTAAATGGTCTATTTCACTAAACCCCCTTATACTATTGAGAGTAGTTTATGCATTTTGACTCAAAATGTGAGGTGATGAGGCATATTGATGAAATTGAATAGTATAAGGGACAAAGTGGACACAATAGGGGTTAATTGATTAAATTTGATAGTATAAGAGGGTTTACTGAAATTAACCCTTTAAATATTACATAAATTATGACACGGATTGATATAATATCTTAAAAAATTATCATGGGAGTTGGATCTTTTTAATATTAAAGCTATTAAAGAAACCATTAAAGTTAAAATCCTAAAAGTAAGGATCATGATTTTTTTTCTTTAATTTATTTATTTATTTTGTGGGTCAAATATCACGTGACTTATAACAAACGAATTTCATCCAATCTGTATAAGCAATTATTTTTCGAGTTGTATATCAGTTATTTATAGTTACAAAACATGCAAGGTAATAATTTTTTTGGGAGTGTATCTGCTAAAATAAGAAACAACATGTATTATTTGACACCAAAAGAGGGTGATCATATGTTGCTAAATGCTACCTTGTTTATGAGTGATCAGTACTGATGATACATTGCAAGAAAATAAATGCTATATTGACCAGAAAGGGGTGATGTGAGGAAAGCCATAAAAGCACAAGGGCCATCAACAATCGAGTTTGGCAGAGGCTTTAAGAGGGTGTTTTGGGAACGTCTCTATCCTCCAGCTGACCACCACCAGGTTTGACTAGTCGCTTGTGAAACAAGTCTCTTGATGGTTATATCTCGGTTATAAGTTGTTACTAGACCTGTCAATGAATTGGATTTTGACCCGAATCCGATCCGAATCTGATCCGATTAGTTGGATTTGGATTAGAAAAAAAATCCGATAATCCGAATCCGATAATCCGATTCCTTAACAAATTGGATTTTGATTTGCCTAATCCGATCCGATAATAATCCGATCCGATTAATTTTATATATATACATATATATTATGTCATTAATATGTAAAAATTAAATAGTATACTAAATTATGTTTCAAAATTTTTTTTCGCTTTTTCATTTTTATGTTTTTATAGTCATGTATTATAAGTATTGATTGTAAAATATATAATTTAGTGTTTAATATTATTAAAAAATAACATAAAAAAAAATTAATAATTTTTTGTAATTTTTTTTTACCTAATCGGGTCGGGTTATCGGATCGGATATCCAAAAATAAACAAATTCGAATTTGGATCAATTAAGTGAAAATCCATCGGATTATCGGGTCGGATTGGATCGGATATATGCTAATCGGATTCGGATCAGATCAGGACAGATCCGATCCGAATCCGACCCGTTTACAGGTCTAGTTGTTATGGTGGTTGAGGGATTTGAAAAATATTGATCTTTACATGAATATCAGGCTTGCATAATGGTATTGATATTTTCAAAAATATTACGAATAAGGCAATACCGCAAATCATAACGTGCCGGCTTAGTTATTATGTTCAGAGGAACATAACGCAAAATTTAAGAAATGAAACAGTTTGACCAATCTATTAGAATTATGATTGTTAAAATCGCGATCTTACTAGTAAAATCTTACGATTATACGATTTTGTTCAATTTTACTATTATACTATGATTCTACTTACATCTGTTTTAGAAATTTTTTTGGGTTGAAGTAATGATTTGAGTGTTAGGTTCTTCATATAAAAGACCAAAAATCTTAATAATTTACTCCGATATATCAATATATAGCCCAACCATATGAGAAAATAATTAAGAGTCCAAAATCTTAATATTTTTATTAATATTTTATATTTTGAATATATTTTTGTTGTATTAGAAATATATCAAATTAAATAGAATTATTTATTAATAATTAGGTATTCTACTTATAATTCTACGATCCCGATTATACGAACTCCCCCAACAATCCTACTTAAGCCATGTTTGGCATAGTTTTTCCTTCTTGTTTTACACAAAAGAAAAAGAGAAGCATAAACTGTTTTGAGAAGCTGGTACCCCCAGCTTCTTTAAAACGTTATTCCAAGGTCCAGAAGCTCTTCTAAATATTTTGTCAAACACTGTTCAAAATAATTTTTTTCTCCAAAAAATTAAAAATAATGTTTGAAAAATCAATCCAAACATAACTTAGACTCCCATTTTAAAAATCTTGATTAGATCTGAGTAAACCACTTTGATACATATTTGGGGACCATCTATTATTTTTTTGTCTACAGAGGTAAGTCCAAAATTTGTGTGAGAGGTGGGTTTGGGCCAAATAGTTCCAAAAAATACCACTCAAAAGATAGTATTTGAAAGAAAGATATTTTTTTTCCGTTAATTTCAGTAAACTTATATGTAGTTTCAAAAAAATCACTTTGCCCCATTCCTATACAAAAAATTCTTCATACATTTATAAAATTATATCAGCTTGTCCTATTTTCTATAATTTTGGACCAAAATACCATTGAGATTTAATGAAAAATGATTTAAAATTTTAAAAATATATAAAATTTGAAATATATATATAAAATTCGTAAAACAATATATAATTTTTTTAAAAAAATATAAAATTAAAAAAAACATATATAATTAGAAATATATATATATATATATATATATAATTAAAAAAAAACATATAAAATTAAAAAAAAAACATATATAATTAGAAACAAATATATAAAATTCATAAAAATATATATAAAATTCGTAAACATATATATAAAATTCATAAAAAAATATATAAAATTCAAAACAAATATATAAAATTCGAAATTTATATATTATTACTTGTATTCTCTTGTAACCTTAATATATTCTCTTGTTTTTACATCTTCTTACTTGTTTTTTCATATTTTATATGCTTTTTTTGAATTTTATATATTGTTTTATGAATTTTATATATTTTTCCAAATTTTATATATATTTTTATGAATTTTATATATTTATTTCTAATTTTATATGTTTTTTTTTCTAATTTTATATGTTTTTTTTTGAATTTTATATTTTTTTCGAATTATATATATATTGAATTTTATATGTTTTTTTTCGAATTATATATATATTTTTTCGAATTATATATATATTTTTTGAATTTTATATGATTTTTTGAATTTTAAATCATTTTTCATTAAATCCCATGAGTATTTTGATACAAAATTATAGAAAATGGGTCAAGTTAATATAATTTAATAAGTATATAATGATTTTTTGTATAAAAGAAGGCAAAATATTTTTTTTTAAATAATACGGAGTTTACTGAATTTAACCCTTTTTTCCGGGCCCTAAGTAACACTGAGATTGACCCAGCCGAAGTTCATATTCAAACAAGTTACAAAACTCAGTAAAAGGCCCAAGACTTGTACAAGACAAAAATTTCAGTGAAACAATAACGTAACAATGGGCTTTGTGTGAAGATAGCAATGGGCCAGCCAACTCCCTCGAGTCGGAGTAGCCAATACATTTTCAAATAAATCACAAGAAGTTGATGATTTAGGATGATAACGGGTCAAGTTTGAAACAGGTTTGGCTAAATTTATTACTATCTCATTAAAATATTAGTAATATCATTACCATCCCAAACCTGTGACGATTTTAATTGATAATACCATTATCACCCCATCGAAATAAACTAGTTCCATCGAATTACCATCGGTACCTACTAAAATTTAAAGTTAATTTTTAATTAAGCAACATCACACACATAAATGACTATTTGGTTAACTTTCCCACCTTTGTACACACCATGCCCAATACCTAGAAGAGAAAACGAGTTAACAAGTGTATGCGAGATGACCTTTTAAAAAAAAAGTGTATGTGGGATGGTAAAGTTATATGAAACAATATATAATTTATATAAATTTAATTTAAAAATATATGTTCAATATTAAAATAAATAATAAAATATAAATTCAAATATATATATTTTTAGAACGGGTCGGGTTCGGATTCTTGACAGATTTTACACAAAACCCAAACTTGTTTCGGGTTTTGATTTTCAATACCAAATCTGCCCAACCCATTTAATAGTTTACCAAATCCGCCACATTAAGAGTGGAGCGGGTAAAAACCCGACCGGATCGAGTTAAACCTAATGATTATGTTTCAGGTTTGAGGATAATCGATTTTCAAAAAACCGAAAAAATTATTTATCTGTTTGTGTGATTGTTCTGGACAATATACAACTAGGCAAATAATGTTTCATAAATTCTGATGCAATATTTTTTCATAAATCAATTGAATACATATATAAATCCCATATTTTTGTTAGTTACCAAAAAGGCATATGGTCTACCCATACATGATACATCCTCTTAAAAGCAAAGGTTTAGACCTTAACCCTATCCAAGTAATAATTATTTGCTCAAATGAAAAACTTACAAAATAAAAAATTCAAATGCAAGTTCCTATTGTAAAATGGTAAAAACTCAGCCCATGAATCTAAGGCACCTCTTCTAGCTAACACTATCCCAATATGTCTTCTCCCATGTCTCTACTTGCTTCATCACATTGTCCTTTCTCCTCACAATGCTTTCAAGAACTTGAGGTTCATGAGGAGGCATAGTGCATGGGCTTGTCATGGAAGGACTTTTCACCATGGTTTCCATCATAAACTTCTTCACTACCCCATCTGCAGGGCATGCTATCGCCTCGGAGCAGAACTCCACCGCTCCTTCGGGTATTTCAGGCTTGAATTTCAACAGCTTGGCGTATTCTTGTAGCAGATGAAACATGTAGTCGTAAACGTGGTCCATTTTTAGCTCTTCTTTTATGAAGTCACTTCCAGCTTTTCCAATGTCCTGTGCCTGTTACGCCTCGAGTCAATAAAAGTTTGCGCAAATTGCCAATGAGAAATCAGGGTCTGGTTTGTATTTCTGAAAATTGTTCTCATAAAATTTAAAAACAGATGACTGTTTTCAAATAACAATGTTGTTTTCAAATAACAATAAAAGATAATTATTTGAAAACATTCATTTTTATAACCGAGTAATAACTGAGTTTTCTAAGAATTATTGTAAGAAAACTTGATCCAACCACGATTTTGTACAGTTTTTCTAATTTTGTGTTTTCAGAAAACATAAAACTATTTTCAAAATTACAAACGATGCAAGCACTAAAAACTCGATCCCCAAAAGATTACCTTTTGTTGGTGAATATTTCCCCAGTCTACGGCAAATTTAATGGATCTGCATTTGTCTTCATCTCTTATGGGCCAGTAGTGGTGCACCGGCTCTAGACCTCTTGTGTAGAAGTCATAATAATGTGGCCTTACTAGCAATGTGACTGAATCACAGGCTAGTATGTACTTATCACTCACAGACCATGCAGAGCCGTCAATATAGATCTTGTATCTAACCACATTATCATAAGAAAAAATAAAGAGGAAGAAAAATCAGATCGAATTTTTATTGAACTTTTTTTTTAAAAAAATAGATATAGTCTTGAGACCAAAATGAGTACTTATATACACCTGTAAGTGCATTGACTTGCCAAATCCGACTGCTTATAACCTTGTTCAGCTTCCTTATTCCAATCCTGCAGATCTAGCACTTTCAAGAGGTGACCAAGAAATTCCTAAAATCAAATTCTCCACTTGTTTTTTCTAATTTCATTTCAAGCAAATGCGCGAGCACATAAAATGAATAGTCTTAAAAACACTCAATCAATTGCTTCTTTCTCTGTTTGTTTTTTTTTTTTTTTAAACTCCACATTGGATTGGTAGAGACCCTTTATTACAAGTTAAAAATCCCTCGTTTGGATGAGCTTTTCAAATGTTGCTTTTGACTTTTCCGATTGAAAAACTGTTTTGAATAGTATTTGACAAACTAGCTTTTTAAAAGAACTTTTGAGCTGTGAAAACGCGTTTTAAAGAAGTAAGTGGGTATTAGCTTCTCGAAAATGTTTTTGCTTCTTTTTTTCTTCTAAGAAGAAGCGAAAGCTCTGCCAAACAAGAGCTTAAAACTAGTTACCTGAACAAAGAGGCGAGCGTTCCAGTCTTGTTTATCGGAGACATTACACTGCATGAGTTCCATCCTGGTAGTGCTAACAATAGGGTTCCCTTTCCAGTAGGCAAATGGTTCCCTTTCCATCCATTTGGTCCTTTTGTTGCCTTCTATTAGCTCCTTCATATAACTCTCCCATGGCTTTATGTTTATTTCAGCCCTATTAGAACCATATCACACAATTCTAAGGTAAATGAGATTATCCCATCATATATAAGTTACTAGAATTTCTGTCTTCTCTTTCACACCATAAGAAAATTACAAGAGTGGTGCAGAGAAGAATGGCTCAACTCTTCCTTTAAACCAAAATTTATTAAATAGTTCTACAAATAATAGAGAAAAACCAAAATAAAATGGAATATGCATAAATTCTCTCATGAATCAGAGTGTTGGACATGTAATGAGACATTTTTTTGGACATGGAATATGCGAGTATCAGAGTATTGGTGTTGCTTAAGGTTATCAGCACCTTCCAAAAGCGTTGCAGACAGGACGATATGTCGTATGATAACATGAATATATAACCCACACAATCACATACAAAATAGAGAATTGAAACTAAGGTTGTTTAGATTCACCTAAATATTGAATGTGAAAGAGAATAAGAATTTACCAACCCCAGAAGGACCAATCAGGGAAGACAATATCCAAGGTCCCTTCATCACCACAATAGTGAAACAATGGTGGTGGAGGAGGGGCACTGGGATCACGGTAGTCGTCTGATTTGATGATCGGCCTGTCATCACAGTCGAAAAACAACTCCAAGTCCGGCACCATCCCCGGATACCTCCTCAGAAGCTGCGAAATTCCCCATAGAGTGAACACATCTCTCGTCTGTATCGACGTCTTGATCTTCTCCACATAAAGCTTCCCTCCCACTATCACCGCCCGAAAATGTGAAGTCCTCTTCGCTCTCTCCAACATTTCTCTGGTGATCCCGGTCGCCTTAAATGGCTTCAAGTCCTCGTGAATCCAACGAAAATACTCCGGGCACGTAGACATTGATGATGGCTCATCATCATCTCCATTTCTAAATGTTGTAGGGTAATTGGATGGACATGCTTGAGTAGCATCTCCATTGGAACATTTGAGTGGGAATTCAATATTTTTCGACAATTTTATGTTTTCTTTTGAGCTAAACATTTCTTTCTCAATATCTTTCCTAATAGAAAAAGCAGTCTGCCAATGAAACCAAAAAAGGTGAAGAAAACTGAGTGCAATACAATGACAATGTTTCAATATCAAACCATGAAATTAAGTAAATTATATATTGAGTATATTGACAAAAACAGATGATTTTAATGTTGCAGAAAATGTTGATTTAGAAGAAGTAATGAAAGTGTATATTGAATAATTTATATATATATATATATATATATTGACATTGATATAGATGTTTTGAGGTTGTGAAACTTACATAATCTATCCAAGAAGAAGCGATAACTACACCAAACACGAGTATGAATAAGAGGAGAGCAGTAGTAGTTCTGGAGGATGTGTCTTCCATGTGTCTTCCATGTGCTGTTCGTCTTCCTACCGAAAATCTCTTCATGTTTTTGACAATGCTCTTATCTAATAAATCTACACCTTTTGGACATCAAAAAGATGAATAATCTTTGATCAGTAGTTGTTATGAGTTAATTGGTTCAACATGAAAAGTCATTGACGATTCTTTGAACTATTATTTTGATTTCAAATTGAAGTATAAACAGGGTTGAGAACTAATGTAAAGAGCAGTCTGTTCTAAATAGTTGAAAATGTTTTAAAGTTGGTTTATTACATAAGTTATATGGAGAGTATTTATGTTTATGTTACTGATTTATTTGGATTTTAATGTTAACTCTTTATGTTATTTATAGTATTTAATTTTCAGTTACAACACTGATTAACTTCAATTTAGTGCTGTCACCTTTAACTTTCACAGAGTTTTGAAAATTAATAACATATTTCTTTATCCTTACATTATTTTCACATACTTTATCAAATATGAATCAACAGACTCGAATGTAGAGTTATCACAGAATTCCAGTGAGAAGAGTTATAACAGCATTTCAGTGAGAAAATAATTCAAACAAAATTTACGAGTTTCCACTAACATTCATCTTCTGTGTTTAGCTATTAGAAACTTTAATTAATACGAGTAGTCTAAATTTATGTTTCACCAACAAAATAGAATGTTTTCCACGGAGAAAACCCAAACCTAAAGTGAGAGCAGAGGGCTACTCATCTAAAGAAAACGTACTCTATATATAGATATGACTTTTTAAAGTACAATATCTAGATATTATTAGAAAGTAGAATATCTAGATATTATTAGAAGGGTTGTTACAATAAAATATTCTAGATAATATCTGCATATGACCATTCCATTCTTGTCACATATCTTTATATTATTGTTCCCCAACCTCCAAAAAAAATTAAAAAAATATTTTGCAATATAAGATAGCTCTATTGCGTCTTGGTAACACTATCCCAATATCCCTTCTCCCATGTCTCTACTTGCTTCATTACATTGGCTTGTTTCCTAACAAAGCCTCTAAAAACTTGAGGTTCAAAGGGAGGAGGCATATTGCATGGGCTTGTCATGGAAGGCCTTTTCACCATCGATTCCATCATAAACTTCTTCTCTACCCCATCTGCTTGACATGCCATTCTCTCCGAACACAACTCCACAGCGCCTTCCGGTATCTCAGGCTTAAATTTCAACAGCTTCGCATATTCGTTTAACAAATGAAACATGTAATCATAAATGTAGTCCATTTTTAGATCTTCTTGAATGAAGTCACTTGCAGCTTTTCCAATGGCCTGCGCCTGCTAAGTCTCTAGTGAATTAGAGTATGCACCATTACGGAATAAAATAAACAACAAGAAATAAAAAATTTAGCCTTGAAACGCGCGAGTACCTTTTGCTTGTGATTATTTCCCCAATCTACTGCAAATTTAATGGATCTGCATTTGTCATCTTCTCTTATCGGCCAGTAATGGTGCACCGGCTGTAGACTTCTTGTAAAGAAGTCATAATAATGTGGTCTTACTAGCAATGTGACCGAATCACAAGCTAGTATGTACTTCTCACTTACAGACCATGCATATCCCTCAATATAGATCTTGTACCTAATCACATTATATATAACAAGAGAATAAAGAGAAGAAATCAAAAACAAATTGGAATATTGTTGAACAAGAAAATTTGAAGGTATAGTTCGAGAGCAAAATCAAGGACTTGTGAACTACATGTATATATATATATATATACCTGTAAGTGCATTGACTTGCTAAATCTGACTGCTTAAAACCTCGTTGAGACTCCTGAATCCAATCCTGCAAATTATAGTACTGTCAATTAGTGAACAATTTAGAACTTGAGGATCAATTATAAGATTAGAGACATTAGACATTCACAAGAAAGTAATGATAAAAATATTTACCTGGACGAATAAGCGAGCGTTCCAGTCTTGTTTATCGGAGACATTACACTTGAGAAGATCTCTCCTGCTCTCAGCAACAAAAGGGTTTCCTTTCCAGTATGCATATGGTACCCTTTTCATCCATTTGGTCCTGTTGTTGCCTTCTTTCAGCTCCTTCAAAATACTTTCCCATGGCTTTATGTTTATTTCAGCCCTATCAAAACCATATCAGCATTTCTACTAAATATTAGCTCAACCCATGATTAAATTTTCTTTAATTTCATTTCTGTTGTTTTTTAATGAGAAAATCACAATAGTGAAGGGTAAAAGGATTACAAAACTCTTTCCTTTGATCACTAGATTGATCCAAATGCATTGTAATTCACAACCTTTGATTTCTGCATTATGACTAGTATTTTTACATGATTGTTCTTAAGGGCCTTTATGTCTATTTATCACAACAGATTGATTCTTAGTACTTCCACACTCTTGAAATACATGAATTCAAAATACAAAAAAATACAGAAAAAAATGGAATATGCGCAAAAATGCTTCATGTATCAAACTGTCTGAAATGGTAATGTGACATTTTTTTGGGACAATGCATGTGGTGAGACAAATTTGGGGACCATAGGACCCCATGTCCAGCAAGAAAAATACAAAGACTTGACTGTTCATTTGTCTATTTATTTTTCAGTATGATTTCACTAGTTCAAAAAATCTCTCTCATTGAATGTTTTGTACTCATGTTTCTAAAATCAGTAACTTTGTAATTCCAACCATACACAAAACTTTACATGTTAATTCACTTTTTTAACTAAAACAGATCAATCAACAACCTCATACCATAGTACTAAAATAAATTGAATTCGGATATATATATAGATACAATTCTATTTAATATTGGAATGTAAAACAGAAGAAGAATTTACCAACCCCAGAAGGACCAATCAGGGAAGACAATGTCCATCGTCCCTCGATCGCCACAGTATCGAAACAACGGCGGTGGAGAAGTGGTGTTAGGACCACGGTAGTCGCGTGCTCTGATGACCGGCTTGTCATTGCAATCAAACATCAGTTCCAAGTCCGGTAACATCCCCGGATACCTCCTAAGCAGCTGCAGAATTCCCCATAGAGTGAACACATCTCTAGTCTGTATAGACTTCTTGTACTTGTCCACATAAACCTTCCCATTCACTATCACCAACCTAAAATGCGCATTCCTCTTAGCTCTCTCCACCATGTCCCTAGTGATCCCATTGGCCTTAAATGGCCTCAAGTCTTCATGAATCCATCGAAAATGTTCCGGGCATGTTGAATTATTAATTAATGTGTCTTCATCATCTTCAATTCTAATTTTTTTTGGGTAATTGGATGAACATGTTTGAGTCTCATTCCCATTGGAACAGTTGAGTGGGAATTCTATTATCTTGGTTTTTTTTTTAATTTCCTTGGAGATAACAATTGCTTTCTCAATTTCATTGCTAACCAGAATTGTAGACTGCCAATCAAACCATTGAAAAAAAGAAAAAAATTATAAGTCAATGGGTACTACAAAGAATGTTGCAAGATTTAATTATGAAATTAAGGCCTTTGTTTGATAGAGTTTCTGATTCTGCTTTTATACAGAAGAAAAAGAGAAGAAAAGCATTTTGCGAAACACCATTCCAAAAAGTTAAAAGAACGTGGAAAAAGTCAATCCAAACCGGACTAGTATACAATTCTACTAAATTGAGCAATAAGACATTGATACAGATGATTTTAAAGTTGTGGGACTTACAGAATTGATCCAAGAAGAAGAAATAAGTATGCCAGAGATGAGAATTAATAAGACGAGGACAGTGGTGGTTGTTGCAGGACCTTTGTAGAGTGATGACTTCAATATTTGTGAGGCTGAGATGGGATTTCCAAGTCCTGTTTGCCTCCACACACTGCTAGAAAATCTCTGCATGCTTTTGATATATCTATATATATAATAAATTTATATACACATCAATCAATAAGAGAAAGAAGAAGCATACTAAAGCATATGTATTTGAAGTACTGAATTGTAGTTTCACAATCAGAGCTCTTAAGTTTGATGAATATTCTCTGCTCAGATCTTGTAATTGGTGAATGGGTGCACCCTTCACTGGTCATCAATTATTGTGGAATTGTTTTTTTGATTTGAAGTGAAGGGTATGGAACAGAGTGAAGAAAAATCAAGAGTGAAGCCACCATGACACTTCTTCTTGGGGCACTTGTCTTTTTTTTTGTGTTTTAAATTGTTTGGTGTGACCATGTGAAATGGACACCTCTTTCTTCTCTTTTCTTTGGTGTGACCATGTGAAATGGACACCTCTTTTTGTTTTTTTTTTTTTCTTTTCTTTGGTTTTTGTTTCTTTGTCCTCAAATTTTTGTTTGATTTTTTTAGACACTGTCATTAGAAGGAGTGAAACACACCAACAACTCAATTCTTGAAAAATTACAAAGGAGGAAAATGTTTTAAAATATAGAAGGATAATTATACATATATATTGGTAATCTTAGATAAAAAGACACATCTTGTAACATCCAAAGATGGTTTGATGCACACTTTTCTAATACATTTCGTATATCATAATTTGTCTTTATCATCTCATAAGTTACGTGTAACTCGATTAGTAAAATATTGATATTATTATTACATGATATTATCGAGTCTGTTGTATTATTACGCAATCGCAATATAAATCAAAATTGATACTATGAATGTGAACCAGATCGATATATTATGTAAATATCCTCAAATGCGTATTGAAAAAGGTGCAAGCAATGAGACACCCCATTAGTGAGGCACGGACCCATTAAAGGGCACTCAATTTTTTTTCTTTATATATTTTATGCTTAAATTTGTTAAAAATTATCCAAAACTCCCCACAAAAAATACCAAATACTCCCACTAAAATTATAAAAAAATTACTCTTCACATAAAAATTACTCTTACGCCCAGGTACGGACTTAAAGTTTTAGATGAATGAGGGCTTAATTGTTATTATTCTTAATTTAGTAGGGGTTTTAGGATTTTTGAAAGAATTAGTGGGGAAAGAAGTGCTATTCTTACAAATTTAAAAGTAATAATAATAATAAAAAAATTCTAGTGGGGGCCACCGTCCCGGTCCATGCCGGCTTACGCTCCATTCACATGGATTTCTAGGTTCTAAAATTTGACCTTCGAGTCTAACAGGCTAGGAAGGTTATTGAAGGGTTTTATAAAGACTTGGACCAATGATACTTAAATATTGAAGGGTTTTATAAAGACTTGGACCAATGATACTTAAATATTTAAGGGTTTTTATAAAGACTTGGACTTATGAATCCAGTGGGTTTTATTGGTCTGTGTATCAAATTCCAATATAAAATGGTTCGAATAGTAACTGTGTGCTGTATAGGATTTTGAATCTCTTTGATTTACTAATTAGAGATTAATTGATGTAGGACAACCACCTACATCTCAATTCTAGAATTTTTTTTTTATAATTTAAATTTTTATTGCTTTTCTATTATTATGAGATTTTCTAAATTTATTAATTTTTTTTAAAAATAAGTTTTCTTGTTCAGCAAGATTAGACTCATGGAGGCCCATGACCCATTAGGATTTCTTTGTTTATAAATGTCATATAATTATAGGGAACTTATTCATTCATTCAATAATATCATTCAAGAATTCTCTGCAAGTTTTTGCTAGTTCTTTTCTTGACTTTAAGAATTTCAAAGTCTTAATTATTTTTTTTTCTGTTCCTAGCTGAACCCCTATTCTCTTCCGCTACGTCAGTTGCTTTCAGAGCCTTGATTTATCCTGATGTTAATTGCTCATCTTGGTAGCAACCACTTTGTTGACGAGGATCGCAAAGTGAAGGTCCCTTAGACAGCCAGACGTACTCAAGAACGGCAGTTTGATCTACGATGCAGTCAGATTGCTGATTCTAGGATTGATGGCAACCAGGTTCGTGATTCAAGTTGGGATTGTGATGGAGTTGTTCCTCGTAGCCAACCGAACATGAGTTATGTTCCTGTTCACCCACGTAGGCCTCTAGCCTATGCGGATTCCGATGAAGAGGACAATGGTGAGTTTCATAGAAAACTTGTTTTACTAACTTTTCATGGAAGTTTTATAATTGAAGAGGTATTAGATTGGATTGCGAATGTTGAAGATTTTTCGAGTATTTCGATATACCCGAAAACAAACAAGTTTCTCTTGTAACTTTCCAACTCAAAAGATGTGTTTCGGCTTGGTGGGCACAAACACAACATTATCGGAGGAGTCAAGGAAAGCAACCGGTGAAGTCATGATACAAGATGAAACGGATGTTGAAAGCTAAATTCCTTCCACCAGATTATGAGCAAATTATGTACAAAAAATATCAAAATTTTATAGAAAAAGATTCACCTCTAAAAGAGTCTGCAAAGGAGAACAATAACTATTTTGTAAAAGCAATAATTGATTCTCATGAAATTGTTGTGGAGCAAAATTATGTTGTTCCACCTGATGCAGTTGAAGGAAATAGTGTTGGTATTCACATTGACACACATGAATAATTATGCCAATTACCACTGATTTGGATAATGGTAATGATGAGGATGAGCTTGAAGAAAAATAAGATCCATTAGATGAGTCGATCGTCAACACTAATTCATGTTTTGAGGAAATTCGATTTCTTTGTTATTCCTTTCATAGTGCAATCAATTCTAATAACTACGTCGATCCATATTTGAAGGAGGAGGATGAGAATTGTCACAAGTTTCAAAGACTTGATATCTCAAAAAAATTCTATCATTTTGAGATACCAAGCAAAATTAAAAATATGTTGCAACGAGTGGTAATATGGAATTGGACTATGAAGATACATGCGTATGAAGTATTACGATCAAGTCATCACTAGTATGAATTATTATTCATACTCCTATACGAGCCACACTAAACTCGAGGACGAGTTTTTTTAAAGTGGAGGGGTTTGATGTAGGACAACTGCCTACATCTCAATTCTAGAATTTTCTTTTTTATAATTTAGATTTTTATTCTCTATCTTTTAGTTTCCTTCTAGGACTAGCTTTCCTATTATTATGAGATTTTCTAGATTTATTAGTTTTCTTTTAAAATAAATTTTCTTGTTCAGCAATATTAGGCCCATGGAGGCCCATGACCCATTAGGATTTCTTTGCCTATAAATACCATGTAATTATAGGGAACTTATTCATTCATAATGTTATTCAAGAATTCTCTGCAAATTTTTGCGAATTCTTTTCTTGACTTTGAGAATTTCAAAGTCTTAGTTATTTTTTTTCCAAGTTGAACCCCTATTCGCTTCCGCTACATCATTAATGTAAACTTTGTCTAACACTAGGACCCCAAAGAAGTTACATAGAATAATCCATATGCATAAATTAAACCAGTAAGTCAAGCTTCTAGTCCAGATTGCATAATCTTATTGTTATTTGATTATTTAGGAAACAACATTTGTGTGTAATGACATGTTCTGATAAAAAACCATGTTGAATGATGTTAAGTGATATTGAGTAATGATGAGTGTTATTAGGTGTATGTCGAGTTAATCGAGTTGATAGATCAAACGGAGACATCGAAGCGACATCGGAAAACTTATTCAATCAAGAATCAGGTGTAAACAAACTAAAATATACAAAAGGAGTGAAGTGAAGTTGGGTGGAAGCGGCACTGCAAAGAAAGAACAAGAAAATAAATATTTGGAATTTTGTACTTTGAAATCTTGTAGTAATTCTTGAGATTTCGAATATTGGCCGCCAGTGGCTTTACTAGCGAGAAAGTGGGAAAAACAGTCAGAGAGTTTTTGAGATTTTTGTACTACGAAGTCTTGCTCGAGATTCTGAACAAATTCCCTAAATCTCAAATTTTTTGTACTACGAAGTTTCACCCGAGATCTCGAATAAATTCTTGAAATCTCGTAGTACAAAATCGCATAATTTTTGAAAAGTAAATCCTGATGATGTTTTAACTCCTAATCACTTATGGATCACTTGTGGACGTGTCTAAGGGTTATTATGGGTATATTGGATCATATTTTGAAGACTTTATGGTCAAAAGTCAAATACTTGAAGGAAATAAATCATAACCCTAATTGGAGACTCTTCTTTCTCTATATATATAGATTAAATTCAAGAGAAGGTGTGTGGTTCATATATTGTGGCTTTTGTGCCATGCTTTTCTTCCATATATTAGATTCGTTTGCAGAGAGAGAGAAAAAGATTGTTTGATCATCCTATATCAAGTTTCTCTCTAGTATTTGAAGGTTATTCAATTGTGCTTTAATCGTTGAGATCTTCATGACAATTGGATGATCTAGTTGCTGAAAAATCATCACACCACCTGCAATGAGGTTGCATTGATCCGTTGAGAAGCGGAGCCATCAGAGTGCGGAGATCGGACCGGGAAACTTCGTGGTTCTTTGATCCGTTGAGAAGGGGAGCTGTTAGAGTACGAAGATCAGAGCGAGAGCTTTGTGGTAGCGCAAGTGATTCAAGCCTTTTAGACGTCGAGTGATAAAAAATCTAATCAGAGGGATTGTAAGTCCCAACTTCATAGAGTCTGTAAACTTCTTTGATGCATAGTGCATCGATACCCGAGTGTATCTGTAGTTTTTACTTAGAGCATTTTCTAAGGTTTTCCACATAAAAATATCGTGTCTCTATTGTTTTATTTTCTAGACTTATATTATTCTTTGCATGATTTAGCTTGTTAGAGAATTGTACTAAAATTGACTATTCCGCTATTAAAATTTTAATTTGTCAATACATCAATAAAAAACATATTCCCCCCCTCCCCCTTCTAGGCTTGGTTTACCATCTCCTAGGTAATTTCAATTTACTTAAATAAAAGAGTCGTTCTGCATGAGTCTTGTAGAATAGTCGAGGTAAAAGCCAAATAAATGATATTGCATAAAGTAAGTTTTTAATATTTACATTTACATTCTCACATTTTATTATTTTACCAAACCATCCTTATGAAAGCCAAAATGTTGATCCAGATTTGATGCACAACTATAAATTAATTTTGTTAGATCAAAGAATGAGGTGGTTACTAGCAGACACCTATAAAGCACATATATTTCTATAAGAGCAACGTACCAGTATCAGATACGTGTCGGATACCGATACTCTTTGGATACTCGCGGATACATGTCCGATACTTCTTAAACGTATCCATAATTTTAAATTATATATTTTAATTTATAACACGTATCCGATATTTCTAAGATACTTCGATCACATATCCGATACTTGTAAGATACTTTGATAACGTATCAATACTTCTTAAGTACCAAAATAATACGTTTTTAACAAGTTTTAAACATTAGAAAGAAACTTTTCTAATAATATTATGAAGTACTATAGTTAAAAAAAATTTAATCTTTGTTAAGTATCAAAGACGTTCTTACTTTAAGTGTTATGAAAGGAACTCACGTGTTCATAATGATTCATTTTTCTTAATATTTCTAAAAATTGACCAGAATTTATTCTTTTATATATAAAAAAGTGTCATTTCTTTTTGTCGTATCCTGCCGTACCCGTATCCTATTTTTTTGAGATTTATCGTATCCCCGTGTCCGTATCATATCGTATTTGCACCCCGTATCTGTATCAGTGCTACATAGGCAGACACTGAACCAGCTTATGCCGAGTGGGGGTATTGAATTTTTTTCTTTCTGTATATTTTGTCTGTAAAATTTTAAAATTACAAAAGAATCCCATTTAAGTTACTAAATGCCCCCACTAGTGTTATTAAAAAAATGCTAGTATGTAATTTTGTCTCCTAATTTTCTAGATCTTGGTTACTAGGGTGGGTCGTGTGAGAACATTTGTTAGATTGTTTATTGTTGGCATGTTCTCGACAATAATCATGTTGAGTGAATTGTGAGGTCGGGTAGGTTTAGGAAAATTAAAGTGGTCAAGCAAAGACATCGACAAGTTTCGTCAAATTCAAATCAAAATTACAGTATCGAAGAATACAAGAATAATGAAGAGGAATCAAGTTTGGACCGCAAAAATACATTCCGGATGGCGAAACAGACATTTTTCAAAGCCGAAACTTTGGGAAACATGTTAGAGAAATGAAAAGGGCATAAATGGAAGGAAAAATGCAAAAAGTGGATTTCATGATTTTTGGTATGCATACAGTAGCCAAACAAATGGCTAGAAAGTTGGATTCTATGCTTATCTACGCATATGGCTAGAGGAGCTACGCATGAGACTACGTTCAAGCGTAGGCCAAGCCTACGCTCCAGCGTAGGGTCAAGCGTAGCACCAACCTGTAGATTTCAGCCTAGAACAATTCTACTTATTGTGAACTACAATGACTTGGGTTATATTCCAAGACATCATAACACATTTATAAATGATATTTACACCAAAGTTGGCTAGATTGACTCCTAATTACAAGAGGAACAGAAAAGGAAGAGTCCTAGTCCAAAAAGGATACAAGTTTACTCAAAATATGATTATTCTCTCTATAGATAAGAGGAGTCTCTACATATTTTTGGTGTAGCTTTTGTGAGATCTCTGCAATATTTTCATAGATCAGATCCGTCTGTAGAGAGAGAAAAAAAAAGATCGTTTGATCATTCTATATCAAGGGTTTCTCTAGTTTTTGACGGGTATTCAATTGTGCTTCAACGTTTGACATCTTTATGCACAATTGAATGATCTGATTGCTGTAAAACATTCACACCACCCTGTGTAACGTGATTACATCGATCTGTTGAGAAGCGGAGCCGTTTGAGTACGGAGATCGGAGCGAGAGCTTCGTGGAGTGTGAGTAGATCAAGACTTTCAGACGTCGAGTGGAGAACGGCAAATCACAACGATTATAAGTCCTGTTTTCATAGAGTTTGTACAAATTCTCTGATTCATTATGCATCGATACCCGAGTGTATCCGTGATTTTTTTTGGAACGTTTCTAAGGTTTTTCCACGTAAAAATCTCTGTGTCGTCTCATGATTTATTTTTTGCACTCATATTCATTATTGCTTGATTAAACTGATTAGAGAATTAAGGTTTCGTGACTGATTAAAATTAAAATTCTGCAATATAATTTTAATTAATTATAAAATCGATAAAAACCTATTCAATCTCTCTAGGCTATTTTCCTTAATCACTAGGTAATTTCAGGTACTTGTAATCTAAAGACTAATCACATTGAATTATGATATGTACTAGTGTTTTGCAATTCAATCAATATACATTACTCTCTACAGAGTTTTTCCACATTTATGCTTTACAACTTGTATTGCATATGCAAAGTGCTCCAAATTAGATACCACAAATGCATTGTCTTTAAAGAGCTTGTTGAATGGTCAACAAAGTATTGGGTAAATAATAGTGGGTTTCCCTTTATATCCTCTCTGTTATCTATCTATTTCCTTAATAATAATAATAAGAGTTAATTTCATTTACATTTTATCAGGTTTATCTTTATTTCAATCACATTCCTTCTTATTTGAGTATCTTTATTTACACCCCTTATGGTATGAAATATCCTAAATACCCTTAAGCCAAACAAACTTAAATGAATTCAATTCCAGAATAATCTAAGTGCTTGTTTGGTAGAGGGAGTGGTGCCCTTTTTTTGGGTTTGGTTTGAAAATTGTGCACCATTCCATGTTTGGTAAGTTTGGTATTGGAGCAATAGTGTTTGAATAGTGTCAAACCATTTGACCCAAATCCATCATTTTTCACACCATCTCAATAGATGGTTTGGTTGGAGTTGGGTTGGTTTTCTCACACCAAAACTATTCTTTAACCCAAACCAATTCAATTTGATGTACCATTGTTTAACCCAAACCAATTCATTTATAATATTATATATATATATATATATATATATATAAATTCGAAAAATAAAATATTTATGAAAAAATAAAATATTTCAAAAAAATCAAACGAAAAAATATATTTCATAAAAAATAAAATATTTTGGGAAAACAAATATTTCTAGAAAAAATAAAATATAATAAAAATATATTATTTATTTTTTTAAAAATATACAAATTATATGTATTTTTACTGAAATCTTTTATTTTTTCAAAATATTTTATTTTTTTTGAAATATCTTATATAAAATATTTTATCTATAAATATTTCGAAAAAATAAAATATTTATGAAAAATTAAATATTTCGAAAAAATTAAATATTTATATATTTTATTTTTTAAAACATATATATTTACAAAATGTTATTTTAAATAAATAAAATGTCAAACTATTCTAAGTTACCAAATATGATTGATTTCAGAATTTCAGCTCATACCAACTCTACCAAACATGGTTTGGTTTTTCAGTTTTACTTTTTCTCACACCAAAACCATCTGCACCAAACATGGTTTCAGTTCAGAATAAAACCACACCAACTCCAACCAACCCAATTCCAACCAAACCAAAACCAAAAACCAACACCAGACCGTCTACCAAACAAGCACTAAGTCTTGTGTCCAAACAAAAATTAAACCCATTCCAAACAAGTTTAAACCCATATGAAACAATTTCATCCCCAACTTCAACCTCAACCCTAACCCTAATCACTCCCCATCCCCTCCCGTCGCCACCCAACACCTCCACTGCCCACCACCCTCACAACCCTACCCCCACCGCACGCCACCCCAACCCCTAGCCATGCCCCCTCCCGCCGCTACGCCACAACTCCACACCCCCACCGCCAGCCGCCACCCTCACCCCCACACCTCTCTCCCCGATCTGGATCTACAGATGCATATATATATATATATATATATATATGTATATGTATGTATATAATTTACAAATATACACTTTGACAAAGATATATCCCAAATATATATGTATATGTATGTATATAATTTGGTCTCACTTTGACAAAGATATATCATCATTCTTTGAAAAATATTAAAATAAAAAAATACTAAATAAATTACAAAAATTATAATTCAACACAATTATCATCGCCTGAATAATGAAGATAATGTTTTTGCTTAAAACATATAATCAAATGGGAAAACTACGTATAAGGATAGTTTTAAATTTTAATTTTTAATTTAATAAATTACAAATCGATCAACCTTTTTTATATATTTGTTTCAAAATTTATATTTATTTTTTGAATTTTATATTTTATTTTTGAATCTTATATATTTTTTTTTTCGAATTTTATATATTTTTTACGAATTTTATATATTTGTTTTGAATTTTATATTGTTTTTCAAAATTTATATATTTTTTCAAATTATATATATATATTTTAAATTTAATATATGTTTTTCGAATTTTATATATATATTTCGAATTTTATATATTTGTTTTGAAATTTATATGTGTTTTCAAATTTTATATTTGTTTCTTGAATTTTATATTTTATTTTTGAAATTTATATATTTGTTTCGAATTATATATATATTTTCACGAATTATATATATATATTTTAATTTTATATGATTTTGTTTTTCAAATTATATATATATTTTTTAATTTTAATATATGTTTTTCGAATTTTATATATATTTCGAATTTTATATATTTGTTTCGAAATTTATATGTTTTTTCGAAATTTATATATATTTTTTGAATTTTTTATTTTATTTTTGAATTTTAAATATTTGTTTCGAATTTGATACATATTTTATATATTTGTTTTGAATTTTATATGTTTTTTTTTCAAATTTTATATATTGTTTTGAATTTATATATATTTTAAATTCAATATATTTTTTTCGAATTTTATATATTTTTTCAAAATTTAGTAAAAATGATAATGATAAAGTGAAACTTTTTTGAATAAAAAATTAAATGATTAAATTATTGGAGGGGTCAAATTGATAAAATACTATATTCTTGTTTCTAAACAACACTAGGTTATTTTATTGAGGGTAGTTTCAGTATTTATAAAAAAAAATAGGATGATGTCATCGTTAAGGGGTGTAAATGATGAGAATCTCAAACCTGATGGGTGTAAATAAAGATACTCAAATATGAGGGGGTGTGATTGAAATAAAGATAAACCCGAGGGGGTGTAAATAAAATTAACCCTAATAATAATAATAATACTTTGAAAATGGCCACATCATTAATGAATTCTCAATGCACCAAATTTCTACTGTTAGAGAACATATTTATAATTATATTATATTCAAGTGCTGTTACTTTCATTTATACTCCTTAATATTAAGTTTCAGAGAGTTCATAACAGCACTTTATTTTTGGTTCTATGTAATGTAAGAGATTGAAGATACATCCACGGAGTGCAATAAATTTCAGATAATACTGAAAATTGAAGTGCACGTCCTTTAAGTTAAAAAATGAAATAATTTGTGCAACTTTTCCAAAGTGGGGTTTCTTTCATTCACCATGAGAGGAGAATCTTGAAAGACACTTGAAAAAGACCTTCCTTTTTTTTTTTTTTCTGAAAGTTAAAAAAAGAAAATAAATAAATAAATACCTTCCTTTCTGAGGAGTGATGGTAGCTAGATGTTGACTTGAGTTTTCTTAATTAATTTCACCCATTTTAATTCACAACTCTATATAAATATCATCACCCTTCTTAATTTTTCCAGACCAAAAAAACCCATCATTTTCCTCTCTTTTTTCTCTTACATTTTCTGAAATTTATTCACAGGGTCCTCAAATGGCACAAGTAATGTGTATTCACATTCCTCTGCTTTTAGTCCTCTGTTTCTTACAAATTTTTGTTTAGCAAAATTACAAAAAGTTATTGATATAGATAATGATGTTTTGCTTTCTGTTTTCTTGAAAATAATAGAAGAAGGTGGTGGTGAAGATCATGACCATGACTGATGAAAAGACTAAGCAGAAGGCCATAGAGGCTGTTGCTGACATTTTCGGTATGTTGAAGCTGTCATTATATATTAATCTGTTTTGCAAAACCCCAACATGCTTCAAATTCATCCTTGATATTTCATTCCATATTTTTCTACTTCGATTCTCACGTAATTCCGAGATGAATATAAAAATTTCAGATTTATGACCCTTCAAAATTAGTTATCGAGTAGTCTTGGATTGTTGATAGTTAACAATGGCCACTGAAATGTGTAAGTGATCTTGTTTTACAGCTTGTGTTGAAAGGAACCATTGCATAAACATTCTCACATGCATTGACGGATTTAGGATATGTGTCAGTGGGGCTAAAATTTTTTTTTTTTAGATTTTTGTGTATAAATGATATATATTTATTTGAATAGGGTTTAAAACAAATTTTACGTGACGGCTTATTTGTAAAATAATCTAAATTATGTGGTACTTAAAGAAAAAAAATTTATGAAGGCTATACTAAATAGTAAATATCCAAACTTTTTTAAAAAAAAGTTACAATGGGACCATAGCCCCATTGGTCCTTCATTGGCTCTGTGCCTACTCACATAATTGATTTGTGTTCACTAACACTACAAAACTAAGGGTGCGTTTGGATAGGGTTGTTTTCATTTTCGTTTTTGTTTTTTTCACTCTTCACGGGAACAAAAATGCGTTTGGGAGCCTTTGATGGTTTTTGTTTTCGTGAATAGTAAAAAAATATTTTCTCACCCTTAGTTCAAAATTTGAGAACATCAAAATGATATTTTTTTGTTTTCGGCACTGTTTGTTCTCAGCCAAAAAAAAATTTAATTGTTGCAGATTCTCAAACCACCATCTTCAACCTCCAAACCCTAACATTCATCTTCAACCTTCAAACCCTAACCTTCAAAAAAATTTTTTTTTTTGCTCCCGAAATTTTTTTAAACAAAATTTCTAACCAAACGTGTTTTTGTTTCCGGATTACCCTTAGGACAAGAACAAATTTTTTTTTTATTCTCAAAAGATAAAAAACAAAAACGAAAACATTAGTTTCCAAACGCACCCTTAAAGTTGTAGTCGTGGTTACTAGAACGCAAAAAATTATAGTTATAACCTTTGGTGGGAGTTTACCGAAGGAGTATTGTAAGTTGTTACCTACTGTCCGACATTAAAAGTTAAGTTTTTTAAGATATAATGACATTAAAAATTATTGTTACTAATTTGTGCTATAATGGCGGTAAAAAACCAACTTTTCTGCTACAGTGGCGGACAATTTTACTGTCACTGAAATTCTGCTACTTATAAACTCATTTTTCGATCTTAATTTGGCAGTAGTAATGAAAATGATCATAATTAACTATAAATTTTGAAATTACAACCATGTTTTTTTTTGTTCAACAGGAGTGGATTCGATTGCGGCGGATATGAAGGAGCAGAAGCTGACTATCATAGGAGAGATGGATACAGTTGCATTAGCAAAAAAGCTGAAGAAAATAGGAAAAATAGACATAATATCAGTTGGTCCAGCTAAGGAAGAAAAGAAAGAGGAAAAGAAGAAAGATGAAAAGAAATGATATATATATATATATGTATGTATGTATGCTTAATCATTTTCCAGTACATGGACTGCTACTTTATTATATTGTCATATATATATATATAAATGGCAAATGTTAGTTCTCTATCAATCCGTGTGTAAGGCTGCAAATGAACCAAGCCGAGCCGAGTTTTGGAATGTTCAAACTCGGTTCATTTACTAAACGAGCCTAGAAAATGTGTTCAAGCTCGGCTCATTTGCTTAACAAACGAGCCTGAGCCGAACGTCATATTTAACGAGCCGAGCCTGAGCTTGTTCACGAACGACTCGTTTCAGTGCAACATATATTAATCTTCATAATAGTTGTCTGGATTGAGTTGTTGCATGTCTGTTTTAACATATTTTCACTAGTATAATTTTTTATGAATGAATTTTATATTATGACCGTCTAATTTCTATAATATTTTCAAAATAATCTTCATAATTTGTTCAATTTAAACACTTTCTTTTGTCAAATATGATATAATTTTATTATTTAACTTAGACGAGCTTGTTCACGAGCTTGAAGAACCTGTTCACGAGCTTGGCGAGCCGAGCTTAGTAATGTTCAAGCTCGGCTCGTTTACTAAACGAGCCTAAAAATTATGCTCAGGCTCGGTTCATTTACTAAACGAACGAGCACGAGCCAAACCCGAGCCTGCTCATGAACGGCTCGGTTCATTTGCAGCCCAATCCGTGTGTGTCGGTAGGAGCTGTAATGGCCTTTTGTGTAAAGTATAGTTCTATTAGTTTGAACAAATCATAAGTAATTTTTGTGCTTATTCTAAGTGGATTGTTAAAGTGAGTCCAACGACAAAGTAAATAATATCATGGGACCATTCTTATCATATATTTTAGGTTTAATTTCAGTAAATCCCTTATACTATTCAGATTAATCAATTAATTCCTTCTTTGTCTACTTTGCCCCCTATACTATTCAATTTCATCAAATTGCCCCCCTCAGCTCACATTTTGACTCAAAATGTCTACTTTTCCAAGAAATATATATATATATTTCTGAATTTATAATTTTTCTGAAAAATATAATTGATTTTTGAAAAATAATTTTTTTAAATGGTTGAATCAACAAACCCCCTTATACTATTGATTGAGGGTAGTTTAGGCATTTTGAGTCAAAATGTGAACTGAGGGGGTCAATTTGATAAAATTGAATAGTATAGGGGCAAAGTGGACAGAAAAGAAATTAGTTAATTAATCTGGATAGTATAGGGGGGTTTACTAAAATTAACCCTATATTTTATTAATTTTTAGAAGGGTTTATGTTCATTACTACAAATTTCCACCATATATAATATGCTACTTCATGTGATCTTTCGACATGCAAACAGGTATGAACTCTGCTATTATTGATGCGAATATATAGCATTATAGACTATATATATATATATATATAGGGTAAATAGCTTAAGACCCCCTCAATTTTACTCTCTTTCTCTACTATACCCCCACAATTAATTATATCCCCCTCAACTTTCATTTTCTTGCACCATGGGCTTGCCCTCAAATGTTTTTACCCTCCAAACTTTTTGTATTTCCACCTTACCTTTAATCATATCATTACTATTATATTTCTTAATTCTTTAAATTACAAAAATATTATTTCTTTTAGTTATAATATTAATTATGCCATTTACCTTTAATGTATTAGACTAAATATACTCTCAAATGTTAATTTTTTTTTATAAGTTCTAATTATTTTATTTGTAAATCAATTAACTTGGTATTAAATTTTAGTTTGATTTAAATCATAAAACTCAATCATAATTAATATATTCATAAATAAATCACAATTTATGAAAACAATATATATATTTTGAACAAAATATATATATTGGAAAATGATATATATTTCGGAATATATATATAATTAGTTAAAAATATATATTTTCCGAATTCTTTTAAAAAATATGAATATTTTTCGAAAAATAATTTTTTTGGGAAAAATATATATATTATGTTCTAAAATATGATTTTGAGTCATAATACCTAAACTGCCATCAATAGTATAAGAGGGTTTAGTGAAATCAAACCTTCAAAAAAATTATTTTTCGAAAAAATATGTATATTTTGGAATATATATATATATATGATTCGTCAAAAGTATATATTTTTTGAATTGTTTTAAAAAATATGATTTTTTTATGAAAAATATACATTATTTTCTAAAATATAAAAAATATATATTTCGGAAAAAAATTATATTATTTTCGGGAAAAAAATCATATTTTGGAAAATAATATATATTTTTCTCAAAAAAATTATTTTTCGGAAAAAATCATATTTTGGAACATAATATATATTTTTCCGAAAATTTTTATTTTTTGGAAAAAAATCATATTTTTTAAAACAATTCGAAAAATATATATTTTTGACGAATTATATATATATATATATATTCCAAAATATATATCATTTTCCAATAAAACTTAATTCCATTTAAATCATAAAACTCATTATCCTAATTAAATTTTTTTTTTTGCCAAATGAAACTTTCTTTTCATAAAAATATATTCATAAATTGTGATTTATTTATGAATATATTAATTAGGATTGAGTTTTATGATTTAAATCAAACTAAAATTTAATAACAAGTTAATTGATTTACAAATAAAATAATTAAAACTTACAAAAAAAAAAATTTAACATTTGAGAGTATATTTAGTCTAATACATTAAAGGTAAATGACATAATTAATATTCTAACTAAAAGAAATAATATTTTTGTAATTTAAAGAATTAAGAAATATAATAGTAAAGATATAATTAAAGGTAAGGTGGAAATACAAAAAGTTTGGAGGGTAAAAGGGTAAAACAAATTGAGGGCAAGCTCATGGTGCAACATTTTATGAAACTTTAGGGGGTTCTAAGCTCATTTTATAGTTGAGAGGGTATAGTAGGAAAAGAGAGTAAAATTGAGGGGGGTTTAAACTATTTACCCATATATATATAACTGTCCTTCCCAGATTGTCCACTACTAGGGATGGTTTTTTATATATAAATATTTATGTATATGTATATATAACACAGTTACATAGTGAGTTCTACTCATCTTGGATTATGGCTTGCAATCATAAAGGGGAAGAATAATCTTTTTGTTCGTGTCATAATGAGTCATACATCATGACCAAATCTGATTATATAAGACCATAAAATTTTTAATGTCTTTACCATTACACAAGGTTTGGAGCAGACATATTATGTTTTCATTATTACATTTAATAATATCATTAATGACATGATTTTTTGCTACAGCTATGAAATTTGTATGCTTATGTTAGTCTATACTTATATATTAGGGTTAGGTTCACTTTGTCTAAAGTATAAGAATGACCCGATTATTAATGGGGTTATTTTGGTAAAAATAATATATGAAGATAATAGTTATTGGATATTTTTATCATATACTATTAATTAGATAAGGGTATGTTGGTCTAAAAAATATATTAAATTTGATTAGGTAAAAGAATGATTTTATGGTAATTCAATAAAATTTGATAATTTTAAAGGGTATTATGATCAAATTGTATAATATATAAATAAGTTTACATTTTTGTTATTTATTATATATTCAATATCTTTTGTTATATTTGTAATTATATCTCATTTTATGAACCATATTGTAAATTTCCCTATATATAAAACAGTTACACAGTGAGTTCTACTCATCTTGGATTATAGCGCAGGGGAAGAATAATCTTTTTGTTCGTGTCATAATGAGTCATACATCATGACCAAATCTGATTAAGACCATAAAATTTTTAATGTCTTTACCATTACACAAGGTTTGGAGCAGACATATTATGTTTTTTTTTTTTTTTCATTATTACATTTAATAATATCATGAAAAAAAAAACAGGTAATCTAAATTCCTGTATTTTCATATCTAAATACAACTATATATCGATGATTATTTGATCAACTGATTGATTCAGGGGGGAAATGGAACCATGATCATTTCACAAATTGAGTCAATTATAGTATTCCAACTTTTTACATATATATATATATATATATATTTTTTTTTCCTGACAAAGTAGAAAATAAAAAAAATTAAGGTACATGGGAAGAAAGAGCAAGAGTCTCTTGGTTGACAGAGTGGACAAGGTAAGAAGGCCAAGAAGATCATTGAATGTCGCTTAGCTTTGAGTCACCTTGTTGCAATTTTTGGGAGTTTAGAGAAGTCATACAATCTTTTTAAGAGATAATAGAAATTTAATATCCTCAATCAGTACAACAGACAAAAGATGATTGAGGCCAAAGATTTATGACGTTGAGGGTAATAACCATACCCTAAAATTGATTTAAAAAAAAAAAACTATTAGGAATAAAGTGATGTTGATCTATGAGTAATTCGGAAGATTCTGTACATAATTAATTTGGTGTGATTTGCCTCTTTAGCAAGTTAAACAAATATTTCATTCAGCATTTACTTGCTTACATAAGATAAGTCGTAGTCAGGAGAATTTTGATTCCTTAAAAAATAGATGGTGAAGGAAACTTTTGTACATAAAGCATTGCTGAATTTTCTCTCTCTTAAAACAGAACATTAATTTCAAAGTATGTATATATATATATATATATACATACACTTACCATAATGGCCACTCTAGTGGAAATAACCTCCAAAAGATCCATATCATGATCTGAAGACAAGCAACAAGACAAAAAAAAATGGCAACATTTTCCACGGCAAATGACACATAATCGTCTCTTTATCATTATACGTTTTGTTTTGATGTTTTATAAAGAATTGTTTTGAAAAAAAAAATGCTGCATGTGGATGACCAGGCAGGCCAATTAAAACGTGGTATATTCCTAAATAGAGTGAAGGCAGAAAATGTATAGCCCAATACTATATTCCAATCTATGATAAGTAATAAATCAATTAGCCAATATTCTAGACAATTCTTTGGTGAAACGTAGAACTAGCAAAATAAAATATAATATAATATGAATTAAAAGAGTTATGGTTGACCATAAAAGAGTTGAAACTGTATAAAGGTCGACCTTAATACGATATGAGAATATAAGGGTCGACTTGAACACGACACGTTTGACATGATTATATTTATTTATTATATTTTTTTCTCTTCTCTAATTAGTCATGGGTTGAAATATATCAATAAACTATTACTAGATTGTGTTAAATTCAATTTAATTTTGCTGATAATAAGTTAAATAGTTCGTTTCGTGTTAGATTGTGTCAAATTTAATTTAATATATTATAATAAATAGGCTAAATGAATTATATAGGTCGACACGGATAACCTGTGGGTTGAGTTAGAGTTGAACATATTTGACACGTATATTAACTAGGTTTTTTTTAACACGACACGATCTCAACCCGACACGAACACGACCCACCAACACGAATCGCCAACCCTAGTGAAACGTGCCTTCATTTCAACTTTTTTGAGAATATATATATATATATATTTTTTTTTTTCCCGCCCAAAGCCCATATGCCATAATACTTAGACCTCGTTTGGCAAAGTTATTGTTTCTGCCTTTATATAGAAGAAAAATATAACTATAAGTCATTTTGTGAAGTTGGTACTCCCTAACTTCTTTTAAAGATTATTTCAATGCCCAAAAGTTCTTCAATTTTTTTTGACAAAACACTATTCAAAACAGGTTTTCCCTTCAGAAAGCCAAAAACAGTTTCAGAAAAGCCAATCCAAATAAAGCTTTATAAGAACCAGTTTTGAGTTTCCAAATTACTATTTTAGGGCAACCAAAAAGAAAGTGTAATAAGTACTATTTAATAGGAAAAAAATGAAGGAAAATTTCATAAATGAAAGGAGAGATGGTTCTTTCTAGGAATGGCAATGGGGCGGGTATCATATTCCTCATCCCCGAATTCGGTTTAATTTCCCCGCCCCGCGCCCGATTATTTATTTTATCTTCCACCCTGCCCCGTGATCCGGTTATCCCTGCCCCGCCCCGCGACCCGGTTATATATAATTTTTTTCCTTTTTTTATATAATTTTTTTTTTTTTTATAAAAAACAATTTCTGAAATTCGTTCATTGTAAAAATAATAGATGAAATGTAAAAAATTAAAATCATTAACTTTGAAATGTAAAAAAAATATAAAAAACAGTTTATGAACTTCATTCATAACAAAAACAATAGATGAAATGTAAAAAAAATATAAAACATACTGGAATCCATTCCCCATTACAAAACAATAGATGCAATTCATAGAGTAGACAATAGATGAAATTCATCCATAACAAAAAGAAATTAACATATAAAGCTATTACAAAATACTTGTCCAGACCCTAACTTGAGAGCTCCAATAACATCTTGAAAACTGAACTTTAAACTTAAAGACTTTATTCACATAATATGAGTCAACTTCTTCATATTGCTCCCCTTAGCATCACCTTCCGCATGGCATACTCATGTCACTTGAGAGTTCTTACTTTGCCAAATAAAACAGAAAATATATTATCAAAATATAAAAAATTGAAATCATTACCAAATTAAACTAATAGAACATGTATTATACCTCTATTCAAGAACCTTGGACAATAGAGAATTGTCATCATCACAATCACAAAATATATTATCATTTGTTGTATTCACCTCGGATGGAATTCCTATAAACCAAGAACATAATTTTTTTAAAAATAATAAATCATGGCTATAAAAAAATAAAAAATGAGAAAAAAAGTAAACCAACAATTACCATTTTCTTCGGCTAAAAGCCAACTTTGGGAACACATCAAAGCCTCCAACGTAGTTGGATGAAGTCTGCTACGATGTGGACTAATAACCCTACCACCAGTACTGAAAGCAGACTCTGAGGCAACGGTAGACACTGTAATCGCTAATATATCTCGGGCCATCTTTTGTAAGGTAGGATATTTCACTCCTGCAGTCTTCCACCACCCCAAAATATCAAAATCATCCGACTGAGGCAACAATTTCTCTTCCAAGTACGAGTCAAACTCGGTCTTCTCCACATCTTCAGGTGCATTTTGACTATGAAATTTACCAAAATTTGACTTATACCTCAACACCCCCCCTCCCTTAACATCACTCACACTAGTAAGATTAGAAGACGAAACACTTGCATTATTTTCACCTTTTTTGGACTTTCTTGAATACTCGGAAAACATATTAGCACAACTTTGTCACAATTTTTGAGTTTGCACCTTTCATTCAGCTCCATAAATTTCAGGATAGAAGAATTCAACCAGTCGCATCTTATATTATGGATCTAACACTACCGCCATTGTCAATGCCTCATGACAAATATCTCAATATTTCACATATTTTGCCAACATGTTGCATGTCATCTCATGAATTATAAAACTTTTGTCGTCAAGTCAATTATACAATGCGACTCTAATTTCACAAATAAAACCAAAAAATAAATTGGAAGTAGGATATTGTGACCCAGAAAATAACTCAGTGGTAGAGTAAAACAACTCCAACTTGTCACAAATGTTTTTTCCCATTTCCCAATCCTCATTGGTTGGCGATGTTTTGTAAAATTTATCACGTTGCTTCAATCGTGGGAACACATCTTTATACTCTAAAGCAATTACAAGCATAAAATATGTAGACTTCCAACGAGTTTTACAATCCATTACCAACTTTTTGGTACATGAAAGTTTCAATTGCCGAGCCGTTTCTTCAAACTTTTCAATTCTACTCGGGCTTGCAGTCCAAAAATAAACGCTATCGCGTATTCTTTCAATTGACTCCCCTATTATTTCTAGCCCATATTTCACAATCAAATTCAAAACATGAGCACAACATCTCATATGAACAATTCTCCCATCTAGTATAAGTGAACTCATATCAACCTTATCAACGACACAATCTACCAAGGCCTCATTGACAGAACAATTATCCAATGTAATCGTAGATAATTTTCTATCGATGTTCCAATCCAACATGGTATCAAGTAGCACATCAGTAAAAACTTCTTTATTATGTGGAACAGGAACATATGTGAACCTATAACATATTAAAAATCAATTTCAAAAACAGTTTAGTGTAATGAGCATACTAAATAATTAGGACCAAGTTCTGATAAATAATTTTCTGATTTCTAAAAATAACATCAGGTCTAAAAAATATATAATAACTAGGCCAGATCTGTGAGAGACTACTAAAATTTTCTCTTATTGAATGCTTAGTTTGTGCTACAAGAAGATTTGGGAAAAGTGGTGGTACTACTCATAGCTAACCTTAGAAACATATATAAGACTAATCTGTAACATTTATTGACCAAAAAAACTGATTTGTAAAATGGTCAAAAACTGATTTATAAAACACTCTCTTTTCCATCAACTTCAACATTTTGTACCTGGATTATGCAATCAATCCCTACCTAACATGTTTTTTCCACTTTTCCATTAAACAAACTATTGCTTCTTAATCTCACATATTATCAGATTATTCGACGAACAACATCTCCACAATTCTGTGTAATCAAAGTTTTAATTACACACCAAAAACTTTTTGGAAATGCAAGAGATTGCATCAAAAAACAAACAACTCCAGACTTTACTAAAGTTAATGGACATTTTCTGAAAATCTTTCACAATTGTTAATCTGTTATTAATCTGTACACCTTCAAATTTTGGGACAAGATTTTGACTCTACTCTTCATAGAATTCTCCATTTATCATTCAAACAGTTTGAAAAGCCCAGGAGAAACATGTAATTCAAACTTTCTGTGAATCCGTTTCTCATGCTTTCTGATGTTGACATTTTAAGGACTGATCGTTAATTTTCAATATTTCTAGTGTCACATTTATCTAATGCCCTGAATTTCGAGATATGTAAGGAGTTTAAACTCTCCTAAATATCGTAGGAACAGATTCAGAACAATGGGTATGTGGGGGAATAGGTTGAAAAGGTTATGGATTTTAGTAGACATGTACTAAAATGAAATGCATTCTAGCTAACATTGAAAGAGGATCTTATATAAATGACAGACTAATATTGCCAAATGACTTGAGAAATTAACTTCCAAATGCTTTCATTGCAAGTAAAAACTTGCTTAACTAAGGACTGCCTCATGGAAATCCCAAAAGCAAGTAAGCAGAAGGGCAATTCATATTTTATTTCTAATCAATAACAGACTTTATTAATCTATACACCTTTCCTTTCATGGTTACTTGATTCTTAAATTCAATACTTGAAAATTTTGCTATATAAAGAGACATGTTATAATAAATCCTATTATAAAAACAGACATGTCGGATATGTGCTACAATTAACATAGGACTAATCCAAAAAAGTTTTCAAACAAAACAACCCAAAATTGCACTGCAATTTCTTCATGTAAATACTTAAGAAAATTTTAGAATATATATTCAAAATAAAATTTAAAAGAAACTCAAAATAAAATTTCATACCTCAAAAGTTTTCTTTGCAGTTTCCACGAATCATCAATGAAGTGAGCCGTTACTGCCATGAAACCCTTCCTTGAATGATTACAAGTCCACATATCCGATGTGAGAGTGACTCTGCCATTAAGATTATCCAAAAATCTACATGTTTTAGCCTTTTCAGTCTTATAAATATTTAAGATATCACTTTTGATTGTATTTCGAGAAACCATCTTAAACATCGGTTGAAGGCTATTCACGAATTTTTGAAAACGACAATGGTTAACCATGGAAAGCGGATACTCGTGCACTATTATCATACATGCAAGCTCATATCTCGAGACAGTTTGATCAAACACATGATTGCGATATGAAACTTGTCATTCACCTATCTCATCATTTCTTTTATATGTGCTTTGTAAAACCGATTGTCTCAAACCACTACTGTCCCTCTTTAATCTTGGACACCTCTTTAGATGAACAATCAAACTATTAGTTCATAACTACCAGGTGCTTTCAATTTCACATTACAATGATGACACACGCCATACACCATTCCATTCTCTGTGATTTTACTAAAATCATTCCAAACCGTTGATGTTAATTTTCTTTTTCTTTCTGTAACAGTTGGAATACTAATTGGCTCATCACTAGCTTTAGGAATTTCAGGGTCAGGGGCTGAAGTGGGAGCCTCGGAGGTGGCGGGAGAGGGATTATCATTTGTAGGCTCTATAACTACATTTGGACTATTTGATTCCTTCTTTGACATCTTTCAATTTTGTAATATCTACAACAAAATTGCACAGAAAAAAATAATTTCAGAATATAAACTATAAACTTTTTCTCTTTCTTTCAATGAAAAAGATTAACAATTCAAATTATGAAGTTGTACCTCTTTTTATGATATATAAGACTATATATAGCAGTAATTAGAGACTATGTCAATGCAAACAATGTAGCTAACTATATTTCTTTAGAGACCATATTTATTTCTTTTGCTGCAAATTAACATTATTTGTGACAGATATTGATAGTTTATAAGGGTGCATTCTTAAGAGGTTTAAAAAAAAAAAAAAACTGAAATGTCATTTTTAATTTTAATTATTCTCATAATTTTTGAAAGAGAAATAAATAATAATAATAATGTTTAGTAAAGCGTTAGTTTTACATAAAAACTATTAAAGTCAACTATTAGAGCTTTGACCTCATGTGGATAATCTCTGTTAGAGCTTTGACCTCATGTTTTTCCTTTTTGGAGAGAAAAGGGATGAAAGTAAAATTTTCCATAGAATCAAACAGAAAATGAGTTGAAGAGCAGTACCAATGGCTTATGTCCTTTAAGTTGTGGATGATCAAAAGTTGGCTATAAATGAGATTCAACACAATCAATCACGTCACCATCAGGACTCTGCAATGAAACTATTAACCGAGAGACAACCTTGTTCTTCCTATTATCCCACCAATCAACCGGATTAGCAAAGAAGGTCTGCCATAGTTCTGTTGTTGTGCCTGTACTATTTGCAGCATAGTTGTTTAGCTTTCTACCTGCAAGGTAAGGAAATCAAAGATCTAAGAATGTTGCAAATACACCGGGAAAAAATAAATAAATATCTCAGACAGAGTATCTCAGAGAAAAGTATTGCCTGTTGTAAAAGAATTAGAATCCCCATCATACAAGGTTACTAGCGAGATGTTTCTTTCAACTAAATTCAGTTGCTGAACAACTACCTGACGAACATCGTAGATAATCACAATTTAGATAGTCCAAATTTTGGAATATACAATGGTAACATGTGAGATGCTAGTAATTTAAGAACCTTATAAAAGAAAATTGTATTATATTAGAGAATTATTAACACCTTGAAGAACATAAGCGACCTTGGCAGAATCAGAGCAACGAGGGAGAGCGAACCCATTGTTCTCAAGAGCGAGCTTAGATGCACCCATTTCACATTGCTACATAAACAAGCAAACCCATGTGAAATCGAGAACCAACAATCTTGTTTTAAAGTACAAACATATATTTTGGGCAAACTTCAGTCTGAAAGATTCAGGATAAAAATTCCCTCATTTTTCCTCTGATGAAATCGAGATCTCGAATCTCATTGAAGAAAAACCTATCCATATATAATAATCGATCAAAAACCTCTCCACAATCCAAACCCATAACCTCCTTATTTGATTAATATCTTCAAATTTAGCAATAATGAGAAGCAAACAATTTGTGAACAAAGAGGAAGGTTAAAATATGTACCTTGATTTGGGGTATTGAATAAGCCTAAATTTCTTCGGACATCCATACACTGATTTTGCTTAAGTTATGATAGATCCTGCTAATACAGAACATGTGATGTTTCAATAGCAGAAAATATATACATATATATATATATAGAGAGAGAGGGTTACCGATAAATGAAGGGGAAGACCTTGGTGTTGTGCTCAGACAATCAAGATGACAATATCTAATTTGATCGCAAACAAATTTGAAGCCTAGATCTGTTGTGTGAGAGAGAGTTAGTAAAAGACATAGGGTTTGGGAGTGATGAGAGGCGAGAGGCAAAGCGGCGTGTTAGAGAGAAAACTAGGGTTTGGGAGGTATGTCTTAACATAAGATATATATATATATATATGAGCTATGTTTGTAATATGTCAAATATAAAAGGTTAGTTTAGTAAATAATCAATTAAGCGGAGCGGAGCGGGTCAGTTATTCGGGGCGGGGTGGGGGTGACCCATACCAGCCCCGTTTATAATCGGGTAATTTTTTTTTATCCCATATTCGCCCCGATTAATTTAACAGGACGGAATAAACGGGGCGAGGAGGGCAGATTTTTTTGTCATCCCTAGTTTTTTCTCCAAATTGAATGACCCTCCTCTGCGACTTATTCACACTCTCTGATGGGAAAATGTATCATCGTAGTTGTAGTCAAATATTATTTAGGATAATTTGTATTGATACCCCTTGAGGTTTGGATCAATTGTAGTTAGATGACGGTCAACAAAAAGTTTGCAAAGATACTCCCTGAGCTTTCAAAACTCTTGCAATGACACTCCTTTGGGCCATAAAAAGTCAGGTTTGCCCTTATTATAAATATGATTAATTTCAATAAACCTCCATCTACTATTGAATTTAATCAACTAACCTCTCTTATATCCGAATTGTCCACTGTGCTTTCCAATTTAATCAATTAACCCCTCCTATATCCGGATTGCCCCCTATACTTTTCAATTTCAATCACATTACCCCCTACCCTCAAACAATATATATATAAAATTCAAAAAATATATATCAAATTCGAAAAATATATATCAAATTTCAAAAATATATATAAAATTCGAAAAAAGTATATAAATTTTGAAATATATATATAAATTTCAAAAAATATATAAATTTTGAATATATATAAAATTCAAAAAGAAATATATATATATATACATATATAATTCGGAAGAAATATATAAATTCAAAAACATATAAATTTAGAAATAATATATAAAATTCGAAAAAATATATATATATTTCAAAAAATATATATTTCGAAAAACCAAATTAGAATAGATAAATAAATTTAGAAGAAAAAAATATATATTGGTAAAATATCATATCTTTTCTAATGAAGTGAATCAAACTACTTACACCAACAACAATTAGTGGTCTTTTTATATATATTTTTTCAAAATATATATATTTTTGAATTATATATATATATTTCGAAATTTATATGATGTTTTCGAAAGTTATATGATAATTTCAAATTTTATAAAAAAAATCAAAATTTATATATTTGTTTCAAATTTTATATATGTTTTGAATTTTATATACTTTTTTTGAATTTTATATATTGTTTTCAAATTTTATATATTATTTTCGAAATATATATATTTATAATTGTTTTGAATTATATATATTTTTTTGAAATTTGATATATATTTTTTGAATTATATATGTTTGAGGGTGGGGGGTAATGTGATTGAAATTGAAAAGTATAGGGGGTGATCCGGATATAAGAGGGGTTAATTGATTAAATTGGAAAACATATAGGGCAATCCGGATATAAGAGGGGTTAGTTGATTAAATTCAATAGTAGATGAGAGTTTATTGAAATTAAATAAGGGCAAATATGATTTTTCATTGCCCAAAGGGTTGAAACTTTTGAAAGCCCAGGGGATGTCTCTGCAAACTTGTGCATTGACCGTCATCTTATTGCAATTGACCCAAACATCAGGGGGTGTCAATGCAAATTACCCTATTATTTATAAAATCATAATGGGCTGCTCTGTACTGAAATTAGCAAGTTGCAGATTACCAAACATACATGATACATGCTTGAATAATCTTGATACTTTTTTTTTTTTTTTTTGCAAACGAATAATTTACATACACAAATTACAGATTCACTAATAAAAATGCCTTAAATGTTTCACATTGTTCAGTCCACATTTCAGAATGAGGTGCTTGTGGATGCAAACATATAATTATACATATGACAATGTGTCCTCTGTATTGGTGGGACATGGTGGCTATATAAGTCACCACCACAAAGTTGAATCACTCAATTCATCTGGAAGGAAATTGATGCTAACAAAGAATAAAAATCTAGAATATATATATATATATATATATAAGATTGCCCTGCTAGTCAGCATGGTGGCTATATAAGTCACGTTTTTCATCATTTGAAAGATTGCCCTGCTAGTCAGCATTCAGTGAGCACGATGTCGGATGTCCCGCTGAAGGATTTTTCTTAGAAGAAGAGTCAAATATGTTTTCCAATCTTTTAATATATATATATATATATATATATATATGTTTTCAAGGCCGGCTTTTAGATTACTAAAAAAAATTAAGGCCCAACGAGAATAAATATGAGGTCCCATATAGGTCAAAGTTTATTTTTTGTTAGTCAAAATTAATTAATAAATTTTGGGCCTATACTACTAAAAGGGAAAGAAAAAAAATTTGAGGGTCCCTCTTGGCCCAAGGCGGCCTAGACTTCCTTGGGTTAGGGCCGGCTCTATATGTTTTTGTTTGGAAAACAATTACAGTAACAAACAAAACCAAACAAGTTATTTTCTTCTTGTTGATATTTTTAGGGTATACAAATTTCATATTTGGAGTTCTTAATTTTACATTTTCCAAAATTGGCTCCAAAGGATATTTTTTTTACCATACGGATGCAGACTTGCAGTCCTAGTTGTATTCCATGGAGAATTTTAATTTTCTTATATCTTTTTTCCGTGACACGTAAATCTCTTACTATAAGTAGAGAATCGCATTATTGAACACAAAATATGTTACTAAAATAATTCCAAAATGCCACAAATCCTTGGGAATAAAATGGTATGGATTTATCTCTCTATTTAATGAAAGGTGCTCGTTTTATCTCTTTATAGCCACAACACAAAGTGGTAAACTGCAACATGATTATAGCTGCTGATCATGCATGGGCTTTCTTAGGACAAATTTCTTTTGTTTTTCTTTCTAAAAGTAGGGAAATGAAAACATTATTTTTAGGGTTAATTTCATTTACACCCCCTGAGGTATGTCTTTATTTCAATCACACACCCCCCACATTTGAGTATCTTCAATTACATCCCTTGTGGTTTGAGATTCTCATCATTTACACCCCTTAATTATGATATATGATTAACACTATTTTATGATTAAATTGATTTAAAGGGTGTTTGGATCAAGGGTATTTTAGACATTTCATATCATGAGGGGGTGTAAATGAAGATATTCAAACATGAGAGAGTATGATTGAAATAAAGACATACCTAAGGGGGTGTAAATGAAATTAACCCTTATTTTTAATATAGCTTGTGTATATATAGTCATATATTTATGGGTTAATTTCAAGAAAGTTCCCTATACTATCCAGTTTAATCAACTGACCCTTACTGTGTCCAATTTGCCCTCTATACTATTCAATTTCATCATTATGCTCCTCACCTCACATTTTGAGTCAAAATGTCTTAACTACCCTCAATAGTATAAGGGGGTTTACTGAAATCAACCATTTAAAAAAATATATTTTTCGAAAATCAATTATATTTTTTGCAAAAATTATAAATTCAAAAATATATATATATATTTTTCGCAAAAAAATGATTTTTCGGAGGGAGTATATTATTTTCCAAAATATGAATTATTTCAGAAAAAATAATATATATTTTTTGCAAAATATTTTTCCGAAAAATAATGTTTTTTGAAATTTATAGTTTTTATGAAAAATATAATTTATTTTTGAAAAATAACTTTTTAATGGTTGATTTCACTAAATCCTTTTATATTATTAAAGGAGTGTAATTTAGATATTTTGACTCAAAATGTGAGAAGGATGGGACATAGTAATAAAATTGAATAATATAAGGAATAAAGTAAACATAATAAAAATTAATTTATTAAATTAAATAGTATAGGGATTTTCTTGACGTAAACCTTATATTTTTATATTTATGCATGTTGAAGGAATGTTATTAGTTGAGACTCCTATGTCCCACGATTAGATACCACTTTCCTTTGAAGGAATATTAGTTGAACTACCTATTTAAGTGCACATAAATTGACAAACACACACCTACTCACGCTCAATTTATCCATTATTTCACCAAATTTTGTGTGTCTTTTTTTTTTTTCTTTTTCCTCCTCCGATTGAGCGACACATCTTTAACATTAGATTATGGTTGTCAAAATGTTATTCTAACTCATAAATTCGTACAATTCTACGATTCTATATGATTTTATCACGAATCTAATCACATGTGTTTTAGAATTTTTCGGACTAAAATTATGATTTGAGAGTTATATCCCCTATATAAAAGGCAAAAATGTCAATGATTTAATTCAATGTCTTGTTCAAACTTATGAAAAAATAATTAAAGGCTCAAAATCTTAATATGTTTGTTCATATTATATGTTTTGAATATACTTTTATTATATTATAAATTTATCATTCTTTAATAAATTAAACAGAATTATTTATTAATAATTAGATAGAATCTTACACTTCTAATTACGATTTCATTTTTTTCTGATTGCATCAAGAAATAAAATACTTGAACGATAATTATAATAATTCATATTTCCCCGTGACATCAACCACCAAATACCCTCTCATCTTCCCATTTTTTGTTTAATATGAACAAGAATTAAATACAAGATAAGTACAAGTTATATACACATACCGAGTCATATATTAGTCATGCCTCAATAAACTACATACAGTATATTTGATCCCCAATGCACACCTTAAACATGGCCGACTATATATATGTATTGTCTTAGAAGCTTCACATGAACTGTTCTAAACATATAAAAGGACTCATGTTTCTCTTCATCTACAAGCATAAAACTTTTTGTCTTCCAAAATGGCTAAGGTCTATCCCAACACTCCCACTCCATCTTCTCCACATAGAGATACATATACTATATACATGAAATCACTTGTGCTTCGCGGCAATGGATGCACAGTCTTCGATTCAAATGGCGAAATTGTTTATCGTATCGATAATTATGACAGCAAGTGTTGCAGTGAAGTCTATCTCATGGACCTCAAGGGCAAAGTACTCTGCACTATACTACGAAAAGTACGTACATTGTACATAAACACCATATGAAATTATATGTAGTTATAAAAGATTATTTATAAGGCTGAAATTAATTTGGGTTTTTTGTTTTTAATTATAATTTGTGCAGAATTTACGTGCTTTCGCGAAATGGGATGGCTATAAGAGCAATGGGAATGAAGTAGAGAATGAGAAACCATGGTTTCGAGTTAGAAAAAATTCCAAGTTTCTGAAGAGAGAATCAACATGTGAAGTCACCATGGGTTGTGATGAAGCTCAAGCAAGTGTTTTTCGGATAGAAGGAGAAGCGAGAAAATCAGCATTCAAGATTGTAGACAATGAAAGAAGAGTTGTGGCAGAGGTGAGCTTCTTGATTACTTATGTTCTATATAAGGAGGATTTTAAATCTATGTTCTTTATTTTTTTTATGTATTATATATATATATATATATATATATATATATATATTTTCTGTGAATGTGATGGTAACAGATAGTTTTGTGATTTTATGACAGGTAAAGCAAAAGCAATTAACTTCAGGAATTGTGTTGGGAGAGGATGTGCTAAGTTTGGAAGTGGAGCCTCTTGTAGATGCTTCCCTTCTCATGGCTCTTGTAGCTGTCTATTGTTTGATTGGTGGCAAAATGTAGGGTTTTGTTGGTTCAGTTTTCCGAGAACAGTTCAAGAGTTTTGTTATAGTTGTAGATATAGGCAGCTGACTGCAATCAGCAAGATTTCTCTCTCTCTCTCTCTCTCTCTATATATATATATATATATATATATATGTAAATCTTTCATACAAACAAATTCATTCATGATTATTATGATTTCATTAATCAGACAATACTTGTTTTTACTGGGTAGATATTTGTTCACTTGATTGAATTCTCTAATTTGTTATAAATTTTGTATGGCCTTTTGTGTTTATATCTGTACCTGAGGACACAGACTCATCTTGCAACTCATATTATTCTTATAAAAATCAGTCTAAAGTTGTTAAATAGGTTCCCAAGGTCAGTCCTTTAGCAGTTGAACCTGCTCTAATGTGTCACTCTCATTAAACAAGGACATAAATTTTATTAAATCATCAAACTGATTAATTTTATACTGAATATTGACAAAGGGAAAGTGACAATTCAGATGTGATTGATTTCCCAACTAATTTGCATTGTATATATTGACTCAGCAAAAAATCTTTGGAAGACTTAAAACTGGCTAATAGATTCAACAGGCCTGCAAGCACCTGTTATACCCAAACCAATTCAAAACACATACACACACAATATACACCAAGGTTTATAGTGGTTCGGTCCAATTGATACCTACGTCCACTTTGAGAAATTTCACTATTTTTCGGTTGAAGAAAAACCGATGATGGGAGGGAGGAGGATACAAACATTGAACTCGACTCTACCTCTAACACTCTCTTACAACTCACAGAACACTTTCTGTGGTTTTACACTTGTATATCTCGCTCTCTGTCTATCTCAATACAATCCATACAATATGTCATATATATATATATAGCCGAACATCCAAATACAGCCAAAACACTATCTTTGCGCATGGAGATGCAAATCCTTGCATGTGGGCAGCCGTCTATTTTCACGTGTGATTGAGCAACAAATCTTGAGCGTGGCTTGAGAGAGAGATAGGGTATGGAACTGTCAGCACCATACAGCCATTTATGTTCAACCTCAAATCTAACTCAAGCATGGTAAGTTTTCTCAATATTGGTTTCGGTCGCAATATCGGTATTAAAAGTAAGCATCAGTGCTCAATATCGGTTTCGGTCACAGTATCAGTATTGGTTTTAAAAATAAGCATCAGTGCTATATAACATTACGAACCGGAAAATTCGTAATATATCGAACAATACGACCAACCGTAGACTCAAGTCACAAATATGAAACATCTATACAATTCTAGGTTACAAGCATTTACTTATAGTTCTGCTAGCAACAGCCAAAAATGAAAAATTGAATTGTATTGACAAAACATATGAAAAAATTAGTTAGAAATGTCACAATTGTCACACCAAGCTACAATAAAATTACAGAAACACAATGCATCCTATATAAGAAGGCTACCATGTAATTGGATATTACATTCAATAGGGAAGAGAAATGAAATCTGTTCAAAAAAATATAGATATAATTATGATATACACATGTTATTTTTTTTCTTCGACGAGACTGATGGAACCGTGGCATCTGGTTCTCCCAGTACACACACAGCTGCATTACTTCTTCTTTGCATTCTTAAGGTTGCGTACCGTCATTACAAGCTGTTGTCTCTCACCCTCTACCTCGGCGAATTTGAGACTTATTTCTGAATATCTCTCTTGCATATCCTTTAGTTCAGCTTCCATCGATTCGTTCCTCTCCTTCAGTAGTGCCATTTCTGTCAATATTTCATTAAGGTTCCTTTCATCGCTGGGACTTATGGCCGATGCTTCCACTTCTTTGTCTGATATAATATCGTCATTGCTGCAAGGATAAAGAAATAGATGATCAGACACTCGTAAAATTGTATTTAAATTGAGCAAAAGATCTGTTTTATGTCAACGGTCCTTGGCTGGATTAATCTAAACTTAGTACCTCCAGTAAGAAGGAAAAGGGTAAAGAAAACCACCTAAAAGAAGTGAAATTTATGTTGAATCAAGTGATACCTCGTCATTAATGACATCGGAGATGCATTCTCATTTGTCATGCACCCGGCAGAGCTCACATTTTCGACTGTATTTCGTTCTTCAATATTGCAAGTTACCTGCATCCCAAGATTAATCATTTACTGTTAATGACGATAAAATACCGCATGGTCTCTAGATAAAAGTCTCCAGATTCAAATTTCAAGCTATACAAGAGTCCAATTTGACAATGTTGGCATTTGAATTTCACAGAGAATGTCACTTCACAAAGCCAAGCAATAAATCAAGAGGAAACTAGGGTACATTTAGTTTTAGGTCCCCACCTTTTGCACCCCCAAGTTCCAACTCGATCACAAATGGGGATGGCGGCAGTTCAAGAACATATCATCATTGTTTGTGCTAATAATGCTAATAATCTATTGATATGCTCAAAACAGTTGATGAATTAACTTCACTACAAGCACTTATCTTAGTAAACGTCGGACGTGATTTATTTGCAAATGCATGATGCTGGATTATTCGACTGCAAAATTGCTAACCTTTGGCAACTCAGATTCATCAAAACTCATGCTGTTGTGACTCAGTTCTTCAATTCTTCTTTCTAACGTTTCAACTTTACTGTGAAGATCCTTCTCCTTCTCTAGAAATGAATTTGTTGAGGTTTCAAGAGCAGTTTCCTTCAGCTTTATTTGAGCCTGTTTATGATTTGAACACAGTAAAACTCATCAGAGAAAGTATCAAACTTTCAGAAGCAGTTGAAGCTTGATTAACAAATCAGAAAAGCATTTTTAATGAGCTCAAAACATTAATCATATCTGAATGATTCAAAATACGATAGTCGGTGACAAAGGGATGTTGTCCACCTTGGTTTTCCAACAAAACTTTGTGTCTCAACAGTAATATCTTTACTCACCTGAATAACCATTAATGCCTAGCATGTTCAAGTTAAACAATTTACTAAATGGAATTGAAATTTACCTCGAGCAATTTTATTTTGTCGTTCATGCTGGCAACCTCTTTAGAACCACGAAGAACAGGAGCAGATTTATTGTTTCTCGAAGTTGCTTTCGCTCCATCAGAAACCGTTGCTCGACTGTTCCTACCGTTGAGCTTCTTCTCTAGACTGCTGAACGCGTCCTCTTTCTTCTTTATTTCACCTTTTAGTTGAAGTACCTGCTTCCTGAGTCTCTCTTTCTCTAATTCATCCTGAAATAGAGATTGTTTTAACTCATTATACCGATCTTTAAGAGTTTCCAGCTCCGATTGCAGATTTCCAGCTATTGTTTCCTTTTCATCCTTCAGACTCCTCAAAACCTTTAATTCCTCCAGTGTTTTATCTGCTTCCTTCCTCGACAAAGTGATAGCGATTTCCATCTCATTCCTTTCCACATTCCCTCTTTGAACCAGCATTTCAGATTCCTTCATTGATATTTTCATCTGTTTCAATTCAGCTTCCAATGCTTCCCTCCATTTTGGCTCTACGAAAAGGTTATTATTCTCTGTAGTGAGTGTGTCAAGCTTCTCTCTGAGCATTAGAATTTCTTGTGTGAGAACCGCACGAGTTTCTTCCTCGTGCTTCTTTTGATATTCAAGCTTCTTAGACTTGTCTCCAGTTTCCGACTGCATCTGTTCTATTTGATTGGTCATGGAACTTATTTGGCTCGAAAGCTCATGCAAATTTGCTTCATAATGGTCCTTGATAGACGTGAGCTCTTCCTTTTCCCTTTGAAGCATTTCTTCTAGATACTTTTTCTGCATTTGGAGTTCATTGGCTTCCGCCATTGCTTTGGTAGCCAGCTTCTCATTCGCTTCAAAAGTAGATGTCATTTGCACGGAAAGCCTTCTAAATTCATCCTGAAGCCTCTCTGCAGTATTGGCATTTTGCCATCTTGTCTTTCTCAAGGCTTCCTCGGCTTGAATGGCTCTCTGCTCCTGCTCAATTTTGGCCCGTGTAAGATCGTCCAAATCAGCTTCGAACAGTACTGCTTGCTTCTCCAGGTCTTCCTCCAAACCCTTGGCATGGCTTTCGATTTTACTTAAGGCTGCTAACGAAACGGAAAATTCTTTTGACTGCTTCTTGAGTTGATTTTCCAAGTTTTCAACCTGGGTTTCGAGTTCATTTATTGCGGACAATGAATCAGAAAATTCTTTTGACTGCTTCTTGAGTTGATTTTCCAAGTTTTCAACCTGGGTTTCAAGTTCATTTATGGTAGCACAAGGTGGCGAACATTCACACTGCATCTTCAGTTGTTCTTGCAGCTGGCTTTGCTCCAGCTTATGTGAGAGATCATGGTTTTCCTGCATCAAGATCTCATAGTCAAGAGCAAGCTGTTGGATTTGCATTTCTAGCTCATCTTTTTCTCCCTTGTAGATCTCCAAATCACCGTAAAGGTCCCTTATCTTTTGCTCCAGTAAGTATGCTTCATTGGCATCGGTATGTTCCTTAACAAGCTCTTCTAGCGCCTTCTGCTCGTCATCATATTCTGTTTCAGATTTGGAGTTGGTTTCCCACAACTCTTTGACATCCTCATCGGTTGCTGATCCGTTTGGAACATTTGAAATTTCCCTATTCTTCTGCTCCAACATTTCATCTAGGTCACGCACAGCAAGAATCAACTCGGAGTTCGATTCTTGTGTCTTCTGAAGCTGTAACCGAAGATTGGCATTAAGGTCCTTCTCATAATCCAGTTCTTGTCGGAGTTCTTCAAAAAGAGCCCTTGGATCCCCTCCCTCAAACTTCAACCTGTTTTCAACATTAGCCTCATAAGTACGTTTCGGAAAGGCCTTAAGGTTTTCACATTCTTCCTTGAGTGCATCTCTCTCGTCTTTGAGGATAGCGACCTCTCTTATAAGATCCTGCCCCCTCTTCCCCTCCTTCACAATCTGCTTCCGCAACGTCTGTAGTTCCAATTCCGACACCTCTGCCAGCCTAGCCAAATTCGAAAGTTCAGCTTTGAGCTTTTCAACCATGGTATCTGAAGTCTCCTGAGATCCTTCTCTTAAAAGGGTGTCTCTGGGACTGCTTGAAGAATCGTCGGTGCTTTCTTCAGGGGCGGAACCCCCCAACCACTCCCATTGTGATCTCTGACGCTCATCATAGACTGTTGTTGAAGCATCAGAGGTCGGTTTTCGAGGCACTGAGAGATGAGTTAGAGATGATAGGAGGTCCTGATCACTGTTATCATTCTTCAGCCCCGATACTCTAGGAGTATCAAGTCCCGAACTGCTCTCGGAACTTGAAATAGTAACATCCGAGCCATCAGATGCCCGGCGGTTCCCATTCAAGTCACCAACGTATGGAATGGTCACGTCCTACAACAGGCAAATAAAGCATAGCATATTCACATCAGTTGTTCTGACTAGAAAGCAAAGTGCCATATTCACAGTATCACCTAGCTGTCAAAAATTCTAATATATGGTAGGTATGTATGTCTCTTCAACAATGCTACTATAAGAATTATATAATTGCAACCACAGACTCTCCCTAGAACAGGAAAACAAATTTTAATTTTTAGCTACATGGAATAAAATCTTACTTCCATAGAATTGCGGTGGTTACTTCCATCTGTATGACCAATGCTAAAATGTGTCTTCAAGCTCTTATCTTGGAGATTATTCTTGGCATTTTCGCTTTCTTCAAACTCTCTACACAGAATCAGAGAAGGGTTAATTTGCACGTAAACTTCACTTAGCTGCAAGATTTAAAAGCTTGAAAGGGTAACGAAAAAAATAAAAAAATGTGATGCTTTATTTTCACCTTTGATCAGCATTCTCCGGCATCCTTTGGATCGAAATCTATTGCACAAGCAACGATAACATGTGAAAAATACCAATAGCCTTACAATACAGTAATATGCATACCATAGAGTTCTGTCATTCACTACAAATATAAATGCAATGTGTGTGTGTGTGTGTGTGTGTCTGTGAGAGAGAGAGAGAGAGAGAGAGAGAACTAACATGCAAAACACCCTCAGATTGGGCATTTTTAAAGGGAAGAGACACGGAGGAAATCTTCGTTGCCAAAGCATAGTTCGCTAAATCGATAGACACTTCTCCGAAAAAACTAGATTTTGATGAGCCCTACAAGAATCAAAGAACCAATTAATTATATAAATTCACACAAATAAGTTAGTACTCGGTAAAGAAACAAATAGTAGATAATGCTTATAGATGTTTGAAACATTTCATACATTTGACAGGACAAAGTTGTAGATTCTCTCATGAATCTTCCCTGTTTTCGGCTCCCGAATGAACTTCACTGTTTCGTACACACAATTCTCCCAATAGCAACTTCCATCTCTCACTGCTGCTTTCTCTAATCTCACCGTCGGTTTTCCCACATCCGCGGGAACCATAGATATGATCAATGCATCCCATCCCAGTTTTGGCACCTGAACACACCAACCCATTATCACACATTTATCACTGTTTGGTTCCCAAGAAAATGCAAGAAAAGGGAAAGAAAATTATAGTTGTGACTTTTAAAAATATTCACTAATTAAGACACAGAAACACAAATCCCAGCTCCACTGAGGCTAATATAACTTTGCATAAGAATGATTGGTTTAGCTATTTCATATCAAACATTGCTTGAAAACCCGCAAAGAAAAACACACATACACACACAAATTCAGTGATTTACATTCTTTTCGTTCAATTTTCTCGAGAAACAAACAGGGGTAGATTTCCAACTCCCCCATTACATTACTACTAACATTTTTTGTACTTCCAATTCCACGAGTATTCGAGAATTAGATATTCCAATCCACTTTTTTTCATAAATTGGATTAAAACATGCATATATGTATATATCGGAATTACCTGAGTAGCATGAAAATGCAATTTGAAGACAGCTTTGATCTTGTTCTTCTCACTCCTCCATCTCACCGACTTAAACATTTTCGCTCTCGTGCTCAATCCGACCTCTTCTATGTGGAATTCAAGCCTCGCCGGAGCTCAGCCGGAGACCTTCGCACCTCGTCGGAGCTCCGGCGAGCACAACCAGAAAACCACCATTTCATGCGACAGATCACCAATGTTGTTGAATTACGAAAACCCAGTTCAAGATTAAACTAGTACAAGAAGAAAAAGCCACAAATAGAGATCAAATTCGATACTGAGTTGACACAGTCAATCAATGCGAGCCCAATTCAGTGAAACATCGGAAAAGGAAAATTTGCAGAGGCCTCACATTGATTACTCGTGACTGAATTTAAAGAACAGGGTATGGAACAAGCGGATCTAAACAGACTCTCCCTGTTTCTCTCTCTATATGTGTGTGTATATATGTGCAACAGTGTGTGTCGTTAAAAGAGATGAGGCATGAACATATTTTATTATCATTTACTTCACAATTAGAAAAAGTGAAAGGAAAAAGGAAAAAGAAAAAAAAAAAAGAAGAAAATTACAGAAGAAGCTTCTTTGAGGTTAGAATTTTTTTTTCCTTTTGAGGTTAGATTGTAAAAGTTACATTGATATCGGTGACAAATGAAGATTTAATATTGGGTGGCGAGCTTTTAGCATAGAGCCGTATAACCCATGTGATTTTACTTCATCCAAATTTTGTAATATAGTGTGTTTGGGTGACGTAGAATCAGAGGTTAAAAATACTGTATAATAATATAAGGGGGTTAAATGTTGGCACCATTCTGGGGCAGTTCACACATTTATTTTTTTATTTTAAAAAAATTTAAAAAGAGAAATTAGGTGGGCTTATTTATCAAAAATAAAAAATAAATATAAATTTGTTTAATTAATACCAAAATAATCGTTGACATCATAAATAATTAATACTTTAAAAAAAATCATAGATAATTAATTTTAATTTAGAAACTCATGAAACTAAAAAATTTAAAATATAGTGATTTATAATAACTTAGGTGTCAATACACATATTTTTATTTGTATGTCTTAGACCTTTTATTTGATATTATTTATAAAGTTTAATTCTTCAAAAAATATATATATATACATATTTTTAAACCAAAGAATGTTATAAGCACAATATCTATATTATAGGGGTGTTTTAAGTACTTGTCCAAAATAAATAAGTGCAAAATATACATTTAAAACTAATGAGTGTTATACGCATAACATTTATATTATAAATAAGGGTGTTTTGATTACTTATCCCTTTAATATTTGAGAAAATACCATTTTGAGAGTTTCTTTTTACTGTATTTTTGGTTCACAGTTCTCACATATATGACATCGGACATATAATGAAAGCAATATGTGAGCATTTTCTTAATTAATACATATACCATTGTAAAGATACACACACTCAACATTATTTGTCTTTTTATTTCTTTTATGTGATATAAATGACCACTACAAAAAAATAAGTTATATAGTGACTTCAAAACTGCAGTGGTAATCTTTAGCATCATACAATAAATTATCACCTAAAATCCTTACATTAATTTTATTTTTAGGTTATAGTGCTATTAAAAACTGTAGTTACACTTTAGATTTCCTAGAAAGATAAATCAAGTTTTTGAATTATAATAATAAACAATTGTAGTCTACAACTAAATTTCTGTCATTATGGACATACTGTTTGTAGTAGAGGTTGCCATTATTTTTTTTAATATTTATTCTGTAAAAGGGAGGTTTAATTAGTTAATAATATTAATTCTGATATCTCGAATCTTTATGCAAACCAACAAGTTGAAAGAAAATATTATTGCAGTGATTGTACTTTTTCTTTTGGTTTTTTTTTTTTTTTATAATCGTGATATCCGAGCCAGTTTACGCGCGCCTTAACTAATTCACGGAATCCCGTACAAGGCGACCCTCCACACGGGTCGGGTAAGGCTCAGACTATGTCCGCAGTCGTGGCCCTAACGAATTATTTGCACCTAATAAGAATGAATTGCTTACATCTAGTAAGAATTGAACATCAAATCTCATACTTTTTGAGATACAAGTTACAAATTTTTGCTAATTAGGCCAAACGCGGGGTTGATTGTTCTTTATACACACAATGCATTGATTAACTTAAGTCATTGACATAAATGTCCATACATTGTTGGTACCAATTACCACAAATTTCTTCAAAATATTTATTTTGGACCCTTCATTTTGAGAAATGTGCCATTTCACTATTTCTAAGGTCTAATGTCAATGTTGAATAAATGTATGTCATAGTGATTTCACCATTTCTAAGGTATAATGTCAATGTTGAATAAATGTATGTCATAGTGAAGATAATATATATGTACTTAAAAGGCTGAAATGTCTCACTGTCTTTATAGAGTCATGTGGTGAAAGGGTACTCACATTTCCCATCAGGTCTCATTTAATTGGCGCCAAGGTATCAACATTTTCATGCCATGTTACCATTATTTAATTAATCAGGATTATATTGCTAATTAATTAAATAAAGTAGGTCTTATTGTGACAAAACTTTGTTTTTTGCGGATCGAGGTCTGGCAAGCAAAAGAGGAAGCCATATCTAACGGTCAGCTATGAGGCTACCTAATTAATTTTGTAATGGTAACATATATGTGTGTGTGTGTATATAGTGAGTCAGTGACACCAAACAGGTATCTGTGATATGTCTGTTGGTAGTAAACTTGTATGAGAAGCTTATGATCACAGTTGGTACATTGTATTAATTTAATTCTATATGAAAAATAAGGAAATAAATACAGCTAATTAAGTATAGAATGAGAAATATGACATGGGTACAATTAAGAACGCCCAGTGGAGGTTTTTAAAATGTTAAGATTACATGTATTAATTCACTCTTTTTTTTTCCACTTAATTATTCAAAACTATATACTTAATTTCATTTTTCAAAAACATATTCATAAATACATATAAAATGTAAGTGCAGTCAAAACCATGACAAAGAGTATCAAAATCACGGTAGTCAACATCATGAGCCCATATTATAATTAGGACTAGAAAATAAAATAACCTTAATATATCTCAATCATGATTTTTACTAGGCGGCAAATGAACTGAGTCATTCGTGAGTAAGTTCGGGCTGGGCTCGTGCTCATTCGTTTAATAAACGAACCAAGCATGAACATAATTTTTAGGCTCGTTTAGTAAACGATTCGAGTTTGAACATTACTAAACTTGTGAACAAACTCGTCTAAATTAAATATTCCCTACGTCCAACTTTAATTGTCCACTATTGAAAAGTCAACATTTTTTTTACGCAATTTTCTTCCCTATTTTGCCCTTGATAATGTAGTATAGTTGTGATTTTTAGTGGGGTTCATTGCTTTTTAAAGTTAATGAAGAGGGATAATTTGAGAAAGTATATGATAATATTGTATTGAGATTCGAAATTGGACAACTAAAAATGGATAAGTAAAGTAGGCAAAGTGAACAACTAAATATGGACGGAGAGAGTAGTAAAATTATCCCATATTTGATAAAAGAAAGTATTTAAATTGAACAAATTATGAAAATTGTTGTGAAAAGATTATGTGAATTATGCGGCCATAACATAAAAACCATTCATAAAAAATTATACTAATGAAAATATGTTAAAAACAAAACATGCTACAACTCAATCTAGACAGTTATTGGCAAGAGTAATATATATTACAACTGAAACAAGTCGTTCGTGAGCAAGCTCAGACTCGACTCGTTAAATCTGACGTTCAGTTTGGGCTCGTTTATTAAGCAAATGAGCCGAACTTGAATACATTTTCTAAACTCGTTTAGTAAAGGAACCGAGCTTGAATATTTCAAAGTTCGGCTCGGTTCGTTTGCAGCCCTACTTCTGTCAGCTAATGTGCGATTCTTAGCATTATATATGATAGGATAAAATGCAATAAACCCCTCTAAACTATTGCACTTTTGCAACTAACCCCCCTGAACTATTAGTTTGCTGCAATTTGCCCCAATTTCATTACAAATGACTATCTTACCCTTCTTATCAAATTTGTTAATTATTTAAATTATATCAATATCCTAGTTGAAAAAAATATATATATATATATAATATACCAAAATGCGAACTTTTTTTCATATAAATACGTTAGTAAATATTTAACAAATTACTTAAATAGTATACACCTTTTAGTTTTCTAATGTTATAAATATAAATGATTTTAGGTAATTATTTAAGTATTTTAAACTTTTTACTTTAATTCTTATTTAAATAACTTCAAAACATTATTTGTACAATAAATTATAAAACTTATGTGTAAAATTATGTCTATTTGAATGGAGAACATGTCATTAATTTAGTATCAATTGTTTTATATTCTAAATAAGAAAAATGCATCAAGTAAAAGTCAATAAAAGAAAGGGTTTTTGGTCATTTAGGAAAAAAATATAACAGAATGGGGCATTTTGCAATAAAATGTGATAGTTTAGAGGGTTAGTTGCAACTTTTATCATAGCTCATGGGGGTTTATTGCATTTTACCCTATATGATATTATATCAAAAGGGTAATTTGCAATGACACCGCTTAAAGTTTGGGTCAATTCCATCTAGTGGCCAGTCAACGTTTTTTTTAACAGAGACACTCCTTAAAGTTTGTAAAATATTGCAATGACACTTCTTACAGGCATGAAATGACTTATATGCCATTAATTATATTAATTTACAAGCAAAATATCTAAGTTACCCTCATTCCCTAAACCCCACTTCACCCACTATGTCACACTTAATTTTCTCTTATTATTTATGTTTTAAATAAAAAAAAATTAATACAATTTTTTATTTTTATTTATTAAATAATTATAATTATTCATTTACTTAACAATTACACTAAATGTTACACAAGAAATGTATTAAAACAAAAATCAACTTCCCACAAAATACATTAATTATTACTATATGTCACTAAACTATATACTACTAAAAATATCAAAGCCATATTTATTTATATATATATATATATATATATATATTGTTTAAACTTGTTACTTATTTAAATAATTATAGCTATTTGTTTTTTGTATATATTTATACTTAAATGTTACAAAACTCTTTCGATATTTTGACTAAAATTAGTAACTATCATTAAATTATATTGTCAAATTCCACTAAAATTGTTGATTGGCTATAATATTTAACTAAGTAACAATATCAAACAAAAAAAAAATTATAGAAAAATAAATATGGTTTTGTTATTTTAAGTATTATATAGTTTAGTAGAATTTAATAATAATTAATATATTTTGTGGGAAGTTGAAAAGAATTTTGTATTAGTTGGTGTAAGTATAGTTTAATTAAATTTAGTAATATTTAATACATTTTGTGTGTAACATTTAGTGTAAATGTTAAGTAAATGAATAATTATATTTATTTAATAAATAAAAATAAAAATTATATATATTAAAAAAATTACTTAAAACATAAATAACAAAAATAAATTAAAGTTGGTGTAGTGGGTGAAGTGTAAGATTTAATGAATGGGGGTAAGTTAGAAATTTTGCATGCAAATTAACATAATGCATGGTACTTAAGTCATGTCATGCCTCCAAAGGGTGTCATTGCAATACTTTACAAACTTCAGGGGGTGTCTTCGTTAAAAAAAATTTTAATCCGATGTCCCACATCGCACGGGTAAAGGTCTGAGGATGTGCTTATATGTGCAGTGTTGTCTCCAATTAGTATGAGACCTTTTGGGAGGAGCCCAAGAGCAAAACCGTGCGGGCTGGGCCCAGAGCGGACAATATTATACCAAGTGTTGGAGCGGATGTTATAATTGGTATCAGAGCCAGAGTCCGTCCGGAATTAAGTGTGGGAGCATGCACATCACCTGTGGGTCGCCAGCGGGGACGCTGGGTCTCAAGGGGGGGTGATTCTCCAATTGGTATGAGACCTTTTGGGAGGAGCCCAAAAACAAAACCGTACGAACTGAGCCCAGAATTGAAGCGGGGTATTACAACCGACCTCTAAATGAAATTAACCTAAACATCATATGATGTCATTGCAAATTACCCCTATCAAAATGAGTTCATATATATATATACTAGGGATGATCAGTTTCATCCTCTAAGGAGGACACAAGCATTATTCTAAATTTTAGAAAAGTTTACTACATCATGATTAAGTATCCTCCCTGGAAGGACCCAAACTAATTCCTTGCTAGAATTGAGAACTAACTAGTTGAGATTTGGTTAGATTCTAAACGTACTTACTACGAGAATATACAAATTTTATATGTTCAATATATGATCTATATAATAAAATAATCCATAAATAGTGCACCATGTTGGAGTATTCTGTCGTCTCTATGTTACGAACCACTATCTGAATCTTTGTAGACAATATAACATGTAAAACAGTTTGATGCGTTACAACAGGATACAACACCTGCCGTTTGGTAAGGTATATTAGGTAATTTAGGTGAGTTAAAAGTATATTCACTCGGTCATTTAAAACTATGCGCGCGCGCCCATATATATATATATATATATGTATGACATATATGTATACTAGTAAATAAGCATATGTTTTGAAAATTTATAATAAATTAATGAAGTAGAAATATATCTATAAACATTATAATTTTAATAAAACAGAGAAGAAAAATAATAAACGGAACAGAAATATTAATGATGAAGAAGTCATGTATAATGTAGAGTTATGTGTGTGCTGTTAGGTGGGTTTTGCATGAAAAATTATGTACATGAAATATATATAGTGATGAAGTGATGTGATTTGGAGGGGTTTGAGAGGTGACTGTTGGGAGTGAAACAATATGTTGAAGATGTGTCATTGATAGAGAATATAAGGAGAAGTATATGAGTTTCTGTATTGGGTATTAGATTTTAGTGCGTGACTATTAAGAAAATAAAATATCAAAATAATTAAATAAATATAAATTTAAAAAAATATAAAGGATACACCCATTTAATTTTAATTAAAAGACACACATATTCATTTAATTTTAGTTTAAAAGACACACCTATTTAATTTTAGTTTAAAGACACACCTATTCAATTTTTTATTTTTATTTTTATTTAAAATGTAAAAAATACATTTGGAAATATTAGAGGGTTAGTTAAAAGACACACCTATTTAATTTTAGTTAAAAGACACACCTATTCAATTTTTTAATTTTATTTTTGATTTAAAATATAAAAAAAAATATTTAGAAATAATAATAGGGTATTGTACTTTTATAAGTAATATAATATATATATATATATATATATATATATATATATATATATATTAGTGATTCTGTATATAATTTGATTGTCTAATTGCCACTAAGGTGTTGTTTGGTAGAAGGAGTTGATGTCAAATATATGGTTTTAGGATGAAATTTGTGGCCCAACCCATGTTTGGTAATCTTGGTACTGGTGCAACAGTGTCAAACCATTGGTACCAAATGCCTCATTTTTCACACCATCTCAATAGATGGTTTTGTGTGGTTTGGTTTTGTTTTCTCACACAAAACCATTATTTAACTCAAATCAATTCAATTTGGTGTACTATTGTTTAACTCAAACTAATTCATTTATAATATTATATATATATAAATTCAAAAAATAAAATATTTATGAAAAAATAAAATATTTCAAAAAAATCAAATGAAAAAATATATTTCGTAAAAAATAAAATATTTCAGGAAAACATATATTTCTGGAAAAAATAAAATATAATAAAAATATATTTATTATTTTTTTAAAAATATACAAATTATATGTATTTTTACTGAAATATTTTATTTTTTCAAAATATTTATTTTTTTGAAATATCTTATACAAAATATTTTATCTATAAATATTTCGAAAAAATTAAATATTTATGAAAAATTAAATATTTCGAAAAAATTAAATATTTATATATTTTATTTTTTAAAACATATATATTTATAAAATGTTATTTTAAATAAATAAAATGTCAAACTATTATAAGTTATCAAATATGATTGGTTTCAGTATTTCCTCCCATATATCAACTCTACTAAATATGGTTTGGTTTTTCAGCTTTACTTTTTCTCACACCAGAACCATCTGCACCAAACATGATTTCAGTTCAAAATAAAACCACACCAAACCCAACCCAACCCAACTCAACCCAAACCAAAATAAAAAATCAATACCGTACCGCACCGGTCAACAAACAGAGACTAATTAAAACCTGGATTTGGTATAGGGTTTGTTTACATCATCCAAGTACGTACGGACGGTATAAGTTAAACCGGGAGGGTGAAGAAGGTGGTTGTTTCTTTCACTGTTACTTAGCTTTAAAGCTGGTCATACATTGAGCGTGAGGTAGCCTTAACCACTGTTAAATCAATATTTCACGTGAAATAAAGCGTGCGTGTGCAATCACTGAAAATACCAGAAATACAAGTCAGTAGTCACATAATATATACATATAAATATATATATATACACACATCGCTCACAATGATTCCAATGGGTGGTACAGGCATGTTTTTTTGGTTAAACGGGTATTAATTTTAAAAATGAGTATCAAATAAATATTAGTGTTGTGTAAAATTATCGATGTTTACTAAAAACTATTATGAATCTGACAATATCGCTAAAGACAAATCTTAAAAATATATCAAGGAGGTGCTGGCCAAATTAAATTGTAATAGGGATATATAAATGAAAAAATCAAAGTTCAATGGGGACGATGAGGAATTTTCATAGGGATATTTGTGAAATTTTATACATTTTATGTGTATAATTGTAGAAAATAAGAATTCCAGTGGGGGCAATGGCCGCCACTAGTCCCTTGTTAACTCGGTGCTTGCCTATCGCACAATACCACGAACAATGGGTATAAATGGTTATTGTGATCATTATATAATCTAACAACATTAATCCTAAAATTACTGTCTTAAAAATGAATAACGAATAAATTTCCATGTTACATAAAGATATGTTCAACTAGTTAAACATTACGTATTAAAGGATAAATAATTGTCCAGAGTGCAAACCATGACATAATATATATATATATATATACACACACTATCTGGTGTTACAATTGGTAAAGAAGACACTGGCATCTGACACAAACGGTCCCTCAAACTCTCACTTTTCCAAAACTCCAAGTGACAACCAACTGCCCTTAAAAATTGGGGCCACAACAATTCCTATTTAGCTGGAAGGACTCCATTGATAGTGTGTTCTCCTTCAACCTCCTTTTAGTACAAGCAATTGATCAATGAACCAGAAAACTTATATATGCTTGGACCACTCTCTCTTAAATCCTCCTTCCCTACACTAGCTAAATTCAATAGTGAAAAAAAACAAATTCATGTGTTTGTGGGCTCACAATGTGCAAGTGGATGAGTTGTGTTGAGGTTGTGGACATGTGGTGATCTAAAAAGACCACCAGGAATGAGTGCAAGAAGCCAGGTCAAAGATGGCTTCAATGAGAAGGCCCTCTGTGCTGTTTACAGCATTATTACTTTCCGTTGTTAAATTGTATGTATATATGTAGCATTTATATATATTCATGTAGATGTCTTTGCATCATGGTTCGCCATAATAGTTTATTACGGTGCGTATTGTCCGGTTCGTAAAATTTTTAGAAAATGTCGATATCGTTATTTAACATTAATATTTATCCGATACTCATTTTTGACACTAATATTGTCCGAGTTCATTACACCGATTCTACAACCACGACCGAAACCGATACTGCAACCTCAAACCATGGTTAGTGTCAGAGGATTCAAGTTTCACCACAAAATTTTGTCCATATGATGGCACCAAATCAGACACTATAACACAATTCCTGACTTTGGTTCAGCCACTCACACACCTTACAATGCACCAAGTATTTACATCACACACACACACACTGTATATATGAATGCAATAAAAATCAAACACCACTCAGATGTTATACTATAAACACAAATAGTACAAATGATCCTTCTCACTCAAGCCACACTACAGCACCATAAAAGACATTCACTCCCTCTTAATTTCGTGTCTATACAAATGTTATACATGTGCCTATATAGGCATACATTGAAAACTACCTATTTGTGTGGATGACAGCTACATCCACCTAGGCTAAGTGCTGACACCATTCAGAGGCTGCCAGCACTAACAATACAGTTTACACCAAACTGTCATGCTACTGTGGCATTCTCCTGCAATGCCACATATCTCTCTGGTGGTTGCATTCGGTTGAGTGTCCAAACTGCACCAACTGACTTGTTTGAACCAGCCCTAGCCTTGACCAGCCTTGCTTTTGCCCAAGTCTCTTAGCCAAGTTGCACCACCATAAGCCATCTTCATGTCAAACATGTGCCATCAGTGCACAATGCTTGCATTTGCTGAGCCAATGTCAATGTCTCATGTCCTCTTAAGCTTACGCGCACTTGAGAGCATTGCCAAGTCTGAACCAATGTCTTCACCATCGAGCCTGCACCTAGCCACACCCATGTTTTGGTTCAGTTAATGCCTTGGAACATAGGTCATGTCGCACCATGTTTATGTCTTGAACCAACTTACACCAACCATTGTTTGTCTTAGTGTCACAGCCTTGCCCCAAGGGCAAGTTGGTCTAGCCAAAACTTGGTGTGCACATGGCTTGCCAAGCCAAGTGCATTGCATGCATGCCAAGCTAAAGCATCACCTTGCCAAAAGCAAGTTGACACACTCGTGGGTATGCACACATAGCTTACCAAGCCATGCGTACTCCAACTCAGCCCACCGTGTTTTCACCAAGCCATCTCACAAACCGTGTCATCGAACCATGTCTAAACATGCCAACAAGCTTTCCAATGCATGCCTTAGTCAATGCTTACCCATGGCCTTGCTAAGTGATTGCATGCCCACTTGGGTCAGAAACACACCCCTCCCTATATATGTAGAATTCACAAATACAGTTCTGACCAGAACAAATATCAACCCTGCTTGAGGAGTCATAATGGCCTTTTTCGAAGTTTCCAAATTCCAAATCTAGATTTTCTTTGACAGATCATCTTCTTATGATACAGAGCATTTCCAATTAAATTCCCATAATTTTCCAACACTCCTAAATCTGACTTCCAAAGGGAACTTATTTACCAAAACTGTCACTGTGCCATCCTCCCATGTCACCCTGACATGCCACAGCCTACTTCAAGACTTCACCGTATAACAGTTAACATGGTTTAGCCGTAGCGGTATTGGTTTCGGTCGCGGTAACAGTGTAATTGACTTGGACAATACCAATCTTAAAAAGTTTATATCAATATTACGTAATGATATCGACACTGTCTAAAAACATCACGAACCGAATTATACATAACGGTATTCTTCCAAAAGCAATGATATCGGATGATAGGATAAATCATGATTCACATTCCACTAAACGAAAAGGTATCTGCCATTATAGTCCAAAATTTTAATTTTTTTTTATCAAGGAAATCTAAGATAACAAAGCTTTTACTATCACTATATCATGATTTCTATAACAATTCTAATGTCCGGACTTTAGGTGCCAACCCTTATCCGATATCTTCAACTTTTTAATTAGGTCATTTATATCGGTGTCCTAGATCTATATATCTAAGACACATCAATTCCCAGCGGTGAGGATTTTTTACTGAGTAATGAATTTATTAATATCCTATATTTTGCCATTAATTGATGTTTGTTTTTTTTTCAATATTCCAGAAGAAAGTACACTCAAAAATCTCTTACAGCCCAGAACTAGAGAAAGAGGTGGACATAAATTGCACCAATGAAATTCATTGTCAATTTGTCACCAGCCTATGTAATGATCAATGAGATAAGACTTCATCAATTTTCACTACCATAAAGAAAATTAATGATCTTCAAGCATAATGCATGACATTGAATCTTAATTAGTACATACAGATATATATGCTCGAATGTAGAATCACCCCTATTACTAATAAGCAGTAGCTCAAAATCTTTTAATATTATTGAATTCTAATATCACTTGTAACATGTTCCACAGTTATCATCCAAGTTAAAAGTTTAAGCTGTTGCCCAGGCACCAACCTGTCTTAGGACTAGTGGGTGCGGCACACTCATTGGATTTTTTCCCTATTATTTACCTTTAAATTTAAAATAATAATCATTATGCCGCCACTAAATTAGGATACTAATGATTTCAGCCCTCATTCACCTAAGTCTCCAGGTCCGTGCCTATTGTTGGGTAGTACAACGTAATAAACCAAAAATTCTTTCTATTCCAATCGAATGCGAGACAAGAATCTTTTAACAATATCAGGGTTGCGGGAATACTTGAACAACCAAAATTATAGAGGAAATAAAATGAGGTTTAAGTAATATTGCTTAGCTAGTCTCACCATCTTTGTCCCAAATTATCAAAAGTAAAGATAAATAGTTTGGAGGAAGGCCTCCATCTTCATTGAAAATCATTTTTGTGGTGATGACATACATGGGAGGAGAAGATCATTGCATTCATCAATAGATGGTCCCCTTCAACCTTCCCTACATTTGAGAGGGACCATTTATCCAATTTTTAATCATCACTTTTCCTTTCCAACCTCCACATCTTATGACTTCTTAATTTTCATGATAATATATTATTAGGTATACTTTATTAATCCATCAAATTTCTAAAAAGAAGGCTTTTTTAGGTAATAATTAACCTATCATCTTGGAAATCTGATAGGAAAGAACGTAAGCAGGGTTTAATGATTTGTTGTTTCACCAAATCTAGTTGGTTGGAACATATTATAATCTACAGAGCTAAGTTATTTGTTAATAATAAGTCATATCATTTAATCGTATTTTTTGATAAATGTATCATGAAAATATTATAATTTTTTTTTTAAAGTGATAATGTGAATGTTCCTTAACTATCCCAATACAACTATATATAACACCACAAAAAGTAAGGGGTTTAGTCGTGGTAAAAAATGTCATTGTTAAGTATGCGACCAAAGTTCTATATGAATTAAAAGTAGGAATGATCATGGGTATATAAAAGGATGTACATATCTTAATTGGTGTGAGGCCTTTTGGGGAAAGTCCAAGAGCAAAACCGTGCGGGCTGGGCCCAAAGCGGACAATATCACACCATTGTTGAGATATGTGGGGCCCGTAATGCCCAACAATTAGTATTAGAGCTCAGGTTGTGATTCGTGGTGTTAACCAGTCGGAGTGGGCTAGCGTTGTATCGATCAGCGGTGGCGGCGGAGGCCGGGAATGGCCAAGTTGTATGTGCGGCGGAGGCCGATGATGGTCAAGTCGTATGTGGTGGCGTCGTATCAACTAGCGGGAGTGGACTGGTAGCCATGTGGAGAATCCTCGAAATGTCGAACGGAAGGTGAGCCCTCGGATTAACTCACGATGGACGGATGGATGATCGTTTGAGGGGAGGGTGAGATGTGGTCCTTTGTTCGAGGGGAGGGTTGTTAAGTATGCGACTAAAGTCCCACATGGGTTAAAAGTGGGAAGAATCATGGGTATATAAAATGATGTACATATCTCAATTGGTGTGAGGCCTTTTGGGGAAAACCCAAGAGCAAAACCGTGCGGGCTGGGCCCAAAGCGGACAATATCACACCATTGTTTGAGATATATGGGACCCGTAATGCCCAACAACCATTAAAAGGGATAAAAAAAATGTAGTTATAATATTTAGTTAATACCATCTACACCCCTAAGGTTTATCCATATTCTATCTAAACCTCTTTCCTTTTCATATTCCCACCTAGACCCCCTGGCATTGACATCCGTCAGTTTTCCTAATGAAATATCGTGAAATGAAGTTGATGTCCCTAGCTATTTAGTGAGGGGCATATTTGACATCGCACATTTTAAAGGCAAAATGGTTCGTAAAATATATTTTTCAGGCTTATGTCAGTAGAATTTATTGATCAACTGACAGTCTACTGACGGAGGAGGTCTAAAAGATACAACGGGGCTAGGCGGGAATATGGAAAAGGGAGAGGCGGGGTATGCGGAAACCTTAGGGGTCTAGGTGGTATTTATCCTATAATCTTTGGTAATATTTTAGTGGTGGATTATAAATTGCCACCTAAATTTTTTGAAATTAAATGTTTTTTAGTTGATAGTGGTAGTTAAAATCGCTATTCTTAATCTATTAAATAAAAAATTAACTTCTTTGTATTATAATAATGGATAATTTTAGTTTGCTACTAAATTTATCATTATAGACATATTTTTATTTATACTGATAACAACTTAGCATGGGAAATTATTTGATGGGCATAAGCCAACAGTCATTTTGTGGTGTAATTTAATAAAAATATATTGATTATGTTTATAATGTGTATGCAAAATTGCAAATATATAGATATATATAATTAGAAATTAAGAAAAGGGTAAGAGGTTTGTGGGTCATTTGATTATATTTCTTTTGGTCACGAGAAGATGAAATCTTTATCTCCATATGTGCAACTTTATCAAATTTTCATCCATCACATGATTGCACAGCCAATAAAGTTAAAAAGAGAGAGATAACTTGTAGAAGAAAAAAAATCGAAAAAATAAAAAAAATGACGAAGAACAGCTTTTGTCCAAATAGCAGAGAGAGGGGTCAGGAAATAATGAAGTAGCAAATGGTGCACTCATAGGAGACAACACTAGTGCTCACGTGAAGGTGGTCGACCCCATGCATGCACACACATTATCTCTAGCCTCACAAATTCACAATATTAGCGATATATATAATATATATATATATATATATATATAATTTACACAAAATCTCCAGAAATTTCATATTTGAATCAAATAGTCCCTTCCTCCTAAAAGCAAGAGCAAGGCAGTCAATTTTTATGTCAAAATGATTTAAATGTCAATGATATAAAATTATTCTTTATGAGTAATTTGCACCAAAACCCCCTAAGTTTCAAATTTTAATCAAATGTGATTCAAAAAGTTCCTAAAATTTTCATAATGCTCATAATAAATACAATAAATAATAAAATACAATATTATATTTCTTTCATAAATAATAAATAATACAATAAATAAAAAATCTTTCGAACTACCAATTAATACCAAAATGTTAAAAAACAAAAACAAAAATCTAATTGGTAGTTCAAAATATATATTTATTTTTGAACTTAATTTATTTTATATTTTACCCTAATTGGTAGTTCAAATTTTTTTTATTTCACTGCTAATGTTTTTATTTCGGCATAACTTTTTTTTTTGTTTATAGTAAAATATATAAAAACAAAATTTAAAAATGAAAAAAAATCCAAGGCTGAAATTGTTTTTTTGTTTTAAAATTGTCTTAAAACAAAAAAAAAAAATCGGCTATTTTAAAATTTTGTTTTTAAACGGAAAAAAAAATTAAAATTTTTTTTTTTTAAAGAAAAAAAAAATCCGCCTTGGATTTTTTTTGTTTTTTCGTTTTAAAATTTTGTTTTTTTAATGTTTTTTAACATTTCGGCATTAATCAGTAGTTCGAAAGATTTTTTTATTTATTGTATTATTTATGAATGATATATAATATTGTATTTTATTATTTATTATGAACATTATGAAATTTTTAAGGGCTTTTGGAATCCTAAGGATTATTTGATTAAAATTTGAAATTCAGGATGTTTTGATGCAAATTACTCATAAAAGATAATTTTATGTCATAGGCATTTAAGTTATTTTGACATAAAAATTAGTTACTTTTGGGGAGAGGGGGCTATTTGATTCAAATATGAAATCTCAGGGGTTGGGTGAACCTTAGGAGGTTTTGTGATTAAATCCTAAAATTTTAGGGGGTTTTGTGTAAATTATTCAATATATATATATATATATATATATATATAGATATAGATAGATAGATATATAGAAATTAGAACCAATGATCATTCACAAATCACAATCATCATTCGTCGAGCCAATTTGTTACTTAAAAGTAGCTCATCCCTACTGGGAAATAAAAAAGGTTGAAAAATAGAATAGAATCAAGCGATGCAAAGATATATGCACTGGTCATAGACAAGAGCCGAGAAAGAAAAGACCACGTAACTCCTTCTTTTCTTTTTTTCCCTCTCTCTCTTCTGCTTTATGAATGATGATTATACATGTTCAATTTCTTGTAGTACTTCATAATTAAGTACTATATATTTATACATATATATATACTCCGTCCGTCCTATAATTGATTTTTATGACATAAAAATCAATTATATTAACAAAATATTATTTCCTATTTTTATCGTTTCGTATTTTTTAAAGTATGATCCATTATATCATATTTTTTCCAATGCAAGGACTTTACGAAAATTTCAAAAATTACATTCTATTGTTATTCCAAATTGAATAACTAATTTGAAATAGTTACAAAAAGGAAAAATGGATCAAGATGGAGTCTATAGATATTTCTCTAGTCTCCTATCATATGCACTAGATAATCATTAATTAAAAAAAAATTAACAATAATTTAAAAGAGATCGGAATTTTCCAAATATAAGATAAGCAAAAGTCCAGCTCGGTAGTTTAATCCTATATCAACATTAACCTATTTAATTATTTTCGTAATGTCCGGTTGTGGCCCTTACAAATTGTATACATCTAGTAATAATCGAAATATGAGACCTCATGTTTATTGAAATACCAAATTCTCAAAAAAAATTCAAACTAAACCAACCGCTTGGATTTTCTTCTTTTTCTTTTTTCCCTACCAATACATATGTAATCTTCCCAATTATATAGTTTGCTCAATTTATACCCAACCCCCATCCATGGTCAACTAATCATGAGTGTGATAAAATCATACAAGTAAGCTAGTTGGGCCTATAATACTTGTCATTCAGCTCAGCTATAATTGTTGAGCTTTGGCCCAAATATAGAAAAATGTTTTGTATTGGCCTACTTTGACCTCTGCATGCATGAGAAAATAAGTACAATACCACTTCTCAAGTGGAGAATGAGCTCATGTTCTATTTATTTAGGCTCATCTCAAGGGACCGGATTTCATCATTCCACCAACATGCAATTGGTCCATTCACTCGCTCTGTAACATTAATTTCATTCACACATTCAAGGGATCCGATTCCATCATTTTATGTGGTGGGATCCCACCAATTCATCATCACCCTTGGATGCGTGAATGGAAAAAAAAAAGTGAATAGACCGGATTTTTTTTCCCTCACTCAACCCATTTTTCACTTTCTCTTTCCCCCATTTTCTTGTATCTACTACTAGTGAAGTGATGAACTTAGGGATTGAGTTGAGTGTGGGACAGAATTGTAATATTCAAAATTAAGGATTAGGTTAAGTGAAAAAGATAAAAATTCAGTGAGGGTTTTAAGGGTATTTTAGTAGGGCAGATTCATAAATTAACAAAAATTTAGGAATAATTAAACTAGAAAACGAAATTAAGTAGAGACTACCGCCCCACTAAGCTCCATGTAGGTCCGTGCTTGATTGCTACGTACACCAATTATCTCCCCTACGAAAATGATGAACAAACCAACATCCACCACCATTAACTACCAATCCTGGAACAAATTTTACAGGTATATAGAAAGGACATTTGAAGGTATTGATGATCCAACACATTTTCTATACTGTAGCTAATTATTCTGGTATGGTAATGCAAATAGACCTGTCAATGGATTGGATTTTGACCCGAATCCGATCCGATTAGCCGGATTTGGATTGAAAAAAAAATCCGATAACCCGAATACGATCCGAATCCGATAATCCGATTCCTTAACAAATTGGATTTGGATTTGCCTAATCCGATCCGATAATAATCCGATCCGATTAATTTTATATATACACATATATATTATGTTATTAATATGTAAATATTAAATAATATACTTAATTATATTTCAAATTTTTTTTTCGTTTTTTCATTTTTATGTTTTTATAGTCATGTATTATAAGCATTGATTGTAAAATATATAATTTAGTGTTTAATATTCTTAAAAAATAACATAAAAATAAAAAAAAAATTAATAACTTTTTGTATTCTTTTTTTACTTAATCGGATCAGGTTATCGGATCGGATATCCGAAAATTAACGAATTCAGATTTGGATCAATAAAATAAAAATTCATCGGATTATCGGGTCGGATCGGATATAAGCTTATCGGGTTCGGATCGGATCAGGACAGATCCGATCCGAATCCGACTCGTTTACAGGTCTAAATGCAAATCACTCTTTCATTTAGTTTTGTTGGACCACTTTGTGGAGTATTTGACTATTTTTTCTCTTTTGTAGCTAATTATGTTTTATATATTTTGTTGCCCAAGTATTTTGTACGCTTTTGCATTTATACCAAAAAAAAAAAAAAAAGATACACAGAAAAAAAACCTGGGGAGGACCTTATTCCATATCAATTCTGGAAAGCGTAAAGTGAGATTTAAAGTTCTAACAGACTAACAGTAGCAGCTTGTTAGTGACAAACATGGGATTCAAGAATTTCTCTACATTAAAGTAAGAATAAATTACACTTACCTCCACTGAAATTTGGACAAATTCATCTATATGGAGCGTTTGTGAGCTCAACAATCCTTTCGAAAGAAAGGTAAGTATTCAATTTTGTAAATATATGATACAAATATATATATATATATAAGATATATATTAATCATATGGTTATGAACCAATTTATTATAATGCAAGGTCACATAGACTTTTATGTTAAATTCTAGTATTTTATACTTCATTAGGGGAGATTATTGTAATAAATCTTAGAAGCTCCACGTGTGTAAAATTTGTGTGAAATTTATTTGAACATCAAGAAAGGTCAATTTAAGTTATCCTTAATGCATTTTCAACCGTTATTTCCGTTATTTCTCACAATACTAAAATTATGTATATTAATGAAAATAATCTCTTACCTTGAGTAAGAAAATTCATCCACAATTATCACAATTACCGTTAAGATTGATTGTTATATACTCTCTCTCTCAAAAATAATAATGGGTTGACATTTTAATAGATATTTTGTGATTCCTTTTGAAGGGGTTCAATTTAATTTATATTAAATGGAGATATCACACAACAAATATGATAGATTTAAAAATACTCTTCCAACACAATAGGATCCAAAGTAGAGTAAGAGAGGTGGAAGCTTATGCGAACTCGAGAGCGAGATAGAAATTAAAGTAGCAATGCTGTAGCAATTACCATTGACTCCCTTTGTGAAATGTTTGTGAACTGAGTGAGAGAAGTTTGCTCTTAGACCCAAATAGAAAAGTCTAGCCAACCCCCTTTGCCTCTTCCTTTGACCTCCTTTTATAGGCCAATGAAAAGAGGTGGTGATGTCACGATGACATCACCTTTGGGTTAAAATCAATTAAAAGAAATTAATCTTTCAATTAATCATAAAGTGATGTGCGAGAGTCAAAATGATAAATCTATCTCTCGAGTCAGATCGAGAATCAATCTGACGAACCCTGGACTTCATCCACCAAATTAAGTACATCCTCATGTCCCACGTGTCCGTTGAATGTTGACCAGGTTATATGGACCATTTCGATGATGTGACGTTGTCATGTGGGTCGAAATATGAGACCACCTACACCCTTTTTCTCCTAAAACATGTAGTTATAGTTTTGCTTATTTAGTAGTATCCATTATTCTTTAAATTTAATGAAAAATGGTTATTTAAGAAAGTAAAAATTATATTGTATAAACTGGACACTGATTTTAAAACATGTAAAGTACATTAAACGGTTAAGGATAATAGGCATGAATGAAATTGTTATTTACTAGGGTTGCAACTCGGGCCAACCCAACTTGAACCCGGCTGGACCCGATTTTAGGTTGGGTTGGGTTGGGTTGGGCCAACCTTGAGGAAAACTCGGGTTTGGGTTGAGACCGACCCATTTTTCCCGGGTCGGGTCGGGCAGGCCTCGTTTTTTCTTTTTTTTTTTCAACTGCACATTGCCTATAATTCTATATGTTATATTTGTATCAGATGGGGTTCTTTTTTTTCTACTGCACATTCTACTTTCAGCTCTCACAATCTCTCTTTCTATTTTTTTTTAATAAATACTCGAAAATAAATAAAAGGGAACAAAAAGAATAAATTATTCTTAGAAAAAAAGATAAAAAAATAAACCATAAACACATAGCAAAAACAAAAAGAAGTTAAAAATAAATAAATAACACACACAACCATAGATCAAGAACATTTTTTTAATTTTTAATTTTTATAATATAGGTAAAAAAAGTCGGGTCTCATTAAATTCAAACCCCCAAATCAATTATAAAAATTTTAAAAATAAAAAAAAATCAAACCCTAGATCTAGATCAATGTGTATGTGTGTTATATATATATTTATATAAAGAGAGATCTAATGTGCATATATATATATATACATATCAATACACATATGTATGAGAGTGATATAGATGGATATATACATAGAGAGAGAGAGATCACTGATGGAGATATATACATGTGTATATATATATATATATATATAGAGAGAGAGAGAGAGAGAGATGGCGATTTGCAGAGGAACCAAACAGTAAGCACGGAGAGATAAATAGAGAGAGTGCTTGCAAAGATTTGTACAATTGTTAGGGTTTGAAAAATATAAACATGGAGAGCCTAATATCAGCTATTGGATTAGCCATTGAACGGTTATGATTTAAGTAAAATTTTAATTCGGATCTTGGGTTGGGTTTGGGTTAAACACGAATTAAGCTAAGCCCACATGAACCCAATTCAACACTGGCCCGAATTGAATCCAAGCCCAGCCCGAGCCTGAAAATTTCGAGATGGGCCTGGGTTGGGTCGGGTCGGGTTGGCATGTAACACCCCGTGTTATTTTTCTTTTTACTGAAATTAATTCTAATTTAATTTCGGTTATGACGTCACTTGTTCATGACGTTCATATTATTCTTGGTATTTCGCGTGTAAATTTTTCGCGTTTAATTTTAAAGTCGACTGGATGATATTACGGTTTCTCTTTGACGACTACGCGAGTTCTTGTTATCGACTACGCGGTATCGTTTCGACATTTAATGTTTAGTACTTCGACGGAGCAACGAGACGTTTAGCTTATTCGACGTATAGTGTTCCGACGTTTGGGTTCCTACCCCGGTGTAATTATTTCGGACTATTTTAGTTATTTGGCGTCCCGTGGACTTTCGGGGTCGCACGATATTATTTGGAGGCTCCCGGTGTTTATTGAGATTTATTGTATATATATATAAAATTGTAATTATATATATATATAATTTTGGGGGTTATTTCGTGATTTCGGATAATTGGAGGGTCGTTTTTGCAATTAAGTATATATATGTATATGCATATATACGCAGATACTCCCTTCTCCTGCACGCTCTGCTCTCTTCATTCTCTCTGGACGAACGACGACTGATCTTCTTCTCCTCTCCATAGTTGACGACCACCATCTTTTCCATGCTCCATTTTCGTCGGCAGAGAGAGAGAGAGAGCGAGCGAGAGAGAGAGGGGTCGGGCTGAAGAGGCGGTGCGGCCTGGTGGTCGCCGCAGCAGGCGGCGGCGCGGCTGGTGCAGGGAGGCGAGCTGGTGATCGCGCAGGTGGTGCGGCGGCAGCAGCCGCGGTGGAGCAGCTCGTGCGGCAGAGGCGTAGCAGCGCAGGTTCGGCCAGAACCTTCGGCCATTTTTTTGGTCGACTTCCCAAGCTCGGTTTGGGCTGATTTTCGGAGGATAGCTTCGCCTATACGTCAGGTACGACGTGTAAAAATTTCGTAATTTTACGTTAAATGGTTTGTCGGAAAATTCGATTTGAAGTTTCGATTTTTCGTTTGGGCTAATTTAGATTTACCCAAATTAATTAACTTATTGTTAATAGGCTTTGTATATATCGTATAGGTTGTCGAGACGGACGTTTCGATATATTCAAAATATTTTTCGGACGACTTTAGTCGGCGGGCGTCATGTTCGGGCGCCGGTACTGTTCACGGTGGGCCCGAAATGGATGTTCTGTAAGCGCATTTCAGGTGGGAAATTATATTTCTCACTCCGCATTATTGTAATAGTTTAGGGGTGCAAAACCCTTATTTAATTTAATATAGATATATTAAATCGTTAATTTAAATATCTATAATTCGTTTAGAATCGGAATTGGACTTAGGAATTAATTTAATTAAATTAATTAAATTATTTCCTATGTAATTAAATAATTTCCTATCTGAATCGAATAGGAATAGACGGCTTAGAAATTTCCTTGAGAATTAAATGAGTTAGTAGAGATTCGTGAAAACTTAGACGTTGTGCTAGATTCCCTTGCGAGACGTGAATTAATTGCTTTAATTATTTTAAAGGCATGATAGGGAAACTTGAAATATTTTCTAAAGAATTAAAGAAAATATATTGTTGAGATATGAATTGAATATGGACTTTGTTGCCCGATAAATGACTCTAGAGGGGGGGGGGGGGGGGTGAATAAAGTCTTAGCTTAAACAATGGAATTTAATTCGATTTTCTAATTGATAAATTTAATTGCAATGCTATATGATTTAATATAAAAACACAAAGCAATATAAATCAAAATAAAGTAGAGAGAGAATTATAAATACTTGGACAAGCGATTTTAGCGAGGTTCAGAATACCCTTGATTCCTACGTCCTCGGCTCAAGGTTCTTCTTGAGACTTCTCAAATCCACTATGGCTTCTCCTTACGGGTGGAGAGTAAAACCTTCACAAGAAGCACACCACTTCTCCTTGCTAAGAGAACACCATCTCTTAGCCTAAAATTGGGTCACACCAACCCTTTGAATACAATGATCTTGTACAATAGAATATCTCTCAAATATTGATTTGTACAATTGTAGTTCTCTTGCTCACAAGACTAGAGTAAGAATTTGAATCAAAAATTGAAGCTCTAGACTTGAAAAATATGTGAATGATGATACAAAAGAGTATATGAAAGTGTATGATTGAGATTGCAAGAGGTGGTTTGTAAAGAGAGTTTTAAGTCCTTTTATAGCAAACATTTTCATCATTTTTGGCATAAAATATGACAAAAAGTCATATAGAGCCGTTTGAAAATGCAATAGAGCCGTTGAGAAGCAATTCAGGGATTGGGGTGAACTGAGTTCCTGAATGGGGTGAGCTGAGTTATGCATTTGAAAATTGTGAGAATAGGGTGAGCTGAGTTTGCAAATGGGGTGAGCTGAGTCTCTAAATATTTTGTATTTAATTTGCAAAACTTTGAATGCTAATTCTCAAATCCAAATTCATTAATTTGGTATTTATTTGTTTTCAAAAAATAGTTTTATGCATAATGATTTTAGATTTCTAAAGCTTCAAAATAATTCAAATAATTACTTTGACAGTTAAAATCTAAACACTCACCAACCTATCTACCCAATCTTCAAGTAGTGGTTGATCATCTTTGAAATGATTAACTTTAAGCTTCAATCTCTTTGCTCTTGATCATCTTTGAACTTCAATCTTTTTGCATTTGATATTCTTGTTTGTTCGCTTTAAATGCAACGCCATGATCTTTTTGTCCGCATGATCCATATATGATTTTCCTGTTCTTTCAAGTTTGGACAAATACTCATTGTAGTCATTAGTACAAATACATCATTAACGATTTGTTATCATCAAAATTACGGAATTACCCTTAGATTAAAATCTTAAGGCCAACAATCTCCCCCTTTTTGATGATGACAAAATATTAATGTGTGCATAGAGATAATGTATATTAATGTAAGTAGGCTTGAATTTTAGACAAATTCTCCCCCTGTCAATATGCATAATTACCCAAAAGTTTAGTACACAAGTTTAGATTCATGTTATAATAGATTCATGTTATAAAATAAGCGTTACACAAGTTTAGTAAATATCAAAATAACATGATAATAACACACATACTTCTCCCCCTTTTGTCACAGCAAAAAGAAAGGGCGGAGAGCCGCCATCGAGGAAAATCGTAGAGCAATCAGCGTCGATCCATTAGATGATGCATATGCTGCTGAATTTTGTCCATACGTAATGATAAACCTATAAGACCCTCATCGACTCGTGAATATAAAGCATCAATCCGGGACTCCATCCGAACTTGAGAAGCTGCGAGCATGGCTAATGGATTTTCCGGGTCAGAATGTGGTGATGAAGCTGCACTAGCTTGCTGGAAAGCTGGTGTAACTTCAATCTCTGCATCATTAGTAATCACAGGCTGTGGATGTATTGATAGTTTCGGATCATACCAATTTCCATTCTTGTCGACTAACAACCTCATGCTTTGGAGAGTTCGAGGCACGAAACGATCAATGATGCGAGAACGGGTTCGGGCCTCTTTGGAGAGGTTAATCTTAAGTGATTCGAAAATACGAGACAGAGGCATGGCATAGCAAAGGTGTTTGCCTCTTTTAAGGCAAGCCTTCATGTGATTGAACATAATGAAGGCCAAATCAAACCGGCACCCTGCCAACACGCACCATGTCAGAAAAGCCTCCATACGGGATACGTCGGACTTACCGCCAGATTTAGGAATGATATTGCGTGTGATTATATTGTACACAAGGCGAGCCTCAAGAGTAAGCTGAGTATGCTTGAGTAGGGAATCAGGTTTGGTGTTGGGATTATGACAAAGGAGTTGAACAGCTTCAACAGGATTGAAAGTTGGAGAACGGTACCACTTGTGTGTATTGTAGTGTTGAATGCCTCCTTCATCAAGATTAAGGTAATGACGGAGGTTGGAACAGTTGAGTTCAATTACAGTTCCGAGGACAGAGGACTTCAGGGTCGTCTTTGATGTTGAAAGATGGCTATAGAAGAGTTTAGTTGCCCGAGTAAAGACGGGAACATCCATGGAGACGAAATGTCCTAGTCCAATAGCGTCAAACATGCGATACGTATTAAGGTGGACTTTTTCACAATCTTCGGAAGTAACAACTCGACAAATGACAATATTGCGATGGGCAAAAGTGCCTTCGAATTTTTGTTGCCATTTGGGTGTCCCATGAATTTTGACTATCGGAGTGGGCAAGGGAGAAACCGGATTGTGGGTTACGGGATTGGAACCGGAACAGGGGCTGTTTGGGATACGAGTCACACGCGGGGCTCGAGTTTTGGGGGCCATTTTCGGAGAAATTTTCCAGAAAGAAATCTGACAGCTGCAAATTATTTTTAAAATTAGCCAAAATGTTTTTCCAGCCCAAAATTTTGCTCCCAAAATAAAACTAGTGTTCAGAAAACAAAACTTTGAATTTTCAATTCCAAACTTTGAATTGCCAACACCAATTTTCGAAATAAAAAGCAGGGTAAGTTTCAGAATTTTGATCACAAGCTTTCAATCAATTCCAAACTTTGAACAACACATATATATGGATATATATTGATATATACGCAGGATATATATTTATATATATACGCAGGATATATATATATATATATATGTATGATATGGGTAAATGCTCACAGCAGGGGAAATGACAGAATGGGTGCTCGTCGGAGACGTTTCCGGGGTGGAGGCTGACTCCGAGGAGGACGGCGGCGCAAACCACAAAGCACAGCGGCTTGGCGGCGACGGGAAGCTAGGGTTTCGTCCCTAGTTTGCGCGAGAGAGGGCGTGACTGGTCGCCGAGTTTTCGCAGACTGAGAAGTGAAGAACAGACCTAGTACGCAAATGGGTTTGCAGAGATCGAGCAGCGGTGATGGGTAGGTACTGGTGGTCGGGCGAGGTGAGTTCAGAGATAGAGAAGACCGGCGGTCGAGATGGAACGGTGGTGATGCGCGAAGGAGCGGCTACACTCTGGTGCTCGGTCGCAAAGGAGAGAGAGCAGGGCCGTCGGACGCGACTGTGAGAAGCGGTGGTAGAGGACTCTGTTCGGTTCGCGGCGGAGGCGGTGCTGGTTCACCGTTGTGGTGGGTTGAGCTTGGTGGTGGAGCAGCGGGTTCCCAGAGACGCAGCACGGGAGTGAGCAAACAGAGCAGCGGTGTTGGAGTTGGGTTGAGTCGGTGGTGGTGTCTGGACGAAGTAGTTGGTGGTGATGGGTTGCTGCGGAGGCGGGTCACTCGGTGGAGCAGAGGAGGTGTGGCGCTTGATTAGTGATGGTATTGAAGGATCAATTTGTAGCAGAGGTGGTGATTTGTGTATGAAAGTCTGTGTGAGAGAGATGAGGGACACAGACGGAGTGAAGAAGCCCTAAAATCTGCCCCAACAATTGTTTTAATTAAAAACTCCCAAAACATTCGGATGAGACCGAGATAAGACTCGGCAAAGAAGGAAAAGTCAGTAGCTTTGGACAAGTTTTGCACATAAAAACTTAGCTTAGTTGAGTGGAATCCGGTTAACTAATTTTTTTTTTTTATTTATTTTTTATTTTTAAATAAACTAAATATATACTTACATATGTATAGGAAACAAATATAATTATAAATGAAGATATGTAAAAAGACACAAATATATATATATATAACTATATATAGATTTTTAAATAATAATTTAGATTACCTCAAATTCACGTGTCATGCCGAGTTTTCTTCGGATTGAACAAAATTGATCCTCTTGAAGGGGTTTTGTAAAAATATCCGCAAGTTGATCTTCCGTTTTGACAAAAACAAGTTCGATGTCACCTTTAGAAACATGATCTCGAAGAAAATGGTACCGAATTTCGATGTGTTTGGTTCGAGAGTGTTGTATAGGGTTCTTTGAGATACAAATTGCACTCGTATTGTCACACTTAATCGGAATATGATCATAGGTAAGCCCAAAATCCTCAAGTTGTTGCTTAATATATAGCGTTTGAGCACAACTATTACCGGCGGCTACATATTCGGCTTCCGCCGTTGATAAAGCCACGGAATTTTGTTTCTTACATGACCACGATACAAGGGAGTGTCCTAAGAAATGACAAGTGCCGCTAGTACTTTTCCTATCAACCTTGCATCCGGCAAAATCGGCATCTGAATAGCTAGTTAATTCAAATGATGTGTGACGTGAATACCATAAGCCAAGATCAATTGTGCCACTCAAATATTTAAAGATTCTTTTAACCGCAATAAAATGAGATTCTTTAGGGCATGATTGAAAACGAGCACATAAACAAACACTAAACATAATGTCCGGCCTACTAGCCGTTAAATACAAAAGACTACCAATTAGTCCTCTATATTTCTTAACATCAAAATCAATGCCATTTTCATCCTTATCAAGTTTCAAGGAAGAACTCATAGGAGTTTTGACATGTTTGGCTCCCTCCAAACCAAATTTCTTTAGCAAATCTTTGATATACTTGGATTGGCAAATGAAAATGCCATCAAGTATTTGTTTGATTTGCAACCCTAAAAAGAGGTTGAGTTCTCCCATCATGCTCATTTCAAACTCGTTTTGCATGATGTAAGCAAACTCGTCACATAATGTATCATTAGTTGATCCAAATATAATATCATCTACGTATATTTGAACAATTAACAATTCACTATTAATGGATTTAGTAAAGAGAGTATTATCTATTTTACCACATTTGAATCCATTTTTAAGTAGAAAACCACTAAGTCTTTCGTACCAAGCTCTTGGAGCTTGCTTTAAGCCATATAAGGCTTTTGATAGCTTAAAGACATGATTGGGAAAAGTGAAATTTTCAAATCCCGGGGGTTGTTCTACATAGACTTCCTCTTCAATGAAACCATTTAAAAATGCACTTTTAACATCCATTTGAAATAATTTAAAATTCATGTGAGATGCAAATGCAAGTAACATTCTAATCGCTTCTAACCTTGCAACGGGGGCAAAGGTTTCCTCATAATCAATTCCCTCTTCTTGATTATATCCCTTGGCAACAAGTCTTGCCTTGTTTCTAACAATGATTCCCGATTCATCCTTTTTATTCCGAAATACCCATTTAGTTCCTATAATGGTTTTATCATTTGGTCTTGGAACTAATTCCCACACTTGATTTCTTTCAAATTGATTCAATTCTTCTTGCATAGCAAGAAACCATGATTCATCATTTTCGGCTTCTTGTATGTTTTTAGGCTCAAATTGAGATACAAATGCCAAGTAATTGCACACATTATTAACTTGAGAACGTGTGCTAACTTCCTTGGAAGGGTCTCCAATAATTTGGTCAATAGGATGATTTCTTACATATTTCCAACTCTTGGGAAGAGTATCACGTGACTCTTCAAGAGGGGGTTCATTGGAAGACTTATCATCTTGGGATGAGTTTGGTGAAGGTTAATTTGGATTTTCATTCACATTGAGTTTATTGACACCTTGTTCAATATCGTTAAACTCATCATCACTTTGGTTTGATCTAGGTAAAGGTAGTGGTGATTCATCAAATGTTACATGGATAGATTCAACTACCGCTTGAGTTTTTCTATTGTACACTCTATATGCTTTACTCCTAGATGAATAACCAAGGAGAATCCCTTCATCGGATTTAGTATCAAATTTACCAAGATTGTCCTTATCATTTAGGACAAAACATTTACAACCAAAAACCTTGAAATACCCAATGTTGGGTTTTCTTTCATACCAAAGTTCATATGGAGTTTTGTCAATGGTCTTTCTAATAATTACCCTATTAATAACATAGCATGCGGTGTTGACGGCTTCGGCCCAAAAATATGTTGGCAAGCTATGCTCATTTAGCATAGTTCTAGCCATTTCTTGGAGAGATCTATTCTTTCTTTCAACAACACCATTTTGTTGAGGAGTTCTAGGGGCCGAGAGATTATGATCATAACCATTGTCATCACAAAATCTCTCTACGTCTTGATTTTCAAATTCCCTTCCTCTATCGCTTCTAATGGTTTTAATCTTATATTCTTTTTCATTTTGAACTTTTCTACAAAATTTAGAAAAGATAGAGTGAACCTCATTTTTATGTGTAAGAAAAAAAACCCAAGTGAATCTAGAGAAATCATCAACAATAACAAATGCATAAAGTTTACCACCTATACTAACAACCCTTTCCGGTCCAAACAAGTTCATATGAATTAATTCAAGTGGTCTTGTGGTAGTAATGCTCTTTTTGCTTTTAAATGATGTCTTAACTTGTTTCCCTAATTGACAAGAGTTACAAATTTTGTCCTTAATATACTTAGTCTTTGGGAGGCCTTTGACTAAGTCTTTTCTAAACAATTTAGACAATAAATCCATACTAGCATGTCCAAGTCTTCTATGCCATAACCAACTATTTTCATTTGAAGAAACAAAACATTTTACATCTTGGTCATGCAATTCACATAAAAGCAATGTATATAAATTTCCATTTCTATTAGCAACAAATACTTGTTTGTTATCATGTTCAACAATGCATTGGTTAGATTTAAAGATAACATTAAAACCTTTATCACAAAGTTGACTAATACTAAACAAGTTATGTTTTAATCCATCAACAAGAAACACATTATCAATAGAGAGAGATGAAGAAATACCAATTGCTCCAATGCCAATTACTTTTCCTTTAGAGTTATCCCCAAATGTCACATTTCCTCCATCATAGGGCTTGAGAGAAAGAAATTTTGATTTATCTCCCGTCATGTGTCTTGAACACCCACTATCAAGAAACCATTTGTCCTTGGAAGAGGAGGACTTCAAGCATACCTACAAAAATAATTAGGTAACTAATTTTGGTACCCATATATCCTTGGGTCCTTTGTGGTTAGAAATTTTAACATAAGTGCCTTTGATAACCCAAATTGTCTTAATGTTATTTTTCTTTCTTTTGGTACATTCAAATATTCTATGTCCATTCCTCTTACAATAATTACATCTTAAATGAGTCAAAGAATTTTTAATGAAAGTTTCATGTAGGGGATTTTTTTTCTTTAATAAACAAGCATCCTTTTGATAAGGATCATAACCTAATCCTTCTTTAAAGAATGAACTTCTTTGGCTTCCAAGCATAATAGCTAAGTTTTCCTTTCCTTTTGTAAATTTGGCTAATATATTTGTTTGATCATCAATGGTCTTTTTGAGTAAAACATTTTCACTAATAAGATCATTTGAAGGAGTAGTGTTTTCTTTTTGTTCTTTTAAAGAAATAACTTCTTCTTTAGATTTAGAAAGCTCAAGTGATAAAGATTTGTTTTCTCTCTTGAGAGAATTACATTTCAAAATCATTTTTCTCAATTCATCATGAATTTCTTTAAATGCTTCTTGTAATTCATTATATGAGTCTACAACATCATCATAAGAAGGTAAAGTGTCATTAAGAGAATCATTACATACCTCGTCATCGAAAGCCATGAGACAAAGATTTGCCATTTCTTCCACTTCATTGTCGCTATTTGAGACGTTGGATTCATCATCCTCCCATGTAGCTTGCATAGCCTTTTTATTTTTCTTCTTTTCCTTTTCGCTTTTGAGCTTGAGACAATCGGCTTTGAAGTGACCCACCTTTCCACAATGAAAACACGTGGGTGTATCTCTTTTGCTAGCCTCATTGGATGGTTCTCCCTTCCTCATAGGATTCCTTCTTTGAAAACTTTTTCTTTGAAGATATTTCTTAAAATTTTGGGTGATGAGAGCTATTTCTTCATCATCATTTTCGGGATCATCGGTCTCCATCAACGCTTCTTTGAAGGCGGCTTGAAGAGCTAATCCTTTCCTTGGTTTTGATTCTTCTTCACGAGATTTGAGAGTCATCTCCCATGTGAGAAGTGAACCATGTAGCTCATCAATGTTGAGTTTAGTAAGGTCATGAGATTCCTTGATGGCGGTAGTTTTGGCATCCCATTTGGCCGGAAGACTTCTAAGAACTTTTCTTGCAATATCCGAGTTAGCCATAGGTCTACCAAGATGTTTCAAACCATTCAAAATATTTGTGAATCGAGAAAACATATCATTAATGCTTTCATTTTCTTTCATGCGAAATAGTTCATATTCATGCATAAGTAAATCAATTTTTGACTCACAAACTTGTGAGGTTCCTTCATATGTTATTTCTAATTTATCCCAAATTTCTTTGGCGGTTGTGCAAGTTGATACCCTATTAAATTCATTTGGACTAATTGCACAATTTAAATTCACTTTGGCCTTAGCATTTATTGAGATAAGTTTACGGTCATCCGCATCCCACTCTTTTGCCTCCTTAGACACCTTTTTGCCATCGATTTCTTTCATAGGAATAAATGGTCCATTTTCAATAACTTGCCATATTTGGTAATCTATAGCTTGAAGAAAATCAATCATTCTAGTTTTCCAATAACTATAGTTTGAACCATCAAACCAAGGAGGTCTATTGTTAGATTGACCCTCTATGTGTGTAACACCATTGTTTGCCATGATCTTTTCTCTAAGGTGATTAAGCCTTTAAATTAGGGCCTTGCTCTGATACCAATTGTTGCCCGATAAATGACTCTAGAGGGGGGGGGGGGGGGGGGGGGGGGTGAATAGAGTCTTAGCTTAAACAATGGAATTTAATTCGATTTTCTAATTGATAAATTTAATTGCAATGCTAGATGATTTAATATAAAAACACAAAGCAATATAAATCAAAATAAAGTAGAGAGAGAATTATAAATACTTGGACAAGCGATTTTAGCGAGGTTCAGAATACCCTTGATTCCTACGTCCTCGGCTCAAGGTTCTTCTTGAGACTTCTCAAATCCACTATGGCTTCTCCTTACGGGTGGAGAGTAAAACCTTCACAAGAAGCACACCACTTCTCCTTGCTAAGAGAACACCCTCTCTTAGCCTAAAATTGGGTCACACCAACCCTTTGAATACAATGATCTTGTACAATAGAATATCTCTCAAAGATTGATTTGTACAATTGTAGTTCTCTTGCTCACAAGACTAGAGTAAGAATTTGAATCAAAAATTGAAGCTCTAGACTTGAAAAATATGTGAATGATGATACAAAAGAGTATATGAAAGTGTATGATTGAGATTGCAATAGGTGGTTTGTAAAGAGAGTTTTAAGTCCTTTTATAGCAAACATTTTCATCATTTTTGGCATAAAATATGACAAAAAGTCATATAGAGCCGTTTGAAAAGGCAATAGAGCCGTTGAGAAGCAATTCAGGGATTGGGGTGAGCTGAGTTCCTGAATGGGGTGAGCTGAGTTATGCATTTGAAAATTGTGAGAATAGGGTGAGCTGAGTTTGCAAATGGGGTGAGCTGAGTCTCTAAATATTTTGTATTTAATTTGCAAAACTTTGAATGCTAATTCTCAAATCCAAATTCATTAATTTGGTATTTATTTGTTTTCAAAAAATAGTTTTATGCATAATGATTTTAGATTTCTAGAGCTTCAAAATAATTCAAATAATTACTTTGACAGTTAAAATCTAAACACTCACCAACCTATCTACCCAATCTTCAAGTAGTGGTTGATCCTCTTTGAAATGATTAACTTTAAGCTTCAATCTCTTTGCTCTTGATCATCTTTGAACTTCAATATTTTTGCATTTGATATTCTTGTTTGTTCGCTTTAAATGCAACGCCATGATCTTTTTGTCCGCATGATCCATATATGATTTTCCTGTTCTTTCAAGTTTGGACAAATACTCATTGTAGTCATTAGTACAAATACATCATTAACGATTTGTTATCATCAAAATTACGGAATTACCCTTAGATTAAAATCTTAAGGCCAACAGACTTGTTTTCTCACAATTTAAATGATTTATTGTATTTTAAAAGCATGTTAAAAAAAGATTTTGAGATTTATATTATCATGTGGATATTTACATAAATATGATGCATTACATATTTATGTTGAGGCCCGGGATGCATATTGAGAATATCATGTAGTGTCAAATCATGGTATTGGTATATGTGGGTTGTGAAATCATGTGGGGGTGTCTTTGTGTCGAATCGTCGCAACAACTGGCCAGGGGGTGTTCCCATCTTACAGAATAATGAGCCGTGAATGGGGTATAGGGTGAGTCGTCTCATTCTCGAAGTCGCGGGTCGTCTCGTGCAAACCGTCTTCCTTGTTGAAAGTGTAGTGTCAAAAACACTTGGGAAGAATCGGTGCGGTACTTTTTCTCCTTGTAAATGGATGGAGTGCGTATTCGTTAACCACGTGATGTGGGCAAAGGGTGGTGTATGAGTCACATTGTATATGCATGACATTTATGTGATTTCATTTGACATGTATACGTGATATTATTACATATGATGTTGGAGCATGCTATTTATGAATATTGTAAATTAAATTCATATTTTATAAATGCTCAGTTGAAAATGAATAATGTGAAACAAGACTTTAAATGTGGTAATTATTAATAAGTATAAATGAAACGAATATCTTTACACTTGTTGTTGTATACCTTAGTACCCTTGGGGGAGGTTATGTGTATTGGCATAGTGATCTATGTGACTAGTTGAGGCTAGTGGTGGACCGTAGGCTTAATTTTGAGTTGAGGCCTTAGAGAATGTGGTTAATAGTCCTGTAATCGTGGTTAATAGTTTGGTGATTGTGGTTAGCCGTGTGACCTTGTTAGAGATTGGAGGTTAGAGATTGATTTTAGTATCAGTTATGAATTGGGGCCTTCGAGAAGGCAGATGATGAGATTGTGAGTTGTAGTATGGACCCTTTAGGTGTCTTTCACTTTTGAGGAATAGGCTATCAACTGTAGTTGAGATTTTGATTTGTGAGAAGAGGTTATGATTGAGTGACTTTATTAAGTACTCAAGGTACTGTAGCTTGACAGTCTTGGTTCTAGTGCTTAGTTCATTCCCCTAAGCATTCCTTGTACTGTGTTTTGTACGCTAATACGTAGTCGTTGACTCCTATGTCATTCCTTGAGTTGTCGGTTACGGTGTGGCGCCGAACCTCTTCCATGTGTTGTCATTTGATTTGGTGGAGTTGGAAACGGATGGTTGTCTTCCGTGAGTCCAACGTGTTGTTCTTCCTTTACTGTCCTTTTGGGCATTATAGGAATCTGTAGAATTGTATTCACTCTTATTTGACTGTTTCGAAAACGGTGTTTTCTAAGTTTTAAAATAAACTCTTTGTATTTAAAAGGAAAAACCCGTTTTCGCCTACCCTCGTAGAAATGAAAAGTTTTAACACTTTATAAAATGATCTTAGGATCTTCTTTGGAAAGATTTTTAACTCTAAAAGTCGGTGATGGAAATTGACGGAGACCGGGGGCAAGGCGGTCATTTTTACTATGGGGTTTCTTAAAAGGAAAACTATTTTATTACTTTTCTTGGGATGTTGAGATTTCGAGACTTCTTTCTCAATATCTCATCCTGTAGAGTTTTGACAGGTGTTCCATTGTTTCACCTTTGCTTCCTATCATTTCTAGGTCTCTGTATGAGGCTTTGTGTTGTTCAGTGCACACATATAGTGTTGCCTTTCACTTTCTTTATTGTTGATGTCACCACTTAGGTGATTTGAGTTGTCATGCGTGTTAGGGGCATGGATACCGAGTGGATTGGTTTCTTTTGTCCGGGTGTTCTCACTAAATACTTGTGGTGTTTTAACCTTGACATTGTTGTCTCGGTTATTTGTTGGTTTAGCATTGGGAAGTCTTTTCCTTCGCTTTGCTTCGGTGACCCTGAGGTGGTCGTTCTTGTGAGTTGAGTTTGTGTACTCTTAGTGATTTGATTTGGTGGTTTTCCTCGCCTACAGTGAGAGTGTTAGTGATGAGATTGACCCTATTGATGATAGTATTATGAGGTCGATATGATTTATGGTACGGTGATATGATTGAGGTGATCTAGCCTTGAGAGGTAGATTTCCTCTAGGAATAGGATGAGGTTTGTTTTATATATATATATATATATATATATATATATATATATAGATGACGGTTGTGTTAGTACGCAAGGACGTGAGTGTTTTTCCTCCTGTGTTCCCGAGGAGTGAGTTATGAGTATTCCTTGGTACTAGTTGTGGATTTTGATCCTTATGGATATTAGAGGTGAGTGTGATTCCCTTTGGTTGGATTTTCTTGTTAGCGTCGTGAACGCTTGATGATGGTTAGATTTGACCTAAGTGTCGGGTACTTAATGTACGTTGGTGAGAGTAGTGTAGACTACCGGTGTGAGTACATACGAGTCTTAGTCGTATCTTATAGGCTCATGTTGTGTATTTATACTTATATATATATATATATATATGTGTATATATATATCCCCGTTATATACTTACATACGGTAGTATATGAGCGTGTGCCTTGGGTTTTGCGTGGATGAGATTAGTTGGGCTATATATATCTTGATAGATAGTTAGCATTACCTAAACTGTTAGAGGATGTAGTAGTTAGAGTATCTTTTCCCACTGAGCTTATTTGCTCACGGAGGGAATTTAATTTGCCCCCCTGGTATTCCACGACAGGTTGCAGGAAATATACGGCTATGGGCAGGATGCAATGCAACGACAACTTTCTTTTGTTTCCTTGTTACAGGTTTGGAGTTGCGTTAGGTGATGCGGTTACGGATGTAGCACGACTGGTTTTGGGGATGGTAGTTGTCTTCTGTTAGCTTCCTTACCCATGTTTTGTGGGATTGTCATTTATTTCTTTTGGGAGCCAGTCTGTTGGCATATCCCTATCGGTGTATCATTTATTTCCTGTATTTATTCTTTCAGGATGTTATTGTATCTATTTTGTACAACTAGGCGCTTTTCTGTATTCTTATTCGAGCATTTGTGGCTCTGTTGATGTTAAAGGGTTTGGAGGGGTTTTGGTTTCTTTCCACTACCTCGGCCCTAGTAGGATTGATGAATGTGGGGCTTGGAAGCCATTGTTATTATCGAAATGTTATTGGCAGGTTCTTGTGTTGTGGTTGTGTATCCGGATGTTCCATTTACAAATGAAATTTTGCCGGATTTTCGTTAGATTCCGCTGCTTAGTTTTGTCATTCATTTGGATATGGAATATACCATTTCTATCATTATTCCATACATTCTAATGGTTAATGATATCTTAGTTGGTTGTTCGTATTAAGGATCACATCCTGGATTCCTTGGGTGTCCCAGTTCGGGAGTCTTAGGAATTTATGGACGTGTCAATTTGATATCTAAGGATACTATTGAGTTTCTAGTATTCGGTTAGGCATGGAGTATATTTTTCATTGTTACTCCATGTATCTTCTTGCCATTGTTGACTCTAGTAGTCGCTTTACTTATGTCACCCTTTGAAGATTCGTTGATTCTCTAGATTAGAGTTTCGGGAATTTTAGGGGCGTGACAGCATGGTATAATGCTTTGATGACTGAAGGTCATTTGTTCTCATTTCTTTTTACTTCCGCATTCACTCCCTTAATTCTTAGACTCGGATTTCGGAGTCCTAGGAATTTGGGGCGTGACATGGCCCGCCCAACTTGCAGACTTATTATTTACTAGTATCAGAGGCGGAGGTTTTTTGGTTTTTTTGCTATTACTTATATATTGTATAATAAATAACCTAATTATTGTTAATTGGCCTCCCCTCTCCAGAAAAAGCTCCTTAGCCAGTACTTCAATTTTTATTCTATTGATTTGATTATGCAAGTGCATAACTTGGAGTGCTCATTCATTATAAAAAATAAAATTTTATGACACATACAGATACACAAAATTATTGTCGTAATAAGTACTTATTTGATTAATATCACCACATTCATAACATTGCATGGATTAGTAATTATTTTATTTTATTTTATTTTTAATTTTTCTTTAAAACAAATAGGCCAAAATTTAACTACTAATATTTTTGTATTAGTCTAATTAATAATTAAATGTTTTATATTTAAAATATAATTTTATTATATTATTAAAATAATTAATAGCTTGGCTCCACCTAACTCTAAGGCCATGTTTGGTAGGCTGTCTTATTTGGTTTGGTCTTTATTTTCAGGACTAGACCATGTTTGTTTGGGCTTGATATCAAAATTTGGAACCAGACCAAATTAAACCAAATGGAGTGTTTTTGGAACCAGATTTTTTTATGCTTCAACCTGGTCCGGTCTGGTCTTATTAATAAAATATATTTATAAATAATAATAATAAACTAAATAAAACATATTTTAAAAATAAAATATAAATAATAAACAAAATGAATTAAAGAATACCTAATAATAATAAAAATGAATATAATAATAATAAATATAATAATAAATAAATGAATAAATAATAAAATATATTTATAAATAATTAAAAATGAATAATTAATAATATAAAGAATAAATTAAATAAAACATATTTAAAAATAAATAATAAACGAATAGAATGAAATAATACAATAATAATAAAAATGAATACAATAATAATAAATAAATATAATAATAAAAATGGACTAAATAATAAATTAATAAAATATAATCTTAAATAATTAAAAATAAATTAAATAAATAATAAATTACATAAAACATATTTAAAAATATAATAAAAATAATAATAAATAAATATAATAATAAATAGATATAATAATAAATAAATACTTCATAATAATAACAAAAAATGAGTATAATAATAATAAATTAATATTAAATTAATAAAATAATAAAATATAAAATATATTTTTAAATAATTAAAAATTAATAAATAATTTATAAATAAAATGAATAAAATAATGAAATAATAATAAATAAATAGAATATATTTAGAAATTAATATATAAATAATAATTTAATAATATAAATAATAAATTAATAAAATATATTATAAAGTGAATAAATAATAAATAAATGAAATAAATAATACATAAATAAATATTATAATAAATAAAAAATAAATAGTAAGACAAGACCGCTTACCAAACAGATTTTTAAGTTCAGGATCTAGACAAGTCAGACCGGACTAGACCACACAAGACCAGACCAAATCAAATAAGACCGCTTACCAAACATGGCCTAAATCTTGGCTCCACCCCAGACTAGTATGCGGGAGGGAGAAAGAGAGTTAAAAAAAAAAAAATTCAAATAGCTTCCATCCAAGATCTTTCCTTGCAACCAAACATAATCTTCAAATAAAATATTGAAGACTCTAGAATTTTAATGGGTAAATTATATTTTCACCCCCAACTATTAATATAAATTACATTCGCATTCTTTATGATTCTGCTAATTACACTTTTACTTCTTATTTGTTTCACTTTCACCTCCTCCGACAAACCTACGATGAAGTCAAACCCTTTCAACCCAATTTTGATTTGTGAAATGACTAGATTACCCCTAAATATGTGTGAAGATCAATTTTTTCACCCATAAAGATGTGAAAAGACCAACCTATCATTCTTTTACATATATATGTATATGTATATATTATAATTGAAAATAAAAAGAAAAAAAAGAAAAAATGTCTTTTATATTTTAAATTGTAGAACATATATATATAAATAATAAAAAATAAATAAAAAACAATGAATAAATTAAATAAAATATAATAAATAAAAAATTAAATACAATTATATATAAATTAAATAAAAATAATGAATAAATAATAAATTAAATGAAATATATTTATAAATTAAATAAAAATAAATAGATAAATAATAATATAAAAAATAAATTAAATAATACATAAAAATAATAATAAATAAATAAAAATTATGATAAATTAAAAATATGATTAATTTCATTTACACCCCTTCAGGTATGTCATAACTTCAATCACACCCCCTCACATTTGAGTATCTTTAATAACACCCCTTGTGATTTGAGATTCTCATCATTTACACCCCTGACCGCTTTTGGTATTAAAATGCCCTTACACTATCCCTATTCCCAAACACCCACTATCCCTATTATCAAACACCCACTACCCCTATTCCTAAATATATATATAAAATTCAATATATATATAATTCAAAAATAATATATAAATTTTGAAAAATATATCTAAAATTTGAAAATAATATATAAAAGGGTAAAGTGCATAAAATCCCCCTCAACTATTGCCCCATGAGCAAAAAAACCCCATCAACTATAAAAGGGGCAAAAAACACCCTCAACTATTCCAATTGGGTGCAATTGAACCCATCCCCATTGCAACATTACAATTGTACCCTTACAAAAATAAAATAAATTATTTTAAGGGTTAATTAATATTTATAAAATTCAAAAAACAATATACTAAATTTCAAAAAAAATTTAAAATTCGAAACAATATATATAAAATTCGAAAACAATATATATAAATTTCAAAAACAATATATTAAATTTCAAAAAAAATTTAAAATTCTTAACAAATATATATAAAATTCAAAAACAACATATTAAAATTTGAATTTTTTTTTAAATTCAAAACAAAAATATAAAATTTGAAAAAAATATAGAAAATTCGAAAACAATATATTAGATTTCGAATGAAAAATATAAAATTCGAAAATATATATAAAATTTGAAACAAAATATATAAATTTTGAAAACAATATATAAAATTTGAAAAAATATATATAAAATCCGAAAAATATATATAAAATTTAAAAATATATAAAATTTGAAAAAATATATATAAAATTCAAAAATATATAAATTTCGAAACAAATATATTTATTTCAGAAAAATATATATAAAAGAAGACCACTAATTGATGTTGGTGGTAAGTAGTTTGATTCACTTCGTTAGAAAAGATATGACATTCTACCAATATATATAGTTTTTCAAATTTTATTTTTCAAAAATAATATATATATATATTTTGATATTTATATATTTTATTCAAATTTTATATATTTTTTTGAATTTTATATATGTTTTTCAAAATTTATATATATATTTCAAAATTTATATACTTTTTTCGAATTTTATATATATTTCAAATTTTATATATATATTTTGAAATTTTATATATATTTTCGGAATTAATATATATTTTTTGAAAATTATATATACTTTTTTAAAATTTAATTTAGAGGTAAATGTGTCATTTACGAATTGAGGTGGTACATTGCACCCAATTGATAGTTGAGGGGGGTTTTTGTGCACTTTATGCAATATAAAATTCAAAAAATATATACAAATCGAAAACAATATATAAAATTCGAAAACAAATATAATATTAAAAATATATATATAAAATTCAAAAACAATATATAAAATTCAAAAAATATATATAAAATTCGAAAACAATATATAAAATTCGAAAATAATATATAAAATTTTAAAAATATATATATAAAATTTGAACAATTTTATATATATTTTATTTTTCCAAGTCATTATTGGGGAAACACATGATGGTGCCATTTTAGAAGTTCAATCTAGACCACTTAGATTGCCAATATATCTCATGTGCTTGCTTGGTGTTGTACTGAAATAAAGGTAGTTAAGGGACAACTACATCATTTGGCTTCAAAGAATCAAAGCCTCCATGATTTATATGTGCACTTGACACCATTGGTTGGAACTGAAGTGTTGTAGCCTCACACTTCCTTTCTCTATTGCGTCTTGTATACCCTCATCATTTATTTTTTCGAAAACAATTTTTGTATATATTTTTTTCAAAATACATATATATATATATATATATATTTTTTGAAGTATATATATATTTCAAATTTTATATATTTTTCGAATTTTATATATATTTTTTGAATTATATATATATTTTTCGAGTTATATATATATTGAATTTTATTTATTTATTTTTAATTATATATATATATATATTTCAAATTTTATATATTATTTTTGAATTTTATATATATTTTTTCGAATTTTATATATTTTTTTCGAGTTGTATATATATTTCAAATTTTATATATTATTTTCGAATTATATATATATTTCGAGTTTTATATATTATTTTTGATTTTTTTATATATATTTTTAGGAAGAGGGATAGTGGGTGTTTGAGAATAAGGATATTTTTAGGAATATGGATAGTCTGTGTTTGGGAATAGGGATAATGAGTGTTTGGGTAAGGGCATTTTAGTCCCAAAAGTGGTCAGGGGGTGTAAATGATGAGAATCTCAAACCACAAGGGATGTTATTGAAGATACTCAAATGTGAGGGGGTGTGATTGAAGTTAGGACATACCTGAGGGGGTGTAAATGAAATTAACCCTAAATAATAATAAGAAATAAATTAAATATTTTTATAAATTAAATAAAAATAATGAATAAATTATATATACATAAATAAAATAAAAATAAATGAAGAAATAAATAATAAATAATAAATTAAATAATACATAATAATAATGATAATAATAATAAATAAATTATTATGATAAATAATAAATTAAAAATAATAAGAAATTCAAATAATAATAAATAAAATATTTTATATTTCTGACAACAAAAATATCAGTAACAAACATGCTTCCAGTTCAGACTAAAAACATAACACATGTTTTTATTATGCTTCAACTTACAATTTTTTCACAATTTGTATACATTTTTTATTTGCAGTTTTTATCTAAAGTATGCTATTGTTTGTGTACTATTATTTATAAGATAGTTGATTTCATTAAAAAAATAAAAGGTAAAAACAAAAAAAATTTAGTTAACATATTTTCTGTTTTTTATTCTTGTTTCTGAAAAAAAATTAAAATTTAGTAATCAATATTTTACTTTCTGTTTCTCTTAGAGGAATCAAAATCATGATTTTACTTCTTTAGGAAACGGAAACATGAAACGTTTTCTGTTAGTAAACAGATCCTGTGTCTGTCTTACTGTTAATTTATATAATTCAGTGATTTTTTTTCTTTATTGTTTGAGAAACTCATAATTTCTTGCATGTTTATTATTTTTCTTGTATATGAGAAATTATTATTGTATTTTTGTATTTACTTGTAGAAAATTTGATAATAGTTTTTATTTGTGGCATTAAATAAAAAAAATTATATTAATTTTTTTAATAATAATTAAATTATTTTAAATAATAAAATAATAATAATGTAGAGAGTTAAAGTTAAAGCTCCACACCATACCACACACAGTCTCTAACTAAAGTGTAAATCCACGTCAACCCATTATTTAAGTTGCTCTACAATATGATATAAAAGTGGAGAATTATAGTGTGTGAACCACACCTCAAGTCCTCGTGCTTAAGTGTATTTCAGAATTATAGATGTCTGTGTCCGTGTCCGTGTCCGTGTATTCACAAATATATCTGAATGCAGTGTTAATTTTGTTAGCCCTCAGTGCCTCACTGAGTCACACCTTATTGAAATATTTACTTATATATAAATGTGAAAAGAAGTTAATTTTAAGTATCTCACACTTTTTCATTCTTCATTGCTCAACTCTATACAAATCCGCTCTCAACAAAATATATAAAACATAATGGAATGATCTAATTTTTTTTAAAACAATAGGGGTAATTTTATAAATTCAATTATTTTATTTTTGTACAAATATTTTTTATAAATAATATAACCATGCTTGTCGTGATTAGGGTGAATCAAATTGAATTATTCACTATGCAAATATATATATATATATATATATATATATATATATATAAACTTTTAAATTTATATCTCAACCACGCCCCAAAATTTCAAGAGTTCCAAACTGAGTCCGAGAAATAAGGGGAGTGACGTACAGGAAAACAACCACTCAAAACCGACACAAAAATGAAGAATCCGAACTCCAAAATGAAGTGTTCGGTCAGAAATACCAAAAATGGCATTAACATAGCCAAACGGGGTGCAAGAGAGGCCACATGAATTGAAGGAACTCAAAAATCCGGGCCGGCGAGTCAAAAGGGGGCATAGAAATGAAAAGAATTAGAAATATAACTTTTACTCACCCACCCAAGGGTAAAAATGTAATATTCAAGTTAAAGTAGTCAAATTAGACATAGGATAGGCCATATGAACAAACAAAATCAAAATCGGAACATCGAAACTAAAATTGGAAAATTTGGTGTTGCGACGCGTCATGACATGGCATGCGCGCGCGGCTGGGCACGCTGGGCTTTGCGCGCGCCCCATGGGCACTGCCTAGGTCTGAAATTTTCTATCTTTTTTCGAAAAATGTTGTTTTGAAAACATAGCCCGTTTTTTACGTTTTCGGTCTCGAAAAATGACATTTTCGTCTTTGGAATGAAAAAAAAATATTTTGTGGGGCTCAGGTGAGCAGAATACATCACTTTTCTTCAAAAATCCAAAATACGGGTTTTTAATCTTTGAAAGAGTATCAGTTTTGAAAAAAAGTAATCTCGATTCATTTCATCACACCCCTAACATATATTTAAACATGCAAAACAAAATGTGGTGAATAAAAGACCATTCTGCCCTTTTGTGGTGCCATAAGTTCAAGGATTTACAACTTTTACAAAAAAATATACAAATAACGACGCCTAGCGCTAAAAAATAATACATAGAAGTTTTCAGGCTAACACACTAGCCACTGAAACAATACGAATACATATATGGTGTCATCTATTCCTCAAAAGTATAAAAAATGGAAGTGAGCGTATGAAACACAAAATATGCTATCGTGAGTCCAAAAACAACATTAAATCTTCAAGATAAGCGTCGATGCACTAGGGTCCTTATGGAGCAGGATTGTCATCTGAAAAATGTTTAAAAATATTGGGATGAGCTACACTAGCTCAGTAGGAGAATCCTCACCACCTCAATCTCGGTCGTTCGAGTGATACAAACCCAACCCCGTGTGCATACTTCTAACCCTAGGTCGGTCCAATTGTCCCACATGGCACGTGTGCCAATCCGGAACCCCGTCGAACCCACAATCAAACCCTAAATACTCAATATACCATCAATAAAAGAGATATCCAAAATAGATAACAATGAAAATCAAGTATAAGTGATATGATGCAGTGTGATGATAATTGATAAGTCCATAAAATCACTATTCTTAATGTCAAAAGTAAATATTTAATTTACCATTTTATTGTATAAATGTTCTTATATATGTCTTTTTATTTCTTATAGGTATGAATTGGAAAAGATGAAGAAAATGTATTAAAGTGAGAAATGAATGCACATGGATGGAAGATGAATAATATAATGCACATGAAGAAAGAAGAAAATGACTTGGAAAACATCAATATTCAAAGAAAAAGAAAAGAAAAGTATATCTAACTTCACTTTACAAGATGTTATTATATTCCAATTTTCTCTATAAATAGAAGAGTAGTTGGATATTGTGAGAGTTAGATGGTAAAGAGTGATGAAATTGTAGAGATAAACTAGTATTGTATAAATTTTATTATGTTCTTGTAATCTTCTTATTTAATGGAAAATTCTTCTATCATCATGTTTTATTTCTCTATCATTATGTTAGCTTAAACATCTTCTCAAGGGAGTGATGAAGCCACCTTGGGTAAGATATAAATAATTTCATTTTATTTCTTATTGTTTAATTCTCTTCCCGAAATAATTCTTTCAAGTGACAAAACCTATAATAGAGGTTGAAAATAGAGGGAGGATTCTCCGTGATTACCAATCAATGGAAATACGGGGAATGCCTACCACTATTTATATTTATTTATTTTTAAACCAAAACATTAGAGGGAGGATTTTCCGTGATTACCAATTAATGAAAATACGAGGAATGTCTATCAATATCTATGTTTATGTTTAATAAATTGGAGGATAATTTATAATATAAATATATAATATTATTTATATAGACTCGAGTGGTGGATTTTCTTCCCTTGAGATTTCTTCCACCATTTGATAATTTTTTCTAGTTATTTTAGTTTACTATTCAATAATTCAAGAATTATTTTTAACTAATTTACTTTTATTCTCGAAAATTAAAGTTTTGGATCCAAGTCTCAAACTGATTTATAAGTTGAGAGTGGTTCGACCATACTTATTGCTATACTATTTTAAGTAAAATATTTGTAGGAATTATAAATTTTGTTGACCGGAGTTTGGTGAAACAAAGACAATTATTATCAAATCATCAACCATCAAATGGCGTCCTTGCCGCTTCAACATTGAATTTGGAGTCAAAGATTCGAGACTACAAGTTTTTGGAACCCACCCGAACTTTCTACCCCTCCCTTTATTTTAATTTTTCTATATTGTGTGATTTTTGTTAAATTTCAAAAAGAAACAAAATCCACTATGTAATCTGCTCATTGTGTAACAACAGTAGGTTCTTGAGGTTTTATTTAAAAAAACAAAAAATTGAAAACAAATTGGGACGTTCCAAACTTCCAGCAGCAGTGTAAGGTTACATTTGAGTTCTAAAAACAAAAAATTCAAAAATCAAACTGCAGTAGCTTATAGCTTCTGTCCATATAGCCTTTAACATTTAGGTAGTTGGGTTACTACATATAACATATCAAACAAATTTTGGAACTATTTTTATACTCTAGTAGACTTTTCTTCTATTTATTCATTTTTTCTTTCTTCTCTTTATTGATTTGTTTATTTTTGTTGTTTTATATTTTGCAGGAGAATAGTACCAGTTCGTCAGCCAGGTTCCATATCTCTAAACTCTTGTTATTTTTTTTAGATTAGATGAAAATTTTGCATGTGAATTCTAGGATAGAATAACATCAGAAATTACCCTAAGTTTCCATCATTTGTATTTAGTTTATTTCTATTTTTTTTTTAGTTTTTTTTTCTATACACAAATTTTGCATGCGAATTCTAGGATAGAATAACATTAGAAATTCCCCTAAGCTCCCGTTTTTTTTATTTCTTTTATTTCTTTTTCTCTTGTGTGTGCATATTTTAATAACCATTTTGTATAAGATACTTAAGGGCAAAATTCCCACAACATACGGTCGGGATTTAATCACCCTTTTCCGTGGCCCACAAATCACAAAAATTCTTGCATTTGTTAAACCATGAGCCTAATTTTAAAATTCATTAGCAATAATCCAATTTAGGGTTACGAGCTCATAGGCCCTCTAGGAAGGAAGCGGTTGGTAGTCATTCCAGTGAGTCATTATCAAATTGATAAACGGTAGGAAATTCTGTCTAAGAGTGTGGTTGACGCGCCATTAAGCAGGCCACGTGCCTCGCCACACTTTCCTGGGAACTACTCCATTGTTAGTTTGATGATCTTTAACTAGTAATCTATCGACTTAATCTGGAATAGAGTAGGAGCTGTCTAATTAGGAGAGAATTAATTTGGACACCATCCTATTAATTCTCTACAAGATTAGATTTAAAAATTCACCACCCTTGAATTTAAGCTCAAGATAACAAAACAAAAAATCTTTGTGTGATTTGCCCATCATCTGGCCTTTTTAGTTTTCTTTTTATTTATGCCCCAGTGGTTACGAGTTAACAAGCGTTTAGTTAGGTTTCCTAGTGATCTCTCACTCATTAATTTAAAAGAAAAATCAACTACCTTGTTAAATCTTTCGACCACCAATAATTCATCAATGGCTGCACCGAGAACTCTTAATGACTAATTTGCCCCAATCACAGCCAATCATCCCAATTGCATTGTTCTACCTGAGAAAGATGCACCCCAGTTTGAGATTAGACCCGCCACAATCAATATGTTGCCAAAATTTCATGGACTTGAAAGCGAGCAACCCTATATCCATTTAGGGAAGTTTTTAACAATATACAATACATTCAAAAATCAAAATTTGAATGAAGAGGGTGTCAAACTGCGTCTTTTCCCCCTGTCCTTAGAAGATAGAGTTGCATCATGGCTAAACTCCATTCCACCCATCTCCATTCGATCATGGGATGAACTTGCAAGGAAATTCATGAGTAAATTTTATCCCATGCAAAAGACCGAATCAATGAGAGATGCCATTAGTACTTTTAGAGGGAAAATTGAGGAACAATTCCATCAAACTTGGGACCGATTCCATGACTTGCTACTCAAATGCCCACACCATGGCTTTGATAAAGCACAACTAGTCCATTTCTTCTATAAGGGACTTTCACCTATGAACCGAACCATGATTGAGTCAATGCACCAAGGAAAGTTCAAGGCCCAAACTCCTGACCAAGCCTATCTATTTTTGGAGGAACTAGCTGAAAATGCCCAAAATTGGAATTGGAACCAAAATGATAATGAATTTTCTAGGAATGATCAAATGAATAAAAAATCTTGTTTTTATGAGATCAATCCTGAAAATGAGTTAAAGTCTGTAATGCAAAGTCTTGCTGATGGAGTGAAATACTACAAGTGATAGTTAGACTACCAGGGTCTTTGAGGTTTATTGGACCTTAGTGCCAGTGTCAATGTGCTACCGTTTTCAGTCTACTTAGATTTGGGATTGACTGATTTGAAGAAAACTGATGTTAGAATTCAGTTAGCTGACCGATCCATCAAAATTACAAGGGGTATCATTGAGGATGTGATAGTAAAAGTGAATGATTTTTATTATCCCGTAGACTTCATTGTGCTAGACACTTAACCAACCCAAGGTAAACAAATTCCAATCATTTTAGGTCGACCATTTTTAGCCACAACCAATGCATTGATCAATTATAGAAATGGTAGCATGACCTTAACCTTTGGTAACATAAAAGTGGAAGTCAATGTGTTCAATTTGATGAAACAACCCATTGAATCAGAATCTATTGAAGATGTTTGTCTCATTGATTCATTGACCACCCACACCTTTAACCACTCATATCTCCTAAAGGTATTGAAAGCACAAACTTGCGCATCCGAAGGTTCAGATGTACAATAGACCGGACATTCCTCTATTGGATGGGATAAACCAGAACAAATATTGCATTGTGCAGGTGTAGATATTAAGGCAAATGCATCAAACTTTTTGCTTAAGTATTTCACTCCATCAACAAGACTTTGCATTACAGACTTTAACTCATTTTCAGGATTGATCTCATAAAAACAAGATTTTTTATTCATTTGATCATTCCTAGAAAATTCATTATCATTTTGGTTCCAATTCCAATTTTGGGCATTTTCAGCTAGTTCCTCCAAAAATAGATAGGCTTGGTCAGGAGTTTGGGCCTTGAACTTTCCTTGGTGCATTGACTCAATCATGGTTCGGTTCATAGGTGAAAGTCCCTTATAGAAGAAATGGACTAGTTGTGCTTTATCAAAGCCATGGTGTGGGCATTTGAGTAGCAAGTCATGGAATCGGTCCCAAGTTTGATGAAATTGTTCCTCAATTTTCCCTCTAAAAGTACTAATGGCATCTCTCATTGATTCGGTCTTTTGCATGGGATAAAACTTACTCATGAATTTCCTTGCAAGTTCATCCCATGATCGAATGGAGATGGGTGGAATGGAGTTTAGCCATGATGCAACTCTATCTTCTAGGGACAGGAGGAAAAGACGCAGTTTGACACCCTCTTCATTCAAATTTTGATTTTTGAATGTATTGTATATTGTTAAAAACTTCCCTAAATGGATATAGGGTTGCTCGCATTCAAGTCCATGAAATTTTGGCAACATATTGATTGTGGCGGGTCTAATCTCAAACTGGGGTGCATCATTCTCAGGTAGAACAATGCAATTGGGATGATTGGCTGTGATTGGGGCAAATTAGTCATTAAGAGTTCTCGGTGCAGCCATTGATGAATTATTGGTGGTCGAAAGATTTAACAAGGTAGTTGATTTTTCTTTTAAATTAATGAGTGAGATATCACTAGGAAACCTAACTAAACGCTTGTTAACTCGTAACCACTGGGGCATAAATAAAAAGAAAACTAAAAAGGCTAGATGATGGGCAAATCACACAAAGATTTTTTGTTTTGTTATCTTGAGCTTAAATTCAAGGGTGGTGAATTTTTAAATCTAATCTTGTAGAGAATTAATAGGATGGTGTCCAAATTAATTCTCTCCTAATTAGACAGCTCCTACTCTATTCCAGATTAAGTCGATAGATTACCAGTTAAAGATCATCAAACTAACAATGGAGTAGTTCCCAGGAAAGTGTGGCGAGGCACGTGGCCTGCTTAATGGCGCGTCAACCACACTCCTAGACAGAATTTCCTACCATTTATCAATTTGATAATGACTCACTGGAATGACTACCAACCGCTTCCTTCCTAGAGGGCCTATGAGCTCGTAACCCTAAATTGGATTATTGCTAATGAATTTTAAAATTAGGCTCATGGTTTAACAAATGCAAGAATTTTTGTGATTTGTGGGCCACGGAAACGGGTGATTAAATCCCGACCGTATGTTGTGGGAATTTTGCCCTTAAGTATCTTATACAAAATGGTTATTAAAATATGCACACACAAGAGAAAAAGAAATAAAAGAAATAAAAAAAATGGGAGCTTAGGGGAATTTCTAATGTTATTCTATCCTAGAATTCGCATGCAAAATTTGTGTCTAGAAAAAAAAACAAAAAAATAAAAAGTGAAGTTATAGAGAAAATTGGAATATAATGACATCTTGTAAAGTGAAGTTAGATCTTCTTTTATTTTCTTTTTCTTTGAATATTGATGTTTTCCAAGTCATTTTCTTCTTTCTTCATGTGCATTATATTCTTCATCTTCCATCCTTGTGCATTCATTTCTCACTTTAATACATTTTCTTCATATTTTCCAATTCATACCTATAAGAAATAAAAAAACATATATAAGAACATTTATACAATAAAATGGTAAATTAAAGATTTACTTTTGACATTAAAAATAGTGATTTTGTGGACTTATCAAATTACCCCAAACAAGCTCTTGCTAGTCCTCTAGCAAACATGGGCAAAATAGATTAGTTCACAAAATTATACTTTTATTAAATTTAACTAAAGATGTGCCACTTTCGCAGGCTGTTTTCGATTGCATTTACCATATGCAATTAGGCCTTAAACCCCTAGGTTACCCTAGTGGACAAGCAATAGCCTCGTGAGGGTTGGATATATTACCCACAACTTCTCCATTCTTCATTTTCATGCATTCACATACTCATTAATCAAGCCATGATACAATATATAAAATAATATGAATGAAAATACTATCACTCACTACCGAACAATAAATATCTCAAAGTAATGATATGAATGATCCCCACTGAAGTAAATATTTTTGTTACTCTTTACTCCCAATCTAGACAACCTTCCGTGTTTTTGTGAACATTCTACTATGGTATGTTAATCTCTCTTCTTCTACTTCATTGATCAAACTTTGCCATATTTTTCGTAAGAACTCATTATTTCCATCATTTCACTTCCATCCGTTTTTGTATTTATAAGCTCCGGACTATCCAGCGAGGATTTTCAATCCTGACCAACTGGGCCCGAGCTTCTTCCATGGGATTTATGCTAATTAGTTTTCTCCCTTTTTTCCACAAACAATGATATTGGTGATACCAATGCCCGGTTACTCAAATCGAAGAACTATTTTTTGCATTTCTTTCAAAATATTTTTTTAAAATTTTCTCCATTCTATCTCCCCTTCTCCACTTTTATAGCGGTAAAGCTAATTTTTCAACTCCATAGTCAAAGATCAACTGTTTTTCCCATAGTGAATGTGTGCATGTGCTTATAGGTTAAAGTTGTCCTTTTTGGTTTCAATTTTACTAATTCATTTACCTATGTAAAACCACATCACTTCACTAACTTAATATAATCATTACTCTCATGAGCGGGAATATCGCATCACATACTACTGATATATCATAAACACAAACTTAATCAACTTATAATGCAAAACACTCATGCATAAAAACAAAGAACTTTTCCAAAAAAGTTCAATTTTTAAATTTTTTTTTTCATAATGAAATTCTATTTTGATTAAATAGATATCCACTCCCGAACAAAAATAACACTGTCCCTAGGCCTTCTATTGCTTTTTAGATGGCTATTCTGGTTACAATCAAATTCCTGTCCACCTGATGACCAAGACAAAACTACTTTCACCTGTCCATTTGGTACATTTGCCTATCGTCGCATGCCATTCGGCTTGTGTAATGCACCAACTACATTTCAACGATGTATGATGAGTATATTTAGTTACATGGTTGAAAAGTTTCTAGAAATCTTCATGGATCACTTTTCTATCTTTGGGTCATCATTTGAGCAATGTCTGGACCATCTTTCTCTCGTATTTCAACGTTGTCGTGACAATAACTTGGTACTTAATTGGGAAAAATGTCATTTCATGCTCCAAAAGGGAATTATCCTAGGTCATAATATCTCCAGTGCAGGAATTGAGGTAGACAAAACAAAAATTGATCTAATCTCCAATCTACCTATCCCCAAATCTGTTCGAGATATTAGAGCATTCCTAGGTCATGCCGGTTTCTACAGGCGTTTCATCAAAGATTTCAGTAAGATAGCTAGACCTTTGACCCATCTTCTAGCTAAATATGCACAATTTGAGTTTACTTATGCCTGTAAGTCCGCCTTTGAGTACTTAAAGTCAGCACTCACTGTTTCACCTATCATTCGCTCACTTGATTGGAACTTGCCTTTTGAAATTATGTGTCATGCGTCTGATTATGCAGTAGGTGCTGTTTTAGGCCAGAAAGTGGATAAAGCACGACATGTCATATACTATGCTAGCAAAATCTTAAATGATGCCCAAATCAACTACTCAACCACTGAGAAAGAGTTGCTAACAGTCGTGTTCTCCTTTAAGAAGTTTAGATCTTATTTGATTGGATCTAAGGTCATCATCTATACAAATCATGCAACATTAAGACATCTTTTGTCCAAATCTGATGCAAAACCTAGGTTGATACGCTGGATCTTACTCCTTCAAGAGTTTGACCTTGAGATTCGAGATAAGAAAGGTTTCGAGAATGTAGTCGCTGATAATTTATCCCGTCTTGTTATTGAATCCACTAGTGACTCCATTCTCATATCTGATTATTTTCCTGATGAACAATTATTTGAAATATCTCATGCACCATAGTATACTGATATTGTCAATTATATTATGACTGGTCAAATTCCTTCCAACTGGTCCAAACAAGAGAAAGATAAATTTTTTGCCAAGGCTAATGAATATTTCTGGGATGACCCCTACTTGTTTAAATATTGTCCAGATCAAATCATTCGTAGGTGTGTTCCTGAGGTAGACCAAAAGTCTGTCATTTCCTTCTGTCATGACTAGGCATGTGGTGGCCATTTCAGTTCCAAACGAACTGCTGCAAAAATCTTGCAGTCAGGATTCTATTGGCCAACCATTTTCAAAGACACCTACACATACTGTCTAGCTTGTCATAGATGCCAATTTCTAGGTAACATTACCAAAAGAAACGAATGGCCTCAACAATCGATTCTCGTCGTTGAAATCTTTGACGTATGGGGTATTGATTTCATGGGATCATTTCCATCCTTGTTTGGCAATCTCTACATCCTTCTAGCAGTTGATTATGTGTCAAAATGGGTAGAAGCTTTAGCCACCAAAATAGCTGACCATAGAGTTGTGGTGCGTTTTTTCAAAGACCAGGTTTTGCCTCGGTTTGGAACACCTAGAGCCATAATCAGTGACAATGGTTCACATTTTTGCAACAAAATCTTTGGAAACCTGTTGTCCAAATATGGAATCAACCACAAAGTGGCCCTATCATATCACCCTAAAACCAATGGTCAAGCTGAGGTATCCAATAGGGAGATTAAACAGATCTTAAAGAAAACAGTTAACCCCACAAGGAATGACTGGAGTTTTCATCTTCAGGATGCATTATGGGCATACCGTACTGCTTACAAGACCCCTATAGGAATGTCCCCATATCGATTGGTCTATGGCAAAGCCTGCCACTTGCTTGTTAAACTCGAACACTGTGCTTATTGGGCCATTAAGGCCATGGACTTTGACTATGATAAAACCGGTCAACGTAGGACCCTTAAACTTGATGAGTTAGAAGAAATCAGAAATGATGCCTATGAGAGTTCAAGAATTTATAAAGTTAAGACTAAGTTGAAACATGACAAACACATTCTCAAAAAGGAGTTTTTCATAGGACAAAAGGTTCTTTTGTATAACTCCCGTCTTCAATTGTTTCTTGGGAAGTTAAGGTCACGTTGGTCAGGCTCGTACTATGTCCATCACATTTCTAGTCATGGTGCCATTGAGTTACAAGACCCTAAAAATGGACAGTTGTTTAAAGTCAATGCTCATCGTCTAAAGCCTTTCCTAGAACTTGAAACTTCTGAAAATGAGGAAATTCTCCTCATTGATCCGATTTATTCGGACTGATCTATTTAGGGGTAGCACATCCGTTGAGTCTGGTTGAAGACGTTAAACTTAGCGCTCTTAGGAGGCAGCCCAGTCAGTTGTGTAAATATTTTCTATCAATTTTATTTTTTCACTCGATTTGGATATGTTTAGATTTTGTTTGGGGGTAAAGTTTGTCATAATATTTCCAATCACTTGACTTTTCTTTTGCCAAGAATCTTTGCATGAACTATACTTCAAAAACACCACCTCAATTGTGGTAATTTATTCCAATTTGTCTCTTAGATGTATTTTTAAACACTAGGGACAGTGTTATTTTTGTTTGGGAGTGGATATCTATTTAATCAAAATAGAATTTCATTATGAAAAAAAAATTTTGAAAAATTGAACTTTTTTGAAAAAGTTCTTTGTTTTTATTCATGAGTGTTTTGCATTATAAGTTGATTAAGTTTGTGTTTATGATATATCAGTAGTATGTGATGCGATATTCCCGCTCATGAGAGTAATGATTATATTGAGTTAGTGAAGTGATGTGATTTTCTTTTGCCAAGAATCTTTGCAGGAACTATACTTCAAAAACACCACCTCAATTGTGGTAATTTATTCCAATTTGTCTCTTAGATGTATTTTTAAACACTAGGGACAGTGTTATTTTTGTTTGGGAGTGGATATCTATTTAATCAAAATAGAATTTCATTATGAAAAAAAAAATTGAAAAATTGAACTTTTTTGAAAAAGTTCTTTGTTTTTATTCATGAGTGTTTTGCATTATAAGTTGATTAAGTTTGTGTTTATGATATATCAGTAGTATGTGATGCGATATTCCCGCTCATGAGAGTAATGATTATATTGAGTTAGTGAAGTGATGTGATTTTACATAGGTAAATGAATTAGTAAAATTGAAACCGAAAAGGACAACTTTGACCTATAAGCACATACACACATTCACTATGGGAAAAACAGTTGATCTTTGACTATGGAGTTGAAAAATTAGCTTTGCTGCTATAAAAGGGGAGAAGGGGAGATAGAATGGAGAAAATTTTAAAAAATTATTTTGAAAGAAATGCAAAAAATAGTTCTTCGATTTGAGTAACTGGGCATTGGTATCACCAATATCATTGTTCGTGGAAAAAAGGGAGAAAACTAATTAGCATAAATCCCATGGAAGAAGCTCGGGCCCAGTTGGTCGGGACTGAAAATCCTCGCTGGATAGTCTGGAGCTTATAAATACAAAAACGGATGGAAGTGAAATGATGGAAATAATGAGTTTTTACGAAAAATATGGCAAAGTTTGATCAATGAAGTAGAAGAAGAGAGATTGACATACCATAGTAGAATGTTCACAAAAACACGGAAGGTTGTCTAGATTGGGAGTAAAGAGTAACAAAAATATTTACTTTAGTGGGGATCATTCATATCATTACTTTGAGATATTTATTGTTCGGTAGTGAGTGATAGTATTTGCATTCACATTATCTTATATATTGTATCATGGCTTGATTAATGAGTATGTGAAAGTATGAAAATGAAGAATGGAGAAGTTGTGGGTAATATATCCAACCCTCACGAGGCTATTGTTTGTCCACTAGGGCAACCTAGGGGTTTAAGGCCTTATTGCATATGGTAAATGCAATCGAAAGCAGCCTGCGAAAGTGACACATCTTTAGTTAAATTTAATAAAAGTATAATTTTGTGAACTAATCTATTTTGCCCATGTTTGCTAGAGGACTAGCAAGAGCTTGTTTGGGGTAATTTGATAAGTCCACAAAATCACTATTTTTAATGTCAAAAGTAAATCTTTAATTTACCATTTTATTGTATAAATGTTCTTATATATGTTTTTTTATTTCTTATAGGTATGAATTAGAAAATATGAAGAAAATGTATTAAAGTGAGAAATGAATGCACAAGGATGGAAGATGAAGAATATAATGCACATGAAGAAAGAAGAAAATGACTTGGAAAACATCAATATTCAAAGAAAAAGAAAATAAAAGAAGATCTAACTTCACTTTACAAGATGTCATTATATTCCAATTTTCTCTATAACTTCACTTTTTTTTTTTTTGTTTTTTTTTTCTAGACACAAATTTTGCATGCGAATTCTAGGATAGAATAACATTAGAAATTCCCCTAAGCTCCCATTTTTTTTATTTCTTTTATTTCTTTTTCTCTTGTGTGTGCATATTTTAATAACCATTTTGTATAAGATACTTAAGGGCAAAATTCCCACAACATACGGTCGGGATTTAATCACCCGTTTCCGTGGCCCACAAATCACAAAAATTCTTGCATTTGTTAAACCATGAGCCTAATTTTAAAATTCATTAGCAATAATCCAATTTAGGGTTACGAGCTCATAGGCCCTCTAGGAAGGAAGCGGTTGGTAGTCATTCCAGTGAGTCATTATCAAATTGATAAACGGTAGGAAATTCTGTCTAAGAGTGTGGTTGACGCGCCATTAAGCAGGCCACGTGCCTCGCCACACTTTCCTGGGAACTACTCCATTGTTAGTTTGATGATCTTTAACTGGTAATCTATCGACTTAATCTGGAATAGAGTAGGAGCTGTCTAATTAGGAGAGAATTAATTAGGAGAGATTATTTTCACAACATTCTCATTATAAAATCAACATGCTTCTCAGTTTTAACATATCATAATCATGTTTTTCAATTTCACGAAGTATTGATCAAGCTTTTCAACCATAGGCCATCAATATAGTAACATGGATATAGCATGCAACAACTATCAACAAGTATAAGAAGGGGCTAGAGCATATTTCTAAGTTGTGATATTAACATGTATGTATATGTATACACACAAATCCGCACACACCCATGTAACCGGGAAAAAAATTGGAGTTGTTGGGGTTCGATTTAAATGATTGTAGAAATAGTTTCCACACAAGTGAGTCAGTCAAATAATGATGGTTTTGCTTTTATTGTATTTGGTTGCTTTACAAAGAAATGGAAGAGAAAATGTAAGAGAAAACCACAGCTAACCACAATTAGCAATGATGTGAAATACTTTCTCTCTAGAAATTTCTCTCCCTTCGTCTCCAAAAAGTCTCCTAAACTGAATCATTGACCCTCTATTTATAGGCATGGGTTCATGCATAAATTATTGCCACGTCACCATGACTATCCGCGAGGTAGATCCGCTGTTAAGCTTCCATAATTTTATCGAAGTCGCGATGTTTGATCCGCGACAATACCAATCCACGATCAAGTTCGTTACTAATCCGCAGATTCCTTTTATTTGTTTGTCATAGTTTTCCTAGGGCATGTCCTTTTGTGCATATTTTCCATTTACATGACCCTAAGCGTTACTTGACGTATTCTAGGTACTTTACTTTGAGTGATTTTGATGAATAAGGTCGTGACCCACTATTCACCATCCCAAAGCATTTCCCTAGGCCAGTCAAAATAACACTCCCTACGCGATAAGCTCATAGGATCGCGAAGATTGACTTTTGGCTATGACCCCCTTTGTCATTCCTCAACGATCACCTCTTCGTAGAGTGTTTATCGCGTGTCTGATCTCATTCAAAGATACCCTGGAATCGCGGAATAAAATACGCGACTCCCCTGTTGGTCTTTTCCAACTTTCCCTTGTTGTACCTTTTTGATTCGCAGATTAAATCAACGCAAATCCCCCTTTATATTTTTCCCTTTTACACTTTAGTACTTAGTTAAGTACTAAAGAGTAAACAATAAAGACAACCTTTGCTTTCGCGGATTATATCAACGCGGGAGTATATGAGTATTTTTCCATACCTTGTTTTCGCATTTTGGACCTTTTGTATGACTCCTCCCATTTTTTCATGTTAAAATTTGTCACTAATTTGTCAATAATCATCCCTTATGATGATCCGCGATTTTTGAATTTGCGGCAACCTTGGCGTCGGTTCGGCTTCCACGGGTATTAATTGCACCTCCTAGGTTTTCGTGCCCCTCCCTATAAAAGTCTCCCTTGTCCATTTCATTTCACTTTTTCCTTCTTTCCTCCATATTTTCTGCTTCTCTTTTCCCTGAGTTTCCTGTGTCATTCCTTCTTCATTGTTTTAACCTTAGCCCTCTTTTTTCTTCGCGGTCTTAGTTTCAAGTCCGTATTTCCCTATTTCTCTATTTTCATTGGCCAAGTCCTCTACCCCCAAGCTCTTAGTTCCTCCATCTGGGACTATCCCCTCTGTTCCCCTGCCAACAGAATGGAGAAATGCTCCATTTTTCGAGGCTTCTCATGACCATTTTTGGAGTTCTATTGAAAACTTTCCTCCCGCGGGAGACATTACTGATGAACCAATGCTTATCCATTCTGACGGTGAAGCCCCTTTAGCCAATATTCCACCCACCTCTCTTCTTCGTCTACTTATCAAAAGAGGTGATGTCCCTTATTCTTTTATAGAATATGAAGGGCATGTTGCGCCCATTACTCATTGGAGGATGTGGTCAAACTATATACTCAGCCAGGACAGACACCGCGAGACATTTCGCAAAGCGGGCTTGTTAGACTCCATAGAGTTATTTTCAGACTTGTCCGTCCATCGGGACGCAGATGCTCTCAATCTTATGGTGTCACGGTGGAGCTTTTTTTCCCATACTTTTGTAACATCTTGGGGAAAGTTTACCCCTACCTTGGAAGATGTTTACGTGTTGTTCAGGCTCCCAGTTTTTGATTCGCGGTCCCTCAATGCGCTTCCTTTCAATGAAGAAGACCAGGCGATTCACTCCCATCTCCAGTCTTGTGCGGCCTATGCCGCGAAGAGGGGTAGTCGCTTCAAAGATGGTACCATACTTGATGAGGCTCCTATTGTAAAAAGCGCGAAGCTTAAGGACTCAAACTAGTGCTATCACTTCTTCTGGGAGTATGAGCCGAAGCTGTCTCTCATCCGCGGTCAAGACTGTGAATCTGTACTCGGCCCCGAATTCAACGGCGACTATGAACTGGAAGGCTTTTTAGCCTATTGGTTGGACCGGTACATTTTCCAAGGATGTCCTGAAGATGGGCTAAATAAACTCGTGTTTTTGATGGCTTCCATAGCGTCGCGGGGAATCAGTCTTCCCTTAGCTCCCTTCTTTTTGGATACCCTTTATTCCCAATTAGATACTTTGTCCAATGATTTTTTAAGATCAGTTGGTAGATACGATATTAGCACCCACATTCCTTGCCTCTTCCTTATGTTATTTATTTTTGAAAGATTCCCAAAGTATGCCCCCAAACCTCTCAGTTTTCCTTCATCCTCAAATACTGATACCATTAGTCCCAGATCTTTGGGAATCTTTCAAAAATAAATAACATAAGGAAGAGGCATCTATTTTCCTTCTTTTTACCCCATGAAGGAGCAGACCACTTATGGTTATCAACACCATGAAGAACTCATCTTTACTTCTTTTTCATTTGAGTGTTGCTTGCCTATTTTTGACGAGTCTTTCTCGCGGACCACAGTCTACAATCCTTCGCGTGTGGCTCGTCAACTGGGTTTTGAGCAGGCAGTTCCATTTTACGTCGCTCCTCCCTCAGGCAATTCCCCTGATAATTTTGACGCGGCCCTAGTGAGGTACCACGAGGAGTATGAGAAGAAATATCAGGAGTTCTCTTTTGCTATCTTCATTCCCGTGAGATCTCGAGCAGGTGGCCGGACTGCGGCTTATGTAGATTTTTGGCTCCAAGTCATGACAGACTTCCAAACATTCATGATGGGTCCTCCCAGGCCAGTTGCTCCTGTAAATGTCCTCACGGGAGACTCCTCTTTGAAACTACACAAACCTCACGGCTCTCGTGGCTTTTATAGCAAGCTGGCCCTTAATGCTTCTGATAGTCAAGCACCAACCAGTTCAACTCTGGTTTCTAAAAAATAGAAATCCTTCAAGGACAAAAAGGGTAAATCCAAGGTTCCTTCTTTCGCGCCTAAACGAAAACGTTCTGAGCGTGTTGAAGTTCCCACCGCCATTCCGGTTCGCGAGGAACCTATTTCAAAATGCTTGGTAATGATCTTATAACTTTGTATTTTCTTATGTCTTATCCTCAGTCACTGTTACCAACTGACTTTTACTTGTTTATTTGTTTTCAGAGATCCGCGAGTTCTACTACCACATCACCACCGATTGTTCGGGTTCCTCCTCCAATAGATCCCATACTAGCGGCTAATTCTTTCAACAGAGGTTCATGGATTGAGACTTCCGCTGGTGATTCATTGGACTATATTCCGTTATCTTAAAGAAAAAGAGATCAAAGAGCTCAGATTCTGGAAGCTGCTACTCATACTTCTGAAGATGATGAGGTAGATACTATTCCTTTGATTCGCAGAAGGTCGAATCCTTCTGCTTTGGTCCCCTCTCCTAACAAATTTGGAGTTGGATCTCTTGTTTTTCAGTCACCTCAAGGCAAGGATGAGACTGTCGATGTTAATCAGGGCGAAGCTAAATCCTCCCCTCCTCGAATGGAAGTCTTCTCCGCCAGTGAAAACAAACTCTTTGCTGGATACGGTTGCACAGGCCGTGGAGGATATTCATGCTTCAGATCCCCTATTCTTATGTAACTTGAAACCAACCCAACCTCCATCCTTCCGCGCTTCTTTCATACTTATAGTTTTCAATTTCTCAGGCCGCGAGACTGGGGAGACTGGGAAGGGTGTGGATAAGGAAGCTAATCTTTCCCTTGATGCTTCTGATCGCGGGGTGGCTATGATCCTCTCGGATTTTCCGGATCAGGGACAGAAGGCACAAACAATTTCTAATGTCGCGAGAAGGGTTTTGTTATATGACTCGGATGAAGGAGATGATCTTCCCATCTCTACCCTTATCCACGAAGTTGCTCAGCCATCCAACATAAACCTACCCTCTGATGATCAAACCGCGGACACAACAAATTCTGGTTCCGCGGAACCGAATGAAACCACGAAACTGCCAGAGGTACTTGAAGGAAATGATGCCAACCTTGTTCCAGAAGAAGGTGTCGCAGCAGTGGCTGATCCTCAAGTTTCTAATTCTGATACAGATGCTCGGCACATGGAGCCTCTTGTTTGTGATATTGCTGCTGAGATAGAAACCACTTTACAAGATGGGCCACAAATTCAAAAGGTCGCTTTTTGGGGGCCTTGTTGCAGATATAGAGACCATTGCTGAATCTTCCGTTGGTGCGGATCAGGTTCCGCATGTTCCACCCGTGAATGATGGTGAAAATTTTTCTATACTTAGTCCATCTAAATAGAATTTTCTGTACGGTGCTGACTTGTTGATAATTCCATCTTTTTTTGCAGATAAGTCAAACAGAAGTCCTGAATCCTTGTTTCCTGAATCCGCGTTCGAGGATCCAAAAACACTTCTTAATGAATTATCCTCGCCCCTAAACACTTTACAAAATCTGAAATTCCCCCATTCTGAGTCCTTTTTCCTTCCCATTCACCCTTAGCAGCCACATATACATCCTCATCAACCCCCTCCTTCACAAACTCATTCATCCATCCCTGACACCACATCCGTGCAACATATGCAACCTCATCAACCTCCTTCACAAACCCATTCATCCATCCCTGACACCACATCCGTACAACATATGCAACCTCATCAACCTTCTTCACAAACCCATACATCCATCCCTGACACCCTTCCCGCGCCTCTAATTCAAAATCCTCCTCAGCAGCATCAAGTCTACTGGCGTAATTTCTTGTGTTACTCAGGCGATATGGCCATTTTGGACCGCGTTTACAGTAGTCATCCAGAGACGTTTGCTACTATAGAGCTTTATGACCCACTTCTCCAACCATCATTCCTGCACATTATCGCGGATACCTTTGCTTCATTGAAGACAACTTGTATACGAGATCTTACCTCCACAACTTTGCCTCTTTGTTGCGCCCGTATCAAGGATTGGAAGAACATGAAAATGGAAGTGACTTGGTGGGAAGTTCATCTGGAAAAGGTTGAGCGCTTATGCGCAAAACATTGTGCTGAAGTCAAAGCTCTTACTGAGTACCAAGCCAGTATATCAAGAGTGGAGGAAGCCCGCACTCTTTTAGCTGTTGCAGAACAAGATACCCTTAGGTTTAAAGAATCCGCGGAACATTCCATGCGTTCCCGCGAGCTACAAGAGGAACATGAAAATCTCCATATCTCCTCTCCTGTTAGCCGCGATCTGTACTAGTGATTATTTTTTATGTACTCAATACACATTTATATATAAAATCTTCATATACATTGTGTTGATGTCGTACATTTTATCATTTATCATCCGTTCATTCATTTTTTTTATGTACACGTATCTAAGATTGGTACAACTTGATCCACTTCACATTAAGAGGTCCAGCTCTCTCGCGAGTAAATTCATGCTCCATTCTGTAGTACCCACTGCTACCTTCACTTATAATCACATATGGGCCTTCCCACTTAGCTTCAAACTTTCTTACCCTTTGTCCCCTCATGATAGTTGGTACCACTTTCAATACTCTGTCTCCTTCTTTGAACCATCTGTACCGTACTTTTTTATTGTAGCTCTTTGCTTGTCGCTTATTGTACTATCTTTAATTCGCAAATGCTTCTGCTATTGTTTCTTCCAGTTTTTCTATCTCCAGTAGCCTGTCTTCCAAATTGCTTTTGCATGCCAGCATTTTAGCAGCCACCTCTAGCTCCGCAGGTAGCACAGCGTCGACTCCATAGACCAGTGCATAAGGGGTCATGTTTGTCGCACTTCGGTATGCGGTTCGATGCGCCCATAGTGCTATTGGAAGTTCTTCTGCCCATTTCTTCTGATTATCATGCACCAACCTGGACAGGATTCGAATTAATGCTTTATTAGAGGCTTCAACTTGTCCATTTCCTTTTGGATAGTAAGGCATGGACTTGTGATGAATTACTGAGTATCTCCCCAACAAATCCGCGACCTTACTATTAATAAAAGGAGTCCCATTGTCCGACATTATCACCTTCAGTATCCCAAATCGACAGATGATGTTTTCCTTTATGAATCGAACCATATTGTCTGTTGTTGTCCGTCGCAGCGGGATAACTTCCACCCACTTTGTGAACAATTTAGTTGCTACTAAAACCCACGCATGTCCCTGAGCCTACGACGTGATTGGTCAAATTATGTCCAGTGCCTAAGTGTGGAAGGGCCAGGGGGTAGCCAAACTGTGAAATTCAGTTCCTGGGGCATGAATAAGATTCCCGTGCACCTGACATACATGAAATTTTCTTACAAAATCACTGCAATCCCTTTCCATTGTTGGCCAGTAACACCCAGATGATAGTAGTTGTCGAAACATTATTCTAGGGCTTTGGTGACCAAACTCGTGAGTTTGTTTCAATATTTCCCCTGCCTCCTCTTCGCTTACACATCTCATCAGCTTTTCTTCAAAACTTTTGCGAAATAATTTTCCCTCCTGTAGGACAAATCGCGAGACCAATTTTCTGAACCGCGGTTGATCTCTTTCAGGTAAAACCCCTTCTTTCAGATAACACACATATTTGTCCCACTAGTCTATCATATCTGCCATATTACCTTCGTTCGCGGCGGGATGTGCATTACAGTTCTGACAGCTGCTTTGCAATTTTACTGCATCATCCTTCATATTTGGTCAAAAGAAACCTTCTCGTTGTAAAACTCAATAGAGACTGACATCCGCTTGACCACATATCTTCTCGTGGGATTTCCGTAATAGTTATCCTATCTCATTTATTGCCACGCATCTGGCTAGAATTCCTCCGGTCGCTCTGTAATATAACACACCTTTTATGATATGGTATTCTCGTCTCAAGGCATTGTTATCATTTTTTAGTAGAGCTTGTACTATATGTGCTCTCCAATCATGTTATTCATACTCCTCTGATTCTTTTCCGCTACTGACCACAGAGCGGGTTCTTCGCACTACTTGCACAGAAGACTCTATTCCTTGGAAATGTAGTCGCGAACCCAATGTTTCCCATGCATCGGATCGTCGGTTGCCCTCTCGCGGCTCGTGCTGAAAACTCACAGTCTCAAATCTTTCTATCATCTGTCGGATGGCGGTTCTGTAAGACACCAGATGGGGTTCTTTGACAGCATACTCCCCTTTAACCTGCTTAATGACCAGTTTGGAGTCTCCTTTTACATGAAGTACTTTTGCCTTTAACTGCTGGGCCATTATCAATCCCAACGCCAACCCTTCATACTCCGCAATATTATTGGTACAAGAAAAATCAAGCTTGTAAGTCATGACTAATTCCTTTTTAGTTTCCTCATTCCTTAGTACGAAACCGGCCCCGCCTCCTTTTTCTGTGGATAATCCATCAAATTCTAAAGTAAATTCCGCGCTTTGTGCCACACTCGCTACTCCCACCTCCTCCACTTTGGGCTCAGCTCCTCCGGGAAATAAAGCTAGCAAATCTGGCAGGGACTGACTTTTTACTACTTTCGGTCTAGAGCATGTGATCTCATATTCAGATAGTGCTAACAACCATCGAGCAGTTCTTCCGCTGAGTATGGGCTTTGTGAGTAGATACCGTACGGGGTCACTTTTGGTGATTAGCTCCAACGGATGTGCCAGTAAATAATGTCTGAATTTCTGAGCCGCGAATACTAAAGCAAGACAATGCTTTTCCAATGATGTGTATCGCGACTCTGGTCCCTTGAGTACCCGACTGATATAGTTAACACGTTTCTCTTCTCCTTCATGTTCCTAGGCCAACAAAGCTCCCACAGATTTATTGGTGGAAGTAAGATACATTATCAACGGTTTCCTTGACTCTGACACTACCATTGTTTTTGGTGATGCCAAAATCCTCTTGATTTTCTCAAAGGCCTCCTGCTGTTCTTCTCCCCAGTTATATACACCCTTTTTTTTTCAACAAAGGCATGAGTGGGTGAGTGGGTGAGTTACCTTTGCCAGTGCTGGGATGAACCTCCTCAGATAGGATATTTTTCCCATAGAAGTTTTCAACATTTTGCGAGTCGTGGGTGGAGCCATTTCCAATACTGCCTTAGCCTTTGTTGGGTCCATATCAATCCCTTGCCGATATACGACATACCCTAAGAACTTTCCTTCTCGTACTCCAAAAGCGCATTTCAGAGGATTCATCTTTAAATTATACTCGCGACACCGTTATAGTACTTTTCTCAAATCACCCACATGATCCCGCACGGCTTTGGACTTTACCACCAAATCATCCACATAGTCCTCCACAGTTTTATGCATCAGGTCATGGAATATGGCTGTCATGGCGCGTTGATACGTGGCCCCGACATTTTTCAGACCAAATGGCATGACTGTGTAATGGAAATTCCTCATTGGGGTGCGGAAAGCAGTTTTCTCAGCATCTTCCATTGCCATCTTAATCTGGTTGTACCCGCTGAATCCATCCATTAGTGAAAAAATTTCGTGTCCTGAGGTTGCATCCACCATGGTGTCAATATTGGGTAAAGGGAAGTCATCCTTTGGGCAGGCCTTATTGAGATCGCGATAGTCTACACATACGCGGATCTGCCTATTCTTCTTTCTCACAGGCACAATATTTGTGAGCCATGTCGGATGTTGGGTTGGTTTGATGAATCCTGCTTTCAGCAATTTTTCCACTTCTGCTTTAATCTGTACCTCTAGATCCAGGTGAAATATTCATTGCTTTTGTTTCTTCGGCTCTGATGCGGAATGCACATAGAGGTGGTGGCTTACTAGTCCAACATTGAGTCCCGGCATTTGACTATAATCCCAAGCAAAAACATCTCGAAACTCCTTGAGTAAATCTACCAGAGCATTCTTAGTTTCATCAGGCAGCGCACTGTTTATGAAGGTAGGTCGCGGAACTGTGTCGTCGCCTATGTCCACTTCACACAAACCATGCTCCGGTCACGGATTCATTTTGGGTGTTTCAGGATCAGTGCCCAGCTTTCCTTGTACACCTGCCTTATCTGTCCCGGGGTCAGAGCCAATTGTGCAAGCTTCCGACCCCCAATCCCGTCATAATTCGTACACCACTCGCCCATCGGGCATTTTGACTCACGACCAGCTCACTTCTTTGAGCCTCTGCTTAGTCGAACCTTCCTCTTTCGGTCCTTTCCATTTTGGTAACGGTGTAGCAAAAACACCGGGTCCATCTTCTTCACTGTATTACGAGAAATAGACTGCATCTGCAAAATGGGCCTCAGATGCGCAAAATGGATTTTTAGATGCCTTTACAGTCATTATTCCTTTTCCCCAATTGGCTTTCATCACTTGATGATAGGGTGATGGTACTACACCATATGTATGTAACCATGGTCTTCCCAGCAACAACTGATATGAGGGTTCCCCTTGAATGACATGAAACTTGGTGGGCCCCCTGATTTTCCCGATTTTGAGATCCAATGTCGCGAATCCCATAGTAGCCTGCTGGTCTCCATTGAAACCAGTAACTGCAATGGTATGGTTTACGATCTTGCTTTCAGGAAAATTAATCATCCGCAAAGTGGCTAGCGGGATTAAATTAACTGATGCTCCTTCATCCAAGAAAACTCGTTTCATCTTACGACCGTTCATAGTAGATGGTACATACAGGGGCCGATTGTGGAAGAATGGTACTTGTCTGTCTGCTTCAAAAAATGTGATCTTACTAGAGGCTTTATCATATTGTGGAATCACAATGGTATGATTAAGAGCGGTAATTGTTTGCTCTTTCAAGAACTCCTTCACATGTTCCTGTATGGGGACCTCATTGAAGAAAACATCTATCTTAGCATTCTCATTTGCCTCACGCGTTGGCGGGCATTCATACTTGACGGTATTTGTTGCATCCTCAATACTGTCTCTGGCGGCCACTACAGCCACATGTGTAGGGAAGGGCTCATGAACTACATTATTTGCTACTTCCAAGTCACCTGATTCTATCTTCCGTTGTACCAATCCACGAAACGCCCAACATCCCATCAGGGAATGCCGAACGGTTCTGTGATAGGGGCAGTAGTTGTTCTTCATCCTTTCTTCTCTTGTTGGCACCTTTTGTACTGAAGGAAGCGATATGACATGATCTGCAATCCATTGATTCAGCAAAGCAATTGCCTCCTTTTCACTGAAAGGCAAAGGAGGTGGCTCAGATCTTCTAGCACGCTCTTCCCTGGGCCTTTTGTTCTGCGTCGCTGCCACCATTGCCACCCGCCTAGCACTGATGTTTGGTCGTGTCGGGGGAGCCAAAACTTATCCTAATCTTCATGCATTATCAACAAGTGCAGAAAAAATTTTGAACTCGTGATTGACCAAATGCACTCTATATTCCCGCAGCATTCCTTTTATACAAATTTTGATCAATTGCAGTTCGGAAATTGGTTCATGGCATTGTAAAGCAGCCTCGCGAAATCTCCTGACATAAATTATCGCCTCTTCCCCAAAGCGTTGCCTTTGCCTTGTAAGTGAAATCATTGAGACCTCTTCATCTGCCTGGAAGAACTTGGTGTAGAATTTGAGCACCATATCCGTCCAACTGGACACTGAAGCCGGAGTGAGACCAGTATACCATGTGTATGCAGTTCTTGTTAAAGACTTGGAGAATTCTATGAGTTTCAAGTACTCATCATTTCTGTGGGGTCCCAGAGCATCCGCGAATCTGGATATGTGCTCTCTTGCATTTCCCCTTTTGCCATCAAATTGATGGAAGCTTGGTGTTCCATAGTCTTCAGGATAAGGTAAAACCATGATACTAGGATGGTATGGTGGGGTAGTTTCCACTCCTTCTATTTCAGCTTTCTCGTTCAAGATAGCCCGCAGCTGCTCCTTGGTGATATATGACTCTTTCCCCAGTGGCTCAGTTCCCACTCGCGATGCCTCCCGAAAAAGCTCTTGTGCTGGTACTTTTGGCAAGGTTTGATTATCCGTCCACGGCGATTCAAGATTTGGTACTGAAACGCGCGAGGCCTCCATGAAGTGAAGTATGGCCTTTTGTGTTTCCTAAATGCTGAGAAGAGTTTGTAGCATAACTGATGGCAATTCTGCTGAATTTTGTACTGGATCCGCCGTCGGAGGAGTTTCCGCCTTATCCACACTAGTATTCGTGCGGCGGCGCTGTCTCCACGCTGGTGGGACTGGCTCACCTCCCTGCATCTGTGCCGCTGTTCTTCTTCCACTTGCTCAGTGTGCCGGGCCGGTGGACGACCTCTCCGACAAATCTGACGAGGCTCAACTTATGCAGAAGACATCTCAATCCCCAACAGAGTCGCCTTTAATGTTGGGGATCGATTTAAATGATTGTAGAAATAGTTTCCACACAAGTGAGTCAGTTAAATAATGATGGTTTTTCTTTTATTGCATTTGGTTGCTTTACAGAGAAATGGAAGATAAAATATAAGAGAAAATGTAAGAGAAAACCACAGCTAACCACAGTTAACAATGATGTGAAATACTTTCTCTCTCTAGAAATTTCTCTCCATTCGTCTCCAAAAAGTCTCCTAAACTGAATCATTGACCCTCTATTTATAGGCGCGGGTTCAGGCATAAATTATTGCCACGTCACCATGACTATCCGCGAGGTAGATCCGCGGTTAAGCTTCCATAATTTTATCAAAGTCGCGATGTTCGATCCGCGACAATACCAATCCACGATCAAGTTCGTTACTGATCCGCGGATTCCTTTTATTTGCTTGTCATAGTTTTCCTGGGTCATGTCCTTTTATGCATATTTTCCATTTACATGACCCTTAGCGTTACTTGATGCATTCTAGGTACTTTACTTTGAGTGATTTTAATGAATAAGGTCGCGACCCACTATTCACCATCTCAAAGCATTTCCCTAGGCCAGTCAAAATAACAATCCCTACGCGATAAGCTCATAGGGTCGCGAAGATTGACTTTTGACTATGACCCCCTTTGTCAATCCTCAACGATCACCTCTTCGTAGAGTGTTTATTGCGTGCATGATCTCATTCAGAGATACCCTGGAGTCGCATAATATAATACGCGACTCCCCTATTGGCCTTTTCCAACTTTCCCTTGTTGTACCTTTTGGATTCACGGATTAAATCAACGCGAATCCCCCTTTACAGGAGTGTCAACCCCTATCTCAAGTCCAAGCCACAAATCCAAGAGGAAGCAAGAGGGTCCAAGTAATTGAGCTTAAAAAGGTTTCCCAAAGCCAAAGAAAGTCTTTCAAAAATATTCCAACTTCTCAACAAGGTTTCTCCAACAACTAACAAGCAACCCAACAAGAGAATAATCAAAAGGTTGCTAAATACTAGAATAAATCAACAATGGGGCTCAAATTTACAAGATTCAAGAGTAATTTTACTAGAACCATTAGTTAGCGTTTTAAAGAAGCAAGGTTCAAAGAAGGACAAAGACTTACCAATTCAAGCTTTCAAATGAGGTCAAGTGCAAGAGAATGAGCTCAACTTTGATCATTGTCAAGAATCACTAGTAAAGAGGAGTAATATACATAGTTATACTCAAAATCCACAAGAAAATCAAACTATAGAATTTTGAGTAGAAGATATCAAAATAGGAGGAGCCACTTACTATACTTGGGATCAAATGAACTCTTAGGACTTAGGAATCATTTTTGTAGTTGCAAGTTTCCTTCAATTCTCAACCAAAATAGAAGAAAATGAGTAGTTGAAGAAGTGAGGAGAGGAAGAGAGATGTGTGAGAGGAAGAGGAATTGCTGAGGTGAGTTTGTTGGTGAAAAATGAGTTCCTAGTTTGTCTTAAATCTTCCCAACTCACGTGTATATATAATGGAATTTTCCACTTCACAACCCTCCTCATCCAAGGGCTCATAATGAAGACGGAGAGAAGAAAGTGGTAGGATGGATTGTAGGCTTGACACCTCACCGTAGTTCTGGGAATTTCCATTACAATATCTTCTAAATTGCAAGTCTTGCCCCTTTGATCAAGAGATTGGAGTTGAGAGTAGGAGAGACTTTCCACTAAATTTCATTTCCCAAACCCCTTATACATAACAACATTAGTAGGGGAATTTAGTGAATTTCCTAGAATTTCCCACTAATAAAACTTCATTTGAATTTACAAAAATACTCTTAAGCTCAAGAATTCCGAAATCAATTTTTAAAATCCTTATTATGTATATATAAATAGAAAAATTTATAAGAATCGAAAATAAACACTTTCGTGACCTACTTCCACCTTACGCTTTTCAAAACGCGTCCCGGATCAACATATAATTCAAAAATTAGAATAATGCAAAAACAATTCCAAAATTTTTCAAATATTCAAATGGTAAACATGTAATACACATACGAACAAGTAATATTATTTAATTCAAGAAAAAAAAAATTAATTGGCAAAAAAATTTACTCGTAAAAGAAAAAACCAAACGTTACACCTACTGCCGGCAACACTCCGCTATATATATGTGGTTATTTAGAGGTTATTATGTTATGTTATATTCCATCAACTTATAAGAGGTAAATTATAATTTATCATTTAAGTTAGGGTAGATTACACAAAACCTCCTGAGATTTCATGATTTAATCATCAAATTCCCTGTCGTTCGCCAAATCTCCTGACATTTCATATTTTAATCAAATATTCTCTTCCAACCAATTTTCATGTCAAAATGACTTAAATGTCCATCACATAAATTACAGTTTCACCCCTCGTGTTTGGACATATTACACTTCCCCCCCTCCATTTTGGATAATTACACTTCCCCCATCTATAAAAAAATATTATATATAAAATTCGAAAATATATATATATAATTCAAAAAATATATATAAATTTTGAAATATATATATATTTCATAAACAATATATTAAATTTTGAAAAAAATATATTAAATTCAAAAATATATAAATTTTGAAATATATATATAAAATTCAAAACAAATATATAAAATTTGAAAAATATATATATAAAATTAGAAAAACTATATAAAATTCGAAAAAAATATATAAATTCAAAAAACTTATATAAAATTCAAAAAAAATATATAAATTTGAATATATATATATTTCAAAAAATTAATTTTATTTTTTCATGTCACCACGTGAGTGACACGTGACAAGGTGTATGGTTTGGACCAGACACGTGAGGTTGAATGAGAACCCATGTTATGTTATGTACTTAAATCTTTATTTTTTATTATATTGTTTTAAACGGACAAAAAAATAAAGGAAAAGAAGAAGTGGGATAAGGTAAGATGGTGGGTTGATTGCTTCTCTCTTCTTATCTCTTAAAAAAAATTATATGTTTTTTTCGAATTTTATATATATTTCAAATTTTATATATTTTTTCGGATTTTAATATATTATTTATGAATTTTTATATATATTTTTCGAATTATATATAATTGTTTTTGAATTTGTACATATTTTCTGAATTTTATATTTTTTTTTCAAATTTTATATATTTGTATTGAATTATATATATATTTCAAAATTTATATATATTTTTGAATTTTATATATTTTTTCAAAATTTAATATATACTTTACGAATTATATATATATATATATATAACATTTATATATTTGTTTCGAATTATATATATATATATATATATTCAAATTTTATATATTTCAAAATTTAAATAATTTTTTCGAATTTTTAATATATATATAATTATAGAAGGGGGAAAGTGTAATTATCCAAACAAGAGGGGAGAAAGTATAATATGCCCAAAAAAGAGAGGTGAAACTATAATGTATGTGAGGGACATTTAAGTCATTTTGACATGAAAATTGACTAGAGGGGTATTTGATTACAATATGAAATGTCCGGGAATTTGACGAATGACTGAGGGTTTGGTGATTGAATCCTGAAACCTCAGGGGTATTTGTAAATTACTCTTTAAGCTATAATATATAAGTTTGTTGTTTCTACATATTACAACACCAGCAATAAACTATATATAATTGAGTACTTACGTGACTTTTTCATTATTTATAGAATTTTTACCCTATAAAATGTCCGTAGTTAATTATTCTAGATTTTTATGTTAATAGTTAATTATTCTAGATTAAAAAAAAAAAATCTGTGTTGTAGCTACTTATTATTCTAGAATCTTTTTGATCTATGCTACTATCTACTAGCTCCGTTGTTCTAAATTTTTTTAGGGTAAACTGGAAAAATACCCTTCAACTATCACCTAGGAGCAATAAGCCCCCTCAACTATTAATTTGGTTGTAATTAAAGACAATAATATTTTAAACAGTATATAAAATTCAAAAAATATATATATAAAATTTGAAACAAATATATAAAATTTGAAAAAATATATAAAATTAAAAATATATATATAATTTAAAAAATACACTAAATTTTGAAAAAATATATAAAAGTCGAAAAAATTATATAAATTTTGAAAAACATATATAAAATTCGAAAAATATATATTAAATTTTTCCAAAAAAGATACAATATTTGCACAACACAAAAAAGATCATTTCTCATTACTTTTCATTGAATTATATACATTTTTCCAATGGGCCTTTGGCCCATTAGGGCAACACTTTCAACTTTACATAATATATTCATTTACATGTCAGCTATGTAGGTCCTATATCATGCCATTGCCTTGAGCTTATGGGCCTTCGAGTTCCTTCAAAAATGCTCTTCGGGTCGGGGCAAGATACTTCTCGGACCGCGGGGCTGATGTATCGGTCGGGTTATGACGTGGGCACAATGATCGGGTCACAATCTCGGACCATTCCTGGATCGCTCCGGTCGGGACAGGCTTTTTCATGGGCCGGGAAAACTCACATGTACACAGGCCCTCTTTTAGCTTATGGGCCTGCATCCAATGGGCCCATTAGGTGAAAGAATCTTAAGGCCCATCAAAAAGTCCTCGGGGTTGGTGTGCGGGACGCGTGGCGGATGGTGAGGGGACGCGTGCCGGATGATGCGGGACGCCTTTAATGCTGCAGCTGCCGCCATCATTGCAATTTGATCTTGTGGCTGAGATGGCATAGATTTGTGTGAGATGGGCCGGGTCATGTCGATCCGATACTCTGACCCGGGTGACCGAAATGCCATACCTATCTATATATAACCCACATACATCACACTTGCACCGCTTTTGGATTACTTCTCATTATTTTCTCTACCATACTCAAGCATTATCTGCAACTCAAATCCATTCTCACCTACAAAATCTCCATATTGTCTCATCAATTTCTGCAAACATCAGCGATCTTAATTGATTTTTACACTGTGTGAAGTGTTTTGAACCGTGCTGCAAAGCGTTTGACCGGACGCATCCTTCTCTGTTTCCTGGTACAGTTGCCGGTTTCTGCAAACCACCTAGCCGGAGGAAAAACTCAAGGAGAGACTGCCGAAATCATCTTTGTCTTTTTGTAAGTTGTTCTTCTCAATTTTCTATCCTTTCGTCAAATATGTCGGGGAGTGATGATACCAGGTTGGTTAGCGACCTGCAAGTGACAGACACTGACCTAACTGTTACTGATCCCGATATCTCGGAGAGCACCCCGTCCGTAGAGATTACTCGGGTCATTAGGTCTAGTCCCCCGGAAGTCACTCAGGAAGAAGGGGATCGGGGAGTAGAGGATGATGTCGAGACGGGTCAGGATGCCGAGGAAGAGGATAACTTCTGCACTGACCCTCTCCCAGCCAAATATAGGAAAGACGCTCAACGTAGGAGCCTCAGGGTCCCTGAAGGGGTTGAGGTTAGGCACTACCCTCGGGACAAAGATTTCAGGATCGGGGAAGGTCTGAAGGATGGGGAGATACTGCTTTCCTCATTTCACCTGGCTATACTAAAGTTTCCCATTCACCCTTTCTTCCTCCTGACTTTGGCTACTTTGGGACTGGCCCCCCTTCAAGTCGGTCCCAACTTTTATAGGATCCTGGCTATGATCTTGTTCATTAATAAGGAACTGAATCTAGACTTAGGTTTGGCCGAGCTTTTGCTTTCCTACAAACTTCAAGAACAGAAGGATAATAGGGGTCGGTACAACCTGACTTCCTACGTCAAGAGGAAGTTGTGTGATAACGTCCCGACATCCAACAAGGGATGGAAAGAGAGGATGATAATAGTGAGCGGTCAGTGGCGACATCCCGATGCTATGAACATCCTTGTCTACCATGTATTCCAGCCCACCCGACTTCCTGAATTTAAGAGTTTTCATACCCGAGCCTCATGCCACTGCGAAATGTGCAATGATAAGTTGGGTACGCAAGTGATGGATTTCCTGAAGGCTCCTCGGGAGAAGAGGGGTGTCGGGTATATAAGGGCTTGATTTGAGCTGTTGCGTGCTAAAGTGTGGAGTCAGGATTTAATGGATAGCCAGAATTGCCTGACTGGATCTGTATTGCAGGAGTTTGCATCGGGAGAATTAGCATCAAGGATTGCCTCGGGTTCTGCTGCGACTACGTCAGGGTCAAGGAGATTGAAGTCCAAGTCATCAGGAACCAAGAAGCTCAAGAGAAAAATGTCTGGGGATCAACGGAAAAGGAAGGCGGTTAGCCTGCCCCAACTTTCGATCAAGAGGGCCAGAAGGGTTGATACTGGCTCTACATCCTTCATCTGTGGGGTAGATATCCCTCCAGTCTCTGAAAATCCCGATATACCGCCAGTTAGTGAGAATCCAGCAAGCCATCAATCGGCAGGATCCACCGGAGGGGCCGTTGGCACGCTCCCCCCTCCTATTCCGGCAGAGAGTCATCCCGTCACACCCCCGCCTCCCCCTACTGATGGCCCGCAAATTGGTGCATCGGATGCGGCCGAGGTCGGGGATGGTCGTGCCCTGGTCCTGAGCTTGGGATGTGCGAGTCTGAGTCCTCCTCGGGCGGATCCTCCTCGAGCAGATCATTCAGTCAGACCGAGTTCTAGCAGAAGCGTTGCACTGGGTGTTCCTTCCTCAGTATCGGATGCCCGAGACCTAGGCTCTGATGATGAGGAACAGGATCGATCCCGACCATCCAAGCTGAGTACTGCCATTTCTAAAAATGTCAGGAAACAGGACAATAGAGAGATCGAGAAAGCTGCTGAGAGTGGGAGAGACGTTCCCCATGGCCCTCGCTTCAGGCTGGATACTCGAAAGGGTCATCCGTATGTGGGGGTGGCGGACAAGACGATCGACAACCCTGAAGCTCTGCGAGAGATGGCCCTGGGGGTGTGGACCCCGGCTGATAGGTTGGCCATGGGGCGGTACGACAAGTTGGACCTGGCTCTGGACGGGCCTGAGCTTGCAATGAAGGTAATAATTTCTCTACGATCGTGTATTTGGCTTCTATTTCATCCCTGATCTTTTGTGCTAACATCCTTGCTTTCAGATGCTTCACGCTACACAGGCGTATAATTGCAAGCTTGAGGAAGATGCCCGAGTCATTAACGCCCTGAATCGGGATGTTCAGGTCCACAAAGCTGGGTGTGTCAAGGCCTTGGAACAGCTTAAGAAGGCCAACGAGAAGATTCAGTCCTTGACATACCGGGCCGTCGCAGCAGATGAAGGGCTCGCATCTGCCAAGGCGGCGACCCTAGAGCTTGCAGCTGCCAAGGCAACGATTTCCGACCTTGAGGGTAAGGCTCGAGAGGCTGAACAGATGGCTAACCGAGAAGTCCAGGCTCGGGAAGTCCTAACTCTTCAAGTGCAGGCACTGACCGAAGAAATTGAGAAGTTAAAGACTTCGGGGCAGCAGCTGCTTGAGGAGAAGGTCGAGGTTGAGAATGCACTAGGTGTGGAGAGATCTCGGGTAGAAATGTGTCACAAGGGAGGCAACCAGATGATCGCTCGTTTTGTGCTGACAAGCAAGTACCGTTACGAGCAGGGCTGGCGGGAATGCATAACTGAGCTTCAAAAGCCTGAGGGTGACCGATACATCCCGACCATAGAAGACCTTGATCTCAGCATAGGAGTGGGGCCTCCGTATGCTGATCCCGAGGCGGAACCTGAGGACCTGGCGTTTGGTGAGTTCCTTCAGGGTCCCTTGCCCGCTCCGCCTTGTCCTTGTGGCCTGGATGAGCCCCAAGCACAATCCCTCGAGAACCAAGCCTCAGGTGGCAATGAGGACCCTCCGGTGGAAGAATAGGGCTTTTCCCTTAGATTTTTGCTTTTTATTTTGTTTGCAACAACTGTGTCAAAGCTTTGTTGTATCAGCCTTGGCCACTGGGGCCCCTTTTAATATAAGTGAATTCACCTATTCAATCTTTGCCGGGAATATGCATGATCCGTCGCTTCATTAATAAAAATTGGGATTTTGAATTGTAGCTTGGTAGGACTACTGATGCCATCGGACCATAAGTCTGTGAGATCTCTCGGGCGCTTTGGGCCCATGGAAAGGATTCAACACTTAGGTTTTGAGATAAAACCCGACCTCTGGTGGGTCTGTGAAGATCTCTCGGGCGCTTTGGGCCCATAGAGAGATTCTACATTTGGGTTTTCAGATAAAACCCGACCGCTAGTGGATCTGTGAAGATCTCTCGGGCGCTTTGGGCCCATGGAGAGATTCAACACATAGGTTTGAAACTGATTTTTGTAAAACCCGACCACTGGTGGGTCTGTGAAGATCTCTCGGGCGCTTTGGGCCCATGGAGAGGATTCAACACTTAGGTTTTGAGATAAAACCCGACCTCTGGTGGGTCTGTGAAGATCTCTCGGGCACTTTGGGCCCATGGAGAGGATTCAACACTTAGGTTTTGAGATAAAACCCGACCACTGGTGGGTCTGTGAAGATCTCTCGGGCGCTTTGGGCCCATGGAGAGATTCTACACTTAGGTTTTGAGATAAAACCCGACCACTGGTGGGTCTGTGAAGATCTCTCGGGCGCTTTGGGCCCATGGAGAGGATGCAACACTTAGGTTTTGAGATAAAACCCGACCTCTGGTGGGTCTGTGAAGATCTCTCGGGCGCTTTGGGCCCATGGAGAGGATTCAACACTTAGGTTTTGAGATAAAACCCGACCACTAGTGGGTCTGTGAAGATCTCTCGGGCGCTTTGGGCCCATGGAGAGATTCTACACTTAGGTTTTGATATAAAACCCGACCACTGGTGGGTCTGTGAAGATCTCTCGGGCGCTTTGGGCCCATGGAGAGGATGCAACACTTAGGTTTTGAGATAAAACCCGACCACTGGTGGGTCTGTGAAGATCTCTCGGGCGCTTTGGGCCCATGGAGAGGATTCGACACTTAGGTTTTGAGATAAAACCCGACCACTGGTGGGTCTGTGAAGAACTCTCGGGCGCTTTGGGCCCATGGAGAGGATTCGACACTTAGGTTTTGAGATAAAACCTGACCACTGGTGGGTCTGTGAAGATCTCTCGGGCGCTTTGGGCCCATGGAAAGGATTCGACACTTAGGTTTTGAGATAAAACCCGACCACTGGTGGGTCTGTGAAGAACTCTCGGGCGCTTTGGGCCCATGGAGAGGATTCGACACTTAGGTTTTGAGATAAAACCCGACCACTGGTGGGTCTGTGAAGATCTCTCGGGCGCTTTGGGCCCATGGAGAGGATTCAACACTTAGGTTTTTAAATTTATATAATCATGGAGACGCTTTAGGTAGGCTTAGATATGATCGGGAAGAAATTGAACTTCTATTTTTATCTTTCGGGCTCCAGTGGTCTTTCTTTACAGTAATTGAAATAGAGTATCCCTAGGGATAATACCTCTTGAGTCGGGATGCATTCTGTGTGTTAGGCTCCCTTCGATTATCAAAATTTCTGAGTAGTCGGTAAGCCCCGTGCCCAACTACCTCAGTGACGGTGTAGGGTCCCTCCCATGGCTCTTGGAGTTTGCCCACATGTCCAATTTTCCGTCTGACGACCATGTCTCCAACTTGGAATCCCCTCATTTTTACTCTTTTATTGAAGTGATTCCTGACCCATTGTTGGTAAGCTGTCAGCCTTATCCCGGCAATTTCTCTTTTTTCTTCCAGTAGGTCGAGCTTGTGTGACAAGCATTGATTATTTGTTTTCTCATCCCAGGCCAGTGATCTCAGCGTCGGGATGGCATATTCCGTGGGGATTACGGCTTCTGCCCTATATGCCATGGCAAAAGGTGTTTCACCGGTCGGTTGTCGGGGAGTGGTTCTATACGACCATAGTACCTCCGGCAACTTGTCCAACCATGCTCCTTTGGCCTTCTCGAGTTTCTTTGCCAGAGTGCTGAAGATGGAACGATTGGTCCTTTCTGTCTGTCCATTGGCTTGCGGGTATCCTACAGAGGAGGTGTTTTGATTGATTCCGTGCTGGGCCAGAAACGACCTGACCGGTTCACAGTCTAGGTTGGTGCCGTTGTCCATCATGATGGTCTGAGGTACCCCGAACCTGCAGATGATGTGATTCCATATGAACTTGACTACATGGCTCCCCTTTATTGATGGATAAGCCTCGGCCTCAACCCATTTGGTGAAATAGTCAGTGGCGAGGAGTACATGGGTATTCTTCCTGATGGCTTTTGGAAGTGGTCCGACTATATCCATTCCCCATCGGGCAAAAGGGTGCGGGACGATTGTCTGGTTCAAGAATTTCGGGGGCTGCAGTATGGCATCACCGTGCATCTGACAGGCTTTGCACCTGCACACATATTCCTCCGAATCTCGGGATAGGTAGGGCCAAAAATAACCCTGGGACAGGATTTTATGGGCAAGAGACCGGGCACCCGAATGATTTCCACAAGCTCCAATATGTATCTCTTGCATTATTGTCTCTGCCTCAGAAGGAGTTACGCACCGTAGATACGGACCCGAGAAATATTTTCTGTAGAGCTGGCCCTGGATGATCGAGTACCGGGCTGACTTCATTCTAATTTTCCTTGCCTCTGCCTTATCAGTCGGTAGAGTCCCGAGATTTAGATAGTCGATTATAGGATCCATCCAGCTTGGTTCTCGGGGAACTAGACATATCAATTCAGCGGGCTTTATGATGCTCGGTGCAGTGATGAAGTCGGTCAGTACTACTCGAGTCATGTCTTCACCAGCTGCGGATGCCTGATTCGCCAAGTGATCGGCCGAGGAGTTTTCTTCCCGAGGGATTTGGCTGAATGTTAACTTTTGAAAACTTTCTGATTCCTTGAGCACAAGCACTCTGTAAGATTCCATTTTCGAATCCCTTGTCTCGTATTCACCGGTTATTTGCCTGACAATTAGCTGGGAGTCACTGTACACGGATAGGGATTGAATTTGAAGGCTCTTGGTTAATCTCAATCCAGATATAACTGCCTCGTACTCTGCCTCATTGTTGGTGGCTGAGAATTGTAATTGTGCCGAGGCTTGTAACTTAGTCCCGTCGGGAGTATGTATTTCCAGCCCGACACCTGCTCCATTGGCGCACACTGAACCGTCCACGAATAACTTCCACGTTACCAACTCATCGGGCTGATCGATCTCCTCGGTTTCCCCTTCCAAGAGGAAGTCGGCCACGGCCTGTCCTTTGATCGAGACTCTGGGTACGTAAGTTATGTCATAAATTCCCAGTTCAATGGCCCATTTGGAAACTCTTCCGGAAAGATCGGGCTTTGCCATAAGTACACGAATGGGAGTGGTAGTGGGGACAATGATATGATGAGCTTCGAAGTAATGCCTGAGACGTCGTTTGGCATTGATCAGGGATAAGACCAACTTTTCCTGCTTGCTGTACCGTGTCTCGGGATCGGCTAGTGCCTTACTGGTGTAGAAGATGGGCATCTGGAGGTTCCTGTCCTCTCTGATGAGCACGACGCTAGTTGAAACTGATGATACTGCCAGATACAAGAGCAGGACATCATCGGGCTCGGGTGTTGCAAGAATGGGAGGCTTGAGCATGTACTCCTTCAATCGGGACAAGGCTTTAGTTTGCTCGGGTCCCCACACTTCTCCCTTCCTTGCCTTGATCGCCTGGAAGATGGGTCGGCAACGGTCGGTCAGCCTTGCAATGAATCGGCTTAATGCCACGACCCTTCCGGTCAAGATTTGAACTTCTTTGTGTGTGGATGGCTCTTTGGTTTCGAGCAGAGCCTTTACTTGGGTCGGACTGGCTTGAATGCCCGACCGATCAACTATGTGTCCCAGAAACTGTCCCGAGGACACCCCGAAGGAGCATTTTGCTGGATTGAGCTTCATCCCGTGTTTCCTCAGGGTATCAAACACCTTACGGAGATGCCCCAAGTGGTCAGTCTTATTTCTGCTCTTGACAACCGTGTCGTCAATGTAAGCCTCGACTACTGTGCCCATCATCCCTTTAAATATCCTGTTCACCAGTCTTTGAAAGGTGGCTCCTGCATTTTTTAGTCCGAAAGGCATAACTCTAAAGCAATAGGTACCTGTTTCCGTAATGAAGGAGGTTTTTTCCTCATCCCCTGGGTCCATCAGGATTTGGTTGTAACCCGAGTAGGCATCCAGGAAGGTTAACCTCTCGTAGCCTGCAGTAGCATCGACCATTTGATCTATTTTGGGCAGGGGGAAACTGTCTTTCGGGCAAGCTTTGTTTAAGTCGGTGAAGTCGACGCAGACTCGCCATTTCCCGTTCTTTTTCTGCACAACAACCACATTGGACAGCCACTCGGGATAATGGACCTCTCTGATGAATCCGGCTTCCAGAAACTTTGACACCTCGTCGGCTATGATTTGGTTCCTTTGGCCCCCCATTCGCCTTTGTTTTTGTCGAACGGGTCGAATATTTGGATCGACATGTAATGTGTGTCGGACTATGGAGGGGTCGATGCCGGGCATATCAGTATGCTCCCACGCGAAGACGTCATGATTGTCCTGTAGGAATGTTGTCAGTTCATTCAATTCACAAGTGGTGAGGCTTGTACCTGCGTAGGTGACCTTATCGGGCATTACAGACACCGGCTGTAGAGGCTCTGCCACGATCGGGGGACCCGACTCCCCGTCCTGTAGTTGCTATTTGGACTCCAGGTCATGATCGTCCTCTCGGGATCTCTTTCGATCGGGATTGTCCTTCATTTCTTTGATGGTGACGGCGTAGCATTGCTTGGCCGCCACTTGATCCCCTCTAATGTCGATTATGTCGTACCCATTTGGGCCAACGCACCTCATCATTTGGTGGAGAGTTGACGGTACCCCCTGCATTCTGTGTATCCATCCCCTTCCCATAAGAATATTGTACGATGGTTTCACGTCCACCACCACGAAAGTTTCGGACAGAGTTCTCTGGGCCGCCGTCACAGGTAGCCTGACCTCCCCAAGAGGCTCGACTTGTTTTCAGTCGAACCCTGCAATTGGGTTTCGGGAAGTCGCGATGTCACTCGGGTTGATTTCCAATTTATCAAAAGCCCATTTGGTCATGATGTTGGCGCTGCTTCCCGGGTCAACCATGACCCTCTTCACAAGACATCCCGAGACCATCAGAGTGATGACTAGCGAGTCCTCGTGCGGGACCTGGATGTGCCACAGGTCCTCCTGGGAGAAGAGTATCTGAGATTGCCCCGTTCGGTGGTGGATCTCGTTTATCCCAGATATCCTGGCGATCTGATGTGCTCTTCTCATTTGTGTGCGTCTCGATCCTTCGCTGCTTTGTGGATCGGGACCCCCATGGATCATATTGATGATCCTGATCGGGTGAGCAGGACCCTGATTCCGTTGGTTATATTGTGCTGGTGGGTTGGCCCTTAGACCATCCCTCTGGATATAATCCTTCAGTTCCCCTCGGGCTATCATTCCTTCCACCTGGCGTCTTAGGTTTCGGCAATCGTTGGTCGTGTGGCCAAAATCACCATGAAGGGCGCAATGCTTGGATCTATCCCTTTGATCAAGGGGTTGCCTGATTGGGGGAGGAGTTTGGAAGATTCCTCGAGCTTTGTTCTCCTGGAAAAGCTTGGCAAGCGTCACTTTTAATGGAGTAATCTTCTCTTCAACCTTTGCACGTCTATCGGGTTGAGGGGGAAACTGAGATGAAGAGTGGCTCGGGGGATTCGAGCGTTTGCGATTCATATCATGTCGGGATTTGTCTGACGTTTTATCCTTAGATTTCATTTCCACACTGACCAGTGTCGCTCTCCTCTGTCGGGTTGCTTCTTCCTCTTCGATTCTTAAGTGGCCTTGCGCCCTGGAATTGAGTTCTCCTATTCCCGAGGGAGGTCGCTTCACAAGTGATTGGTGAAACTTGGTCCCCCGGATGAGAGCCATCCTGAAGGCCTCCACGGCAGAGTGTTGGTTGCAGTTGTCGATGGAGGACGACTCGACATTGAATCGGGACAGGAAGCTCTTGAGGGATTCGCCCTTTTCCTGAGTCATGGTGAAGAGGCTCGAGATGGTCTTCTTCTGCCTCTTGTTCCCGAAATATTGCGCCACAAAGAGATCGGATAATTGCTGCCAGCTGCCAATGGATCTCGGCCGTTGCTTTCTGAACCAGAGGAGCGGTGCATCGATAAGACTGGTCGGGAAAACTTTGCATAGCAGGGCTTCGTTCTCGGCGTACATCGTCATCTTCTGGTGGATCTGGTAGATATGCTCATCGGGATCCTTCGTTCCGTCGTAAGGAGTGAATCTGGGCATGACGAACTTCCTTGGGAAGGGTTCCTGGGTGATCTCCACACTGAAGGGCGACTAAACCGAGTCGGCAGAGGCTCTGAGGGCCTGGTCATCGGTGGATCTGGCTCTCAAATCATTCATGACTTTCTTCTGAAATTCTGCCATCATCTCCTGGAGCTTCTGCGACGTCAAAGGTTCGTCGATAACTGGAGTATCGCCGGTAGCCGGGGTCTTGCCTGGCTGGTGAGATGTTTCACCATGCTCCTCTCGTGTTTGGGCATCACCTTGGGTTTGTGATTGATCGGGAACTATCTGTGGGATAGTTGCCTGATTCAATCTCGCGAGGAGTTCCTCACTCCTCCTTTCCACCGCCAGGCTCCTTGCCTCGGCGGCCTGGCTGCGTTTCTCCGCCTCCGCCAGCCGCTGCAGGAGATTTTCAATCGATGGTGGGGCGCTTGGTTGTCCGGTGCCGGGAATCAGTGCTTCAGAATGGGATCTGGTTACCGGCATCGTTATATCTGGACAATGAGGATGGTATGAAAGGTGTATCTGGGTTTCACTCAGCTTTTTTGGAGGTAGGAAGATGGTCGGTGATCTGACCTAATTTCCCACAGACGGCGCCATTGTGTAGATACAATATTTGCACAACACAAAAAAGATCCTTTCTCATTACTTTTCATTGAATTATATACATTTTTCCAATGGGCCTTTGGCCCATTAGGGCAACACTTTCAACTTTACATAATATATTCCTTTACACGTCAGTTATGTAGGTCCTATATCATGCCATTGCCTTGAGCTTATGGGCCTTCGAGTTCCTTTAAAAATGCTCTTCGGGTCGGGGCAAGATACTTCTCGGACCGCGGGGCTGATGTATCGGTCGGGTTATGACGTGGGCACAATGATCGGGTCACAATCTCGGACCATTCCTGGATCGCTCCGGTCGGGACAGGCTTTTTCATGGGCCGGGAAAACTCACATGTACAACCGTAGATCCGGAACAAACCGAATCGAACCGGTGTTTTGGTTTCGGTTTTGAATTGGTTTGGTGTGGTTCTGGTTCTCAGAAATCTAAACCGTTCCAATTTAGTTTGGTTCCGGTTTTAGACTGTCTGAACTCAAACCGAACCGAACCGATATACATTATATATATGTATATATATATAACTCACTTATATCATTGAATTCTATTTAACAAAATTATAAATTCATATAAACTTATAACACCAAATAAGTAAAAGTTAGCGTATTAAATAAAATTATAAGTTTAATCTAACATTTTTTTACCATCCATACAAATATTACACGCATATAGTTTGCTATATAATAGTTACATTTAGCTCTTGGAGACATTATGTTTTTTTTTTTTTCAAATTTCATATTTTTCTCTTTATATTTTTTTCCTTGTTATGAAACAATTACTTTCCTGTGATGTACTATTGAAATTTGGGATTGTTTTTGCTTTTGAAATGACGTTCATTACTTATTTACTTTTTTTTTTCCCTTTTGAATTTGATATTGCTTAGTGCCTTTTGTTTTGAAATTGAAGTAACAAGAAAAAATTCTGATTCTATAAATTAATAATGTAGTTTGTGATTTAAGAGTCTTATTTTTTGTTTTGAAATTGGCAAGATGGTTTTTCGTAAATTTTGTGATGTATGTAATATATGTTTTGAAAGAACATGCTTTTGTAACCGTGGTTCGGAACCGAAGAACCGATCTTTTATGATTCGGTTTGGTTTGGTTCTTTAACTAATGGTTCCGGTTCTAGTTCCTATTTTTAAGGAACCGTTGATAATGGTTTTGTTCCAAATTTTTCAAGAACCGTACTAAACCAAACCGTGTGCAGCCCTACTTCCAAATATATTAAAATCAAGAGTTATTTACAGTGACATTCCCTGAAGTTTGAGTAAATTACAGGTAGATGCAACGTTTGGAGAGTGTGTTTTAATTGTCCCCTAAGGTTTGCAAAAGTTGACAAAGACACCCCAATGACGCATATGCCCCTTAAATTAGAGAATTGATTAAATGAGTAAAATTATTGAATAATAAAATGACGCATATACCCCTATATGTAACAACATGAGATTTTGTTGTAAATAATTAGTTTTTTGCCAAAAAAAAAATTTTGTTGTCTAAAATTCAATTTTTAGCCACAAACTTATATGTTTGTTGCTTAAAAAAAATTTCCAACAAAGTTTCAATTGATTGCAAAATTTTTGAACTTAGCGACAAAAATATAATTTGTACAAAAAAAAATTAGATACAAACTATTTAGTGCAAATTAATTAACTTTTTGTGACAATTTTTTTTGTTGTAATAATTAATTTTTTATAATAAATTTTCGATTAGTTGCTTAAAATAAAAATTTTAGCAACAAATTTGAATTTTTATTGCTTAAAATGTATTTTTTTTTATGACAAATTTCTATTTGGTTGCAAAATATTTGCATTTGCACCTTGTGTCAAAACGTTAAGTTTTTTTATTAATTATTTTTAAGTGTGACAAATATGTAAAATTTGTAAAAATCATTAGTTACAAATGATAAAATAGAATGTGTATATTACCATTATTGAAATTTATCTAACAACTCTACCAAATATAAGAAGAGATTACTATTCTAAGTAGACACTGTTTATTTCAAATTATTTATATAAAGAAATTTAATTAACAAGCATTACAATTATATTTAAAAGTAATCATTACTAGTTAAAAAAAAAACTAAAATCTACACACAAAGGAGCAGACCGAAAATTTGTGTCAGAGACGTATATTAAATATGTTAAAAAGTACTTATGATAAATAAAAAAATAGTTAACTTGAGGATTAATAATGCTACAACACAAAAGTTTAAAAAATTAAAGTGTAGGCATGGTTATTTTAGTATATTTAACTTAAAGAAAAAATGTTTATATTGCAAATCCAAAGTCAAGGGGTACTATGGACATTTCTTAGGTGTTGGGATGTCTTTATCAACTTTTTCAAACCTTAGGGAGTAATTAAAACGCACTCTCCAAACATTGCATTTATTTGTAATTTACTCAAACCTCAGGGATTGTCACTATAAATAACCCTAAAATCAAGTATCAACCCCAATTTAATTAATAATATTTTACATTTTTTTTATGAAACACCAAAAATGCATGCTGTTCATCTCTCCGTCACTACCAGCATCATTTCCCTCCCCAACACCGCCTCTCTGCTCTCTTTTACCTATATCTTTTCTATCCTCTCATATCACTCTCTCCTCTATTATCAATTCATTCCCCAACCTCATTTTCATGTTCTCAAACCTAAATTTTGGTCAAAACTCAATTCTCCTTCTCAGGGTAAGCCCTGGGGCAAGGCGACCACCTCGGCCCCGGGGACCCCAATTTTTTAAATTTTTTTTTTTGTGTTTCTAAAAGAAAATTTTAATATTTTTAGAAGCCCTAAAAATATAATTAATTTCTTAGCTCATTTCAAAACAAAGATTAATGTAATATACAATATAAGGCCCTAATTCTTTTTGAAATAATTATTTTCCTATAGGTCCAAAAAAAAAAAAATTTGTTTAACAATCCAATTCGTACCAAATTCTAATCCAGTTTCACAATTTAAGGCCCCAAAATTAATTTGTAGACTCAAAAAATATATTTTCAAAATTTTCAACCCAACGAAACTAAAGTTTAATCCAAATTAAACTATTATTCTGATTATGGCTAGAAGATTATTGTCGTTCTCGCACAACGTTTAGAGATTACAGTTAGAGCTCTTGAGATTGTCGCATTCGTACAACGACAATATTTTTTTCACACTTCTACACTTAGGGGTCTCATAACTGTCGCACTTACACTACAATAATTTTTCATGGCACCACCAAGTAAGATGGAGGTTGTTTTTAATTTTATCAACATTAATATATTTAATGTATTTTGTTATAATATTTTTTTACATTTATAATTTTTAAACGCGCAAAGCCTTATGTATAAGGGGCCTCACAATGAATCTCGCTTAAAGCCTCTACGTATTTTTCTAATTTCAGGGCCGACACTGCTCTTTCTTTAAATTTCAAAAATATATACATATACATATATATACATTTACATATATGTATACATATACTCCCCACACACATGAAAAATAGAAAATTGTGTAGGTGGTTGCTTGAAAATGGTGGTCATGGCAGTTGAAAGGAGAGAAATATTGGAGTGGTGTGGCTGGATGATTTGGGTGGAGGAGGGAGAGAATGCAAATTAAATTTATTAGGGTTCCATCACATAATAAAGCTCAAAATAAATAATAATATGATGAGAGTAGTACGGTAAAATAAATATACAGATAAGGGGTGTGATGGTGGTTTTTGAAAAACTTTATCTGATAGTAATATGGGTAAACTAGGGAGGTTAGAATAATTTACTCTATAATTTATTTCATTATGAAAGAGCTCGTGTTTTTCATAATGACTATATAGGACATACATGCATACACATATTATCTCCATCCCAAATTATAAATTCTTTTGGAAAATTCAATTTTTTAAAATGATGATTTTTATTATTGTGATAATGAATGAAAAACCAATTTTATAACTTGAATGCTTCAAGGTTAAATTGGTAAATGGTCTAAATTGACCATATAAAATCTTTAAAACATATAGAATATGAAATGTGAACATTGGGACGGATGTATCATTTTTATTAACCTCAACTCATCTATGTAGCTGCAGTCTAATGACTACATTCATCGTGCCAGTGAAATTCACTACATCAAGCACACACAAATTTATATATTTATATATATATAGATAGAGAGAGAGAGACAGAGTAGCCACTTCAAATAAAAAACTTTCGGTAATTCACTTCAAATAATTATAATATGCCATATATTATATACTAAACAAGTAGTGTAAGACTTAACACACATTAGTAACTGCACTATACTTCTTTCAATCCCCACATACAAAAGAGATTAAGCTGAAAGGCAGCTAAAAACAACATTCTCAGTACTAAAGCCTGAACTAGAAGAGGCCATGTACTCATTATCGATTCGGAACGGTGGCGGTGACCGGACTTTTTTCTCCCTCCTAGTGCCGCCGGATTCTGACACCATATCTGACCTTTTCCCGGCATTGGCAGCTGCCTTTTTCTCCATCCTTCGTCTCGCAACATACTCTTCTGAAATAAACACATCCATAGATATATATATACCTTACAACACCAACAAACTCAAAATTTGTTAAATTTACAAAGTGCTGAAGAATGTGGAAATTATAGGCTTTGGTGAGAGCAAGAGCAAGTGTTAGTTGATTAAATTGAGGGTATACTTGTGAGTGAGTTGGGAGTTTAATTTATAGGGGGGAAAAGTGGGATATTCTAGGGGCGTTAGTCCCAAGTATTTTTGGTAAACAAGCGACTCATATTGGTTATGAAAACCTAGGTGTGATGGTTTCCGGAAATTGTTGGGCTTTTCATGTCTGTGTGTTGACACATATAAACATATACGTATACACGTGTATGATAGGAGAATATATGGAATAGTCACTTCCTGAATTCTCTGTTTAATAGGGCTGTGTGGACAGTGTGGATGGTGTTTGTGTTTTTGTATTCTTTGAATTAAAAAAAGAATAGAAGTGTCTGTTTGTGTTTGTAGAGTGCGTTTAAAACAAAAATATGTTTGGTATTGATATTTTTGTTGTAAATATATATATGTTTTGGAGTAAAGGGAAGTCATGGTGGTCGGAGGCGGTGACAATGGTGGTAGTGGTGTTTTGGGCCAAATGAAAGTAGTGTCGGTGGTTTTGAGGCGGTAGATATCTGTATATATATATATTGAGTGAACGGTGTAAAAATAAAAATAAAAATACTTTTTTTTGGTATATTTTTTGGAAGTATTTTTTATTATTTAAAACAAAATAGAGTTTACCAAATATTTTTTTGCTTTGTAAAATATTACAGTACCAAGCAAAAAATAAAAAACACCAAACAAAAACACACCATATGTGTTTTTAATTTACAAGATTGTAATGGGAATGTTTAGACGTAAATTTAATTAGTATGAGATTCCTGACAACATTTTTTATTTCATTTTTGTTTTAGTCAAAGGATCAATAGAATGCAATTTTTATTTTATTTTTCTTAATAATCAGGGGATTAATTTACAAGATTCGTGTAAAGAACTATGTATATGCCGTGGCCCAACGAATCATTCACACTTAATAGGGTTTGATCATAAAATGTGATATTTCCTGAAACAATCTTATAGTATGATATAAACATAATAACAAGTAATTCGAAAGTCATAATCACCTGTTGCATATCAGTGCTTTATGTGGATAAAATATAATTAATAATTTAAATACACTGTGATAACATCCGTGATTATATTAGGATAAATTATACTTTCACCCCTGCTAATAATGTAAATTATACCCACACCCCCTATAGTTCTACTAATTACATTTTCATCTCCTAAGCTAAAACTCATATCCCATGACATGTGAAATTACTTTTTTTATTATTATTATTATTTTAAATAATCAAATATTCTTTTATATTAAATTACCTATTTATCCTTTAATAATCTTCTTCATCTTCATCTTCACCCCCCTTCTCTCTTAAAATTTCTAAAACCAAACTCTAACCCTAATTAATCCATTGATGTGTATTGATTGAGCTAGAAACACACGAATTTAAATAGCATATGGAAGAGAACAAATTGTGTAGACCCATATCTCTCTCTTCATCAAACCATGCTATATACATATATGTGTAACCCTAACCCGTTTCTCTCTCACATAATCGCAACACATCATTCTGTGACATATATATCTATATCAATAGATATATATATATATATAATAGATTGCTGATTTCTTACTTGGGCTGATTGTGTAAATTCTTTACTTTGGGCTACACTGCAAATGGGTTTTCAATTTGATGACCCTGTGATTGAGTACATAGCTGATTTCTTAGGTAGGAGGAAGCGTTTTGATGATTTGAAGTGTTTTCTGATTACAGTTTGGTCTAATAATTGTAGGATTTCGTGCCGGACATTTTCGATTTACATTAGGTTTTTGGGTAGGCAAGGGAGAATTAAGGAAGCCCTTTGTTTGTTCCAAGAAATGGAGTCCAAATTTAAGTGTAAACCTGATAATCTTGTGTACGGTAATTTGTTGTATGTACTTTGTAAGAAGAAATTTCTGGCAATTATGTTCTGGGCAATTCATTTGAAGTTGCTAATTATGATTTTTCGAATGATTGGAGCCCCTGATTTGTTATAGTTATATTCTTGTGGGTTTGTGTAAAGGAAGGGTAGGTGAGTCATTTTGCACATTTATGGGTGGACAATACTGTCATTTCACATATTTATGAATAAATAAGTCATTTTATAAATTAAAATTGGGTTAACTAGATTTGCCCTAGCAGAAGGGTGAAAGTATAATTTTACCCATTATATTACGTAGAAAGGGAAATTAATACATTTTTTTTAAAAGTAATTAATACATATTATTCCCTTTCTAATTACTACATCTTTTCCAAATTAGATGTCCATTGTTAATTTTTCAATCATTTTATAGTATTTTTGTGTGGTCATATTTGCCTTTAAACATACAGTGTATTTTTATTTTTTTTTGGGGTCTATTACATTTTTAAGTTAATGAAGAGGGGTGGTTTGGAAAAGTAAAAGAAAATATTGTATTGGAATTTAAAATTAGACCATTAATTTAAAATTTGTAAAAGTGTACAACTACTATGGAAGGGTTAAAGTATTATTTGTGTAGACTTTGCAAAGTGGATAGAGTCATGACTAAATTAGTGGGAAATACCCGAATGATCATTTGTGTAAAAAGGAAAAAATGGGAGGAGTGGGGAAGAATTGAATTTCATTGCATGTATGCATCGATATCAAGAGAACCACAGCAGGTAGTAGCATACTAGCATATGTTGAAGTATGTGTGTATATATATATATATATATATATATATATATAGTATGTATTCGCTTTATTCCAATTTAAGTGTTCACATTCACTCTTCAATTCATTCCAAAATAAAGAAAGTCAATGTCACTTTATTTGATCAATTTACCAATTTATCGTTCAATCATTCAAGTTATAAAATATTTAAACTACAAACATCATCACTTGATGAAACGGGTAAAATTTATTTTTCATTAATTATAACATCAATAAAAGTCATCATTTCAAAAAGTTAGATTCTCCAAAAATTACTTATAATGTTTGGTCGGTTGAGATTACTGTACATAGTCTATTACCATAGAAATTTAAATAGGTTAATTTGTGAGTTATAAAGCCTAGGTAAGAGTAAAAAAGGTGAAGAATTAGTGTCAAAAGTTATATAATTCAATTTTATAAAACCATGCCGACCATTTTGTTCTTTAATTCTTGGTGGGAGTAACTTTTAACTGAAGATATTCACGTGTGACCACATGCTCTGTCTTAGAGGATTGCTAGCAATCATAATGTGAACATGGTTTTTAACTTTTAATTAATATCATTTTTTTTTTGCACGATTAATATAATACTTGATCAGTCCATTTTTATTGAAGAAAGTTATCCAAACACTACCTAGAAGTAGAACTCTCTAGGTTAGATTTAGGTAAAAAGGTTCACTAAAAACAATGAGATTAATTTACAATGTGCGCTAATGTTAAAAATATATATATATATATAAATAAAATAAAATTACAATGTGCTATTCTGAGCCTGAGCCATGGTGGTATATATGATTGAGTTCTAGTGTAACATGCATGTTAGTTTGAAAACAATCTCTCTCAGTTGACGAGAGTGTAGATTATATAACTAATATTTTATAGAAGAATAAATAAAAGAAATCTTATTGGAAATTTTTTGCTTTTATACTTTAATTGTTGGGTTTTGTGTGTTCGGATATGAATTTGGTCCGAGGATAAAAGGGGGATTAGGGGTTTGGAACACACACAGAGGCATGGAGCACTTGCCCCTTATAGGAATTTTGTTTTATATAAAATTCTATTACTTTCTTTTTAAAAAAATAATATATATAGATAAATAATTAAAATTGTCACTTACGAAATTACCCACATAGACAGTATACACATATAGTTATTAAACGCTCATGGCGTTAGAGGTTCACTGGAACCTAGGCGCTAGGTTAGACGCGTGTCTGATTGAAATGAGTCACACAATAAAAAATATAATAAAAAAATTCCAAAGCATTCATGGTCCGTAACTAAGATGCAAATGCGCTTTTGCCCACATTCGAAGCACAAGATTTGCGTCTCAAGGAACCTAAGGCTAGACGCGCCTTTAACAACACTGATACAAGCATAACATGCCAAATGTCACAAGGGTTTGCTCTTGTGATTAATAAAGGAAAATATTGGACAATATTTGGGCTCTCTTCGGGGAGTATGAAGTTCGTCTTTCCTGCTGATGTGGTCTAATAATATTCGGACACGTGGTTAACAAAAAAAAATTAGAAAAAATGTTGAACATAAAATTGTGAAATGAGAAATTGATTTTGAAATTGTTTTAGTCATGTGTCCAAATGTTATGACATACGGAAATTGTAGTGTTTTTCTTAATATTGGCTTTGAAATTTGTTTGAGTGATTGATACGCAAGGCCTTTAATGTTGAAAAGTTGCTATCAACACAACATACTTGTATATTCTAGACGGAGACAAAATCCAAACCAACTAGGGTTGGGTTGAAATCTTAGCACCAAACTTTCAAGTCCAGAACTGGTCCCAAATATAAAAAAAAAAAAAAAATTGGATCTTTGCACAAGTAATTGTGTTTACATTAAACTAGGAAATCAAAACTGAATTTATAGTAACCAAAATCAAACATAATTCTTTAAAATAAATATTTAAGACCTTTTGACCATATTACCCTCAAATGCTCACTTATTAGCATTTAAGTTTTATATTTAGTCACTACTTCTCATAATTTTTTTTTATTTTTTTATTTATGATTATTTGAGATCAGTTATGTTTACATTTGTTCACAAAAATATAATTTTCTCAATAATTTATTACACCATTTGTTAAAACGTAAATTATAAGCAAAAGTTACTACATTTGGCCACCATATATTTTCTTTACTGTTTATCATTGATCCTCAATTCAAATACTCCTACAATGGTAATATTTAAAAAATTCTTAAAACCCATTTTCTTTGAAAATGCAAATAATTATTACTATTTATTCATTTTTAAAATATTGGGATTAAAGAAAGATTATTAATGAATGAGGTCTGTAAATCCTTGTTTGGAAGCAAATTGGCCTTTAAATGTATATGTAATGTAATTTGCATACAAAGTAAAAATAATAATTTGGGTACCAACTTCTATATACAGATATGTATATATGAACCTTTTTCCTTATGTCACATCTCAACTCCTATTTTACCTACCAACCACCTTCTACAAAGTTGTTGCTTCCATCACCACCTCTCTACCTCTATGCTTCTTGTCACCAGATAGTTCTCTAAGTTTGGATCATATATACATACACATATATTTACACACAAAAATATATAGTATAATGGTAAGGGAGACACCAAACAAAGGTGATTCTGAGACCATTTCCCAACAAGAAAAAGCATCGGAGAAAAGTCTGGTTCCAGTTCCACTCCCGGACGTGGAGGTCTCTCACTCCAAATCCCCTGCAACTGTTGAAAGTAATAATTTCTCTCTCTAATTTCTCTTATATATATATATATGTTATATTTTTGCAATTGTTAAGCAAATCTTGTGTTTATGACAGAGGTTCTAGATCCTGCTATTCACAAAAGTTTTAGTGATTCAATTGATAGAGGTAATATGTACATGGGCAATAGTTCGAAGTTGTTATTTCTTTTACTATTTAAAAAAAATCGATAATACTTAGGTTTGCCGCATGAAGACCCGCTGATGTGGTCCAATACAATTTAGGTTTAGGCATGTGTTCAAAATCTCTTTAAAAAATAATTCACATTAATTCATGTTGAATGATATAATATTTAAGTTACACCCTCTTTAACAACTTAAATTTTTAGAGTAATTAGGTAATTAACATGGTATTAGAGCCAAAGATCTTGTGTTCAAACCTCATTGCCACCCTTTGTTAATTGGTTGTTAACAATTCATGTTTAGCCACGCGTCACATTAGTCGGAGGACAAACTTGATTTTGGACAATATTTAGGTCCGCCCTCATGAGGACCAAGTTTGTCATCCCCGATGATGTGATCCAATATATTTTAGACAAGTGGCTAAGATCTTTTCAAAAAGGAAGTTGAAAATAAAATCCGTAAATAAACTAATTATGGTCAATTCCTTTTGAAAAAAATTAAGACAATACTTGGTCCTCCCTTCTTACTTGTACCAATAATTTTAAGACACGTTGCTGATATTATTTAAAAAATATAAATGGATATTATCCACTATTTTATGGGTTTTTAACCGGATATGATATATTTGTTTTTTTCCATTCTCCAACACAAACCCTACCTCCATCACAAACCTAAAATTGTTCAAAAAAATACAAAGAAAATTTGAGATATAATTAATAAGAACCCTAAACATGGCGAGTGTGGACTGAAATCAATGATATCAATGTGCGAATTCATTAATCGTGACACATATCACCTTCGCCATTCCTTGAGTGTTCAATATTATATATCAGTTCAATATATATATATATATATATATATATATATGTATGTATATATGTATATGTATGTGTGTATTTATAAACGAAATTCTACCTTTGTTCGGGAGAGCGAGAAGAATTACGGAGTGGTGATGAGTTTCATTGTAGAAGATCGGAAAACGAGTGGGAAATAAAAAGAGACTTCAGACTATTCCACCACACAAGCCTATCTCCTTAATCTAATGTTATTAAGATGTAGTAGTATATAATGTTATTATATATCTATATATGCTATTGATTTATTTCAATGTCCATTACAATTGACCACTCTATTGGGTAATGGTTCATAGAGCCAACTCCCAAGTTCAAAATTCGAAGTCAGGTTTGTGATGGAGGTTGTCCACGGTGGAGAAAGGAGAAAAAGAAAAGAAAAAATAATATATTTCAGACCGGGTTAAAACCCATAAAATAGTGGGTAATATCCATCTATATTTTTTAAGTAATATCAATCACGTGTCTTAAAATTATTAGTCCAAGTAAGAGGGGAGGACTAAGTTGGTTCTTCTTGGGGAGGATCCAAGTATTGAAAATTATGTCCACGTGTCCAAGTTATATTAAACCATATTAGCGGGGGATGAAATTTGATCCTTATGGGATAAGACCTAAATATTGTGCCAAAAAAATTTGATAACCAAGTGTGAAGTGTGTGTGTATATATATATATATATATTATGAATTTATGACTAAGGATATGAATGAATTATTTTCTAAATCATATTGTTTCAGATGCTGTGTTAGCAAAGGTTGAAACAGAGAAGAGATTGGCATTAATTAAAGCATGGGAAGAAAGTGAAAAAACAAAAGCAGAGAACAAGTATGATTGTCTTTTCCCTTTTGACTTTTCTTCTCTGAAATTATCTTTCCTTTTACTAATGGTTATTTCTTTAAATTAATGGTTAAACATAGAAATATATATACATATATATATATATATATGTATGCACAAGGAAGTTACCTTTTTTGGTTTAATGACCAAATTCTGATTCACACTAATATCATGTCAATTATAACATTTTCTGTGATTCTGTCATATCAAATTAATATTTTGAAATCTAAAATGAGTTTATATTGAAGCATATATTCTTAGAGCAACTCAACTGAAATAAGTGACAATTTTGGAACATGGTACATTCACTGCATAATAAATATGAGAGAAGTTTTTTCAGTTATTCTTTTATGTGCACTTTTGTTTTACAGATTTCTCTGACAATTATTTATGATTGAATTGTTGAAAATTGATACTATTTAAATGATCAGAGCATATAAAAAGCTGTTCACCATTGAAGCACGGGAGAGCTCTAAAAAGGCATCTATAGAGGCTCAGTTGAAGCAGAATGAGGTATTTGCTTCTTAAACAGACAATGATGGACCTATTTTGTAGATATAGAACATTGAAGTTTTGGTTTGTATGTGTTGCACTGGTGCATAATAGATATGAGTCAAGGCCTATTCATGAATCGGATTTTGATCCGAATTCGATCCAATTAGTCGGATATGGATTAGTTAAAAATTTTGATAATTCGATCATAATCCGAGTCCGATTATGACTCTCAATGTGTTCCAAAATTACCTTGATATGATTTCATTTTTCACATTTTTGAAGCAAGAATTATTTACTCAGGATAAATCTGTTTGTTTGGTCATGTTCATACTGGTCATGGCTAATAACAAGGTTTTAACTAAACTTATATCCTAATGGATGGTCCATCTTCTCATATTATTACTTCCAGTAAGTGAAATGTCTATTTTGAACACCATATTTCATAGAAACATTATTGTCCTCTTAATAAACATATAAAACATTAAATAAATTAATATTTAGCAGTGTGTACATATACATATCCTTCTATATAGTATTTGGCACAACACCACCTGAATACATAATATTTAGCAGTGTCCATGTAACATACCCATTTCCTTTGTCCTCGTAGTGTTACTGTAAAGAAGAAAGTCTTTCTTACTCGGGAGAAATGATTGTGAGTGGTTGGATGATGTAAAAATTTCTCCCAATCCAAACTTTTTTACTCCATAAAATGTGTTCTCAGTAATTATAAACACATTACAACATTCAGATGTTTGCAATAAAAAAGTTGATTATGAGCAGGAAAAAATAGAAGAGCAGAAAGCAGAATATGCAGAGAAGATGAAGAACAAGATAGTTGGAATCCACAAAGCAGGCGAAGAAAAGAGGGCACTGATTGAAGCGAAACGAGGGGAAGATTTTCTCAAGGTGGAAGAAACTGCTGCCAAATTCCGGGCAACTGGCTATATTCCAAGGAAGTTCCTCGGATGTTTTCGCTGTTGATTTCTCATGCCACGCATTCTTACACTCGTCACTTCACCATATTGTGTGTATAATTCTGTGCTTGCCTGTCTTTATCGAAAGACTTTATATGAACTCTTACCCAGGTGTTGCAGACTGTCTAGTTGGTGATTAGTTTTACAAAAATGTTGCTTAAATATGTCAGGTTTAACTGAATTGAGTATGGCCAATTCAGGGAAAATAGTTTTAATAGAAATTATAACTAGCTTAGCTTTCTAGCAGTGGAGAGGGATAGTAATACTTTGGGTTCAAGGAGAGGGGGAAGGTAATTCTGGATTCTGGAGAAGCCTATGACAATGCATACAAGGAATGTCATCCACAACTTCAATTATTTCTGGAGCATCTCCGATTAGTTCCAGGTGCTTTTGTTTATAGCTTTGTGTTTAGATAGAATCAGCATTCAGCAACTACCCTTTGTATTTTTCCAGATTTACAAAATCTTTAGGACCATTTGGGCATGGATTAAACAGTTTTAACGGAATTCATGACTCTTTATTTGAAGCATCTCGAACTAAACAGAGCATCACTTTCAATCAAATGCTACTTTTTTAGGTACGTCTAATCCGTGTTTGTGTATGTTCTCAACAACCCCACAGTATTATTCTTAATCAGGGTCAGACCGACAAAAACTGTACAAAGTAGGGATTTACTGATTTCCAGCATAAAATCTCAATACATTCACAAAACATCAAATCGATCCATCATATGCAAGCACACGTGCCGATCCAGACTCCTGAAGAAAAGAGCAACACAGATGATAATCCAAACTAAGATAACTCGGAGCACTAATAATTTTAGTGTCATAAACCCTGTTTAATATTTTGACTGCACAAAGCACTAATCCAGAAATAGTTTCTTTCGAACATCAATTATCCCAAAATACTTTAAAAAAATCATCATACCAGAGAGAGAGGAAAGAAAAGAATAAGGACACATCATTTCACAAGTACAGCTTCAACAAGTGTTGACAACATTCAAGTCTCCCAAGTACTCTAAATAATCTCATCGTGTCACGACTCCAAATTCTTGAAATGGTTGTCTCTGTTCTGAAATGTGTTTTACGTGTTTTCTTCCTCTCTTCTCTGGGGTAGGAAGTAAAGTGCGATGTCAGATTAGATCAGAGAACCTCCCTGTAAGTAGGATTGTTTAGAATGGGAACAGGGTTACATATGGCATGATAGAGGAACAACTCCGTTCATTTGCAGCCTAGGATACCAGGCGCATAAATCACATTACAGCAAGAGAATGCTGACAGATGTTTGTTTGAGTTTTTACTCACCATTTTCCAACAGCAAGGTTTCATTACAGATCACCTACAATAAATAGCTTGATCTATATAGGGAGGAATTTGTTTGATTTCAGTTCCAAGCTCTTGCTCTATCCTGTATCTGAAATACAACAAAAAAATTTGTGGAATTCAAACTCTGAACCAATACTACAGATCCAGCCAGCCACAAGAGGCAATTCCTGAGGGAGGGGTAACGAGATACATACAAATTGAAACGGTCCTCATAAGTGATTAGATTCACAGCCAAACCAAGGTGTCCAAACCTCCCTGAACGGCCAACCTGAGAGAATAAACTGACACCCGTCAGGAACAAAACACTCCACAAGATCAATAATTTAAGAACAAATACAACATACCCTGTGCAGATATGTTTCTGCGTTCCTAGGAAAATCAAAATTTACGACAACGTTGACTGCTTGAATGTCGATACCCCTTGTAAACAGATCTGTCAACCAATAAAACGAACAGATTTTCAGAAATAAGAATAACAATATAGTTCAAGAGATTTAGCATTTGCAGTACATCAGGTAATCTTGTATTAGTCCAGAAGCGGACAAATGTTGAGTGGTGTAATATTCACATAATGAATTTCAACAAGCTTGAACAATTTATAGGGTCTATTTAACTTAATCTTGTTGTTATGCATATGTACTTCTATTGCCGCAAGGGACTGGATTTATCTCCACTCTTTTCCTGGGACTACTCTCTTACATATGCTGCAATAACCAACCTAAGCCTAACCCGATCTTTGGGTGGGTTTAAGCAACTCCTTAACAACTCTAATAGGCTTGGGTGGGTGGAAAATTTCAACCTGGCCTCAAGTCAATTTGGGTTGGACTTGGACAAAGGTCACAGGCAACTTGGATTTAACACATGCCCAATTTGTACTATTAATACTATCAAAATATTAGTTTTTATATCATTCCATTGTTGTGTTAAAAATTGTAATGGTATTTAGATTATTGGAAAGTTCAGGAGAATGTTTTCTTGTCACAAGGAGATATTACAGTCACAAGTATATATATTTGTCTGGGTAATCTGTTCTCTTTTTTATAAAAAAAATTAAAAAAAATTAATTTGAAATAGCTGGTGGAAAAGGCATCAAGAGTATACCAGTGCAAACAAGATTCCTGCATGCACCATTGCGAAAGTCATGAAATACCCTGTTGCGGTGATCTTGCAGCATCTTAGCATGAATATAAAAGCAAGAATACCCCAGCTCCGTAATTTTTTTGGCAAGCAATTCCACCCGATTCACAGAATTGCAGAATATAATTGATTGGTTGATTTGCAGCTGTAGATGAGAATCAAATGCATGAAATTCATAGACAGAAGAACGGTGTAGGTCAATATTTCAGTTGTGGTCAAACCTTTGAGAAAAGAGTGTTCAGGCAGTGAAGCTTCTGTCTTTCTTCTACAAAAGCATAATATTGTGTAATACCCTTGAGTGTAAGCTCATCCATGAGATTGATAACATAAGGTTTGTGCAAAAATCTGTCTTTGAAATCTTTGACAGTCACGGGAAACGTTGCTGAAAACATCAAGATTTGCCGACTTTGAGGAAGAAAATGTATCAACTGCTCAACCGATGGTTGGAACTCCGGGGACAAAAGCTTATCAGCCTGTGAGGAAAAAGGCATGTATGTAAAACTCTCACAAAGACAATACAAAAGAACATACAATAATTTTCATCCTATGGCCAATGGAAATAGAGAACTCAAATTATCAATAATAAGTTTTTGAAACTCATGCCACAGAGAAAAGCATCTTTAAAGCAGTAACTACAATAATTATCAATATCTTTAAAGCAGTAACTACAATAATACAAAAGAACATACAATATCTTTAAAGCAGTAACTACAATAATACAAAAGAGCATACAATAATTTTCATCCTATGGCCAATGGAACATACAATATCTTTAAAGCAGTAACTACAATAATACAAAAGAGCATACAATAATTTTCATCCTATGGCCAATGGAAATAGAGAACTCAAATTATCAATAATAAGTTTTTGAAACTCATGCCACAGAGAAAAGCATCTTTAAAGCAGTAACTACAAGTCAGTGACTTGAAAAAAAGTGATTGCCGAGCCCAATGCCTAAACCTCTCCATGGCAAAGCATATTTTTCTTCATTAATGATTTATACCATACTCATCAAACAAAATGGGTAAAAATAGGAGAAACATAAAGCAAAATATGATATATATATATAATAGACCAATCAAGATACCTCATCCATTACAAGCATTGTACAGTCTTTCAACATGCATATTCCTTTTCTGGCAAGATCAAGTATTCTTCCAGGAGTCCCAACAAGTAAATGGACAGGTTGATACAATCGCATGATATCATCCCTTAAACTAGTTCCCCCCGTAGTGACCATGACTTGAATCTTCAAATGCTTTCCAAGTTCCTTGCAAACTTGTGATGTCTGAAGAGCCAACTCTCTAGTGGGTACAAGTATGACAACTGCAATTATTTTAAAGAAATTAATCATACATATAATGAAAATATATGCACAATTCATATTCCATAGTATCTTGAACCTAAGCCAATAGACCAATGAGATGCACAATGATGCATAACTCATCAATGAAAGCAGCCAAGCACAAATATATTAAGTCTGTTTCAAGCAATGTTATTAAAGGCGCTCCTAGACTCCAGGTTCATAGAGGTGCAAGACTTGCGCCTTTTTTAGTGATAAAATCCTTTTTCATCCCACTTTTCATTGTGTGCCTCGTTTCACTCGGGCGCGTCTCGTCCATAGTTGTTAAAGGCATGAGGCGACCCTAGGCGCTAGAGGCCTCCTATCGCCTAGGCGCCAGGCGCCAGGCGAGGCGCTCGCCTGAGTGAAGCGAGGCGCTCAATAATAAATTATTTTCACAATTAAATTAATAAATCACTTTTAATAAAAATAACAAATATAAGACATTTAAACTAATAAAACATTGCTAAGAAAGTTAAAAGCCAATAAATTAAAATGTAGAAGTACAAAAATATCAAATATAAGGGCCTAGGCGCGCCTAGGCGCTAGGCGCTGGGGCCTAGGCGCCCCCAGGCGCTCCCAGGTGAGAGCCTAAGCGACGCCTTTGCGAGGTCGCCTCGCCTAGTTGTAGGCAAGGCGCCAAGGTGTCGCCTCGCCTCGCCTAGCGCCTAGGCGCGCCCGTGACAACACTGGTCTCGTCTTGTGCCTAGGCTCCAAAAAACCTTTGGCGCTTTAGTGCGCCTTGAGCCTTTAATAAAGCTTCTTCCCCCGTGAGATACAAACACAAGAACCTCCCCTATTTCACTTATGCTCAAGGAACTTGCTAGATCATGTTGACGGCAGGCTGGCGGGGTTAATAAACTCTAAAGTTGAGCTTAATATGAGCATGAGTTGTCTCTTACCACTATGGGTCTCTAATAAAAATTTCCCCCTTGCCATGACCACTTCCCTACTTTTACAAAGGAGACACTGGGTTAGGTTGACTTAAGATGTGACGGAGTTAAAACATGGTCGTGCATGTCTAAGTCAGAAAATCATAACATCTTCATTTAATCTCAATTTGTTTTAATCACAAAATTCAACATGCTAAAAACAAAAAATCCAGCATATCAGATAATCATCATCACCATCCTTGTCTTTATCCCCAAACAAAGAATCCAGCATGCCAATGCACATGAATTCTTGATTTCCATTATATTCCCCACACCATATCTACTCCTATATTTAATTTTTCCTTAGTCATCTTTTATTACTTTTTCCCATTTAGTTTTTTGGCTGGTCTTGCTGCTTATTAACTTTTTGTGCAAAATTCAGTTTCCTTTCTTACTGGTGCATTGGCGACTCTACCTTGTACATGCCAATACCACCTACGCCTATTTTGTCTTATTTCACTTATAGGCATTATTCTACTCCCTCACACTTTGATTAGCAGATTTATCTCTTCTAGTCACTCCAAACCTTCAACTCACCATTCTCATGTCAGTTCCATGAACATGTTATTCCTGCATTTTTTCCTGCTTTACATGTCCAACAGTCTTCCTTGTACAAAATCGTTGGTCGAATGATTTTATACAATGTTGTATAAGCCTTTCCATTTTTTATTTTTTTTATAAGAAGCCTTTCCATTTAACTATTTTGGTACTTGTTATTGTTTTTCTAAGTAATACGTGCATAGGATAAGGCATTCAGAAAGGATAGGCATCGCTCAAAAGCTACACAAAAGCCAAACAGGGTTGGTATTTTTTATCACATAAGATCCTCTAGCATGTCTCCAATTTGTCCATCCTAGTTCAAACATGCTAGTAATATCCTAGTTTTTCTAAGTAATACGTGCATAGGAAAAGGCATTCAGAAAGGATAGGCATCCCTCAAAAGCTACACAAAAGCCAAACAGGGTTGGTATTTTTTATCACATAAGATCCTCTAGCATGTCTCCAATTTGTCCATCCTAGTTCAAACATGCTAGTAATATCACTATTTTTTGTATAGCGAGCCTAGGTATCAAAGATAATTATTTTTAGTAGCTCATTATTCTTGGACTGCTATGGCTACGTTTTAACTTTTTGATAATAAATCTACATTCCATTATTCTAAATTAGTCTTACAGATTTTCAGCCCTTTTGTTTCTAATGAATTCTCTAAGTTCTAAATTTTATCCTCAAGAAGTCAAAGTTGCATGGAGAAAATGTTGGTTTCCCCTTATGTGGTACAAACTCGATTCTTTGTCTCATTATATATATATATATATATTATACGATTTATAAAGACAGTAAAACCACAATCAATAAAGCATGCCAACGGCAGTTCAAATCCAAACACCGCCATTTGAAGTTTTGAACTCGAAAACCCAAAGCATGGGTAACTACAATATACCTGTTAGAAAATTCAAATGCTAGAAAAAACATTTTTTTACTTGCACCTTTGAGTCAGTTTCGTAGTCATACTTCTATTTGGCAAACCAACCAAGTTGTTCAAAAATCAAGGTGATACGGGGTTCCTCTCCACTTATTCCTTCATTAATTAATTGACTAAATCAAATTTTAAAATAAAAAGAGAAAATCATCTAAATAAATGCCCAAACAGGGTCAACAACATGCATTCGGTAGAGCAAATTTTATCAGGATAACCTAACTAGTATTGACATTTTTTGCTACCCTACACAGTATGATTTACTCTGTTGCAGCTGTGACACATGTCAACCTTTGTCTATCTAAGAACCTAAAAATATCCACTTATCAATCTTTATAAAAGCTGGCCCTGATACAATATTCTTCGTATATATACAAAACAAACATTGTAGCGACAACATGGTAGATAGAAATACCTTGAATAACATTGTTATCTGGATCAATCTTTTCCAGAGCAGGAATGCAAAATGCAGCTGTTTTACCAGTCCCATTTTTAGCTCTGGCAAGAATATCACTTCCAGTTAAAGCAATTGGGATACTTTCTTCCTGGATGGGAGAAGGTTTTTCAAACCCCTTCTCATATATTCCCATGAGCAGCTCGCGTTGCAGGAAGTAGTCTTCAAAATCATTTCCTTTTGTTGCAGTAACATCCTGTAAAGAAAGAAAACTTTCATCCATATAGAACATGCGATAAACTAGAACTAATTCTGTTTCCTATTACGTGATGTTCATAAGATATCACGGGACCACGTGAACTAAAAACCAAAGCATATTGTAGATGTCTCAATTAAGGAAACAAAAAAATAGTAGAACATAAATAAGTGAAGGATAAAAGGCAGAAAGTTTCAGAATGAGAGGAATTTTCAGATATCTGTCTGGTATTCCAGTTATGAGGTTAATCTGACCAACTAATCATGAGTTTAACCTATACTCGGTGCCAATTTTATCTTTGACCTTCCACAGCCTAAAGAAAGAAGACATAAAAATCCATTATACGTAATTCAATCAAGTCCCTTTAGAGCAAACTGCCATAGGCCAATGACATAGAAAAGTTACTGAAGTTTAATAGATTGATGCGTAAAATCCATCACTTGTCTTTTATAATGCAAAAATAACAAATTCTATATACCTCCTCCAATCAAATAAGGTTCCACGTATTCCCCAAACATCTCTAAAGCTCAAAGTGTGTAGTGTTGACAAATTTGAAACGACCCAAAAGTTTTAGAAATGGCCAAATAGTTTAAAATCATAGGGGGTTGGCATTAAAATCCACGATTGAAGATCTAATAAGTAAATATTTCATTACTAAAATTGATGGAGGTGATCATGTTGTGTGATAATAAAGGGAGCTAACTATATAAGTTAGGAGGTATTGGTTGCCCTGGTGGTTGTGAAAGTGATGCAAGTGCACAATGTCTGGGACCAAGTGGTTGCCATGCTATATAGTCAGATGAGGTGTAGATAGTAGATATTGTCAAGATAGCTAATTAACCATTTTTTCACGATTGATAATTTGTGTTCATGTTTTGTCTTTTTCTTCTTTTTCCAGTTAGCATGGTGGGTAGTTGTCCAGCGTAAATTTCACTAAATCTGCACCCAAATGTTCCCAATCATAGAAGTCTCATATAACTCCCTACTCCTTATGTAACAGTTTAAGATGTAAATATTGGCACCTAGCAGGTATCTTCCAATTTCCATATGGTTAGAAAGTCATATGGCAAGTAAATCAGTGCCGTACTAACTTTATAATCCATAATTCATAGGGCAAGAGAAATCAATGTTTATCACTCTAAGCCAGTAACAGATAAAGTTCAATAACTAAAATTGGTTTCGACAATTGTAGTGAGCATCAAACACACCACCACCCTACCACAGCCGCAGATAACTCATCCAATCACACCAAACAAAAAGGTTCTTAGAGTAAAGGAACACAAAATGCAGAATGTGCGAAATCCAAACCTCAAGATACAAATGGAACCTCTAGGCTCATTTGGTAGGAGTGAGTTGAAAGGATTTGGAAAGAAAAGAAAAGAAAGGATAGTAAATTATGTGTTTGGGTTGACATTTTGAAAAGAAAAGAAAAAATTTGGAGGGATAGCTTCTCCCTCCAAAACCCTTGGTTGCTATCCTTTCAAAAATGAGAAGACTTGAAGATAAAGGATAAAGACTCGAGAATTATTTTCATACTTTCAAAAATGAGAAGAACAATAATCTTTTTTTTTTTTTTGATAAGTATGTATAAAAAAACGCTCAAACAAGAAGCGCATCCCATATACAAAAAAAGGCCCTAAGAGCCAAGCGAGCCTAAAAACTCTAACTTCTCATCAATGGATATACAATAACAATCCTCCACCCAATAAAATAAATTTGAAATAATGAAATCCTTTATGGCCCCTAAAGGGGACTCAATATCCTCAAAACATTGTCTATTCCGCTCAAGCCATATGCCCCACCACATGCATAGGGGGGCCACCCTCCAAAAAGAGTGAACTAGCAACCCAACATGCATACTCCTCCAGGCGACCAAAACATCACACACCGACGCCGGCATTACCCACTACACACCAAAGAGGGCAAAGAGAAGGCACCAGCAATAATAGGCTACCGGGCAATGCAAAAGGAGATGGTCAACAGATTCCCCCTCCTTGCACAGAAAACACCGGTTAACCACAATAACACCCCTTTGCCTCAGCACATCCAAAGTGAGAATGTGACCCCAAGCAACAGACCAAGAGAAAAAAAACACCTTAAAAGGGGTCTTAGAGCGTCAGACCGCCTTCCAAGGAAAGGCCTCTTCCACCCTAGGCGAAAGGCAACGAAAAAAAAAAGAACAATCTTATTATGACATCTTAGTCCCAACCTCAGAATTTCTAGGGTTAATCGTTCATTTTACAAACATTTCCTCACAAGACAAAACTCTTCACGTTGAGCTATCTTGTGCTCTCTCTCCAAATTAGTTTTCTCCAACAATTTTTTTTCTACAAAGCGTTAAGGTATGATCTGATTTCTAGTATCATTTGATTTTTTTATATTATGTTTATGGTTTTGAGCTTTCAGAATGTAAACTTTGAGACAATTTGGTATTATACAATGGTTCGTGAAATTACGGTGTCATTCTATTATTTAAGTTACGACATTTTTGGTAGATACAAAGGATATAACAGTAATTTGATTATTATCCTTTCTTTTCTTTTCTATCTCCTATCTTTTCAAAAGAACAATATTATCCTTCTTTCTTTTTTCTTTTCTTTCTTTTTTTCCTTCATAAGCTATCCAGATGTGAATTTAAAATATTGTTATCCTTTCGTTTCTCTCATAACTAATTTTATCTTTTTCTTTTCTTTTCACTCCTCTTTATCCAAACAAGGCATGAGGGTAGATATGTGTCATAATAGACCAAAAAATACTAGTTTAGATTTGATTTAATTGATTTAAGACAATAGGATAAAATAAAGTTTTTCCTTACAGTCCATTTTATGAGGTTGTATTTCACAAACCATTTTTTAGATAGCCAAGTACAACACACTGTATTTCAAAAATAGATTCTTATAATGATACTTAACAACAACCGTCACTGCAAAATTTACACGACAAAATTTATCAATCAATCAATTATATTTACAGTACTTATGTCAACCTAAACAAACAAAAGACTCCAATTTTGAATCAATTTGAAAAGAAGAAACCAACATATTCTATAATGCATAGAAGTGTATATATTGTGAACTATGGAAGCCACTATACATAGCCATGTGGATACCTCGCATTTTGAGTCATATCCCTCCAAGAACATAAGCCTCTAATAAGATTGGATTGGTGCATAAGCCCCAGGTGTTACAGATACTATCTAGTTTTCCCCAGGAATGTTTAGAAGTATAAATAGATAAAAGTGTAACCACAAATAAAGCTGTGTGTGTGTGTGTGTGTGTGTGTGTGTGTGAGAGAGAGAGAGAGAGACCATCTTTGGCAAAAGAAAATTTTGAGACTTCAAGCCCGTCAATTTGCAACAAAAGTGTCATAAATATTGCAGACTGACATAAATTATAGCAATTATAAGGTACTTGATCCATCATAATACTATGATAAAAGGCTACATAGATGCTGAAGGACAGATTGGTTGAAGCATGCAGCTTCAACACTTTAGTGTTCATGCATTTAAAAATCTCTGTTACTATAACATCCTATATTCTTTACTGCATGGATGAAAGAAAAGTTGATATACTGTAACTTCAGTAGTTGTGAGTATTCCACTGTCCTCGACTCATGTAACAATAAAACCCATTTTCCCTAATAGACGCTGAAACATCTCTCACTAATGTAATTAGAAAAAATAACAATCAAGTTTCATAATATAGGTCAACATTTGTATAACGATTAATGTCTCCTGTACATATACAACTTAAATAAGAATATACTGAATATTACTATTTACCACCACCAACACTAAAAGCTTAAGCTATCATAGAGGATGCAACTTTTATTTTAAATCCTATAACACACCCCCTCGCTTGTGGCCTTCTTTTGGTCCAACATGTGTTTCAATTTTAATTATGCCAGTGAGGTCTGAACTCAGAACCTCGCATTCCCTAATACCATGTTAACCACCATTACTCTAATTAACCTATCGGAGAGATGGTGAATTAAATATTTAAATCCTCTAAAATTACATATCTAGATGTTTGAACCAATGAGAATTAGACAAGAACAAAAGAAACAAAATACCCCACAATAATGTACATGATAATAAAATAAGCCTACTGCATATATGTAATACTATCATTGTCATCCATACCTCTGTCCTGTAACGAGTGTCAGGTGGTGGCATTTTTAACTGTGCCTTCCAGTCTTGAGAGCTATGCCAAAACCAAGAGAAAGCAATACTTAGTTCAATAGTATGATATAATATTATCATTTGCAACAATTATTATTTAAATGGTGCAAATATCCATCCAAACACATACCAGCATTAGTAACGAAAACACAAGAACAAAAAAATAATAATACGAAGCGATAATAAAATAAAGAGTGATTTGCTAATAATAGTGTGTAATTGTCTGAAAACGTTCATGTACATCAGGGTAATTGGCAGAGTGATTTGCTAATAATGTAGCATTGAAAACCCCCCAAATGCTACTGTCTGCAATACAAGGTCATGCTTACAATCAAGACTTGCAGCAGTTAGGGATTTCTAAAGGGGATGAACTAGCAGTGGTAACAACCCTATCATGACAATTGTTGTGCCACAAAATTAAGACTGTCTTTTTTTTTTTGATAAGTAAGTAATTTATAAAGAAGAAACGCATTCAAGAGGGGATTGCATCCCATATACAACGACCCCTATGGGCCAAGAGAACTCATAAACTCAATTCTCTCTTCTATAGAACTACAATTTCGCCCTTCCACCCAACTAAATAGACAGAAAATAAAAACATGTTGTAACACCCTCGCAGGGGACTCGACACCCTCAAAGCAACGCCTATTGCGTTCCAACCATAAAATCCACCAAAGGCAAAGAGGAGCCACTCTCCAAAAAATACGTGCATGTGAGCCAATCGACACGCTCCTCCAAGAAAGCAAAACCTCCCGAACCGAGGCAGGCATCACCCAATGAACACCAAACAAACATAATAGAAAACACCAACAGTCATAAGCAAACGGACAATGCAAAAGAAGATGATCAACGGATTCCCCATCCTTTTTGTACAAAAAACACCGATTGACCAAAAACATACCCCGCCGTCGCAACCTATCCAAAGTGAGAATCTTACCCCTCGCCGCCAACCATGTGAAGAAAGCAACCTTATGAAGGGCCTTCGAACGCCAAACCGCCTTCCAAGGAAAAGGATCATCATTCGTCCTTGGCAGGAAACATAGAAAAAAGGAAGAGACTGAAAAAAGTCGTGAAGTAGTCGCCTTCCAAATCAATGAATCCGCTCCACCACCTATAGACAATGAGTATAAAAGCTCCAGGAATGCAGAGACCTCCTCCAACTCTCAGTCCTGAAAGCACCGCACAAAACTGACATCCCACACTAACGTCCCGGTATCAAGATGATAACAGTCAGCTACTGAAGCATGACGGTCCCGAGCAATCCTATAGAGCTGAGGGAACGAGGACTCCAAAGAGCCTGCACCGCACCACCAATCCGACCAAAAACGAATACAACGACCATCCCCAACTCTAACCCTGGTACAAGAAACAAAAGAGTCACATCCCGGTCGGATATCCTTCCACACCCCCACACCGCGCCGACCCCTAAGACTGTCTTTTATTCTCACAAACAGCAAGGGAAAGTGAAAAATCAAAATTCCATTTAAGGATTTATTATTATTATTAATATTTCCCTTCCTTACAGGTTTTCCCAGGTTTGTAACTATTAAATTTGGGCTTCCTATAAGTTAATAGTTCTCTCTGTTTTCTCTTAAAACATACTTTCACTTATTCTCAAAACATATATTCCAAACAATTTCTTTCATTTCATCTCCAATACCAAAAGATTTTGAAGGATGCAAATTCTATGGAGAATTTCTACAATGAATCACAAAAGAAGGAATGAAGCACTCTGACTTCCAAGGAAATCATAGCCTCATGAAGTTCAGAAAATCTCACAGAAATTTCTGTCTTTCCTAGGAGTGATAATTGAAAGCAGAGCTTCCAATTGAACCATGCAGCTCAATCTAAGCAGAGTAATAGCCAACTCAAGTTTTTCTTTTGCCGGTCAAGCTGAGTATGCAGGGCATTTTGACAATTCAAGATTAGTGTGACATGTGTTCAGCTTGGTCAAGATGCAGGCATGGATCTTTTGTAATCTTTATAACTCCAAGAGGAAACATCATTTAGTTCAATTGCACTTATTGAACTAAATGATATTTAAAGTCATCCCGAGATTTTAAATGTAAGAAGAGGCCAGAGCACTATAATGACCTGTTACGCGCTAAAGAGGATAATTCTAATCAAAATGTTGTTTTTAGTATCAGTACTTATGATGCTACAACTTATTTTCCATTCTTAGTTCTACACTAATCAAGTAAGCCACCTAAATTGGCATTTGGTTCTGCTCCTAGTAATTTGTTTGACCTGCAAGCAAATGATAACAATAACAACAATAATTATTATGTCAACAAGGGCCCAATGCACAAGGCTCTCTACATTGCGGATCTGATGGGGGTGAGATGTATGCAGCCTTACCTCCCCAAGGAGAGACTGTTTCCAGTTGTTTGACCAGCAAGACAAAAAGCCAATGCATGGATACCTAAACTAGCAACAAACTCCTATTCATCATGCCCTTAAAGTCAGCGATGGAATGCTGTGGCTAGCCAAGCAAGAAAAGGACCCACTATTCTTTGGCAGAGCCTAGCCCAAACTCATCAATACTCAGCAGTCTCAGCTCTTTGATCCATTCACGCTTACATAAAAGAAAACTTTATGCTTTATCTGATACCTCTTAAAGATACTTTAAGAATTAGAAGCTTATAGTATGACGAACAATAAAGGGGCAGGAATAAGAATCATGCGTTTGTGGATCATGAAAAATCAATGTACAGAAGTTCCTTACACAGGCAAGGGAACCTATGTAAATAACTTCTAATACCAATGAACTGTGTACAATAGAATGAGAGAACATTTTTCTTTTGCATACCATCATAAACAATAAATGTTCTCATTCCATCTATAGGCACTAGACTCACCTATAAATGACCAAGTAGTATTAAATACATGAACCTGACATATATAGGGACTAGGATTTCTCCACCTATTCTCCACAGATATGACTTAGGCTCCTATGCTATTGCAAGTTTAGACCCTGATCAACTAAGGAAGTGAAACAAATAACTATAAAGTTAAAATCAGAAATAGACATTACTAGCAACTACAACTTCACTCAACTTCAAATTTGTTTATCTGATTCTTAGGACTTAAAACATCTCTAGACACTCTACGTCCAAACACAGCACATAGTCAGAGCTGGCAACCTAACCAATGATTTAGACATCAGATCCAATACTGGTTTCAGAAATGTAGAATTTATTGAATATAAACCCGTAAGAATTTAAGGGAAAAAAAACACTTTGAAAGCTACAAATTGTAGAAATGGCCATCAAAATGAGATATAAATACCCAAATATTGACAAAATTGAAGTCATCATAAAGCATAGCATAGATTAAACCACCTTTTCTCACAAATACACTAGTAAGCTATACCCAAATTTTCACTTAGAATTACAAAGATTCCCATGAATTTAATAAGGTTTTCCATCAGCTTCACTCCATAAATATAGTTTATGTGCCAGTTCTCTATTCTACACAAATTAGGTTTTACAATGTCCCCATATAACCCACATTCCAAAATGAAGCATATCATCAACATGTGCTTGCATAAATCAGAATCTATTGTTATCAAATCAAAGCATTGAAAAATGGCAAAACACACACAAACACGCACACAACACACACACACACACACAAACCCTAGGGCCTGAGTATGATACCTCATATCAACGGGCTCGTACTGCAGTGGATTGTCAAGTTGATTAGCGGAGGAATCACTAGCGGTGACGTCCCTTCTGAGCCATTGTTGTTGCTGATTCTGCACATTTCTCTGGACGTTTGGCTGTTGCTGATTCTGAAAATTTCTGTGGACGTTGTGTTGTTGTTGGGTGTGATTAGGGTTTCGATTTTGAAAGCTAGGGTTTGAGTAAACATTCCCACCGCGACCATTGCCGATCCCAGGAGGATACCGTCCTCGCGAATTCATCGGAAATATCACCACTACTACTACCCTTTCAGATCGTTCGATCACAACAATCTATATATATATATGTATGTGTGTGTATATGTATATAAATATATAGAGAGAGAGAGAGAGAGTTGGAGGGAAACTATGGGCAGGCTAAGGACGAAGTGTTGATTTAATTGGAGATTTTTACAAACCCTAATAAAGTTAGAGGAATAATGAAGGGTTTGAAGGCGTACCAGTGTGTGACCCCACACGCTATAGTTTCAGATCAGAATTCAAAACTTTTTCAGATTGTGATTCGTTGAAAAATCAATTGAAACAAAGGACAACGAGTATGTTTTTTGTTTGGGATCATAAGATTGAAAGGGAGAAAAATATCAAACTCTAGATCAAATTCTTTTTGCTTTAATGAAAAAAACTTTGGTGTTGAAATTGCTAAATTATGAGAAATTTAAAGTACAAGGCATGAAAAGAAAAGGAAATGTAGACACGTAAAATTGGTGATCATTTAATCACCGTTGGATCGGTCGACTTAAGTCAATAAATTTCGGTTAATTTCATTGACAATTACGAGTCCCACAAATGGATACGTGTCAAATTCTCAGATGTTTAAATTATATACTTATAATTCAAATTAAATTTAAATTTATTCTCAAAAAATAATAAAGAAATAAATATATTTTATTTATTGGGATTTTAAGCATGATTGGTGGGTACTTTCCAAATTTAAGACCCCACCTTTAGCTTATAAATACAAGGTCACCCAACACATTCAGAGGGGGATAAAAAAAAAAAAAGGAGAAAAAAACTGCAACAAAGTTCTGCCAACTCCAACTCCACAAAACCTCTGAAATTCTTGAAGACGAAGAACAACAAACATGTCATACTTGTGTCATTCTTCTTCAAAGACCTTCAACAAATCAAGACATCTTCAATCCCAAAGAACACAAGCAACAATTAAGTAACGGTTCAAGATCAAGCTTTTAAAGCCCTTGCACCGGAGTTTTATGAGATTTAATGAGCGGAAGACTCTTATTTATTTAAGAATCGACCACAGAGAATTGTACCACATATTTTATCATTTATTATCAATAAAATCATTTGTTTGCTCCTATTTTGTTTCCTAGAATTTCGGAGACGAAATTTATGTTTACAGGAAATTGAAAGTGCAATACTGTATTGAAATTGATTTGAATTGAAAATACAGATAAAGTAGATTTGTGTTGTGTTGCCGGAGAGCTTTTCCACAGTTGTTCTATACAAGCTATATATACTTTAGATACAAAAGATAATTTGAAACTATATCCTAAAGGTGTCATGTGTTCCTTTTAATTGCAACTGTTATCTGTCACGTTTTCTCAACTGCCAAGTCTTCTATAACTCCCATGTCAACGTGTCTTCTTCTTGTAACCAATTTCTTCATCATGTACTAGAATGTGTGAAAGGTGGGCTCTTATTATGCTTATCATCTAACCACCAGAATTGATCCCCTAAAAATAGGAGTTGTATACTTCAAGTATAACTTCCTTCCTCCTTGCTTGCCACGTGCCCCTCTCCATTTTCAAAACTAAATCAATCAGCATTTGTCACGTGTTCTTCTCCTCTTTCAAAATTGCACCAATTAGCATCTGCCACATGGAGTGACATTTTAGGGTGTCAACATTGCCTCCCAAATTTGTGAAGCCTAGTCTTCCAAACAAAGCTTCACAAATTTTATCATTATCCCTTTTGCTTGATTTTCTGCCAAAATCTTTCATCTTCTTTCAAATTCAAATTCAAATTCAAGATCCTTAGCAGATACACCTTCAATAAGTGGTAGACCTTGGGTAGCTATCTTTTCACGCGACATTATCTTTTTTTTGACTCATTAAAATCAATTTGAATTTTGGTAGTTGACCAACAACAAATTCTGACAGATGGCCGATAACAAATTCTAGCACCCTTGAGAATCTTCTTTTCTCTATCTTCCAGCTAACTAAAAGCAAACAACACTTCTACCAACATAATTAAATAAAACTGAAATAAAATAAACAAACTAACTATTTACAACCCCTCACTATAGAGAGTTTATTTCTGTCAAAGCCAAAGGCTGCCTATGACTGCCTAAGGCCAGCCTTGGACTTCCTATTCTTCCAAAATTTCAAAGAAACTCGGCCGATACTTTTTTAAGGTATCGGCCATTAATTAGATAATTGTGAAGCATTCCATCAAGATCCATCAACTGATAAGCAACTCCCTTTAGAACTTGGCATGAACCTTCCCAACTTGGAGTCCATTTGCCAAATTTTAGGTCCTTTCTTCCAACTGGTAGATTAAACTTCCACACTGCGAAGTCTTTTGGCCTTACTCTCTTGTTATAGGTATTTTCAAAACAAATTTATGAGCTACTAGGTGATCCAAAGTACTAAGTCGTACTTCATCCATTTCTTCCAATTCTACCAACATAGCCTTTGTGTAATCTGTCGTAGTCAAGTCATTCTGATAAGCGATTTTGACAGATCTTACACCTATTTTCATTGGAAGAACTTTTAAAATCACCTCCTGAGACATCGTCCTAGGTGGTTGTTTATATGGCCAATACCCCTCTTTAATTAGCAGACAGTGTTCTACCAGCTCTCTTGGCAGACCCGACATCTCTTCATAACTCTAAGTAAAGCAATCTTTGTATTCTTTGAGAAGTTTAATCACATCTGCCTAAAAAGTTAGTTCAATTAAACCACTCACATAAGTCGGTCATGGTTCGTTTTTTGTGCCCAAGTTAACTTCCAATAACGAGTCTTGGACTTCTGCCAAGTTGTCATCCATCCTTAGTGGTGTCAAATCCAAGTCTTCCAGTTGGATGGCATCCATTTTATCCCAATTTTGGTCACCAACTTCGACCATATTGGCCGTAAGCTCAGTTTCCAATCGTATTGCATTTGTGATCCTCTTTTCTACCAATTAAGCTTTCAAATGAGCGCAAGCGGCCTAAAAGGTCTGCCTCTTCATTTTTTCCTTATATTCTTCAGGTTATTCTTCCATAAGGTATTATTGAAGTTTCAACAGAATCGGCCAGCAGTTACAGCTTTGGTCGAGGGATTTCTTATATCAATTCTGCCACATCCTTGGTAGTGAGACTTCTTTTCATAGTGACAGGTGATGGTTTTCCCATCTTGTTAGTACCTACAAATCTTATAGGCACACAATCTTTGTCATACAATCTTGCTTCGCCCAAGTAGACTTTGGCCACAAATGACATATCATTTGCCTCAACTATTTTCATTTAATCTTTATCCCAAAATATCAATATTTGATGCAAAAAAGACGGAATACACATGTTGGGGTGATTCCAATCATGGCCTAATAATAAATTGTAGACCGCTGTAGATTCAATAATAAAGAGAATACTATAAGTAGTTTTTTCACCAACTATTATTTCAAGTGGCAGAATACCTTTTGTGTTGATGAGGCTTCCATTGAAATCACCGATGGTCATATATGAAGGAACCACATCTGTCATGGTCTTCCCAATTTGACTTAGAGTTTTTGAAGGAATGACGTTAAGCATGGAGCCATTGTCCACCAACACCCTATCAATTGGTTGGCCTTTTACCCACACTCGGATGTACAAAGGCCTTAGTTGTTGAGTCATGGCTATAAGAGGCTTGTCAAAAACTACATTATCAGTGTTTTGCCATTCCTTGTAAAAACCCATATTTTCTGCTGATGATCTGTTATCACTAATTTCTTCCACCTGGTCTTCCTCTTTTGACGATGGTCCATCTTCCACCTCACTGACTGCTTGGAAGATTGCTGGAAGTATAAAGGCTATATTACATGAGGCCTCTACTAGAAGAGATCCAAATTGAATTCTATGTCTTGGAACATGTCTTGGATTCACATCTTCTCATTCGTCCATATCTTCTGAATTTTTGGCAGATGAGGATTCAATCATGGAACCTGTGGTAGATGAACTCCCTCTCTCCAATTTTCTCTCGTCCAGAACTGGTTGGCCATTTTGGAACTCTGTTTTCCTTAGCTTAGCCCTCTTTCTTTGCCTCATTCTCTTATGGATTTTGGACATATAACTCTCCTTATGCTCTAACCTTCTTGGAAACTTTGGATGTGACAACCTTTACCATAAATTGGGTGGAGTCAAATGTGGCTTTACCATCCTAACACGGTGAGAAACTTCTCATTTTTGAACCCAAATTTCATATTGCAGAGTTGGCTTTCTTTTGAAAACGGGTTGCATTCGTTGTGGTAGAATAACTTTTTCTGCCATAGGCTTCATTGGATGAACCACTGTCACTCCTTTCGGCTGGTAATCAGAAGAATCTGGTTGAAAGTCAAATATGCCAAAACCATTTCTGCCAAAGTCATTTCTGTCAGAATCAAATCTCAATCTGTTATGCACACTTCTTCTGGCAGAATAATGTTCCTTCTAGTAATCATGTCTACTTCATCTTCCACTATCTTCTTTGCAACTCGGGCAACAACCATGATTAATAAGGGCAATTTGAGTCTCCCTTAATTTTTTCTATAATTTTTCCACCTTGCTGTTCGTTGTGGCAGATGATAGATTCTCAATAGAAAAACACTCCATTTTCTCCTTTCTTTTGATATCCTTTCTTCCAGCCAACAAAATCATGTTGTTACTAGCGATGGCAGGAAAATGGTCGTTGTCAACTCCCATAACCTCCGGTTTTTTCTCTGGAAATTCTAACTTTCCCTTATCTATGGCCTTTTGCAAAGCATTTCGAAGGATAAAGCAATTGTTGGTAGCATGATTCCATGAATTATGATACTTGCAAAACTTTTTCCCTTTTAAATCATTTGCTGATGGAATCACATGTCCTTTTGGCAAGGTAATTACCTTATCTGCCAAAAGGAGATCAAAAATTTGTTCGGTCTTTGCTAAATCAAAAGTGTACATCTTACTGGTGGGCGTCAAGTGTGTGCAAAATATGTGGTTAAAAACGACACCTTAACGACACTTTAGGTTTCACCCTTCTGCAAGCGCACAAATCAATTGTAGACTGATTTGCTTGAGTAGGGGAATATCGATCCCATAGAGACGAGGATTGTTCACTTCAATAGTCTAAAAACACTTAATTATATTTTTCCGATTTGTTTTTTTTTTTTGTGAATTATCTAATACCTAAAACATAAAACAATAATAAATAATGGTTGTGATTCAGAGAGAGAGAAAAAACTAGGGTTTCCTCACTCCACCATTAACTGCATAATATAGTTCTATCAATATATCAATTGCATGAGGGTAATCCATTGACTGTGAATCAGGTCGTACCGCGTCAGCAGTTTGACCCCAAAAAGGAATTACCATCAACCGAATTGCGACAATCTATCTCAAGACTAAACTGATTAGTACATGTAAATTATGTTACTCTAATCTACTCATAATGCATGAAAATAAACTAAAGCATGTCTATATCAGTTTGTCAAGACATGGATTGTATAACCTAGGGTTTCAGGTTTTATGACCACCATTGTGTAGAAAATCATTGCTTAAGCATCCGAATTCCAGCCCATAGTGAATAAGCATGATTGTGTAAGATAAATACATTCATTCAGTCTAAGACAATAAAATATATATATATATAAACTTGTATCAAGAATAAAAACGGTCTCTTATCTAACACAATTATCATAGTATAGTCACAGTTTCCCCTCTCTACAATTGAAAACAAAATTAGAACTACATTACTTGGTTAGAGTTTTTCTAAGAAAACCTTAGATACAAAATTAGTTGATCATGGTAGAAGAAGACTGCATCGTTGATGTAGAATCGCCCTCCATGGCCTTCTTCTCCGGATCTTTAGGTCTTCAATGACTCCTTCCTTTTGAATAAGATAAATCTCTAGAGGCGGCTTTGAAAATTATATGTGCCCAGAAGCTCTATAAAATTTGTAGCAAAGCTTGGTATTTATAGACAAAGTTGAGGAAAACCCTAACTTGGAAAATAGGATTACTCTTTTTGGTAATTTCACATCCAACCAAGCAAAACCCTAATATATGATGTATAATATGTGTATATATCATGTATAGGTGTTGGGGTCGACATAAAGTCATTCGGGTGAAAACAAATCAATCCGGGTCAAAATAGGATTTTGGCCCCAAGCTGAAATTTACAATTTTTTCTACAAAACACCTCTCATTCATTTGATCATAACTTGAGTTCTACATATTGGATGAAGTCTTGTGATATATCGTTGGAAAGAGAACTTCAAGATCTTGATTTTAGGCTCAAGAATAATCTTATTTGGACCTTTTTTGACTGAGATATGAGTGCCCGAAGTTGGCTGAAAGTTTGGTGCTGGAAATACTAGACCTACGCCCAAGCGTAGGTTAGGGGCGTAGGGTCCAATTCTGGATCACAAACCAAAACGTCGGTATGGTCCAATTTTGCCTGTTTTTGCCTCTGGTGACGTAAGGTATGATGCATTTTTGCTGTAAAATCCGTTTTTTTTTCATATTTGAGCTAAACTGGTCGCCTTTGACTCCCGATGCTTTTGGTTGAAGTAATAATGTTTGGAAATGACATTTTTGCCATTCGCTAAAATAACAATGTCGGGAAATGACCATTTTTCCCTCTGGTAGCTCTTCTTTGCTCTGGCATACCTCTTGATTCCTTTCTTAAGATAGAAACGAACACGAACTCAGTTAATTCACCGAGATTAGCTATGTTTCTTCATTAAGCTCCTGAAACATGCTTACACACACAAACGAGATAAAAATACCAAGTAATGGAATGTAAAGACATAATAAACACAAGATAGGGGCGAAAAATTACCAATATTGAGCACTTATCACTTACCAAAATCAGCCACACCCTTCTTGGTCGTGCTGGAAGATGACTGGGCATTGCTGGTAGTCACCTTAGCCTTTGTCAAGGCTTCACATACATATGGTTTCTTGATGTTGAATTCTGCCATATTTATATCAATACTTTCTTCCGCTTCTACCGAAAAGACTTCAAAGTTTGGATCTCGGTAGTATGTACCCTTAGAAGAATTCTTCCGGTCTTTTTCTTCTCTCAAGATATTCTTATATCGAGTGGCCTAATCATCCAACTCAAAGAGGTCTCTAAATTCTATACCTTTAAATCACTTTCGAAGCTCAAACTCCAAACCATTAAGGGCCAATCTGACATACTCCGTTTCTGGCAGATCCACTCTGTATTTGAGTCTGGCTCTTCTAAACTTCGCAAAAAATGTCTCCACGGTATCACTTGGCAATTGTGAAAGTCTGGAAAGATCTACCAAGGTTGCTTCCGGCTCTGAACAGTAGAACTGATTATGAAAAAGTTTTTCCATCTGCTGCCAATTTTAAATGGGATTTGGCAACAAATGAATATACCAATAGAAGGTTGCCCCTGTCAAGGAGTTAGGGAAAAACCTCATTTTGAGCCACGGGTTTGCTCCTACTTCTCCACATTGAACCGTGAATCGGCCAATGTGTTCAACGGTAGAATTATTCCCATCTCCACTAAAGGTTACAAATTTTGGGACTTTGTAGCCTCTAGGAAACTCTATTTCATCAACAACTTCTAGATATGGATTCCGGTAAAAAGGTCGGTTAGCTCTTCTGCTAGAAAGGCCATATTCCTAATTAATCAGTTATGTTAGCTGACCTATGTCCAAAGTGATCTGCTGGGCTGGTTGGTTTGCAAAGGGCTGGAAATTGACATTTTGCTACCCCCCAGGTGTTATAGGTTGCCCCCGGGTGGATTTTACCTCCAACGTAGCTGATTTCCCCCCGGGTCTGGCAAATCTCTCCGTGGCAGATTTGACAGATTTTGAGGAACTTGTTGTCTAGGAGGTGGCAGATACGACTGTTGTTGAGGCTGAACTGGTGGTGGAAATGCTTGTTGTTGTTGAAACAACTGTAAAGTTAGCTGAGGTTGCACCTCAGGCCATTGCATCGACATTGGAATTGGCATTGGAAGATTCGCCTGAGAAAAATTCTACCCCATCATAGCATTCAAAGGTGGAATAATTGGCTGTTATTGGGTGGTAGATATGGCAGAAACTTGCATTGCATGTTGAGCATTTGGCCGAGAGGCCAAATCTACAGGGTTGGCAGATGGATTGTTTTGTGAAGACAAACCTTTAAGTGCATCCATTCTTGCAACAAGCCTCTTCATAATGGAAGTCAAATTTGCCATTTGTGCCTGAGTTGCTGACAAATCGGCCTGCACGACCACTTCATGTAACATTGAACCAAGGCTAGGACTGCCAACTGACACTGGTGGAATATCCTCCATGTCTTTTTCTCCAGTTATGACATATTTGCTTGATCTCATCTTAGATGATATTTGGCAACTTCAACACGTGTCCCACTGGGCGTGCCAATATGTTGTCTTCGATTTTTGTTGAGATTGCGGGTGTGCAAGATTTGTTGAAGAATCAATTGAAACAAATGACAACAAGTATCCTTTTTGGTTTGAGATAAGACGATTGAACGAGAGAAAGATACCAAACTCTCAGTCAATTATTTTTTCCTAAAAGGACTTTGGTGTTGAAATTGTTAAACTAAGAGAATTTTAAAGTGCAAGGCATGAAAAGAAAGTGCAGGAAACGTAAGTGCAAGAAAAGTAAAGGAAATTGAAAGTGAAATACTGTATTGAAATTGACTTGAATTGAAAATACAGATAAAGTAGATTTGTGTTGTGCTAGTTTAGAGCTTTTCCTCAGTTGCTCTACACAAGCTATATATACTTTAGATACAAAAGATAACTTGAAACTTTATCCTAAAGGTGTCATGTGTCCCTTTTAATTGCAACTGCCAAGTCTTCTATGTAATACCCCGTATTTAAATAATTATTTTATTGCCTTATTTATTTTGGATGGCATGGTGGGTATTTAAATTATTGAGTAAGGGTACTCTAGTCATTTTATGACTACTAGGTAATTTTTTGTTATTTATGGGATCTGATAAGGGTATATTAGTCTTTAAGATGAGTAGCAGGTTGATTATTGTGGCAGATCTAGGGGCATTATGGTCATTCACCATAACCTAGCTTCCCCTATATAGGCATAATGATATTCAACTCATTATCTCTAAAAACTAAGTAGAATTTCAGACTTCTCCCTTATTCTTCCTCTTCTTATTCACTCACTTATATACGTATATATAGAGAGAGAAAGATCTAGAGAGAGCAAGTACTTGGTTCGAATCTGGATCCGTGGTGTAGTAAGCTCTCCAAATCAGGCAAGACATATGTTATACTCTTCCTCTTTGTACTAAAATTCGTAACTTTTGTTTGGTGCTCCTATAAACTTTTATACATTAATTTCGTATATGTATACTTATGAGTATTAACATGTTCAAATATGTATTGATATGTAGTTATATGAACATGTATGTGTAGATCCGTAGCTATATGTGTAGATATGTAGTATATGAGCATGTATGTATAGATCTGTAGCTATATGTCTATATGTATATATTCGTAGTTATATGAGCATGTATGTATAGATCCGTAGCTATATGGTTATATGTATAGATCGGTAGCTATATGAGCATGTATGTATAAATCCGTAATTATGTGAAAACATATGTATAGATATGTTATAATATGTTTGTATTTACGTATATATATGATGATATATATTTTGTTATACATATATGTATAAATTCGAGAGTATATGTATAGATCATGTGTATATGGATAGATTTGTGATATATATAACCACTCATGTATATATCAGTTATCGTAGGTTTTGATTCATAATTACATATGATAATATATATTCTGTTTATACGTATATACCTTTATTTGTAGTTATATGTACAGATCTGTTTTACCATGTTCATGTCCATGAATATATACGATGTTTATTATATTATGTGTAGATACACATGTATGGATTTATGTGTAAATGTATAGATATGTGAGCATACGTATATGTCTTGTTATTATGATTTATGTTGAGGTGCATATGATTTGAACTACATATAGAAATCTAAATATAGAAATATTTTAGGTTTCAATGTTGACAATGAATTTAAACACTGTTATTAGAGAAACACTGCTTATGTTATGTAATTGTTTTTATCTATTTTCTTTGTTCATTGATTTATATGTTATTATGATTTACCACGAATTATACTAAAATACGTATATTCGATCGTATAAATGAACAATTTTGACCGTATAAATATATTGTATTTTTTGGACTACTGGACCCCCCAAGCTCGACGTTATAAATTGTTATACGTTCCCGAGTAAAGAATAGAAATAAATTAATAATTTTTTAAAGTCATAAGATTTAATTAAAATGACTATGGTCGAAAGATTTAAAAGGAACCACAAGGAGACTGACTAATAAATGCAGTCTCACTAGTACCACGGGATATCGATGAGTTGTCACGGCATAACTGAGTTATCGGGTACGGAGTTATGGTTTGACATGGAGGTGATGAGAATTGGACTTACGGAAGGAATTTATGGTATTTATTTTATATCTTCACGGTGGTATCCTAGTAAATATAAATGAAAGTTATGAAATTAATTATATCTTCATGGTGGTATTCTAGTGAATATAAAGTATAGTAAGGTATATTAATATTTATTAATATTTTTGGGATAGGTGTCACTGGGAAATGAGATGGTTTTTAGTACTCTGTTTGAGATCATGTAGAGATGTATTTGCTCGTGGGTTTGACCCACCTTTGTTGATATTTCAGGTCCTCGGCAATTTCATCCGCAGGGTTGAGGATTTGTCTCTCCTGTCTTCTCGGTCTAGCAGTTTCCTTCCACTACAGGGTAGGAATTCAATCTTATTGTAGCTAATGTAATTTTGTGTGGTCTAGGAGTCCATGTTATGGGATTCCCAAGTTATATCAATTTGAAAACTTAAGTTATTCTAATGATGTATTGGGTGTGAGATCTTTCATGTATATGTGTTATCATCGACTCTTATTATCCTATCTCTATTTTATGTCTTATCATCTGTGCTTATTTCTGTCAATTGAAGATGCTCCTAGTTTCTGTGTATGGGACTGGCCAACCTATGCATGGAAATTTGAGGGGTGTAACGTTCTATAACTCCCATATCAACATGTCTTATTCTCGTAACCAACTTCTTCATCATGTACTAGAACGTGTGAAAAGTGGACTCTTATAATGCTTATCCTCTAACCACCAGAACTGATCCCCTAAAAATAGGAGTTGTATACTTCAAGGACAACTTCTTTCCTCCTTGCTTGCCACGTGCCCCTCTCCATTTTCAAAACTAAACCAATCAACATCTGCCACATGTACTTCTCCTCTTTCAAAATTGCACCAATTAATATCTGCCACGTGGAGTGACATTTTAGAGTGTCAACACAATCAGAAGGTCAGTAACGGTTTAATATATATGTAAATATATATACTGGTATTTGTAACAGTAAAATATATCTCATAACAAGTTTTGTTTCTTGAACGATTATTTTGTATCGACTATTTAGATCTATTATTTTTCTTAATTTTTGTGTTTGATTTGATGCGAATGTGAGATTAGGTAGCTTTTACAAACGTGACTATTATGTATGTTTAGGTTAGACAGTGGTGTTCTCTTGCTTCCTGGGGAGCAAGATAAGAACTACTCACTTTTAATATGAGTTATTTGATTAAATCCAATGGTCATATTCTAAAACCATTTTATATTTTTAAATTATATCAAAACCACTAATGCTAAATTTAATTTCTATATTTAATTCTCTCAATACCACTTATATTATTTCAAAAAAAGTAAGAAATCTTTTAATATCCAAAAAAATTCTCCATCATCCTCTTCGTACGCCTCCTCTTAGCCAAATCGTTTTATCTGCAACTTCAAGACCTAATCTTTACAACCCAAAAACCACTAATGCTAAATGTATAACAAGTGTTTGCAATCGAGTTTGCTGAGATCTAATCATATTGTGGGGGAGAAAGCAGAGAAACAATATTTATAAAATCTTAAATTTGACATATAGTCTATTCCGAAAGTTCGGACACACACGAAAGCCAGAACATCCAAAATATGAATGTATGTATAAGTCACATATTCTACATTCCTTTGTTTTTATTTTGGTTATACATATATAATTTAATTTGCTCATAGCACAAAGTGATTTATACATTGATGGCAACAAATTATGTCCGAACTTTTTATGGAACAAATTAACGGAACTCATCACAATATCAACAAATTATTACGAAAACCCAAAAACTCTCTATTTTCTTCCTAAGAACAAGTCATCATCAGTCTTTATTTCACTCTCATTATGCCCAAATCTCACCGTGTTGGCTAGGGTTATGTGAGGCTCTTTAATCAACGCATAAAATATGAAAAAAATGTTTTTCCTTTTCTTTTCTTCCACAATTTTAATGAAAAAAATTAACTTCTGTTTTTTTCAAAAACTCTCTATTTTCTCCCTCCAAGTTTTCAATTTTCTCACCATAAACAAGATTGGAGATCGTTGTTCTTTTGCTTCTCCGGCTACGGCATGTTGACGGGGCAATCAAAGGGAGGAGAAACAAGGAGTCGGACGATGGTGCTTCGGATTTGGGTTGGGTATTAAAAGATTACTTACCTTTTTTGAAATAATATATGTGGTTTTGGGTGAATTAAATATAGAAATTAAATTTAACATTAGTGGTTTTGATATAATTTAAAAATATAGAGTGATTTTAGAATATGACTCTTGGATTTAATCCAAGAGCTCATATTAAAAGTGAGTAGCTCTTATCTTGCTCCCCATGGAGCAAGAAAACACCACTGTTAGGTTAGATTGGTATTTTGTGGTTTAAATAATATCTAAATATATCTAGTCTAATAAGTATGTTTCAAATTAAGGAATAATGATTTTATTTTAATAAAACTTACCTTTGAAAAGCAAAATGAATATTAGGTTGATACTGTATTAATCTATCTACCTATACTATATATCTACTAAAGTGTGAAGAATTTCAGTGTTTTAGTATTTATATTTAAATTTTTAAATGTGAATTTAATTGAATTATTATCCTAACTCCAAATATATTTGAAATATATATTTGAATTAATTAAATTTAAGGTAGTTACATATTTTAATAAAATACAAACTATTAAATATCATTACAAGTTACAACACTACGAGTATCTCTATTCCTAAAATCTAATTTAAAATTTGTATTAAATTATATTAAATATATAAATTAAACATCTAATTATAATAGAATACTAATTTAAAATTATTTTTAATCTTATAGTCCAATTGGATTATAAATTATAATTAAATAATTTATCTATTTGAAATAACTTTATTGTTTTTTTTTTTAAAGGTAAGAAACGCACACATTCCCACATGAGCTCCATGGGGCTCGAACCCCTAACCTTTCCTTTGGGGAAGAAATGTGATACTATCAGACTACAAGACCCTTGGTACTTTAGTGTTATTATGTGCATAGCACCTGCTCTTAGTTTTTACTAGTAATATTAAATGTACACCATCAAAGATAAAGTTTAGGACTATTAACATAAAAATCCCTATAGTTTTAGTTTTTTAACAAATATATCCCTGATGTGCCATATTGTCCCCTCCATTTAAAATCTTTCAAATACTCCTTTTCAGTCTCAAAATGATGTAGTTTTATGGCAAAAAAACTGAAACCATGAGGGATTTATGTTAAAACACTGAAATCATAAGAGGTTTTATGTTAAAACGCTGAAATTATAGGGAGTTTTATGGGCTTAAAATGAGGTTTTGTGCAATCTATAAAAAGTGCAGGGGATAATATGACACATCAAGGGTATATTTGTTAAGATTTTAAAAACATAGAAGATTTTATGTTAATAGTCCTAAAATTTATTAGTGCATGGTATGTTCAAAGTCATGCCTCATCTATTGTCTCACTAAGATTTACCTTCTTTTCCGTGTCAATCAATAAAAGCTTAGCTCATCATTTCACCGCTCGGTTTTCTAACACTTTTAGAAGGTGCCAATATCATTATATATTACCTATCCTCCTTTCTAAGACCGATATTGTCCAAAGTGTAAGCTCTCAACCACTAAGCCGTAGATTTACCCAAATACGGAAAATATCTTTTAATTTTTCAAATCTAAGATCAATTATTTTTACACAAATATAATTCAATGCAAAATATAAGAAGATGAACAGGGTCAGTGTTGCTTCAATCTCAAGGAGTAATTGTTGAACCAAAGTCACTACAATAAGATTTACTATATAAATACATTATTCACCAATAAAAAGGTTTATTAACTAACCCCATTTCTTAAAGAGGGTTGTGACCAAGGTAATAGGTAGGTTTCACCAATTTGCCATATCACTGATTTTTTGTTTTACCAATTATTTATGGCAAAAGATTATAGATTGATATACCAACTACAAAACTTATCCATTTAACCTTTAAAAGGCTGTCTTACAACTAACTTTAACTACCAAAATATAAACAAACTGAAAAGGAACATCAATCTGTTAATTTTATTTCCATCCATCAGTAACAGAACTAGTCAAAAACATACATTTCTCATGTGTCATCTTGTTGTCCCATTGATGGAAAAAACCCTATAAATAGAAAAAAATTCTCCATATTACCACAATGCGATTCGGACCTTCCACCAAGTGTCCTCGATACATGGTGGAATTAATCTTCTCCACCCATTAAATCATTTGATTACAGGCCTCTAGTCTGAATTTCAATTTCCCAATTATAAGAAAAAGGTGCAAGAATTGTACATTTTTTGGAGTTCGTTCGATCTCAATTCTAGAGGGATGTTTTGAACTCCCATTGAATTGTCAACTTTGGGATTGAATTTCTACCACTAAGAAAGATTTGTGATTTTTAAAATGGCGTTCAGTGGGACAACGGAAAAATGCAAGAAATGTGATAAGACGGTTCATTTCATCGAAATGTTGAAAGCGGATGGAGTTCCTTATCATAAGAGCTGCTTCAAATGCAGTCACTGCAATGGACTCCTTGTGGTATGAACAGCCTTCTTCTTCTTCTTCTCATATTTATTTGACTTTATTTTAAATTTTAAATTAGGAATAATGGTTATGGTCCCCAAATTTTAATGCATTCTCAATTTAAGTTCTTACGTACCATTGGTTATATGACAAAATTTATTAGGTGTTACAAATTTCATTATTTCCTTGTGTGCCAATCTTTATATGTAGTCTAACATTTGCACATATATGGATTGATCAGAAAGAACCCTAATTAGTACTATAAGGTAACTCTCTGAATTTGGGGTCAGAATGAATAAAACACTATGATACAACAAAAGTTCAAAGCAAGGATGACAAAAAAGCTCTTACATTATTTTTTATTTTTTTATTTTCTTGGGTTATATAGGTAATGACAGTTAGGAAAATATTGATTCATGATTTTTCTCTTGGGGTGTCACATATATTATATATAACATATATATGCATGTTGCAGATGAGCAGTTACCACTCCATGGATGGAGAAGTGTACTGCAAACCTCACTTTGAGCAACTCTTCAAGGAGTCTGGAGGAATTACCAAGAAAGTCCCTTGTAAGTTTTCTCTGTTCTAACAGACACTTGAGAAATTCCAAAATCATCCTCTTTTATTTTATTTTTTCTTCTAATATTGAATTGTTGGTGGATGATCAGCTGGGAAGCAAAATGATCAGCTGGTAAACAAATTCTATCTGCTCATCTGTTTTACATTTTTTATTTTTTTTTCTGTTTCTATAATAATTGTTATCCACATTAATTTCAAATTTTCTCTGATTTGCAGACTAGGAAACCTAGCAAACTCTCAGCCTTTTTCTCTGGAACACAAGAGAAATGTGCAGTCTGTACCAAGACTGTCTACCCATTAGAGAAGGTCTTCAAAATTATTTTTAATTTTTTTTTTTTTTAAGTATTATTGAGAGATTCTTAATTATTAATATGTGACATTTGGTGTATGAAGGTGACTGTGGAGGGTGATTTTTACCACAAAAATTGTTTCAGATGTGCTAAAGGAGGCTGCAATCTCACACCCTCTTCCTATGCTGCTCTTGATGGCATCCTCTACTGCAAGCACCATTTTTCGCAGCTGTTTAAGGAGAAGGGCTCCTACAACCATGTCACTAGGATGGGTTCGATTAGGAAAAACACCGTCACAATACCAGACGATGCATCAAAATCCACTCCGGAGCCTAAAATGGAATCAGTACCCGAAAATTCAGAACAGACAGAAGAGCAGTCGTAAAAATGTATATCGCGAATTATATGTTCGGTGCCTTCCTTGTTGGATATCAAATTTAGGGGTGACTTATTTTACTAGGCACCCACATTGTGATCAGGAACTTGTATGTTTGGTATAAGTTTTCTTCATGTCTGTTGGGATTTGCATGCATGTTGAAGATGTTCTTTTATTTTTAATGAAAATGCAAGATAAAAGAAAATAAAATTCATCCTGTATTTTTGGCTAAGTTGTGCAATATCTGTTCGGGTTTTCAGACCCGCCCAAGAACACTGTTAGACTAGAAAATCATAAAGAGATACAAACAGAGAACAAAAATTCTGATATGAAGTACAAAATAAAAGAAAAATAAAAGAAGAAGAATATCAATAATAAATCTATATTATTGAATGAATTGTATTTTTGTGTGTATTGTAACAGTACATAAATGACCTATATATATAGGCCGAGTATACTAACATGTTTAATAAGAAACTGATGTGGGACACACTAATTGTATTTTGTATATTCCAACACTCCTTCTCAAGTTGGACACTGAGATTTTCGCAAGTCCAACTTGAAACTGAGAACAAAGTCGCGTCTGAACACATCCTGGTGTATCTTGCCACTTGACACGTAACAAATCGAAAAATACTGATGTTGAGATATTGATTCCTTGAACACTGAAGTCTCCAAACAAATCAAAAACAATTGAGAAGCAGGGCTCAACCTGTACTAGTAGCATAAGGGATTAGGGCTCCACCTGTACCGACAAAAATGGTAGCATAAGAAAGCAGGGCTCCACCTGTACCGACAAAATCGGTAACATAAGGAATCAGGGCTCCACCTGTACCGACACAAAAATCAATAGCATAAGGGATCAGGGCTCCACCTGTACTAGTAACAACAAATCAGCAGATGGAAGAATCAACAGGAATCACATAAACGGACCCATAAAAAAGGGCTAACAACATCAATGAACCCATAAACAAGGGCTAACAACATCAATGGACCCATAAACAGGGGCAAAACCATGGGAGATTAGGGCTCTCAAACCCTAAAAGGCGAAAAAAGTAAGAAACAAGAATTTTGGTGGGGTAAAAGACGAATCCCACCAAGAATATAATATATATATATATATCATATCAATATATATTAATTGAAGATCACTGTCAGAGATGGGATATGGAACACCATCTCCGGCAGAGATGAAGATAAGCGGAAAGAACTACCAAGAATCGATAAGCTCTGATACCAACTAGAAAATTATAAAGAGATAGAAATAGAGAACAAAAACTCTGATATGAAGTAGAAAATCAAAGAGAAATAAAAGAAGAAGAATATTAATAATAAATCTGTATTATTAAATGAATTGTATTTTTGTGTGTATTGTAACAATACATAAAGGGCATATATATATAGGCTGAGTATACTAGCATGTTTAATAAGAAATCGATATGGGACACACTAATTGTATTTTGTATATTCCAACAGTTATAAGTCGTGTGTACCTGAAAATCAAAAAACACACACCAAACAATGGACGCAAAGATTTATAGTGGTTCGGCCAAAATAAACCTACCTCCACTGAGAGCACCGTTTCACTATTGATCAAAGAGAGGATTATAAGGGGTTGATCAGCAGATCAAACACACGCACACACACAGTGTATACCCACGCCTGTATTACCAAAATAATATAAGCTTATACTATTCCTGACTCTTACCAAGAAGAATACTAGCATGTATCTTTTCTATTTTCTCTCTCTATTTGTACACACAATATAATAGGAGATGCCCTATATTTATAGGGAATGTTATATAGGTGATTTTGCCTTTTAGTCGATGTGGGACAACTTTCAATACAAAGGAGTCACCCATATATATATCTAACAATCTCCCACTTGACGACTTTGCCACCATCAATCAACTCCATCAATGATCAGTGTAGTACGGTGCCCTCATTTCTGTCTTCAAGCTTGAAGACCCACTGAAGTTGCGCACAACTTTAGTTTCTCTGTTATCACCACTTTGGTCAACATGTCGGCCGGATTCTTGTTTCCTTAAATCTTCTCAAGAGTCAAAAATTCATCCTCTAATAGAGATCTGATGAAGTGACAACGAATATCTATATGCTTTGTCCTCGAATGAAATGTTGAATTCTTTGCCAGATGTATAACATTCTAACTATCACTGTGTAAAACACTATTCTTTTGCTCAAATCCCAACTCTGCCAACAATCCCTGTAACCAAATCATAACTCAGGTCCAGTCTGTCTCTTTTTCCCTCTAACGACGTAGGGTATGATGCATTTTTTGCTGTAAAAACTTTTTTTTCCATATTCGAGCTAAACTGGTCGCCTTTGGCTCCTGATGCTTTTGGTTGAAGTAATAATGTTTGGAAATGACATTTTTGCCCTTCAATGAGATAACGATGTCGAAAAATGACCATTTTGCCCTCCGATAGCTCTTCTTTGCTCTGGTACACCTCTTTATTCCTTTTTCGAGATAGAAACAAACACGAACTCAATTAATTCACCGAGATTAGCTTTGTTTCTTCATTAAACTCCTGAAACATGCTTACACACACAAACATGATAAAAATACTAAGTAACGGAATGTAAAGACATAACAAACGTAAGATATGGGCGAAAAATGACCAATATTGAGCACCTATCAATATGTAGTGGGAACAGTCAGCAGGTTCATATCCAATCTAGGGAAGAATCACTGGGAAGCGGTGAAGTGGATATTGCGATATCTACGAGGTACCACAGATAGATGCCTTTGTTTTGGTAAAAGGCGAAGTGAATTTACATGGCTATGTAGATTCAGATTTTGCTGGTGAGATAGACCGCAGAAGAAGTACTATTGGTTATGTCTTTACAGTAGGTACTACAACAGTTAGTTGGGTTTTGCAGTTACAGAAAATCGTAGCGTTATCTACTACAAAGGTTGAGTATGTAGCCGTGATAGAGGCTAGCAAATAAATGATTTGGTTACAGGGATTATTGTCAGAGTTGGGATTTGAGCAAAAGAAAAGTGTTTTACACAGTGATAGTTAGAGTGTTATACATCTGGCGAAGAATTCAACATTTCATTCGAGGACAAAGCATATAGATATTCGTTGTCACTTCATCAGATCTCTATTAGAGGATGAATTTTTGACTCTTGAGAAGATTAAAGGAAGCAAGAATCCGGCCGACATGTTGACCAAAATGGTGATAATAGAGAAACTAAAGTTGTGCGCAACTTTAGTGGGTTTTCAAGCTTGAAGACAGAAATGAGGGCACCGTACTGCACTGATCATTGATGGAGTTGATTGATGGTGGCAAAGTCGTCAAGTGGGAGATTGTTAGATATATATATGGGTGACTCCTTTGTATTGAAAGTTGTCCCACATCGACTAAAAGGCAAAATCACCTATATAACATTCCCTATAAATATAGGGCATCTCCTATTATATTGTGTGTACAAATAGAGAGAGAAAATAGAAGAGATACATGCTAGTATTCTTGGTGAGAGTCATGAATAGTATAATCTTATATTATTTTGGTAATACAGGCATGGGTATACACTGTGTGTGTGCGTGTGTTTGATCTGCTGATCAACCCCTTGTAATCCTCTCTTTGATCAATAGTGAAACGGTGCTCTCAGTGGATGTAGGTTTATTTTGGTCGAACCACTATAAATCTTTGCGTCCATTGTTTGGTGTGTGTTTTTTTATTTTCAGGTACACACGACTTATAACTGTTGGAATATACAAAATACAATTAGTGTGTCCCACATCGATTTCTTATTAAACATGCTAGTATACTCATCATATATATATAGGCCCTTTATGTATTGTGATCCTCCTAGCCGCTGGTGCCAAAAATTGTGATCCTCCTTGATTTCTGCAACTACTATCAATGTGCTAGCTTTGGTAGTAGTGTACAGCGTACCGTTTTTCTTTCCTCGTGCTATAGTCATAGCCCCTCTGGAAACTTTCCACTCTCCTTCATTGAAAGTGGTCACATAACCCTTACTCGTCATCTGGCCTACTGAGATCAGGTTCTTCCTAAAGTCTGGAATGTGTTTGACATCCTTCAACTTCCATATCGATCCATTGAGTCTGATATGCACTTCACCCTTGCCAACTACACTGCAGGATTGATCATCACCTAGATAAACCTTGCCAATGTTTTCAGGTGTATAGCTCTCGACTTGAGGTAACATGGAATGATGCTCCAGAGTTGAAGACCTAAAACTTTATTTTGCTTTCCAAAGAGCATATCAGTGCATCATCAGCTTCTTTTAAGACAATGTTTGCCTCAGTCTTGTTCTTCGCTACCTTCTGCGGGGATCTGCACTGGTTCTTGAGGTGACCAGTATTGCCGCAATTCCAACACTCAATCTCTTTGGAATTTCTAGGACCTCGAGACTATGATCTTCCACGTGGTCTTCCCTGTCTCGACTTGGAATGACCACGCCTTTGATTTCTTCCTTTCTTCCTGTTCAAACCTCTGCCTCTGGTGTATACATTCAATACTGAGTCACTGTTATAAGAGTCTGACTGTCTTCTGATCTCTTCTGTGAGTATCATACTCACTACGAAATCATACTGTAACGGTTCTACCCCTGAACAATTACTGATTGCAGCCTTTGTGGTGCTCCAACTCTCTGGCAATTGGCTTATAAGAAAAATTGTTTTCATTTTGCTAGTGATTGACATCTCAACTGATTCCAACTACTCAACAATTTCAGTAAGAACACTAATGTGTTCACTGACCTTCCCATTCTCGAACATCTACAGATTTTCCAATCTAGTGATGAGATGTACCATATTCACTCCAAACGGTTGTTCGTACATTTTCGAAAGAGTATCCATGAGAGACTTTGTTGTCTTCTCATTCTTGATGTTGAAGGCGACGAACTTTAACAACGTCAGTCTGATTGTACCGAGAGCCTTTCGATATAGGATTGTCCAATCCTCGTCTTTCATCGATTTTGGTTTATTCCCTTCTAATGGCAAGAACAATTTTTTTTGGAATAACACATCCTCAACTTGCATCTTCCAATAGGCAAAGTTTGTACCGTCAAACTTGTCGATCATTGTTGTCTTTTCTTCTCCCATAGCTCCCACTGAGCCAATTCGAAGTGTTTGGAGTCAAATTACGCAAAACCGATTGCACGATTTCGTTCAAAGCGGTCTAAAACCTTAAGAACTCCTCCGACCGCGTTGAAAATGGGTCAAAAACGACTCCAAATGGGCCAAAACAAATTCAGCACTAAAAGACAAACCTGATGCTGACGTGGCACTGCTGCTGATGTGGCGGTCAATGGTCAAATTCAAAACTGACGTGGTGCTAACGTCGCATGTTGACGTGGCACTGGCGTCAGCGTCTTCTCCGGCAAGGCGGATCACCGGAAAGTGAAAAATACGGCATAATCTTCCAACCACGCGTGGAGGCATGTGCAACCTCTAATGGGGCTGATTTTTACGTCGAAACATTCGTCTTCGGAAGAGATTTCTGTTGATACATTATACACTTTGTTTCGATCAACGATGCTCCGCGAAATAGCCCCGAAACGAAATTGTTGCATGTGGAACCCAAAAAATCTAGCTGGAACTTGCGGCGGCTTGTGAAAGCTATGGTTGCTACGCGGCCGATGCGGTTCGCTTCGTCTCATCCAGGCAAATCTCCTGGTGTGGTCAATTTATGATTTCGTGCACTTTGATCCTACGAATCTGGACCAGAACGTATAGACTTCTTCTTTGCTTCAACTTGAAGCTCCAGTATCACTTGTTAGAGTTTTTACACCCGCCCAAGAACACTGTTAGAAGCCGTGTGTACCTGCAAATTAGAAAATGCACACAAACACACACCAAACAATGGACACAAAGATTTATAGTGGTTCGCCAAAATAAGCCTACGCCCACTGAGAGCATTATTTCACTATTGATCAAAGAGAGAATTACAAGGGATTGATTAGCAGATCAAACACATGCACACACACTATCACGCTCCGCCATTGTCAACCCGAACAAAGTCCATAAATAGCGACACGCGACGCCAAAAATAAATAAAGTCCAAAATAAATAATTTCTTGGACCACTTCTTAGAAACAAAATACATTTCTAAACTCATTTTAGGGTTAGAATAGTCATTTCAGATTTGATAAAATTATAGAATTCGTCGGAAGTCGAAAAGAAGTAAAAAAATGAAATGACACTTCAAACGGACCATTCCAACGTCTCATGTTTGCCCAGGGGTAAAATGGTTATTTCAGGGTCAAAGAGGTAATTTCAAAGTGTATTTACTAAATTTGGACATAGGAGAGGCCATGGGAAAAAATGGAACTCAATTTGAGTGAACAAGGTGAGAGATATCAATTTTTGAAGTTGGAAGAAAAATGTAGAAATCCTGAAATTCGGTGAACAGTAAATCCTGCATTCTTGAAGCTACTGACTTCAAAACCCAAAGTTCCCTTTCAAAAAAACTCAAAATTTCAAATGACATCCGCTTTTGATACCTCCGGTCTCTAAAATTCACAAATATTAGGAAAATAGATTATATGCCTTCGGATTTAAAAAAATACTGAGCGGGGCCTAGGGTGAGCGACAAACGTCATTTTCTCTAAAACTTTTGAAAGGATAGTTTGAAAAATGTACAAAAAATCAAGTTTTTGTTTTTGTCAAAACTCGCCTAATACATATATTCATATCTCAATATCATCTTTCACTTGAAAATCCCAAACGTAAGCTCGAAAATTCATAAAACCCAAATATTTCCAAAATATACATTCTTTAACAAAATAAACGTAAAATGTTTCAAAGTCTCACGATACACATATTTTCATAGTTAAGGCTAACACCCTAAGCCGCCAAGAGAATAGATACAAACCCCTATTCACTTTTAAGTACTAAAATATACAAAATACACCATACTTTAGGGTAGAAAATGCATTTAGCGCTCAAAATACACAAAATAGAACTTAATGCTTCAATCGCCAACCCGGATATCCTAAAGTCCATCATTCGCAACGTCATGACCTGAAAAATATTAAATAAGGGGTGAGCTTCAACTAGCTCAGTAGGAGATGTTTCCCCACATCGATCTCGGCCGTCCGAGTGGTACACACCCAACCCCGTGTGCATGCTACTATACTAGGTCGGTCCAATTGTCCCACATGGCACGTGTGTTAATCCGGGATCCCAATTGTACCCACAAATAACCCCCAAACATGGTACACAATAGTAATAGATATTTGGCAAGCATAGATAACCATGAGAATCATAATATATAAATAAAAATAAATTATGCAGTTAAGTGCCAATGCAACCCTATACTCTAAGGGTGACCGGGTATGTTGTCGCCATAATACTAAACATCACGAGGAATTTATCGACTCGTGATTTACACCGTGATTGGACCATGTCCTCCCACGCCTCCCTGATTTCCGGAATACTAGTCCGCCGGTAGCAAGAGACATCGCCTGGCCAGTTATTGCGACGACCCGAGGTTATGAACAAGGTACCATGAGACATGTTTTAGACACCAAAATAAATGTAATATGCTCAAAGGTGCTCAATAATATCAACATGCCTCAAACAACCATAACTGACAGTAATCCATGTAAAACATGATTCCATCATTTCATACGACATAAACTAGAATATATATATCAATTCAAGCATTTAAATCATCAACAAACAATTATAAAGGGAGCCTAAAATCATATTCCTACGTTCGAAAATCAACTAGCATGTAAGAGTACACTTATAAAGATGCACGCACCCAAACAACCGAAAAAGAGAGTGGATCGCTAATCCCCTACCTCAAGTCCAAGCCAAGGATTCCAAGAGGGAACAAGAGAGTCCCAAGCAATGACTCCAAAGTTTCTCCAAATATTTCCAAGAAAGTCTTCAAAAACGCACCAAGTTACAACGATTTGTACAAAGCTATCAATCACCAATAAATGGGAAATAAATGAGTTTAACATGAATTTACCAAGAATTCACCAATAAAAAGAACCAAAGCTATTTTCAAAGATTTAGAAGGAATTCTTCAAAAAAAACAAGTTAAGGTTTCAAAGTGAGCTAAAACTTAAAATAACACAATGGTAGAAAATAGAGTCCAATTCAACTTCTTTAACGAGAAGTATCAATAAAGAGAAAAAATAAGCTCGAGAAATCATATTTTGTCAAGAATTATCAAAGTAAGAATCCAAAGTCATTCATAAGGATTTGTAAGCTCAAGATTGGGGTTTGAAATGAATTCATCTCAAAATGGCAAAATGTTTTCAATGATTTATCATCAATCACACAAAAAGAACAAGGAAGTCAAAATTAATCTCTGTAGCAAGAATTCACAAGATTAGAATCAAGTTTTCAAAAGGGTGTAGAGATTTCCATAAATCAACAAGTTAAAGCCCCAAAGTGAATTTAAGACTAAAATAGCTCAAAGTTGGAGAATAGGGTTCAAGTATGCTTTAATAACATAGAATTATCATAAATAAGCAAACTTTTAGAGTTTAGAGGAGAACTCCAAGAATTCATAATTTAAGGTTTATATAGGGTCCGTTTGGAAACCAGTGTTTTCGTTTTCGTTTTTTTCCTCCTGAGAACAAAAAACTTTTTTGTTCTTGTCCTAAGGGTAACCCGGAAACATAAACATGTTTGGTTGGGAATTCTGTTTAATAAAATTTCAAGAACAAAAAACAAAAAAACACGTTTGGCAGATCTGGATTTTCGAGAACAGAAACAGAAAAACATGTTTGGCAGCGTCTGTATTCCCTGGATTTTTAAGAACAGAAACACAAAAACATGTTTGGCAAGTTGAATTATTTTTTAAAATATTTTATTGAAAATTTGCCTAGAAGTGTTGGAATTGAGAAAATTCATACAACAATTTCCCCTAAAAATGACTAATAGTAATTTTTTATTTTATATAAAATTAAGTAGCAATAAATATATGAAAGAGAAAAAAAAAATGACACGATTATTTTCATACCCACCATATTTTACATATATACTACTCCATAAATGTCAACAATATTTTACAATATCATCTCATACTTTGAGTGACTAAGATCTCTTCATTTCAGTACAATAACAAGAAATACAATTAATATGAGAATGCACATAAGAACCAACAAGGAACTGAGACAGATACAACCACCATAAATGATGTACTTTTGCCGATGTTATTCATGTTGAATATCAGTAACAACATTGCCCAAATCATTGTCGTTATTCTCTGCTTCTTCAATTCTTTGCAATTTCGCATTTAGTCTATCCACCTACATAAAACTACGATAGTGATCCTACAATTGCAAATGAAATATAATCAATTATAAACTTCAAAATATATATTTCAGAATATTATATACGGTAACCTTACAGAAAACTAAGATAGTGATCCTACAATTGCAAAGAAAATATAATCAATTATGAACTTCAAAATATATATTTCAGAATATTATATACGGTAACCTTAAATCATACCTCCCAATCTAAACTATTATGATTATCTAGGATTAACAATTTATAGATGTAAATTACTTCTAACAATCTCCTGTGAGGAATCAGAAGTAAAATCTGAGAGATTTAATGTGAGGAATAGAAAAAAAAAGTCTGAGAGATTTGTCTCATTTTGGACTCAAATGAGACTATAATGTAGAAAAATTGAAGGTCGTGAGCTCAATTTTTGAGACCTTTTCATTACAACATTGCAAAAATACACAACCAATTAATCCACAAAAAATTGGCAAAATTAAGTGCTAAAACTATAGTTTGTCACAACATCTTCTATATGTCTCTTGCATTTATATGAACTCTTCAATGCCCGGAGGGCATAGCTTCGCGCTGAGCACGAGAAGGGGCATCCATTTGAGCCGTCCAATCATTTGATAAACGCTTTCGTCCATGACAACGAAGAAGTAGTTAGGTATGCTGAATTTCAAGTTTCAGCGTAGGACTAGAGCCAAGTCCAGCATTCCTAACAGACCGAATAGGAGTTGAGTCCAGAAGAGAAGGTCTCTGAAAGGATGTTCTTTTAGACTGTATTGATATAGGATTGCGCCTAAAAGTGAGCCGACTGAACCTATTGATAGAATGTAGCTAACAGTCTCCTGCATGTCATAAAGCACTAGAATAAATCAAGTAATTGATCAACTTATTGGCATTGCAGCAGAAGTTGTCTGAATCTTCAAGAGCTCAAATATGCAATTTGTTACTATGCTTGAAATGTTAATGCATAATAAAAAAAATTTCCAATCCGAACACAACTCTAATTCAAAGATTTTAGCATTGTTTGGAGAGTTCGGGTTGAAGATGGGATTGGTTGCACTTGGAGTTGATGCACCAAAATTTGATGTTTCTAGTTTCCGACTATTCCATTTTATTTTTGTGATTCATTCCAGAATCTATCCACATTCATTTTTATTTACTAATCTGCTGTTGTCCACCTTACCTTCTTTTGTTTGTAACCAAGATGTAGTCAGATGTGCTACATTTCTATCCTCCTAAAGGTTCGACACATGTAAATCAGTTAAACAGATATCAAATACAAGAAGTTGAATTGATCCAACACATTAATAAATCCTATGAGAAATTTAATAAGTTCTAAGCCTAAAATGCTCACCTAAAGAGACCAAAATGACATGATATCTACATAAGGTGCATCAACATATTTCACAATGTAATTATAATTTCAACACGTATAGAATTGATACTTATGCAGTAACATAAATATCTATCAAAGAAGTAATGAATCCAAGAAAGAGAGGAAAAGATAAATATGAGGGAAGCTCGGGAATAAAATTTAGAAGTGCGAAGCATATTGTAATAGAATCCTGATACTTACAAAATAAATAAATAAATAAATTTACTAAGAACATAATACTAATGAGTAATATCTAAGGTCCACTGCCTTGACCACAAAGTTATAGAGAATGCACTAGACTCATGCAAACATGCAATGAGATGGAACCATCTTAAAGATCATCTATATTCAAGTTTATGTAAACCAAATGAAGGAGACTACTTGCGGAAATAATAATTTGACATGTCATATCAGTTCAAAAGAGAACCCTTATGCACAAACAAGAACATGCACATGCTAATGCTTTACCATTTGAAAAAGAGTTCATATAAGTATTTTCCCAACCTAGAAAGCGTGCCTACATGTATGTTTTAAAGACTCTCCTTGACAAATTTATAGATCAGATAACTTCAGCAGTAAAAAGAAGGCATGTAAAGGAATGAAACAACATGTATCTACGAATTAAAAGATGAAATAAAATTAAATCCTGATTATGTCACCTTCCGACCTTGAAGTCCCACTTGCAAATCTGTTATTTTCCTTTGTACGGTGGTTAGTGTTAGGGTTCGCACACCCTATGTACGAAGCCGTGTACACCTGCAAATCAGAAAACGCACACAAACACACCAAATAATCGACACAAGAATATATACGTGGTTCAACCAAATAAGCCTACGTCCACGGAGAGCACCGTTTCACTGAAAATCACTGAGAGGATTACAAGGGGGTGATTCGCAGATCACACACGCACACACACTGTGTATACTCACGCCTGTATCACCGGAATAATATAAACGTATATTATTCCTAACTCTCTCTCTATTTCTGTGTACTCTCTGCGCACCACATGTGCTTTACTTGCACTAGGTGTTTCACTCACACCAGTACCAGCCCTCTAGCGTCGGCCTAATCTGGCCCTCTGGCGCCGGCCTAATCTGGCTCTCTGCCTGGTACACCGAATACAATAAGCTACACCTATATTTATAGGAGAGGCTAGAGTGGAGGACAAGTCAATCAATCCAATTAGGAATTGATCTCCTACCATAACTATGATTGCTTGATGGCTAAGTTATATTCCCCCTTAACAAAGGAGTCACCAAATATAACAAGATCCTAGTCAAATAGAGATAGCTTGGTTGCTAAGTTTAACTTTCCCTGCAAGGAAAGGAGTCACCATATCTAACAATCTCCCACTTGACGACTTTCCATCCAATCAATCAACTCCATCAATGATCAGTGCATTACGATGCTCTCATTCCTGTCTTCAAGCTTGAAGACCCACTTTAGTCATCATGACTATGCTGATAGCTCCCACTGCATGAGCAATATCTGGTCTGGTGGAGACAATGTGACCTCTGTTGTGTCTGACCTCTCCGTCTTGTGATCGCTATCGCGTCTGACCTTTTTTGCCTTGCAACCTTTGTTGATAATTACTGTCTTTTCTTCTCCCATAGCTCCCACTGAGCCTATTAGAGATATTCGGAGTCTAATTACGCAAAAATGAGTATACGGTTGCGTTGGGGGCGGTTCAAAATCTTAAGAACGCCTCTGACCGCGTCCAAAACGGGTCAAAAATGACTCTGAACGGGTCAAAACAAATTCGCACAAAAGACAGAAATTTAATCACGAAGTCAGTATCTTCTCTGGGTGCGTGCGTGCTGTCCCTACTCTGATTGGTCTGATTCTTGCGCCAAAATGTCGGGCTTCGAATTCTATTTCCGTAGATATATTATAAGCCTCGTTCCGATAAACGATGCTCCGGAAAATCACGCCTGAACCGAAACTGCTACTCGACGGAGCAAAAAAACTGGCCTGAACTTCAGGCGGCGCGTGGGGGCGTGTGAGGAACTTTCCGGCGACGTGCTTGACACTAGTGGCTTCATCTCGTCGAGACAAATCTCCTGGTGTGGTCGGTTTCTGATTTAGGGTACTCGAAAAAATAAGATCTGGACCAGATCGTCGGGCTTCGTGATTTGCTCCAACCTGGGGCTCTGATACCACTTGTTAGGGTTCGCACACCCTATGTACGAAGCCGTGCACACCTGCAAATAAGAAAACGCACAAAAACACACCAAATAATCGACAGAAGAATATATACGTGGTTCAGCCAAATAAGCCTACGTTCACGGAGAGCATCGTTTCACTAAAAATCACTGAGAGGATTACAAGGGGGTGATTCGCAGATTACACACGCACACGCACTGTGTATACTCACGCCTGTATCACCGGAATAATATAAACGTATATTATTCCTAACTCTCTCTCTATTTCTATGTACTCTCTGCGCACCGCATGTGCTTTACTCGCACTAGGTGTTTCACTCACACCGGTACCAGCCCTCTGGCGTCGGCCTAATCTGGCCTTCTGGCGCCGGCCTAATCTGGCTCTCTGCCTGGTACACCGAATACAATAAGCTACACCTATATTTATAGGAGAGGCTAGAGTGGAGGACAAGTCAATCAATCCAATTAGGAATTGATCTCCTACCATAACTGTGATTGCTTGATGGCTAAGTTATATCCCCCCTTAACAAAGGAGTCACCAAATATAACAAGATCCTAGTCAAATAGAGATAGCTTGGTGGCTAAGTTTAACTTTACCTGTAAGGAAAGGAGTCACCATATCTAATAGTTAGTTCTCTTAAAACCTTTATCAATTCATCACCCTTTTCACCAGTACTGGCAACTAAGTTTTGAAAGTCTTCTTGCACGAAAGAAGCAATATCAACAAAAAGTTTCCAATCATGCATATTTTGTTTCACTAAATATTAAATTCACTGGCTCAGACACTTGACTATGTAACATAGTTACCCGATATGTGAAGGAAATATACAATCAAACCATTTATGTTGCGTTTGATGGAATGGAATGGAATGAAGGTGGGAAGGGAATGTAATGATTATTACTTTGGTTAGAGTATCATTAAATAGATGATGAAATATTTTTTTTGGTTTTGTTAGGGAATGGAATGTCCATTCCATATGTTTACTAATGGAATGAATTATTATTGTCTGGAAAGAAATTTCATTCCAAGAGAATGCCCATTCCCATTCTACAATATATACCAAACTAAAGAATGACTAGAATGAGCATTCCATTCCATTAAATTTGTGCATACCAAACGCAACATTAGAAATGATGTAAAACTAAAGAATATTCACCAACTAAAGCATTGTGATTTAACAAATTCAACCGGGGAAGTCCACTGCTCTTAAGATTAAATTTGCAAAAATTCCTATAACGCTGTTAGGAGTTCACAACATTTTGTATAAATAAATAAATTCAACTAAAAGATTATTTGTTGTGCACAACATACAATTAAGTAGGAAAATTAATATATACGAAAAATAACCATTGATTTCACACCAATTCTGATAACATTTCTTCCTCGAGTCTACATATAATTGGGCGAAAGTTAAATCATATAACTGTAAATTCAAAAATTAGGAATTGTTTTCTACACCAACTATAAGCAGCTTCATACAAGTAAATATATACGTATATATATATATATGTATATACAGAAAGATAGGGTACCTGGGAAGGGGGATGGGGGACTGAGAAGCCGAGATCGGCGGCGATGAAGATGGCATCGGACATGCCTTCGAGGCGTCTAGGCGGCCTCTTTCCAACCCAAGTCATCTCGCTTCCCGTCGTCGACATTATTGATTTTTTTTTCTCTTAATCCAATTTCAAAACCCTACATTTTCCTTCATTGCAAAACACAGAGAGTTTGAATTTGAACTATATCCATATATCTATATATATGCGTATATACAATGTATATAGAGGCAGATGGTACCTGATCCTACTTATGGCGCACGGAGACAGACAGAATTGCTAGACCATCATTAGCCCGAGAGAGTTTTGGGAGATGGATTTGAGAACCTATCACGATTTCATGGCCGATTCGAGAGGGTGTGAAAAGATTTGCCTCCAAACCCTAACCCTTATCAACAGAGAAGAGAGAAATGTGGAGAGAGGCGACGAGTGGAATCGAGCTAGGGTTTATGGAAAGGCGAGAGAAGCGATGAGAGAAGAGAGAAGAAGAGTTTTTGAGATGAGTTTTCTATTTTTGAAAAATGATTCTCAGATACGGTTTTTGCATTGGACCAGCTACAGTGCAAAGAACATCATTTTGATGTTCTCATTTTTGACTCAAATAAGAGTGATGTTCTTTTACTGTACATGAAAATGGAAATAGTGTTTTCACTTACCAAACATATTTTTTTCTTAATTAGGGAACAAAAAACAAAAACAAGGGCAAAAACTATGTATCCAAACGCACCCAAAGGGAGAAAGCTCAAAATGAAACCAACTTACCAAATAAACTTTCCAAGAATGAAATGGTGTAAAAGGGGTCCAACTAAGCTCCTTTGCCAAGATCTGTAAGAAAAGAAAACAAGATTTTAAGATTTATCACAAGATTTACCAAAAATAAAACAAAGAGGAACTTGAGAAGAAAAGCTCACAAGAGATGAGATCACTTACCACCCATGGTGTCTATAGAGTCATTAGATCACAAAGAATAAGTTGTTAGTTGTAGGTTTCACCAATTTCTCAAGCAAGAGAGATGAAAAATCAAATTTTGAAATAGAGAGGAGAGTGAACAAGGGATGCCGAATCAGTTTAGAGAGAGGGACTACCCTACCGAATTGGAGAGGAATAGAGGAAATGGTTAAGTCTTGTGTGGTGTTGAGAAGTGATTGTCTAGACTCATGTATATGTATATGGAACTTTCCACCCCATACCCTTCTAATCCAAGGGCTCACAAGAAATATGGGGAAAATGAGATGGAGAGATGCAACAAGATCTTGACACCTAAGCATTTTCTAGATGAGTCTACCAATCTCTTTGTAAAATGACTAGAATTACCCTTTGACTCAAATGGGTAAAGAAGCGAAAAAAGGGTAAGATTGACATTTTCCAATTTCACATTCTCAAATATACCCAACCAACATAATAGAATTTACCACAATGACATGCTCTTATAGACTAAGGTTAGTAGGAGCAACACTTAGAAACTTTTCTAGAAAAACCCACTAACACACCTTTACACGAAATCTCAAAAACATCCCTATGCGCAAAAATTTCGAAACCAATTTCTAAATTCCTTATTTAGCGTAACGAAGCAGACGCAACTTTCGGATTCAAAACTGGACACTCCGGGGACTTACTTCCACCATACGTTTTTTTTAGGTTCCCGGGTTGTCAGATAATGAAAACGCTAGAATAAAATAAAATCCGAATTCAGAAAAATTCAAACTTTAAATCTCACACATACGACATCTATGAATGCATCTAATACTATTTTATTATTTAAATAAAATAATAAAATAATCGCGAAAAATTTACATGTAATTTTGGAAAATAACGGGACGTTACACACATAGTGTATACTCACGTCTGTATTACCAGAATAATATAAGCTTATACTATTTATAACTCTCACCAAGAAGAATACTAGTACGTATCTCTTTTATTTTCTCCCTCTATTTGTGCACACAATATAATAGAAGTGACCCTATATTTATAGGGAGGATATAGAGGTGGTTTTGCCTTTTAGTCGACGTGGGACAACTTTCAATACAAAAGAGTCACCCATATATATATATATATGTGTATAACAATATCATCATAATAAACAATACAATCTATATGGTTGAAATGTTATGACAAAATGTAAATATTTACTGTCAAATATGAGATAACAATCATGTTGAAGTCTGTTGCTAGCTACTATGTAATAAGTGTCGGGTCCGTTTGTATACGAGAAAACAATTTTTGTTTTTTTACTGTTCGCACAGTTAAAAAAAAAACACATTTGGCAAACGCGTTTATTGTTTTTTTTTTCCCCAAGAAAACTGTTTTCTGTGAATAGTGTTTAAAAGTGGTGAAAACACCAAATACAACTTTTAGTTATTTTTTGAGTTTTTTCACTGTTTAGGGTACCACCTCAGCCACCGCCCCCACCAACCACCACTGCCCCCCGCCACCGGTCGCCGTCGCGACCCCCACTACCTCCGGTCGCTGCCGGCGGGCCCCACCGCCACCGGCCACCGCTGCCGCCAGTCACCCACCACCACCGTCTGCCGGTCACCGCCGGCCACCAATACCATTTTATTTTTCAATACAAATTTTCATTCAAACGCTTTTTTGTTTTTAGTTTTTTGCTGAAAAAAACAAAAACAAATACAAAAACAGTTACAAAAAACAAACTTTCCAAACGCACCCGTCATATTCTTTGCTCAATTGTCACTCGTTTCAAACAATTTGTTGAAGCATCACCGCACACGTAGTTCAAGTTTTACTTGATCCGCATGAAAGTCTCTATGCACGAATTCTGCAAATTTTAATTAATCAGGAGGAAGCCTTGGGCACCGCATTATCTCAAAAGGAAAAAGAAAAAAAAAGTTATTCCCACTTAATCCCAGTTTGACCCTTCGAATTTTAATAATCCCAGTTACACCATATCGTAGGACTATTAAACTTTAACAAACATACTGAAATTTGCATGTAAAAGTTAAATATCACGGCCGAATGATACATATAACGAATGATATGTATCGGACAATACGGCTGACTAACATCAAATATGGAGTAATGTCCTAAAGTGTACTAATGAAGACGGGTAGTTAAAATTTGTTGTAGTGTCTTTAGGGACACTCTAGTCAATATAATAATTTATAAAATGACACATGCCTTGTATTTATATGTACTAATGTAATGTTTACACCAGCCCTTTCTGTTATTATGGTGTCGTGTCGTGTTTGTAATTTGCAATTCCTAACGAGAACAATGTGCCTGTGTCTGCATGATGCCGAAAATAACCTCACTTCTCGGACACAATCCAAAGTTTAGCCCTCTTTTTTGTTGTGGTCCCTTCTTCTTGCAGTTCAAGCGTCACTTCAGATTACACACATATATATATATACACATATATGTATATGGTTGTTGCAATACATTCTGACAGCACCTAAATCCTCTCTCTCACACACACACACACACACAAACACGCAGTTTAGGAATGAGTACCGGAACAAGCACCTTTGTTATCAGATGGATCAATTTTCTCACCACGGTATGGACCCTTTCATTGCTCTTTAATGATTCTCAACTAGATTGTTCAAGATGTCCTTGATAATATATAATATTGCATGTATGTATATACTCTCTCTCTTGATGTTGGGAATCATAGTCTTAGTAGTTTCCTTATTTCTCTTGGTTTTGCATCAGCTGTCTGATTTTAGCTGTGAAAAACTTTGGTTGCTCTGGTTTAATATGCTAATATTAGATTTTCAGGACTTTGTGTATATACCATACTTCAATTTAATTGTTTCTATTCGTGGCAACAATATGCAATCCTTGTAAAAAAAAAAAAATTCCATTTCTATTTATGCATAATGGGAAGTAATTTTTTTGTTGTTTTTACAGTAACTCCAATAAACAGTGTCCAACAAGAACTCTTTAATGGTAATGAATAAGATAGAGTCTCTCTTCTTTTAAAGTGTTTAGTTCAACATTGACGCATCGATCAGTAATAAAATTATATTGGGTTTTTTCTTTTTTCATTTAATTTTTCTTTTGATTTTAGTTTGTTTATGTTGACTTCAATTGTTTATATCATGTAGCTTTTGGCAATAGCTGTATTTGGGTTTGGGGTTTGGATGAACACTCATCATGATGGGTGCCGGAAATCCCTCACCGTCCCTGTCCTAGGCCTTGGCGCCATCATATTTGTAATGTAAGCTTACCATCTCTTTTAATGTCTTGTGTAAAGGCATTCATTAAATTATACTATTTATATGTCCATATATATATATTCTTCCTCAAATAGCCTCAATTATGTTTGATTTTCAGATCAATGATCGGATTCATAGGTGCACTGAAGAACAACTCCTTGTTGTTACGGATTGTATCCTCTAAAAATGAATGCACAATATATAATATATCATACATTGCTGATTTTTATCTTTTTTCCCTGTATTTCTTTATTCTCTTTCTCTTGAAACTTCCTTAAGTTTTAAATTTGCAGTATCTGATCATGCTATGCTTCATTTTGGTGGCAATATTGGTCTTCACAGTTTTCGCGTAAGTATGTTTGCTGTTGATTGTATACTACCATGCTTTGTGAAACTTAATTTCCCACTAGCTAAAACGTGCACGTTATGTGAAAAACCGATAACTATGCTCTGTGAATTTATTAATCTTGATGGAGGATACAGCAAAAGCATGAATATGAGCAATATTTCCTATTAAAGTAGTGTTGTTCTTTCTCTAAGTTGCTGCAATATTTTTGAAGATGACTGAAAAAGAAAGTGGGAGATAACTAAAGGTAGAAGAATAGTATATAGACATATATATATATGGAAAAATTACCCGAAATATGCATTGCATGAGTGCTTGATTCTGAGTAACTTATAATTAATGACCATAGAAATTGCACTTTGCTCCTTAGACTTTTAGTTCTGAGGTTTAGTTAATACTTACGGAAGGTTTCGTTTCAAAGAATGTCAAAAATGGTTACTTTTCTCCTTTCTGCACAAGAATTAATCAGTGTATTGAAATTCAAAAACCTAAGTTATTTTGTTATAACAATTGCTATTTTACACAAGGCAATCTCAATTTCCCTAAATCTTGTTGGAGATATCCATGTTTTTTTAATCTTGCTTGTAACATATGCTTTAAACATAGTTTTTGTAAGATATAATTCTTTTGTTTGTTATTAGGTTTGTTGTAACAAACAAGGAATCTGGGCATAATGTAGCTGGTTTGAGGTAAGATCGCGCGAACCATTGTGTCCTTTGTTTTCTCGGGTTATGTGCATTACGCTTTCGAAACCAGTTTAAGCTCTACAGAAATAAAAAGGGGGAAAGTGAGTAACAAATGAAAGTTTCTGTATGTGTCTGTGTGCGCTTGTGTGTTTTCGCTAGTCAGAGATCACGCACTTGGCGTCTTCATAATTTATGAAAAATCTGAGCTCGTAGAACTTCTATATTGTCGTAGAACTTTCGAGATTGGCTCAACTGCAGCCATTAATCTCTGCCTCGATCGTTAGGTACAAGGAATATCAACTTCAAGATTACAGTTCATGGTTTCTAAAACAGGTAGAAATTAAAACAAATTCCATATCAATTAATCAACTCTCTAAAATCTCGGCTTGATAGTGTCATTTATGATATTTGTAATCTTCGTTTCTTTATTGTTCCAGGTGAAGAATAGCCATAGCTGGAAGCAGTTGAAACGCTGTCTCGTCAAATCTGATAATTGCAATAACCTATCTAAAAAATATAAGGTGAACTTAATCAACTCTACAATATTCTAACATGTTTCTGGTGTATCATTGTAATTTCTTCAATCAACATTTTGCTGCAGAGTCTTACACAGTACACATTGGCAAAACTAACCCCCATTGAGGCTGGTTGCTGCCGACCACCATCCGAGTAGGCGCTTCTTCTTACCGCTTTTATGTTGCATTGTGTATATATATATATATATATGTATGTGTTTAAGTAATTCACAATGATGAAAAGTGCATGTAACTATCTTTTCTTCTTTGGTGAATTTCAACTCATTTTTTAGGTGTGGTTATCCTGCTGTCAATGCCTCATACTATGACTTAAGCGTTGGTCCAATCAGTTCGAACAAGGACTGCAAACTCTACGAAAATTCGAAGCACATCCAGTGCTATGATTGTGATTCTTGCAAGTAAATGTCATTTATCAATGTTAAATTTCGTCACCATTCTTTAATTTGAAATGACATTCCCAATTTACTTCGTTAATATCGTATTTTCCAGGGCTGGAGTTGCAGAATACATGAAAACCGAATGGAGACTGGTTGCGATCTTTAACGTGGTTCTGTTCGTTGTCTTGGTAAATTTCTCTTATTCTCTACTGAATTCTGATGATCTTGGAAATTTTTTTTTTTTCTTTTTTTTTTACTTGTATCCTTAAATCTGACTTTTCTGGTGCATGGCATCAGTCAATAATCTACTTCGTAGGATGTTGTGCCAGGCGAAATGCAGCGAGAAATCGATCTAAATTCTGAAAAAGATCAATATTCTATGCAAGAAGACAATCGAATATTGTATTTTAGGGAGTGACAATTCTGTTAGTTGATAAACACATTGATCAATATCATCATTTGACTATATATATATATATATATATATATGGAGAAAGTTTGTCACTGGATGATCCTTTTTGAATACATGACCTTTGTGTGAACATATATATATATATATCATACTGTGGTAAGAAATCATGTAGTTTCTGTGGCAATTCAAGTGAGTAAGTACTGGATATACCATTCATTCTCTAGTGCTTGAGCAATACATAGTAGAAGAGATAAAATGTAGAAATTAGTAGAACTTGGAATTCCAAAAAAAATTGCATATGCTATTCAGAAAACCAGAACCCTTCAAATTCAATAAGAAGTATAACAAGACAAATATATTATCATTCACAAAAAGTTGCCCAAATCTCAGATATTTCTTGCTGGCTGTTTTTATATGTTAAAAAGAATATGTGACCAATTTTAATACTATATAAGTTTTTATTTTGACATAAATTAATCATATCATAAAAAAGTTATTTGTTTCTGCTTCATAAAGAAGTAAAATGCAAATATAAGTTTGTTGGCTGAGAATTCTTGCGCTCCATTTAAATTGCCAAAATTTTGTAAAGAGGAAAAAAATTAAATTAAATCTAATAGCAGAATGGGATTAGAGACTAGGGACTTGAAGTTGGCATTAATAAATAGTGAATTTCAGGTCTTATTTTTAGAAGGCTATATCTAGAGGAATGTCAAAAGGTTCCCTCATAATTCCTCAATTATTTTACTCATTTTATGCAGTTGAATATGGAAAATTACATATATAAGTAAAGTTAGGGAATATAAATTACAAATTGATTTATTTTAAAATTTTATTTTTAATTTGATTATATTAACTAAACTAATTACAAATACGTCAATTATTTTAATTCAAACTCTAAAATACTCTGGAGCCACCCCACCACCACATTGCATCCTCCACATCCGAATTGCATCATTAATTCCAGTACTAGAATGCAAATTTCTTATTGATGAAAGTTTCTAATTACAAAATTACAGACACAATAACCATGTGTAAATACTAAATACAAAATGGATATTTGAGAATTCCCTCCTCTTCAACTTTATTGTGTATCACCAGATCTGCTATATCCCAAAGCGCACTTTATTCTGACGAGCAATACACATAATAAACTATCCCAATCCGAATCCGATCAGATAATTCGATGGATTTTTGCTTCCTTAAACCATATCCGATTTCTTTGATATTTGTAGGGCATTACGGGCCCCACATATCTCAATAATGGTGTGATATTGTCCGCTTTGGGCCTAACCCGCACGGATTTGCCCTTGGGCTTCCCCAAAAGGCCTCACACCAATTGAGATATGTATATCCTTTTATATACCCATGATCCTTCCCACTTTTAACCCATGTGGGACTTTGGTCGCATACTTAACAATCCTCCCCTCGAACAAAGGACCACATCTCATGGTCCGAGCCTCCCCTCAAACGATCATCCATTCGTCCATCGTGAGTTAATCCGAGGGCTCACCTTCCGTTCGACATTTCGAGGATTCTCCACATGGCTATCAGTCCACTTCTGCTAGTTGATACGACGCCACCACATACGACTTGACCATCATCGGCCTCCGCCGCCACCACTGGTCGATACAATGCTAGCCCACTCCGAGTGGTTAACACCACGAATCGCAACCTGGGCTCTGATACCATTTGTTAGGATCAGAAAACGCTCTGATACCAATTGTTGGGCATTTCGGGCCCCACATATCTCAACAATGGTGTGATATTGTCCGCTTTGGGCCTAACCCGTACGGATTTGCTCTTGGGCTTCCCCAAAAGGCCTCACACCAATTGAGATATGTATATCCTTTTATATATCCATGATCCTTCCCATTTTCAACCCATGTGGGACTTTGGTCGCATACTTAACAATATTCGGATCTCCGACCCGATTATGAAATTTTTTTTAAATAAAATTAATAAATAAAATTTATTTATTTATTTATTATTTTATGAACATTAAAAATAAATTATCTATTTATACTTGTAATGCACGTAAGTAGGAACTTTAAAATTTAAAATATTATCATAAGTAAATTATTTTTAAATTTTAAAAAATCGATCAAATCAATGATTATGAAAATCTTTTATAATTTATGGAAATATTTTAAAATTTAGGACAAGTGTAAAATTTTCATTGGATTACACCACTTGTAAGTAGGAAGTTTCTTCTTACATGGCTTGAGACAAGTATTGCCCAATTATAAAATAATTAATACTAATTTGATAGCATATTCCCCACTCAATATTCATAACCAAACACATAATTTTTAAATTTTATTTATTTAATCACACTCTCAGGTTGTTTGATAGATCAAATAAAAATAATTAAAATGATTAAGTTATTAGTTAACAAATGTTTTGCATAAAACATGAGAAAAAAAATAACGTGTCTATTTTTTAAGTAATTTCAAGGTCTTTAAAGATATATTTTATGAAAAACAAATTATTTTATCATAAAAATGTTTAAACTTAGGATAAAGTACTATTTATATGTAATTTTTTTTCTTTAATTAATATGTTATTTCCTTAACGAGGATTCCCATGACTTGCGAACCAATAAATATTATAAATTAATTTACACATAGGAAATTTAAAAGGGTTAATTTCATTTATAGCCTCTCATGTTTATTCTTATTTCAATCATACCTCTCAAATTTGAAAATCTTTAATCACACCCCCTTATTATATAAAATGTCCAAAATACCCATGATCCAAACATCCCTTAAATCAATTTAATCATAGAATAGTGTTAACCCTAGTCCATATATCCAAACCCTAAACTCTATATCCAAACACCCCCCACCCACCCATCCACACACATATATAAATAAAATTAGGGCTTATATATTTATTATATACATACATATATATATACACATGTATTTATATATGAGTCATTATTTATACAAATTGCATAAGAAACAATTTGATCTCAAGATTTTGACTTAGCAAATTATTTATATGTAAGTTATGTATTTATATGTTACTAATTTTTATTTTTTATTTTTCAGCTTTAATTTCTTTTAATTTTTAATTTTTCAGCTTTTAATTTTTTTAATTTTTTGGAGGTGGTGGTGGTGGAGAGAGAAAATTAGATTAATTGAATTAAATAATGTATTAAAAAATATAAATTTATTATTAATTTTATATGAATAAAGTATTTTTATATTTTATTTCGATATTAAAATAAAATTTTGTATGTTTGAATATTACAATGGACAAATTAAATATTGGGTTATTAGTTTAATATATATTATCAATTTATTAAATAAAAATTTATTATTAATTTTATATGAATAAAGTGTTTTTATATTTTATTTTCATATTAAAATAGAAATTTGTATGTTTGAATATTTTATTTCCATATTAAAAGTAATTTTATTTTTTGGAGGTGGTGGTGAATTTTAATATATTTTTATTGATTTTTATATATATTATTTGATAAAAATAAAAATAAAGAATATTTGGGCAAGTTATAAAATGAAGTGGTCAAATTGATAAAAAAAAAACTCAATTCTTGTTTCCAAACACAATCTGGATAACATGAAGGTTAGTTTAGGTATTAAAATAAAATTTCAGGCCAATGTCATGCTTCAGGGGGTGTAAATGATGCTTCTTTCAAATATCGGGGGTGTAAATATGAGGGGATCTGCTTGAAATAAAAGCATATGTTAGGGGATGTAAATGAATTTAACTCAATTTTAAAAAAATGACAACTTTTTGGAACCATATTATATATGGATATTATCATGAAACTTCGGTTTTGAAAAATGATCAACTACCCCCTCTAGTTCAGAAAACCCTTTTGTGGTTTCAATTTTGATCAACTTGTCCCATTCTCTCTAATTTAAGACAAAAATACCCCTGATGAAACCAGAGGGGGGTTTATTGATATGAAATTGTAGGAAGATTTACTGATAAAAATAAATGAGTTAACTTCATTTACACCCTTGATATCTACTTTATCTTCAATCAAACGAATTTTTTTTTATATATTTTAAGATGAACAATATTTTTTATTTATTTATGACTTAATAAAAAATTAATGCCGAAATATTTTTTTCGAACTACCAATTAGGGCAAAATATACAAAATTAAGTTTGAAATATAAAAAGGAAATATTTTGAACTACGAGTTCTATATTTTTTATATATATTTTACTATAAACGAAAAAAAAATTGATTTATGTCGGAATAAAAAATTAATACCAAAATATTTTATTTTGAACTTAATATCGAAAAAAATCCGGAATCTTTTTTTTGAACTTAATATAAAAAATATATTTTATGCCGAAATAAAATATTAATTTTTTATCGGTAAAAAAATTAATATTTCATGCCGAAATCTTTTCTATAAACTTAATATTTTATGCCAAATTTGTTTTTTTGAACTTAATATAAAAATGAATTCGGTAACAAAATATATTTTTAGGCAAAAAAAGAAAAAAATTCGGTTTTAATTTTTTATTTTGGCATAAAAAAATTGGTAGTTCGGTAAAAAAATATTTTGGTAAAAAAGAAGAAAATTTTCCCCGATATTAAGTTCAAAATAAAATATTTCGGTATTAATTTTTTATTTCGGCATTAATTTTTTGTTTTACCCAAATTGATAGTTCGAAAAAAAATATTTTGGCATTAATTTTTTATTTTGGCATATATAAATAAAAAATATTATTTATCATAAAATATATATAAAATAATTCATTTGATTGAAGATAAAACAGATTTCAGAGGATGTAAATGAAAGTAACCCATTTATTTATATTAGTAACCCATTTCTGTCTTAAATTAGAAGAAAGGGGACAAGTTGATCAAAATTGAAATCAGCGGATAATTTTCTGAAGAAGAGGAGATTAGTTGATCGTTTTTAAAAATCAAAGGTTTCCTGATAATATCCCTATTATATCATGACAACGGTCACATATTTTCTCTTGTTCTGTCAACTCCTAAAAACCAAACATATTCATTTTCTTATCAAGGGTCAGGATTTCTTTCTTCCCTCTATAATACCTCTCCAAAGAAATTGTGGCCCTTGATTCCCTCCAGTTAAATCCTTTGCGTTTGTTGTCCGAACCTCGGAACGACGTCGTTCACCCACAGCATCTCCTACAACCCTAATCGCGGCCTTTCCCACCGTCACCGTCACCGTCACCATCACCGCCGCTAGGGCATGATTTTGACCCCTCCGTCCTCGCTCCAGCAATCTGCTAATTATTCTTACACTCTTCACTTTTTTTCCCCCAATTTTTGATAAATCTGTCTCTCTTCTAACATATGAGTTTGCAATTTGGTGTCAATTCAATTATAGATCTGGATGGAGAAATTGTAGAGTATATATATATATACATATATAAACGGCTGTTCAACTAACATGTCAATTATATATAAATCTGGACGGTCAAATTGTCGAAAATATATACGCAGCATGATTCGACGTTTCGCCGGATCCATACAATTAGGTAACACCAATACTCATCCGGTATTCACTGATATTTACTTTTTAAGATTGATATTGTCCGATACAATTAGGTAACACCGATCGGAATCTCGATCTTCGATACTTACTTTTAAGTTGTTATTGTAACCGACAGAAACCTACACCGCGACTGCTAACCATGAACAAACATGATTTAAATATTTTAAATTGTCGTTATGAAGTAACGTGAGAGAGGACTCGAAGTTCTTAATTTGGCGGGAGTTCAAGTTCAATTCTTTGTTTTGGTATGTAGAATTGTGTGATTGCAATGGGATCGTTGTGAATTCGAGGGAGATGGAGATGGTTAGTTGTGTCCTAGCAGGCAATAGTATTTTTTTTTTGAGTTAGTGTTTTGTCAATCACATAACTCTCTCACACCCTGCTTATTTGGTTTGACTTCATCTATAGTTCTTTATTATTGTTGTTATTAATAATTTGAAGTTTGAACAATTTTGGTAAAAAATTGGTGGAAGAAATTTTAATACTACCCTATTGGTATGAGCAATATCATAGGAGGAGAATATAAGCTGAGTGTAGCAAGAGTGATTTTCAATTTGTTATATTTTTGGTGAATCTATAGATCTTATGATTAGTGTCATAAAAGTTTGCTCTCTTCTTCCTTTGATTTTAAAAGTTGGAAGCTATTACTGCAGGAAGGTCTCTAATATTGTCTTAATGTAGCTGGGTCGAGGTAAGATCGCGTGATTTTTTCCGATAACATCATTGTTATGCACCTCATTCCTTTTTATGTAAGAATGTTAATGTGTGCATAAGTTGTTTGCTTCCTCCTCATTTTGTTTTAGGTTTTGCTAATATAATGGAATCTTCATGATCACAGAAAGAATTGAGCTCATATATGATATGGAGTATAAAAGGAATCATTTTAATTTTTCTAAACATCTTGTTCTTGGTTCATGAGTTGGGATTGGCTAAGCATCTGCCATTAATCTTTCTGGTTAGGTACTTGGAATATCAACTTCAAGATCATAATGGTGTCTAAAATAGGTAAAAGAAAATAAATTAATCAAGAGTATATCAGCTTAGAAGATATATTTCCTATTCTTGACCCTGCTTTAATTTTCCGGTTGAATGATAGCAATAGCTGGTAGCAGTTGAAAAATTAGTCTGGTATAATCTGATCGTTGCATCAGCCTATCAAAAAAATGTAAGATGATTTATCTACCCTAAAGTTCTACTTCCTAATATGTCTCTCTTTTGTAAATCTTAGACAATACATATTGGCAACCAATTGAGGCTGGTTGCTATCCACATCCTCTGAATAGGTGCTTTTTCTTACTGGTTTAATAATTTATCGTGTTTCTTCCTCTTCGTTTCTCCCTTTGTCTTTAGTCAAGGGCAGTTTCTTCTTTGTTTTGAAGAGCTGAATCTTACCATATAGTTGTATATAGTTCCTCAAAAAATATATGTTATGTTAATTTAGGGAGCAAAATCACTTAAGTAATTTCTGTACATGTTACAGAATTAAATTTGAAGTTACGAAATTGCGGATCACTCTCCTTTTCTTCTTTCCTTGATTTCTACTCATTTATCATGAGTGGTTATCTTGCCGTCTATGACTTCTGTTTGTTGTCTCGGGAAGCTAGTCTCTGTCTTCTGTTGAATGTTAGATTCTGTTGTTCTTGGGATTTTTACTGTTAGCCTTAGGCCTGACTTTCTTTGGTGCACCATGCTCGGCATCATTCAATAGTCTACTACGAAATGATGCAATCAAACCAATCTGAAGTCTAAAAAGGATCATTCTATCCCCACAAGTCTTATCCAATCAGAAAAAAAAAACAAATCTTGTAGAGGGGTGACAATTACTGTTGGTAATCATGTTTAGTTTAATTACTTCTAATGTGCGCTGGAAAACGTCTCTCAGACTTGTCTCTGAAGCCTATCTATCTCAAGATTTGACATTTGCTTGAAGGTTTTTGTCTCTGATATTGTGGAAAAGAATCATGGAGTTACTGTAACAGTCCATGTTATTAAGTACTGGATCTTATACTCTTATGCTTCTGTAACAAACATTAGAGACTGTAAGGAATAGTAGACACAAATCTAGAAACTAATATACCTTCAATTATTTATTTTTTTAAGGATTGCATATGTTATTCCAAACCCTTCAAATGGAAATAAGAGGTCTAACAAGACAATATTATTCAACACTCCCCCCAAACTCAGATATTTTGCAGGCTATTTCAATATCAGAAGGTGGATGGATGCATCTGATCATAGTAGATGCCAGAAGGACCATTATCAGGCAACAAAGCCACCATTACAGGAGCTCTAGCACCTTCCTCAGGAGTCAAGTTTCCCATACAACCTGTCAAATCTGTTTGGACATATCCGGGATGAACACAATTTACACGGAAATCAGGGAATCTCCGTGCAACAAGTCTTGTATAGGCATTTATGGCTGCTTTGGAAACTTTATAAGCTGATGCGATAAGAGGCCACCCGTTAGTCCGCAACTTATTCTCCTTGAAATCCCTTAAATACCACTGCAAAATTTCGTCTAATTTATCTTCTGTTAAGCTCTCAACATTCTGCAGATCTTCTTTGACCTTTTCGTTGGAGATATACTGAAACCAAAAAGAAATAAAGAGAGCAAGGAATTAGAGCTTATTGTTTTTTTCTGTTCCTTCACCTGTAATGTTCATCCAGCATGGAAATGTGTTGAGTTACACTTAGTTGGCCATAAAAGGAGGAGACATTCACTATTCTTGCTGAATTGGAAAGTTGCAAGACCGGAAGAAGTGATTCAGTTACTCCTTTGGTTCCATAATAATTTGTTTGGAGACACTCTTTTGCCATCTCATAGGTTTGTTCCATGAAATTCTCCAATAGGTGGGCATTCTCGTCGCTTACCTGTAAATATCAGAAAATCTCATTCCTGCTACCCAAATCATTAGTTACTTTTAGAATATTCATATTTGATGAACTTGGAATTTCAAATCTTAAAAAGATCTGAGAGACTAGACTCATATTGAATTGCATGGAGATCCAAAACAACTATATATTTTTCATTCGAGGCTTATATATTTCAAGAGTAATTATTTCGTCAGAACAACATCTGTGTGAAACGAGTCATTCATCTGTTAGATAATTGTACTGCTTGGTTCTATACAGGCAAGGACAATAGTTTTGATTCCAGTCCAAGAACAGTTGCTTGAATAAAATTGTCTAACGTCGTATTTCAGTTCCCACACCTCTACGTAGAGAAATAGTGGTACTTTTATGAGGGTATTGTTTCTTATCAAATGAATAGTGTGTTTTCTGCCTAATTCTGGAAAATTAGAATGTCTATCGTTCTGGATTCTATCAACGTTTTGCCACAAACTTCAATCCTCTTATGCTGTGTAAACTAATATTATTAGTCAAGACTTAAGATATTCCTGAACATACTTGTTCCTTAAACACAAGATTAGTCTTAAACAGCTCTAGCATATATGCTTAACAAATATCTTTAACAGGAAGCTGGAGTACTTACTATACCCCCTCCATCTCTGAAGACCTTAAATGCTGCATAATCTATTACAGTAAGTCCACCGACGCCTGCATTATTGACCTGCATAGAAGTTAATTTTGCTCAGAATATGCATTGTGAAATATTTTGGTAACCAAGTGTCCTTATACACAACATATAGTCCTGTGTTCAACTCTCTATCATCTGTCATATGTCATCATATCGAACACAGTATATGCAGTGTATATTTACAAATTTCTTTTGATATTAACAAAAGCCAAACTTTCTCACCAGGATATCAAGTTTTCCGAAATGAGTTTGAACATATTCTGCCAATGAAGTAATAGTGGCCGGGTCTTTAACATCTAGTGGATGAAAAAATACATCCGAGAGTCCGGAAACTTTAAGATTGTTAACGGCTTCAGTACCCGTCTTGTCATCTCTGGCTGTTAATATTACTGTAATTCCATTAGATGCTAGTTGACGACTTATCTCTAAGCCAATTCCTTTGTTGGCTCCTGTAACCACAGCACACCTGGAAAAACAGTGATGCACTGCATCTTATATCTACGTATATATATAACATACAGACATATATGTATGAGTGTATATATTACGCCATATGAAATTGAGGAGTGAATAATTGTGTTTTGTTATTACAAAAGATGAGAGTTAGGAGACGAATATACCGTTTTGATGTTGAACGATTGTTGGTCTCTTCCATTTCTGATGAACCACCAGAGCAGTGAGCTGATATTTTAATGGCATTTCAAGTTAGTATTTAATTGTGTTCATTTTGTGAGAATCTTCCTTCAAGCCAGGTACTATTGAGGTTGTCATTATCCATATGATATTTAGTAGCCATATCGCACATGCTTCACGCCCTAAGGTGGTTTGTCCTTTTTCTAATATTGCCGCCTTTATTATTGTCAGTCTGTTCATATAATACCTGTCTTGTGAATGCTCATGTCTAACGCAGTTTGGCCTTTTCTCTCAGTTTGATGAGTTTCTGATCTGTTGTTCTTGTTCTTGTTTCCTTGTTTTAATTTTATCGTAGCAAACCTTTCCCTCTTCTATATAAAACGTTGTCGCCTAATTTCAAAACCATACTTCCTACTTTGGTATTAAGCACCCACATGAGACTCTGCCAACTTTATTTGTTTTACTGGTTGAACTGACATATCCTGAAAGTTGTTGCCACATAGGCATCTGTAGATCTAATTTTCGAATTCCATTTGTTTGCCAAAGATGATTTTTTTTTTCTTCTTTAGATCATTGGAGAGTTGAAGCTGTGATAAGAAAACATAGCAAATTTTATGTTGGTTTCCCATGACATATTTGGAATTTGGTATCGGTCAGATTGAGGATGTAATGTGTGGTAGTTGTACGGCATTAAACTCTGGAGCTCAAACTTTCAGGTTTTCAACACTTAAATGAGATTGATAAATCATAGAGTCAAAAAAAAAAAAAAAAACTTGTCTATTTTGTTATTTCATCAAAGATCAATTTACGCAGCCCCAATGCACTACCCTTTGCATTTTCCTTGTTGAACTACAGTAGTGTTTCTTCATCAGCATCAAACTACCTGTTATTATTATTAGTTGTTGGAATCCTAAAGCTTTCTGGAGGTATTTGTATACTTATCTTTCTCGCAGCATATGCCTCACTATATTTATGTACTTATCGTGCTTGCAGCATATGCCTCACCATAAATTTTATGACATGTATATTTGTTTTTGTTTTAGGTTTTTCTAACTTAATGGACCTAGTCTTAATGTAGCTGGGTTGAGGTAAGACTGCGTGATAAGTTGCTTGCTTCCTCCTCAGAAATCACACATTTCGAATCTTCATTATCACAGAAAAACTTGAGCTCATAGATTATATGGAGTAATAGGAATGATTTTAGTTTTTCTAAACATCTTTTTCTTGGTTAATGAGCTGGGAGTGGCTAAACATCAGCCATTAATCTTTCTGGTTAGGTACTTGGAATATCAACTTCAAGATCATAATGGTGTCTAAAATAGGTAAAAGAAAATAAATTAATCAAGAGTATATCAGCTTAGAAGATATATTTCCTATTCTTAACCCTGCTTTAATTTTCGGGTTGAATGATAGCAATAGCTGGTAGCAGTTAAAAAATTAGTCTGGTATAATCTGATCGTTGAATCAGCCTATCAAAAAAAAAACGTAAGATGATTTATCTACCCTAAAGTTCTACTTCCTAATATGTGTCTCTTTTGCAAATCTTAGACAATACATATTGGCAACCAATTGAGGCTGGTTGCTATCCACATCCTCTGAATAGGTGCTTTTTCTTACTGGTTTAATAATTTATCGTGTTTCTTCCTCATCGTTTCTCCCTTTGTCTTTAGTCAAGGGCAGTTTCTTCTTTGTTTTGAAGAGCTGAATCTTACCATATAGTTGTATATATTCATCAAAAAATATATGTTAAGTTAATTTAGGGAGCAGAATTACTAAAATAATTTCCTTACATGTTACAGAATTAAATTTGAAGTTACGAAATTGCCTATAACTCTCCCTTTTCTTCTTTCCTGGTTTTCTACTCATTTATCATGAGTGGTTATCTTGCCGTCTATGACTTCTGTTTGTTGTCTCGGGACCCTAGTCTCTCTCTTCTGTTGAATGTTAGATTCTGTTGTTCTTGGGATTTTTACTGTTAGCCTTAGGCCTGACTTTCTTTGGATTTTTACTGTTAGCCTTAGGCCTGACTTTATTTGGTGCACCATGCTCGGCATCACTCAATAGTCTACTACGAAATGCAGCAAGCAAACCAATCTGAAGTCTAAAAAGGATCATTCTATCACCACAAGTCTTCCCCAATCAGAAAAAAAAATCTTGTAGAGGGGTGACAACTACCGCTGATAATCATGTTTAGTTTAATTACTTCTAATGTGTGCTGGAAAACGTCTCTCAGACTTGTCTCTGGAGCCTGTCTATCTAAAGATTTGACATTTGCTTGAAGGTTCTTGTCTCTGATATTGTGGAAAAGAATCATGCAGTTTCTGTGAGAATCCATGTTATTAAGTACTGGATCTTATACTTTTGTGCTTCTGTAACAGACATTAGAGACTGAAAGGAAATAGTAGACCCAAATCTAGAAACTAATATACCTTCAATTATTAAATTTTGTAAGGATTGCATATGTTATTCCAAACGCTTCAAATGGAAATAAGAGGTCTAACAAGACAATATTATTCAACAGATGCCCCCGAACTCGGATGTATGCAGGCTATTTCAATATCAGAAGGTGGATGGATGCATCTGATCATAGTAGATGCCAGAAGGACCATTATCAGGCAACAAAGCCACCATTACAGGAGCTCTAGCACCTTCCTCAGGAGTCAAGTCTCCCTTATAACCTGTCAAATCTGTTTGGACATATCCGGGATGGACACAATTTACACGGAAATCAGGGAATCTCCTTGCAACAAGTCTTGTATAGGCATTTATGGCTGCTTTGGAAACTTTATAAGCTGATGCGACAAGAGGCCACCCGTTAGTTCGCAACTTATTCTCCTTGAAATCCCTTAAATACCACTGCAAAATTTCGTCTAATTTATCTTCTGTTAAGCTCTCAACATTTTGAAGATCTTCTTTGACCTCCTCGTTGGAGATATACTGAAACCAAAAAGAAAGAGAGAGAGAGAGAGAGAGGAAAAAATTAGTGCTTATCGTTTTTTTCTGTTCCTTAACCTGAAATGCTGATCTAGCAGGCAAGGGTATTTAGTTACACTTAGTTGGCCATAAAAGGAGGAGACATTCACTATTCTTGCTGAACTGGAGAGTTGCAGGACAGGAAGAAGTGCTTCAGTTACTCCTTTGGTTCCATAATAATTTGTTTGGAGACACTCTTTTGCCATCTCATAGGTTTGTTCCATGAAATTCTCCACTAGGTGGGCATTCTCATCGCTCACCTGCAAATATCAGAAAATCTCAATCCTGCTACCAAATCATGAGTTACTTTTAGAATATTCATATTTGATGAACTTGGAATTTCAAAACTCTTAAAAAGGTCTGAATGATTAGACTCATATTGAATTGCATTGACATCCAAAACAATTATATAGTTTTCATTCGATATTTTAAGGTTCTAATTATTTTGTCAGAACAACATCTGTGTGAAATGAGTAATTCGTATGTTAGGTAACTATACTGCTTGGTTCTATACGGGTGAGGACAATAGTTTTGATTCCAGTCCAAGGACAGTTGCTTGAATAAAATCCTCAAACATTGTCTTTCTGTTTCTTCACCTCTGCGTAGAGAAATAATGGTATTTTTATGAAGGTATGGTTTCTTATCAAATCAGTAGTGTGTTTTCTGCTTAATTCTGGAAAATTAGGATCTCTATCATTCTGGATTTTATTTACGTATTGCCACAAACTTCAATCCTCTTATGCTGTGTAAACTAACATTATGAGATAAGACTTGAGATATTCTTGAACATACTTATTCCTTAAACACAAGATTAGTCTTAAACAGCTATAGCATAGATGTTTAACAAATATCTTTAACAGGAAGGTGGACTACTTACTATACCCCCTCCATCTCTGAAGAACTTAAATGCTGCAGCATCTATTACTGTAAGTCCACCAACGCCTGCATTATTGACCTGCATAGAAGTTAATTTTGCTCAGAATATGCATTGTGAAGTGTTTTGGTAACCAAGTATCCTTATACACAACATATAGTCCTGTGTTCAACTCTTCTTCATCTGTCATATGTCATTATATCGAACACATTAGATGTTGTGTATGTATACAAAATTCTTTTGATATTAACAAAAGCCAATCTTTCTCACGAGGATATCAAGTTTTCCGAAATGAGTTTGAACATATTCTGCCAATGAAGTAATAGTGGCCGGATCTTTAACATCTAGTGGATGAAAAAAAACATCTGAGAGTCCGGAAACTTTAAGCTTGTTAACGGCTTTGGTACCCTTCTTCTCATCTCTGGCTGTTAGTATTACTGTAATTCCATTAGATGCTAGTTGACGACTTATCTCTAGGCCAATTCCTTTGTTGGCTCCGGTAACCACAGCACACCTGGAAAAACAGTGATGCACTAAATCTAATATCTACATATATATATAAAAACATACAGACATATATATATATGTGTGTGTGTGTGTGTATACTAAGCCAAATGAAATTGAGGTGTGAATAATTGTGTTTTGGTATTATAAAAGGTGAGAGTTAGGAGATGAATATACCTTTTTGATGTTGAACTATTGCTGGTCTCTTCCATTTCTGATGAACCACTAGTGCAGTGAGCTGATAATTTAATGTCATTTCAAGTTAGTATTGAATTGTGTTCATTTTGTGAGAATCTTCCTTCAAGCCAGGTACTATTGAGGCTGTCATTATCCATATAATATTTAGTAGCCATGTTGCGCATGCTTCATGTCCTAAGGTGGTTTGTCCTTTTTCTAAAATTTGCCACATTTACTAATGTTATTATTATTTTCAGTCTCTTCATACAATACGTGTCTTGTGAATGCTCGTGTCCTAAGGCAGTTTGGCCTTTTCTCTCAGTTTGATGAGTTTCTGATCTGTTGTTCTTGTTTCCTTGTTTTAATTTTACAGTAGCAAACCTTTCCCTCTCCTATATAAAACGATGTCGCCTAATTTCAATACCATACTTCCTACTTTGGTATTAAGCACCCACATGAGACTGTGCCAACTTTATTTGTTTTACTTGTTGAACTGACATATCCTAAAAGTTGTTGCCAAATAGGCATCTGTAGATCTAGTTTTCGCACTCCATTTGTTTGCCAATTTTTTTTATTTTTTATTTTCCAGATCATTGGAGAGTTGAAGCTGTGATAATAAAATATGGCAAATTTTACGTTGGTTTCCCATGACATATTTGGTATCGGTCATATTGATGTATTGTGTGGTAGTTGTACAGTATTAAACTCTGGAGCTCAAACTTTCAGGTTTTCTACACTTATATGAGATTGATAAATCATAGAGTCAATTAAAATGAAATGAATCTCTACCTGGTAAACTGGTGCTGGCTGGGAAAAATTGCCTAGCTAGTACTGGAAACTCGCCTGGACTTCAATGGCGAGAATCGGGACATGATCTCCACATTCTACTTATAGTAATTTCTTGTGGTTTCTTGATCTTCATCATACATAACTTGTGGTCATATGGACAATTCTCCTTGTGATTTCTGTGTTACTTAGTGAAATGTCAGGGCATGCACCTCAAGAGAGAAATATTTATCTATATATATGTATGTAGGATCTTATGATCAAGAGTTTCAAGCTTGAAATGCTGAATTCGCTGAACAGAAAATATACTTTTATCAACTATATCTATGTATTGTTTCTCTTGGATATTTTATTTTTATGTGGTGCATGCTGCACTCACATGAACCATTATCCGTTGTTTATGATTTTGTGAACTTTTTTTTTTCCTTCTCTCTCTTAAGCTGATAATGATATCTATTTTTTAATAGTTGTCCTCATGTCCTAAGGTGGTTTGGCCTTTTCTCTGAAGTTAATGACTTTTTGTTTTTTTGTTATTGTTCTTTGGGATTAGTTTAGTGAGGTGAGTTTGTCTACACCTCTCTCTTCTATAAGAAAAATGTAGCTTAGTTTAGTGAGGTGAGTTTGTCTACACCTCTTACTTTGGGATTACACATCCATTTGATACGAAAGCCAACTTTATTATTTTATTGGGGTAAAGCGATAGATCCTCGAAGTTATATAATTGCAGTGTAAATAATTCCTTTATAGATTGGAATTAATAAGTTGATTTTCTGCTTATTTTCGTAGTATAAAAAAAATTCAAAGTTGTGTGGAATCCTTTCTTGTTTGTTGAAATTCAACTCCTTTCGCATATACAATTTGAGCTTTTATCCAATCAGTTCCAAACAGCTGCATACTTTACAAAAAAAGCATGTCAAGTTACAATTGTGATTCTTGCAAGTAAACACTTGCAAACAAATTAAAGTATGTCAAGTGCTATGATTGTGAATCTTGCAAGTAATCTTCATTTTCCAGTTAGTACTCCATTACCTCTCTTCAACTCAAAATCTTATTCCCATTTAATTTAATATCAAATTTTTAGGGATGGAGTTGTGCAATACATGAACACCGAACGGAGGTGGTTGTAAACTTTCTAACGTAGTTCTGTTCGTTGTTTTGGTAAGTCTCTATGTTCTATAGAAATTTAATTGATATTCTTGGGAATTTACTTTTGCTTATAGACTGAGTCCAATATTGGCAAAACTAGAATTAGGGTTAACCAAAGAAAATAGTTCATGGTTGACAAAATACATTTGGACCAAAAAAACCATACTCAGAAATAAAATATTTTTCATCTGATGCATGGCGTAAATGCTGCATAATCTGCTATAATAAGTCCACCAATTCCTGCCTTATTGACCCGAATCTAAGATAATATTGCACAGAACACACATTGGCAATAAATTTGTGAACCAAAGACTTATAGTTACTATACAATCAAATTGTTGAACTCTTCTTTATTTGTCTATATGTCATCAAATAGAATATGTTATACTAAACTGTTTAGTATGTCTATTGGAACATGTATTTGGTACCCCAGGTACCAACTGATATAATATCCCCCATAAATTTTCCTTTCCAATTATCAACTGAAATATGTTCTCGTTTGGGGGTACCACAAAGTTGTTATTACCTGGATATTTAAGCTCTTCCATATATGTTTTTACAAATTGTTTGATGCAATAACAAAATCCAGTCAACGAATTCACATGTAATATGCTTTTCCGCAACAGGATATCAATTTTTCTGAGATGGGTTAGTACATATTTTGCTAACAAGCTATACTGGAAGGATGTTTTACATCAAGTTGAAAATGAAAAACACACATCTGAGAGCCCTGAAACTTTGAGATTGTCAATAGCTTCAATAACTTTTTTCCTCTCTCGCTATTAACATTACTGTAATTCCGTTAGATGCATGCTGTCGACATATCTCTAGTCCGACCGTTGCATTTTTTTTATTTCTTTTTTTAAATCAGAACATGGATGGATGCATCTGATTATAGTAGGAACCAGAAGGACCATTATCAGGCACCAAAGCCAGCATTACAGGAGCTCTAGCACCTTCTTCAGGAGTCAAGTTTCCCATGTTACCTGTAATATCTGTTTTGACATATCCAGGATTGACACAATTAACGCGGAAATGAGGAAATTTTCTTGCTGTAACTCTCGTATAGGCGTTTATGGCAACTTTTGAGACTTTATAAGCAGACACTGTAAGGGGGCACCCTTTATCCTGCAATTTATTCTCCTTGAAATCCAATAGAAACCACTGCAAAAGCTTGTCTATTTTCTCTTCTGTTAAGCTGTCGACATTTTGCAGCTCTTCTTTGACCTTCTCATTATTGATGAACTGAAACAAAGCAAAACAAAAAATAAAATGAGAAAATAGTTAGAGCTTATTGTCTTTTTCTCTTGTTTCACCAGACAAGCTAATCATGCATGAAACTGGTGTGTCTTCTTACTTTTAGTTGGCCATATCCAGAGGATACATTCACTATTCTTGCTGAATTGGAGAGTTGCAGGAGAGGAAGAAGTGCTTCAGTTACTCCTTTGGTTCCATAATAATTTGTCTCGATACACTCTTCTCCCATCTCATAAGTTTGCTTTATGATTTTATCCCACATTTGGGCATTCTCATCGCTCACCTGCATATGTCATAATGTGTCAGTTCTGGTAGCCAGATTGTGAGTTAGTTTTATAAAATCTTATTACTAGATTCGAATTGTATTGCTTTGATATCTGGAACAAATAATCATTCCTAGACTTATTAATTCAATAAGAATGAGGGCAATGGTTCGAGTTTAAGTGCAGTCACTCTCCATAACTATTGTCAAAGTTAGGTTTTCCCTCCTAGCACCCGAGAAGCAGAATTAAAGATTGGCATTTTTAAGACCAAACAAGGCGGGCGTTTGCTACTCCTGAAAAATTTTTGCATCTGGAAATTTCTTGCTTGATGTATATGCTTAAATTTGTAACCAAGCAAAATTTGATCCCATTGATCTATAAAGACTAATGCAGTTAAAGAAAACTTTAACCATGTCCTGGATTTACTGCTTCCTCAAAAGATCAGTGGTAAATATCCCTTCTATGTCGGACTCTCAAAATTCTGACAAGGCTATTTAGTTCTTACCATCTCCCATCCTTGTTTGAAGGCTCTTAATGCTTCATAATCTACAATAAGTCCACCAATTGCTGCATTATTGACTTGCAAAGAAGTTTATTCAACAAAATACTCATTAGCAACTTATCTGATTACTTGATCCTCGATACGTTATAAAGTATTTACTGCCTTTTCATTGTTTTGTCTGTTTTCAATCTTAATACATAATGCTAATTCACTGTGTATGTAATAGCAATAGCCAAAGTCACTTAATTAATAACAAATTTCTTGTTTCTCATCAGGATATCAAGTTTCTTGAAATGCATTTGTACATATTTTGCTAATGAAGCAAAACTGGCTGGATCTTTCACGTCAAGTCGATGAAAAACCACATTCGAGAGCCCGGAAACTTTGAGAATGTCAGTAGCTTCAATGCCCTTCTCATCTCTGGCTGTTAATATTACTTCTATTCCATTAGATGCTAGCTCACGACATATTTCTAGTTCAATTCCTTTGTTGGCTCCTGTAACCACAGCACACCTGTAATAGCATTGGTTCACTAAAGATATCATATACGCGCACACACATATATATTAAACTATACGAAACAGATGTATGAATAATATTTTTTACATATTGCAATAAAATTAGTCATGAGATGCTTATGAAAAAAGAGAGTCATGAGATGACGATACCGTTTGCTGTTGAATTGCTGGTGGTCTCTTCCATTTCTGATGAAAGACTGGACAAGTGAGTCTGTAATCAAAACTGATATTTCCTGTTGATCATATTGAATAATGTTCCCTTTGTGAGAATCTGCCTCAAATCAAGCACCTTTGACTATGTCATGAGGTTTGTCCCCTCTTGGTAAGGTGGTTTGATCTTATCTCATCAACTGATAATGGAATATATTATCAAATAGATGTCTTCATGTCCCTAGGTGCTTTTGTCTTTTCTCTTAAATTTGTTCCTTTTTTTTGTTTTTTTTTTGTGTGTGTTTCTTATATTTTCATTATGTTGATTCAGGTCTTTATTCTATAACAAATTGTACCTCAATATCAGTGAGTTGAGTTTGTCCATACTTCTACTTTGATATTATGCACCCAAGTGGTGCTGATGCCAATTTTTTCTTATTAGTTTCAAGTGACATATCCTCAAAGTTGTTGGCTGAGCGCACCTATATGTAAAATTTCATTTGCGAATACATCTTATTGCCACAATATTTTGGAATAGAAAAGAAATTTTCATCAAGTTCAGATGTATAAAATTGCAATATAAGTAATTTATTTGCAGATCAGAATTCATAAAGTCATTTATGATTTATTATCATGGTGAAATTAATACAATTATGAAATCCTTTTTCCTTTTTTCTTTTTTAAATTACAACTCATTCTCATACTAATTTGAGCTTTCAGCGAAGCAATTTTGACAAAAGACTGCAAATTCTAGTCAATTACAAAAATGTCAAGTGCTACTATGCTACGATTTTGACTGTTCCAAGTAGACACTTGTGGTTTCTGTTGTTCCCCTGCCTTAATTTTCCGTAATTAAAATTATCGTTGCCGTTTTCTTTTTATATAATTTCTCCAGGGATAGAGTTGCACAAAAAATGTGAAGTGGACATTGGCAGGTTGCAATTTGTTGTCTAGGCAAGTTCTCCCTCTTCTATTTTACTTTAAATTCTGGTTTTTGTTAGTATTCTACCTGACATTCCTTCTGATGCACAATATCAGTCAATAATCTACTTGATAGGATGTTGTGAGAGAGGGAATGCTGCAATGAATCGACCTAAACTCTAAAGTCTGAAAGGACCAATTTATCACAAGAAATTTCTCTGACGAACGAAACTAAATGACTTTCTATTAGTTGCCTTGGTGCAATGGATTCTCTCTGCATGCGGAGGTAAGACAATTACAATTAAGTTTGGTTTCTTGAACCCGTGTTCTATTTCAACTGCTGGCAAATATGTCCCTGGACGCTCTCTTTCTGAATATTTGACATTTCTGTAAAGGTCGTTTTTCTGAAATTCTAGAAACGAATCATGTACTTTCCCTGACAGTCCAAGAATGAAAATAATGGAAATCCTATTGTTTCAAGTTTTGTAACACAGAGCAGAGACAAATGTAGAAACTAATCAAACTTAGCATTTAATATGAAGTTGCTTCCAAACCCTTCAATTAGAACAAGTAGACAATATCCTTATCTTTCACCAACTCACTTGCATATTATTATATATATTTTTTATCAGAATGAAGATGCATGCATTTGATCATAGTAGGAGCCAGAAGGACCATTATCATACAACAAAGCCAGCATTACAGGCGCTCTAGCACCCTCTGTGAGAATTATGACTCAAGTATGTCAAGTGATGCATACAATGATGCATGTAAGAAGCCTCTACGACAACCATTGAAGACTTTCTCCATTGGAAGCCATTGAAGACTTGTTTGGTAGCCACCCACCCACTCAGTTACCATTGTAGATTTTGGCCACCACCTACTCCTTTGCTCGTCTATAAATAGAGCTATACATGTTGTATATAAACTAAGCTCAATTTTGTGTATAGAGAGCATTGTGAGGGTGGAGAGAATTCTCGAAAGAAATATATTGAGTTACCCTTCCGTGAAGGTACCCGTTTTTTGGGGAATCACGTATAAATCATTGTGTCTATGTGTTTGTGTGTGTTTGATTGCATTTAAGGTCCAACAATTGGTATTAGAGCCATTTTTTTTCATATCAGAGCCGTTTATTTTGACTCTATTTCGAACAAAACCAGGTATCAAACCCAAACACCGGACCTATTTTTTGGCTTGCCCATCAAGAAAGGAAACCATTTTCGTTCAGAACATGCCAAGAAGACCCTCCACGCACCCTCACGTGCCGCCAGAAGCTCGACGCGTCAAGAGGTCTCGTCGTCACACGCCCACGCGCCTTCTTTCTTAAGCGCGCGTGATCCTTAAGTGCAGTCACGCGCTATCTCCGGCGAGGACTGGTTTTTCCGGCGTTGACGACTTTTTCCGGTGATGACGTCACTGCCACGTGTCACCAACCAGAGGCTTCCACGTGTCACCAATCAGATGCTACCACATGTTGCCTATTAGATCGTGCCACGTCATCAATTTTCTGAGAAATTACAGTTTTGCCCTTCTACACTATTTTGGTCATTCCGAGCTTGTTTTAAGTCCGTTTTGAGTAAACGAAAGGTCGATCCTAGCTAAATTGACCGTTCCGGATTCAACGGTGGGCTCCGTTTTTCAAAATTAGTACTCTAATTTTGGAAAAATCCGGTTTGAAGTTTTATTGCTCCTAGTTGGTGAGTTAAATTCATCAAATTTTGATATCTGTTATTTCAAGTCATGACTGAAGTACAGGATACCGAACAATCAGAGGCCAGAAATACTGTTGGGAATATTGTTGGGACGAGCGGTTCTATGAGGAGAACCATGCTGTCAAATGCAAAGTTTGAGGTGGAGAAATTCGACACCACCAATAACTTTGGCATGTGGCAATGCGAAGTCCAAGATCTTCTATTTTGAGATGGTTCCTAGATTGCCTTGGATGCTAAGCCTAAGGATATCTCAGATGAAGACTAGACATTCGTTAATCGTCAAGCTTGCGGCACAACCCAATTGTGCTTAGCAAAAGATCAAAAATATTTTGTGATGAAGAAAAATATGGCGGCAGATCTGTGGAAGAAATTAGAGGAAAAATTCATGACGAAAAGTCCATAAAATCGCCTTTATCTGAAGTCAAAGCTTTTTAGATTCCAGTACAAGAAAGGTACCCCTATGATCGAACACTCAAATAATTTCAACAAACTTATTGCAGATTTACAGAATTTAGATGTTGAAATTCTTGATGAGGATAAAGCTTTAATTTTACTTAATTCCTTGCTTGAGAGCTATGATCATTTATCCAACAACTTTAATGTACGGAAAAGATGAGGTTAAATACATAGATGTTGCTAACGCTTTGGTAAACAATGAGTACCGGAAGAAGGATCAACATGATCACCGGGACAATACATCAGAGGCGTTGACTGTAGACAGAGGCAGGTCGAACAACAGATCAAAGGGAAAGGGGAGATGGTGGTCCAAATCCAGATCACAATCAAACAGATCTGAATCGTCCAGAAGACGGCAAGAGAAGGATGAGTGTTTTCAGTGTCACCAGAAAGGGCACTTGAAGAGAGATTGTCCAAACAAGGATAAGTCACAGGCCAATATTGCCCGAAATAAGGAAGACAAAGATGAATCAGCCTTTACTGTTTCATCGTCAGACACTGATCAGTCTGATAGATGGATTCTTGATTCAGGTTGTTCTTATCATATGTGTCCGAACATGAACTCGTTATCTAGCTTCGAGGAGCTGGATGGAGGAGTTGTGCTAATGGGCAACAACAACACCTGTCAGACTAAAGGGATCGGAATAATACGTCTGAAGATGCACGACGGTACAATCAGAAAACTCACCGATGTCAGGTATATTCCAGACCTGAAGAAAAACCTTATTTCATTAGGGGTTTTAAACTCCAACGGTTACAAGGTGACCATGGAAGGTGGAGTTCTGAAAGTTGTTCGAGGTACATTCGTGGCAATGAGAGGTACTTTGCAGAAAAATTTGTATTACCTAGATGGCCATACAGTAACCGGAAGAGCAGCTGTGGCGAGCAGTTCTGAAAACAAGTCAGTTGATTTTACCTGACTCTGGCAGATGCGTTTAAGGCATGCGGGTGAGAAGGCGTTGCAAGGCTTGGTGAGGCAAGGCAGACTAAAAGGTGCCAAAACTGGCAAACTTGAGTTCTGCGAGCACTGTGTACTAAGCAAATAGACAAGGGTCAAGTTTGGCACGATAATTCATCAAACGAAGGCAACACTAGACTATGTTCACACAGACGTCTGGGGGCCATCCAGAATCGCTTCATTGGGAGGTAAACGTTGGTTTATAACGTTTATTGATGATTTTTCTATATATGTCTGGGTATATGCTATGAAGCATAAAGATGAAGTGCTAGATATCTTTCTTAAATGGAAGAAAATGATAGAGACCCAGACAAGCAAGAAGCTCAAGAGGCTCAGATCAGACAACTGTGGCGTGTACAAATCAGATCCCTTCCTGGAAATCTGTCAGAATGAAGGGATAATTAGACACTTCACAGTGCCTAAAACGCCATAACAAAATGGAGTAGCTGAAAGAATGAATCGCACTTTGGTGGAGAAAGTACGATGTATACTATCTCAATCTGAGCTGAGCAAGGCATTTTGGGCAGAGGCGTAGGCATACTCCACTCACATTGTCAATCGACTTCCTGCAACTGCGCTAAATGGGAAAACTCCCAAGAAGGTATGGTCCGGATATCCAGTCTCTGATTATGATTCTTTTCATATATTTAGGTGTCCAGCATACTTTCATGTTGTGGAATCTAAACTGGATCTTAGAGCCAAGAAAGCTATCTTCATGGGTTATAGTGAAGGAGTTAAAGGATTTCGCTTGTGGTGCACTGAAACAAAGAAGATCGTCCGTAACAGAGATGTTACTTTTGATGAGTCTGTTATGCTGAGATAGATAGCTCCAGCTAAAGAAGAAGTGAATCCAAATCTTCAGCAGCAGGTGGAGTTTGAGAGTCACGAAAATACTGAGCCACCAGTTGAGAGTTCTGAAGATGATTTTGATAGTCGGGACGAGGACTTAGTTAAGGTGGAGGCTCTATCTCTAGTACAGGTGATTAGTCAGTAGCCAGACTCTATCGCCACCAGCAGACCCAGAAGGGTCATTTAGAAGCCAACCCGATTCATTGACATGGTGTCATTAGCCCTTCCAGCGACAAAAGATGATGTCCCTAACACTTACAGAGAAACAGTGCACAATACTGATAGTAAGAAGTGGAAGGCAACAATGGATGAAGAGATGAAGTCTCTACATCAAAATTAGACTTGGAAGCTAGTTCAACTTCTAAACGGCAAGAAGGCTATTGGCTGTAAATGGGTTTATGCTAAAAAAGAAGGTGCTCCCGGCATAAACCAGATCAGATATAAAGCCAGACTCGTAGCAAAAGGCTACGTTCAGAGGGAAGGAATCGACTACAACGAGGTATTTTCGCCTGTTGTTAAACATTCCTCTATTCAGATATTTTTGGCTTTAGTAGCATAATTTGATCTCGAGTTAGCTCAACTTGATGTCAAAACTGCATTTCTCCATGACACTTTGAACGAAGAGATCTACATGTCTCAGCCAGATGGGTTCAAAGTTCCAGGACGTGAGAACTGGGCATGTAAATTGAGCAAGTCACTGTATGGCTTGAAACAGTCCCCGAGACAATGGTATAAGAGGTTTGACTACTTCATGAAGAAACAAAAGTATACCAGAATCCATTTTGATCATTGTGTATACCTTCGAAAACTCTCAGATGGTACATTTATATATTTGCTCTTATATGTAGATGATATGCTGATAGCATCTAAGAGCAAGGTGGAGATCTACAGACTGAAGGCTCAATTGAGCTCAGAGTTCGAGATGAAGGATCTTGGCGAAGCTAAGAAGATTCTCGAGATAGAGATCAAGCGGGATAAACAAAAAGACACAGTGTGTTTAACTCAGACTAAGTATTTGAAGAAAGTACTTTAGACATTTGCCATTGATGGCAACACAAAATCAGTAAGCACACCGCTGGCCTCACACTTCAAGCTGAGTGCAAAGATGTCACCAACCACAGATGGTCAGAAAAGGCAAATGGAACATGTTCCATATACAAATGCAGTTGGTGCTCTTATGTATGCAATGGTATGTACCAGACCCGACATTTCACATGCTGTAAGCATGGTGAGTCGATACATGCACAATCTTGGAAAAGACCATTGGCAAGTTGTGAAGTGGATTCTACGGTACATTCATGGTACTGTAGATATTGGTTTAAAGTTCTAGAGAGAGAAGACAATGGGAGCATTTAGTTGGATATGTTGATTCCGACTATGCTGGCGATCTTGATTAACGGCGATCTACCACTGGATATGTCTTCACTATGGCAGGCGGACCAGTATGCTGGAGGTTAAAATTACAGTCAACGGTGACTTTGTCTACTACAGAGGCAGAGTATATGGTTGTAACTGAAGCTTTCAAGGAAGCTATTTGGCTTCAAGGACTGACTGAAGACTTGGGTGTTTTTCAAGAAATTGTGAAGGTTTTTTGTGATAGTCAGAGTGCCATTTGTTGGGCAAAGAACCAAGTCCATCATAGTCATACCAATCATATTGATGTTCGTTTCCACTTTGTTCGAGACATAGTAGATGATGGGAACATTCTACTACAGAAAATAGGGACTGCAGATAATCCTATAGACATGCTCACCAAAGTGGTTATAGGGATCAAGTTTCAATACTGTTTGGACTTGATCAATATCTCTCGAACTCAGAGTGCCTAAAAGCGCAAAGGGGAGTAGCTCAATCAGAAGACTCAGACAGTTGACTCTTTCATCATGGTGGAGATTTGTGAGAATTATGACTCAAGTATGTCAAGTGATGCATGCAAGAAGCTTCTATAACAACCATTGAAGACTTTCTCCATTGGCAGCCATTGAAGACTTGTTTGGCAGCCACCCACCCACTCAGTTGCCATTGCAGACTTTGGCCACCACCTACTCCTTTGCTCGTTTATAAATAGAGCTATACATGTTGTATAGAAACTAAGCTCAATTCTGTGTATAGAGAGCATTGTGAGGGTGGAGAGAATTCCCGAAAGAAATATATTGAGCTACCCCTCCGTGGACGTACCCGTTTTTTGGGGAACCACATATAAATCACTGTGTCTATGTGTTTGTGTGTGTTTGATTGCATTTAAGGTCCAACACCTTCCTCGGGAGTCAACCTTCCGATGTTACCTGTAATATCTGTTCTGACATATCCAGGATGAACACAATTAACGAGGAAATGAGGAAATTTTCTTGCTATAAGTCTCGTATAGGCATTTATGGCAACTTTTGAGACTTTATAAGCAGACAGTGTAAGGGGCCACCCATTATCCTGCAATTTATTCTCCTTGAAATCCATTACAAACAACTGCAAAAACTTGTCTATTTTCTCTTCTGTTAAACTGTCGACATTTTGCAGCTCTTCTTTGACCTTCTCATTGTTGATAAACTGAAACAGGGAAAAACAAAAAATGAAAGGAGAAAATAATTATAGCTTATTGTCCTTTTCTCTTGGTTCACCAGACAAGCTAATCATGCATGAAACTGATGTTTCTGCTTACTCTTAGTTGGCCAGAAACAGAGGTAACATTCACTATTCTTGCTGAATTGGAGAGTTGCAGTAGAGGAATAAGTGCTTCAGTTACTCCTTTGGTTCCATGATAATTTGTCTTGATACATTCTTCTCCCATCTGATAAGTTTGCTTTATGATCTTCTCCAACAGGTGGGCATTCTCATCACTCACCTGCACTATCATAAAGAGTCAGTCCTGCCAACCAGATTGTGATTTAGTTTTACTAGATTCGAATTGGATTTCTCCGATACCAGGAACAAATAATCTTCAGACTTATTAGTGCAATAAGATGAGGGCAATGGTTAGAGTTGGAGTGCAGTCACACTCCATAACTAGTGTCAAATTTAGGTTTTCCCTCCTAGCACCCAAGACGCAGAATTAAATATTGGCATTTACAAGACCAAACAACGCGGGCATTGCCTATCCCTGAAAGAATTGGCATCGAGAAATTTCTTGGTTGATTTATATGCTTAAAGTTGTGACCAAGCAAATTTTGATCATATTGTTCTGTAAAGACTAATGCACTTGGAAATTACTATAAACATTTCCTGGGTTTACTGCTTCCTCAAGACAGCATAGGTGGAATATTTCCCTTCTATGTTAAACTAGAAAAACTCCTAACAGTGGATCTATTTAGTGCTTACCACCTCCCATCCTTGTTTGAAAGCTCTTAATGCTTCATAATCTACAATAACTCCACTAATTGCTGTATTATTGACCTGTAAAGAAGTTTATTCAACAAAATACTCCTTAGCAACTTATCTGAAAACCTGACATTCTTCAACATACCTTTTAGTATTGTATTTACTGCTTTTTCATTGTTTTGTCTGTTATCAAACTGAATACATCATGCTAAGCCACTGTGTATCTATATTGGTAAAATCTACTTTCTTGATATAATAGCAGTAGCCAAGTCACTTAATGTATAAGAGATATCTTGTTTCTCAGCAGGAAATCAAGTTTCTTGAAACGCATTTGAACATATTTTGCTAATGAAGCCCAACTGGACGGGTCTTTCACGTCAAGTCGATGAAAACCACATCTGAGAGTCCAGAAAGTTTAAGATTGTCAGTAGCTTCAATACCCTTCTTCTCATCCCTGGCTGTTAGTATTACTGCAATACCATTAGATGCTAGCTGACGACATATTTCTAGTCCAATTCCTTTGTTGGCTCCTGTAACCACAGCACACCTGTAATAGCAATGTCCACTGAAGATTATATAATACACACACACACATATATATATGTGTAAGTATATTAAACTATATGTAATAGGGATAATATTTTTTACACATTGCACAAAACTAGAGTCATAAGACGCTTCTGAAAAAAGAGTCATGAGATGAAGATACCTTTTCGCTGTTGAAATGCTGGTGGTTTCTTCCATTTATGATGAAAGACTGTACTACTGAGTCCATAATTAAGTCATGTTGCAATGTATCATATTGATTTTTTTCACTTTGTGAGAATCTGCCTTAAATCAAGCACATTCTAGGTTGTCATGACTCATGAGGTAAGTTTGTCCATGCTTGAAGGTGTATTGACCTTATCTCTGTAAAAGATAATGGAATTAATTACTCCCTTTGTCCCATTTTAAGTGTCCACTTTGGGGAATCCAACTTTTTAAGTGCATGACTTTTAGTATTTTTTATTGTATGGGTAGTATATGATTTGTCAACTTTACCCATAATGGGGTTCATGATGATGTGATGATTTGTAGTGTAAGCTTTTATTATTTTAATGCATGAAGGTTAAATTGGTAAATTGACAACATAAAGTACTTTGAGTTTTCAAAGTTGGACATTTATTTTGGGACTAACAAAACCATGAAAGTGGACACTTAAATTGGGCCGGAGGGAGTATTAAAATAGTTGTCCTCATGTCCTAAGGTGGTTTTGTCTTTTCCCTTGAGTTTGATGCTTTTTTTATTTTTTGTGCTTTTTAGATTTTTAGTATCTTGCTTCATTCTAAACATGCCTTTTACTGTTTTATGAAAAATTGTACCTTAATTTGCATCAGTGGAGTTTGTCCACACTTGTTACTTTAAGATTTAGCATCCAAGTGATGCTGATGCCAACTTGGTTTATTTTTGTTTACTAGGTTGAAGTTTACACTTGTTACTTTAAGATTTAGCATCCAAGTGATGCTGATGCCATCTTAGTTTATTTTTGTTTACTAGGTTGAAGTTTAGGTTGAAGTGACATATCCTCAAAGTTGTTGGCTGAGAGCAGCTATCTGTAAATCTCATTTTTCAATACATCTGATTGCTAAAAGATTTTGGGATAGAAAAGAAATTTTCCGTAGGTTTAGATATGTATAATTGCAGTGTAAGTAATTTATTTTCAGATAAGAATTAATAAAGTAATTTTGTATATATTATCTTGATGAAATAAATGTAAGTTATTAAATCCTTTTTTGTCTGGGGAAATTCAGCTCATTTCTCATACTACAGTTTGAGCTTTGAGCGAAGCAGTTCTGACAAAAACTGCAAATTCTAACAAATGACAAGCATGTCAAGTGCTACGATTTTTACTGTTGCAAGTAAACACTAGCAATTTCTGTTCTTTTCCTCCATTACTACTCCGCAATTAAAATTCTCATTGCCAACCTCTTCTTTCATATTATTTTTCCAGGGCTAGAGTTGCACAAAAAATGGAAAGTGAATGACGGTTGGTTGCAATCTTTAACGTGGCTCTGCTTGTTGTCTTTGGTAAGTTCACTCTCTTCTATTTACCTCAAATTCTGATTTCCTTAGTGCTTTAATTTATTGCTTGAGGGCTGACATTCCATCTGCGGTGTGATACCAATAATAAATATACGAATCAAGTAGTTTCTATGACAATCCGAGAATAACAATAATGGATGTACTATTATTGCAAGCTTTGTACCACAGAGCAGAGACAACTGTAGAAACTACTCAAACTTAGCATTTAATATGGAGTTGCTTATGTTATTCCAAACCCTTAAATTAGAACAAGTATACAACATCCTTATCTTTCACCAACTCACTTACTTGCATTTTATTTTTATCTATCAGAACGCGGCTGCGTGCATCTGATCATAGTAGGAGCCCGAAGGACCGTCATCAGACAACAAAGCTACCATTACAGGTGCTCTAGCACCTTCCTCGGGAGTCAGGTTTCCTCTCTGATGATTCATATCTGTTTTCACATACCCCGGATGAACACAATTTACACGGAAATCTGGCAATTTCCTTGCTAAAAGTCTAGTATAGGCATTTAAGGCGACTTTGGAAACTTTATAAGCAGGCACTATAAGAGGCCACCCGTTAGCCTGCAACTTGTTTTCCTTGTAATCCCGTAGGAACCACCGCAAAACCTCGTCTATTTTATCTTCGGTTAAGCTGTCAACATTTTGCAGCTCTTCTTTGATTTTCTCATTGCTGATATGCTGGAACAAAACAAAGAGAAAAGAATTAGCGGTTATTGTTTTTTTCCGTTTTTCACCAGACATATTGATCATTTATGAAACTGGTGTTTCTGCTTACACTTAGTTGTCCATAAATAGATGAGACATTCACTATTCTTGCTGAATTGGAGAGTTTCAGGAGAGGAAGAAGTGCTTCAGTTACTTCTTTGGTTCCATAGTAGTTTGTCTTGATACACTCTTCTGATATCTCATAATTTTGCTTCATAATTTTCTCCAACAAAAGGGCATCCTCATCTCTCGCCTGCATATATAACAAAGTCTCATGTGTGCTAGCCAAATTGCGGGTTACTCATAGAAATTCTCAGTTTTTGTAATCTCGGGATTGAAAAAGCTTAATTTTTCACATAATTAGATTCAAAATGAATTATTCTGATATCTGGAACAAATGGGCGTGAATATACGTATATGTATACAAATTGTGTTTCTGCTTTGCAGCAGGGCCCTTGAAGGTTCCTTTTTAGACAATCATCGTTGCAGTGTTGAATGCAATAGCCATTTGGAAAATGGTTCGAGTATTAGAGCAGTCACACACTATTAGTTCCTAACACTACTATGCCCATTAATGACAGAAAAATTATCAATTTTAAATAAAACAGGAAAGCTATTTGTAATACTTACGGTTCTCCCTCCTTCTGTGTCGGGTCTATGTGCTTCAGGATCGACAAGAATTGCTGCATTATTGACCTGTAAACAAGTTTAACAATCATTAGATAAGCTGATATTCTTCACACATGAGAGAATAATATAGTTTCTCACCAGGATGTCGAGTTTTTTGAAATGAGTTTGTATATGTTTCGCTAATGAAGCAATACTGGCAGGATCTTGTATGTCAAGTTGATGAAAGAACACATCTGAGAGGCCAGAAGCTCTGAGATTGTCAGTAGCTTTAATACCCTTCTTCTCATCTCTAGCTGTCAATATTATTGCGATTCCTGTAGATGCTAGTTGACGACATATCTCGAGTCCAATACCTTTGTTGGCTCCTGTAACCACTGCACACCTGGAATAACAATAATTCATGGAAGATTAGACACATGTGTCGTTTGGGTGTGAATAATTTGTATTTTAATATTTTTAAGAAATGAGAGTCATAATACCTTTTCTCTGTTGAAGTTTTGTTGGTAGTTTCTTCCATTTCTGATGAAAAACTTCGAATAGCTGATCAGTTGTTATCGGCTTCCTGCTTTGTGAGAATCTTCCTTCCGCCTTCAACCCACCGCCACTATATATTAAATAGTCTTCTTGCGACTGCCTTGACATTTTCGTCTAGGTGGTATTTACACATGATTTTTTTCGTCTAAATTCACTGTTTCATAACAAAATATAGTTTTATCTCAATGAGGTGAGACTAGTTTATTCTGTCTATATATTCTAATATAACTGTAATATTTAATCTCAATGAAGTAAGATTATCTGTACTAGTACTCTACTTGTATTCCTTGTAATTTCTGGATCTTTCATGCATGTACAGTTTTGTCTGTGTTGGTTGATGAAAAGTAATGGCTAGGGAGAGGAAAGATTCGGGTGCGTTTGGAAACTAGTATTTTCGTTTTCGTTTTTTATTTTTTGAGAACAAATTTTTTTCTTATTCTTGTCTTAAGGGTAATCCGGAAATAAAAATACGTTTGGTTGGAAATTTTGTCTAAAAAATTTTTGGGAACAAAAAAAAAATGTTTTTGGAGGTTAGGGTTTGGAGGTTGAAGATGGAAGTTAGGGTTTGGAGGTTGAAAATGAAGGTTAGAGAATTTGTAACAATTAAACTTTTTTTTTCTGAGAATAAACAGTGCCGAAAACCAAAAAATATCATTTTTGGTGTTCTCAAATTTTGAACTAAGAGTGAAAAAATGTTTTTTTTACTGTTTACGAAAACAAAAACCATCAAAGGCTCCCAAACGAGTTTTTGTTCCCATAAACAGTGGAAAAAACAAGAACAAAAATAGAAACACACATATCCAAACGCACCCTTCCTTTTTTTTTCTTTAGGTAGCACCTTCGAGGGTAGGGGGACCATGATTGGGACAACAACTAAAACTTATGGAATATATATATATATATATATATATATATATATATATATATATGCATGTGTTTTTATTTTTAAATGTTGGTGAAGAGTTTCAAGCTTGGAATGTTGCTCTCTCGCTAAGCATCATTTTTAGTTTTTTTATTCATTTATTTATTTATTTTATGACAAAAAACTTACACACCATGTACTTCTAGTTTTGTAGGAAAAAAAGTAAGTAATATTTGGTGGTATTTGGCATCATTATTTATGCAACCTACTTTATATTATTGTATGGGAGAAAAAAAAAACTAATTAATTTAGTCCACACAATACAACTCTTAGTGACATGTGAATTAATTTAAATGCATGTATGCGTGTAAGGATGTACTAGTATGGGCCTCGTGGTACACGTTAAGATTTAATTAGTTAGGAATACATGTCAGCAAAAGTAACTTTAGTTAAAAATATATATATATATAAGGTGGACTTATCAACCACTGGTCAGTGTGTGTGTGTTTTCTTTTCTTTCTAGTCTGTTTCTTGTGGCATCAATATAATATTTTCACCTCTTGGTTGCAGAATCTTAAATAATACATATATTTTGCTGTGTCTTCTCTCTTTTATCTTTTTTGTGTTTGAATCAAGGGTAGTTACTTTTATTTTTTATTGACAAGTGAAACCTCTCTCTCTCTCTCTCTCTCTCTCTCTCTCTCTCTCTCTCTCTCTCTCTCTCTCTCTCTCTCTATATATATATATATATATATATACATATTAGTGGGGTCACGAGCCTTTAATCCCATGTGATATGCTTAGTGTGCGTATAACTCATACAATTTTAACCCTCCCAGCTTACCAACAATCGGAAATATAAAATATCATTTATGCCCTTTTATATATGTTTAAAATATATATATAAAAAAATATTTTGATGTAAAAAGACGAAAAACACCCATGCTTAAGGACAACATTACTTACATACACAAATCCTAAAAACACTAGCATTTCTGCCATTTTTTTTAGCATTTCTTGAAAGAGGCGGTAACCTCATCTAGGGTTTGCTCAAGTTGTAACTCCATGAAGACGACTTTAGGTCAATTATTCCTTCACTTCCTTATGTTTCTTAATCTGCATATGTTGGATAAGCCATGCGTTGAATATTTTGGTTTATTCGATAAAAAGATTTTCAAGTCTTTAATCATTAACAATTTGGCCCACCACATCTCTATCTTCGAATACAACTCTCTCATGTCATTTTCTTGTCTATGGGTTATTAATTCATTCAAATAAATGGTGGATAACTTCAATTATTAACCAATTGGTCCACCACATATAAATGAGGGTTTTTGGTGGGATAGGACCCCTTCAATCGTTTTTTCATATTTTCATGTATAAAATTGTGGTTTTTGTACCAATTTTTTTTACTGTTTTGGTTTTTGTGGCTCCAAATGTGTTCCATATACATTTGGATTAATAATTATTAGTTCAATTTGTCTATTATTTTTATTGTTGTATATGAGATAACATGTTGTTGATGTAACACTGTATGTTTAATATAATTATCTTAAGTAATTAAATTTATGTTAATTATTGAAGGGCTCTAATGGAGAAGGAATACACAATAGAGATTGAATCAATTACTCAAACACTTCTTGCTGATAATGGGTTAATTAAAAATAGAGTGAATCACAATGGGGTTAATGAGGGTGATATTGTACCCATAGACAGTGGCAATGAACATGAGTATGGTGAAGATTTTGTGGAGGATGTTGATGATGTAGCTAATAATAGATCATTTGAAGAGGTTTGGGGTGTGTTAGAGGATATTAGTGGGGATTCTGATTATGCACCTAGTGATGAACTATGGAGTGTCTACATCTCATCTGAGTGAGAGGGGGAGGGGGAAGATAAGTTAAAGGTTAATGTTGCCAATAGAGGTAATGAGTTTATACCTACCAGAGATTTGGGTAATAAATCATTGGCAGTTGGTATGAAGTTTATGAATGTTAAAGACTTCAGAGATGCATAGAGGGACCATGCTATGGCAAATAGATTTGGCTTTAGGTTTAAAAAAATGAATCAAAGAGATGCACAACCTATTGTGTCAATAAGTGTGGGTGGTATATTCATGCCTCATTGAACACTGTCACACTTGCATTTGAGATACAAATATTTAAAAGCACACACAAAAATTGCCCTCAGATAGAAAGAAATAGGCAAACAACATCAACTTACCTAGCTCATAAGTACTTAAATAAGTTTAGAATTGATCCAGAATGGAAGTATGGGATCATTAGGGACTCCATTAATGATGACTATGAGGTACAAGTCAGCAGATTTCAATTGTATAGGATGAAATCAAAGGCAAGGGAGATTATTGAGGGAAATCATGAAGACCAGTTTAGCAAAGTGTTTGAGTATAGAGACCTGGTTTTGAGCACAAACCCTGGCAGTGTTGTTAAAGTGAAAACAAAAGTGGATAAGGAAGGAAAAACTAGGTTTCAGAGGATGTTTTTTTGTCTGGAGGCTTGTTGAAGAAGAGTTAACGAATGGTGCAGGCCATTTGTGGGGTGATGGAGCCTTTTTGAAGCATCCCTACCAAGGCCAGTTGCTTTCTGCAGTGGGGAGAGATGGGGATGACAGTTACTTCCCTATTGCCATGGTTGTTGTGGAGGTTGAAAACAAAGAAACTTGGAAATGGTTCTTAGATGAGCTCATGTTGATAATTGGTCCAGCCTCTGCTTTGACATTCATCAGTGATAGGCAGAAGGTATTTACTTGAACTCCATTTATTTACTTTAATTATTTATTTTAATTAGTAAGCAATGATGATTATTATTTTAATTATTCATTTTCGTAGGGTTTGATTGATACACTACAGAATCTATGTCTAAATGCTGACCATAGATTTTGTGCAAGACATATGCATGAAAACTTCAAGAAAAAATGGAGGTGTTTGAACTTGAAGGCAGAGATGTGGGGTATTGCTAATGCATTCACCCCTGGAGAATTTGAGGAACATATGTATGCAATGAGGGCCTTGAACGCTGATGCACATTTGTGGGTTAGTAGAGTCCTGTATAATTTGTGGTCAAAATCTGGGTTCACTACAAACAACAAGTGTATTTGAATTCCAATAATATGTGTGGGAGTTGGAATTCACAGTTGAAGAAGGCTAGGAGGAGACCAATAATCTACATGTTTGAAATGATTCGAAGGTATTTGATGAAGAGATATCAACATCTAAGAGAGGTGATGCAGATACATGTTGGCAAATTGTGTAAGAATGTGCAAGAAGAGCTTGATAGGACAACTGTTAAAGCTAAAAAGTGTCATGTACATGTGGTAGGAGAAGGTCTATTTGAAGTGGACGACAAAGAGTTTAATGAGGCAGTGGACATGGGGAAGATAACTTATACATGTAAAGAGTGGGAGTTAAGAAGAGTGTCGAGTGTGCATGCAGTGGCTTGTATTATTTACAAGAAGTTAAATGTAGATGACTATGTTGATGCATATTATCATAAGGAAACTTATCTTAGAGCATATGCACATGTCATAAAACCATTGTCACTTAAGAAGATGGTGAAGAGTGGTAGAGGATCAGTGTTGCCACCTATAGTGCAGAAGAGGACTGGGAGGCCAAAGGTGAACAAAATAAAAGCTCCAGGTGAAGGAAGGTCTAATAAGAGGGTGAAGAAGACAGTGATGTGTAAAAATTGTTTGCAAACTAGGCACAATAGTAAAAACTGCAAAAATGACCATGTTGAACCAACTACCTCAGTGAAAAAAGGAGGTAGACCACTACGACCAAAGAGAGGTATTATGTTTGTAGGTAGTGGTCCAAGTGGAACAAGTGTCAGTAGAACTGTTAATATGGGTAATAAAGCAAGTGGTAGTGGAACTGGTGGGGAAGTTACTGGAGCAAGTGGCAGTACAATACAGAGAGGACAAAGAGGTGGAAATGAGGTACTGAAGTACTCCCATTGATTTTCTAATTCCATAAACTGCAGTTTATTTAACTATCATTGTTTGGCTTCTTTTGGAATGTTTCATAGGGTACAATGGGAGAACAGTTGGGTCATGACAATGATGAAAATTTGGGTACACAATCATCTATTAATATATAAGTTTTGTCTTCATAATTATCTTAATTTTGAATTAAATTTTTTATTTTGATTTGGAAAATAATTTGTCATTATCATTTGTAGCTCATATGTCCTTCCATGACATGTCATACTGTTTTTTTGGAGATGATTCAAGCAAATGGAGTATAATATATCGGCTTGTGTGGATTGCTCAAGTTTCCTTTGAAATGAGTTTTTTGTAATAGGCATATATATGAACAATGTAGCAGTTGTATTTTGGATATTACCTTTGTTACCATTTTGTTGAATGTTGTCTGTCATTTGAACAATTTGGGCAGTGGTATTTTGTTGGATGAAGTATGCCTATTGTAATGGTCATGAATATAATATGACAATAGTATTTTGGATGAATGTTTGTAATAGTCCACTTTAGTTTTCATGTTTTCTGGGTGAATGACTAAACATGTTCAAAACAAGTGCAAACAAAGAGATAATGGCATAATGTAAAATTGGAGAGAGAGAGAAAAAAAATAACTGCAAGAACAATAAACTGCAAAAATTAGGGTTTTACATTTTCGGACCAGATTTGCGCTTTTTGTGTGTGTGTGTGAGAGAGAGAGAGAGCTATACCGTGTTTGGAGACTTCATGGGATGGAAACTTCATTTGCAAATGGGTTTTGTTTATTAAAGCTTTCAAAGGTAAAAGGGTAACAAGAAAGGGTATATTAGAGATAACACATTTTAAATGAGTCATGTGAGAGGCACATGACAATTTTTAGGCAATACATGACCGGAAAGTTCATTGCAGGGTTGAAATTGCAACATTTCAAAAAAGTAGATATGCCAATATACACATTTTTAAAGTACAGGGTGTTATCCGCACCTTTAAGTATACTATGGGGGTATTTTAAGTTTTTTACCCTATATTAGTGTTAAGTAATTTACAGATCAGTCATTGAAGTAATTTATGTACAGTTTTTTGACAGATAAACTTAATATGAAATAGTCTATATGTTTCCTAAGGAAGTAATGATGGCCGGTTTGTTTGTCAGTAAGTTGATAAAAGAACAAAATTTTTTTTTATAAGTAAGTATTTTATAAAAGAAAACGGCACCCAAAAGGAGAGTGCATCTCATGTACAAAAGCCCCTAAGGGCCAAGAACGCCTATAAACTCTATTTTTTCCTCCATAGATTTACAACTCCGACCCTCCACCCAACAATACAAACTAGAAATAAACTTATCTTTGATCACTCCTAAAGGATACTCAACACTCTCAAAACAACGCCTATTGCGTTCCAACCAAATAATTCACCCAAGACATAAAGGAGTTGCTTTCCAAAAATGCCGAGTGTGACAACCAATCGATGCCAACACATCGCGAACAAAGGCCGACATCACCCACTGAACTCCAAAAAGAAAAAAAGTAAGGCTCCAACAATCATAGGTAAACGAACAGTGCAGAAGGAGGTGATTAATCGATTCCCCATCCTTTTTACATAGGAAACACTGATTAACCAAAAACATGCCCCGTCGACCTAGAAAATCCAGTGTGGGAATGCGACCGCAAGCCTCCGACCATGAGAAGAATGCAACCTTCAGAGGGGTCTTTGAACGCCATACCGCCTTCCAAGGGAATGACCCTTCCTCCCCAAGCGAAAGTCAACCGAAGAAAGAAGAGACTAAGAAACTCTGCAAAGGCGACGACCTCCCGCATAAAGAGTCAGAACCACCATCAACAGTCTGAGAATACAATAACTTTAACATATCAGACACCTCATCCAGCTCCCAATCCTGAAAGTGTTGCACAAATCTGACATCCCATACTAACTTCCCGGTATCGAGAAGATAATAGTCAGCTACTGAGGCCTGTCGATCTCGCGTGATCCTAAATAACTGAGGGAAAAAAGAAATGAGGGTGCCCTCCCCACATCACCAATCTGTCCAGAAAGTAACACAACGGCCATCCCCAATCCTGAAACTAGTGAAAGGAACAAAAGAGTCTCATCCTTATCGAATGTCCTTCTACATTCCCACACCTTGACAACCCCTGACCTCATCGGAACACCAACCACCTTTAGACCCGCCATAGCGATAAACAATCACCCTCCTCCATAAACGGTATCTCTCAATCCCGAAACGCCACAACCACTTACCCAAAAGAGCCTTGTTAAAAAGCATCAGACAACATAAACCCAACCCTTCATCACGAAGAGGATGACAAACTGCCTCCCACCGCACCAAAGGGATAACATAACTCTCCTTACATCCACCCCACAAGAACTGTAGCTGAATCCTCTCTATCCGCTGCGCCACACCACAAGGAATCCGATAAAGAGACAACACATAAGTCGGAAGATTGGATAACGAGCTCTTTACCAAAGTAAGTCTCCCACCTTTGGAAAGATACTATCGTTTCCAACTCGCCAATCGGCTCTCCACACGCTCAACCACCATGTCCCAGCAAGCCTGTCTCTGCCCTGAATACCCCAATGGCAAACCCAGATACACCGTAGGGAGCAAACCAGTCTTACACCCGAGAGCTGAAGCCAAAAACTGCACATTTCCCACCTCACCCACTAGGAACAAAAAACTCTTGCAAGTATTGATCTTCAAACCCGATACCGCTCGAAAACATATCAAAATACACCGAAGATACCGCAACTGCCCCTCATCAGCATCACAAAACACTAAGGCATCATCGGCAAAAAGGAGGTGAGAGACATCCATAAAACTGAGTCGCAACATCACCCACCCTGAAACTGTGTAAAAGACCCAAATCCGTAGCTCGAGTCATCATCCGATTGAAACCCTCCATCACTACGAGGAAAATAAGAGGGGAAAGAGGATCCCCTTTCCTCAACCTATGAGTACTCTTAAAAAAATCAGTGGGGGACCCATTCACAATCACAGAAAAACTAGCCGACGATAATCCATCTACGCCACCGCTCCCCGAAGCCCAATCTCTCCAACATATATAAAAGGAAGCCCTAGTGCACATGATCGGATGTATTTTCCACATCCAATTTCACCAGAACCCCCGGAGAACCATTCTGAATCCTGGTGTCTACAACCTCAATAGCAAAAATGGAAAAATCCAAAATCTGACGTCCCCCAAAACATTATGTGAATCCGAAATAACTTCATCCAGAACACCACGTATTCGAGATGAAAGGACCTTTGCAATCAACTTGTACACACATCCCACCAGGATGATCGTTTTGAAGTCCTTAATGTCTTTCATCCCCCCCCCCTTTGGGAGAAGAAAGATGAAAGTAACATTAAGTGACTTCACAAAACATCCCTCCTCATGAAAGGCGCTAAACGTCTCCATCATCTCCTCTCGAACAGTAGGTCAACACTCCAATAGAAATCGCATAGAAAAACTATCAGGACCAGGGGCTCTGTCCCCATTGCATAGCTTCAACACCCTCAACACCTCCTCCTCCAAAAACGGAAGCTCCAACCTATCCTGATCCCCCTCATTAATAGAATCGAACATAAGTCCATACAGATTAGGCCTCCAACTCTCGCTCTCAGAAAATAATCTTTGATAGTACAAGGACACCCCCCCCCCCAACCCCCACGGATCTCCTCCTCAGAAGAAAGCAAAGAACCATCCACAACCAAGCTATCAATAAAATTATTCCTCCTGCGAGCATTTGCTGACCGGTGAAAGAATTTAGTGTTCCGATTCCCTTCCTTTAACCAAGTAGCCCGAGATTTTTGCCTCCACGAAATCTCCTCCTGAATAGCTATATCTTTAATGTCAGTCAAACACTGCGTCCTTCTCAGTCTCATACCCTCATCCATCCCCCCGATTAAATTAGCTCTATCAATATCACCAATCTCGGCCAAAAACACATTCCTACGCCACTCCAGATTGCCAAACACCTCTTTGTTCCATGTAATGAGAAAAGACTTCAAACAACGCAGTTTCAAAGCCAACACAAAACTCGGAAAGCATAGCCTGACAAGGCAAGCCCACCACTCCGCCACTCACTGCTGAAAATCCCTAGCCCTAAGCCACATATTCTCGAACCGAAAAGGAGATTTCCTAGTGGAAATACCCCCATAATCTAAGAACACAAGGACATGATCCGAAGTGAAACGAGTAGCAATGGTTTGAACAACACCCAGAAAATGCTCATCCCAATCACCGGAAACTAAAACCAATCAATACGTGAATAAGTCGGAGACTCCCTACAACAGGACCAAGTAAAAGCCACACCTGTCAACGGGAGATCATGGAGTGACATACTATCAATAAAGTCTAAGAAGTCAGTCATAGCCCTAGTCCACCGCCCACCAAAAGATCTTTCCGAAGGCAACCGAACAACATTGAAATCCTCTCCCACACACCAGGGTAGTCGTCATGCCTCTAGGACCTCACCGAGCTCTACCCACAATACTGACCTCTACCCATCCACCACCGGTCCATACACACTGGAGAAATCCCAACAAAAACCATCTTCCACCATCGAGAAAGAACACGAAACCGAGAAATGACCTATCCGTGAATCCCGTAAAGATAACCATCCCCTATCCCATATCACAATCACACCCCCTGACGCGTTTTTCGAATCCAAACAAGTTCATTCAACAAACCGATTACCCCACAGACTTCGGACCACTCTATCATTCATAGCACCCATCTTCGTCTCTTGCAAACAAACAACATGCGCATTCCACTTTCCGAGCGCTAACCGCATAATATTCCTTTTATCCTGGCAATTCATACCCCGGACATTCCACGATATAATGCGTAGCTTCATTTGGAAACAGTGCTCACACCCTCTTCCCTCATTTTCCCCCCACTCTTTCCCCCTTCTTTTCCTTGCCCACCGCTACCCGACCCATCATAATTCACGGAACAATATAAGTTACGCAACTCCCTTTCACCCTTCCAATAAAAAGGGGAACGATGAATAACCATAGATCTCTCCTCATTCACATCCCTTTTCCTCTTTATCCTTCACCAAAACTAACATCATTGCAACCAAACTTAACCCCCACTTTGCCAGCAACCTCCACTATGTTATCCTTAACCCATTTCTTAGAACTGAACTTGGAACAGTCCACTGCCACAAGTATCACATTCTCTAACACCTCCATACAATTCAGTCCATCCAAATTGACTTCCAATTCAACACTAACATTATCACCCAGTACCATACCCAAATTCCCTTCTTTATCAATATCACAATCACTTAACCCCAACTCACTTTCACAAAATCTATAAACACCAACATTGCTATCAACAACTTTCAAGGGAAACCTCTGCTCACTATCCGAAGGAACAAACCCAATTGACAAGCACTCCGAGTCGAACCCCGACATCAGCTTACTCTCCGAACCAAAATAGTCATCATTCGAACCAACCGGCTCGATCCCAGACTCGGTCTTGCTAGTCACAACCTGAGCCAGCTCAACCCCTACTGAAGTCATCACAACCTCCATATCATTACAAGCCTTGTGACCCACAACCTTACCCACAATCACCCCCACTGGATCCTCATCTTTCTGAAATGAAGAAGAAGGATTCATCATTCCTGATGCCGGAGAGATCAATGAAACATTGTCCTTCACCTCTCCTTTATCACCACTGCTACGCCGACCCAGCCATTAGCGTTGACCCCCTGAAGCGACCTCACGAATCATTCATTTTCGAAACCCCACTTTCCTTGGCCTTCGTCGCGAAACCAACCGGAATCCCTCGTCATCAGTCCTACCCCCTTCCTTGCCCTTCTTCTTCGATAAATAATGAATAGGCCTGAAACATGTCGCCTCAACTTGCGACCTTCCCACCGCTGCAATCGGCTCCACAAAACAAATCGGAAACCCCAAATTATGACTCCATCTGCTACCATCCGGATCCTAGTTCGGATCGCAATCCGGATCACTATCTATACTTGTACCCGCCTGTGGTAGAGCCCCAATAACCCGGCTTGTATTCTGACCCAGCCTTTTAACCATTAAGCCCACTTCAGAAAGATAAATAGGCTTGTCTAAAAACACCCTTCTTTTAAACTCACGCATTCAGCCCATCATACCTAAGGGGAAGGCCCATATCATTTTCAGCCCAATCCAGAAGAGAGTTGCCAACAACACGTGGCCCACCTCCATTGAGATTAGATCTGGAATGAAAATCTCGTTCCAAACGAGATGGGGCCTTAACATTTGAATTTGAATAATTGTCATGAGTACACAACTATGGTGGACCCCTCCACCAACCACCCACGCCATGTGTCTCAAACCCTTTCGTGCGTACAACCCCCCTTCCAGCCATTCCCCTCCGCACCGCCTTCACACGCGCGTCAAATCCACTCGACCCCCCTTTCCCCTTTTGTACCATTGGAATGCATCTGTCACCCATCTTTGTACAACACACCAAGCCAACCCTAGATACCATCGGAGAAGATGACGGCAACCATAGTCGTGTGAAGCTCCGATCAACGGCGACTCTCAGATAAACCTCCAAACCACGCTTCCTATCACTGGTACGCAATAGATCCCACTCCTTCTTTCTAAAAACCATTGGTCTGAAACCCCCTTCCACACTATGTGTTGTGGGCACCACCAAAGGAGGGCAATTGTCCACCACCGCTATTCGGAAACATAGTGATTCATCATGAATATAGAGAAACGGGGGGCTTGCTTTTTCGGCAACCATCCAAATACCCACCATATCAGGTTTACATGAATCCACATCCTCAATCCCTCTGTACCCTCCACACAAATATCCTACTCTCTTAAAACGAGCCTTGCAACAGAGGTGTAAGGGAATGCCTCTGAGGTAAATTCGACGAACATCCTTCCTTTGCCAAAGCATTGTTGCCCCTGTTCCGGTAGACCAAACATCGAGAACGAGTCTCATCAGCCCCCAATCTCTCCGATCAGAACTCAAAATCTCCATAGCCACCTCTTTTGAAGGAAAACAGAAAAGAAGAGAACCATCACAGAGGGACGCCATGCCTCCACTCTGTCCCCCCCCCCCCCCCCCCCCCCCCCCCCCCCCCCAAAAAAAAGAAAAGAAGGAAGACTTGAAAAAAGATAAGAAGACAAAGAGTGTTTGGAGAAGATGCCGGCAAGAGACCGGTGCCCTCAGAGAAGCTCACCAAACAAAGAAATCATAAAATAACAGTGATCCAATTAAGACTATGAATTGGATACATATACATATATGTATATATTAAGTGATGTGAGATAAGTTAGTTAAGAATCATGTGTGGTTTCAGAACCAAAAATTATTATTTCAAGTTCCTCTCTTTCTGAATGATTGACATTAGTTTAAAGTTTTTATTTTTTTTTAGCCCCTGAAATTGTAAAAGGAATCATGTAGTTGCTTGGCAGTCGGAGTTGGTAGACATTGAATATAGAATTCTTTCAATCTTTTATAACACGGTGGAAACAAATGTAGAAACTAATCAAGTTGAAAATTTAAGATAGAGTTGCTTATGTTATTCCAAACCCTTCAAATAACAAGTAGGATAACCAGACAATATCTTTTGTATCAGAATGTGAATTCGTGCATCTGACTAAAATAGGCACCAGAAGGACCATTAATTTCTGTGTTTAGCAAGAGATTATCTTTCAAAAACTCTAGCAGGGAAGCTATTGAAAACTAACTGTGACACCCCCAAATTTCCATGCATAGGTTGGCCAGACCCATACACATAAAACTAGGAGCATCAGTAATTGATAACATAAGCACAGAATAGAAGACATAAAATAGAAATATAATAATAACAACAATAACAAAATAAGGATACAACTTATACATGAAGAAGACCACTCCCAATACATCCTTAAATAAAATAAGTCCCACACAGTACAACTTGGAAATCCCATAAACATGGACCCCTAGAAACACACTTATAAGAAATACAACATATGACATTTATCGGATCCTACCCTGGAGTGGAAGGAAAATATGATAGAACCGGACGGATAGATATGAAGTCCTCAACCCTGCTGGTGAAACTGTCGAGGACCTGAAACAACAAAAATGTGGGTTAAACCCACGTGCAAGTACAACTCTACATGATCCCAAACAGAGTACCAAAATCCATCCCCTTTCCTAGTGACACCTAATCCCAAAATTATATTATAAAATAAAAATATATTTAACTATAAATATAGCCACTAATATACCACCATTTAATATAATTATCTTTATAAATTCATTCCATTAATATGATTTTTTTCCATTTAACATCCATGTCTTACCATAACCACGTACCCGACAACTCACCCATGTCGTGACAACTAACCCATGTCCCGTGGTACTATTGAGACTGCAATATTAGTTAGTCTCCTTGTGGTTCCTTATAATTCTCCAAAACATAGTCATTTGATTAAATCTTATGATTATACGAATTTATTAATTCACTTGTATTCTTTAATCGGGAATGTACGACAATTGGAGAGGTCGAGCTTGGGGGGTCCAGGGGGGGCGGCGCGACATTTTCCTGAGCGCCCCCCTGGCGGGGTCTGGGGCAGCGTCCCAGCGCCAAGGTATACGGTATTTTATACGGTCGAAAATACGTAATCTAGTATAATTCGTGATACACATAATAACAATATAAATCAATGTCCAGAGTCTGATAACAAAGAAAATAGAGAAAAACAATTACATAAATATGCAATATTTTTCTAATAACAGTTTTGAAATCTTTGTCAACATTGAAACCTAAAATATTTATGTATTCAGATATTTATACTAAGTTCCAACCATATACACATCATCAGAATCATACCAACAAGACACATAACCACGAATCCATACATGTATAGCTACACATGGTAAAAACAGATTTGTATGTATAGCTAGATATAAACATAGTCTCATACATATATCAATATATCACCACAAATCTCTATATATATACAAGATCTGTACATATATGTATAACTAGAATATAAATCATCATATATATATATGAATATAAATATACTCTAACAGATTTGTACATATATGTCTATATAAGTCTACTAATCTCTACCTATATGCAAGATCTGTACATATGATCATGGATCTATACATATACATATAAACAGAATATATATCATCACATAAATAAACATGAATATGAACATACTCTAACAGATCTATACATATATGCCTATATAGATCCACGAATCTCTACATGTATACAAGATCTATATATATACTTACGGATCTATACATATATGTACAAATAGAATATATAAGTCACATAAATAAACATAAATATGAATATACTCTAACAGATCTATACATATATGCCTAATCTCTACATGTATACAAGATCTATATATATATTTACGGATCTATACATATATGTATAAATAGAATATATAAGTCACATAAATAAACATGAATATGAATATACTCTAACAGATCTATACATATATGCCTATATAGATCCACGAATCTCTACATATATAAAAGATCTATATATATACCTACGGATCTATACATATATGTATAAATAGAATATATATAAGTCATATATGAACATGATTTACACATACATATACATATATGAAAAATATTATTTAGCAGATTATAGATGCACAAAGTAAAGGCTACGAAATTTTAGTACAAAGAGGAAGAGTAGAACATATGTCTTGCCTGTAATGTAGAGCTGAATCCACCACAAGTATAGATCCAAACCAATTCTAAGCTCTCAACCTCTCAACCCTCACAATTTCGGGTATAATTGATGAAGAAGAAGAAGTAGTAGAATAAATGAGATGGGGGCTAGATCTGAAGTTAATGATGCTTATATAGAAGATGTTAGGGTTAGGGAAATGTCCAAACTAACCTTGTATTATGCATAAATCACCAAACTGCCCAAACACTAATGACAACCTTGCCCCCCTTCAGATCACAAAACTTCATTATAACCTACTAGAGTTAAAAAGACTAAGATAGCCTCATTCAATAATTTAAACACCCAATATGCCATCAAAAATAATTAAGGGAATAAATATCCATCCAAAATAATTAAGGGAATAAATATCCATTAAATACGGGGTATTACATTCTTCCCCCCTAATAATGGAATTCCGTCCCCGGAATTCAGCACATACCTGAAATAAATAACTCTGGATACTTTGCACGAACCTCATCTTCCCTTTCCCAGGTGGACTCCGCCTCGTTGTGATGATTCCACTGAACACGTACAAGGGGAATGACTTTCGTGCGGAGTACCTGATCTCTGCGTTCCATAATACAATAAGGTTGTTCCACATATGTCGCATCTGGCTGCAACTCAATTTCTCCCACGTCTATATGTTGATAGACATCCCCATCTCGGAGAAATCGCCGCAACATAGAAACATGAAATACGTTATGCACCCTGTGCATATGATTAGGTAAAGCCAAACGATAAGCCACGGGTCCAATCCTGTCATTAATCATGAAAGGGCCCACAAAGCGAGGTGATAGCTTTCCTTTCTTCCCAAATCGCATCACTCCCTTCATGGGAGACACCTTCAAAAGAACCTGATCTCCCACTCTGAACTCTAAAGCTCGGGTTCGACGATCAGCGTAACTCTTCTGTCTACTCTGAGCAGTCTTCATACGGTCTCGAATAAGGGCAATATTCTCTGATGTATCCTTGATGAACTCGGGACCCAGGAATTTACCCAGGAGTTTGCTTTCTCTGACTCCCATCCAACATACTGGAGATCTGCACGGTCGACCATACAAGGCCTCAAATGGTGCCATACCGATAGTCTTCTGGTAACTATTGTTGTAGGCAAACTCTGACAGTGGCAAGTAGAACTCCCAGTTGCCCTTGAAATCTAGGACACAAGCTCGAAGCATATCCTCCAAAATCTGATTAACTCTCTCAGTCTGACCATCGGTCTGCGGGTGGTAAGTTGTACTCAGATGTAACTCTGTACCTAAAGCCTGCTGAAAACTTGCCCAGAACCTCGATACATTTTGGATCTTTGTCCAATACAATAGACAAAGGAATCCCATGAAGCTTCACTATCTCAGCGATGTAAAGCTTCGCCAACTGCTCCGATGTATAGTCTGAACGTACTGGTAGGAAATGGGCAGACTTGGTAAGTCTATCAACAATCACCCAAATAGAATTATGATTTTGAGGAGAAGTAGGTAGTCCCTCAATGAAATCCATGGAAATGCTCTCCCATTTCCACTCAGGCACTGGAAATAGTTGTGATGATCCCGGCGGTTTCTGATGATCGATCTTCACCATCTGGCAAGTACTGCACTTAGAGACAAAAATAACAACATCCCTCTTCATACCAGCCCACCAAAATTGGCGCTTCATATCTTGGTACATCTTATCCCCTCCAGGATGCACTGCAAAAGGAGAGTTATGAGCCTCTCTCATCACATCTCTCCTCAAATCCTCAGTAGAAGGAACGACTAATCGTCCCTTGTACCTTAGACCTCCATCCGAGTCGACTAAGTAAAAAGGAATCTCCTCAGATGCCAACTCCATAACTTTAGCCATGCACTGTTGATCTACCTGTTGAGCCTTGACTAACCTACGAATAATAGCAGGCGTCACCACCACACATGCCGCAAAAGCATCAGCTAACTCATCATCTATCCTCAGTGCATTCCACTCAGTCTCAAACAAGGCTGAAAGACTAACATAGGGTCGACGACTAAGAGCATTTACCACTACATTAGCCTTCCCTGGGTGATACTAAATAGTGAAATGATAGTCCTTCACAAATTCCAGCCATCGGCGCTGCCTCATATTCAGTTCCCTCTGAGTGAATAGATACTGTAGACTCTTGTGATCACTGAATAATGTGAAACTCTCGCCTAAGAGATAGTGCCTCCAAATCCTCAGTGCAAAAACGACTGCTGCTAATTCCAAGTCATGTGTTGGGTAGTTAAGCTCATGCGGTTTGAGCTTACGGGAAGCATAAGATACAGGTCTCTCCTCCTGCATCAATACACATCCCAAACCCAGCAAAGAGGCATATGTAAAGACAAGATACTCAATTCCACTCTGCGGGGTAGCTAGAACAGGTGCAGATGTTAATTTTGTCTCCAGTTCATCAAAAGCTGCCTGACAGTGGTCATCCCAAATAAAGGGCATTCCCTTCTTAGTCAAGTGGGTAAGCAGACCGGCGATCTTTGAAAAGCCCTGAATGAACCTGCGATAATATCCAGCCAAGCCCAGAAAGCTGCGTATCTCTGTAGGTGAGGCAGGTTGCCCCCACTCCAAAACCGCTGAGACTTTTGTTGGATCCAACGATAAACCTTTCTCTGACACTACATGTCCCAAAAAAATTACTTCATTCTGCCAAAAAGCACATTTTTCAAATTTTGCATAAAGCTGGTGATCACTAAGTGTTTGCAACACGATCTGCAAATGCCTGGCATGATCCTCCTCTGACCTAGAATAAACCAAGATGTCATCAATGAACACAATGACAAACTGGTCTAAAAAAGGTCGGAATACCCTATTCATCAAATCCATGAAGACAGCTGGAGCATTGGTCAACCCAAAAGGCATGACCCGAAACTCATATGACCCATACCGAGTGAGGAATGCTGTCTTGGGAACATCCTGCTCCCTGCCACGAAGCTGATGATACCCTGACTTCAAGTCTATCTTGGATAAATAGGTGGCTCCCTTCAACTGATCAAACAAATCATCAATCCTAGGCAGCGGATACTTGTTGCGAATTGTGACTTTATTCAACTCCCTGTAATCGATACAAAGACGAAGGGAACCGTCCTTTTTCTTCACAAACAACACAGGTGCGCCCCAGGATGAAGTGCTCCTGCGAATAAAACCCTGGCTAAGAAGTTGTTGAATCTGATCCTTCAGTTCCCGCATCTCCATTGGTGCCATCCTGTACGGTGCCTTAGCAATAGGCCTGGTGCCTGGAGCTAAGTCGATAACAAAATCGATCTCACGACTCGGAGGTAACCCTGGAATCTCTTGAAACACGTCTTGAAAATCACGTACTACAGGAATACTATCCATGGATGTAGTAGTCTGCTCCTGAGTCTCTGCATCCATATAAAACAAATGTGTACTAGACCCTCCATAAGATCGAGGTGTCGTAATCAAATACATCTGATGTCCTGGTATCGCAAAGATTATCATCTTACCACGACAGTCCAGCTGTGCATGGTAGTGAGATAACCAATCCATCCCCAGTATCACATCATAAGCATTCATGTCAAGAACTAATAAATTGGCAGAAAATTGAAGCCTGCCAATCCCAATAGGTACATATACACAACTATCCCGTAAAACCGCATCGGCACCTAATGGCGTTGAAACTTTGAGAGGTTGACTACTAGGCTGAGTCGGTAGTCCAGATAAAGCAACAAAAGAACGCGATATAAAAGAATGTGATGCACCAGTATCAAAAAGCACTCGACCAAGTCTATTATAAATAGGAAACATACCCTCAATAGCACGAGGTGCCTGAACGTCTGGTGGCATCACGTTATAGACCCTGCCATAATGAAGTTGTTGTTGGGTCTGACCCTGTGGTGGCGGGGGTGCTGGTAAAGCAGGATAAGTCGAGCCCTGTAGACGGGGAACCTGTGGTGCCAGTAATGGTGGTGGCTGCCTCTGTCCCTGATAACTAGTATATCCTTGTTGGCCATGCTGTCCTGGAGTAGCCTTGGGACACCTTTTGGCAGAGTGCCCATACTCCCCACACCCATAGCAATGACCCTTGAAAGGACCCGTAGGTTTCCTCTGACCCTGTTGTTGCCTCTGTGAAATTTGAGGAGCTCCACTATGTTGTCCCTGATGAGAAGGCCCTTATTTGTTGCTATCAGTAGTACCCCTCTGTTTCTTTCAAGGTTGATGCCCCTGGAACCTGCCTTTATCACTGTGCCTGCCACTCTGACCATTTCCTTTATCCACTGTCTGGCTAGTGGAGTCATTGTCTTTGCGCTTATCCCCCTTAGATTTCTTGTAATCCCTCCTGATCTGACAATGTTGTAACGCTGCATCCACCACCTGTGCATAAGTGGCGTAAGCTGGATTACCCACTATCACTTGCCGAATGGGCCATGCCAAACCATGCACAAAGCAATTCTTCCTTTTTTCCTCTGTGTTCACTTCCTCAGGTGCAAACAATGATAGGCTAGTGAACTCCAGCTCATACTCTGCAACAATCCTATCTCCCTGCTGTAAATTGAGAAATTCCCTTTTCTTTGCTACTCTCACAGCGAAAGGGAAATATTTCTCATCAAAGCGATCTCGGAATTGATTATAAGTTAATGTGGCCCTCTCCTCTAGAGTAGTAACCGATTCCCACCATTGCAAAGCATCACCAACTAGCTTGAATGTAGCCAATATTTGCTTTTGAACTTCAGTACACTGAACCATGCGTAAATGGCGCTCAATGTCCTTCTTCCACTGGTGAGCTGCGGTGACCTCTGTCGATCCAGAAAATTCTGGGGGATTGCCTCTCATGAATGAAATACGCATCCTGTCCCATCCGTTATCTATCATCACGGGAACTGGTGCAGGTGCCTGCAAGGGAGGCTGTGGATAAAGTTGTTGATGCTGAAGAGCAATCGCCACTCCTGCAGCAACAGCCTGGGCAATAATATCAGCAAGGTTCGGAGGAACTGGAGCATTCCCCTCCGGAATAGGGTCCGGAATTTGATTAACATTTCTCCTTCTACGTGGTGGCATACTGAAATAACAATAAACACGACCCGTCAATACCCCCACTAAGATCTTACAAGAGTACGAGTCCAAAATTTAGGCTTTAAATATCAGAATACGCAACGCGGAAGACTAACTATACATCCCTAGGACACTTGAACCTGGAGTGCTCTGATACCAACTGTGACACCCCCAAATTTCCATGCATAGGTTGGCCAGGCCCATACATAGAAAACTAGGAGCTCAGTAATTGATAACATAAGCACAGAATAGAAGACATAAAATAGAAATATAATAATAACAACAATAACAAAATAAGGATACAACTTATACATGAAGAAGACCACTCCCAATACATCCTTAAATAAAGTAAGTCCCACACAGTACAACTTGGAAATCCCATAAACATGGACCCCTAGAAACACACTTATAAGAAATACAACATATGACATTTATCGGATCCTACCCTGGAGTGGAAGGAAAATATGATAGAACCGGACGGATAGATATGAAGTCCTCAACCCTGCTGGTGAAACTGTCGAGGACCTGAAACAACAAAAATGTGGGTTAAACCCACGAGCAAGTACAACTCTACATGATCCCAAACAGAGTACCAAAATCCATCCCCTTTCCTAGTGACACCTAATCCCAAAATTATATTATAAAATAAAAATATATTTAACTATAAATATAGTCACTAATATACCACTATTTAATATAATTATGTTTATAAATTTCTTACATTAATCTGATTTTTCCATACAACATCCAATCCATGCCCTACCATAACCACGTACCCGACAACTCACCCATGCCGTGACAACTCACCCATGTCCCGTGGTACTAGTTAGACTGCAGTAATAGTCAGCCTCCTTGTGGTTCCTTATAAATTTCCAAAACATAGTTAGTTAATTTAAATCTTATGATTTTACGAATTTAATAATTCACTCGTAATATTTAATCGGGAACGTATAACAATTTATAAGGTCGAGCCTGGGGATCCAGGGGGGGCGGCGCGACCATTACCTGAGCGCCCCCTGGCGGGGTCTGGGGCAGCGTCCCAGCGCCAAGGAATACGGTATTTTATACGGTCGAAACTATTCATTTATACGGTCGAAAATACGTAATCTAGTATAATTCGTGATACACATAATAACAATATAAATCAATGTCCAGAGTCTGATAACAAAGAAAATAGAGAAAAACAATTACATAAATATGCAATATTTTTCTAATAACAGTTTTGAAATCTTTGTCAACATTGAAACCTAAAATATTTATGTATTCAGATATTTATACTAAGTTCCAACCATATACACATCATCAGAATCATACCAACAAGACACATAACCACGAATCCATACATGTATAGCTACACATGGTAAAAACAGATTTGTATGTATAGCTAGATATAAACATAGTCTCATACATATATCAATATATCACCACAAATCTCTATATATATACAAGATCTGTACATATATGTATAACTAGAATATAAATCATCATATATATATATGAATATAAATATACTCTAACAGATTTGTACATATATGTCTATATAAGTCTACTAATCTCTACCTATATGCAAGATCTGTACATATGATCATGGATCTATACATATACATATAAACAGAATATATATCATCACATAAATAAACATGAATATGAACATACTCTAACAGATCTATACATATATGCCTATATAGATCCACGAATCTCTACATGTATACAAGATCTATATATATACTTACGGATCTATACATATATGTACAAATAGAATATATAAGTCACATAAATAAACATAAATATGAATATACTCTAACAGATCTATACATATATGCCTATATAGATCCACGAATCTCTACATGTATACAAGATCTATATATATATTTACGGATCTATACATATATGTATAAATAGAATATATAAGTCACATAAATAAACATGAATATGAATATACTCTAACAGATCTATACATATATGCCTATATAGATCCACTTATCTCTACATATATACAAGATCTATATATATACCTACGGATCTATACATATATGTATAAATAGAATATATATAAGTCATATATGAACATGATTTACACATACATATACATATATGAAAAATATTATTTAGCAGATTATAGATGCACAAAGTAAAGGCTACGAAATTTTAGTACAAAGAGGAAGAGTAGAACATATGTCTTGCCTGTAATGTAGAGCTGAATCCACCACAAGTATAGATCCAAACCAATTCTAAGCTCTCAACCTCTCAACCCTCACAATTTCGGGTATAATTGATGAAGAAGAAGAAGTAGTAGAATAAATGAGATGGGGGCTAGATCTGAAGTTAATGATGCTTATATAGAAGATGTTAGGGTTAGGGAAATGTCCAAACTAACCTTGTATTATGCATAAATCACCAAACTGCCCAAACACTAATGACAACCTTGCCCCCCTTCAGATCACAAAATTTCATTATAACCTACTAGAGTTAAAAAGACTAAGATAGCCTCATTCAATAATTTAAACACCCAATATGTCATCCAAAATAATTAAAAAAATAAATATTCATCCAAAATAATTAAAAGAATAAATATCCATTAAATACGGGGTATTACACTAACCATTTGCAATCCGTCTTCGAAAGCCCCAAGTGCTTTGAAATCTACAATAACTCCACTGATTGCTGCATTATTGACCTGTAAAGAAGTGTATTACACAAAACACCTTTTAGCAACTAAGCTTAATAACCTGATATTTGTCCACACATGATCATTTTCCTTTTAATTTCTTTGTATACTCTCGAAAAAAGTACATCATGTTATTCTACTTTGTTTGTACATTCGATTAAATTTCTATTCTTCATATGATTCATAAGAAATATTTTGTTTCTCACCAGGATATCAAGTATTTTGAAGTGAGTTTGTACATAATTTGCTAATAAAGCAAAATTGGCAGGGTCTTTCACGTCAAGTCGATGAAAATAAACGTCTGACAGCCCAGACATTTTGAGATTGTCAGTAGCTTCAATACCCTTCTTCTCATCTCTAGCTGTTAATATTACTGCTATTCCATTAGATGCTAGCTGCCAACAATCCATTTCCCTTGTTGCCTCCTGTAACCAAAGCACACCTGGAATAACAATGATCAACCAAAGATTATGTATGTATGTGTGTGTACATATATAAATATAATCATATGAAATAGATGCTCCGAATAATGTTTATTTTCATATTGGATACAATTAGTGGTGAGATGAAGATACCTTTTTCTGTAGAATTGTTGGTGGTCTCTTCCATTTTTCTGATGAAAATATGGAGCAATGTGTTGGTAAATTATCTGCTATTGGATGTTGATCATCAGTGAGAATCTGGCTTATTCTGAGCACTCTTGAAGCTGTCAGGAGGTGAGTTTGTCCATACTTCCTGAAATGATTTGATATTTTCTGAAACATGGGATCAATTATTTGTAGCTGTCCTCATTTCCTAAGGTAGTTTTGTAATTTATTACCCATATTTTATTTGTTTTGCTGACTTGAACTGACATATCATTGAAAGGTTAACTGAGAGCTCTCATTTGTGCACTATATTCAATTGCCAAAAGATTTTAGAATCCACTAGTTTCATATACACACACATAGAGACATATAGTATATAAATGTTTATAGATCAGAATCAATAAAATTGCCGAAAGATTTTGGAATCCACTAGTTTCATATACACACATGTGGACATATAGATAAAATAATTTTATGTACGTATTCAGATAATACTCTATTGTTTTCCTTGGTATCCCCCATCCATTATATCTTTTCAGATAATAGTCTCATTGCCATTGCTCTTTTAAATAAGATATTTTCAGAGCTGTTGCAGTCATAAATTATTTTATGTTGTTAGAATATAAAATAATTATGTATTGATCAATATATAATCGCTTGTTGTTTGTGTATATAGTATAATAAAATTATCCTTATATATATAGGGGGGGAAATGGAGAACAAGATATGATAAAATAGGAATTAGGTAAGCTGGCTACAAACCCTAAGTATAATATAACATACCCTAAGGTATACTAATAATATAAAATATAATATATCCAACAAATGTGTCTCTGATTGTAGTCTTTGTTAGTTTTTTTTTCTTCTTCTTTCCTGACAATAATCTCGGCAGGGTCTATTTCTTCTATTTTATCACAGTTCCGTCTTTTCTTTTTCTTTTTCTTTTTTAAAACTTTTTACACTAGCAGAAATGCTACAGGGAATTGTTCTAAACTCTAATAAAATCTGATGCCATTTTCTTCTTTTCAGATAAAAAGAACTCATTGTCATTTTCTTCTTTTAATAAATTTCCAGAGCTGCAGTTGCACATAAATGAAAACTAAATGGAGGAATTTGCAATCTTTGTTGTGGCTCTGTTTGTTGTCATGGTATGTTCTTTCTTTTGCTTTTCTTCTTCCTGACAATTTTTGGCAAGTTATATTTCTTCTATTTTATCTTAATTCCAATTTTATTAATATTTTAATTTTAGCTTGACGGAAACGAAATGATGCAATGAATTTGTTGGCCCAAGGGTTTTTCTTTGGACAATAATATCCGTTTTGATGATAACAAACCATTAAGACATGTTTAGTACTAATATCAAAATCGAGTTTAAGTGTTTCAGGTAAATAGGAAACGAACTCGGAAATGAACGCTAACACAAGTTGAAGGACACAAAGGTCAATTCTTGGCAAAGAAACTTGAAGATGGAGAATCAAGACTTGGGGTAGATAGGTTGGTGAGTAAATTGTACAAAAGGTCTTATGCTTTGATTTCACAACCTATAAGCTCAAGGATTAAAAATGTAACCGGAAAAAGCTTAAGTTAAAAACTGGCTTTTGACCTCTCATCAGTCGACTGACAAATAAGCCAGTCGACTGACACTTCTTCGTCAGCGGATTGATGGTCCAAAAGGTTTTTGCCTCGATTAAAGCTTATTTGTCAACCGACTGACGGCCTCATTGATGGCATGATCAGTCAACTGATATGCCTTGGTTAGCCGATTGATGCTCCAGAAAGTTTTGCTCTTTTGAAAGAGCTATTTGTCAGCCGACTGATGGCATTAGTCAGTCGATTGATAGTGTAGGGTTCAGCTGACTGAAAGGGGAAGTCAGTTTGCTGATGTGTTGATGTCAGCCAACTGACATAGTAATGTGAGTCGACTCGACTGATAGGCAGCAGTAAGTCGACTGACGCATAGGTTCAGCCGACTGATGGGTCTAAAAACGGCTAGTTCGGTGCATTTAAAGCCTTCAGCCACCACCCAACCACCACCACTCTCAACTTACTCTCTTGAAGTGACTCCCACTCTCTTGGCTTTTGACCTAACTATATATATGATGGTATAGAGTTGTGAAAGACTACTTCTTCCACCTCTCTTGAATTTAAAGCTCATTACTCTCTTCATCCATCATTCTTTGAAAGAAAAAGCTTGAGCATTGAAAGTTTGTCTTCTCTAATTCAATTCCAATCATTGTGAGAAGTTAGATAGAAAAGATCTTTTGGTTGTTCTATTGAATACAACTCTCATTTATTGTTAAGAGACTTTAAGATCTTGAGTGAACCAAACACATCACTTAAACACTTGAGCTTATATTTTGTGTATCTTTCATAAAACCTAAGGGTTTTGAGTGTTTATTGAGTGATACTCTATATTGATTAAAGATTTGTGATCTTTGGGTGAGTGAAGCCCATTGGTCTTCAAGAGGGGGTTGTCCTCTTGTTTGAGCGACAAACTTGTTAGCTTGTTTGTAAAAGGTTTGTTTTTCCACCTATAAGGAAAAGTCATAGTGAAAGGATTGGAAAGTCTCGAGGGAGATCTTGAGCCGAGGAGTAGGAGTTCTCGAACCTTGTAAAAATTACGGTATCATCTCTCTATATCTATCTCTTTTAATTTGATATCTTGCATGCTCATTATTATCTATTAATTATTCAACTTATTAGTTAATCTCTTGTGTAGTTAATTTTAAATTGTTGATCATTAGTTGAAGAGTTAATGCATGCTAATTGATATATTTTGTTAAATCAAATTTTTTCAAAAAGTGTATAAGAATTCTTTTAAACCCTATTCACCCCCCTCTAGGGTTGATTAGTGACTAAGAAAATCTGAAAAGGACCAATCTGTCTTCATAGAACAAGAAGGCTACTCAGTTATGAACAGTATCTATATATGCATACTGTGGTCTGGCAAATGTGTTGGTTATGGCTCCCTTTCTGAATAGTAGACATACGCATAAAGGTTTATTCTTTCTTAATTCTGGAAACAAATCACGAGTTCCTGTGACTATCAAGTCAGTAAATACTGGATATAATCTTTCTTGCAATTATAACACATAGTAGAGACAAGCATAGAAACTAATCAAACTTAAAATTCAATATAAATTTACTTATGATATTCAAAACCCTTCAAATAGCACTAAGTATAACTTCATAATACCACTCACCAAGGATTATGATATTTTTCCCACCCAACCTTCAGATCTTTCCGATAGTAACATTCTGAAAGATATATGCCGTACATCTAACCCTCTCCAGAGCCAGCAATGAGTTCTATTTCTTTCTTTTGTTTGCCAGTAATCATATATGGTTTCTAAACCAAATTTTTTTATTTCAAGTTCCTCTCTTTCTGAATAATTGGCATTGGTGTAAAGGATTTTTTATATATTTTTGGCCCCTGAAATTCTAGAAAGGAATCATGTAGTTTCCTGCCAATCTGAGTTGTAGATATTGGATATAGTATGCTTTCATCCATTTATATTAAGTAGAAACAAATGTAGAAACTAATCAACTTAAAAATTTAAGATAGAGTTGCTTGTGTTGGTCCAAAAACTCCAAACCCTTCAAATAACAAGTAGGATAACCAGACAATATCCTTCACTAACAGATTATGATATTTTTCGCAACTCAGATACTTGCAGATTTATTTTGCATCAGAATGTGGATTCATGCATCTGATTATAATAAGCGCCAGAAGGACCATTATCAGGCAACATAGCCAGCATTACAGGTGCTCTAGCACCTTCCTCGGGTGTCAAGTTTCCCATGTTACCTGTAATATCTGTTTTCACATATCCAGGATGAACACAATTAACGCAGAAATCAGGAAATTTCCTGGCTAGGAGTCTTGTATAGGCGTTTATGGCAGCTTTGGAAACTTTATAGGCAGACACAGTAAGGGGCCACCCATTAGCCTTCAGTTTATTCTCCTTGAAATCCATTAGAAACCACTGCAAAACCTCGTCTATTTTCTCTTCTGTTAAGCTGTCAACATTTTGCAGCTCTTCTTTGACCTTCTCATTGTTGATTAACTGAAACAAAGCAAATAAAATAAAATAAAAAGAGATAGAATTAGATCGTGCTGTCTTAATCTCTTCCTTCACTGGAGAAGCTTAACATGCATGAAACTGGTGTCTGCTTACACTTAGTTGTCCGTAATATGAGGAAACATTCACTATTCTTGCTGAATTAGAGAGTTGCAGGAGTGGAAGAAGTGCTTCAGTGACTCCTTTGGTCCCGTAATAATTTGTCTCGAGACACTCTTCTGCCAGTTCATAAGTTTGCTCGATTATGTTCTCCAACAAGTGCGCATTCTCATCCATCACCTGCATGTCAGAAAGTCTCAGCCCTGCTAGCTAACTCATGGGGTACTTGTAGAAATTCTCATTCTTTATGCCAACGGATTGCAAAATCTTGAAATTATTATTATTATTGTGTTTTTGGATTCTTCGAAAAATAGATTCAAAAGGGACTGCTTTGAAATTCGTAACTAATATATATATATATATATATATATATATACCCTTGCAGCTGGTTCACTTGAAGCTTCCTGAGTTAGATAATCATTGTTCTCCTGCTTAATTCAATAACCATGAGAACAATGGTTTGAATTCGGCATCTTATAAGATTGATATATTTGCATAAATTTGTAAAGAACTAAATATTGATCATATTGTTCTGTAAACACTAATGCACTTGGAGTTTAAACAATACCTATATTCACTCTTTCCTAAAAAACCCTTAGTAATATATATATCCTGTGTAAAAGTGAGATACTGTACAAAATACTGCAGCCATAAAGAAAAAAGAATTGGCTTAACTCAGGCACAGTGAATCAAAAATAAATTTGTGGTGATGGTTTAATTTCTATGTTTAGCAAGAGATTATCTTTCAAAAACTCTTAACAGGGATGCTATTGAAAAGTACTAACCATTTCCCATCCTTCTTCGAAAGCCCCAAGTGCTTCGAAATCTACAATAACTCCACCAATTGCTGCATTATTGACCTGTGAAGAAGTGTATTCCACAAAACACATGTTAGCAACTAAGCTTAATAACCTGATATTTCGCCACACATGATCATTTTCCTTTTAATTTCTTTGTATACTCTCGAATCGAATACATCATGCTATTCCACTGTGTATGCATATTGGATTTATTTCTTTTCTTCATATGATTCATAAGAAATATCTTCAATTCTCACCAGGATATCAAGTTTTTTGAAATGCGTTTGCACATAATTTGCTAATGAAGCAAAAGTGGCAGGGTCTTTCACGTCAAGTCGATGAAAAAACACATCAGAGAGCCCAGAAATTTTGAGATTGTCAACAGTTTCAATACCCTTCTTCTCATCTCTGGCTGTTAATATTACTGTTATTCCATTTGATGCTAGCTGACGACATATCTCTAGTCCAATTCCCTTGTTGCCTCCTGTAACCACAGCACACCTGTAATAGACATGATCAACAGGAGCTTATATATATATATATATATATATATATATATATGTAGTCATATGAATGGATGCTGTGAATTGTTTTTGTTTTCATACTAGATAAAATTATTTGTGAGATGACGATACCTTTTTGCTGTACAAGTGTCGGTAGTCTCTTCCATTTATGATGAAAACATGGAGCAATGATCCTATATATATGTTATTTGGATATTGATCATCATATGGAAATATAATAGAATAATGTTCACTCAATGAGAATCTGGCTCAGGATAAGCTGTCAGGAGGTGAGTTTGTCCATACCATCTAATTTCTGAAAATGGGACCAATTATTTGGACAGCTGTCTTCATCTCCTCGGTAGTTGTGTATTTTATTACCTAAACTTTATTTGTGTATAGGATAGCTCCTATACGTAAATCTCATTTGTGCACTATATTCAAGTATATACATTCAGTCCTGTTAGTTTAATATATACAAATGTATATATGTTTACAGATCAGAATCAATAAAACAACTGATGTACATATTCTCACAGTAAAATACAACTTGTAGAGTTTTGGCCTAGTTACAGTTGGGGGTGGCAAAAAAACTCGCCCGCCCGTTTATTCATCCCGTCCCGTTTTGTTTAGCTAATCGGGATGGGTATGGGACGAAAAAAAATTCTCTGATTATAATCGGGACGGATATGGGGCACCCCCGTCCCGCCCCGAACCCGTCCCGATTAGCTATATATATATAGTATATATATATATGAATAAACATGTATTGACGAGTTGTTTATTATGCTTTTGAAATTTTTGATTTTGATTTCATATATATTTATTGTTTGATTTTGATCTCTTATAGTTAGGTTTGATTTTGGGATTTTATTGTTATTTGGGGGAAAAATAATACGTAAATCAGCACACATGTGTTGCAATGGTATAATCTCACTCCCAAATTGGAGGCATTGTGGGTGTGGTGTGTGAATTTCTTACCATTCAAAAAAATAAAAAATAATAATAAAAAAAGAGTAATCGGGGCGGGGAGTTGGCGGGTACGGGATGGGGCGGGACGGGAAAAAAAATTAAACGGGGACGAGGCGGGGAAAAATAATCGGGTACGGAGACGGGGCGGGTGATACCCGCCCCATTGCCATTGTTGGTTACAGTCAATGCAATATTTCCAGTTTAACTCAAATTTATGAAATTCTTTCTTGTTTCAACTCATTTCTAATTCTGTAACTTCAGTTTCATTCAGTTAGTTAGACTGCAAATTCTATAAAAATTTCAAGCTTGTCAAGTGATACGATTGTGATTATTGTTGTAAGACCCGCTCCAATATTTGGTACGATATTATTCGTTTTGGGCCCAGTTCGCACAGTTTTGCTTTTGGGTTCCTCCCCAAAATGCCTCATACACAATCACCCTCTCTTTGGACCTAGTGTCCTCGCTGGTGTTACCCACGGACTTGTGCACGCTCCCACACTCAATTTCGGCCGAGCTTTGGCTCTGATACCAATTGTAACACCCCGCTCCAACACTTGGTACGATATTGTCCGCTTTGGACCCAGCCCGCACGGTTTTGCTCTTGGGCTTCTCGCCAAAAGGCCTCGTACCAATTGGAGACAACACTGCACATATAAGCACATCCTCAGACTTATACCCGAGCGATGTGGGACGTCACAATTGCAATTGTCACGCCCCTAAAATCCTAAGACTCTCGAGCCGGAACATTCGAGGACTCTAAGGTGTGATCCATACATAGAGCGACCAACTAAGAACATCAACATCAATAAAACGAATGGAATAATGCTAATAACAATGATTCCATACAATTGAGCGGAAGCTAATATCAATTGATACACAAGGCGCATCGAAACGCCGAATGAATACATCTCTACAACGATGCAAGAAAATCAAATACAAGGAAGGGATATGCCAACAGACTGGCTCCCGAGAAATACAGTACAGTCCCAAGACAAGGGGAGAAACAAAGGAATAGCTAATATAAGCAACACTACGCGTAAGCGTCCCAGTCCCGCAACAGCACCCGCACCCGCACCACAAGTCATCCTGTAAGAAGAACCTGGAACCTACAACTAGGGAGAGGGGGAAAGGGATGAGCTCGACAACCCAGCAAGAGAAACCCTAAACTGCCATATCCCCTAATCGTACAAGTAGTGATAACCAACTCGTGTACATGCATCTATCCTAGGTCAGCCAATCATCCCACATGGTACTCACACCAATACGAGAACCATGAAATAATACTACCATACATTATTAGACAAGGCAACTAGCACATTATGAAACCATAATATAACATCTCATGGCAAACGCACACCTATATATATATATATATATAGAGAGAGAGAGAGAGATAAATAATTACAAGACATGTAATACGGACCATACAAGAGATCAATATGATCAATCTAACACTGGTAGTCTATACTATTCACATGAATGTACACCAAATACACAAAACCCTAGTCCAACGTAACCAAACACTCTAGTGGCCACAACAATAAGCATCGGGTCCAAAAAGGACTAAGCTCACTACAATATCCATAGAAAGGAAACATCCATAACCGGTACCAAGGGAAGCTCTCACATCCTTGCGTACTGGCATAACCATTTTCAATGTATATATATACAAATATATATACGAATCGTCAATTCATTCCTAAAAAGAGATCCACTCTCACATCAATGCCATTAATCACATCACCTCATCAACCTCGTAACACTATCCACAAGAAGGTTAATCAAATCACCAACGTTCTCACTAAAAATGGGGAAAACTAACCGATCAACCACGGGGAATACATGAATACTACTATCAAGAACGACCACATAAGGGCCATGAAACCAAACAAAGGAAAAGAGTCCCAATGCTAAACAAACGAATAACCAAAACATCAAGTCAAGGTAAAAGACATCCACCTGTGACTTGGAATGCACCAAGACAAAAAAAACCAAGGTGGATGGCCGAGAGTAAAAAGATGAATCTAAAAAATTTAATAGTTTTTAAGAAAAGGGTTTTAATGCTCGAGTCAATCCGTTCAATATCCATGTCCTTAACATGCAAGAACCTAGAACACCTAGATGGAGATACCAAACAACCAAGAAGAAGAGGAAAGGCAACACTATGTCTGTGCACTAAACCACATGTCTCATACCAGAGACTCGGAAATGAAAGAAGGTATGAAACAAACATACCGAGAGAACACACACTCAAGGCAACCAAAACAAAAACTCAAGGATTCCTATAATGTTCAAGAGGACGATGAAGGAAGAGTAACACGTTGGATCCACATAACACAACCGTCTGTTTCCAACCCCACGAAATCAAATGGCAACACAAGGAAGTGGTTTGGTACCACGCCGCAACCAACGACTCAAGAAGCGACATATAAGCCATAAACATATCCTAATGTACAAAGGAGAGTGAAAGTGAATGCATGAAAGAATTATGATATTAGAATACCTTCATATATATATATGGGAAAATGACGCTAAGCACCCTTATGATTTTAAAAGTGTGCGGAAAACCCCCCCTATAGATCATTTTGTGCAGATAACCCCACTACTATTCCAAAAGTGTGCACTTTGACTCTCTTAACACTGTTCCATTCACTTTTTTTTGCTGGAATCCAGTCACGTGACGAGTGCAAAATACCCTTATGGTTTCAGAAATGTGCAGAAAATCCCTCTCTTAGTGACCAAAAAATGGCTTGGAGGGGGTTATTTGCACTCTTTGCAAAGTGTAGGGGTGTTTAGAATTCATGCGGGGAGTTTTCCACACACTTTTGAAACAAAAGAGGTGTTTAGAAACCGAAGAGTGCAAATAGCCTCCTCCAAACCCTTTTTCAGTGACTGGGATAGGGTTTTTTTGCACATTTTTTAAACCATAGGGGTGTTTTGTGTCCATCACGTGACTGAATTCTAGCCAAAAAGTGAACGGAACAGTGTTATAAGGGGTCAAAGTGCACACTTTTGGAATAATAGTTGGGGTTATCTGCACAAAATGAACTAGAGAGAGTTTTCTGCACACTTTTGAAACCATATGGGTGTTTAATTTGCGTCATTCGGCCATATATATATATATATATATATATATAAGTGTAGTGTAGCCTTTGGCATCCTTGCAACAGAAGTGAATAAAAACCTTTTCCGTTGTCACTCTCTTCCTCGCCTATATATATATATATAAGTGTAGTGTAGCCTTTGGCATCCTTGTAACAGAAGTGAATAAAAACCTTTTCCGTTGTCACTCTCTTCTTCTTTCTAACTCTAATACATATACATGTTTGTATTATTTTATGTTGTCTCTAACACATATACCATATGTCTGGCAGTATGTTCACAATAGCTTGTTCACACTGTTAGATATGGTGACTCATTTCCTTGCAGGGAAAGTTAAACTTAGCCACCAAGCTATTTCTATTTGACTAGGATCTTGTTATATTTGGTGACTCATTTGTTAAGGGGGGATATAACTTAGCCATCAAGCAATCACAGTTATGGTAGGAGATCAATTCCTAATTAGATTGATTGAGTTGTCCTCCACTCTAGCCTCTCCTATAAATATAGGTGTAGCCTATTGTATTCGGTGTACCAGGCAGAGAGCCAGAATAGGCCGGCACCAGAGAGCCAGATTAGGCCGGCGCCAGAGGGCTGGTACCGGTGTGAGTGAAACACCTAGTGCGAGTAAAGCACATGCGGTGCGCAGAAATAGAGAGAGAGTTAGGAATAATATATGTTTATATTATTCCGGTGATACAGGCATGAGTATACACAGTGTGTGTGCGTATGTGATCTGCGAATCACCCCCTTGTAATCCTCTCATTAATTTTTAGTGAAACGGTGCTCTCCGTGGACGTAGGCTTATTTGGCTGAACCACGTATATATTCTTGTGTCGATTGTTTGTGTGCATTTTCTGATTTACAAATGTGCACAGCTTCGTACATAGGATGTGCGAACCCTAACACTCACATCCAAGTGTCATTATTTAATAAAACATATTCTTCAAATAGCAGTAAAAATAACTAGATAATGAAATATATGTTGTGAATAATTATTGTGTTCATCTCCTAAAGTACTTTTGTACTTTCTTACACTACTTTCTTACCCACACTTTATTTGTTTTCCTAGGTTGAAGTGACATATCATTTGTGCACTACATTCAATTAACATAATATTTTGGAATGTATACAGTATATATGTTTAGGCCCTGTTTGGTAGGTGGTTTGGTTCCAGCTGGTCTGGTCTGGTCTTGTGTTTTATGAGACCAGATCATATTTGGTAGCATTGGTCCCAAAATTTTTATTAGACCAAGTAAGACCAAATCAGACCAAAATGGCCTCATTTCAGACAAAAAAAAAAGGTAATTCCTGGTGGTGCGGTCTGGTCTTATTAGTAAAAATATATTTATAAATAATTAAAAATGAATAAAAAATAATAATAATAATAAATTAATTAAAACATATTTTAAAAATAAAATATAAATAATAAATAATAAACAAAATGAAATAAATAATACCTAATAATAATAAAAAATGAATATAATAATAATAAAATATATTTATAAATAATTAAAAATGAATAATTAATAATATAAATAATAAATTAAATAAAACATAATAATTATAAAAAATGAATATAATAATAATAAATAAATATAATAATAAAAAATGGACTAAATAATAAATAATAATAATAAATTACATAAAACATATTTAAAAATATAATAAAAATAATAAATAATAAACAAAGTGAAATAAATAATAATAATAATAAATATAATAATAAATAATAAATAGATATAATAATGAATAAATACTTCATAATAATAATAAATTAATATTAAATTAATAAAATATATTTTTAAATAATTAAAAATGAATAAATAATTTATAAATAAAATGAATTAAATAATGAAATAATAATAAATAAATAGAATATATTTATAAATTAATAAATAATAATTTAATAATATAAATAATAAAATATATTATAAAGTGAAGAAATAATAAATAAAGAAAGAAATAATACATAAATAAATATTATAATAAATAATAAATAAATAGTAAGACCAGACCGCTTACCAAACAGACTTTTTTAGATCAGATTAGACTAGACCAGACCGGACCGGACCAGACCGGACCAAACCAGACCAGAAAAACCGCCTACCAAACATGGCCTTATAGATTAGAATCAATAAAACAACTTATGTACATATTTTAGACAGTAAAATATAGTTACAGTGAATGCAAAATTTCCAGTTTAATTCAAATTAATGAAAGTACCCTTGGCACAACAAGAAAATCAAATACGGCATACATCTTGTAGAACATACATGCTTCTGTTATATATATAAATATAAATCTTTCATGCATACAAATATATATAACTGTTATAATAAAGAGGAAACTGACCAGTAATACAGAATGCAAGAGAACCAGAGAAAATTCGAGCCCTGTGTGCTATCACAATTTCCTTAAGGCAAAATTGCTCCATCTACGATGCTTAAGGAATCCGAACAAATTGCCTCCCAAGATAGAACGGATTTCGCCTTAATTGTTGCAGCACTGCAATGATGAAGACCGGCGAACTCAAATTCTGTGTTTGTACCCGAACCTGAACCAAACCTATCTATATGTATATGTGTATATGCGAATGTAGAGAGAGTTTGTACTTCTGGAAAAATATATTTTTCCGGACTGAAATGCTATGCCTATAAAAAGAGAATAGAGAGGTATCTCAACTGTAGGCATCCACTCCAATAGGCACTAAAATTGTTTATGTACTGGTTGCATACAAAACTGTAAAATAAAAAGAAAATGGGTAGAAGAACCAACCACCCGCACCGCGACCACGGCCCGAACCGATTGGGCGGCGCACGCATGTGATTAGGCTAAGACTAACATAGTTCATGCATAATCTAGCTCTCCTCCCATGCCTCTAGATATTCAAGTCACTCATTCAATGCAACCATATATAAACACATTTACACTTTACTTTATTTCCAATGTGGGACAAACATTCTTACCCAAGTTCAAGTAGGTCACTTTGAGAAATAATTTATCATTCAATAATTAATAATTTTGAACATGTAATTATACCAACTTGATCTCCTCACCAATGAGAACACATTAGTGCTTGGTCCCGTTAAATTCGAAATTCGGATCCCATAATTATTTAAGCTCAAAATTGAGTTTAATTACTATTATTTCTAAACTATCTCCAACACATCTAACCCTCTCCAGATCTGGTGACACGTCATTTGAATGTTGTTGGTTTGGCAATTTTCTGAAAATGGGATCAATTATTCAGATAGTTGTCTTCATCTCCTAAGGTGATATGGTAATTTCTTACCCACACTTAATTTGCTATGCTAGATTGAAGTGACACATCATTTGAAAGTTGTTGGCTGAGAGCTCCTATACATAAATCTCATTTGTGCACTACATTCAATTGCCAGAAGATTTTGGAATCCAATACTTACACATATACACACACGCATATATATATATATATATATATATATATATTTTTATGGATGAGAATTAATAAAGTAATTTATGTACATATTCTCACAGTAAAATATAGCTTATAGAGGTTCGGCCTAGTTACATTCAGCGCAATATTTCCAGTCTAATTCTATAACTTCAGCTTTCATCCCATCAGTTCAGCAAAGACTGCAAGTTCTAAAACAAATTGAAGCATGTCAAGTGATATGATAGTGATTATTGCAGTAAACATCTCTTGTTTCCCTTAGTATCCTCCATTACCTCTAATATTTTTTATATTCACTATCACGCCAAGTGATACGATAGTGAATATAATATTTTTTTCGCGCTTTTATAACACAGTACAGACAGACGTAGAAACTAATCAAACTAATATAAAGTTAAATATGATATTCAAAGCCCCTCAAACAGCACTAAGAAGTATAAATGGACGATATCACTCACCAAGGATTATGATAGCTTTCCCACCCTATCAGAACACGGATGGATGCATCTGGTCATAGCGTCTTCCTCGACAGTCAAGTTTCCCTACCATTCATATCTGTTTTGACATATCCAGGATGAACACAATTTACGCGGAAATCAAGGAATTTCCTTGCTACAAGTCTCGTATAGGCATTTAATGCAGCTTTGGAAACATTATGAGCAGGCGCCAATTAGAAATGCCTGTAAATTTGGTACCAAGTATTGTTACACACACCACACAGTTCCATTGTTTAACTCTCCATCTGGCTATATATGTCATCAAATTATATATCTTATTCTACTATGATGTTGTGTGTGTATTTGTACAAATTTCTCTATATAATAACAACTTTCATTAAATTAGTTTGTATACATTTTGCTAATGAAGACAAGGATCTTTTACATCAACTTGGTGAAAAAACACATCAGAGAGTCCAGAAACTTTGAGATTATTAACAGCTTCATGAATACCCTTCTCGCATCTCGGGCTGTTAATATCACTGTGATTTTAGATGCTAGCTGACGACATAACTCTAATCCAATTCCTTTGTTGGCTCCTGGAACAACAATGGTATTATTGGCAACTTTACTCATTTTACTGGAGTGAGAAGTCATTCCCTGTAACCTTTCTTAGACTGACCCTTTTGGGACTTGGGGATTCTAATTGACGTTAAAGAAAGGATTGAGAAGTCATTCCCCGTAGGGACCAAAATAATTGGCAACTAAGCGGGCTTTGTATCGATCATTTCATTGTATTGCTGTCAACTTTACTCATTTTACTACAGGAATCTCTTGAAACACGTCTTGAAAATCACGTACTACAGGAATACTATCCATGGATGTAGTAGTCTGCTCCTGAGTCTCTGCATCCATATAAAACAAATGTGTACTAGACCCTCCATAAGATCGAGGTGTCGTAATCAAATACATCTGATGTCCTGGTATCGCAAAGATTATCATCTTACCACGACAGTCCAGCTGTGCATGGTAGTGAGATAACCAATCCATCCCCAGTATCACATCATAAGCATTCATGTCAAGAACTAATAAATTGGCAGAAAATTGAAGCCTGCCAATCCCAATAGGTACATATACACAACTATCCCGTAAAACCGCATCGGCACCTAATGGCGTTGAAACTTTGAGAGGTTGACTACTAGGCTGAGTCGGTAGTCCAGATAAAGCAACAAAAGAACGCGATATAAAAGAATGTGATGCACCAGTATCAAAAAGCACTCGACCAAGTCTATTATAAATAGGAAACATACCCTCAATAGCACGAGGTGCCTGAACGTCTGGTGGCATCACGTTATAGACCCTGCCATAATGAAGTTGCTGTTGGGTCTGACCCTGTGGTGGCGGGGGTGCTGGTAAAGCAGGATAAGTCGAGCCCTGTAGACGGGGAACCTGTGGTGCCAGTAATGGTGGTGGCTGCCTCTGTCCCTGATAACTAGTATATCCTTGTTGGCCATGCTGTCCTGGAGTAGCCTTGGGACACCTTTTGGCAGAGTGCCCATACTCCCCACACCCATAGCAATGACCCTTGAAAGGACCCGTAGGTTTCCTCTGACCCTGTTGTTGCCTCTGTGAAATTTGAGGAGCTCCACTATGTTGTCCCTGATGAGAAGGCCCTTATTTGTTGCTATCAGTAGTACCCCTCTGTTTCTTTCAAGGTTGATGCCCCTGGAACCTGCCTTTATCACTGTGCCTGCCACTCTGACCATTTCCTTTATCCACTGTCTGGCTAGTGGAGTCATTGTCTTTGCGCTTATCCCCCTTAGATTTCTTGTAATCCCTCCTGATCTGACAATGTTGTAACGCTGCATCCACCACCTGTGCATAAGTGGCGTAAGCTGGATTACCCACTATCACTTGCCGAATGGGCCATGCCAAACCATGCACAAAGCAATTCTTCCTTTTTTCCTCTGTGTTCACTTCCTCAGGTGCAAACAATGATAGGCTAGTGAACTCCAGCTCATACTCTGCAACAATCCTATCTCCCTGCTGTAAATTGAGAAATTCCCTTTTCTTTGCTACTCTCACAGCGAAAGGGAAATATTTCTCATCAAAGCGATCTCGGAATTGATTATAAGTTAATGTGGCCCTCTCCTCTAGAGTAGTAACCGACTCCCACCATTGCAAAGCATCACCAACTAGCTTGAATGTAGCCAATATTTGCTTTTGAACTTCAGTACACTGAACCATGCGTAAATGGCGCTCAATGTCCTTCTTCCACTGGTGAGCTGCGGTGACCTCTGTCGATCCAGAAAATTCTGGGGGATTGCCTCTCATGAATGAAATACGCATCCTGTCCCATCCGTTATCTATCATCACGGGAACTGGTGCAGGTGCCTGCAAGGGAGGCTGTGGATAAAGTTGTTGATGCTGAAGAGCAATCGCCACTCCTGCAGCAACAGCCTGGGCAATAATATCAGCAAGGTTCGGAGGAACTGGAGCATTCCCCTCCGGAATAGGGTCCGGAATTTGATTAACATTTCTCCTTCTACGTGGTGGCATACTGAAATAACAATAAACACGACCCGTCAATACCCCCACTAAGATCTTACAAGAGTACGAGTCCAAAATTTAGGCTTTAAATATCAGAATACGCAACGCGGAAGACTAACTATACATCCCTAGGACACTTGAACCTGGAGTGCTCTGATACCAACTGTGACACCCCCAAATTTCCATGCATAGGTTGGCCAGGCCCATACATAGAAAACTAGGAGCTCAGTAATTGATAACATAAGCACAGAATAGAAGACATAAAATAGAAATATAATAATAACAACAATAACAAAATAAGGATACAACTTATACATGAAGAAGACCACTCCCAATACATCCTTAAATAAAGTAAGTCCCACACAGTACAACTTGGAAATCCCATAAACATGGACCCCTAGAAACACACTTATAAGAAATACAACATATGACATTTATCGGATCCTACCCTGGAGTGGAAGGAAAATATGATAGAACCGGACGGATAGATATGAAGTCCTCAACCCTGCTGGTGAAACTGTCGAGGACCTGAAACAACAAAAATGTGGGTTAAACCCACGAGCAAGTACAACTCTACATGATCCCAAACAGAGTACCAAAATCCATCCCCTTTCCTAGTGACACCTAATCCCAAAATTATATTATAAAATAAAAATATATTTAACTATAAATATAGTCACTAATATACCACTATTTAATATAATTATGTTTATAAATTTCTTACATTAATCTGATTTTTCCATACAACATCCAATCCATGCCCTACCATAACCACGTACCCGACAACTCACCCATGCCGTGACAACTCACCCATGTCCCGTGGTACTAGTTAGACTGCAGTAATAGTCAGCCTCCTTGTGGTTCCTTATAAATTTCCAAAACATAGTTAGTTAATTTAAATCTTATGATTTTACGAATTTAATAATTCACTCGTAATATTTAATCGGGAACGTATAACAATTTATAAGGTCGAGCCTGGGGATCCAGGGGGGGCGGCGCGACCATTACCTGAGCGCCCCCTGGCGGGGTCTGGGGCAGCGTCCCAGCGCCAAGGAATACGGTATTTTATACGGTCGAAACTATTCATTTATACGGTCGAAAATACGTAATCTAGTATAATTCGTGATACACATAATAACAATATAAATCAATGTCCAGAGTCTGATAACAAAGAAAATAGAGAAAAACAATTACATAAATATGCAATATTTTTCTAATAACAGTTTTGAAATCTTTGTCAACATTGAAACCTAAAATATTTATGTATTCAGATATTTATACTAAGTTCCAACCATATACACATCATCAGAATCATACCAACAAGACACATAACCACGAATCCATACATGTATAGCTACACATGGTAAAAACAGATTTGTATGTATAGCTAGATATAAACATAGTCTCATACATATATCAATATATCACCACAAATCTCTATATATATACAAGATCTGTACATATATGTATAACTAGAATATAAATCATCATATATATATATGAATATAAATATACTCTAACAGATTTGTACATATATGTCTATATAAGTCTACTAATCTCTACCTATATGCAAGATCTGTACATATGATCATGGATCTATACATATACATATAAACAGAATATATATCATCACATAAATAAACATGAATATGAACATACTCTAACAGATCTATACATATATGCCTATATAGATCCACGAATCTCTACATGTATACAAGATCTATATATATACTTACGGATCTATACATATATGTACAAATAGAATATATAAGTCACATAAATAAACATAAATATGAATATACTCTAACAGATCTATACATATATGCCTATATAGATCCACGAATCTCTACATGTATACAAGATCTATATATATATTTACGGATCTATACATATATGTATAAATAGAATATATAAGTCACATAAATAAACATGAATATGAATATACTCTAACAGATCTATACATATATGCCTATATAGATCCACTTATCTCTACATATATACAAGATCTATATATATACCTACGGATCTATACATATATGTATAAATAGAATATATATAAGTCATATATGAACATGATTTACACATACATATACATATATGAAAAATATTATTTAGCAGATTATAGATGCACAAAGTAAAGGCTACGAAATTTTAGTACAAAGAGGAAGAGTAGAACATATGTCTTGCCTGTAATGTAGAGCTGAATCCACCACAAGTATAGATCCAAACCAATTCTAAGCTCTCAACCTCTCAACCCTCACAATTTCGGGTATAATTGATGAAGAAGAAGAAGTAGTAGAATAAATGAGATGGGGGCTAGATCTGAAGTTAATGATGCTTATATAGAAGATGTTAGGGTTAGGGAAATGTCCAAACTAACCTTGTATTATGCATAAATCACCAAACTGCCCAAACACTAATGACAACCTTGCCCCCCTTCAGATCACAAAATTTCATTATAACCTACTAGAGTTAAAAAGACTAAGATAGCCTCATTCAATAATTTAAACACCCAATATGTCATCCAAAATAATTAAAAAAATAAATATTCATCCAAAATAATTAAAAGAATAAATATCCATTAAATACGGGGTATTACACTAACCATTTGCAATCCGTCTTCGAAAGCCCCAAGTGCTTTGAAATCTACAATAACTCCACTGATTGCTGCATTATTGACCTGTAAAGAAGTGTATTACACAAAACACCTTTTAGCAACTAAGCTTAATAACCTGATATTTGTCCACACATGATCATTTTCCTTTTAATTTCTTTGTATACTCTCGAAAAAAGTACATCATGTTATTCTACTTTGTTTGTACATTCGATTAAATTTCTATTCTTCATATGATTCATAAGAAATATTTTGTTTCTCACCAGGATATCAAGTATTTTGAAGTGAGTTTGTACATAATTTGCTAATAAAGCAAAATTGGCAGGGTCTTTCACGTCAAGTCGATGAAAATAAACGTCTGACAGCCCAGACATTTTGAGATTGTCAGTAGCTTCAATACCCTTCTTCTCATCTCTAGCTGTTAATATTACTGCTATTCCATTAGATGCTAGCTGCCAACAATCCATTTCCCTTGTTGCCTCCTGTAACCAAAGCACACCTGGAATAACAATGATCAACCAAAGATTATGTATGTATGTGTGTGTACATATATAAATATAATCATATGAAATAGATGCTCCGAATAATGTTTATTTTCATATTGGATACAATTAGTGGTGAGATGAAGATACCTTTTTCTGTAGAATTGTTGGTGGTCTCTTCCATTTTTCTGATGAAAATATGGAGCAATGTGTTGGTAAATTATCTGCTATTGGATGTTGATCATCAGTGAGAATCTGGCTTATTCTGAGCACTCTTGAAGCTGTCAGGAGGTGAGTTTGTCCATACTTCCTGAAATGATTTGATATTTTCTGAAACATGGGATCAATTATTTGTAGCTGTCCTCATTTCCTAAGGTAGTTTTGTAATTTATTACCCATATTTTATTTGTTTTGCTGACTTGAACTGACATATCATTGAAAGGTTAACTGAGAGCTCTCATTTGTGCACTATATTCAATTGCCAAAAGATTTTAGAATCCACTAGTTTCATATACACACACATAGAGACATATAGTATATAAATGTTTATAGATCAGAATCAATAAAATTGCCGAAAGATTTTGGAATCCACTAGTTTCATATACACACATGTGGACATATAGATAAAATAATTTTATGTACGTATTCAGATAATACTCTATTGTTTTCCTTGGTATCCCCCATCCATTATATCTTTTCAGATAATAGTCTCATTGCCATTGCTCTTTTAAATAAGATATTTTCAGAGCTGTTGCAGTCATAAATTATTTTATGTTGTTAGAATATAAAATAATTATGTATTGATCAATATATAATCGCTTGTTGTTTGTGTATATAGTATAATAAAATTATCCTTATATATATAGGGGGGGAAATGGAGAACAAGATATGATAAAATAGGAATTAGGTAAGCTGGCTACAAACCCTAAGTATAATATAACATACCCTAAGGTATACTAATAATATAAAATATAATATATCCAACAAATGTGTCTCTGATTGTAGTCTTTGTTAGTTTTTTTTTCTTCTTCTTTCCTGACAATAATCTCGGCAGGGTCTATTTCTTCTATTTTATCACAGTTCCGTCTTTTCTTTTTCTTTTTCTTTTTTAAAACTTTTTACACTAGCAGAAATGCTACAGGGAATTGTTCTAAACTCTAATAAAATCTGATGCCATTTTCTTCTTTTCAGATAAAAAGAACTCATTGTCATTTTCTTCTTTTAATAAATTTCCAGAGCTGCAGTTGCACATAAATGAAAACTAAATGGAGGAATTTGCAATCTTTGTTGTGGCTCTGTTTGTTGTCATGGTATGTTCTTTCTTTTGCTTTTCTTCTTCCTGACAATTTTTGGCAAGTTATATTTCTTCTATTTTATCTTAATTCCAATTTTATTAATATTTTAATTTTAGCTTGACGGAAACGAAATGATGCAATGAATTTGTTGGCCCAAGGGTTTTTCTTTGGACAATAATATCCGTTTTGATGATAACAAACCATTAAGACATGTTTAGTACTAATATCAAAATCGAGTTTAAGTGTTTCAGGTAAATAGGAAACGAACTCGGAAATGAACGCTAACACAAGTTGAAGGACACAAAGGTCAATTCTTGGCAAAGAAACTTGAAGATGGAGAATCAAGACTTGGGGTAGATAGGTTGGTGAGTAAATTGTACAAAAGGTCTTATGCTTTGATTTCACAACCTATAAGCTCAAGGATTAAAAATGTAACCGGAAAAAGCTTAAGTTAAAAACTGGTTTTTGACCTCTCATCAGTCGACTGACAAATAAGCCAGTCGACTGACACTTCTTCGTCAGCGGATTGATGGTCCAAAAGGTTTTTGCCTCGATTAAAGCTTATTTGTCAACCGACTGACGGCCTCATTGATGGCATGATCAGTCAACTGATATGCCTTGGTCAGCCGATTGATGCTCCAGAAAGTTTTGCTCTTTTGAAAGAGCTATTTGTCAGCCGACTGATGGCATTAGTCAGTCGATTGATAGTGTAGGGTTCAGCTGACTGAAAGGGGAAGTCAGTTTGCTGATGTGTTGATGTCAGCCAACTGACATAGTAATGTGAGTCGACTCGACTGATAGGCAGCAGTAAGTCGACTGACGCATAGGTTCAGCCGACTGATGGGTCTAAAAACGGCTAGTTCGGTGCATTTAAAGCCTTCAGCCACCACCCAACCACCACCACTCTCAACTTACTCTCTTGAAGTGACTCCCACTCTCTTGGCTTTTGACCTAACTATATATATGATGGTATAGAGTTGTGAAAGACTACTTCTTCCACCTCTCTTGAATTTAAAGCTCATTACTCTCTTCATCCATCATTCTTTGAAAGAAAAAGCTTGAGCATTGAAAGTTTGTCTTCTCTAATTCAATTCCAATCATTGTGAGAAGTTAGATAGAAAAGATCTTTTGGTTGTTCTATTGAATACAACTCTCATTTATTGTTAAGAGACTTTAAGATCTTGAGTGAACCAAACACATCACTTAAACACTTGAGCTTATATTTTGTGTATCTTTCATAAAACCTAAGGGTTTTGAGTGTTTATTGAGTGATACTCTATATTGATTAAAGATTTGTGATCTTTGGGTGAGTGAAGCCCATTGGTCTTCAAGAGGGGGTTGTCCTCTTGTTTGAGCGACAAACTTGTTAGCTTGTTTGTAAAAGGTTTGTTTTTCCACCTATAAGGAAAAGTCATAGTGAAAGGATTGGAAAGTCTCGAGGGAGATCTTGAGTCGAGGAGTAGGAGTTCTCGAACCTTGTAAAAATTACGGTATCATCTCTCTATATCTATCTCTTTTAATTTGATATCTTGCATGCTCATTATTATCTATTAATTATTCAACTTATTAGTTAATCTCTTGTGTAGTTAATTTTAAATTGTTGATCATTAGTTGAAGAGTTAATGCATGCTAATTGATATATTTTGTTAAATCAAATTTTTTCAAAAAGTGTATAAGAATTCTTTTAAACCCTATTCACCCCCCTCTAGGGTTGATTAGTGACTAAGAAAATCTGAAAAGGACCAATCTGTCTTCATAGAACAAGAAGGCTACTCAGTTATGAACAGTATCTATATATGCATACTGTGGTCTGGCAAATGTGTTGGTTATGGCTCCCTTTCTGAATAGTAGACATACGCATAAAGGTTTATTCTTTCTTAATTCTGGAAACAAATCACGAGTTCCTGTGACTATCAAGTCAGTAAATACTGGATATAATCTTTCTTGCAATTATAACACATAGTAGAGACAAGCATAGAAACTAATCAAACTTAAAATTCAATATAAATTTACTTATGATATTCAAAACCCTTCAAATAGCACTAAGTATAACTTCATAATACCACTCACCAAGGATTATGATATTTTTCCCACCCAACCTTCAGATCTTTCCGATAGTAACATTCTGAAAGATATATGCCGTACATCTAACCCTCTCCAGAGCCAGCAATGAGTTCTATTTCTTTCTTTTGTTTGCCAGTAATCATATATGGTTTCTAAACCAAATTTTTTTATTTCAAGTTCCTCTCTTTCTGAATAATTGGCATTGGTGTAAAGGATTTTTTATATATTTTTGGCCCCTGAAATTCTAGAAAGGAATCATGTAGTTTCCTGCCAATCTGAGTTGTAGATATTGGATATAGTATGCTTTCATCCATTTATATTAAGTAGAAACAAATGTAGAAACTAATCAACTTAAAAATTTAAGATAGAGTTGCTTGTGTTGGTCCAAAAACTCCAAACCCTTCAAATAACAAGTAGGATAACCAGACAATATCCTTCACTAACAGATTATGATATTTTTCGCAACTCAGATACTTGCAGATTTATTTTGCATCAGAATGTGGATTCATGCATCTGATTATAATAAGCGCCAGAAGGACCATTATCAGGCAACATAGCCAGCATTACAGGTGCTCTAGCACCTTCCTCGGGTGTCAAGTTTCCCATGTTACCTGTAATATCTGTTTTCACATATCCAGGATGAACACAATTAACGCAGAAATCAGGAAATTTCCTGGCTAGGAGTCTTGTATAGGCGTTTATGGCAGCTTTGGAAACTTTATAGGCAGACACAGTAAGGGGCCACCCATTAGCCTTCAGTTTATTCTCCTTGAAATCCATTAGAAACCACTGCAAAACCTCGTCTATTTTCTCTTCTGTTAAGCTGTCAACATTTTGCAGCTCTTCTTTGACCTTCTCATTGTTGATTAACTGAAACAAAGCAAATAAAATAAAATAAAAAGAGATAGAATTAGATCGTGCTGTCTTAATCTCTTCCTTCACTGGAGAAGCTTAACATGCATGAAACTGGTGTCTGCTTACACTTAGTTGTCCGTAATATGAGGAAACATTCACTATTCTTGCTGAATTAGAGAGTTGCAGGAGTGGAAGAAGTGCTTCAGTGACTCCTTTGGTCCCGTAATAATTTGTCTCGAGACACTCTTCTGCCAGTTCATAAGTTTGCTCGATTATGTTCTCCAACAAGTGCGCATTCTCATCCATCACCTGCATGTCAGAAAGTCTCAGCCCTGCTAGCTAACTCATGGGGTACTTGTAGAAATTCTCATTCTTTATGCCAACGGATTGCAAAATCTTGAAATTATTATTATTATTGTGTTTTTGGATTCTTCGAAAAATAGATTCAAAAGGGACTGCTTTGAAATTCGTAACTAATATATATATATATATATATATATACCCTTGCAGCTGGTTCACTTGAAGCTTCCTGAGTTAGATAATCATTGTTCTCCTGCTTAATTCAATAACCATGAGAACAATGGTTTGAATTCGGCATCTTATAAGATTGATATATTTGCATAAATTTGTAAAGAACTAAATATTGATCATATTGTTCTGTAAACACTAATGCACTTGGAGTTTAAACAATACCTATATTCACTCTTTCCTAAAAAACCCTTAGTAATATATATATCCTGTGTAAAAGTGAGATACTGTACAAAATACTGCAGCCATAAAGAAAAAAGAATTGGCTTAACTCAGGCACAGTGAATCAAAAATAAATTTGTGGTGATGGTTTAATTTCTATGTTTAGCAAGAGATTATCTTTCAAAAACTCTTAACAGGGATGCTATTGAAAAGTACTAACCATTTCCCATCCTTCTTCGAAAGCCCCAAGTGCTTCGAAATCTACAATAACTCCATCAATTGCTGCATTATTGACCTGTGAAGAAGTGTATTCCACAAAACACATGTTAGCAACTAAGCTTAATAACCTGATATTTCGCCACACATGATCATTTTCCTTTTAATTTCTTTGTATACTCTCGAATCGAATACATCATGCTATTCCACTGTGTATGCATATTGGATTTATTTCTTTTCTTCATATGATTCATAAGAAATATCTTCAATTCTCACCAGGATATCAAGTTTTTTGAAATGCGTTTGCACATAATTTGCTAATGAAGCAAAAGTGGCAGGGTCTTTCACGTCAAGTCGATGAAAAAACACATCAGAGAGCCCAGAAATTTTGAGATTGTCAACAGTTTCAATACCCTTCTTCTCATCTCTGGCTGTTAATATTACTGTTATTCCATTTGATGCTAGCTGACGACATATCTCTAGTCCAATTCCCTTGTTGCCTCCTGTAACCACAGCACACCTGTAATAGACATGATCAACAGGAGCTTATATATATATATATATATATATATGTAGTCATATGAATGGATGCTGTGAATTGTTTTTGTTTTCATACTAGATAAAATTATTTGTGAGATGACGATACCTTTTTGCTGTACAAGTGTCGGTAGTCTCTTCCATTTATGATGAAAACATGGAGCAATGATCCTATATATATGTTATTTGGATATTGATCATCATATGGAAATATAATAGAATAATGTTCACTCAATGAGAATCTGGCTCAGGATAAGCTGTCAGGAGGTGAGTTTGTCCATACCATCTAATTTCTGAAAATGGGACCAATTATTTGGACAGCTGTCTTCATCTCCTCGGTAGTTGTGTATTTTATTACCTAAACTTTATTTGTGTATAGGATAGCTCCTATACGTAAATCTCATTTGTGCACTATATTCAAGTATATACATTCAGTCCTGTTAGTTTAATATATACAAATGTATATATGTTTACAGATCAGAATCAATAAAACAACTGATGTACATATTCTCACAGTAAAATACAACTTGTAGAGTTTTGGCCTAGTTACAGTTGGGGGTGGCAAAAAAACTCGCCCGCCCGTTTATTCATCCCGTCCCGTTTCGTTTAGCTAATCGGGATGGGTATGGGACGAAAAAAAATTCTCTGATTATAATCGGGACGGATATGGGGCACCCCCGTCCCGCCCCGAACCCGTCCCGATTAGCTATATATATATAGTATATATATATATGAATAAACATGTATTGACGAGTTGTTTATTATGCTTTTAAATTTTTGATTTTGATTTCATATATATTTATTGTTTGATTTTGATCTCTTATAGTTAGGTTTGATTTTGGGATTTTATTGTTATTTGGGGGAAAAATAATACGTAAATCAGCACACATGTGTTGCAATGGTATAATCTCACTCCCAAATTGGAGGCATTGTGGGTGTGGTGTGTGAATTTCTTACCATTCAAAAAAATAAAAAATAATAATAAAAAAAGAGTAATCGGGGCGGGGAGTTGGCGGGTACGGGACGGGGCGGGACGGGAAAAAAAATTAAACGGGGACGAGGCGGGGAAAAATAATCGGGTACGGAGACGGGGCGGGTGATACCCGCCCCATTGCCATTGTTGGTTACAGTCAATGCAATATTTCCAGTTTAACTCAAATTTATGAAATTCTTTCTTGTTTCAACTCATTTCTAATTCTGTAACTTCAGTTTCATTCAGTTAGTTAGACTGCAAATTCTATAAAAATTTCAAGCTTGTCAAGTGATACGATTGTGATTATTGTTGTAAGACCCGCTCCAATATTTGGTACGATATTATTCGTTTTGGGCCCAGTTCGCACGGTTTTGCTTTTGGGTTCCTCCCCAAAATGCCTCATACACAATCACCCTCTCTTTGGACCTAGTGTCCTCGCTGGTGTTACCCACGGACTTGTGCACGCTCCCACACTCAATTTCGGCCGAGCTTTGGCTCTGATACCAATTGTAACACCCCGCTCCAACACTTGGTACGATATTGTCCGCTTTGGACCCAGCCCGCACGGTTTTGCTCTTGGGCTTCTCGCCAAAAGGCCTCGTACCAATTGGAGACAACACTGCACATATAAGCACATCCTCAGACTTATACCCGAGCGATGTGGGACGTCACAATTGCAATTGTCACGCCCCTAAAATCCTAAGACTCTCGAGCCGGAACATTCGAGGACTCTAAGGTGTGATCCATACATAGAGCGACCAACTAAGAACATCAACATCAATAAAACGAATGGAATAATGCTAATAACAATGATTCCATACAATTGAGCGGAAGCTAATATCAATTGATACACAAGGCGCATCGAAACGCCGAATGAATACATCTCTACAACGATGCAAGAAAATCAAATACAAGGAAGGGATATGCCAACAGACTGGCTCCCGAGAAATACAGTACAGTCCCAAGACAAGGGGAGAAACAAAGGAATAGCTAATATAAGCAACACTACGCGTAAGCGTCCCAGTCCCGCAACAGCACCCGCACCCGCACCACAAGTCATCCTGTAAGAAGAACCTGGAACCTACAACTAGGGAGAGGGGGAAAGGGATGAGCTCGACAACCCAGCAAGAGAAACCCTAAACTGCCATATCCCCTAATCGTACAAGTAGTGATAACCAACTCGTGTACATGCATCTATCCTAGGTCAGCCAATCATCCCACATGGTACTCACACCAATACGAGAACCATGAAATAATACTACCATACATTATTAGACAAGGCAACTAGCACATTATGAAACCATAATATAACATCTCATGGCAAACGCACACCTATATATATATATATATATAGAGAGAGAGAGAGAGATAAATAATTACAAGACATGTAATACGGACCATACAAGAGATCAATATGATCAATCTAACACTGGTAGTCTATACTATTCACATGAATGTACACCAAATACACAAAACCCTAGTCCAACGTAACCAAACACTCTAGTGGCCACAACAATAAGCATCGGGTCCAAAAAGGACTAAGCTCACTACAATATCCATAGAAAGGAAACATCCATAACCGGTACCAAGGGAAGCTCTCACATCCTTGCGTACTGGCATAACCATTTTCAATGTATATATATACAAATATATATACGAATCGTCAATTCATTCCTAAAAAGAGATCCACTCTCACATCAATGCCATTAATCACATCACCTCATCAACCTCGTAACACTATCCACAAGAAGGTTAATCAAATCACCAACGTTCTCACTAAAAATGGGGAAAACTAACCGATCAACCACGGGGAATACATGAATACTACTATCAAGAACGACCACATAAGGGCCATGAAACCAAACAAAGGAAAAGAGTCCCAATGCTAAACAAACGAATAACCAAAACATCAAGTCAAGGTAAAAGACATCCACCTGTGACTTGGAATGCACCAAGACAAAAAAAACCAAGGTGGATGGCCGAGAGTAAAAAGATGAATCTAAAAAATTTAATAGTTTTTAAGAAAAGGGTTTTAATGCTCGAGTCAATCCGTTCAATATCCATGTCCTTAACATGCAAGAACCTAGAACACCTAGATGGAGATACCAAACAACCAAGAAGAAGAGGAAAGGCAACACTATGTCTGTGCACTAAACCACATGTCTCATACCAGAGACTCGGAAATGAAAGAAGGTATGAAACAAACATACCGAGAGAACACACACTCAAGGCAACCAAAACAAAAACTCAAGGATTCCTATAATGTTCAAGAGGACGATGAAGGAAGAGTAACACGTTGGATCCACATAACACAACCGTCTGTTTCCAACCCCACGAAATCAAATGGCAACACAAGGAAGTGGTTTGGTACCACGCCGCAACCAACGACTCAAGAAGCGACATATAAGCCATAAACATATCCTAATGTACAAAGGAGAGTGAAAGTGAATGCATGAAAGAATTATGATATTAGAATACCTTCATATATATATATGGGAAAATGACGCTAAGCACCCTTATGATTTTAAAAGTGTGCGGAAAACCCCCCCTATAGATCATTTTGTGCAGATAACCCCACTACTATTCCAAAAGTGTGCACTTTGACTCTCTTAACACTGTTCCATTCACTTTTTTTTGCTGGAATCCAGTCACGTGACGAGTGCAAAATACCCTTATGGTTTCAGAAATGTGCAGAAAATCCCTCTCTTAGTGACCAAAAAATGGCTTGGAGGGGGTTATTTGCACTCTTTGCAAAGTGTAGGGGTGTTTAGAATTCATGCGGGGAGTTTTCCACACACTTTTGAAACAAAAGAGGTGTTTAGAAACCGAAGAGTGCAAATAGCCTCCTCCAAACCCTTTTTCAGTGACTGGGATAGGGTTTTTTTGCACATTTTTTAAACCATAGGGGTGTTTTGTGTCCATCACGTGACTGAATTCTAGCCAAAAAGTGAACGGAACAGTGTTATAAGGGGTCAAAGTGCACACTTTTGGAATAATAGTTGGGGTTATCTGCACAAAATGAACTAGAGAGAGTTTTCTGCACACTTTTGAAACCATATGGGTGTTTAATTTGCGTCATTCGGCCATATATATATATATATATATATATAAGTGTAGTGTAGCCTTTGGCATCCTTGCAACAGAAGTGAATAAAAACCTTTTCCGTTGTCACTCTCTTCCTCGCCTATATATATATATATAAGTGTAGTGTAGCCTTTGGCATCCTTGTAACAGAAGTGAATAAAAACCTTTTCCGTTGTCACTCTCTTCTTCTTTCTAACTCTAATACATATACATGTTTGTATTATTTTATGTTGTCTCTAACACATATACCATATGTCTGGCAGTATGTTCACAATAGCTTGTTCACACTGTTAGATATGGTGACTCATTTCCTTGCAGGGAAAGTTAAACTTAGCCACCAAGCTATTTCTATTTGACTAGGATCTTGTTATATTTGGTGACTCATTTGTTAAGGGGGGATATAACTTAGCCATCAAGCAATCACAGTTATGGTAGGAGATCAATTCCTAATTAGATTGATTGAGTTGTCCTCCACTCTAGCCTCTCCTATAAATATAGGTGTAGCCTATTGTATTCGGTGTACCAGGCAGAGAGCCAGAATAGGCCGGCACCAGAGAGCCAGATTAGGCCGGCGCCAGAGGGCTGGTACCGGTGTGAGTGAAACACCTAGTGCGAGTAAAGCACATGCGGTGCGCAGAAATAGAGAGAGAGTTAGGAATAATATATGTTTATATTATTCCGGTGATACAGGCATGAGTATACACAGTGTGTGTGCGTATGTGATCTGCGAATCACCCCCTTGTAATCCTCTCATTAATTTTTAGTGAAACGGTGCTCTCCGTGGACGTAGGCTTATTTGGCTGAACCACGTATATATTCTTGTGTCGATTGTTTGTGTGCATTTTCTGATTTACAAATGTGCACAGCTTCGTACATAGGATGTGCGAACCCTAACACTCACATCCAAGTGTCATTATTTAATAAAACATATTCTTCAAATAGCAGTAAAAATAACTAGATAATGAAATATATGTTGTGAATAATTATTGTGTTCATCTCCTAAAGTACTTTTGTACTTTCTTACACTACTTTCTTACCCACACTTTATTTGTTTTCCTAGGTTGAAGTGACATATCATTTGTGCACTACATTCAATTAACATAATATTTTGGAATGTATACAGTATATATGTTTAGGCCCTGTTTGGTAGGTGGTTTGGTTCCAGCTGGTCTGGTCTGGTCTTGTGTTTTATGAGACCAGATCATATTTGGTAGCATTGGTCCCAAAATTTTTATTAGACCAAGTAAGACCAAATCAGACCAAAATGGCCTCATTTCAGACAAAAAAAAAAGGTAATTCCTGGTGGTGCGGTCTGGTCTTATTACTAAAAATATATTTATAAATAATTAAAAATGAATAAAAAATAATAATAATAATAAATTAATTAAAACATATTTTAAAAATAAAATATAAATAATAAATAATAAACAAAATGAAATAAATAATACCTAATAATAATAAAAAATGAATATAATAATAATAAAATAGATTTATAAATAATTAAAAATGAATAATTAATAATATAAATAATAAATTAAATAAAACATAATAATTATAAAAAATGAATATAATAATAATAAATAAATATAATAATAAAAAATGGACTAAATAATAAATAATAATAATAAATTACATAAAACATATTTAAAAATATAATAAAAATAATAAATAATAAACAAAGTGAAATAAATAATAATAATAATAAATATAATAATAAATAATAAATAGATATAATAATGAATAAATACTTCATAATAATAATAAATTAATATTAAATTAATAAAATATATTTTTAAATAATTAAAAATGAATAAATAATTTATAAATAAAATGAATTAAATAATGAAATAATAATAAATAAATAGAATATATTTATAAATTAATAAATAATAATTTAATAATATAAATAATAAAATATATTATAAAGTGAAGAAATAATAAATAAAGAAAGAAATAATACATAAATAAATATTATAATAAATAATAAATAAATAGTAAGACCAGACCGCTTACCAAACAGACTTTTTTAGATCAGATTAGACTAGACCAGACCGGACCGGACCAGACCGGACCAAACCAGACCAGAAAAACCGCCTACCAAACATGGCCTTATAGATTAGAATCAATAAAACAACTTATGTACATATTTTAGACAGTAAAATATAGTTACAGTGAATGCAAAATTTCCAGTTTAATTCAAATTAATGAAAGTACCCTTGGCACAACAAGAAAATCAAATACGGCATACATCTTGTAGAACATACATGCTTCTGTTATATATATAAATATAAATCTTTCATGCATACAAATATATATAACTGTTATAATAAAGAGGAAACTGACCAGTAATACAGAATGCAAGAGAACCAGAGAAAATTCGAGCCCTGTGTGCTATCACAATTTCCTTAAGGCAAAATTGCTCCATCTACGATGCTTAAGGAATCCGAACAAATTGCCTCCCAAGATAGAACGGATTTCGCCTTAATTGTTGCAGCACTGCAATGATGAAGACCGGCGAACTCAAATTCTGTGTTTGTACCCGAACCTGAACCAAACCTATCTATATGTATATGTGTATATGCGAATGTAGAGAGAGTTTGTACTTCTGGAAAAATATATTTTTCCGGACTGAAATGCTATGCCTATAAAAAGAGAATAGAGAGGTATCTCAACTGTAGGCATCCACTCCAATAGGCACTAAAATTGTTTATGTACTGGTTGCATACAAAACTGTAAAATAAAAAGAAAATGGGTAGAAGAACCAACCACCCGCACCGCGACCACGGCCCGAACCGATTGGGCGGCGCACGCATGTGATTAGGCTAAGACTAACATAGTTCATGCATAATCTAGCTCTCCTCCCATGCCTCTAGATATTCAAGTCACTCATTCAATGCAACCATATATAAACACATTTACACTTTACTTTATTTCCAATGTGGGACAAACATTCTTACCCAAGTTCAAGTAGGTCACTTTGAGAAATAATTTATCATTCAATAATTAATAATTTTGAACATGTAATTATACCAACTTGATCTCCTCACCAATGAGAACACATTAGTGCTTGGTCCCGTTAAATTCGAAATTCGGATCCCATAATTATTTAAGCTCAAAATTGAGTTTAATTACTATTATTTCTAAACTATCTCCAACACATCTAACCCTCTCCAGATCTGGTGACACGTCATTTGAATGTTGTTGGTTTGGCAATTTTCTGAAAATGGGATCAATTATTCAGATAGCTGTCTTCATCTCCTAAGGTGATATGGTAATTTCTTACCCACACTTAATTTGCTATGCTAGATTGAAGTGACACATCATTTGAAAGTTGTTGGCTGAGAGCTCCTATACATAAATCTCATTTGTGCACTACATTCAATTGCCAGAAGATTTTGGAATCCAATACTTACACATATACACACACGCATATATATATATATATATATATATATATATATATATATTTTTATGGATGAGAATTAATAAAGTAATTTATGTACATATTCTCACAGTAAAATATAGCTTATAGAGGTTCGGCCTAGTTACATTCAGCGCAATATTTCCAGTCTAATTCTATAACTTCAGCTTTCATCCCATCAGTTCAGCAAAGACTGCAAGTTCTAAAACAAATTGAAGCATGTCAAGTGATATGATAGTGATTATTGCAGTAAACATCTCTTGTTTCCCTTAGTATCCTCCATTACCTCTAATATTTTTTATATTCACTATCACGCCAAGTGATACGATAGTGAATATAATATTTTTTTCGCGCTTTTATAACACAGTACAGACAGACGTAGAAACTAATCAAACTAATATAAAGTTAAATATGATATTCAAAGCCCCTCAAACAGCACTAAGAAGTATAAATGGACGATATCACTCACCAAGGATTATGATAGCTTTCCCACCCTATCAGAACACGGATGGATGCATCTGGTCATAGCGTCTTCCTCGACAGTCAAGTTTCCCTACCATTCATATCTGTTTTGACATATCCAGGATGAACACAATTTACGCGGAAATCAAGGAATTTCCTTGCTACAAGTCTCGTATAGGCATTTAATGCAGCTTTGGAAACATTATGAGCAGGCGCCAATTAGAAATGCCTGTAAATTTGGTACCAAGTATTGTTACACACACCACACAGTTCCATTGTTTAACTCTCCATCTGGCTATATATGTCATCAAATTATATATCTTATTCTACTATGATGTTGTGTGTGTATTTGTACAAATTTCTCTATATAATAACAACTTTCATTAAATTAGTTTGTATACATTTTGCTAATGAAGACAAGGATCTTTTACATCAACTTGGTGAAAAAACACATCAGAGAGTCCAGAAACTTTGAGATTATTAACAGCTTCATGAATACCCTTCTCGCATCTCGGGCTGTTAATATCACTGTGATTTTAGATGCTAGCTGACGACATAACTCTAATCCAATTCCTTTGTTGGCTCCTGGAACAACAATGGTATTATTGGCAACTTTACTCATTTTACTGGAGTGAGAAGTCATTCCCTGTAACCTTTCTTAGACTGACCCTTTTGGGACTTGGGGATTCTAATTGACGTTAAAGAAAGGATTGAGAAGTCATTCCCCGTAGGGACCAAAATAATTGGCAACTAAGCGGGCTTTGTATCGATCATTTCATTGTATTGCTGTCAACTTTACTCATTTTACTACAGGAATCTCTTGAAACACGTCTTGAAAATCACGTACTACAGGAATACTATCCATGGATGTAGTAGTCTGCTCCTGAGTCTCTGCATCCATATAAAACAAATGTGTACTAGACCCTCCATAAGATCGAGGTGTCGTAATCAAATACATCTGATGTCCTGGTATCGCAAAGATTATCATCTTACCACGACAGTCCAGCTGTGCATGGTAGTGAGATAACCAATCCATCCCCAGTATCACATCATAAGCATTCATGTCAAGAACTAATAAATTGGCAGAAAATTGAAGCCTGCCAATCCCAATAGGTACATATACACAACTATCCCGTAAAACCGCATCGGCACCTAATGGCGTTGAAACTTTGAGAGGTTGACTACTAGGCTGAGTCGGTAGTCCAGATAAAGCAACAAAAGAACGCGATATAAAAGAATGTGATGCACCAGTATCAAAAAGCACTCGACCAAGTCTATTATAAATAGGAAACATACCCTCAATAGCACGAGGTGCCTGAACGTCTGGTGGCATCACGTTATAGACCCTGCCATAATGAAGTTGTTGTTGGGTCTGACCCTGTGGTGGCGGGGGTGCTGGTAAAGCAGGATAAGTCGAGCCCTGTAGACGGGGAACCTGTGGTGCCAGTAATGGTGGTGGCTGCCTCTGTCCCTGATAACTAGTATATCCTTGTTGGCCATGCTGTCCTGGAGTAGCCTTGGGACACCTTTTGGCAGAGTGCCCATACTCCCCACACCCATAGCAATGACCCTTGAAAGGACCCGTAGGTTTCCTCTGACCCTGTTGTTGCCTCTGTGAAATTTGAGGAGCTCCACTATGTTGTCCCTGATGAGAAGGCCCTTATTTGTTGCTATCAGTAGTACCCCTCTGTTTCTTTCAAGGTTGATGCCCCTGGAACCTGCCTTTATCACTGTGCCTGCCACTCTGACCATTTCCTTTATCCACTGTCTGGCTAGTGGAGTCATTGTCTTTGCGCTTATCCCCCTTAGATTTCTTGTAATCCCTCCTGATCTGACAATGTTGTAACGCTGCATCCACCACCTGTGCATAAGTGGCGTAAGCTGGATTACCCACTATCACTTGCCGAATGGGCCATGCCAAACCATGCACAAAGCAATTCTTCCTTTTTTCCTCTGTGTTCACTTCCTCAGGTGCAAACAATGATAGGCTAGTGAACTCCAGCTCATACTCTGCAACAATCCTATCTCCCTGCTGTAAATTGAGAAATTCCCTTTTCTTTGCTACTCTCACAGCGAAAGGGAAATATTTCTCATCAAAGCGATCTCGGAATTGATTATAAGTTAATGTGGCCCTCTCCTCTAGAGTAGTAACCGACTCCCACCATTGCAAAGCATCACCAACTAGCTTGAATGTAGCCAATATTTGCTTTTGAACTTCAGTACACTGAACCATGCGTAAATGGCGCTTAATGTCCTTCTTCCACTGGTGAGCTGCGGTGACCTCTGTCGATCCAGAAAATTCTGGGGGATTGCCTCTCATGAATGAAATACGCATCCTGTCCCATCCGTTATCTATCATCACGGGAACTGGTGCAGGTGCCTGCAAGGGAGGCTGTGGATAAAGTTGTTGATGCTGAAGAGCAATCGCCACTCCTGCAGCAACAGCCTGGGCAATAATATCAGCAAGGTTCGGAGGAACTGGAGCATTCCCCTCCGGAATAGGGTCCGGAATTTGATTAACATTTCTCCTTCTACGTGGTGGCATACTGAAATAACAATAAACACGACCCGTCAATACCCCCACTAAGATCTTACAAGAGTACGAGTCCAAAATTTAGGCTTTAAATATCAGAATACGCAACGCGGAAGACTAACTATACATCCCTAGGACACTTGAACCTGGAGTGCTCTGATACCAACTGTGACACCCCCAAATTTCCATGCATAGGTTGGCCAGGCCCATACATAGAAAACTAGGAGCTCAGTAATTGATAACATAAGCACAGAATAGAAGACATAAAATAGAAATATAATAATAACAACAATAACAAAATAAGGATACAACTTATACATGAAGAAGACCACTCCCAATACATCCTTAAATAAAGTAAGTCCCACACAGTACAACTTGGAAATCCCATAAACATGGACCCCTAGAAACACACTTATAAGAAATACAACATATGACATTTATCGGATCCTACCCTGGAGTGGAAGGAAAATATGATAGAACCGGACGGATAGATATGAAGTCCTCAACCCTGCTGGTGAAACTGTCGAGGACCTGAAACAACAAAAATGTGGGTTAAACCCACGAGCAAGTACAACTCTACATGATCCCAAACAGAGTACCAAAATCCATCCCCTTTCCTAGTGACACCTAATCCCAAAATTATATTATAAAATAAAAATATATTTAACTATAAATATAGTCACTAATATACCACTATTTAATATAATTATGTTTATAAATTTCTTACATTAATCTGATTTTTCCATACAACATCCAATCCATGCCCTACCATAACCACGTACCCGACAACTCACCCATGCCGTGACAACTCACCCATGTCCCGTGGTACTAGTTAGACTGCAGTAATAGTCAGCCTCCTTGTGGTTCCTTATAAATTTCCAAAACATAGTTAGTTAATTTAAATCTTATGATTTTACGAATTTAATAATTCACTCGTAATATTTAATCGGGAACGTATAACAATTTATAAGGTCGAGCCTGGGGATCCAGGGGGGGCGGCGCGACCATTACCTGAGCGCCCCCTGGCGGGGTCTGGGGCAGCGTCCCAGCGCCAAGGAATACGGTATTTTATACGGTCGAAAATACGTAATCTAGTATAATTCGTGATACACATAATAACAATATAAATCAATGTCCAGAGTCTGATAACAAAGAAAATAGAGAAAAACAATTACATAAATATGCAATATTTTTCTAATAACAGTTTTGAAATCTTTGTCAACATTGAAACCTAAAATATTTATGTATTCAGATATTTATACTAAGTTCCAACCATATACACATCATCAGAATCATACCAACAAGACACATAACCACGAATCCATACATGTATAGCTACACATGGTAAAAACAGATTTGTATGTATAGCTAGATATAAACATAGTCTCATACATATATCAATATATCACCACAAATCTCTATATATATACAAGATCTGTACATATATGTATAACTAGAATATAAATCATCATATATATATATGAATATAAATATACTCTAACAGATTTGTACATATATGTCTATATAAGTCTACTAATCTCTACATATATGCAAGATCTGTACATATGATCATGGATCTATACATATACATATAAACAGAATATATATCATCACATAAATAAACATGAATATGAACATACTCTAACAGATCTATACATATATGCCTATATAGATCCACGAATCTCTACATGTATACAAGATCTATATATATACTTACGGATCTATACATATATGTACAAATAGAATATATAAGTCACATAAATAAACATAAATATGAATATACTCTAACAGATCTATACATATATGCCTATATAGATCCACGAATCTCTACATGTATACAAGATCTATATATATATTTACGGATCTATACATATATGTATAAATAGAATATATAAGTCACATAAATAAACATGAATATGAATATACTCTAACAGATCTATACATATATGCCTATATAGATCCACTTATCTCTACATATATACAAGATCTATATATATACCTACGGATCTATACATATATGTATAAATAGAATATATATAAGTCATATATGAACATGATTTACACATACATATACATATATGAAAAATATTATTTAGCAGATTATAGATGCACAAAGTAAAGGCTACAAAATTTTAGTACAAAGAGGAAGAGTAGAACATATGTCTTGCCTGTAATGTAGAGCTGAATCCACCACAAGTATAGATCCAAACCAATTCTAAGCTCTCAACCTCTCAACCCTCACAATTTCGGGTATAATTGATGAAGAAGAAGAAGTAGTAGAATAAATGAGATGGGGGCTAGATCTGAAGTTAATGATGCTTATATAGAAGATGTTAGGGTTAGGGAAATGTCCAAACTAACCTTGTATTATGCATAAATCACCAAACTGCCCAAACACTAATGACAACCTTGCCCCCCTTCAGATCACAAAATTTCATTATAACCTACTAGAGTTAAAAAGACTAAGATAGCCTCATTCAATAATTTAAACACCCAATATGTCATCCAAAATAATTAAAAAAATAAATATTCATCCAAAATAATTAAAAGAATAAATATCCATTAAATACGGGGTATTACACTAACCATTTGCAATCCGTCTTCGAAAGCCCCAAGTGCTTTGAAATCTACAATAACTCCACTGATTGCTGCATTATTGACCTGTAAAGAAGTGTATTACACAAAACACCTTTTAGCAACTAAGCTTAATAACCTGATATTTGTCCACACATGATCATTTTCCTTTTAATTTCTTTGTATACTCTCGAAAAAAGTACATCATGTTATTCTACTTTGTTTGTACATTCGATTAAATTTCTATTCTTCATATGATTCATAAGAAATATTTTGTTTCTCACCAGGATATCAAGTATTTTGAAGTGAGTTTGTACATAATTTGCTAATAAAGCAAAATTGGCAGGGTCTTTCACGTCAAGTCGATGAAAATAAACGTCTGACAGCCCAGACATTTTGAGATTGTCAGTAGCTTCAATACCCTTCTTCTCATCTCTAGCTGTTAATATTACTGCTATTCCATTAGATGCTAGCTGCCAACAATCCATTTCCCTTGTTGCCTCCTGTAACCAAAGCACACCTGGAATAACAATGATCAACCAAAGATTATGTATGTATGTGTGTGTACATATATAAATATAATCATATGAAATAGATGCTCCGAATAATGTTTATTTTCATATTGGATACAATTAGTGGTGAGATGAAGATACCTTTTTCTGTAGAATTGTTGGTGGTCTCTTCCATTTTTCTGATGAAAATATGGAGCAATGTGTTGGTAAATTATCTGCTATTGGATGTTGATCATCAGTGAGAATCTGGCTTATTCTGAGCACTCTTGAAGCTGTCAGGAGGTGAGTTTGTCCATACTTCCTGAAATGATTTGATATTTTCTGAAACATGGGATCAATTATTTGTAGCTGTCCTCATTTCCTAAGGTAGTTTTGTAATTTATTACCCATATTTTATTTGTTTTGCTGACTTGAACTGACATATCATTGAAAGGTTAACTGAGAGCTCTCATTTGTGCACTATATTCAATTGCCAAAAGATTTTAGAATCCACTAGTTTCATATACACACACATAGAGACATATAGTATATAAATGTTTATAGATCAGAATCAATAAAATTGCCGAAAGATTTTGGAATCCACTAGTTTCATATACACACATGTGGACATATAGATAAAATAATTTTATGTACGTATTCAGATAATACTCTATTGTTTTCCTTGGTATCCCCCATCCATTATATCTTTTCAGATAATAGTCTCATTGCCATTGCTCTTTTAAATAAGATATTTTCAGAGCTGTTGCAGTCATAAATTATTTTATGTTGTTAGAATATAAAATAATTATGTATTGATCAATATATAATCGCTTGTTGTTTGTGTATATAGTATAATAAAATTATCCTTATATATATAAGGGGGGAAATGGAGAACAAGATATGATAAAATAGGAATTAGGTAAGCTGGCTACAAACCCTAAGTATAATATAACATACCCTAAGGTATACTAATAATATAAAATATAATATATCCAACAAATGTGTCTCTGATTGTAGTCTTTGTTAGTTTTTTTTTCTTCTTCTTTCCTGACAATAATCTCGGCAGGGTCTATTTCTTCTATTTTATCACAGTTCCGTCTTTTCTTTTTCTTTTTCTTTTTTAAAACTTTTTACACTAGCAGAAATGCTACAGGGAATTGTTCTAAACTCTAATAAAATCTGATGCCATTTTCTTCTTTTCAGATAAAAAGAACTCATTGTCATTTTCTTCTTTTAATAAATTTCCAGAGCTGCAGTTGCACATAAATGAAAACTAAATGGAGGAATTTGCAATCTTTGTTGTGGCTCTGTTTGTTGTCATGGTATGTTCTTTCTTTTGCTTTTCTTCTTCCTGACAATTTTTGGCAAGTTATATTTCTTCTATTTTATCTTAATTCCAATTTTATTAATATTTTAATTTTAGCTTGACGGAAACGAAATGATGCAATGAATTTGTTGGCCCAAGGGTTTTTCTTTGGACAATAATATCCGTTTTGATGATAACAAACCATTAAGACATGTTTAGTACTAATATCAAAATCGAGTTTAAGTGTTTCAGGTAAATAGGAAACGAACTCGGAAATGAACGCTAACACAAGTTGAAGGACACAAAGGTCAATTCTTGGCAAAGAAACTTGAAGATGGAGAATCAAGACTTGGGGTAGATAGGTTGGTGAGTAAATTGTACAAAAGGTCTTATGCTTTGATTTCACAACCTATAAGCTCAAGGATTAAAAATGTAACCGGAAAAAGCTTAAGTTAAAAACTGGTTTTTGACCTCTCATCAGTCGACTGACAAATAAGCCAGTCGACTGACACTTCTTCGTCAGCGGATTGATGGTCCAAAAGGTTTTTGCCTCGATTAAAGCTTATTTGTCAACCGACTGACGGCCTCATTGATGGCATGATCAGTCAACTGATATGCCTTGGTCAGCCGATTGATGCTCCAGAAAGTTTTGCTCTTTTGAAAGAGCTATTTGTCAGCCGACTGATGGCATTAGTCAGTCGATTGATAGTGTAGGGTTCAGCTGACTGAAAGGGGAAGTCAGTTTGCTGATGTGTTGATGTCAGCCAACTGACATAGTAATGTGAGTCGACTCGACTGATAGGCAGCAGTAAGTCGACTGACGCATAGGTTCAGCCGACTGATGGGTCTAAAAACGGCTAGTTCGGTGCATTTAAAGCCTTCAGCCACCACCCAACCACCACCACTCTCAACTTACTCTCTTGAAGTGACTCCCACTCTCTTGGCTTTTGACCTAACTATATATATGATGGTATAGAGTTGTGAAAGACTACTTCTTCCACCTCTCTTGAATTTAAAGCTCATTACTCTCTTCATCCATCATTCTTTGAAAGAAAAAGCTTGAGCATTGAAAGTTTGTCTTCTCTAATTCAATTCCAATCATTGTGAGAAGTTAGATAGAAAAGATCTTTTGGTTGTTCTATTGAATACAACTCTCATTTATTGTTAAGAGACTTTAAGATCTTGAGTGAACCAAACACATCACTTAAACACTTGAGCTTATATTTTGTGTATCTTTCATAAAACCTAAGGGTTTTGAGTGTTTATTGAGTGATACTCTATATTGATTAAAGATTTGTGATCTTTGGGTGAGTGAAGCCCATTGGTCTTCAAGAGGGGGTTGTCCTCTTGTTTGAGCGACAAACTTGTTAGCTTGTTTGTAAAAGGTTTGTTTTTCCACCTATAAGGAAAAGTCATAGTGAAAGGATTGGAAAGTCTCGAGGGAGATCTTGAGCCGAGGAGTAGGAGTTCTCGAACCTTGTAAAAATTACGGTATCATCTCTCTATATCTATCTCTTTTAATTTGATATCTTGCATGCTCATTATTATCTATTAATTATTCAACTTATTAGTTAATCTCTTGTGTAGTTAATTTTAAATTGTTGATCATTAGTTGAAGAGTTAATGCATGCTAATTGATATATTTTGTTAAATCAAATTTTTTCAAAAAGTGTATAAGAATTCTTTTAAACCCTATTCACCCCCCTCTAGGGTTGATTAGTGACTAAGAAAATCTGAAAAGGACCAATCTAGAGGGGGTTGATTAGTGACTAAGAAAATCTGAAAAGGACCAATCTGTCTTCATAGAACAAGAAGGCTACTCAGTTATGAACAGTATCTATATATGCATACTGTGGTCTGGCAAATGTGTTGGTTATGGCTCCCTTTCTGAATAGTAGACATACGCATAAAGGTTTATTCTTTCTTAATTCTGGAAACAAATCACGAGTTCCTGTGACTATCAAGTCAGTAAATACTGGATATAATCTTTCTTGCAATTATAACACATAGTAGAGACAAGCATAGAAACTAATCAAACTTAAAATTCAATATAAATTTACTTATGATATTCAAAACCCTTCAAATAGCACTAAGTATAACTTCATAATACCACTCACCAAGGATTATGATATTTTTCCCACCCAACCTTCAGATCTTTCCGATAGTAACATTCTGAAAGATATATGCCGTACATCTAACCCTCTCCAGAGCCAGCAATGAGTTCTATTTCTTTCTTTTGTTTGCCAGTAATCATATATGGTTTCTAAACCAAATTTTTTTATTTCAAGTTCCTCTCTTTCTGAATAATTGGCATTGGTGTAAAGGATTTTTTATATATTTTTGGCCCCTGAAATTCTAGAAAGGAATCATGTAGTTTCCTGCCAATCTGAGTTGTAGATATTGGATATAGTATGCTTTCATCCATTTATATTAAGTAGAAACAAATGTAGAAACTAATCAACTTAAAAATTTAAGATAGAGTTGCTTGTGTTGGTCCAAAAACTCCAAACCCTTCAAATAACAAGTAGGATAACCAGACAATATCCTTCACTAACAGATTATGATATTTTTCGCAACTCAGATACTTGCAGATTTATTTTGCATCAGAATGTGGATTCATGCATCTGATTATAATAAGCGCCAGAAGGACCATTATCAGGCAACATAGCCAGCATTACAGGTGCTCTAGCACCTTCCTCGGGTGTCAAGTTTCCCATGTTACCTGTAATATCTGTTTTCACATATCCAGGATGAACACAATTAACGCAGAAATCAGGAAATTTCCTGGCTAGGAGTCTTGTATAGGCGTTTATGGCAGCTTTGGAAACTTTATAGGCAGACACAGTAAGGGGCCACCCATTAGCCTTCAGTTTATTCTCCTTGAAATCCATTAGAAACCACTGCAAAACCTCGTCTATTTTCTCTTCTGTTAAGCTGTCAACATTTTGCAGCTCTTCTTTGACCTTCTCATTGTTGATTAACTGAAACAAAGCAAATAAAATAAAATAAAAAGAGATAGAATTAGATCGTGCTGTCTTAATCTCTTCCTTCACTGGAGAAGCTTAACATGCATGAAACTGGTGTCTGCTTACACTTAGTTGTCCGTAATATGAGGAAACATTCACTATTCTTGCTGAATTAGAGAGTTGCAGGAGTGGAAGAAGTGCTTCAGTGACTCCTTTGGTCCCGTAATAATTTGTCTCGAGACACTCTTCTGCCAGTTCATAAGTTTGCTCGATTATGTTCTCCAACAAGTGCGCATTCTCATCCATCACCTGCATGTCAGAAAGTCTCAGCCCTGCTAGCTAACTCATGGGGTACTTGTAGAAATTCTCATTCTTTATGCCAACGGATTGCAAAATCTTGAAATTATTATTATTATTGTGTTTTTGGATTCTTCGAAAAATAGATTCAAAAGGGACTGCTTTGAAATTCGTAACTAATATATATATATATATATATATATATACCCTTGCAGCTGGTTCACTTGAAGCTTCCTGAGTTAGATAATCATTGTTCTCCTGCTTAATTCAATAACCATGAGAACAATGGTTTGAATTCGGCATCTTATAAGATTGATATATTTGCATAAATTTGTAAAGAACTAAATATTGATCATATTGTTCTGTAAACACTAATGCACTTGGAGTTTAAACAATACCTATATTCACTCTTTCCTAAAAAACCCTTAGTAATATATATATCCTGTGTAAAAGTGAGATACTGTACAAAATACTGCAGCCATAAAGAAAAAAGAATTGGCTTAACTCAGGCACAGTGAATCAAAAATAAATTTGTGGTGATGGTTTAATTTCTATGTTTAGCAAGAGATTATCTTTCAAAAACTCTTAACAGGGATGCTATTGAAAAGTACTAACCATTTCCCATCCTTCTTCGAAAGCCCCAAGTGCTTCGAAATCTACAATAACTCCATCAATTGCTGCATTATTGACCTGTGAAGAAGTGTATTCCACAAAACACATGTTAGCAACTAAGCTTAATAACCTGATATTTCGCCACACATGATCATTTTCCTTTTAATTTCTTTGTATACTCTCGAATCGAATACATCATGCTATTCCACTGTGTATGCATATTGGATTTATTTCTTTTCTTCATATGATTCATAAGAAATATCTTCAATTCTCACCAGGATATCAAGTTTTTTGAAATGCGTTTGCACATAATTTGCTAATGAAGCAAAAGTGGCAGGGTCTTTCACGTCAAGTCGATGAAAAAACACATCAGAGAGCCCAGAAATTTTGAGATTGTCAACAGTTTCAATACCCTTCTTCTCATCTCTGGCTGTTAATATTACTGTTATTCCATTTGATGCTAGCTGACGACATATCTCTAGTCCAATTCCCTTGTTGCCTCCTGTAACCACAGCACACCTGTAATAGACATGATCAACAGGAGCTTATATATATATATATATATATATATGTAGTCATATGAATGGATGCTGTGAATTGTTTTTGTTTTCATACTAGATAAAATTATTTGTGAGATGACGATACCTTTTTGCTGTACAAGTGTCGGTAGTCTCTTCCATTTATGATGAAAACATGGAGCAATGATCCTATATATATGTTATTTGGATATTGATCATCATATGGAAATATAATAGAATAATGTTCACTCAATGAGAATCTGGCTCAGGATAAGCTGTCAGGAGGTGAGTTTGTCCATACCATCTAATTTCTGAAAATGGGACCAATTATTTGGACAGCTGTCTTCATCTCCTCGGTAGTTGTGTATTTTATTACCTAAACTTTATTTGTGTATAGGATAGCTCCTATACGTAAATCTCATTTGTGCACTATATTCAAGTATATACATTCAGTCCTGTTAGTTTAATATATACAAATGTATATATGTTTACAGATCAGAATCAATAAAACAACTGATGTACATATTCTCACAGTAAAATACAACTTGTAGAGTTTTGGCCTAGTTACAGTTGGGGGTGGCAAAAAAACTCGCCCGCCCGTTTATTCATCCCGTCCCGTTTTGTTTAGCTAATCGGGATGGGTATGGGACGAAAAAAAATTCTCTGATTATAATCGGGACGGATATGGGGCACCCCCGTCCCGCCCCGAACCCGTCCCGATTAGCTATATATATATAGTATATATATATATGAATAAACATGTATTGACGAGTTGTTTATTATGCTTTTAAATTTTTGATTTTGATTTCATATATATTTATTGTTTGATTTTGATCTCTTATAGTTAGGTTTGATTTTGGGATTTTATTGTTATTTGGGGGAAAAATAATACGTAAATCAGCACACATGTGTTGCAATGGTATAATCTCACTCCCAAATTGGAGGCATTGTGGGTGTGGTGTGTGAATTTCTTACCATTCAAAAAAATAAAAAATAATAATAAAAAAAGAGTAATCGGGGCGGGGAGTTGGCGGGTACGGGACGGGGCGGGACGGGAAAAAAAATTAAACGGGGACGAGGCGGGGAAAAATAATCGGGTACGGAGACGGGGCGGGTGATACCCGCCCCATTGCCATTGTTGGTTACAGTCAATGCAATATTTCCAGTTTAACTCAAATTTATGAAATTCTTTCTTGTTTCAACTCATTTCTAATTCTGTAACTTCAGTTTCATTCAGTTAGTTAGACTGCAAATTCTATAAAAATTTCAAGCTTGTCAAGTGATACGATTGTGATTATTGTTGTAAGACCCGCTCCAATATTTGGTACGATATTATTCGTTTTGGGCCCAGTTCGCACGGTTTTGCTTTTGGGTTCCTCCCCAAAATGCCTCATACACAATCACCCTCTCTTTGGACCTAGTGTCCTCGCTGGTGTTACCCACGGACTTGTGCACGCTCCCACACTCAATTTCGGCCGAGCTTTGGCTCTGATACCAATTGTAACACCCCGCTCCAACACTTGGTACGATATTGTCCGCTTTGGACCCAGCCCGCACGGTTTTGCTCTTGGGCTTCTCGCCAAAAGGCCTCGTACCAATTGGAGACAACACTGCACATATAAGCACATCCTCAGACTTATACCCGAGCGATGTGGGACGTCACAATTGCAATTGTCACGCCCCTAAAATCCTAAGACTCTCGAGCCGGAACATTCGAGGACTCTAAGGTGTGATCCATACATAGAGCGACCAACTAAGAACATCAACATCAATAAAACGAATGGAATAATGCTAATAACAATGATTCCATACAATTGAGCGGAAGCTAATATCAATTGATACACAAGGCGCATCGAAACGCCGAATGAATACATCTCTACAACGATGCAAGAAAATCAAATACAAGGAAGGGATATGCCAACAGACTGGCTCCCGAGAAATACAGTACAGTCCCAAGACAAGGGGAGAAACAAAGGAATAGCTAATATAAGCAACACTACGCGTAAGCGTCCCAGTCCCGCAACAGCACCCGCACCCGCACCACAAGTCATCCTGTAAGAAGAACCTGGAACCTACAACTAGGGAGAGGGGGAAAGGGATGAGCTCGACAACCCAGCAAGAGAAACCCTAAACTGCCATATCCCCTAATCGTACAAGTAGTGATAACCAACTCGTGTACATGCATCTATCCTAGGTCAGCCAATCATCCCACATGGTACTCACACCAATACGAGAACCATGAAATAATACTACCATACATTATTAGACAAGGCAACTAGCACATTATGAAACCATAATATAACATCTCATGGCAAACGCACACCTATATATATATATATATATAGAGAGAGAGAGAGAGATAAATAATTACAAGACATGTAATACGGACCATACAAGAGATCAATATGATCAATCTAACACTGGTAGTCTATACTATTCACATGAATGTACACCAAATACACAAAACCCTAGTCCAACGTAACCAAACACTCTAGTGGCCACAACAATAAGCATCGGGTCCAAAAAGGACTAAGCTCACTACAATATCCATAGAAAGGAAACATCCATAACCGGTACCAAGGGAAGCTCTCACATCCTTGCGTACTGGCATAACCATTTTCAATGTATATATATACAAATATATATACGAATCGTCAATTCATTCCTAAAAAGAGATCCACTCTCACATCAATGCCATTAATCACATCACCTCATCAACCTCGTAACACTATCCACAAGAAGGTTAATCAAATCACCAACGTTCTCACTAAAAATGGGGAAAACTAACCGATCAACCACGGGGAATACATGAATACTACTATCAAGAACGACCACATAAGGGCCATGAAACCAAACAAAGGAAAAGAGTCCCAATGCTAAACAAACGAATAACCAAAACATCAAGTCAAGGTAAAAGACATCCACCTGTGACTTGGAATGCACCAAGACAAAAAAAACCAAGGTGGATGGCCGAGAGTAAAAAGATGAATCTAAAAAATTTAATAGTTTTTAAGAAAAGGGTTTTAATGCTCGAGTCAATCCGTTCAATATCCATGTCCTTAACATGCAAGAACCTAGAACACCTAGATGGAGATACCAAACAACCAAGAAGAAGAGGAAAGGCAACACTATGTCTGTGCACTAAACCACATGTCTCATACCAGAGACTCGGAAATGAAAGAAGGTATGAAACAAACATACCGAGAGAACACACACTCAAGGCAACCAAAACAAAAACTCAAGGATTCCTATAATGTTCAAGAGGACGATGAAGGAAGAGTAACACGTTGGATCCACATAACACAACCGTCTGTTTCCAACCCCACGAAATCAAATGGCAACACAAGGAAGTGGTTTGGTACCACGCCGCAACCAACGACTCAAGAAGCGACATATAAGCCATAAACATATCCTAATGTACAAAGGAGAGTGAAAGTGAATGCATGAAAGAATTATGATATTAGAATACCTTCATATATATATATGGGAAAATGACGCTAAGCACCCTTATGATTTTAAAAGTGTGCGGAAAACCCCCCCTATAGATCATTTTGTGCAGATAACCCCACTACTATTCCAAAAGTGTGCACTTTGACTCTCTTAACACTGTTCCATTCACTTTTTTTTGCTGGAATCCAGTCACGTGACGAGTGCAAAATACCCTTATGGTTTCAGAAATGTGCAGAAAATCCCTCTCTTAGTGACCAAAAAATGGCTTGGAGGGGGTTATTTGCACTCTTTGCAAAGTGTAGGGGTGTTTAGAATTCATGCGGGGAGTTTTCCACACACTTTTGAAACAAAAGAGGTGTTTAGAAACCGAAGAGTGCAAATAGCCTCCTCCAAACCCTTTTTCAGTGACTGGGATAGGGTTTTTTTGCACATTTTTTAAACCATAGGGGTGTTTTGTGTCCATCACGTGACTGAATTCTAGCCAAAAAGTGAACGGAACAGTGTTATAAGGGGTCAAAGTGCACACTTTTGGAATAATAGTTGGGGTTATCTGCACAAAATGAACTAGAGAGAGTTTTCTGCACACTTTTGAAACCATATGGGTGTTTAATTTGCGTCATTCGGCCATATATATATATATATATATATAAGTGTAGTGTAGCCTTTGGCATCCTTGCAACAGAAGTGAATAAAAACCTTTTCCGTTGTCACTCTCTTCCTCGCCTATATATATATATATAAGTGTAGTGTAGCTTTTGGCATCCTTGTAACAGAAGTGAATAAAAACCTTTTCCGTTGTCACTCTCTTCTTCTTTCTAACTCTAATACATATACATGTTTGTATTATTTTATGTTGTCTCTAACACATATACCATATGTCTGGTAGTATGTTCACAATAGCTTGTTCACACTGTTAGATATGGTGACTCATTTCCTTGCAGGGAAAGTTAAACTTAGCCACCAAGCTATTTCTATTTGACTAGGATCTTGTTATATTTGGTGACTCATTTGTTAAGGGGGGATATAACTTAGCCATCAAGCAATCACAGTTATGGTAGGAGATCAATTCCTAATTAGATTGATTGAGTAGTCCTCCACTCTAGCCTCTCCTATAAATATAGGTGTAGCCTATTGTATTCGGTGTACCAGGCAGAGAGCCAGAATAGGCCGGCACCAGAGAGCCAGATTAGGCCGGCGCCAGAGGGCTGGTACCGGTGTGAGTGAAACACCTAGTGCGAGTAAAGCACATGCGGTGCGCAGAAATAGAGAGAGAGTTAGGAATAATATATGTTTATATTATTCCGGTGATACAGGCATGAGTATACACAGTGTGTGTGCGTATGTGATCTGCGAATCACCCCCTTGTAATCCTCTCATTAATTTTTAGTGAAACGGTGCTCTCCGTGGACGTAGGCTTATTTGGCTGAACCACGTATATATTCTTGTGTCGATTGTTTGTGTGCATTTTCTGATTTACAAATGTGCACAGCTTCGTACATAGGATGTGCGAACCCTAACACTCACATCCAAGTGTCATTATTTAATAAAACATATTCTTCAAATAGCAGTAAAAATAACTAGATAATGAAATATATGTTGTGAATAATTATTGTGTTCATCTCCTAAAGTACTTTTGTACTTTCTTACATTACTTTCTTACCCACACTTTATTTGTTTTCCTAGGTTGAAGTGACATATCATTTGTGCACTACATTCAATTAACATAATATTTTGGAATGTATACAGTATATATGTTTAGGCCCTGTTTGGTAGGTGGTTTGGTTCCAGCTGGTCTGGTCTGGTCTTGTGTTTTATGAGACCAGATCATATTTGGTAGCATTGGTCCCAAAATTTTTATTAGACCAAGTAAGACCAAATCAGACCAAAATGGCCTCATTTCAGACAAAAAAAAAAGGTAATTCCTGGTGGTGCGGTCTGGTCTTATTAGTAAAAATATATTTATAAATAATTAAAAATGAATAAAAAATAATAATAATAATAAATTAATTAAAACATATTTTAAAAATAAAATATAAATAATAAATAATAAACAAAATGAAATAAATAATACCTAATAATAATAAAAAATGAATATAATAATAATAAAATAGATTTATAAATAATTAAAAATGAATAATTAATAATATAAATAATAAATTAAATAAAACATAATAATTATAAAAAATGAATATAATAATAATAAATAAATATAATAATAAAAAATGGACTAAATAATAAATAATAATAATAAATTACATAAAACATATTTAAAAATATAATAAAAATAATAAATAATAAACAAAGTGAAATAAATAATAATAATAATAAATATAATAATAAATAATAAATAGATATAATAATGAATAAATACTTCATAATAATAATAAATTAATATTAAATTAATAAAATATATTTTTAAATAATTAAAAATGAATAAATAATTTATAAATAAAATGAATTAAATAATGAAATAATAATAAATAAATAGAATATATTTATAAATTAATAAATAATAATTTAATAATATAAATAATAAAATATATTATAAAGTGAAGAAATAATAAATAAAGAAAGAAATAATACATAAATAAATATTATAATAAATAATAAATAAATAGTAAGACCAGACCGCTTACCAAACAGACTTTTTTAGATCAGATTAGACTAGACCAGACCGGACCGGACCAGACCGGACCAAACCAGACCAGAAAAACCGCCTACCAAACATGGCCTTATAGATTAGAATCAATAAAACAACTTATGTACATATTTTAGACAGTAAAATATAGTTACAGTGAATGCAAAATTTCCAGTTTAATTCAAATTAATGAAAGTACCCTTGGCACAACAAGAAAATCAAATACGGCATACATCTTGTAGAACATACATGCTTCTGTTATATATATAAATATAAATCTTTCATGCATACAAATATATATAACTGTTATAATAAAGAGGAAACTGACCAGTAATACAGAATGCAAGAGAACCAGAGAAAATTCGAGCCCTGTGTGCTATCACAATTTCCTTAAGGCAAAATTGCTCCATCTACGATGCTTAAGGAATCCGAACAAATTGCCTCCCAAGATAGAACGGATTTCGCCTTAATTGTTGCAGCACTGCAATGATGAAGACCGGCGAACTCAAATTCTGTGTTTGTACCCGAACCTGAACCAAACCTATCTATATGTATATGTGTATATGCGAATGTAGAGAGAGTTTGTACTTCTGGAAAAATATATTTTTCCGGACTGAAATGCTATGCCTATAAAAAGAGAATAGAGAGGTATCTCAACTGTAGGCATCCACTCCAATAGGCACTAAAATTGTTTATGTACTGGTTGCATACAAAACTGTAAAATAAAAAGAAAATGGGTAGAAGAACCAACCACCCGCACCGCGACCACGGCCCGAACCGATTGGGCGGCGCACGCATGTGATTAGGCTAAGACTAACATAGTTCATGCATAATCTAGCTCTCCTCCCATGCCTCTAGATATTCAAGTCACTCATTCAATGCAACCATATATAAACACATTTACACTTTACTTTATTTCCAATGTGGGACAAACATTCTTACCCAAGTTCAAGTAGGTCACTTTGAGAAATAATTTATCATTCAATAATTAATAATTTTGAACATGTAATTATACCAACTTGATCTCCTCACCAATGAGAACACATTAGTGCTTGGTCCCGTTAAATTCGAAATTCGGATCCCATAATTATTTAAGCTCAAAATTGAGTTTAATTACTATTATTTCTAAACTATCTCCAACACATCTAACCCTCTCCAGATCTGGTGACACGTCATTTGAATGTTGTTGGTTTGGCAATTTTCTGAAAATGGGATCAATTATTCAGATAGCTGTCTTCATCTCCTAAGGTGATATGGTAATTTCTTACCCACACTTAATTTGCTATGCTAGATTGAAGTGACACATCATTTGAAAGTTGTTGGCTGAGAGCTCCTATACATAAATCTCATTTGTGCACTACATTCAATTGCCAGAAGATTTTGGAATCCAATACTTACACATATACACACACGCATATATATATATATATATATATATATATATATATATATATATATATATATATTTTTTGATGGATGAGAATTAATAAAGTAATTTATGTACATATTCTCACAGTAAAATATAGCTTATAGAGGTTCGGCCTAGTTACATTCAGCGCAATATTTCCAGTCTAATTCTATAACTTCAGCTTTCATCCCATCAGTTCAGCAAAGACTGCAAGTTCTAAAACAAATTGAAGCATGTCAAGTGATATGATAGTGATTATTGCAGTAAACATCTCTTGTTTCCCTTAGTATCCTCCATTACCTCTAATATTTTTTATATTCACTATCACGCCAAGTGATACGATAGTGAATATAATATTTTTTTCGCGCTTTTATAACACAGTACAGACAGACGTAGAAACTAATCAAACTAATATAAAGTTAAATATGATATTCAAAGCCCCTCAAACAGCACTAAGAAGTATAAATGGACGATATCACTCACCAAGGATTATGATAGCTTTCCCACCCTATCAGAACACGGATGGATGCATCTGGTCATAGCGTCTTCCTCGACAGTCAAGTTTCCCTACCATTCATATCTGTTTTGACATATCCAGGATGAACACAATTTACGCGGAAATCAAGGAATTTCCTTGCTACAAGTCTCGTATAGGCATTTAATGCAGCTTTGGAAACATTATGAGCAGGCGCCAATTAGAAATGCCTGTAAATTTGGTACCAAGTATTGTTACACACACCACACAGTTCCATTGTTTAACTCTCCATCTGGCTATATATGTCATCAAATTATATATCTTATTCTACTATGATGTTGTGTGTGTATTTGTACAAATTTCTCTATATAATAACAACTTTCATTAAATTAGTTTGTATACATTTTGCTAATGAAGACAAGGATCTTTTACATCAACTTGGTGAAAAAACACATCAGAGAGTCCAGAAACTTTGAGATTATTAACAGCTTCATGAATACCCTTCTCGCATCTCGGGCTGTTAATATCACTGTGATTTTAGATGCTAGCTGACGACATAACTCTAATCCAATTCCTTTGTTGGCTCCTGGAACAACAATGGTATTATTGGCAACTTTACTCATTTTACTGGAGTGAGAAGTCATTCCCTGTAACCTTTCTTAGACTGACCCTTTTGGGACTTGGGGATTCTAATTGACGTTAAAGAAAGGATTGAGAAGTCATTCCCCGTAGGGACCAAAATAATTGGCAACTAAGCGGGCTTTGTATCGATCATTTCATTGTATTGCTGTCAACTTTACTCATTTTACTGGAGTGACATTTCATTTTAAAATTAACATTCAATTTTTCCAGTATCATGTTTGTGTTATATATGTAGTTATTTATATAGATTATTGCAGGGTGCACTCGTTAATTCCTTATATTCACCTCCTCACAAGTGGTGAAGAATCAGTAGAAAAACACGACACAAGATTGTATCCAAGCTGTGAACGGAATTGTCCCCAAAACATATATATGACCAGAAGTACAGTAAGAAGGGTGATTGTGTACTACGAACTGAAAAGCTACAATATCAGGTGATGGTTTCTGATTGGTAAGTACTGAGTAGTAATGACTAAGTGGACAAGTTTTGCTATATATACAAGTGTAATGTATAGGCTTTGGAATCCTTGCAGCAGAAATGAATAAAAGCCTTTTCCATTCTCACTCTCTTCCTCTGCACTTAATAACTATTAAGACATATACCGTTCTGTATTATTATTAACATTGATTCAATCACATGTAAACTCAATTTTTTAAATATTGCGATGGATCTCATCTGCCTGGTAGTGTGTTCACAATAGTTTGTTCTCACAGCCAAGTGTTACGAAAATAAGTCATCGTGCCTGAACATTTCTGTAAATGCTTCTCTATTTTCACACCAGGATATCAAGCTTATTGAAATGCGTTTGTACATATTTTGCTAAAGAAGCAATGCTAGCAGGTTCTTTTACGTCGAGTTGATGAAAAAACACATCTGAGAGCCCATAAACCTTGAGATTTTCAACAGCTTCAATACCCCTCTTCTCATCTCTGGCTGTTAGTATGACTGTAATTCCATTGGATGCTAGTTGACGACATATTTCTAGTCTGATTCCTTTGTTGGCTCCCGTAACCACAACACATCTGGAACAAGAGTGACCAAATTAAGATTATACCCGCACTCATGCATATATATATATATGTTGTGTGTGAATAATTTCTGTTTACGTATTGTAAGCTATGTTACATGGACTTCCAAAGTACATGAAGTCAATGTTATTAAAACATGGGTTAATTACTCAATACACCCTTATAATAAAGATATTGTCCTGTGGAGCCTAAGCGCGAGGCGCAAAGCAAGGCACGTGCATGAGTAAAGTGAGACAGACAATGAAAAATATAGTGAATATATAACATTATTATTAAAACATGGGTTAAGTACTCAAAACACCCTAGTAATATAGATATTGTCCTATGAAACCTAGGCGTGAGGCGCAAAATAAGGCACAAGCATAAGAGTGAAGTGAGACAAAAATTATTATTAAAATATGGGTTAAGTACTCAAAACACTCCTGTAATATAGATATTGTGCATATAACACCCATTAATTTCAAAATGTATATATTGACACCTCAAATTTTGGAACAAGTGCTTAAAATACTCCTATAATATAGATATTGTGCATATTACACCCATTAATTTTTAAATATGTGTTTTGCACCTACTTATTTTGGACAATTGCTTAAAACACCCATTTAATATAAATATTGTGTTTATAACACCCATTACTTTAAAAATGTGTATTTTTTTTTTTTTGAAGAATTAAGTTTTATATATAATATCAAAGAAAATGTCTAAGTCATACAAATAAAAATGTGTGAATTAACACCTAAGTTATTATGAATCACTCAAATTGTATATTTTATTTTATTTTCAGTTTCATGAGTTTCTAAATTAAAAATTATTATCTATTTTTCGTATTCATTTTTTTTGTAAGGAGCAATCCTTGATTTTCCACATTAAAAATTCAAAAATATGATGTCAATGATTATTTTGGTATTAATTAAACAAACTTATTTTTATTTTTTATTTTTGGTAAATAAACCCACCTAGTTTCTCTTTTTGATTTTTTTCTTTTTGTTATTTTTTTTTAAAATGAAAAAATAAAGGTGCAAATTGCCCCATAATGGTGCGAGCATTTAACCCCCTATACTATTCATACTGTGTGTTTAACTTCTACTTCACCCTAAACCTTTTAATATAGTGCGAATAGGGGGTTATCTGCACTGTATGTATATTATACGCACTAAATGTATATGGGTTAAAAGCTCGCAACCCTTAAAACATTAGTATTTCATAACTAAAATGATTATTTTGAACACTACATGCCGTAAAAATGTTATTATCCCATCACAAATAAAATAAAATATTAAATAAAATAAATATTTAGGCGTGCCTATATTTCGGACACCTGGATGCATACCCGTGTCTACCGAGTCAGCGTAACAGAGACTGTAAAAAAATGAGAGTAGTGATACCTTTCCACTTTTGAAGAACTGATATCATCCATTCCCTGATGAGAAAATACTAACTGATTACGTTATGGACTTGCTGCAAGTTGATATTGAATGATTTTCACTTGTAACACATTTCAAATATCAAGTTCTACAAAAAAAAAAAATTTAATTAAATTAAAAATAAATTAAAAAAATAAATACATAAAATAATAATAAATAATTAATTAATTATATAGTTTATGCATATGTAATTTGCACAAAATCGAAAGTTTCAGTGAAGTACCCCAACTTGATAAAATACTAATAGGTAAATTTGACACAGAAGGTTGTGGTGTTGGAGGCCTGCTTAGAGTTGGGGTTTAGTTCTCCAACTGATTTCTAGTTTCTGGTATAAATATATATATATATATAAGTATATGTAAATGTGTGTGTGTGTGATTACATAAATTGAAATTGAATTGGTAATTAGATCGGAGAAACAAAATCGGAGGAGAAGTGAGTAGATTTGCTGGATGGTGAATATGAAGATATATGATGGGCGTCAATGATTACAATGAGAATCTTCAATTTTGTTGGTACTTTGTGCCATCATTTGGATTAAAATACCTTCATCTAAATTGGGTTAATTTCATAAGCAAAGGGCAACAGAAAATTTCCATTGAAAAGTTGACCAAAGTCAGTGGACAATTACAGAGAAGGAATCTGATACCAATATACAAACACGAAGTAGGACATGATCAAAGAACTAAATAACTGAATTTAAGAACAAGAATGTAAGAACCAGATAGAACTGAAAAACTTGTGAGATAGAACTGAAAAACACACAAGTTTTTATTTATGGGACTCTGCCCTTCCATATCATACAAACATGTCTTATATAGGCAGAAGAAGAAAACACAAAAGACATAAAGAGCCTTTGTGGGGACAACATACAATAATGAAAGAGCGAAAACGTCAGTCATGACATCACAGGCTGAAAATACTATAATACCCTTGCCGACAGTCAGAATGGCAGAAAATGAAAGTGGAAAGACAAGATTGCCCTTGCTGTCTGGCAATATTACAAAGAAAAAGTATGACATCACTAATGTGTCATACACACACAAATAGTACATAAACAATAGAATAGCTGACATAAGTGAGCTACCATGAGCCAGGAGGACTCCAATCGTCTGAGTGCATGTCTTCTGAATTGTAACCACTGGGGGCTGTGTCAATAGGATAGGCATGAAGGTGCACTCGGTAGATAGGATGATCTGGATCTAGGAGATCCCAGGAATATTGGGCTTCATGATCAGCCAAGATTTGGAGCATTTTTGCACGCCAGTCTGGGGGAAAGAAAGCAGAAGTCCGCCAGTTTGCAATATCTGGATGAAAAAGGAAGGAAGGTATAGTTCTTGGGGAAATTCCATTATGATGGCAGATTTGGGTTCGGAACATGTCAAAGTGAGTAACCAATTCATAAACCAGAATATTTTCATGACCTGTAAAAAAGGAAGTATGAAAATGCTTCTGAATATGAAAACCATTATCAGGGGTAGGTAGGAACTGCTTTGAACTCCAGAAAACGAACATGGGATTTTGGAAAGGGGTGCAACGGAGTTGGTTCTGCCAAAAAGAAATGTCTCCAAACAGAGTTAACCAGGAACATAATTTCATTTGGTCAGAGGAGAGGTTATTAAAGAGACACTGAGCTAGATATTGTAACAATTGAGATTTATCAAGGATGATCCCAATATGATAAATATCTACCAGATACCATAGGATGAGGTCAAGTTCTCGAGAAAAATGGAAGTAAAAGGAGGGATTAATCTCAAAATGGGTTAGGAAAGGATAAATTGGGTGAAAAGGCATGGTTCGGATTGGGCCAGACTCGAGACCATATCGATGAACATAAAGATATTGGAGAGAATTGACCATGTGGCAACTTCTTGCAATGAGGGTCTGTTCAAGGAGAAGGATCTGGAGATGAAAAGGGAATGGTAAGGGCTCAAAACAGGAGATCATGGGAAAACAGATTGGATTAATTTCCTTTTTCAAACGAGACAGGAAATCTGGGAGAACATTAGTCTTGCCAGGAATGTGAAGAGCATCAAAGGACCATTGAGAGAACCAATTTGCCCACCTTAAGAGCTGGGCTTTAGGAGGATGCTTTTGCTTAAATTTCAACATGTTTGGAAAACTACTGAGGTCAGTTTCGATCCTGAAATGGTGACCAAGGAGATGGAATTCAAATTTCTCAATTCCTCTTTTGATGGCTAGGATTTCCTTGTAGGTAGAGTGGTAGTGAAGTTCAGCAGGAGTGAAAGCACCACTTTTGTAGCCACAAATAGATCGGGACTGGTGGGGAGTTTCTTCAAGGAGAACTGCGCCCCAATAGAGGTCGGAGGCATCAGTCTGCAGAATTCTCTTTCCATTGGAAGGGATTTGCAATGGGGGAAGTGTTTGAGAGATGGACTTGAGATGCTTGATGGCTTCTGTGCAAGAGGGAGACCAAGGGGGAGGAGCTTTCTTAAGAAGGTCTGAGAGAGACTTTCGATAAGGAGCCAGGTTGGAGATGAACTCAGCCATATAGTTTACAATTCCAAGGAATTGCTGGATTTGGGTTCGGGTGAGGTGTTCATTAGGAAATTGGAGAAGCTGGGTAGCTATGTGGGGTTGGAGAACATATTGGCCATGGGAGATCTTCATTCCTAAAAACTCAATTTCTGGTTGTGCTAGGATCATTTTCTTTGCAGAGAGCATCACTCCATACTTTAGGACAAGTTGGTGGAATTTTTGGAGAAGGGTGGTATGGGATTCAACATCTGGAGAAAATAGGAGGATATCATCGATATAGATAAGGGTAGATGGAAGGATATGATGAAAAATGTTGATCATAGCTTGCTGAAAGAGGGAGGGAGCGGTTTTGAGACCAAAAGGCATGACAGTCCATTGGTAGTGGTGATCTGGGATGCAAAAGCCAGTCTTAGGACGGTCATCGGGATGGATACCCAACTACCAAAAGCCAGCTTTGAGATCGAATTTTGAAAAGATCTTGGCATTCGGGAGATTGGAAAACATAACAGCTCGTCTAGGCAGGGGAAACTTTATATCCTGGAGGAAATGGTTTAATGGTTGGTAATTGATGACAAGCCTCAATTTACCACGAACTTGTTCGGCTCTTTTGTTCACATAGAAAGCTTCACAAGCCCACTGGGAGGTAGTGGGTTCAACAAGTCCTTCGGATTGGAGCTGGTTTAACTCTTGGATAGCAAGTTGGTAATGGTCGAGATTCATCCCATGGTGAGTAGCTTTAGTGGGGTTCAGGTCTTCATTCCTTTTGAAGGGGAGAGAAATGAAGAAAGCAGGGTTCTTCCATAAAGGATGGGTACATTTAGTGAGAAAATCATAATGGGATTCAGCACAAGAGGTTTTGATGATGGCTGTCTGAAGAGAGGTGATACTGTCATCAAGCTGGAAAAGGTTGGGTTGGACAGTCCAAGGTAAAAAAAAATTCTTGTACTTCAGTCCTTTGGGGAGCCAGGAGACTTGCGAGAGCTTCTGAAGGATATCAAATCCTATTAGAAGATCTTTGTTTGGAAGTTCGGAGCCTAACACTCGATGTTTTATCTGCACTCCAGGGAACAATTGGATTAGGATAGGTTTGCTCTGAAGAGTGATGGCAAATGTTTCCCCATTTGCAGCAGTGAATGGGAAATAACAGGTCTGTCAGTAGGATCTGGGAAGGATGGCAGGGTTCATGATGGTGGAAGCAGCTCCGGTGTCAAAGAAAGCAATGACAGAGATGGGGTGTGAGTACTTTTCTGGAAAAACCTTGATTTGGGCCAAAGGTTGGGCAAGAAGAGCGGATGAGATGGACAGTTCAAAAGAGAAAAGGTCTTTTGAGAATTCCTCATCATCAGAGGTAGAGAAGACTGAGGAGTCATCTGAATCAGATGCATCAAGGGAGAAAGCCATAATAGTGGATGGAGATGCTTCATCATCGAGGGAGAAAACAGATTCAATGTCAGCATTGTCATTAGGAGCAGTGGGGGCAGCAGGTGGAGGAGCTCTGGGATTTAGATCGGGAATGTCGGGATCCTCAACTTCATCTATTATTGGATCTTCTGGATGAGGAGGAGGATCAGCCATATAGAAGACTGGATAAGGGACTTGGCTGCCAGAATCAGATAAATCTCCAGGAGTAATGGCATGATCAGGATCAACAAGTTTGAATAACAGATTACTGATAGGATTTCTGGGGGAAAATGCAGGGGGATCAATCATAAGTTGTTGAGGAGCTTCAGATTTTCCTTTTGGATCTGGAGCAGGCTTGCTGCCAGAAATAGGTCCAGCGAAATAAGAAGGGGAGGCAGAGGATGAGCGGGTTGCAGTGATAACAGGTGGTGAAGGTGGTGGCTTGGGAGCAGGGACGGAGGCTATGGGAGTAGTGGGGCCAAAGAGACTATGGTGGCCAGTAGGAGCCATAAAAAGGGGCTGAGATATATTCTGGGGAATATAAGAGGGGAAAAAGGGAGATGGAAAAGAAGCAGGAAACAAATCTGGGGACTGCCGCGGTTGATGTAGTTGCTGAGTCTGTAAAGAATGCAACTGGTGCTTGAGGTTTTTCATCTTAGCATCTTTAGCAACAAAAGCTGAAGTGAAGGCTTGGTTTGTGTAGGCCATCTGAAGTAGTTCAGTATGGAGGCCTTGGATCTTCTGCTGCAGATCATGGATTAAAAGCTCAAGAGAAGTGAGCTTTCTATTGACAGTACTCTCAAGGGACTGTTGGGAGAGGGTTATTCGATGAAGGATTTTGTTTTGGGCCAGAGCATTGGCTGACTGCCAATTGATGGCGGCTTCAGCAGCAACAATAGAAGTAGAAGATCCGTCATAACTGATAATAGGAGAATCCAGAACCTTATGTTGATGGGTAGTATGTTCTTGGTCATCATGGTAAGAAAGAGGAGGAAAATCAACCTCAGACCAGGAAGAAGAGGGAGAGAACATGTAGCAAGGGACAGGTTGAGGCAAATCCGGAGGAGGAGTTTGTCGGGGAGCACAAGTAATATGTGGCTTGCAAATTGAAGGAGAAGGCCTTGGTTGGGACTTCTTAGGATTGCCATATTCGACAAAGTAGTCGAATTTTCCAGAAGGTTCACCAAGGAGGCTAACTGTAGGATCACCATCCTCATATCGCTTTTGGAGCCGATACTGGGAGGATTTCCTTTTCTGTTTTGTGGGTTCCTCATCATCATTATCAAGATCACGGAGACAGTCATCACAATCACAGGCATCAAAATACTTGTGGCCAGAGAGTGGATCTGAAAAGTAATAAATGGGATCACCATAAGGTTGGAATTTACTGATGGGGATCTGGCCTGAAGGACTGAGCATATTTATTTCGGGGAGCCTTGAGGAGAAAAGAGGCAGGGATGTAGAGGGAACACCGGGCTTGGGAAAAGTGATGGAAACAGTTCCATCAGTTTTGGTGATGCAGGTTGGATTACTAGAATGAACAGGTTGGGGCTGTTGGTGAATCTTTTCATAAGAGGTAACCCACGAGTTGGGCAAAAGCTGGTATAACTCAGCCTTGGTTAACTGTTTAGGAATATGGGTACATGTGGCTTGGTGCTGGGTGTTGATATCAAGGAGGAGGGCATCTTGGGATGCATTGGAAGGGAGACACATGTCCATGGCATGATTTTGCAATCGGTATGCCATTTGGTAGTGTAGAGTGGCTGCATATGTAGTTGGTACGGCAGAAGCACCATGGATCTGAACTTGGATCTGGAGAGCATTAAGGAGATGTGGATCTTTCAAGGGCATGTTGAAATTGGGAAAAAAGGTGAAGATCACCGTTCCTGCATTCAAAGTTGTCTGAACAGTTGCGATGCAGGCATGCTGATACTGCTGGAAGCGAGTATCAAGAAGGGCGATCCGAGAAGTGACAGGGAGTCCTTTGCGTCCATGAAAGGAGAGAGCAATACGAACAGCTCCAAAATGGAGGTGTGTGAATCCTTTCTGTTGCCATTGGGTGGGAAGCTCTGAAGGGAGTTCCATGGGGAACATTTGTTCAGTATCCGTGGCTGGGACAAAGCATTGGTCAAAACGAAAGGCTTGAACATACTCTAAGACCGAGCTTGGTCCGGGTGTATGGAAAAGTTTAGTAACTTTGTTTACAGCAGATCGAGGTTTGACAAAGGCAGTATATGGGTTAACCAGAGGGAGATCTGTAACAGGAACTTTACTGGATTCATCCAAATATTCATACTCATAGAGATATTCAACTTTAGAAGAAGAAGAGGGAAGAAGAGATCTGGAGGAATTTGATCGATAAGAACGAGAGCTTGAGCCAGAACTAGAAGATCTAAACATAGACATAAGTAAGGGAGATCTGGGTTCATCAATTATTCAGACATGCATTTCGAAATCCAAAAAATAGATAAATAAATATTTTCTCAAGAATTTTATCAAGAAGTGGTCTAGAGAGACTACGATCACCAATGGACCTGTGTCTTGCCTCGTAACACTCTTCAGGTTTTTGGTTATTTAAATACTAAAAATACAGAGTCTACCAAGGAAGGTAACCCGAGCTAAAAGGCCCTTAGCCAACAAGCGCTCTGGGACTGTTATCCAGAATAAACTAAGTATGAAAGAGTAATAAAAACCGTATAAAACCAAAATTTCACAAAGAAATAAAAGAGAGTACTTCAAGAAATAAATTTCTTTAGCAAAACCAGTTTTTGAGAACAATTGAAGAGAAAATGATATATATATATATATATATCTTAAGGAAGAGCGAATGCAGTCTGTATAAGAGAATCACCCAGAAAGGTTGAAAGTTAAGTATTCATGGCTCTGATACCAATTGAAGGGGTTTGATTTAGGTATTAACATCTTCAGGAGTGTAAATGAATTAAATCTAAATCTACAAGTAGAGTTCGTAATTTTTGACACGATTTGACACAATTATATTTATTTATTGATTTTTTTTGTTCTTTAATTAATCATGGATTGAAATATATTAATAAATTATTACTGAATCATGTCAAATTCAAATTCAATTTCATTTTTATTTTTTATTTTTTGGTGTTAGATTGTGTCAAATTTAAAATGTTTGATTTTTGTGTCGACTAGTGTCAGATTACATGATCGACCTGTGGGTCGACACGCTGACACGAATTGTCAGCTCTATCTAAAAGGGTAAAGTGCAAAAAAACATCTCAATTATTTCCCAATGAGCAAGAAACTCCCCTCAACTATTGAAGGAGCAAAAGAACCCCACAATTATGTCAATTTGGTGCAATGTACCCCTTCCAAAATAATTTACACTGCAAAAATACATTTTTACCCTTACCAAAAAAAAAAAATTTCAATACAAAAAAATTATATTTCAAAAAACTCCCCCCCCCCCCCCCCCCCCCCCCCCCACCATTTTTTTTTTTTGCAGATTTCTGCAATAGCACACACACTCATATATATATATATATTTGTATATATATAGCACATATGTATATATGTGGGTTAGGGTTGAATATATGTATAGAATTATAGGATTAAATTGATTTAATGGGTGTTTGGTTTAATGGTTTAGATATAATTTGTGATTTTTTTTATTTAATTTAGGGGTAAATGTGTCTTTTACGAATTATTGTCCTTAATTGCACCAATTTAATAGATGAGGGGGGTTTATTGCACCAAATTGATAGATGAGGAGATTTTTTTGTAGTTGAGGTGGGTTTCGTGCTCATAAGCAATAGTTGAGGGAGATTTTTTGCACTTTACCCATTCTAAAAATATAAAAAATATTATTATTTTCAAAATAAAATTTACTTGGTATTTCATTAATATAATAAATTTTAAGAATATAGATTTCCTTCTTATTATGAATAACTTAATAAAATAAGGCCATCATGGTCATTTATATATTTATTTTACCATTTATTACCAAAGGCCATTTAACAACCCTATTTTATGTTTTCTCAAGAAAGAAATCAAATGAAAGGTCATTTTGGTAATTTTACCCTCCCTTCCCCTCAAATGGAGATTAGGTGAAATTGACAAAAACTATAATATATGATCAAAATGCATGTTGGATTTAATTCAACAAAAATTACAAGAGCAATGCTACACATCATGAAAATAAATTCATGATAATGTCATGAAATAAGAAAATAACAAATCGTGATATTAATTAGTTTCCATTCTATTTCTTAAATTTAAATTTTAAACCGGAAAAACACTCATCTTTTTCACTTTCTTTTATATTATTTAATTTTAAAATTTTACAATGAACACGTGTCAATTCATTTATGCATCTACATCATTTATGATATTATCATGAATTTATTTTCATGATGTTTAGCATTTCCCAAAATACTAACATTGTAATCATAAATTAGAACACCAGTTTACAATTTTACAATTGGTTTTTAAAAAAACTAACATTTTTTACTATTCAATTCTAACATCAGAATCCAAATCTTTTTTATGCCAACTTTGTTAACTACCTTTTATGATCTGCCAATATCACACTTTATCAAAAACAACCAAACAAGGAACAAAAAGAGAAAAATAAAAAGGAGATAAGAAACTCCTCAGACTATGACTAGTGTGCCCACTATAGTTTAGTTTGCGTACTCAAGTCCATCTTCGAAACAAGGACAATACCACAGTTAAGGTGGGTGCACATCAACTTTGTTACCACGAAATCCCGGAAAATGACAATGTTTTCCATGGAATTTTCCTATTACCCAAACACGAAATCTCCAACCAAAATAGTCTTCGAAACCACCTCATTGTCATTACTTTGATTTTGACATTGCTTAAATCTAACACTTTGAGGACTCTGTTGTAAATTGTAATGTTAGGTTTAATTCTTTGTCCTGAGTCATGAAACTGTTAATTAAGCTGATGTGACTTGAAAATGGAGCCAAATTTGTAGTCCACTGGCCAAAAATATCCTGCTTAAGGCTGTTTAATCACCAATTAGTTGTAATATCGATTACATTGACCGTAATGATGTAACGGGCTTTGACAATATCAATTTTAAAAACGAATATCAATATTATATACCGATATTGTTATCTTTCAAAAGAATTACAAATCGAGCCATTAAATAAAATCTCAAACAGAGGAACCTGCTCCCAAACAAGTTATCAGACCACTATTTTATTTTTATCTTAATGATAATACTCCTTTCATTTGTTCTTTCATTTCATTTTTTTCATAATTTATTTTAAACGAATTCAAGTACTCGATCATTTGAGTTCATATATATAGACGACACTTGCACGAAATAAATGAAAGATAGATGATGATAATTTAAATACAATTATTGTATCTACCTCAAAAGTGACAGGTATCACTCTCTCTCTCACTATAATAATTTAATCATTTTAGTTTATGAAAAGTTCAAATTGTATGAACAAAGCAGAGGCCATAATTGGTGCAAGTATGCAAGTCAATGCTCACAAATATTCTTGGCAGACGTTTTTTCAAATTGTCACTCCATTACATTACAAATTGACTATCTTACCCTTTAAAAACCTGTTGTCCAAACATAATATGTACTTCCCAATTTTTAACAAAAACTACAGCAATTTTCTGTATGCATAAGAGTAGAAGATTATATAAAACCCAGAAGAACAGTTATTATATTGCCAAGACAGATGGATACAAGAGTGCTGGTCCCCTCATGCTAGTTTGGGCAATCTAGGCAGTCAATAATATGGCTGGAATTGTACTAAAATGAAGAGGGCATTTTCGCCATTTTCAACCGAACAAATTATGAAAATTTTGGCTCTTATCTTGAAAACACAGTCTGGGCTGACCCCAGTATTAAAAGACTTCACACCTGCATTACTCATCAAACTCAACTCCAGCTCTGCTTCTGTGTCACACACACACACACATATTTTGGCTATATAGTTTCATGGGAATTCAATATAACAGGGTTCCATTTCTGATCATCGCGGTGATGATCACGGTGAGCCAGTTCTCTAGTTGCCACTATATGCAGAGAGTTAGCAGTGAAGGAACAGAGCAGAGATTGAAAGCTGAGTCCAATTCCAGGTTTTCTGGGCATTTCTCAGCAGCAGATTCTGAGGAATCCAGAAAACAGGTGAGGGACCCGATATTCGGAGTTTCATACCGAACAATTCCGGGAGGACCAAACCCTCTTCACAATTAATTTGTTTCATAGCGTTTATGGTATGTATTTGGTATGCAAAAATTGTTCTTTGCATTATATAGTGAAAGCATTTGTGTCTATGGGGGATCAAAGATGTATGATAAATACAGTAGAAATAGATTGTCTCATGATTGCAGATTGAATAATGAAAAGGGTATACATACTATAGATATACTATCAGTAATTTTCTGTTTGTCAGTGTGTGTGTGTGTGTGTGTGTGTGTGTGTGTGTGTGAATATATCTATATATACAGTTGAGGTAATACAAGAATCTCAGTCATCTATATTGCCAAAATTTCACTGTTTCATATGATCCAGACTCTGATGCACATCAGACCAACCCAAAGTCTGACCAAAGTCAGAACTTTGCAAAAACAATGAATTTAGTCAATAACTAAATGTGTGTAAACATTGCAAGAACTGTTACGGATGACAAAGAACAAGCACAGGAATGCAGGACCTATACAAGTCATATTATTTCACTACTAGACAAAATAATGGGGCACAATTTTGGTTGCACGCACACACATACACGAACACGCAAATGAACAAAAAATTAGGGTTTTTTTTTCTTACATCCAAGTGGACAATCAGGATTCCATGATCCAACTCTGAGATAGAACACCATTGAAAAAACAAATCAAGCATATGAAAAATACGAAAAAAGGGCAACACCAAGCGTTCATCACTCGCAGTCACGTAATTAAAAAAATATATATCTTATCCCAAAGAACGATCTGCCTAGGATCTAGACTCCAAGGAGATCACATTTGAGGGTGTTGCATAAACCAGCCCCACAACTCGTGTAACGCTAAATCACAGTACACAATAGCTAAGATTCGATTCGAAATCATGCCCTAGAACTAACATAACAGAAAAGTGGACAAATTCAGATATAAATAATACATCCACTGCATTTAATCACCCACTACATTGCCATATATATATCACATCAAAACTGAGCAATCAGCAAGGAAACATTTGAAGAGAGACGTGCCAGGTGGTGATGATTATTGAAACCTCCAAAATGAGTTTGCGATTGCGGGGGAGCAAAATAAAGGGAGATGAGAAACTTGTCGAATTTACTCAGCCCAATCTATAGATATTGAAACATTTGATCATATATATTACACACATGATAGGTTTAATATCCCCTTATTTTCCTTTTTTCGCCTCTCCTTTTTACCACAATGTTAGCAACAAAAAAAACTGTTTAATAGTTTATACTACAACGAAGAAAATATTGGATGGTGACAAACAATAGCAAGCTCTTTCTCAATACCATATTGAGGTGAAGTTCCTCTGATCAGCTGTGTGAAGGCTTTCAGAATGAACAACTCTGATGTCAATCATTGCCAAAACACGATTGTCCCCTGGTAAAAACAGGATTATCTGCACTTTCACTTCTCAAGAACATCTTGATCCACCATCAAGAACCAGGAGCATTAAGGTTCCGGAAGAGCTCTGGAAGGTGGGCATTGGTCAACTTGGTCCTCTTACTGATTTCATGCTTCTTCTTCTTGGATTTGGGTTTGGAGCCAACACCATGAACTTGAGCCATCGCCCTCCTCTTGGCAGTGTTTGTGGCAGGCTTCATCCCGTTCTTCTGAAGATCCTTTTCGATGTCTATCATATCACGTGGAAGTTCAATTCCCCGGAAGAGCTGTTTAAGGTCATCATCAACCTTGATGGGGATTCTAGGGTCATTTGGGTAGGCTATGTCTTCCTGGGAATCAAAGTTAGACAGCAGCCAGACCTGACCAGCAGCTTTAAGAGCCTAGAAAAACATTTAGATGCACATTAACAAAAAATTCAGGCGAAGTATAAATAGTAATTAAGATACTCATTCTATGATGAATTTATATTTCTCCGTATATTTGTGGCGAAACAGATGCTTATCATTATAATTAAAATGAAAGTTGGAAACGTGAGCGACTTTATCGTTCGATATGTTATGAATTTAAGCTTCTCCGTATATCTGTCTCCGGTAAAAATAACACTTAGCAAATACTCTTGAATACAATCATGGAAATGCTGACCCACCTAAAAACATAGCATCCATTTCTTTTTTAACATTATAACCAACGGAGATGCGTAACAGACGACAGAGAAGAAAGTATACTCCTATAATTTTGTTTCTTGAAAGAAAGTTTACATATGCCCAATCTTCATCCGTATCCAATCCTCTTATCCGTATTTGGCAAAGTTACTTTACAGTAATAAGATATCATCCCAAATTGGTCATTCAGGAACTTTGGATTAATTATGAACGGACATAATTATGCTTTATACAATATCATGTTATATCTCACAGCCATAGTAGAGTTTTCAAAATTTTATTCTGGCATTAGATATCTAAAATAAGACTTTAGTTTCAATTTTAAGTAAAAATCAACCCCCTAATCATCAATATCAACAACTAAGTAACAATTGCAAATAAATAAAAAATTAAAGAATTCAACACAGTCAGATCTAGGATAGACAACTAATAAATTTAATACGACTTGGTAATACATATACTATTGAAGATGCATTTACTTAACTCCGGGACTGGATTAGACGAATCAGTCGCCAAATAAAATAAATCTTAGTGGATTGATGTAATTATCCTACATGCACACTCAAAAATATGGTATTTTCCAAAATCATACTTTTTGGTTTAACATCTTGAAGCAGACATCACTAAGAAGGTATGCCATTTCGAAGTTATCTATTTATCTCGTAATAACCCGATTTCATGATAGTACGATCCATTTCATGATAGTACAATCCATAACTTCACAATAAACCAAATTGCTTCGTTCTGACCTCACTGCCTCCACATTCCATATTGTAGTTTTTGACAATGGATTTGAGTCAGTGGTTGAGGACACCTTGGTCATAATTTGTGTTATAATTCCAAAAGCACCATAAATTACTTATCTCTATCATAGGCAGGCGAAATAAAACAATAAATAAATAATAAAATATTTTGTTACTAAATAATACAACATAAACATATATTAAAAATGTAAACAAAAACTATTGCAGGACATACATAATACCTAATGTAGAGCATGCAGTGCTCTGCTACCACTTCATGAAGAACCATAAGTGGAAAAATAAGTTTGGGTTTTACTGTTTGATGATTACTCTACACACATGACACTCCACAGCAGATATTTCACTGCCCCGAATTTGAGTTTTACAGGAAAATTAACCAGGTCAGGAATGAAATTGATCACAAGATAGCATTGATGTAATTGTTCACTCTCTGTATCCAAACACAAACTCTAGCGTCTACATAGAGACACCAACATTCATTCCACACACCACGATGGAGACATGCATCAATACATACATATATACACCAATACACATGCATGCAAATGTACATATATGCACAAACTCAAAGATATATATGTCTATATGTTTAAACACACACATTGACTTTGTTTGGGGATTGCAAAGGAACTTGCCCAGAGGGTGGTTGTATTGGTGAAATGGCGAAAAGGTAGTTAGGTAGACGGATCGGTGGTACTGGTGAAACGGCGAAAAGGTAGTTAGGTAGACAGATCCGTTGATGGATTCTCTGAGAAGTTTTGGATAGTGTTGTGGACTGTGTTTGATTTTGGGGCTAGCGCTTGGCATTATGGGATTCTGAAAAAACTAGTGGCAGTGGAGATGGAGATACCGAAGCAGCTTAAGAAGTTATATAATACCCCCAAGTTTACGCAGCGCCAATCACTTTCAACCATTGGATCATCCATCATGTAGGCCCCACTACCGCATCCAAAAGCTTAAAGGCACGCCTAGGCTCCAGGCTCCTTGAGGCGCAAGACTTGCACCTCTTGTGTTCCCAGGTGCGCCTTTGACAACATTTGCGGGTTCATGACTCTGAAAGGGATATCTGAGTAATTTTCTGCAAAACTTCTGATGTCTCAGAGACAGCATCACGATATTTCTTGGTGACAGTCATTTTAGTATCATCTCCCTCTCTCCCTCTCTCTCTCTCTCAAATTTCACTTTCTTGTTACTGCAGTTGCTAAATGATCCTATGGAAATTATATCTGTCCAATACCGATTGTATTGCAATTCTAATGATTTCCCAAAATCTCATGCTGTTAGTGGACTGTTGACGAGGATTTGATTGAGATAGCAGCAATGTCAACAACCAAGAACATTGCATCATCCTGATCAGGTTGAATCAGAATAAACTCCTCCAAGTAGTGTTAAATGAAAGCAGGTATCTTAGCATTAGTCACTGCCGCCCTACATGTATTCACTACTGGAATTTTGACCATTGAAACTAGAAAACTTAAAGCAGATATAGTTACAAACCCCATTGCTAATCGTGTTTCTGGCAATCTAACCCATGAACAAAGTCAAATGGTAAAATTTAAAGGCATGTTAATTTTCTTAAACTTCCTACAAAAATCGCGATATAATATGTGAAATTGGATATACCTGCAAGTCCTCCATGACATTAGGGTATGCATCTTTGAGATCAATGACAGCAATGCCCTCTGGAAACTTCCGTACCAGGACGAGCAGTTGATTCTTATCCTTTAAATCATGCTTGGACTGTAACAGGTCGAAAAACAAGTAACCCCCACAGCAAAAATATCTACAGGACTATATATAAGTTTTCTCAGATTGCAATAAAGAAGTCTAGAAGTTGAGCAAAGACTCTAAAGTTCACCTTGTAAGAGAATCGCTTCCCATCATAATGTACTTTAGGATTATTTCTCAAACTGTCAAAGACTGCCTTATTGGCTTTGGCATCAACATAACACGTTTCATTTATTTGCTCCGGAGTAAAAGCTTGCCTTGTCTGCAGAAACATAGAGATAGGTAAAACATGATATAGCACTCCATCACAACTGGTCCTTCTATTCACATAACTCAAATCCACAATGGGAGATGGAAACAAACACACAGCATTGCCAAAGGCACCCCTACACTCTTGTGAATTCAATAACAAATATCAATGCTTTAATAGCAATTTTATCTCTCAATTATGCGCCTATTTTCTAGCACGTTAACATATATTTCACACAAGATACATAAATCCAACCCAACTTTTTTTTTTGATAAGTAATAAATCCAACCCAACTTAACATCATTTAACCTACTAAACTACTAGTAACTTATATATATGATTCCTTTTTCTAATCCTCTTTGTGCATTCCTTTCATCCACTCCATTGAGAAAGAGAGAGAGAAAGAGTTTCAGTCAGCATCAATTACCGAGGATAGAGCTTACTAGGGAGAGATAGGAATTGCTTTTCCGGTTCTCTTTAGAGAGAAAAAAAAATATATAGAGGGCTATACCTTACCAAGTGAGAAGAGAGTTGCTATTCAGCTGGTTCTCTTTAGGCACAAAAGTTATATCTTACCAAGGGGACAAAGCCATCTCTTTTTGTGTTTTAAGTGAGCAATGTGTTAAAGTCACTCGTTTGATTTCTTCTTAATTCGACAGCCTTGACTAAATAATGTGTTTTTGATTCATTTTCATTTCAGAAGTTTAATCTAATTTGGAAATGGATCAAACTAGCTCAATCAAAACACCTTCCGGTTCAGGAAGACCATATCAAACAGAATTGTAAGAATTCCACTATTTTGGTTTGCAGAAACTTCCTTCCACTCTCTGGATTTATTTACACATAATATAATATTGTTTTCAATATCTGTATCAAGCTATTTTTGTGTGTGAATGAACAGGACGCAAAAATAAATTATGGAGGTACTTAGCCAAAACAGTGAGATGGTTTTGTGAAATCAAAACGAAAACGAAAACAAAAGCCCTTGGCCTTTGATCATATCTGAGGTTGGACAGCCACCGGAGGTGGGAGAGTCCAAAGTAAGAGAGAATCCGACACCGAGTTTTCGTTACAAGATGTAATTACCCACTTTCTTGGATCTCCCAAATAACATCATTAACCATCTTATCTACAAGTAACTTGTAAAAAAGTTGTATCAACCTCTAAGATCTAACAAAAGCATAATAGAGATAAAAACACTACACAAAGTATTGTCAAAGGCATGCCTAGTGTGGGTGGGTGCTTCGCGATCCAAACCAAAAGTTGTTAGCTAGGGTTAATGTTGTAATAAATGCACCAAATCAAACGAAATCAAAACAGAAAATTAAGCACACCACACAAAGAACACAAAGATTTACACGGTTCGACACAAGTCGTGCCTACGTCCTTGGTAGATCCGGCGAAAGTTTTCACAATGCAAGAAACGGGAGATTACAAATACAGCCATAAGAAACCCTAGTGCGCTCTCTCTCTCTGCAAATTAGTGTTATATTTTTCTCTTAACGACTCTAAACCCCAATTGTCCTTATATTTATAACGGACTACAAAAGAGACTAAACAAGCCCACAGTCCATAAAAGTAAAACATATCACTTTCGGGTCGCGACCCAAATCGAAATTCGGGCCATAACATCACAATTAACACCATTTACACTCAAGACCATCCTCATCCGGATTCAATGTGGGACAACAATCATGAAATTTTCTATTACTTGAATCTGCAACACCCTCATTGGGGATGTTGTCGGTCCACTCCGCCGACCCGTCCACTATAGGGAGACACAGTAGGACCCTGACACATCTGTGTAGGTGCTTGGCAGGTCAATAATTGGACCTACTCTTGTACCACTTATCACGGAGAAGGCGAATTAGCGATCTAACCCAAAAGCACTCGGTGTGTGACACTATGTTCCAGGTGCAACACCTAGGTGCCAAAGGAGCTCTACCGCCTTAGTGCACCTTCGCACTTTGATAACACTGATGACACCAATTTTCACACAAGACAAGACACACAAATCCAACCCTAATTAACATCATTTAACCAACTCAACTACTAATAACTTCTAAGATGATGTTTTTCAAATCCTCATTTGTTCATTCCTTTAATCTACTGCATTGAGAGGTGAGATAGATAGATAGATAGATATATACCTCTAGGAGCAAAGCGATAACACGCTTGATCTGGGCTCCAACGGGGGCTTTGCGAATGTTGTTGATGTGCTGAAGCCTCTCTGTATCGTTTGAGAATTTGACAGCTGTAGTTGGGGCAGGAGATTTGCCAGTGTAATTGGGTGGTACTGTTCTCGAAGTGGAAGATGAGCCTGCTCTCGGTGCAATGGTGGTTAGGGTTGACTGGCACTTCTCTTGTTGCTTCTTGAATTTGTTCAAAGACTCTTGTAATGACATCTGAATATCATTACAAACCCTAAATTACAACCCTAATATATAAACAAATATATATATATATATATCTATATATGTATATATATTGCAATCGATACGCAAAGCATGTATCATATATGACCTCTCTGAATTAGAATTTGTAACCTAATTTCGATACATACCTTAGCCTCCGCCGTTGTTAGTCGCCACCACCGGAAACCGTCGCCGCCGCCGGGGACAAGGTTGCGTTTCTTGGAATGAATTCGGGAAGGGAATTCGTATGGGTTGGTGAGAGAGGTTAGGGTATCGCACATTTCAATACCAATCTCACATTTCTTATTGGGTATAATTTCATTTATACCCCTAAACTTTGTTTAAAAAGTATTTTAACCTCTATAATTCTGTATAAATGCATTCAGACCCCTAATTAGGAAAATTTTCATCATTTGAACCCCCTTACCACTTTTAGCACATTTTTCAGACCTGATAGCGTGTGAAATGCCTAAATTACCATTGGCCTTATCCCTACTTTAATATATCAATTTGACCCCTCAATTTAGGGGGTGTAAATGAAATTAATTAAAAAAAAATGTGTTTACATATTTAACTAACACAAGTATTTACTAAATTATTTGCATTTTTCAAAAAAAATACTAAATTGCACACATAAATAGAAATTTTTTGTCCAAAAATAAATTTAATTTTACAAATTATGTAAATGAAAATATTTAATTTGTCCATTGTAATACTCAAACATACAAATTTCTATTTTAATAAGGAAATAAAATATAAAAACACTTTATTCATATAGAATTAATAATAATTTTATATTTTTTAATATATTATTCAATTCAATTAATATAATTTTCTCTCTCCACCACCACCTCCAAAAAATAAAAATATATATTATATTTTAAATCAAAATCAAAATATAAAATATTTGCATTTTTAAAAAAAAATACTAAATCATACACATAAATAGACAAATTTTATCCAAAATAAATTTAATTTTACTGTTTATATAAATAAAATATTCAATTTGTCCATTGTAATATTCAAATATACAAATTTCTATTTTAATATAAAAATAAAATATTAAAACACATTTATTCATATAAAATTAATGATAAATTAAAAAAATTTAATACATTATTTAATTCGATTAATATATTTTTCTTTCACCACCATCACCACTACCACCACCGATCTGTTTCATTACCTTTTCTATTGCCCAGACTCAATTCCAATTTCATGTGTATATATATGTATGTGTGTGTGTGTGTGTATAGAGAGAGAGGGGTAGCTGGCTACATATGTGTATGTGCGTGTCTGTGTGTGCGTATATATATGTAATGACCGTGTTTATTTAAATAATTTTTTTTTCTTCGGCTATAATATATTTTTTATCTTATGCATTACGTGGCATTGCATGTGTTTTCGTGCATTAAGGATTGCATGATTTGAATTTTTGGGTTCATTCCTATGTTTTGCAAAATTTTCATTTTTGTGTTTTAGAGGTTGTTTCAATATTTTAATTAAATGTGGGAGTTACTTTTGAATTTGATAAAGATGAGAGTAAATTTTGCAATATATTCATTATGTGTTTAAAGTGGAATGTGTGACCGAATTCACATTTTTTTTTATCTTCAATTTTCTAAAAGCATATTCCTCCACCATCTAAAAGTGCAATCATACATCTATTATATTGACACCACTTTGTGACATTATTGATTAAAATTTTCAGCTATTATATTGAAGTGTTGACGTTGGCTTTTGCATAGCAATATATAGAAAATTTTCAACAATCAAACGAAACCATTTTCCATCATTCTCTATTTTACTTCTATCTTCTACTCTCTACATATTGGACATCTTAGAGTGGGAATTCAATTTTGTCAACTAGAAAGTTGTTCTATGTGTTCCAATCTTCGGTTTAATACCAATTACGGTATATGATCTATATTATTTAATTTGATTTGATTTTTCAAAAAATTTAGATTATTGTTCTCATTGTTCTAGCAAATCAAAGCCTTCGATCTATGATTTTTTTAAAATATGTAAGGATTCGTTTTATTTTCTGAAAATTTTACAACATATGTATATGTATGAGATTATATGTTCCTGAAAATTTCAGAATTTATAGATCAATATAAATTTAATTAAAAATCCAGAATTTCATGATTTTCGGATATAGTTCATGTTGCAGAATTGTTTTCTTACCTTAACTTGAGCAATTTATAGACCATGTTAATTTAGTTATAAATTGTTGAAACTTTTACAGTATCATTTTTGATATGTCTAGTTTAATCTATGAAAAATATCAAATCATTTAGATAAATAATTAATTTTCTAAAAATCACGGAAGTAGGTTGTCCAGTGATATTTTACTGTTTGCTGATCCGATTTCAGTTTCGGTTTAGCCAATTGTTTCATATGGTTTCGTATTCTTATAAATCTTGAAACTTTTATTATAACATTTTGTATATGTCTAGAACATATGTACTGAAGATCAAAAATTGTAAGTTAATTTATACCGGTAAAAACAATTGTTGAGTAGTAACTGTTCAGTTTCAATCGTATTTCGAAACCGGAACTTGTGTTACTAATTTGAGCTATCTATAATACTAATTTTGTACTTATAATTTTATCACCTAATCTTGAGTATATAATATGTAAATTTGGAGATTTTGGTAGTCATATAATCCATGGATAGATTTGTAAAAATCTTGGAGTAAAGGGTGTTCAGTTTTCGGAACTGTTATGAAAATTGTCTTTTATAATTAATTTGGACCACCGTATCTTAATTAAAGTTTATGAAATTTTTACAGTAGACCTACGTAGAGGTTTGGAGTGTATCTTGTAAATTTCGTAGTTTTATCAAACTTGTATATTTTTCTAAAAATCATAGATTACCTGCTGTCCGTTTTACGGTAGTATTCAAAACCGAACTTTTCGATTCTTAATTAAGTAGCTAATTTTTGTCGATTAATCCCGAATATTTTTGAGTAGATATTTATATATATCATAATGTTTATTGGCAAATCTTATTATAAAAATAAATATGGTTATGTATATAAAAATTATTCAATATGTATTAATTGGTTTCAGACATAACAGGGTACAAATAAAGGCGTGAATGGGGAACCGTTCGTTTCTTCATTCTCTACACAAACATATTGCTTTGATTGTTGGTATTTTACTGAATATTTTATCAAGTTTAGGTAGGGATTTATTGGGGTATCATGTGAGTTTAAGAATCTTCATTCATACATTTTAATGTTTATATATAGATTCATCATCATATTGTGTTATTTTTGACATGAGTTGTGAAATTGCATTAATGTGTTTAAATGCATTAATTCATGCCACGATAGAATTTTTATTAAGTGGATCATGGAGTGCGGATATATTTATTACTTATGTGCGCATGTGAATGCCATTTATGAATTGTGAATGGTGGATTGGTTGTTGATTTTAGGAAATGGTCGTGTGGTGTGAGCAATGGGGGGACGAAGGAGCTCCCGGGGTGCAAGTCCTCGAATTATCGCACGATTGGTTGACGTCACCGCAGGGTTAGTAGCCCCAAGACGGGTAGGCAGATGAACAGGTAGTTCATGTCCTAGGGTTTGTTTCACGACATAATTTTCCCATTTGATAATTTTGAATTTGATGTTATCTCGGTTGTGATAGTTGGATTTGAGTTCGTATTGAGATTATTGGTTTTAATTTCGTGATTATAGAACTTTTAAATTATCTTGATGGTATTATTTAAATTGTTCTACATGAGTTTATATTGTGATTCCTTATGCATTTATATCATGACATTGGACTAGGGTAGAGACTTGACCCTATACGTATTCATTAATTTATATACTTGCGGAATATTACGCTTCATGATTTTTCTCTACTGGGCCGTTTGTGCTCACCCCTTAACATTTTTCAGGAAAGAGAACCGTTGGTGGATGATGCGTGAGCTATTGGAAATTTGTGGAATTTGAACCTATAATTATTACATCTTTATGTAATAATGGAGATTGCGTGCTTATTATGATTTGTACTTGTTTGGCTTTGGACTAGTGTGTTCGTGTTATAATTTGATTTGATTTCGGGATTTGTGTGTGATTTTATTATTTCTATTTTGCTTCCGTGCTAGTGAATTATAAAAATAAAATAAAATGAATTGTACCATGTAAACAGTGTCGGTTGACCAGTTTGATATTTTAGGAATTTTAATTAAATTTAAGTCATTATCTGGGTTTTCGGTTTCGGGGCGTGACAATATATATATATATATATATATATATATATATATATGTGTGTGTGTGTGTGTGTGGAGCCATTGATGTATATATATATGTGGAGACCAGGATTGTTAGAGGCAATTTCTTTGGAATCAGAAGCCATTGATGAAGATATGAATCGAACCCTTTGCAAAAATAAATTAATTATAATAATAACATTAATTAAAGATAAATCAAAATATGATTAGATAAGGTTGATTGAATAAGGTTTAATTGAAGCAATCCACAAGAATTAAACCTTTGGGTGATTAATCGTGAACAGGTGATTGTACAGCCCATTTGGCTACTGTGTGCGTGTGTGCATGCGTGTGTGTGGGGGGGGTAGGAGGTGGGAAGTGGTGGTGGGTGTGTAAAAATTAGGGTTAGGGTTTGGTTTAGAAGAGGGGTTGAAGAAGATGAGTGTTTAGATATGGGTTTCAACTAAACTCTAAATTGAATTCCAATAATAGATAGATTTAAACTTTAACTAGAGCTGTTTGGCAAAGGGTAAAATGGTCTTTTCTTTCCAAGTCAACACCCAAAATTGATCAAGGGATCTAAATGCATTTATGCAGAGTTGGGGGTCAAAATGCATTTTGAACAAAGTTTAGGGAATATAAATGAAATTAACCCTTTCTTATTTGTAATTTGTAAAAATGTGACTCTTTCTCTATCCACGTGTACACATTTGACTTTTCAAAAAAATTTGAGTATTTTGTGTTTTTAATTTTACCTTTTAAAAATAAGTATATTTTTAGTTTTTAGTGAGATCCGTTATTTTTTTAAATTAATGAAGAGGGATAAGTTGAGAAAATATAAGATTATATTATATTTGGATTTGAAACTAAACACTTATTTTGGGACGGATAAAGTTATGAAAGTCGACACTTATTTTGGGACAAAAAAAATACTATATTAAAATAATTATAATAAATTTATCTTGTATATTTATAAATCATAAAATTTCAAAAATATATCGTGATGAGAAGTTACTAATAACTAACTATATACTATATAAAATTCATATATAATGAATAAGGTAACATTTGTTTTTTAATTAAAAGACCATGGTCGGTCCATGGAAGGCTAATTTGTGAATTGCAGCACGAGATTCAGCGAAATCGAAGTTCTTGCTCAGCGAACAATCACATTCATTATTATTAGGGTCTGCTTGGTATTTTTGAAAATTATTCTCAAGAATTCTGTAAACAGAAAATAATTTTCTAAGAATAATAAAATCAGTTATCTGAAAATAGTCATTATTATAATTGAGTTTTCAGAAAACTCAATCAAGTAGATTTTTTTATAATTTTTAATTGGGTTAATTTTAGTAAACCCCCTATACTATCCAGATTAATCAACTAACCCCTTGTGTGTCCACTTTGCCCCTTATACTATTCAATTTCATCAAATTGCCCCCTCACTTCTCAAAATGCCTAAACTACCCTCAATAGTATAAGGGGGTTTAGTGAAATTAATAGTATAAGGGGGTTTAGTGAAATTAATAGTATAAGGGGGTTTAGTGAATTATTTCGGAAAACATAATATATACTTTTTGCAAAAAAAAAATTTCAAAAAAAAATCATATTTTGTTCCAAAATATGAATTTTTTTTTCGAAAAATATTTTTTTTGCGAAAAAGTATATATTATGTTCCAAAATAAGAATTTTGTTTTCAAAAAATATTTTTTTTGCGAAAAAGTATATATTATGTTCCAAAATATGAATTGTTTTTTCGAAAAATATTTTTTTTGCAAAAAAGTATATATTATGTTCCAAAATATGAATTTTTTTTTCGAAAAATAATGTTTTTGCAAAAAATATATATTATGTTCCAAAATATGATTTTTTTTTCCGAAAAATATTTTTTTGCGAAAAAGTATATATTATGTTCCAAAATATGAATTTTTTTTTCGAAAAATAAATTTTTGCGAAAAATATAAATTATGTTCCAAAATATTATTTTTCGAAAACAAAATTCATATTTTGGAACATAATATATACTTTTTCGCAAAAAAAAAAAAATTTCAGAAAAAAAAATCATATTTTGGAACATAATATATATTTTTCGCAAAAAATTATTTTTCAGAAAAAAATCATATTTTGGAACATAATATATATTTTTTTCAAAAAATATCATATTTTGGAACATAATATATATTTTTTTCAAAAAATATCATATTTTGGAACATAATATATATTTTTTGCAAAAAAAATCATATTTTGGAACATAATATATATTTTTTGCAAAAAAATTATTTTTCGAAAAAAAAATTCATATTTTGGAACATAATATATACTTTTTTGCAAAAAAAATATTTTTCGAAAAAAAAATTCATATTTTGGAACATAATATATACTTTTTCTCAAAAAAAATATTTTTCGAAAAAAGAATTCATATTTTGGAACAAAATATGATTTTTTTTCGAAATTTTTTTTTTTTTGCAAAAAGTATATATTATTTTTTCCGAAATAATTCACTAAACCCCCTTATACTATTAATTTCACTAAACCCCCTTATACTATTGAGGGTAGTTTAGGCATTTTGAGAAGTAAGGGGGCAATTTGATAAAATTGAATAGTATAGGGGACAAAGTGGACACACAAGGGGTTAGTTGATTAATCTGGATAGTATAGGGGGTTTACTGAAATTAACCATTTTTAATTTTCAGAAAAAAAATATATATATCAGAATCAATTTTATCAATTATCCTATGTCCATCAATTTCATGCCACCTCGATTAATGGGTACATGCGCGATTCGAAACTTATTTTATTCCAAAAATGCTCCTTTTATGTTTATAACTTTATAGCCTCTCCAATCCAATTTTCTCAATTTTACACCCATACAAGGAAAAGAGTCAAAAGACTAATCCCCAAATTCACGGTATGAGCTCAAGAAAAAATTGATATATGCCTTGGTTTGAGATTAAACTAGAATTCACAAAACAATACAAGGTCAAACAAGCTTAGTTCAAAACATAGTAAATACATGGAATACAAGGACATGGAGGATAGTGCAATTAAGAAAGAAAGGAACCTTGATGAAAAATACTGTACTACAAAATGGAGGTGCATATAGAAAAATTCACATCAACATCAATATCTACATTCTTGAGATACAAATATAATATTTAAATCGTTGAAGGTGGTTCTCGATGGAAAATGTTATTTTGCTGATTAGGATTTGTTGGAGATTTTTCTACTAAGGATAAGGCAATATTGCAATTATTTATAACAACATTTACATATTTTTAAATGATTTCACTTTCTTAAACGGAATTAGCCTGAAATTGACAGACATGAGAATAATTGATAAAATATGCTAATATAGAGAAATTTTTTAAACTGCCGGGAATGATTTGATCGAAACTGAAAAAACATTACTTGCTTGAATTATGATCAGACAAGTTATAATTATCTGGTCGTACAATCATGCTAAAATTGTAATACATAATCAGAAAATTGTTTTCTGACAAGCCTCAAACTCAGTAGTTGGAGGAGGTACCTTTCCAATTGTTATACATCACCGGGTTTTTTTCTCTCTAATTTACATTTCAAGAAAAAATAAAAATAAATAAATAAAGTACAAAATATAGTGCAACCTCTTGACCCTCGTTATTCATACATTATGGGAAGATGCCACTGTATATTTCAAGAGAAAAACAACAAAAGTACAACACAATTTCTTCAGCATTAGCTGCCCTTCTTGAGCCTCATTTTCTAGTCTATATTTCAAGCGAAGAACAATAGAGTATGTATACCACAGCTTCTTGAGCCTCATCACATCGCTCGCCCCTTCAGCCAAGAACAAGCTTCCGCTATAGTAACTCCTCTGACGCTGCAAGCAGTCTGATTGGTTCACTCGTCACTGAGCAACCATATTATACCCTTTTCCGGGAACAAATACCCGCACGGAATTTAGAAGAGGGTCTCAACATCTGTGCAATGGTGCAGGATATATGTCCAGTGGCTGATAACGCAAGCGGTCATTGTGTGGCAATGGTCCATCTCCCACCTAAGCGAATTCAGAAACAAAATTTCACTCTCAAATTAAAAGACTAGATTCAACAAGAAAGCTAGCAAATTTCTTCACGACAATATTTAAAACAGAAATTTGTAGTTGATAATGATAACCAGAGCCAAATGCAAACGCATTCAGGCCAATTATCCTGTATACAAGTCAGGGTAAAGCCTTCCAAGTTCCAACAAATATTTGGAAGCGCGCATCAGTGTTTGTATCACCCTGGACTTCCAGGATTGCAAAGGAACATAATTCACTCTTAGAGACATCCCAGCTCCAGCTTTTGAAGCCCAGCCACGCAGCATCCTTAAAATGCATGCAGTCACAGCAAATGCATCCAATGCTTGGCCGAAATCTTCAAAAAAGTTATCACTCTTGACAGATAGATAACTGCCCGCAGAAGCTAGATAATGACGTGCTTGACTTTACATGAAGTATAGAGCCAAAATTAGACCAGGATCATGACATTCATTTCACACTGCCCATATCTTCTCCGGATATGCTCGTTGTGTACTAAACTTGATATCTGGCATCGAGTCTCTTGAATGTACACTACCTCAAATTCTCATGTTCAATAGAAGTAAAAATACATGCGGGACTTTCAAACCGAAAGCCCAGCAAAATAATCTGCTTAGTAGATAAATAAATTAAGAGTTGCCGGCAACAAAAATAAAGAAGTTTTAACCGAGTTCAAAATCACTGATGGTAGACAAATTTGTAAGATTTGGACGATTACTATTTCAATAATCCGATGATTAAGTGGTCACTAATATCATGGATCCGTGAAATATTCATGAAGGGAACTTCACAAGTTTAAGAAAATCAAAAAGAAATAAACAAAAAAAAGAAGAAAGAAAACTTGCTTCATCAAGTGGCCTGAGTAGGACTGGAATGGGCTAATACAATGGTCTCTAGTGGTCTCTCGTCCGCCTAAAGGGTAAATTACTCCCAACTACTATTAACAAACTTGCTTTCTCTGCCACCATTTAAGAGATATGGAATGAAAGAAATAAGATAATCTTTGCTAAGGAATTTAGAACAGCTAAAGACTTGGAGAAGAAGATCATTCAAAATGTTAGAGGCAATCTGTTCCCTCTCCAGTGTTTTACTGCCTCTCATGCTAATGTCTCTATCCAGAGAGAATGAGAGCTACCAGTCCATTTTTAAATCCTAATGTTTGGTGCTTGGAATCTCCATCAGGTTCTGATCTTGTTTGCTATTATCTCAGCATAAGGTGTTTTCTTTGAGGGTCCAGTGGAGTTGTTGTGTCTCTTCTTCCGGCTAAGCTATGCTAGGAGGTGCCTGAGGTTGTTTTCCATCATCCAATTCTGTAGTGCCTTTTTTGGCCCTTGTGTCTCACTTTCTATGTCCCCTTGTTTGTTTGGATGCTGTAGTGAACGTGTGGGACTTGGATTTTTGGTTTTTGAAGTGGCTTAGGTGGGGGTTCTTGTTGGTCTGGTGCTTTCCCATCTTTAGTTGGGTGTTGTACCTATGGTGGATGTGGGGATTCTGCATTGTATTCTTTGTCTTTTAGTTCCCTTAAGGTATGCCCCTTAAGATTGTAAAGGCCTGGCCTTTCCTTTATTATCAATACTAATATGCTTAACTTACAAAAGAAAAAGAGAAGGAAAAAACGAGGAGCATAGAAAACTATTACCAATTTTTTTTCCCTTTTTGGAACTGGGTATATTGCCCAGGACCTGTGCAAAGCTCCCCCTCCACATGGATCGTTAAAGCTCGGACTCCATCCGCAGATGTGGATGTGGTCCAAGGAGTTGTTTGCACCCAAGGAAAACCAAACCTAAGACCTGATGTTTTCTGAGGCACCAGGCCCCAAGTTTTTCCCACTTGAGCCAACCCGCTTGGAGTTTCGATTAGACCATTACCATTTGCAAATCAGAATTTATAATATTCTGACTTGACCATGGTAATGCTCTAATTTGCTTTTGCATTCATGAAGTCATAACATATTAATGGTCATAATAAAATGAGTGAGAGAAAAGGAAGCATACCTCTTCCAAGTTTATCTGGAATGGCTTCACAAAATCTTCAAACATAACTGGAGAAAGTCCCTTTATTCTCTCTTCAACATCCTACAAAGAAATAGCAAAAAAATTCAAAAGGTGCTTAGTTTACCCAATTCCATCATAGAACTTGCAATAGTTAACGAAATAATCAAATACAAGGAGGCCCAGCTGCAGTCCAGTAGATAGGAGATTTTTGACAAATCTATCTACTGCCCTTGAAAAATGCCAAAGCCAGTAGCACTAATAAAAATAACAAATATCTGAAACGTACGTAATATTTTCATGTAGTACAATCTATCAGCAAAACTACAAAATCTCAGACATCTCTATAAAGGTGTCGTGACAGTGTCACACTTCACTTATAAAAAAAAAAATGAAAACTACAAAATCTCAGACATTTCTATAAAGGTGTCGTGACAGTGTCACACTTCACTTATAAAAAAAATAAATGAAAAAGACAATGTCACACTTCCCAGGCATTCTTAGACACGTGTCTGAAACTACATGGACGCGCCCATTATTTTGGAGCTTGAATGACATATTTCCACACTTGAACATCAACTCCAGAACATGCGGCCCAAGCATGTGCATATAATGAATGTAGAACAAAAATAGTACATTGACGTGTTCCAGAACATTTGGGCTATCCAAGCATATGATACAGGCAATAAAAAAGTAATTATGCTTCCAGACCACCAATCAATTTTTTGTTTTTTCCTTGCACAAAATTAGTTTCTTATTTTACTATTTGTAGCAAATATATTGATGAATGTGAATCTCCACTACATGACAGAAAAAGATTGCATGACACAGACCAGAGCACAACAAAACCTATGCACTAATGGACTTAATGTATATGGTACCATTTTCAAGTGGCCCTTGATTAATTGATACATAACAGTACACAACATATGGATAAAAGAAAGGAAAATTATCCAATTAGTAGCACATACTCTAGTATCAGGAAGGTTAAAAACAATTTAAAGATGCTACATTTGCTCTAATTTGCGCAATAAAGCAAGGTAAGTACATACCAGTCCAGTTATCCTCGATTTCTCCAATAATTCTTTTGCAATCACATCCAATATGTGTCTGTTGTTGGCCAATCCTTTCATTGCAAGTTCTTCCGTCTCTTCGATGTACTGTCACCAATATCAAATCTCATCACATGAGAAAATATAGTTATTTAGTAGAAACGCTAGAGTAAGTGTACTTCCATGTAAAACAGAATCGACATTTGCATACATCCTTTAGAAAGTTGATAACTATTTTCTTTGTCTTAAACCTATTTACATTAATGGTGAGAATGGTATCCTCTTCCTTTATTTACTGTTTCCTTCAGTTCACCTCCCACTCGATTGTGATAATAATCAATATTAATGGTGACAAGACAATTATTAGTTTAGCAAGGTCTCAAAGGATATATGCATGAAAAGTGTACACAAATTTATACAAGTATATTTATGTAGTTTCCGCATAATAAACCAAGACTTCTATGCAAAAGAGGAAAGTAAAAGTATTAGCGCAAGGAAAAAAATCATTAAGAAGAATTATTTTCTCATTGCGAAAAATATGAACTTCCTTCTATCCAGTCTTAAATGATAAAAAGTAGTTTTCTTATCAATAATGATTTCAAATGCGTACTGACACAATTGAAACGAACTTGGGCAACCCAATTGACATGGCAATAACTGTAACCTTTTGCTAATGACAGGATAATTGCAGGCACTCCACCTATCGATACTCTTGCTATACGGTATAAATTGTGAAGCAAAGGCAAATTATGTAATTACCCTTGTCAATTCTCGACTAAATAGCTCGGAAACTTCAAGGGTCATACTGGCAGGAATCACATGAGGTTCGTCCCACTAAAATAATCATAGAGTATGAGGAAGGAAAAATTAGTTAGCATGAAATATTAAGATACAAAAGATAATGATAAACTACACACTCAAAATTACTGAAGTTGGGGAGGAGAAAAAATGATACACCTTATACTTTATCAGCTCACCATCTGGACTATCTGGTTGATCCATCAGTCCAACTCTTTTTGTCAAAGCAGTAAGCCCCAACCTCGAATTTCTAGGGCTTATCACCATTTCCCGAGCAATCTGAATACAGATTTAAGTGAGTTCCTGAACAAACATCTGAACCAAAATGAATCCACAACTTGATTGCGCCCACAGTTTGATAGGAACTATATGCACATGTTAAATAGATAGATTCGCATGTTTCAAAATTATAGAAATTAGAGGGTGTAAATGAAATTTTCTTTCTACACTTCTACAGAAGAATCACTTGGATTCCAGTTTCTTTGAGGCTTTTACTTGTTGGTAGTTCTATGAAGGAGGTCTATTTTTCAAGGGTAGCAAAGGTTAGACCATTTCTTTAAATGCAAAATTCTTGGCTTATAGACGAGATTTGTTTTTTAAGTGAATTGGCTCGGTTATATCCAATAACAAGTGCCCTCTGCGCTTTTAAGTCAGTGGGGAACAGAGTATTTTGTTTCTGCGGATGATCAAAGAATAATAGCGAAAAACAATGATATTGGAGTCTTTCTTTTGCTTTATGCTTATTATAAGCTACCTTGGGGACATACGGAACGTCAATAAGAAGCTATTTGCAAACTGATAGGCTGATTAAGCTCATCGTCCACAAGCCAGGTTTGGAATGGTTGCTTGCTTTCACTTATAGCTTCAAAGCTCACTTCAAAGAATAAGCCTTAAAAGTGTTATGAAAGCAGCTCAGAGTATCTCAATCACTTGCCTTAAAACCCTAAAAAAGTTGACCAATTCCAAGATGTAGAGTGGTATTGATATGACACTTTACCTCCACTTCATATCTCTCTTCACTTCTCATTTGTTTTTTCAATCATCATTTGAGATCAGCAAAGTAAGAAACGGAAACCATCATAGTAAGGATAAATTTGAGATATAAAACACTACAGCTTCAGATTAAAATAAATAAATGCAAAGATAGCATCAGGACCAATAGTTCTAAGTCAGTGTAAGAGTGAGGGTACTCTACTTACCTTTGTTATCTTTTCAAGATCATCCCTTCCACCGTCAGTTATGTCATTGCCGAAGACAACCCGTTCAGCACAACGCCCACCATGAGCAACGACCATTTGCATTTGCATGTAGCCAAAGGTTGTATATCCTTGGTCTACCATATCCTCTCTGGGGTAAAAAACAGATACTGCGGTTTCCTACAGAAATTGGGAAAGAACCAAGTCAAGAAGACAAACCCATCAAATAGGATTCATCCAAGTTCATTTAATCCCTAAGCTCAGGAACAGTACCTTGCCACCAGGCAGGAGCTGAGAAAACGCATGCCAATCAAATTTAGGAAACAGGTGTGCCAACAATATGTGACCAGCTTCATGTACTGCCAGTAGTCTCCTTTTCTCATAAGATACCTAACATATGGTTCCATGAACTGAATAATCAGGCGGAAGAAAGGAAAAATAAGCAGCTTCGACTATAAGAAGTACAGCCAAATCATACACTTTGTTCGCATTTCTGTTGCTCTTCCTCCGTGAGGAGCACTCCCATACCCTCAAGTAACTGCTTGTCTAACACGTCAACAATGTCTTGCTGATAGATCATGGAACGTCCTTTCCTCACCTGCATATTCAAGAAATTGTAAAAGACCTATCTGACACATGGTCATTCACTGCTAATGCATGGATAACTATTATAGATACAATAAGATAGAGTTCCACCTTAAAATTATCTATTTTTGAACAGCACATATATTCAACTGAACGTGTGGAACTTCATTTTACATAAAACTTTACCATCCACAAATCCTTAAATAACTAGATATTCTTGGAATATTAAATCGCTACTCAAAATGTTCAGCTCAGGGAGAAAGAGAGACAACCAAAGCATGAGGGATCATAGTTGCTAAAGGCGCCCCTAGGCTCCAAAAAATCCCCAGGCTCGTCAAGGCTCAGGTAGAGCGCCTCAACTTACTATAGGCCAAGCTCCTTCGATCAGGCTCACATAAAGCCTGCAGACTCATGCTTTTTAGTAGGCTCCAGGCTCAGAAAAGGACGCCTCTTGTATTTTCTAATCATTTATTCGTATACTTTTCTTTTTCATTTAATGACTACTAAATTAAAAAGTTCTATATCACTTAGATCATATTGTTTGATATGATGTTGTGGCCCAAATTTGGTTTCAACCCTAATCGCAAAATATTGACCCCTTTTTCACTCATGGGCTGTGCGCCCAATCTTGTACTCTCTTGTAGCCGGATATATATATAGACATCTACAGTTTGGATTAGGATCGAGTGTGACATTGAGAACTGCAGAGAAAAAGAAAGATAGGGCTTGGGGGCTCAAATTTGTAGACCCCTGATTTTCGCATAATGAAACCTTTTGCCAGATCTTTCATGGACGTAAAGTCGAACCAAGTTAAATCTTTGTGTTCTTTGTGTGTGGTGTTTTAATTTTCTATTGAGTTTCTGGATATTTGTTGGTTTTCTTCCAACCTTAGTGCCCCATAAGCCTTTAACAACTATGTTGGGGATTATATACAAACACACACTAAGCAGCCTCATTCCATTATCACAGGCTTCAGATGGTCCACAGCTTGGAACAAAGACAATAGGGATACTATGTTGTCTCAGCTTCCATTACAAGATTTCTAGCAGGTATTGCCGAAAGAAATATCCAATGAGTTGTGCAAAGCATTTTCACGACATTGTGAGATGCCATTGACGATTATGTCACCTCTTCGCCCTAATGCTAAAAGGCAGCAAAACCCACGTTTTATGCTTTACAACTAACTTAAGAGTCCCTAAGGATTAGAGCACTTCGGAATACATATTAACAAACCTAAAGAAGATTTTACGGGTGTCTCTGTTTGCGTGCTTGTACACGTGCATATGACTGTACATCTTCATGCATTTGCAGAAAGGCCCAGTTAGATAAGTTAAAAGGAGCTAGGTGTTGGGAGAGAAAGGGCAAACTGCAGAGCGAAGGAGGCGAGGCAAATTACAAGCCTTTACTTGGCTTACAAATAGGTTGAAACGTTGCATCTACAGTAACATCTTTGAACTGTCTCGAATGAAGAGCTGAAGACTACATTTGAAAGTCAGGTCTAAAATTTAGGGACGGGGGTTTAGGAGTCAACGTCAACTTTCAAAAGCAATGAAACACAACTCAGCCTGAGTGATTCTTTCAATTATGAGAAAAGGATCTTTCAATTATGATGCATCATCTATTCTTGCTATTGTTGCAGCAGCTTAATTCTGCTTGACAAGCATTATGTAAGCACTTATCATTGCAAATTGATTGTAAATTTTAGGATTAGCAGCTTTCTAAATGTTTAAGAGCCAAATGGTATTTTCTTGTTCATATTTCCTTCTCAAAAGAAGTTGGGATATAAGAGCATACAACTCACAAGGAGTCAAAATCTACACAAAATTCACATAACATATGACAAAAATCAGAGGATTAACTTCTTGGGAAAAAATACGAAGAACTTACAGACATTATTGCAGACTCATTGACAAGATTTCTCATATCTGCCCCCGAGTACCCAACAGTGCGGAAAACAAGCTGTAGAATGGAAAAATAACAGCAAGTCCAAAACTAGATTGAAAAATGGACCATATATTGAACAGCTTAATCAAAAGCAAGAAATATTAAAACCCATCATTTGATGCTTTTTCAGTCTTAATCTCTCTAGAACTGCTAGAAGTTCATTATACTACATTACAAAAGCGTAATGCAACTGAAATTTCATAAATTCAGTAAAGATAGTTAAAAGAACAGCAAAATGAAGACATATAGGATGATGTTACAAGAAAATCTGTCATCAATCTGACTAAGTTTCACAGCTCAAATTGAGTTCTGAATGTTCCAAGTTCAGTATAGAGAGCACCACTAAGGTGATTAATCACAGGCATCTCTGTTACCTCCTTCCAGAGGGGATAATGAAAAATCCATGTAACAATTTACCATCACATTATTTTTCTAGTGTCCATTTATAGAGAGAGATTATGTCCTTGATGTGCAGCAAACAACACACGGGTACGTATCACACACAAAAATACACACAGAGTGTTGCCTAATCCTCAGCTTCAATTTAACTTCCATTTACCAAACAGTTGATTGAAAAAGTAACCCACTTGTACAACCCACAGTCTGCCTAAGCTTAGTGTTTGAAGTTATGGAGTCTAGGAGATCTCATATATATAATAACTCAACCCACCCTAGTGTATGTTGGATCTTTGGTTTATCCATTCCTGTGAAAGTTCTGAACATAGTTACTAAAGGCTCGAGGCGCACTAAGGCACTAGGTCCTCTGGAGCCTAGGGGAGAGGAGTGTGCCTGAGTGAAGTGAGGCTCACAATGGAATATACAATGAAAACATAAAATTATTATCAAAGCATTCATTCTCCATAATAAAGGTGCAAATGTTGTCAAAGGCGCTCTTGTCCACACTAGAGGCACAAGTCTTGCGCCTCAAGGAGCCTGGAGCCTAGGCGCATGCATAGGCGCGTCTTTAACAACACTGGGTCTGAAGAACTGTGTATAATGGTGCAATCAGTTTCTCAAAAGGAGTAAACAAAAAACGGATAACTTCTTCTCCTCTGGGCGGGAACAAACAGATACCTTCTTGAAGTCAACATCTTCAGCAAGCTGCTTTCCTGCACTATGAACCTGGAAAATCCGCACCCGCTGCTTTGCATCAGGTAAACCAATGTATAAACGACGATCAATGCGTCCAGCGCGAACAAATTCTTGGTCCAGTTCATCCGGCCGATTCGTAGCACAGATGAATATAACAGCTTGTCTTAGTGAAAACCGATCAACACCAGTTCTCTCTTTCCTACATATGATAGAATAAATATCAACAACCATCTTAAAAACAACAAGATTATGGGAAAGGGAGGACTACTGCAAGTTATTAAGATTTCAAAAGTGAATGGGAAATATAACAGCTAAAGTAATTCCTTTTATGGTTCTTATTATCGAAATTGTACATCGTACTAACCTACCATCTAATATAGAACATGAAAAAAATGGATAAGATAACAAGAAAAAATTAACTAGATATTGTCTTAACATGAGCTTCATATGTGCCATTATTTGTAACCCTTCAAAAGGAGGACAGACAGGGGGTGTTAGTCATAAACTACATCCATCTTCTTCTTAATGACTCAATACCTCAATCAAGTAAAGGGAAAACCTAGTGCACAAGGCTCCCTCCATTCCGGGGTCTAAGAACAGACTTATACATCAATTCAATTTGCACACATTCCAGGTGAAGGTGTTGTAATGAACGCTGGTGGTTTGGTGCTCTAGTAGTGGAAGACCCCTCTTTTGCCGGATGCCATGCACCACTTAGATAGGTTGCAGTACAGCCTATGATGAAGAATTGGGCACGACCAGCGACACCTTGAAGCCCACATGAACCATGTTTACTATTGGAGACGTGGGAAAGAGAGATGACTTAGGGATATTTTAGACTTTAGGAGTAATTTATTATTTTAGGGTTATTTTAATACTTTTATTTTTAGTATTTATTTGTTATTTTAATTATATTGGTTATTATTTTTACTTAGGGTTTGTGTTGCCTATAAAAGGCTTCAATGTAACAAGATGTCACTAGTTTTTGAAAGAATATTGATTATATCGTCTCTCTTGGTTTCTCTTCTTCTTTCTCTTCATGTTCTTTCTCTTCTCACCCCAAGTTTTATCTCTTCTCTATCTCTCTCTTTTATTTCTACTCTATCTCTCTCTTCTGTTCGTCTCTATCTCTCTCTTCTATTTCTTTCTATTAGTCCTATATCAATTTGATATCAGAGCAAAAAATCCGAGTTGATAACAAACAAGTCTCATCATACACCCTAACCCTAGCCGCTACCTATAAATCGTAAACCCTAGCCGCCACTCATAAACTCTAACCCTAGCCGCAACTCATAACCCTAACCCTTGCTGCCATCTTGAACCCACAATTTTTACAGCCTTTCACACACTTTCTTCACCTTTTCAACTAGAAGTCCTAGTTATTCGCAAGCAAAATTCAGAACCGCACCACCACTGCTTCACCGTGACCCAACACCAAACTGCAAAAGAAGCTGGCACACGTCACACTCCAAAAACCTGCTACTGTTCACAAGGCCAATTCCCAACTTTGTTCATTATACCCCTGCACAAGTGATCATCCTACTGGAAAACCATTATTAAAGCAAAACCTAAATCTCTCTTGTCACAAAACATGAAGACACCTTCTGCATCTTTTACCTTCTTCAACTAAAACCCTAGAAACCTAAAACACCCCACCATAAACTAGCCAATACCCATCCCCAAATCCTAGTTGAAAAGCAGTCATCCAACATCGATAAACTCTGGTAATAATCCATCACCCAAGACAACACTGTAGTCCAAGCCCACAACTCATCTACAGAACTTCATCAACAACTGGTTAGTGTTGTGAACCGTGCAGCTGTGCAATCGCAACCATCAACCTCACCAAAATCTGCGGTAACAGTGAATTTCCGTTAACTAACAGAGCCTTCTATCGCTGTTGCTGTCACATTCTCCTTCGTTGGGAATTCCATCATAATCGGAAAACAGCTTTTTATAGATTCATTATTGCATTCGAAGATTTCAGCACTGTCTTCCCATTCAGATTAGGAAGTGATAAAAAAAATATACACATTCACCATCGTCTTCTTAGACCTACACCAGCCGAGAAATCAGCGCCTCTTTGTGTTTCAAATTGGGAAAGTCAGAATTTGGTTTAGGGATCAGATTTGTTTCATTAGCCACAATCCTATTTCCTTCTCTCGCGATTGAACTGAAATCAGAATTGCACTGGTTCAATTCTCCTCTAGTTCAATTCTGCTTTAGTTATTCATGTTGTCCATTTCAGCAACCAACAAATTGAAAGTTCAAGGCCAAGCTTTGTTTAATTCTCAAGAAGTTGCTTCAGTAAGGTAAATTGGACTTGATAAGGTACCAAATCAGATATCCTAATAGAAGATCTTTGGTTGTCAAACCATATCAAGTTTCCAAATGACGATATCCACATGAGTATGACCAATATGATAGTGAAGCTTATAGGGAAGACAAGGTATGCAATAAGGACATGATGTACATCCCATCTATCCTTATGGAAAAAGATAATTGGACAAATTGTGAAATATTTCGTACATGTCTTAGAGTGGAAAACATAGTCTGCAAAATAATTACAAATGGAGAAAGTTCAAGAAATGCAGTGTCCAAATCATGTGTTGCTAGATTGAAATTTGCACCTAAACCTCACCCACAACCATATAGGATACCCTGAATCGATGAAACTTTCGTGTCTGTCACAAAAAAGTGTTTAGTTCCTATCCAAATTGGGGATTATTCAAACAACATCTGGGGTGATGTTTTACCATTGACTATAGCCCAATTAATACTTGGCCACATCTGGATTTGTGACGTAGGTGCTACCCATAATAGCCAAGATAACACTTATGCTTTCAAATATGGTGGTAAAAATATCATACTAAACCCTATTAAGCAACCAGGAATAGGAAGGAATTTGACAACACTACAGCCCAATGATAGCAAAATAAAAGAAGTAACTGGAAATGAAAATATAACTACTAAAGAATGTCAAGTTACACTTTCACACATAACTCATGTGCAAAACACCGTTGACTTAGTCGTAGGATTACATTTGTCTGATGTCACACGTAGCCTTGCACATCCCAAAGAACATGTTCAAACTAATGATACTGTTGACTTAGTCGTAGGATTACATTTGTCTAATGTCACACATGGCCTTGCACATCCTAAAGAACATGTTCAAACCAATGATGAGCTTGCACAAGAAGAAATTATTCAAGAACATGAGTCATTCCATTCCATTGTGTCTAATAGAGATGTCAAGTACCATGGTAGTTTTTGGAAGACACTTTGGACATCTTTAGGAGCCGATTTGGAATTTTCCTCCTCCTTTTCTCTTCAAATTAATGCACAAACCAATGTTATCAATCAGAATCTAAAATGTTTAATTGAGTGTCTTATCGTAAATCATCTTAATGTGTGAGACTTGTTTTTACCTATCATGGAGTATGTTTATGATAGCATGACCAATCAATGCACTGATAGCGATCCTTTTAAGATTATTTACCATTCATCTCCATGTCAATTCATTGATCATATCTCGGCACCTCCATGTAACTATTCACTTGAGTTCCTTGATTCCTTTGTTGAGCTTGTTCACAAGTTTCATGCCGATATACGACAAGAAATTGTTTTTAAGTAAGAAAAATTATAAACTTGTTTCACTTGCTCATCCTAAGAATCATAAATTAATTGAAGAAGATTATGTTATAATTTGTGCATCGTCTCAGTCTTATATTAAAAACTCCTTCAAGATAAAACATGCCAAAAATTTTGGAGTTTTCCACATCATCAATAAATTGGGACCTAATGCATATTTATTTGACTGGTCATCAAATATTAGTACTAATTCAATTTTTGATGTGGAGTATATGTTATCTAACCAAGGCACCTTTGAGCCTCCTATTTTATTGGCATGTGATTCCACAGATGGAGTTGTATCTTCCTTGGCTCAAGCAATAGTTCTTTCAGCTCTCCAATTGCTTTATATGGATTGCATAGAGGAGTTTCTTAGTTATCAGAGTTATGCTTTTCATCATGGAGATATTCTTGTTTGTCGGAAAAGTCATCGAGTCACAGATATCATATGGAATCCAAACGATAGAAGTTCCGGTGTTGTTGACTCTTGCTTTTTCCAGCTCTACCAATGCTTTTACTCTTCGGAAGAGAGTTTTTTTCAACCGGGAGAGAATGATGAAGAATCGGGCACGACCTGCGACCTTGAAGCCCACGTGAACCATGTTTACTATTGGAGACGTGGGAAAGAGAGATGACTTAGGGATATTTTAAACTCCCAGAAGACCATTGAAAAGTCTTAAGGATCGACCAAAGGGCTTTAGTTCTCACTTTTAAAAGTAAGAATAAATGGGGAGAGTAGGTCTCAGACTCACAGAAGACAATTGAAAAGTCTCTAGAGGTTTCACCATCCAGATGGGTATCAAGTGTCAGACTCTTCCATCAATTCCATATGGTTAACAAGTGTTATTTTTTAAATTGAGCTTCGGCTTAGTAATAATCAGCTATTCTGGTAAGCTAGTGAACACGTTTTTCAGTTCCGGAGCCTAGAGTCTCCTGATAACACTCTATCACCTTAATCCATTCTTTTGTTGAGGTTCTGGCACTTATTAATGGCCCTTTATTTACATGGCAAAGAAAGGCAAAGGGGTGCACACAGCCTTACCTTAGCATGCGGAGAGGCTGAATCCTTATTCCAAATTTACGACCTCCACGTCACAATGGAGCAACCTTACCATTGCACCAAGGCACGTCCTCAGTACTCTAACTAAATGTCACCTATAAAAGTAAATATCTGTACACACCATGGGTCCATGACTATACAAGTGGAATAGGTTATTGCTGTTAGATCGACCACAAGATGGATAAAATAAATAAAATGTCAGTCCCAAAGTATTATTCCATCTGTATTTCAGATATCTGTTCCGAGGCCTACAGGCATTTCCTGAATACGTTCAAATGATAAATTATCTACTATCTAGGCATGTGGGGAAAAAATTAAATAAATAAATAAATTCAAAAAAATAAAAAACATTCTCTCTGCCCCAAAAAAGAAAAAAGAAAAAAAGGAGTCCCTTTTTTGGGAACTCAACTTTTCAAGGTGTGGTTTTACTATTTTTTATTTATGGGTAGTGATTAAGGTTTCAAATATACCCTTCTATAGCGGAGAGCGATGTCCTGTTTCAAGTCGTTTCTTTTTCTATGGTGGATCCAAATTAACTAGGCATGAATGTCTAATGCATCGATTCTTGAACTAGACACTTGTTTTGGTAGAGTCAAAAATGGAAAGGTGGAGTCTTTCTGGGACAGAAGGAGTAACAGTAATACTTAATTAACGAACAAAATTTTCTCAGAAACTTCATGTTGTTTTGCCATGGACTAAATAACCAAAAGTTACACTGTTGCCATTCAAGATTTTTCTTTTTCTTTTCCGCCTTTTTTAAAAATATAGAAAACGTGAATTTTAAATTAAAATTTCTAGAAAGTCCTTCAAAAGAAGATCCTCAAAAGTAACAAGGTAAAGGGTCGTGATCCAGAATAATAAACCACATACTAATCCTTTCGTGTTATTACTTTATTGAGGCTATTATATGCTGAATCTCGATTTTCAAGCAAGTAACGGCATCAAAAGGCTATCTAACAGAAATACAATAATCCGAATTAAAAAAAGGATTCATAGAAAGCCCCATTAATAAGCAAGCAACATTGCAGCTTTCATGCAGTTGGAAGATCCAAAGATAACTTAAGATTCTTACTCTCCATCCAGCTGTGCAACGAGAGCTTCAAACGTTGCCCTTCTTCGTGGATCATTTCTTGCATGTCTTCCAGCAATAGCATCAATTTCATCCACAAACACAAAAGCAGGAGCCTGCACAGAGGATAAGTGGGTTTTTTATTATCTATTTTCAAATTCTGAATTATTTACGGAAGAAAATAAACATCAGATATATCATCATGAGTCAGTTTCCTTCTAAAGAAACACATGAGGGTAAATTTTCTGATGCTATTATCGGATACCTTGCATATAAAAGCGATTAAGGCATCTGGTTTTTTCAAGTCTACAATCAAAAATAGCTAAATGGTAAATTATAAAACTCAAACAAGTATAGACATTCAGTGGAAGATTTATTTTATAAGATTGCGTCATCAACTCCAAGGAGATCCTTACATTCCTCCTTGCAATAGAAAACATCTCATTAATTCGAGCAGCGCCGCTTTTTTCGCTATCAGTAAACTCTGCACCAGATGCAAAAACAAAAGGCATTCCACTTTCTTTGGCAAGCGTCCGCGCAAAAAGAGTTTTTCCTGTTCCTGGTGGCCCAGAAAGAAGAACGCCCTGTCATGCACACAAATATGAGACGAGTTTATCACACATAACAAGGCATAATCAATGGCTCCAACAAAACTGTTTCATTTGTTCCTGTATCTACAAAGATTACCCGCACAAACTTTACGCTCTTTTCATAGTACTGCATAGGGTTTCCCATATAAATCATCAACTCATCCAGAAGATCCCAGACATCCCCACCTAGTACTACTTCTTTATACATGGATCTTGTTTCATCAACTTCTCCAACTGGCTGAACAGGAAGTGAAACACAATGAGACTGAAAAGCGATCAAGTAAACAGGAGGAAGTAATATTTTCAGTCTGAGGATCCTATAAATTACCAGTATAAAGTTCTCCGCATAAGCCATATCAAAAAGTTGATTATACTTCTTATAAAGAAATCGCTTCGAAGTGATGTGTAGAAGCATCAATGTTTCCCTTATCAACCACAAAAACAGTATACCAGGTAGTAATGCAATTACAACTTTCAGGAAGTAATGGATCTGCCGCTTCTGAAGGAGATCTACCTCAACACCAGAGGTTGAGATAGCCTCAAACAAAAAAGGGTCAAGTGGAATATCAACCTACAAAATGAAATTCTTATCAAGCAGTTTTAATAACGATACATTCATTTCAGTTTTGGCACAGAGAACATTAAGATGTCAGTCTTACAACATATTCCAATGGAAACCCTTCTTTCATTGTTATGTACAATCTTTTCAGGTCCTCTGTAAAGACAACAGCAGCAACCTGCCCACAAATTCACGGTATTACAAATAGCCTGCCAAGTACTTAAAGTATATACATTATTGAGGATGCATGAATACTGCATGAGCATGAAGTCTTTCAATCTCTTTCCAGCACCAAGTCTCATTTCCTGTTTGGAGTATCTAAAATAATTCCGTTACCAAGCAAGTATAGCAACAATCGTAGGAAATCAGAAAGCATTGTCCTCTGAACTTGAACACTTTATTAACTAAAATTTTGTGTTATGAACCATTTTTTAGATCTGTTGAAGACTTGAAGGCCCTAAAATTAAAAAGCACGGAATAACACAATTATATATCAATAGACCTTCATAATGATTTCATACACATTTTAGTGTATTTACATATGCCAAAGGCTAGTAAGGCCAGTGGTATCCTGCCCATTCCCATCAGTGATGGCAGTATGTGAACCATGATAGCGATTCATGGGAGTCAGACCTATGGCCTGGACGTGGGGAAATTACCAAAATGAAGTATTATCCATATATTTATGTTTGTGCACTCATGCACGCCCAGTTGGTAAAGTAGGACTGGAAATTAGAGTAGCAATAGGGCACTAAGACTAGAAACAACTATTACCAATGTTGGTCCAGTATATCCAGGCTGCAGGGAAAGAGTAAATTAAGTGTAGATTTCAAAATATTTTCACAAAGAGTTGCGACCATAGATCTGTATTCACATCTCTTGCATGTGATATTTTTTTTCTTTTTTTTCACTTTGAAGTAAAGACCCTGGTCATAAAACGGATAATAAGAAAATATATAGCAACTATGGGATCAAAGGAAAATATAATTTTTACCTCAGAGCTATCAAGTTTTTGAAGGAAATAGATGTAAGGAAGTTTTGGACGATAGCGCCACCATCTTTTGGAAATCCATAATGCCCTGGTTCCTTGTCTATTTGTCACTTTTTCCACCACATCCTTGCGAAGACTGTTCTCAACCTCTTTCATGTCAAATTCGACAGCATATTTAGCATTTAATGAATCTAATTCCTCAGCTAATTTCTCCTTCCTAAGAATTTCCTTCCATGTATGAAGCCTATCACGCCATGTTCCTTTAGGCTCTTGATTTTCAACTGCCAAAAAGCATGAGGAGAAGGTTGTAAGAAACGAACAGAATACACTACTAAGGTTGGCATGCTCCTATAACAAATACTGTATTCCAAGAAATAACCTTGCAGAAAGACAGACAGATAACTGATGCATATTCGTTATAGATTAGTTTTTTTTCGGGTCCTGGCAAAGAAGTAACACAACGCTATTGGGAAATCTTTAACCCTCTACCTTTCATTTTTAAAGAGAGTAGGGCGCAGGCCTTGGTACATATTTATTGTAGATACCCATGTGACAAAGATTTATTTTTCTTTAAACATTCAGACTTAGCAAAGGTCTTTCTCTGGCCTTTTTAACATCAAGTCAACTGAGGCTTTTCTTCTTTTTTTTTTTGTATAAATCAGAGATACCATGTAAGCAACTCATATTTACTTCAGAAAGTTCAATTTAAATTTCTTTCAGGCTTTGGGTGATTTATCCGAGTAACCCCCTAAACAATGCCGCTTAAAACTGTGTAAAATGTAGTAGGACAGTATGTTTTGGAAGAATCAAAGCCAAACGAAAATATTTTAACACTGGATCTCATATTAGGGGAACTGAGTCACGTAAGCACTTTACTACTTGAAATATGGCTTTAACTTGTGTTAAACGACATGAGTCATTTGCAATATAGAATAGCAAATAACACGACAAAAATCTCACAGACTCAATCATACATCAGTAACCCAGATTTCTTTGAGATTTAAAAATGTTGTTCATAATTATGGTTTTAAAAGATATTTAGAACTCTAAAACATCGACTTAAATTTTGAAGAAAATATTCTAGAAAAAACAGTGAGCTTTGCGTGAAACTTTGACCGAAGAAATTTTTAAATGATCCAAAAAGCCAACTAGAGTAACTGTTGGAATCCAAAATGTTTCAATCGACATCTAAATTGAAAAGAACTAGCAAAGTACTAAGAAGAATTATCAGTATTGAATATTTTGGAGACTCTCATACAACTGAATTTTGTAAGGGAGTTCTTTCCGATGCACATAGGACTCTTGCATTGATAATATATGAGTCATACTCAGCCTATTCATCTCTTTGATGTTAAGAGAATTTGTACAGAAAAGAAAAGAAGCTAGAAGATCTACGATTTATTTAGAGCACCATCTTATACGTGAAGGAGAAATCAAAACAAGGAGCATATCAAAAGTTCACCAACAACTATATTTGTAAAAAAAAAAATAATAAAGAAAAATAAAATTAGGTAGTGGGAGATATGTTTGTTGACTAGCAGCAAAAAACATCCTGGACGACCATCTGGCGTAAATCTGGCTCAAAGTTAGATAGGGGAACCTTGGGGTAAAGATTGTTTAAACTAGTTGTTATCCATAACACCTATTCACTCCCCTCCCCCTCTGCTTCTACTTCACGCTGCCAACTCTAACTTATTGGATCCTTAATCCTTCATTCTCCATTAGGTTTACCTCTTGCTCATTTTCTTCAAGAACTCATAATAGTAGTGTTATCCAGAATACATGTGAGCATTAACTTAAAAATTACAGAATACAGGGAGACCTTGATAACAAGCAAGCACGTAAACATTTTGAACTAGAAATGTGCCTTGGGAATCAGACTGTTACTCAAGATTTGTTACCGCTATGCTCAATCAGACCTAGAAGGGAACTGACCTAGTTTGCCGCATACCTTAATAATCAAAGCAATAAATTTCATTTTGACCAATTTAAACCAATCAACTAAACATTATTAGGATACGTTATATAATCAAATAATGCAAACTACTAAGCATTATCAAAGACACAAATAGTCACGTGAAAACCCCCAAGGAAGAAAAATCACAAAACCTTATCCAAACAAGTCAACCCCACAAACACAACTAGGTTAACTAGATTCTAAGCCAAGAATCCCCTAATTACCTCTGACCCAGACTCATGCCAAATGATCCACCACAATCTCCATTTCTGGGAATCAAAAATTCTGCTCCTAAGACAATCCACTCTTCAACTCGAGATTTCTTCTCTAATGATTAGTCACCTAACTCTTTGATGTGTAAGTGTTGAGGTTGACAAATCTTCTTTTTGTTCAATCAAGCTTCTTAATATGTAACAAGATCTCACAGTTTAGTAAGAACCTTATTTTTTATATAATAAAAATACTTAATAACAATAATAAGGATCTCAATCTCGCTCACACTTGTATATTGTGTCTTTTTACATATTATATACCCTAGGAAAGTTTTTCACATTTTCTGAGTTACTATAACATGAGTAGGGATGTTTTACTGGAGTATTTGAATGTTTAGAAATCTTCGCGGACTTAGAAATGTGTACTCTACAAACTTAGACGATCTTTGAGCAATGGGTGTATCAGCGGAGCTTTCTAGAGTTGGTAGATTAATTGAGGTATCAACTGATGTCTTCAAGAATAATTTCAATAAATCAACATCTTGATATTCAGGTTTGAACCACCAAGCTCTTTACATGACCAAACACTACAGTACATCAGTGAAAAGCTTATTAGTCTAGTCCTGATATAGATGGCTCATCACCAAACTCCGACTATTTTATTTTCAATGACTTTTGGGGGCATAAAGATCACTTTAAAAATTTCAAATCCCTATCATAGATGAAGGAATATTGCGTGGCACCAGTTTAATCAAATATAAGCATACTAACACGCATTGACTTAAGGAAATCAAAACTAAGCTTTCGAACAAGCATTGAGTTCCAGATTCACTCCTAATTAGATGGGATTCAACTTTACACTACATAATTATATACAAACTATCAGTTAGTTTAAAATAGCATCAAATTAGTTCAAGTTTAGAGTTTAAAGTAAGCCATTTTTAACCAAATTTTCATGAAAATTAGTACTACTAGACCATTTTAACTAATAAATTAAACACTCCCAACCATGTGATCTCTTAAGTTACTTACCTATTTTACATTGTGATTGATGAACCTTTAAGAAAGATGTGATGTGATATTTCGGCTTTGTCTTCAATCTACAATCACATCTTCAACGTCCGTGTGAACTTCCCCAGAAGTGACACCACATAAAGACCACAATATACTTTACTCTCATGCAATATGCAAAGAGAGATGGCACTTCTCCTCACTATGTGAAACTAAAAACCCAAGTATGTAAAACAAGGCAGAACTAACACATTTGCTGAAAACTGACCTGATACTCCCAAATCTTCTTCCAGCTTCTTCTTCTCTTCTGTGTTAAATCTTACATCACTCGCTATAATTTTCTTTACATTGTCCTGAGGAGGCTCGGGATCATCAACCCATGCATCTTCCCCAACATATGAACTATCATGAATGAGTGTTCCATCAGGTCCTTCAATGAACTTCTTCAGCTTGAGGCCTTTGGGAGTCGTCTTCCTCCACATACCTTTTTTAAACCTGCAGGAAAGAGGGAAAACATTAAAAGAAATGCCAAAGCTCTGGGGCAATAGCATGTTACTCCAAGTTGATGATAATAAATTATCTGAACATAGGGTGCAGTATCATCTCATAATGAATACATACAAGGTGGATATTGCGAAACTGCAACGATTTCAAACTAATGATTAAGGGTTTCTTCTCATTCCCTTTCCCCTATATGGTGAATAGTTATGACTAGTAAGGCCCTAAGCATTATGAAACAACATATGAGGATTTTAGTACATAAAAGTTTATATCTGTGAGTCATTGGTTACTATTACTTGCACACAACTTTTTATCTATTACTTAATTTAAGCACAATATTGGACTAAACATGATATTATAACAATAGATTAACTTAAATGTGGTCATATGTATCAAAATAGATTAGATAAACAAATGCACTCACTTCCTAATATTACTGGGAGTTGGCTCAGGAATCAACGCCTCCATGTATGCTTCGGCCAATTGCTTTCTTTGACGGTCTATGAAAGGAGCTCGAAATGCCATATATAGTCTTTGGCCAGAAAATATTACAACAAACAAATAAATCATCAAGGCACCCACTCTTTTGGGTTCCCAATTCTTGATGTCCTGAAAACAACAAACTACATTGTCATGAAAACAAATACATCCCATAATTCCCCACATAACATTGTATCTAACAGTTCCATTTATTGAATCCAATCCATAAAGCCAAATGTATCAATTCCATTTCCAGTGGAAAGTACAAACAGTCCTTGAGTACATGCTCAAAATATATATATAGATATATGTGTATATATGTTGAATTACCTTCCAATTGTCCCAGTTGTTCCAATTAACAAACCCAGGAAGCAATTCAGACATGAACCTGTCCAACTCAGCCTGGCCTTTCTCCGCCGCGTCCCGAGCCCGACCCACGAACCCAGAAACCCTAACATTAGCCTCATCCAAATCCAACCCAGTTTCTCTTTTCACCGATTCACCCAATCCTGACAAGAACCGGTCGGACCCACTGCGAATGGACCGGGAAAGTCTCTGCCAGGAGAAACCTTGGGGACCATTAGGGTTTGCAGAGGCGAAGGCTCGAATGGTGGGTCGTTTGAGGAAGGAACACTTGGGTCTGTGATGCGAATGCGCTGTTGAGAGTGGTCTGAATTGAACCAGAAATGGATGTGTTTGGTTGAGTAACAGTGTTGATGGAAAAGAAGATAGAAATGGGTGTTGGATTGTTAGGGCCATTGTTGGAGAAGTAGAAGAAGTAAGAGAGTCATGTGCTGTGGTGTTTGGGCATGTCCATGGAGGTTTTAGGGGTTTATCTAAACTCCATATACAATACTATTGGATATACAGTATATTTTACATGCTCCCTCCCACTCAATTTAGTTGGACACTTTGGGACTACTTTTGTTCCAAATTATTTATTAAGTTTTAAATTTTAATATAATATTATCATATATTTTCATAAATTATTTATTTTTATTAAATTCAAAATATAATAGGTCACTAAAAAAATAAGTCCAACATGGACAACTAAAATGGGTAAAATTGAAAAAAAAAAAAAATCAAAAAATTATTAATTTTTTCAACATGAACAACTAAAAAGGGAAGGAGTGAGTATTTCTTTTTTGGGCTATTGACATAAAACCCTTTGTGGTTTCAAGTTGTGACAAACACTCCATGAAGTGTCATCTAACCCCAGCACTTTGTCCACCTTATACACAATCCTCATTCGGTTATCATTCCGTCAATGACATTAGTAAATATATCACATGTGAATCATGTGACTTTTAAATTAATATTTTATGCTCAAAATACTTCTAAATGGATTTGAGTTGACTTATTGAAATCTATACACACATGTTATCTAAAAAAATATTGAAACTAAATTAAGATTTTTGAATAAATTACAAATTATTTTTTTCTTTAATTTTACTTATTTATTTAAATTCAAATCTGAAAAAATATATTACAAATTATAATTTTATGGGCAACTTATAAAAAATGAAAATTTGAAAAATATGTTACAAAAATATATTAAAAATTATAATATATTACAAAAATTGAAAAATGCAAACAAAGCTGACCTTCATATGGTTGTCACAAATTACTTTCCATTATAATTTTATGGGCAACTTTTAAGGAATTTTTTTTTCATATTTTCCTAGACCAAAATTATAACAGTATAGTTTATCTATGAACAAAGAAATGGAAAATCCCTGTACCAAAACTATAATAAATGAACTAGATTATTCACCAATCTCCAATTAGTTGGTGATACATTTAGGGGAAAATGTCCTTACTTTCTTGGTGGTACATTTAAGGAGCAGATGGTCTTTCCCTGGGCAAATACTTCAATGGCTTTGTCCCCTTAATTTGCAAGAACCCAATTTTTTTGTTTACAAACTTTATGGGTGGGTTTGGAAAGCCTGTTTTTTATATTTGTTTTCTATCTTCAAATATAAAAACTGTTTTTGTATTTGTCTTTGTTTTTTCAGGAAAAAACTAAAAACAAAAAAGCATTTGGATGAAGGTGTTTTCACCACTTTTATTTGGTGAAAATTGTATTTTATGAATTTGGTATTTTCATTATTTTTACCACCTAAACAGTGAAAAAACTCAAAAAACAACTAAAAGTTGTATTTGGTGTTTTCATCACTTTTACACACTATTCACAGAAAACAGTTTTCTTGGGGAAAAAACAGTGAACATTAAACGCGTTTGCCAAACGTGTTTTTTTTTTTAGTCTTGTGAACAGTAAAAAAACAAAAACAAAAAACAGGGTATCCAAACGGACCCTATATATTTACAGTACAAATAATATATACCCATAAACCTAAATATACATATACATATATATATATATATATATATATATATATATATATAAAGAGAGAAAGAGAAAGGACTTGGGTTTGGTTTAAAGAGACATAACTGATCAATAGCCAAATTCTTTTTCTTTTTTTGGTTTTCTAATTTTATACTTAAGTAATATATATATAAGTGTGGGGCTTTTTGAATATATTTATATCTTTTTTATTTAACTTAATTAAAAAATAAACTCTAATAAAATTACTTCCAATTTAATATTTCGGTTTTTATATATATTAATGTATACTTTTAATTAGTATATGACACCTCAATGGGGTATTTGTTAAAAACCTGAAACCAATGAGGGATTCATGTTAATTATATTAGGGTTACTTTGACAAATTCATATTGTCGTTAACACCATTGACAGAATGTTAACGGAATGAGAGTTGTGTGTAAGGTGGAAAAAGTGGAGGGGGTTAGATGACATTTCATGGGTGTTTATTAAAACCTTGAAATCACATAGGTTTAATGTTAATAGCCCTTTTTTTGGTAAATATTATCTAAACCCCCTTAACTTTGTCTATATTACACATAAATCCCCTCTTAGTGACAAACTTCTATTTTCTTAACCGTGTAGGGTGAAAACATCAAGTTATCTTTGTTTTATATACTCATACATTTGAAGGATAAAAAGGTCCAAATGATTTTTTTTTGGGTGATGTTAGCAGATTTCATTGGTCAACTAATTAAGTTGTCTCGTGAATATAATTAGTCAAAATTTAGGGGGTCTAAATGGTATATTTCTAAAAAAAGGATCTAGCAAATTTCAGGAAGTCTAGGGGTATATTTACCCCTTTTTCAATATATATATATATATATATATATATTCTCTACAAAGACAATGAATTTAGAAAATATATAAATAATTAAAATATTAGAGACAGCTTGAAAAAGTTTATAACATTAGAATTCAAATTGGGTTGATTTGTTAGGGTAACTATTTTGTCGAAGTCTTTTCACATAATTGACTGGGTCTTTAAAGATTAATCCTAATTTATATAGTCCTTACAAAAGGTTTAAATAAGTTTACGTTGTTTAAAGGGTTAATTTCACAAAATTTCTTTATACTATTCAATTTAATTAACTAATCTCTATTGTGTTTATTTTGTACTTTATACTATTCAATTTCATCACTATATCCCATCCCATCATATTTTGAGTCATAATACCTATACTACCCTCAATAGTATAAGGGAGTTTAGTGAAATCAAGCATTTAAAAAAAAATCAAAAATTAATTATATTTTTCGTAAAAACTATAAATTTCAAAAATATATATATATTTCGGGAAAAAATATTTTTCGAAAACAATATATATTTTGGAAAAAATATATATATATCAGAGAAAATATATATATATATATATATCGGGAAATATATATATATTGAAAAATGATATATATTTTGGAATATATATATATATAATTCGTCAAAGATATATATATATATATATATATATATATAATTCGTCAAAAATATATATTTTCTGAATTGTTTTAAAAAAATATGATTTTTTCCTGAAAAATATACATTATTTTCCCAAAATATAAAAAATATATATTTCGGAAAATATTATGTTATTTTCGGAAAAAATAATATAAATTTTTCACAAAAAAATTATTTTTCGGAAAAAATTCATATTTTGGAAAATAACATATATTTTTCCCAAAAAAATTATTTTTTGGAAAAAATTCATATTTTTTGAAAATAATTCGGAAAAAATATATTTTTAATGAATTATATATATTCCTAAATATATATCATTTTTCAATATATATTTCCTGATATATATATATATATATATTTCAAAATATCTATATATTTTTTAAATTTATAGTTTTTACGAAAAATATAATTGATTTTCGAAAAATAATTTTTTTAAAGGCTTGATTTCATTAAACTCCCCTATACTATTGAGGGTAGTTTAGGTATTATGACTCAAAATATGAGGGGAGGAGGCATAATGATGAAATTAAATAATATAGGGGGGTTTTGTGAAATTAACCCTTATTTAAATCTTTGCCGATGATTGGTAAGTAACTTTGAGGGTAAAATATACCACAAATAGCTTATTTTGCATTTTATATAATATGATAAAAAAAATTATATAAATTTGTGAGTTTGTCTAAAATGGAATGTTACATATACCCCTTACCATTTAGGAGAGGTCAAAATAATAACTATAGTTTATTTGTGCATAATTTATCTAATTTTTTCGAAAATAGCATTATAATGTATTAAGATGATCAACTCAAATGAGTTAATATATCCATATATATATATATATATAGGGGTAAAATGCATTAAACCCCCTGAACTATATTCTTTCTCCCAAAAAATCCCCTAAACTTTTAAAATGGCATAAAACCTTCCTAAACTATGTTAAAAATTGCAAATAACCCTCCTGAGCTATTCGTGTGCAATAAACCCCCCTAAACTATATATAAAAAAAAAGTTCCATTGTCTTCAAAATATTTTATAAATGACTATAATGCTCTTTCTTATTGAATTAACTTAATATACTTTTATTATTAACAAATATTATGGCATGATCTCTATTCAAATTTGGTAAATTAACACATGATTTTTATAATTAATTTAAAAAATAATGTTTTTAGACTTTTATAAAAAAAATTGAGTTAAAAAAATTTGTATCAATTATATCATAATAAAAAGGGTATTATAGTCATTTAACAAATAATTTGAAGACAGTGGTTTTTTTTTTCCATTTTTGTGATAGTTTGGGGGTTTATTGCACAAGAATAGTTAATGAGTGTTATTTGCAATTTTAAACATAGTTTGGGGGGTATGTCATTTTAAAAGTTTAGAGGATTTATTAGAAGAGAGAGTAAAGTTCAAGGAGATTTAATGGACTTTACCCCATTTATAATTCGAGAAATTTACAAATCACACAGTACATCAAAATCTGATCCCAAAATCAGAAATGGGTGCATGAAACACGGACTTGAAGTTGAATAATGATTAAATAGGGTTTTGTCAATAATGCCTAAATCTATGCAGACATAGAAAAAACTGTTGCAAAAGACAAACAAGTCCGTCAAGCAAATGAACAAACAACATACATAGAGTATGAGTATATGCCTTTTCAAGTATCCAATCTATAATCATTGTAACGTACAATGATATGATCATGTCTCTATTACACACATCCTATGTAGGATTAACATCCCCAGAATACACACCCTTTTCTTCTTCTTTTTTTTTCTCTCTCTCTCTCTTTTACCACATTGTTAGCGAATAAGATGTTCATTTTTACGAACAAAAAACCATTGGATGGTGACAATGAGTAGCAAGCTAGCTCCACACTCTATTTTATATTGGGGAGTTGTTGGGGCTCTTTCTCATAACTATATGGAAATGAAGTTCCTCTCATCAGCTCATGGGTTTTGGATTGAACGACTACAACGCCAATAATCGCTGCAAGACCACACTAACATGTGTTGCCCCGGCAAAACAGGATAACAATGTACACGGTCACTTAGGGCTCGTTTGGAAATCAGTGTTTTCGTTTTTGTTCTTGTCCTAAGGCTAACTCGGAAACAAAAACATGTTTGGTTAAGAATTTTGTCTCAAAATTTTTCAAGAACAAAAAACAAAAAAATACGGTTGGCAAACCTTGTTTTTTCAGAGAGTTTGAGAACAGAAACAGAAAAACATGTTTGGCAGGCTTGGATTTATGAGAACAGAAACAGAAAAACATATTTGGCAGCATCTGTGTTCCCTGAATTTCTAAGAACGTAAACAGAAACACGATTGGTGACTTCAAATATTTTTTTAAAAAAATTTAAGTACAAAAATTAATAAAGACAAATCTTTGGCAATTGAAAGACACTTTTGTACCAAAATATTTTCTTCCACAAGTTGGTGGTGTGTTTTAAAATATTACTCGCAAGTGCACGAATCAATTGTAGTTTAGGTTATGCAAGAACGAGGTCGAACCCAAGGGAATGCTTTAAAGAGAACTTAATTAAATTCAAATTAATTTAAAACTAACCTAGTTTCTCGAAGTTTGTTTGTTTAAGTGATTTTTATACTAAACATACAATATCGAAATACAAATAATTAAAGCGAGAATAATAGGGAAAAAATACTAAGGTATTGGAATCCACCACCACTAATCCATAAACTTCTAATTATTCCTTTATCAATTCCAATTTTAGAGTAGTAATTTAAAAATCAATCTTATTACTTTCTCAAGATTTAACAATAACGTACTAATGAAATAGATTTTCAAGAAATAGATTTTCCTTCGCTTTAAAGTGTAAAATTCTAAGCATCCTATGTATGCAATTTAGTGGATCACATAAGATCAAAGATTTTTACTTATAAACTCATCAAATTCAAGCTTGATTAATTGTGATAAAAATTCTTAACTACTATAAATACATGATATTTATAGTGAAAGAAATTTAAAATAATTAATACTATGAAACAAAAATTATAAGCATTTAAACCATACACATGGAAATTGATAAAAGACTAAAAGGAATTTATTTCATAAATGGTGGTTTCATCCTCAATCTTAGTTGATGATTTAGTTATACATGCTTAAAAAGAAAATAACAAAGTAAAAACAATAAAACCCGGAATTGAAGATAAATTCTTCTCCTCTTTGGTGTCCTTCTTGCTCTCCTCCTCCTTCTTCTTCTTCTCCTCTTTTCTTCTTCAAGATGTATCCATATTTATAGAAAAATATTGGAATCAAATTACAACTTGTAAAGATAAATCAAATATTCTTTTCTTTTCTTTTTCATAACTTTCCATCACATTTTGTTCTTTTTCCATGTGCATTTGAATCTTCCAACTTTCATCCATGTGCATTTGATTCATCCAACTTTCATCCATGTGCATTTGAATCTTCTCTTACTTTACACCTATAAATGAAAGACATAAATGTAGATGTAATTTAATGATATTGAAAATAATTTATTCAACAATTTTATTATAAAAAATAAGTTTTGTGCACTTATCATTATTATATTTCTAAATTAATTAAAATAAATAGTTTTACCTACTAACAAATATACATTTGGGGATAAAATATGTATGTAAAATGAACTTATCAGTTGGTATTGTTCATCATGAGCACATTGAAGTCAACAATTTTAATGAAATATTGATATGTATTGTAAATGAACAAATTTCGGCAGCACCTTCCCATAAAAATGACAAATCCATTTTTTTTTTCACCTAATAGCAAGAAATATCACAAGGCATCCAAAAGTAATTCAATTTCAAAGTCATCCAAACACTAATGTATACACAAGACATCAATTACATATGAAAAATTGTATTACATATTGAAAATGGTATTACATATTAGAAATGTATTACATATCATACATATTAGATTACATAAAACAATGACAAAATGCTATTATATCAATGTTATTTCCTTTACACCAAATAGCTCAACATGAATATCCGCCAACTCGAACATCTTCCAATTATGACTTCAACTCGAACATCCTCCAAGTAGCTTCATCACATGTATCATTGGAAAAAAAAACATAGGGCAGTTTGTTTTGATTGCATTGGAGGTCATGTGTGACCTACAAGTAGCATACCCCTCCTACAACCATGCGCATCAACCCAAAATTTTTGGTCAAATAGTTTGGACTTCAAATGCAGTTTGCTAACTTAAATAGGGATTAAAGAATATAAGTACGAAGAGTGATGGATGTTGTACTAAAGCTAAAAAACACACTAAGATTTAGAATGGTATTTGAAATGTGAATTAACCATCCTTAATTTTCTTAATAGAGAAGTAAGATTCAAGAAGATTATCTTGTGCATTTCGCTCATCAAGGTCCTGAGGGGTGGAGAATTAATTTTACCACGACTTGCGATCTGAAATATATTGGGCAAATGAAATTTTCAAAGAGCAAAGTATTAGTTAAAGGCACAACAAGCCCTTTATGATAATATAAGAGTAAATTAACCCGTTGAAACAAGATAGAGCTCTAGGAAAACCTCATCCAATTTGATGTATCCAAATGGTAACCTGGGGTCACTTTCATCTATCATCTGTTTTAATAGCTTTTCAAGCTCCATTCATGTGCCATTGCCTGTCCATCCCCATGCTTCAGTCAAATTTAGCATTTCAGTAAGATAAGTTGCATCGCGAAGAGGTCCTGTCCAGAGGGGCCCTGAAACAGTAAATGAACCGGTTAAACAGCAAATTTGGATCACAATTTTATATAAATACCAGTTAAACAACAAATAGAAGAGTTTCCAAGTGTTTCAAGTCGTGCAATATTGACTTCATTCTTCTGTTCAGAAACTCTTACTGCAGTCTTCAAAATGTTTTAAGGGGCTTCCCATCCTCACCTTGACCTTCTTATGTTGGTCATCTCTTGCCTAGCAAAATAAGTAAAAGAGTTGGGAAGTCTGTTTATTTTTGCATATTGAATCCGTCTGGCTTCTATGAGGACTCTAAATGTGGTTCCTTAAAAAAAAGATCAAAACAAAGTTTTTAATCATGCATCTGAATTCTACAAATATCATGTAAATTTCAGTTGAATTTGAACTTCTATCCTCTCAACTTTTCCACTTCCTCTCTCCCACAGCCATGCCTTAATCATCCCAACGCATTGTAAAACCAAACCTAAAATATTGAAGAATCAACATGATTTTTGAAATTACTCGGGTAGCATAAGGGGAAAAAAGAAGGGAAAAGACAAACATGGTACAAAATGATCAAACAAGTCAACATAAATAGTTAGCACAAAAAATTTAAGAGCAAAACTTGACAGCATCAACCCTTGGTAATGGACTATACGGTGTTGTAAGGGGCCTGACAATACCACGTCCAGCAGAAAACTCAAAAAAGATATCTTGACAAGCTTCCTTTTTTCCCTCATGATAAGTAAATCTCCATTAGTAACCAAGGAAGCTTTCGAACATCCAATTTGATTAGAAATATTCCATTGAATGCATTGAAATCAGAACTTCCTCCTCCACCAGCACACTCTCTTTCGCAATTGCAATTCCAATTAAAAAGAATTAAAGAACAACACAGATCACCCGTTTTACATGAAGAGTCATTACCTAATTTTGGTGCGCCAGTGGCCAGGTTTTAGGGAGGGAGGCTTCAAAACATAACCAACTTTTATAATTTAGTGGTTGCTTTGAGAATCAAATTGGTACCAGTGTCCGTGTGCCACCAATGTTTAAGAATTTTACCACAGAACCAGACATCAACTTCATACCACCAGCTTTATATACATTTATAAATATATATATATATATATATCGTGCTATGAAAATTGTTCGAAAAGAGAGCTTATTGGAAAAACATTGTCATCATCATTGTTGTCTTAGTCCCAATATCGGCCACACGAACTCCCTCTCCAAACTTTTCTCATACATGCCAATTTACCTACCATATTGATATTATTCAAATCATTTTTACTAACCTCATCCTCATACCAATCACGAAATGATACTGAAAATGTAACTTCATCAAGTGACACAGACACATCTCAACACATCACTTACAAATTCCTCATCAACCGATGAAAAATCAGCTAAAACCTATTTCATAGTCTTTATCAAACACATTATACACCAAATTGCAAACCACATCACTCGAAGATGCCAATAAAGAACCCAAGTAAATTCGACGTCAACAATCTTCGGTAATAGAGCCTACCGGCAACAACATCATCATCATCATCATCATTCTTGCCTTAACCTATCATAGGCCACATGACTCCTCTCACCCCAAGCTTTATTAACATGCCAATCCAACTACTATTTTCACATTATCAGAATTTTTTTTAAAAAATAACGTCATCCTAATGATTAAATGAAATTAAAATGCATCTTCATTTGGCGGCACAAACACTCTCTCAACACATGATTGGAAATTATAAGTCCTCATCAACAGTTTAATAAACAGTTAAGACATATCTCAGAGTCAAAATATCAAACACATTGTACGCATTGCAAACAATAGCAGCCCAAAATGCAAAAGGAAGAACCTAAGTAAATTTGAAGTCAACAATCTTCTCAGTTACTTAAAAAACGGATTAGTCAATAACTAAAACCCTAGAACAGTTCATAACAGTATATAATATATGTGTGTGTGTGAATATGTATATGAATTTAGAGAGAGAGAAAAAGAGTACCTCCGAGAGCAATATTAGAAATTAGAAGAAGGCGCCAAACAATTTTGTAGCGTTGAACGAGCGATTCCTTAGGAGGGTGAAGGCGAGGAGGAGGTGGAGGAGGAGGAGTCTCCATCTGATTGATTTTTGGTGTGTTCTTTGCATCCGAATTCGTCACCACCCACCTCCTCCCACCACCACCACCACCATTCCTCAACACCTGTGACAGGTTTGAGCATATAACCCTCCTGTAATCCTCATTGGCATCATTGGCCAACACGAAATCGGCCTCGGACTCAGCCAAGTACCGGAGAGATCGAACACCGCAACCACACATTGCGTCGAGAACCCGAAGATTGCCATTGGATTTCTTGTGCAGGGCCGCGGCCGGTGGCGCTCTCGTGGCAGAAGAAGGTGTCTCCAGTGTTGAATTCGAGTCCCCTCTCGGTTCTGTACTCTGAAATTGGGGTTTTAGGGTTAGGGTTTTGGAAGAGTTAATCAAAGACGATTGCCTCTCATGAAGAACACAACCCTAGTGTTCGCGAATTTGTTTTGAAGAGGGCCAAAAATGTGTCTCTTTTTTGTTTTAATTAACCCTTGTAAAGGATGAGAATAAACAGTGAAGAGAACAAAAAAATAGCTTTTTTTTGTTCTACAAATTGGGGGGTTGTTCTTGTCACTGTGCAAGGAAACGTTTTTGGGCTTAAAAGTAACCAAACATGTTTCTTTCTCATTTCAGGCCCAAAAAACAAAAAATAGAACAAAAACACTACATCCAAACAGGGCCTTATCGACAACATCTTCATCCACCATCAGGAATCAGGAACATTAAGGCTCCGGAAGAGCTCGGGAAGGTGGGCATTGGTCAACTTGGTCCTCTTGCTGATTTCACGCTTCTTCTTCTTGGGTTTGCGTTTGGAGCCAACACCATGAACTTCAGCCATCGCCCTCTTCTTTGCTGTGTTAGTGGCAGGCTTCATCCCGTACTTCTGGAGATACTTCTCCATGTCAATCATATCTCGTGGTAGTTCAAATCCTCGGAAGAATGGTTTTAGGTAATCATAAACCTTGATGGCTACTCCAGGGTCATTTGGGTAGGCTATGCCTTCCCGCGAGTCGATGTTAGGCAGCAGCCAGACCTGACCAGCAGCTTTGAGTGCCTAGAAAAACATTTAGATACACATTAACACAAAATTCAGGAGAGGTATAAATAGCAATTTAAGACCCTCATTCTCTGAAGACTTCAACTTTTTTCTGTGTCGTTTATGTTCAAACAGAAACAAGTCATTCTGATTAAAATGCAAAGTTGGGAACGTGAATGATTTAATTGTCACACGTAAAATACCTTCTGCCTTCAAAAAAAGTAAAACCTCGCAGTTATACATACTCTTGCATACAACCATGGATATGCTGACCGACCTAAACGTAGAATGCAGATACGTTACTTTTTCAACATAATAGAAAACAGAAGGTGAATTTGTTTTTTGTTGGAAGCCAGCAGAGGAGATGTGTAACTGTTAACACAGATGAAAGCACCTTGCTATATCGTAGTTTCTCGAGAGAAGATGTATAAGAAAGTTTATATCTGTGTAGCTTTCATCCACATCCAATCCTCTTATCCGGATTTGGCAAAGGTACTTTACGGTAGAATATTATCCCAATTTGGTCCCTCATGAACTTTGGATTAACTAAGCACCAACCTAATTATGCTTTATACAATAATACATATCATATTATATCTCAAGGCCACATTTAGAGCTTTCGAGCGACATTAGATATCTAAATTAAGACTTTGGTTTCCCATTTCTAGTAATGTTAACCCGCCACTCGTTAATATCATTAACTCTGTAATCATTGCAATATATATATATATATATATATATATATATATATATATATCTGTGTGTGTGTGTAAAAAAGCCAACACAGATCCAGGGTGGATAACTAAAAATTTAATAAGACTAAGTAATAAATATATTACTGCAGATGCATTTTCTCAACTCCCAGACGACTAGATCGATCAGTCATCCAAATAGAATAAATCTTAGTGGATTGATGCAATTATCCTACTGCATGCACATTCTCATGATGTTGGCATTTCTCCAAAATCAAACTTTTTGGTTTAATATCTTGAAGTAGCCATCCCTAAGAAAGTATGGCATTTCTAATTGATCTCTTTATCTAGTAATAAGTCAATTTCATGATAGTTCCACCTATAGTTTTTTACAATAAACCAAATTGTAGTTTTCAACAATGGATTTGAGTCGGTGGTCGAGATACAACCTCAACCGGGTCATAATTTGTGCAGAAATTCCAAAACCACCATAAAACATGGAATCCACCGTTATGGAATATTAGATTTTACGACTCTGAGGAGGTATCTTAGTAATCTTTTGGAAAGCTTTTAATTTCTCAAAACCACATAGGCGAGGCAGCAAGGTAATTTACCCAATTATTAGCAAGAGACTTCAATGTACAAGTAATTGTCTCTGTACGCGCGTTTGCGTCAAAGCAAGGGTTTTTCTCTAATAGCCAAATTTCAGTATCATTCCTCTCGGATGAAAGAATGATTCAAGCACCATCGAAGCATAGGGACATATCACTACAATTTCGGGTTATTATAACTTCAATTGGTAAACAATCATATGGGAATTATCTACGCCCAATACTGATTGTTTTAAGTTTCTAACAAATTCCCAAAATCTCCAATCATACTGAACTGTTTAGTAGGATATGATTGAGATTGCAGCCCATTGCAGCCCATTCAAACGGGGTTAAATGAAATCTGTTATCTTAGCGTTAGTCACTGCAACCCTACATGTATTCATTACTGGGGTTTGGACTGTTGAAACTAGAAACCTAAAAGCAGACATGATTATCACTTATCACTTATCAAACCCCAATGCTAACCATGTTTTTGGTAATCTAACCGAAAAACAAACTTCATAGTAGAAGGTTATGGCATATAGGAATTTTCTTGCACTTTCTATAAAAGTATAATTTGCAGAGCAAAACTACTATGTGAAAATAATATACCTGCAAATCCTCCATGACAGTTGGGTATGCATCTTTAAGATCAATGACAGCAATGCCTTCTGGATTCTTGCGTACCAAGACGAGCAATTGATTCTTGTCCTTCAAATCATGCTTGGACTGCAACAAATCCAAAGACAAGTAATGACACCAGCAAGAAAAACATTTACAGGATTATATGTATATCCTCACGTTGCTAAAAAAAAGGAGTCTGAAAGTTGAGCAAAAATTAAAGTTAACCTTGTAAGAGAAGCGCTCCCCATCATAATGGACTTTGAGGTTATTCCTCAAGCTGTCAAAGACAGCCTTATTGGCTTTTGCATCAACATAGCAAGTTTCATTTATTTGCTCTGGTGTGAAAGCTTGCCTTGTCTGCAGAAACATTTAAAAAGGGAAGACAGAACATAAGTTGTATCCACCAATAAAATCTAACCGAAACAGAATAGAGATAAAACAGTGTTGTCAAATGTGTGCCAAGTGTGACGGGGTGCTTCGCAATCCAACCCGAAAGCTTAAGTTGTTAGGTATATATAGGCTATATAGCTAACACTATTTACACCCAAGACCCTCCCCATCACAATTCAATGTGGGACAAGAATCCGTGACATTCTCCGCTACCCAAATCTGCAACACCCTCATTGGGGCTGTTGTCGGTCCACTCCGCCGACCCATCCACTATAGGGAGACCCAGTCGGACCCGAACACATCTGTGTAGGTGCTTGGCAGGTCAATAATTGGACCTACTCTTATACCGCTTATCACAGAGAAGGCGAAGAATCTAACCCAAAAGCCCCCGGTGTGTGACACTATGTTCCAGGCGCAACACCTAGGTGCCAAAGGAGCTCTACCGCCTCAGTGCACCTTCGCACCTTTTTTTTTTTTTTTTTGGGACCTCTCCCAATTTGGGGAGGAATGGAAATACCATTACACCGCAAGGCCATCGGTAGTTGCCACCAATTTTCACACAAGACAAGACACACAAATCCAACCCAACATAACATCATTTAACCAACTCAACTACTAATAACTTCCAAGATGATGTTTTTCAAATCTTCTTTGTTCATTCCTTTAATCCACTGCATTGACAGGTGAGATAGATATATATATATATATATATACCTCTAGGAGCAAAGCGATGACGCGCTTGATCTGGGCTCCAAGGGCAGGAGATTTGCCAGTTGTTAACGACATCTGGAAATCATTACAAACCTCAAATTACAACCCTAATATATAAACAAATATATATATATATATATGTATATATACGCAAAGCATGTATCGTATATGATCTCTGTGAAGTCCAATTCTTTTAACCTAATTTGTAAACCATTGGAAACAAAACCTGCCTTTTAGGAAGATCGATGAGCTATGAAGTCGGATGTAAAATATGTTGCATATACACGCCTATCTCTGCGTCTGTCTCTCTACGTTATTTGGAATTTAATTTAATTTGTGTGTTTGTAATAAATAATAAGATAAATTACACTTTCACCCCCTCTTGTTTGGACATATTCCAAGTTTCCCCCTCTTGTTTGGATAATTATAGTTTCCCCCTCTAACTCATTTCAGGTGACCGGTAATTGGAAATTACTAAATTGCCCAGCATATTTTATTATAATTTTATTCAAAAAAAATTAAAATATTAATTTACCAATTTGCCCTTCATTAAAATCTAACCTAACCAAAATTAAAATAACCTAATCTCAATTAAAGTAACCTAACCTAAGTTAAATTAAAATAACCTAACCTAACATTCTTCTTCTTCATCCCCTTCCTGAAAAACCCTAACCCTAAATTCTCCCTCTCTCTAAACACACAAATACACACACTAAAACACACGCACAACCTCTATGAACTCAATGTTGCGGCAAAATACTAATCTTTCAATTCCAAACCCTAATTATTTTTTCCATCACCTCCAAGCCCATGGACAACGATACCCCCAAACCCAAGAAGGAATCGATCCAATCAGCAAAACGCCCAGTGGAGGCCGATCGTAACGGAAATATGTTCCTGGCATCCCTCTAGATGAAATTCCAGACTTTAATTCCTGTCTTTTGTATCAGTAATTGCAGGTTATCAACTGTTGTATCTCGAGAAAAAGACGTCGCTCAATTGCCACCGAATCACTGGATTCTATAGTTAGTCAGGATAAGTCCAATGGTGAAGAATTTGTCATGGTTCCTGCTCCTATTCTCTATGCTAGAATTAGTCTCATTAATCACAAGATATAAATTTACTTATATATCTATATATACATGTTTATATATACATATATATAAATATAGATATGTTAACACAACCACCATAATCAAACCCTAAGTCAGTTTGATTTTCATATTGATTTTCTCTCAATTTCAGTTTTTTTTTTTTTGATAAATTTGATTATGATAATCCCTTTTTAAGTAAATTTGATTATAATAAATTTTATATATATATATATATATTGGCAAATTTGATTATTGTAGAATTTGATTTTTTTTTTTTTGGTAAATTTGGTTATGGAAACAAAAAATATATATAAAAAATATATCATAATCATGAAAAATTATTAGCCTTTTTTTTGGTAAACTTGATTGTGGTAAATTAAAAATATATCTTTTTTGGTATTTTTTTTTATGAAAAATTATTAGCCTTTTTATTATGTGAAAAAAATAAAAAAAATACTACATTCATATAATCTTTGGTGATAAGCTTCAATGGAGGAAACCCATATAACTACATTCTTATATATATACATATACACACAAGGGCCTTTTCGTCTACTAAAGTTAGGGGCAATAGAGACTTTTCAGTAACTGAGGGTATTATAGTCATTTTCTCTCAAAATTTCTCTTTGACCGGTGTTGACTACGCCTGAAGTCCGGTGGAGGGGGGAAGGTGTTATCCAAAACCAAACTAAAGAGGGTCAAACTATAATTATCCAAACAAGAGGGGGGAATTTGGAATATGTCCAAACAAGAAGGGGTGAAAGTGTAATTTACCCTAAATAATATTATAAGTAAAAAGAATTCCAATTATGTGTTTGGATACTAACCCGAATTGAAAAACTCTTTTATTTTTTTATTTTCTTGCCCCTTTTATCATATGTAGACATCTGAAATAGGTATTTAATACAAATTTTAACTCATCAAAAAAATAGTGCATGTAACATAAATATTAATTTATTTTTAACCATCTATTATTGCATTAAGTTGTTTCTAAAAATTTATAAAACATATATAATATTAAAAAAACTATAGATATATTAATAAATAAAAAAATTAACCCGTATTCACACTAAGCCTGCAATTTGATGATGAGAATTGTAGAATAGAAGTGATACTCAAACGGTGTGAATTCATTTTTTATTTATTTTTACTATCCTCAAGTATATAATTAATATAATTTGTTGCATGTTATATGAAAATATAATCTTAAATATATATTAGATATATATTCATAAATATAAAATATGAGAAGGGTTAATTTTGTAATTTAATCATTCTTTTAGTAAGTTGTTAGTTTTCTTCTTCATCCGGCTAGTTTTCCCGGATTTGACAACAAAGGAATATTTCCCTTTCAATCCCATAAAATCCTATTATTTTAAGAATCCTTTTTTTTTATCCAAACAACACAAATCTCATTTTAAAATGAAATCCCCTCAAATCTTTGGTATCCAAAGAGTGTAAGGATTTGAGGGGATTTTAAATAAAAGTAGGATTTAGGTTGCTTGGTTGAAAAAGGATTTTAAAATAAATGGAATTTCATGGAATTTTATGGGAAATTTCAGTCCATTGACGAATTAGTGGAAAATTAGTCGGATTTGGTGAGACTTATAATAATAAAAGGATTTACAACTTTACTAAAATATTAATTAAATTATAGAAGTAACCCTCTTATATTCGGTCAAATTTTCTTTTGGAAGGAGATTATTTCTCAACTTTGTATTGTAAACTATTTTTTTAACTTCTATAAAAACCTTTGTAATAAGTATATTTTCTATAATTATCACCTTACATAATTACATTGTAGTGGTAGTTTGTTAATTTTCTTATAAAATTCATTATTATGTTCCTTACCGTATATATCTATATATACATAGCTACTCATATATATATATACACATATATGCATGAAAATTTTAAACAATTTGATTCCAAACACAGTGTTATCTCATGTACTAATATTTAATATTTGTGTTACATCATTATGTGCGTTACACACCAACATACATATACACACAAACATGTTCAAAATCCTATGCCGAAGAGGCTTCTTCGCGGCCACTACGATGGTGGTTGACGACGCCACCACCAACCGTAGCGGCTGCGAGAAGGCAAAGGTACATCATGGGTGTTGCGAGACTTGTTTCTTGGTTCGAAATTACTCTAATTTCGGTCCACGCTCAATTCATGCGTGGTCAAGATAGATTGTGGTGTGATTTCTAAAGTGAGGTGTTCGAATTGGTTTATTTGAGGGCAAGCCAATGGTGGAGGTTGAAATTGGAAAAACATGTTCGAATGATTTATGTAGTTCTATCCAAGAAAGCTTCAAAAAGGAAAAAAAAAAAATAAAAAAACGCAGCAGATGTGATATGACTGTGTGATGACATGGAAAACAATGGAAACAAAAGGCATGTGCATAACGCAAAGAGATGACATAGCATGCAGTACCTTGAATTCTTGATGCGTGTCTACTGCTGCTGGATTTACGTGTCAAAGATTGTAGTTGAGGAAAATATTGAGGGCTGACCTGATATATATAGACACACTTTACACTTATTAGCCTATTTTAACTACAATTTGGAATTTAAGTTGAAGTTGGATTTGGAAAAATAGATGAGTTCAACTTTGATCAGGCATTGGAGTCTGACAGGATTTTGTGGTTCAAGGAGACCACGAAAGGATCTCCAAGTCGGGCTCAAACTAGGTTAGGTGACGGATACATGTAACCTAAAATTTTGTGTGCGTAAACCTAAAGGCCTAACTTAAATACTAGACCACAAATCAAATTAATTAATCCAATTATTATTGGATTAATTTAAATTAATTAACTAAGCCCAAGCTATAATGCCCCCGAAAAACAAACAAATATATATATGTATAATAATTAAATTAAGGATGGACCCTTTAAATGGGCTTATAAGCTCAATGAGTCATCATTTAATTAATATTGGACTATTATATTTTTTTGACCCATGGAATTTAGACTTATTATTTTTCTTTTAAAAGGAAAATAGTAATAAATATAATATAATATAAGGTTAAGGTTTAGTATTCCTACATTTTCAATCAGAGGGGCGATAGAGAGGAAAAGAGAGATGCGTAGAAGAGAGGGGGAGAAAGCAACGAATTCGTATGCTGTTCAACGATGCATCTGTTGTTCGTGCGCATTTGACTCTAAATATCAGGCAAGTACATGCTCTTCTCTTCCCCTTTTGAACTCATAATTCTAATCATCTACATATGTATATTGTGTATCTGACTGTTTGTATTTATACATGAGTTATATTCGGATTTTTGGAATTATATATATACCAGTAAGGATTTTACTTATATATATATATTTATATAAATGTGTTTGCGTTGAGGATAAAAGGAGTTAGAATCTGGATATATAAATTTGTACACAACCACTGTACACGTCACCACTAAGGGGTTATGGAATGAATCAGATCATGGATGCTTTATTAGTGGGAAACTTCGGAATTTGTTTATTAGTGGGGGCCGCCACCAATTGAAAACCCAATGAATTACATGTAGTTAAATGGTTGTAGTGTGTGAACCCGATCTTTATCGCCGAAGCAAGATCAAAGAATGAAGATATACACTTTAAAAGAAAAGTACAACAATGGAGAAAAATAGATTCAGAGAGAATTGGATCTCGTTGAACATAGGAGAATGGAGAAAATTCGGTCCCTTTCATTGAACATTTACATGTTTATTTATACATGGATTGGAGTAACGGTTATGGATTTGAAGTAATGGGGTAATCATGGTAATGAATTGAGTGAGTGATTTCCTCCCCATCATTATGATATTTATTAGTCTGTTACTATCTTTGAATTTTTTAACGGCTCATGTCAGTGTTTTATGGGCTTGCACCTTCTGGGATTTCGCTCGTTGGGCTTTTGGTAGCTGGGCTTCTACTTGCTAGGCTTCAGTTTGCTTCTGATGGGCCAGGTGGAAAAATGAGCCTACACATTGTCCCCAATTCCTTCTAATTTGATAATCATCATAATTAGAGGGAATTAATTGTCCGATATTCTTCAGTTTGTTGGGGCTTCATTGATAAAAATATCATCACGATCAACTGTTCGGCTTGTTGTCTGATTACTGTCAACGTTGCAAGTTGCTTCTCAAGACTATTTTTTTTTACTTAGTGATGAACGCACGTGAGTATTCCCTGCATTTGAGAGTTCAATGATTAGGGCCTTAAGACCTTTAACATAGATGTATATATGCCAATAAGATTTGACTTAAGATGTTCGGTATAATGCGCTAAAAAATTGTAGTTATTGTTTTTTCTTTTACTTTTTTTCTAAAAAGTAGCCATCATTTGATTGAAGAATTTTTTTTGTTTGTTTTTTACCGCTTTGATCTTGGCGATTTACTTCCTTCTTACTCTTCGCTTTGATCTTGGCGCTTAGCTTTCTTCATGCCTACCGTTTTGATCTTGGCGAACACCTTTCCTCTTGCCTTTTGCTTTTAAGATTTGGCGTGGCTTCTTTGTGCCTGTTGCCATTTTTGTATCTCAGCTGTCGACAATTAGATGGTGGTTTGCCTTTTTTGATTTAGGTGATAGACATTCAGTTGCAGTTTGTCACTTTTTGATCTAGGCAATTTGTATTCAAGTGTAGTTTGCCACTTTTAGATCGCGACGATTTGCCAATTTAGAAAGGTATACGTATGTGTAAAATATAAAAATAGATGTAGGCACATATTCATAGGAAGCGGAAAATACAAAATGACATGGGAAAAATATGCCCCCATTATTATATTCTTGGGGTCTCTAGTTTTTGTCACTAATAATGTATAGCTGGTATCATGAAAACATAACATCTCATGTGATTAGTGAATCTGAAGTTCTTTCACCGCTATGCATCAAGAACAGTGTAAGAATAGTTTTTTAAAAATTTTGGAGTTCACCATTTTACGATAAGACGTCCTTATGTAGGTGGAACGTCTTTTATCAATTATAACTTAACGGGATACACTAATGGAAAAAAAAAATTAATAATACTTATCTGTATGGATGATTGACAATCGGGGATCAACAAGAAGGATCATTTTTCGGGATTTGCACGGATGATCGTTCGGTGTTCGGCCTTCAGCATTAGATTGGTGTTCGACCTTCAGCCTTCAGCATCGGATTGGTGATCGGCCTTCGGTGTTCGGCCTTCAGCATTAGATTGGTGATCGACCTTCAGCATTGACATTAGTGATCGTACGGTGTTCGGGCATAGGTGCAGGTGATCGACCTTCAACATCAACAGTGGTGATCGTCTTCAGCATTTGGCGTCGGATTGGTGATCAACCTTCGGTGTTCGGCCTTCAGCATCGGATTTGGTGATCGGCCTTCATCATTGGCGGTGGTAATCGTTCGGCCTTCAATTGTCAGCGACTGTATAAATGATCAACCTTCGTGAATAACATGTGTAACCAACAATGGTGATCAACACTATGTTTTATTCTCCATTTCTATCATCTTTGAGATTTTCCATTCTCTCTGTTACTCCATCATAAAATAGCTTTTATGTCTCAAGTTTTCCACAGACGGCGCCAAAAAGTGTGAACCCGATCTTTGTCGCCGAAGCAAGATCAAAGAACGAAGATATACACTTTAAAAGAAAAGTACAACAATGGAGAAAAATAGATTCAGAGAGAATTGGATCTCGTTGAACATAGGAGAATGGAGAAAATTCGGTCCCTTTCATTGAACATTTACATGTTTATTTATACATGGATTGGAGTAACGGTTATGGATTTGAAGTAATGGGGTAATCATGGTAATGAATTGAGTGAGTGATTTCCTCCCCATTATTATGATATTTATTAGTCTGTTACTATCTTTGAATTTTTTAACAGCTCATGTCAGTGTTTGATGGGCTTGCACCTTCTGGGATTTCGCTCGTTGGGCTTTTGGTAGTTGGGCTTCTGCTTGCTAGGCTTCAGTTTGCTTCTGATGGGGCATGTGGAAAAATGGGCCTACACAATGTCACTGTAATTGTATATTTATATAATGGTTAATAATGGTTAGGAAGAACCCATTTAATGTCCTTGAGAACCCCTTTAATGTCCGTGTGAAGCAGGCGGCAACACGTTGGGGTCGGTGCGCGTATAAAGAAATTCGACTTTCTTTTATTACTATTTAATTATGTGCTTGTATAAACATGTAGATTTGTATATATATTTGATGTTTGTTTTCTTTTCATGTACTTTATGTATTTGTATGGTTCTTGTAAATAACATTCAATTTTTTCTGCTTATATACATGTTTTTTACTGGATTGGTATAAATTAATATATGTATATATATATTTGGATATATGTACATGTTGGTCACCCAATATTATTTCTATAGCGAATATTTTAGTTCTAGGTATGTTTCAGATAAGAGGTTTCTGCTGTTAAGATTTTTAGACTATTCCTAGAACGAGAGACTCGACATGATATAAGTTTACGTGTCTAAAAGTTATTATAAAAGAATTAATGTATTCTTTAAATTTGTGACATGAATAGTAATATATATATATTTATACTATTCTTTATTTGTAATTTTGGAATGGAGAGAACCACGATGAGCTGACTAATAAGTTAGTCTCATCTGTACCATGGTAGGATTGGCTTGTCACGACATGAATAAGTTGCCGGGTACGTGGTTATGGTTATGCATGATTAAGTTGCCTATTGACTTGTAATTAATTGTTGTATCATTTTATTTGTTTTGCCTATTGACTTGCAAATTATTGTTGTATCACTTTAGTTGTGTTGCCTATTGACTTGTGATTTAATAGTGATATTTAAAGATAAGAATTATATTTTATTGTTACTCTTATATTTGGATGGGTTAGATGATAGGATTATTGGTACTCTATTTGGGATCATGTAAAGTCTACTTGCTCGTGGGATTGACCCACCGTTGTTAACATTTCAGGTCCTCGTTAGTTTCAGTCACATGGTTGAAGGCTCATCTCATGTCTTCGCGAGTTCATCTATTTTGACATCAGTTTAGTGTAGGGACTCAACTTAGTTTTATTTTCAGACTTGTGTTTTCTTTAATGGTTAGGGGTCCGTAAATATGGGATTCCCAAGTTGTACCCTTTGGGGATTTGGATTTCTTATTTCTTTTATTCATGAAAATTAAACTTTTGAGACTCAATTATTTATTCATTATGTCTTCTGATTCTGGTCAACCTATGCATGAAAATTAAGGGTATCACACAAGCCCACTTAGTTAAATTATTATTATTATTATTATTATTTTAATTAGAAAAAAATAATGATTGGATGATAGTTATTATTAATAAATAATTATCACATTATAATATTATAATTGTAGTATTGTCTAAATAGGAAACTGCAAGTTGTCAATAATTTGTAAAAATGGAATCCTTTCAACAACAAAAAAAATTTGGCAATAATTTTAAACAAGATGGGGGGATTTCACAAGAGATGAAAATTACTTGAATTCTACAAACCTTCACCACATTTTACATCACTTCTAAAACCAAAAGAAGAACAACAAGCACATCACACATGTCTGTAGACACATAAATTTTGTGGGTTCAAGCCTAAAATAAACAAGGCCCAGCACAAAATATTGAGCCGCAAATTAAATTAATTAGCCCAATTTATATTGGGTTAATTTAAATTATTTGACTAAGTCCAAGCTCACTTAGATAAATAAAAGAGATAATTATTGAATTATAATATTATGAACACATGTTATCATTCTATTGATCCAGGTTGTCTATAAATATAGACATGATGGAGAATGGGAGAGAGAGAAATTATTCACGTGAAAATTAGAGAAACTCTCTTAGAGCAAAAATACAGAAATTGTATAAACACTTTTTTCTCTTCCAATAAAAAATCAAACTAAAGAACCACAAGCATATTGAAATCGTGCCGTTCTTTTCCCGTGGTTCAACAAATTCAAAGAATCACACAAATCCAAACATTGAAGACGAAGAACAACAAACACATCAAAGTTTGTGCCATTTTTCCTCAACAGCTCAAGAAATCAAAGAAAAATTGTTCGAGATCAAGCTTCATCAGAACTCGACCAGAAATCAAAGAAAATGATTCAAGATCAAGCCTGCCGGCTCTTGAATCCCTCTAAACAACCGGTTCAAGGACAAGCACCAACAACCCTTGGATCCGACCAACAAAAGAAGATCGAATCAGAGGATTATTTTCTTTCTCTTGTAAAGAATAGAACAGAGGATTGTACTATCATTTATTTGAAATTAATAAAATTCTAATTTGTCGTAAATTTTTGTTCCTTTATTTTAGGACTCGAAATTTGTTGTCTACAATGTCATTCTTCACCCAAATGTTTTACCCAAATTTCTGGTAATTCAAGATCAAGTTCTTTCTATTGTAAAGAGTAAAATAGATTGTACTCTCACTATTTATCAATAAAATATTGATAATATATATATACTAGTATATAAGTATGTGTTCTACGCATGGTGAAAAACTTATGGTAAATTAATGAAGTAGAAATATATTTATAAATATTATAATTTCAATAAAAGGGAGAAGAAAGATAATGAACGGAACAAAAATATTAATGAAGAAGAAGCCATATATGATGTGGAGTTGTGTGTGTCTGGTTATGTGCGTTGTTGGGTGGGTTTTTGCATGAAAAATTATGTGAAATATATATAGTGATGAAGGGGTGTGATTTGGAGGGGTTTGAGAGGTGACTGTTGGGAGTGAAACAACATGTTGAAGATGTGCCATTGATAGAGAATATAAGGAAGTATATGAGTTTTTGTATTGCGTATTAGATTTTAGTGCGTGACTATTAGGGAAATAAAATGTCAAAATAATTAAATAAATATAAAGTAAAAAAATATAAAGGATACACCCATTTATTTTTAGTTAAAACATACACCTATTCAAAATTTTAATTTATTATTTATTTAAAAAATAAATTGAAAAGATATAAAAAAACACACTCATTTAATTTAAATTTAAAAGACAGACCTATTTAATTTTAGTTGAAAGACATACCTGTTCAATTATTTTATTTTATTTTTGATTTAAAATGTAAAAAAAAATTGAAAATATTAGAGGGTTAGTTAAAAGACACACCTATTTAATTTTAACTAAAAGACACACCTATTCAATTTTTTATTACAAATATAAAATATATATTTGGAAATAATAATAGGATCTTATACTTTCATAAGTAGTATATATATAGAAAGAGATTTGATCAATGCACAAGGCATATATCATATATGATCTTTGTGAAGTCCAATTCTTTAACCTAATTTGTAAACCATTGGAAACAAAGGATTTGGATTCTCTGCATCTGTCTCTCTCTCTACTCACTCTCTCACCTACTTCCAATTTATAGAGAATTAGTCCCTCAGTATTTGGTTGAAAAGGAATTTTAAATTAATTAGCCCAATAATTTGAATTAGCCCAATAATATTATTTTAATATTATAATTTGATAGTTATTAATGAGTGACACATGTCATCATTCTATTCATCCAGATTGTCAATAAACAGAGGCTAGATGGAGAATGATGGGCAAGAAAATAAAAGAACAACAAGCACATCGAAATTGTGTCGTTCTTTTCCCATGGTTCAACAAATTCAAAGAATCACACAAATCCAAACTTTGAAAACGAAGAACAATAAACACATCAAAGTTCGTGTCGTTCTTTCTCAACAATTCAAGAAATCAAATACAACTGTTCGAGATCAAACTTCATCAACATTTGCCTAGAAATTAAAGACAAACCGATTCAAGATCAAGCCTTGTCGACCCTTGAATTTCTCTCAACAACCTGGTTCAAGATCAAGTTCCGACGACCCTTGGATTCGACCAACAAAGGAGATCGAATCATAGGATTAATATTATTTCTTGTTGTAAAGAATTGAATAGAGGATTGTACCACCATTATTGAAAATTAAAAAAATTCTGAATTGTTGCAATTTTCGTTCCTTTATTTTCGAACTCGAAATTTGTTGTCTAAATTATTATTATGTTCCTTACCCTATATATTTATATACATATCTACTCATATATATATATGATCAAAACTTGTCTTAAACCATGTATGTAGGACACTCCTCCTTACATCCTAGGTGGCCAAATAAAATAAAATATAATATCTTATATTACAATATTTTCCCTCTTTTTCTCTCACTCTTGTATAAATATGGTTTTAGAGCCTTAATAAAATTCATTCTGAGTGTGTGCAATTTTCTGCATCTATACTTTGGCGTCTGTGAGAACGATAGTTGTTCCACACATCTTAATCTAATATCTTTATTTTTTCTCTCTACCAATATCTATATATTCTTATATATAGATATAAATATTTATGAATATCTATATATTCATATCTATATATTCCCACACCGCCACCTCTCGGTTCATAACAAATTTATTGAATTATTGAGGTGGTGTTCAGATATGTATTAGGCATTCAAGTCTCCTCAAGGTTTCTGGGCTTGGGCTACCAAAGCTTTTCTGCAAGGATGGCGACCAACCCACCAACCTCTAATTCAATCACTATGGGTTTGCCAAATGTGATCAGACACCACTAGAAGCAGGATTCCTTGTTGTCTAAGGCACTCTCTCTTCACCACCACCAATCAGTGTCCTCCAACTCCGGCATAGATCGAGAAGGAGTCTACCGTGTTTTCACTATATTCAACATCGCTAAATCTCTATTGATACCCGCGGCGAATTAATATGAGAGATAAGTATTTTTTTATAACAAAAATTACTATTATTAATATGCTAGTTAAAAGGCTGTTTGCCAATTTAATTGGGGTCGTCCCAAGAAAGTTATTTACGAAAAAAATAAATATATAAACTATTTTGCGTATATTCTTAAAAGAGGATTTTGCAAAATCAAAAAAGTGCAAATTACATCTAAATGTCTGTCAGTAAGATCAAAGTGAAAAATCACCACTGAGTGTCAATTGCTAAGATAAAAAAAAAGGGCAACCGGCACATAATTCTCAATCGCTAAAAATCAAAGCAAAAGGCATGAGAAAAGATAATTGCCAATATTAAGTCGAAGACATGAAGAAATTTAGTTGCCAAGCAAAAATAATTTTATTTCTTAATTTTTTGCCAAGTTTGCGAAAAAAAATAAAAAATAAAAATGGAATCGTAAAGTACGTGAAATCGTTAATATCACATGTGATAATATTATGGGCCTAAGAACCCTAATGATTAGAAAAATTTAATGCAGGAAAATATTCACATGTGTTCGAGCCCAAGTAGAACTATAAGAGAACCTCAACATAGAGAAGAAGATCATGCATGATAAGTGTTGAATGTTGTCAATTTCTAGGCCTCTAACTCGGTATTGTTAAGTTTTATCATTCCATTACTTAGTATTTTTATCCGGTTTGCATGTCTAAGTGTGTTTCAAGACCTTAACGAAGAAAACAAGCAAAATTTGGTGACTTAACCAAGGTTGTGTTTATTACCACTTAAAAAGAGAAGAGAAACGGAGTTTTCAAGTCAAAAATACATTCTGGAGGGTAAAACGGACATTATACAAGTCATATACTTGGATATACATGTTCTAGAAGCAAACGGTGTTTGAAAATGGTGAAAAATGCAAAAAGTCAATTTTTAGGTTTTTTGGTACGCGTATAGCAACTAAAAAGTGGCTGGAAAGTGAGTTTTTACGCCTACTTACGCCTAGGCGTATGCCATCTATGCCTAGGCGTAGGTCTAGTGAAGAAAATTTCAGCCAACTTCAAACGGCCATAACTCAGTCGAAACAAATCCAAATTGAGTGAGTCTTGAGTTTAAACTAAAGAGCTTGAATTCAACTTTCTAACAAAAAAAAAGTACGCCTCAATCGGAGTTGTGTAGCTCGAGTTATGATCAAAATAGTGAGACATGTCTACAGGAAAAAGCTGAAAACTGTAGATTCGGCCAGAAATCCCAGTTGGACCCGGCTTGACTTTGTGTGCACTCCAAGACATCCTAAAATGTGTATAATGTATATTTTCACAAAAGTTGGGTAGATTCACTCCTAATTGCATGAGGAGGAGTACAGAAAGAGTAATCCTATTTGGAAAAGAACGTGAGTATAGTTGAACTAAAACTCTTCTTATCTTTTCCTATAAATACCAAGGTCTATACCAGATCTAGGGAGCTTCTAAATACATAATTTTCAGAGCACTATCTCTGGAGATTTACATCTTTTGAAGAAGGGAGTCATTCAAGACCTAAGGATCAAGAGCAGAAGATCATGGAGGGCGTTTCTACATCAACGATGTTGATCTCCTCCACCATGAGCAACTAAACCAGTATTTAGGGTTTTCTAGTAAAATCCTAATGTAGTTTATTTATTTGTTTCAATTGTAATTAGGGGAAACTGAATACCACATATGTGATGATTGTGTAGATGAGAGACCATAGTTAATTAATATAAGGGGTTTTATATTTATTATACTCTTGTCTTAGTTTGAATGAATGCATTATCTCAATCAGTCATGTTTATCTGATTTTTTTTAGAATATCATGATTTTCTACACAATGGTGTTTAACACTCGAAACCCTAGGTTTACACAAGTCATGTCTCTGCAAGGTGATATAGACATGTTTTAGTTTAATTTAATGTTGTAAGAGTATATTAGAGTAAAGTAGTTGACATGCACTAATCACACTCTGTCAGAAGATGGGTTGTAGCGAATCCGGTTGACGGTATCTCTTTGGGGAATATATTCGACTATTTGCGGTATAATCTAATTCATGGGTGATGGGTCACTCTCTTACAATTGATCAAGTAGATAGCTACATTATGCGGTTAGTGGTGAAGTATGAAAACCCTAGCTTTTATCTTTACTATTTTTGTCTTAATCTATCTTTACTTGTTTTATTAGTTAATTTGTTGATAACTAAAACCCAAATTCATATTTTCATAACGATTTAAGAGTATTAATTTATGAGAGTTCAAAGAACGACTTAGTCACTTGGGTTCGATAACCTTTTTCAAGCCAAACTATACTACAGTATGATTCGTGCACTTATGAGAGGTAAAACTAAGTCATTGTAATGGTCCATTTTTAAACACTATTTTTAACCCTAGTTTGACCGCATCATTGCACTTCACATTTGAATCAAACCCATATGTATCAAGATGGGTCGAATCCGAAGGGGCTAGTGTAAGGGGCCAAATTTTAGTCCCATTAACTCATGAGCCGACCCAATGCAAGGAAAGCCTAATTCACGTTGCAGACCAGATCAAGACCCAATAATCATGGGAAGATCTTTATTCACTCCCAAATCAAAGGGATTAGATTAGATTCTAAATTCGATTATTATCATTTAAGGGAAGAATTAATTATGGATTGATTATGATCCCATATTTATCATTTAAATATGGCATTTGAGTCCTAATAAAATTCATTCTAAGTGTGTGCAATTTCTGCATCTACACCGATGATGTGGTCCAATACAAGTTGGACACGTCACCAAAATCTTTTTGAAAAGGAATTGACTTTGATTTGTATATTTATAAATTTTATATCCAACTTCTTTTTTTAAAAGATTTTAGCCACATTAGGTATGACAATGGGATGGGTATGAAACGGGTTCGCCTATATCCATCCCCATCTTGTTTTATTTTTTGAAATACCATACCTTTTACGGGTTTTTCACATGTTGCCTTTTCATAAACAATGTCCGCTCCATTACAAATTACTATACCCGTATCTGCCTTATAGACGGTAAAATTTTGTGGGTTTAAGCCCAAAACAAACAAGGCCTAACACAAAATATTGGGCCCAAATTAAATTAATTAGCCCAATCCTTATTGGGTTAATTTAAATTATTTGACTAAGTCCAAGTTCACTTAGTTAAATAAAAAAAAATAATTATTGAACTATAATATTTTTTTAATATTATAATTTGATAATTATCAAAAGGGACACATGTCATCATTCTATTGGTATAGGTTGTCTATAAATATAGGGATGATGGAGAATGAAGGGGGATGAATTCACGTGAAAAATAGAGAAACTCTCCCAAAGCCAAAATACAAAAGTTCTACAAATACTTTTTCTCTTCTAACAAGAAATCAAATTAAAGAACAACAAGCACATCGAAATCGTGTCGTTCTTTTCCTGTGGTTCAAAAAATTCAAAGAATCACACAAATCCAAACCTTGAAGACGAAGAACAACAAACATATCAAAGTTCTTGTCGTTCTTCCTCAACAACTCAATAAATCAAAGAAAAACTATTCGAGGTCAAGTTTCATCAACACTCGACCAGAAATAAAAGAAAACGATTCAAGATCAAACCTGGCGGCCTTTGAATCCCTCTAAACAACCGGTTCAAGAACAAACTCTGATAGCCCTTAGATCCGACTAACAAAGGAGATCGAATCAGATGATTATTTTCTTTCTGTTGTAAAGAATAGAACACATGATTGTACTACCATTGATTTTAAATTAATAAAATTCTGATTTGTCCCATATTTCGTTCTTATATTTTCGGACTCGAATTTTGTTGTCTATAAATTTCTAGCACACCTAGTGGGACACCTCTGCCTCTCATCTCTTTCTCCTATGTTAAATTTGCAAAGCTTTTCCTTATCAGAATCTATGGTATCCTCGAAGATTCAGATGAGCAAGAAAGATGACGGTGCAAAGACTTTCGTCAAGGTTGTCACGACAAGTCGCACAAAGCCAAAAATTATGTCAACGAAATCGTCTGCAAATCCATCGCAGACAATGAGGCAGTTTCTAAATTCTAGACAGATGACGAAATCGTTTGCAAATCCTTCATAGATGACGGACTCGTCTGCAACAAATCTTTCACAGACGATGGACTTGTCTGCAAAACCTTCACAAACGACTCGTTCGTCTGTAAATCCTTTACAGATGAAGCGTCCATCTACAAAACCTTCATCGACGAAGCAGTCATCTGCAAATCATGCACAAATGACCCGACCGTCTATAAATCCTGCACACATGACGAGACAGTCTGCAAATCTTGCACAGACGACACGACAATTTACAAATCCTTCACAAACGACGAACTCATTTACAAATTCTATACAAACGACGAAATCATCTGCAAATTCTAGACAGGCGACGAAATCGTTTACAAATCTTGCGCAGACAATGAACCCGTCTGCAAATCTTTTACGGATGACAGAATCATCTAAAAATCCTTTACAGACGAGATCGTAATATGTTCGTTCAGAAGTCCGTCAACAAGCGCCCATATCTGACCAGGTGGGTAACTAGACTACTCATCCTTCGTCAAGTTCGTCATTATCTTTCCAACATCTGCAAGACAAGAAAAATATAAACAATAATGACAAAACATTAAAGAATGTTGTCACGCCCCAAATTCATGGGACTCCGAAACCCGAGCCTAAAAGCTGAGGGAGTGAATGCGGAAGTAAAAAGAAACGAGAACAAATGACCTTCTGTCATCAAACACCCACAAAAGGGTAAAAATGCTCTAATACCATGCTGACACGTCCCTAAATTCCTAAGACTCCCGAACTAAGATATCATTAACCATGAAAACATATGGAATAATGATAAAACGGTATATTTCATACCCAAATGAAAGATAGAATAAAGCAGCGGAATCTAACGAAAATCCGGCAGAGTTCCATTTGTAAATGGAACATCCGAACACCCAACCACAACAACATAACCTGCTAATAACAGTTCGATACTAACAATGGCCTCCAAGCCCCACATTCATCAATCCTACTAGGGCCGAGGTAGTGGAAAGAAACCAAAACCCCTACACAACCCTCTATAATCAACAGAGCCACAAATGCTCGAATAAGAATACAGAAATGCACATGGCAGTGCCAAATAGATACAATAACCTCCTGAAATAATAAATACAGGAATAAAGATATACCAATAGGGATATGCCAACAGACTGGCTCCCAAGAGAAATATATGACAATCCCATACAAAATGGGTAAAGAAGCTAACAGCAGATAACTAACGTCCCCAAACCAGTCGCGATGCAACCGTAACAGCATCACCTTGCGCAACTCCAAAACATGTAACAAGAAAAGAAAAGAAGACTATCGTTGCACTGCATCCTACCCATAGCCGTATATTTCTTACAACCTGGCATGGAATACCAGGGGGCAAATGAAATTCCCCTGTGAGCAAATAAGCTCAGTGGGAAAAGATACTCTAACTACCACATCCTCTAATAGTTTAGGTAATGTTAAACCACCCAGTGAGATACATAGCCCACAACATAACCCAGCCACGAAAACCCAAGGTACGTGCTCACATGCTACCGTAAACGAGTATATATATCGGGGATATATATATATGTATATATATAAGTACACAACAAGAGTCAATAAGATACAACCAAGACTCTTACCCCAAGTACCAACACCGGTGGTCTACACTACTCTCACCAACGTATACTAGGTACACGACACCCAGGTCCAATCTAACAAATCATCAAGCACTCACACGCTAACCAAGAAATCCAAACAGAGGGAATCACACTCACCTTTAATATCCACAACGAGTACCAAGGAATACTCATAATTCACTCCCCGAGAACACAGGAGGAAAAACACTCACGTCTTTGCGTACTAACACAATCATCATCTATATATATATGTACAATATATATATATATATATATATATATATATATAAGAAACATCATCTCATTCCTAGAGCAAATCTATACCTCAAGGATGGAATCACCTCATCATATCACTATATGAAAATCTCAAAATACTACCTCCAACAAGGTCAATAAATCACCAACACTCTCTCTATGGATAAGGAATGCTAAACAGTCGAATCCCGAAGAGTACCTGAACACTACTCTCATGACGACCACATAAGAGTCAAGGAACCAAAGCAAGGGAAAAGAAGTCTCAATGCTAAACCAACGGATAACCGAGACAACAACGTCAAGGTAAAAACACCACAAGTGTTTAGGGAGAACACCCAGAACAAAGAAACCAATCCACTCGGCATCCATGCCCCTAACACGTGTAACAACTCAAATCACCTAGGTGGTGACGTCAACAACCAAGAAGAAGTGAAAGGCAACACTATATGTGTGCACTGAACAACACCAAGCCTCATGCCCGAGACTTAGAAATAATCCGAAGAAAAGTTGAAACAAGAAACCACTCTTCAAAACTCTACAGGACGATATCTTGAGAAAAAAGTCTCAAGTCTCAGAATCTCAAGAAAGGTAATAAAAAAGTTTTCCTTAAAGAAACCATACATTAAAAATGACCGACTTGCCCCCGGTCTCCGTCGTTCGCCTGTCCTGACTACGGGGGTAGGCGAAAACGGGTTTTTCCTTTTAAATACAATGAGTTTGTTTTCAAAACTCCGTTTCCGACAGACTGTCAGATAAGAGTGACTACAACTCCAAGGATTCCTATAATGCCCAAGAGGACAATGAAGGAAGGACAATACGTTGGACTCACGGACCACAACCATCCGTTTCCAACTCCATAAATCAAATGACACCACGAGGAAGAGATTCGGCACCACGCCGTAACCAACGACTCAAGGAATGACATAGAAGTCAACGATCACATACTAGTGTACAAAACACCGTACAAGGAATGCTTAGGAGAATGAACTAAGCATAAAAAATGATACTACAAAGCTACAGTACCTCAAATACTTAATAAAATCACTTAGACCCCTTAATATCATAAAAAGAGAAAACTAGTGGCCGATACCACGGAATTAACTAGTTTCAATCAATACCTTTTCCAATTCATTATAACCTCAATTTCACATTTGATACTAACTCTCTAGATTACTAATAGAATCAAGAGACCATTGCCACTCAACTAGACAGGTTCAATCACAACCTCGTCTAACCGCACTCAAAACCTCAAAAGTACGATAAATGATATATCCCTCTAAGTGGGAAAGAAACATCAATGGTCAGTAATATGCAACCAACCAAAATCACAAGACTATCACCCGCCTCCTCAAGGCCTCAACTCACCGTTGATGCTACACAATCAACTCTACAGTCCATCACTAACCTCGACTAACCACAGAGGTCGCTACACCAATATACTTAGCCTCTCCCAAGGGTACAAAAACATATATCACAAGTATAAAAATATACATTTCATTATACTTTTTTAATTGCCACATGTAATCATTTTCTTTCACATAAATCACTATCAGTTGAGCATTTTATAAAGATATGAATTTATTTGCAATATTCATAATTAACATACTCCAAAATCCACAGGAAATAATAGCACATAATAACATGCCCCAACAATTCACATGTAATAATATCACATATACATGTCAAATGAAATCACATAAATGCTATACAAAACAATGTGACTCAACACCACACTTTGCCCTACCATAGGTTAACGAATACGCACTCTACCCATAAATATGAGCAAACAGAGGGTCACACCGGTCCTTCCCAAGTGATTGCGAGCACTCCACTTTCAACAAGGAAGGCGGTCCACACGAGACGACCCGTGACAAAAGATTCGTCAACACGAATGCACGAGACGACCCGCGACTTCGAGAATGAGACGACTCACCCTATACCCCATTCACGGCTCATTATTCCGTAGGATGGGAACACCCCCTGGCCAGTTGTTGCGACGATTCGACACAAAGACTCCCATACATGATTACACTACCCGTATATACCACACCGTGAATTGACACTACACAATATTCTCTATATGCATCCAGGGCATCAATAATAATCATGTCTCAACATAAATATGTAATGCATCATATTTATGAACATATCCACATGCTACCACATGAATCTCATAATCTCTTTCACATGCTTTTAAAACAATAAAGCATTAAACCACGACAAACAATTATATCACATAATCATGCTTGCAATTCATCAAATCATACTTTAATTCACAAGTATACAAGTTCATTCATTTAAACATGCTTTTAATTCACTTAAAGCAAATAGTCCACGTATCGTAAGGGGAACCTAGCATAACGTCTAAGTTTTCACGTCTCACGTTCACATATCCCCTAACACAGCCAAAAGGGAACTAAGCCACCTATTATCTTTCAATTCAAATAGGTATTTATTTAATTTAGCAGGAAAATAATTTAATTCATTTATCAAATTAATTCCTAATCCCTGTCTCAATTCTAATCCAATTATAGATATTTAAATTCACAATTTAATATATCTATATTTAAAATAAATACGGGTTTGCACACCCAAACCACGTCAACGATACGGAGTGAGAATAAAATTTATCACCTGAAGGTACGCTTACAGAACAGCCGTTTCGGGCCCACCGTGAACAGTGTCGGCGCCCGATTATGGAGCCCGTCGACCAAGGTCGTCCGAAAATTATTTTGAATATATCGAAACGTCCGCCTTGACAACTTATACGATATATACGAAGCCCATTAGCAATAGGTTAATTAAATTGATTAAATCTAAAATAACCCCAAACGAAAATTCGAAACTTCAAATCGAATTTCCCAACAAATCGTTCAACGGAAAATTACGAAATTTTAGTATGACGTACCTAGCTTCGATATGAAGCTACCCTCCGAAAATCAGCCCAAACTGAGGTTGAGAAGTTTCTGAAACAATTCCACGAAATGCTAGGCAGAAACGGTTCGTGGCCAAGCGCGCCACCACCTGCAGCTCCGGCGACTTCCGACAACCTCCCTGGTTGCGCTGCCAACCAGCCCAGCCATCGCCACCCCTTAGCCAGCGACCAACAGGTTGCGCCTCCTCTCTCTTTTCTTCCTTCTTCCCGATCCCTCTCTCCATGATTGACGATGAGATGAAGATGAAGGTGAAGGAGGAGGGCTAGCCGCGATGATGGAGAAGGAACCAATGACAAAAAAGAGAGAAGGAGATGAGGTATTGGTCGGTTGGTCTCTTCTCTCCATACAGATACATATACATATACATATCTATCCAATACACATATCATTTAAGGCTTAATGCAATTAGAAAAGTTGTACCCTTAATTTCAAATGACCCATGTGACTTTGCTAATGTAGCCAAATGAAATAAATGTGACGATAGTTTCCAAAACTACAATACTAGCCCCAAAACAATACATATATAATTAAATATATATATATACAATAAATCCCGAAAAATACCGGGAGCCTCTAAACGTAATCTCGTAACCCGAAATAATAACGGGACGCCCAATAAACAATCCTAAATAAATATACCGGGGTAGGAACCCAAACGTCAAAACAACTAACAAACTCGATAAAATAAAACGTGTCGTCGCTCCATCGAAGTACTAACACAAAACGTCGAAACAAAACCACGTAGCCGGGAATAAAAATTCGCGTAACGTCGTCCCTCCAAGTCCGAAATGTAAAACGCGAAAAATTTACACGTGAAATACCACGCATAACCAAGACGTCATGAATAAGTGACGTCATAACTGAAATTAAATCGGAAATACTTTCAGGAAAAAGGAAAATAACACGGGGTGTTACAAATGCTGTCAAAGAGTCCATCTCACAGTTGTTGCTATACTAATGAAATTTTTTGCAAAAGATAAAGAAAAATCAAAGAAAAATCAGCAAATTATGGTGAAGGTCAAGTCCTCCAAAGTTGTTAAAGAGGAACCTATCTTCTCTCGAGGAGCAAGAAATAATGCTCTTCTAACTTTAAAGGCTCAATTTTGCTTAGGAAAATTACTATCAAAACGCATCTTTGACAATCACTTGAAAACATTCTCAAAAGTTGATCGAACCAAAAGTTCAAACTCAAAGTTGGTCCATCCAAGACTAGAGAGCTTTTCTGACTTAGTCATTATGCCGGTCATGATGACTACTATGACTTCAAGCGAAGAACAATTAACAAGTATGGCTTGTGAAATTAAAATATTACAAAATACCATCGATGAAAAAGATCTAAAAATTGCCTCACTAACAGAGAAGTTAAAATTGCATGGTATTGCTGAGACAAACAAAGGTCAAGTTATTCCACTTGATTCAATGCCAAAATGTTATCCCAGTTGACAACAAAAGTCATACATACGTCACTACTCAAATGGTTAGTCAAGCAAACCAAGATGTATTTGTCGCCTCTCTCTCTATTAAACAACTCTAAGACATGATAATTACAAGTATAGGAGAACAAGTTGGTGGCGTCCCTGAAAGTACTTCCACTTACTCAAAGTCTTACACCAGAAGAATCAACGATTTAAAAATGCCTGAAGGGTATCAACCACCAAAGTTCCAATAGTTTGACGGAAGAGGTAATCCAAAACAACATGTTGCCCATTTTGTCAAAACTTGCAATAATGCTAGCACATACGGAGACCTCTTAGTCAAGCAATTTGTGCGCTCCCTAAAAGGAAATGCATTTGATTGGTACACGGACCTCAAAACGGGAAGTATTAACGGGTTGCAAATGATGGAACAAGAATTTCTCAATCGTTTTTATAGTACTCACAGAATAGTGAGGATGGTAGAACTCACAAACACTCAGCAAAGGAATGACAAGCGTGTAGTTGACTATATTGACCACTGGAGAGCTCTAAGTCTTGATTGTAAAGACCAAATTTCTGAGATCTCTGCAGTTGAAATGTGTATGCAAGGCATGAATTGGGAGCTTCTCTACATCCTACAAAGAATCAAGCCAAGTATATTTGAATAACTTATTACTCGAGCACATGATATGGAGCTTACCATAACAAGTCGTGGTACTAGAAAATATGTTCCTAATGGGCTTAACAATTTCTTTAAAGACAGAAAAATTGAGTCAGACAACGAAAAAGTTAAGTCTGACGACGAAGAAATTAAGTTTGGCGATAAAGAAATTGAGCATGACAACGAAGAAATAATACTATCAAGTTCATACGATGAAAAGACTACATCATACATGACAAACATTGTCGTTGAAGATTTGCATGACGAAAATAAGTTTGTCGCTTCGTCAACTTCGTTTGAAAATGCTAAGTCACAGGGGGCATCGAGTCAAAGAATCTCAATAAAATTTGGGACTCGCCAAAAATCATCAACTCTCAAGCACAAGAAATTTGAGAAAGTCCTCTCAAACCGTCACAAATTCAAATTGTTTTCAATCTGTTGCAAGGCAGAGAAATAGTCAAAGCTTGCGAAGTTGCTTCTGATCGCACGAGCCTAAACTGCACCATGATCCTAGCCCACATGATTTAAAACTGTGATTGTACAAAAAAAGAAAAAAAAAAGAACTACGTAATGACTTGATTCCTCTTTTGAGGATACATAGGCAACTTAGAATTTTGTTCCGAGTTCAGTCAACCAACCAAAAATAAATAAATAAATAAATATGGTCGAACACCAACTACCATTGAAAGGGTTTTCGCAATGACATACGCCCCCCTACAACGATAACTTCGCCCCGCACTATCTTTGTGAAGGACGCAATGTCTGTTGACAGAGAAACGCAAAACAAAGGCATGGCGCGACAAAATCAGGTCGAATACCAACTACCACTGCAAGGGTTTTTGCAATAACATACGCCTCTTGTAATGATAACTTTGGCCCGCGCTATCTCTGTGAATGACACAATGTTTATTGACAGAGAAACGCGAAACAAAGGCATGGCACGACAAAAACATAAAAAAATATATTAAAAAAAAGAGAGAAAATATATATATATATATATATATAGTAAAAAAAAATTGAAAAAACAAATCGTGAAAGAAAAAGGGGAAAAAAAGGAAGTTAAAAAAAATCATGAGAAAAAAAAAAAAAAATTGGAGGTGGCAGAATGTTAAGAGTTAACCAACCGACACAAAACCCAATTCATCTCTCTACCCACAAACACACTTCTATACAAACATATAGCCACCATCACACACATATATGTTGAGAAATCACTAATGGTGATTCATTTACCCAGGATCAACACAATGAATGAGAGAAACAAACTTTTATTTCAAAACTCACACTTTTCAAAATACATATCTTTTCTCTCTTTTTCCTTTCTTTTCTTTGCTTCTAACTTCTAATTCTACAACTACCATACAACCTGTATATATAGAACTGAGTATAAGACAAAACAAAACACAAATCACCATTTGTCGTCATTCTTGACTTCGGTTAGATTTACGCATGCACAATCTTCACATGCTTTGTGAACTCACGCATGGTGTTTGGTGCAGCTTACTTGAACCTTTGATGCATGCAAGTGGTGTGTCAAGTTTATCTTTCAACATTCCCCCTTAAACTTGATTCTCCACACTTCTGCATTCCTAACATCATCTTCAGTCTTGTGGACTTGTCTTGGAATTTCTGTATTCCTTCTTGCTCCTGGCTTTGCCTCTCTCATCCAGTTTTGTATAGAGATGGTTGACTCTCTTCTTCATAGTCAAGTCCAAGACTAGCGACAAGCACCTCGAACTGAACCGAGTCAACCTGCTTGAACTCTAAAGATATACCATTTTCTTTCTATACACTTCCTTTCCCTGGAACCATTACCGAGGTATTACATTTCTTCCTCAGACTATTGAACTTGTCTGGCTTCACTTTTCTAAACTTCTTCAGACTGTCAACCTTGTTTGGTTTCACTTTTCTTCTTTTGTAGTCTTTTATGGACTGACGAGTTTTGTATCTCTGAACTTCGCCTTTTCCACTTCTCGTCTTATGGACGCACTTCAACCCAGTTGACTTATGATCTTCTGGTAGACTACACTTCTTTTTCTCTATGGTGAACATCTCTTCATCCATATCTGTCTTCCATTTCTTCTCTTGAATGGCTTCGGTGAAGCTAACCGGATCTACTTCTGACTTCTTCCTGGTCCAGTATCTTTCACCCAGATCCACTTCTGACTTCTTTCTGTCAGGTACGTGAGCAATTTGTGTCACTGTTGGTGGCACTGCTTCAACCTCATCTCGTGGCACTATTGGTGACACTTCTTCTTCTTCAATCACGAGCTCCTTGGGCTCTGCTTCTTCTTTCAATATCCAGCTAACAGGATTCTCATATTGAGCCATCAATATCATTCTGTTTAGCTCAATTGTGTCTTTCTTTGAAAAGTACACATGTTTGTCATTTTCATCTTCTTCTGTTAGCTCTCTTCTGCATTCACAGGCATAGTGGCCGTATCTGTTGCAGTTATAACACTTCACTTTTCTTCTCCCATCTTCATCTCTATATTTATCTTCTTGTCCTTGATAGCCACGATCTCTACCTCAACCTCTTTGTGAATTTCCCCATCTCTCTTCTCTGGCTGATAACTTTGACTGCAGGATTTGCTCGTCCTCTAGGGTGCTTGAGGTATTCTTCTTGTTGATTCGTTGTTCATGGATTTCTGGCGTGGCTTGTAACTCGTCAACAGTCATGCCATCTAGATTCTTCGATTCTTCAATGGCTACAACCACATACTCAAATTTCGAATTGAGCGATCTCATTATCTTTTCGAGCACACGTACATCTTCGATCTTTTCTCCACATCCTCTTATCTGATTCACAATAGTCAATATTCTGGTAAAGTACTCAGAAATTGACTCACTTTCCTTCATCTGCAGCAATTCAAATTTCCCCCTTAGACCTTGAAGTCTAATTTTAATCGTCTTTTCAATTCCTCGATTTGCTATACGAAGAATTTCCCATGCTTGTTTGGCGGTGTTGACGGTGGAGATCTTCTCAAAACTTGTTTCATCTACACTTTGATAAAGCAGATATAACGCCTTCTTGTCCTTTCATCTTTCTTCTTTAAGCTTGGCCTGTTGGGCCTGGCTTAGATTTTCTATTTCTTCGGGTTCATCATACTCGGTATCGATCACATCCCACAAATCTTGTGAGGCTAAAATGACTCTCATAAGAATACACCACTTCTCGTAGTTATCTTTGTTCAGTCGCGGAAGATAGGGCTGGAAAAAGTTGCTGGAGGACGCCATCGGATTTGCTTAAGCACTTGAGGTGCTTATTTCTGAAAATCGGTGTTGAATCTGGTCAAAACGATTGCACGGTTGCGTCCGGAGCGTTCTGTTTAGTCAAAAACGACTCTTCGTTTGCTCAAATCGGAGTTAAAATGAGTCTGGAACGAACAAAATAGAGAAAAATGGCAAATTTGTAAATTCACAAACTTATGATGACGTGGCAGGATATGAGGATCACCACGTGTTAGCTTCGAATTGGGTCACGTGTCAACTGATGGTTGATGACGTGGCAAGGCTGACGTGGCAAGCTGACGTGGCATTGGTGACGTGGCAGCACGTGCGGCGCGTACGCGCATGGATGCTGCGCGTGGTATTCACGCGCGGTTGGAGGTTGAAGATGACTGGGCGCGGGGCCGTGAGGGCGTGTGCGGTGGTGTTTTGGCCTGAAATTTTCGGGGTTACGTTCCTGCTAGAACGGAGAAGTTAGAAATGTGCTCAAACTTGTGATTTGGACACGTATGACGCACAAATAGGCTTTGAACCTTCGGCTTTATTTTTGTTCGTCACTTCTGGGCTTGCTTAAGCTTCACCAAGCTCTGATACCATGTTAAGAAATCACTAATGGTGATTCATTTACCCAAGATCAATACAATGAATGAGATAAACAAACTTTTATTTCAAAACTCACACTTTCCAAAATACATATCTTTTCTCTATTTTTCCTTTCTTTTCTTTACTTATAACTTCTAATTCTACAACTACCATACAACCCGTATATATAGAACTGAGTATAAGACAAAACAAAACACAAATCACCATTTGCCGTCATTCTTGACTTCGGTTAGATTTACGCATGCTTTGTGAACTCAGTGTTTGATGCAGCTTACTTGGACTTTGATGTGGTGTGTCAAGTTTATCTTTCTACAATATACACTTGCAGAAATTGGAACGGAGTCATGTCCTTGCCACCAGGCCGCTTCGACAGCAATCCACTTCATCTTGCTTGCGAGTTCCGTCCCTGTGACTTCGTCAGCCGCCGCTTCCTCGATTACACGAAGAACTCATCCTCTTTGTCACCTTCTTCATCCATAACAGCTGAAATGTTCCTAGCTATCTCACAAGGTCTGCACCACCTTCGCCTCCTACGACGACCTCGATGAAAGCCATGGTCATCAACGTCAAGATCATTATCCTGAAAGGCTGAAACATCACCGTTGAACATGGCGTTCCCGTTGGTTATAGCTACGTCAATGAAGTTTTCGTTGGTCGATCATTCAGGTTGCTGATTGTTGTCGCATGGTCGTTTCTCCAGTAACCGCTACAGATCGTCAGCAAATCAAAGAACTTTTTTTTTCCTGTCCCAACTACAATGGTGTTGCACGTTGTCGGTGGACATACAACAGAGGAAAAAAAAAAGAAAAAGGAACAAGCAACGTCCAGGAAAAGAAGGGAAAAAAAATGGAATGGATCTGGAAGACAATACTCTAATGGTTCTGCGAATCAACAAATTCTAGTTCCAATAGGAATTGGAATCCTATTTGGAGTTGAATTGAAAATAAAATAAAAATCCAAGTGTGACAAGGAATTAGAATTTGAGTTGGAATTGGGTTGAAAAACAAAAGTCCGTGCTAGTGGAGTTTGTGTTCAGTTACACTCTTAAATATAAATATATATATATATATATATATATATATATATATCCAACCGCGACAAGGAATGAAGACTTGGCAGAAGCAAAGGTCACAAGGCAAAACACATGAACATGGATCGGTGCAATTCAAAAAGAAGAAGAAAAAAAAAAGTGTCTGATTGGCTTGTGATTAAAAAAATTCATCATGTTAAGCAACAACTAATGGTTTGCAATGATAAAGATAGAGGGTGGATTGTCTTCTATATAATAGAAATAATTGCAAAATCCTATATTAGCTAGGATTTGGAATTTCAGTTAAAGTTGATAAAAAAAAATCAAATCCAACTCTGGCAAGGAAAAGAAGTCACCCAAAGAAGTTGCAATTCAAAAGAAGTTCAAACGGAATGACGAAAGAAGTTTAGACGGACAGATGAAAGAAGTTCAGACCGACTGACGAAAAAAAGTTCAGGCTTGCTGATGAAAGAAATTTTAATTTTAAATTAATTGACAAAAGAAATTCAGACAGATTGGTAAAAGAAGTTCAGATGGACTGACGAAAGAAATTCAGACTGAAGAACGAGAGAATTTCAGACGAACGGATGAAAGAAATTCAGACGGACTGACAAAATAAGTTAAGACTGATGGACTGACGAAAAAAGTTCAAACTGACGGATGGATGAAATTTTTTTTTGGACAAACTGACGAATGAAAGAAATTCAGATGGACGGACGAAAGAAGTTCAAATTGACTAACAAAAGAAGATGAAAAATGACTCACAAAAGGAGTACTCCAAGTCTCGCCCAAACTAGATGACAAATCCATGTGCAAGACTTGAAGTGGGGGGAAATTGTAGACACTAAACTTTTGTGGGTTTAAGCCCAAAACAAACAAGGCCTAACACAAAATATTGGGCCCAAATTAAATTAATTAGACTAATCCTTATTGGGTTAATTTAAATTATTTGACTAAGTCCAAGCCCACTTAATTAAATAAAAAAAGATAATTATTGAATTATAATATATTTTTAATATTATAATTTGATAATTATCAAAAGGGACACATGTCATCATTCTATTGGTCCAGGTTGACTATAAATATAGGCGTTGTCACGCCCCGAGTCCGAAAATCCAGATAATGACTTAAATTTAATTAAAATTCATAAGATATCAAATGGTCAAAATTGTCAACCGACATTGTTTACATGGTAACTAGCGCGGAAGCGAAATAGAAATAATAAAATCACACACATATCCCGAAATCAAATCAAATTACAACACGAACACACAAGTCCAAAGCCAAACAATTACAAATCATAATAAGCACGCAATCTTTATTATTACATAAAGATGTAATTATTATAAGTTCAAATTCCACAAATTTCCAATAGCTCATGCATCATCCACCAACGGTTCTTTTCCTGAAAAATGATAAGGGGTGAGCACAAACGGCCCTGTAGAGAAAAATCATGAAGCGTAAGATTCCGCAAGTATGTAAATTAATGAATACGTATAGGGTCAAGTCTCTACCCTAGTCCAATGTCATGATATAAATGCATAAGGAATCACAATATAAACTCATGTAGAACAATTTAAATAATATCATCAAGATAATTTAAAAGTTCTATAATCACGAAATTAAAACCAATACTCTCAATACGAATTCAAATCCAACTATCACAACAGAGATAGCAGCAAATTCAAAATTATCAAATGGGAAAATTATGTCGTGAAACAAACCCTAGGACATGAACTACCTGTTCATCTGCCTAGCCGTCTTGGGGCTACTAACCCTACGGTGACGTCAACCAATCGCGCGATAATTCGAGGACTTGCACCCCGGGAGCTCCTTCGTCACCCCATTGCTCACACCACACGACTATTTCTCAAAATCAACAACCAATCCACCATTCACAATTCACAATTCATAAATGTCATTCACATGCGCACATAAGTAATAAATATATCCGCACTCTATGATCCACTTAATAAAAATTCTATCATGCATGAATCAATGCATTTAAACACATTAATGTAATTTCACAACTCATGTCAAAAATAGCACAATATGATGATGAATCTATATATAAACATTAAAATGCATAAATGAAGATTCTTAAACTCACACGATACCCCAATAAATCCCTACCTCAAACTTGATAAAATATCCAGTAAAATACCAACAATCAAAACAATATGGTTGTGTAGAGAATGAAGAAACGAACGGTTCTCCCTTCACGTCTTCATTTGTACCATGTTATGCCCGAAACCAATTAACACATATTGAATAATTTTTATATACATAACCATATTTATTTTTACAATAATATTTGCCAATAAACATTCTGATATATATAAATATATACTCAAAAATATTCGGGATTAATAGAAAAAATTTAGCTACTTAATTAAGAGTCGAAAAGTTCGGTTTCGAATACTACCGTAAAACGGACAACAGGTAATCTATGATTTTTAGAAAACTATACATGTTTGATAAAAATATGAAATTTACAGGATACACTCCAAACTTCTACGTAGGTCTACTGCAAAATTTTCATAAGCTTTAATCAAAGGACAGTGGTCCAAAATAATTATAAAAGATAGCTTTCCTAACAGTTCCAAAAACTGAACACCCTTTACTCCAAGATTTTTACAAACCTATCCATGAATTATATGACTACCCAAATCTCCAGATTTACATCATATACACTCAAGATCAAGTGATAAAATTATAAGCACAAAATTAGAATTATAGATAGCTCAAATTGGTAACACAAGTTCCGGTTTTAAACTACGATTGAAACTGAACAGTTACTACTCAACAATTTTTCTTACCTGTATAAATTAACTTAAAATTCTTGATATTTAATACATATTTCCTAGACATATACAAACTGTTATAATAAAAGTTTCAAGATTTATAAGAATACGAAACCATATGAAACAATTGGCTAAACTGAAACCGAAATCGGATAAGCAAGCAGTAAAATATCACTGGACAACCTACTTCCGTGATTTTTAGAAAATTAAATATTTAACTAAATGATCTGAACTTTTGAGAGATGATAATAGACATATACAAAAGCATACTGTAAAAGTTTAAAAAATTTATAAATAATTTAACATGGTCTATAAATTGCTCAAACCAAGTAAAAAAAAACGGTCTGCAGCAACAACAATATCCGAATAACATGTTTTTCCTAGATTTTTAATTAACTCTCTACTTATCTATAAATTCTGAAATTTTCAGGAACATATAATCACATACCTATATATGATCTGTAAAATGTTCATAAACTAATTTTGATCCGTACATATATTATAAATTAGAGATCTAAAGCCTTGATTTTCACTAAACATGTAAACTAGCAATCTGGAATTTTTTTGAAAAATCAAATCAAATTAAATAATATAGATCACATACCGTAATTGGTATTAAACCGAAGATCGGAACACGTAGAACAACTTCCTAGTTAAGCACAAAATTTAGTCCCCACTCTAAGATGACCAAAATGTAGAGTGAAGAAGATAGGAGAAAAATAGAGGATGATGGAAAAAATGGTTTTGCATGATTGTTGAGAATATGCAAAAGTCAACCTCAACACATCAATATAATGACTGAAAACTTTCATCAATAATGTCATAAAGTGGTGTCAATATAATAGATGTATGATTGCACCTTTAAATAATTGAGGAATATGCTTTTGGAAAGTTGAAGATAAAAATAAAAATAAACATGTGGAATATTCGGTCACACATTTACACATAATGAATATATTGCAAAAGTTACCCTCGTCTTTATCAAACTCAAAAGTAACCCCCACATTTAATTAAAATATCGAAACTATCCGGTCAACGATAAAAATGAAAATTTTACAAAACATAGGAATGAACCCAAAAATTCAAATCATGAAATCCTTAATGCACGAAAACACATGCAATGCCACGTAATGCACAAGATAAATATATATATATATTAACCGAAGAAAAAGAAATTATTTAAATTAAGCCGGTCATTACAGGCATGATGGAGAATGAAGGGGGAGGAATTCACGTGAAAATTAGAGAAACTCTCCCAAAGCAAAAATACAGAAGTTCTACAAATACTTTTTCTCTTATAACAATAAATCAAATTAAAGAACAACAAACACATCGAAATCATGTCGTTCTTTTCTCGTGGTTCAACAAATTCAAAGAATCACACAAATTCAAACCTTGAAGACGAAGAACAACAAACGCATCAAAGTTCATGTTGTTCTTCCTCAACAACTCAAGAAATTAGAAAAATTGTTCAAGGTCAAGCTTCATCAACACTCGACCAGAAATAAAAAAAAATGATTTAAGATCAAGCCTGACGGCCTTTGAATCCCTCTAAACAACCGGTTCAAGAACAAACTCCGATAGCCCTTAGATCTGACTAACAAAGATAATCGAATTAGAGGATTATTTTCTTTCTGTTGTAAAGAATAGAACAACTGATTGTACTACCATTGATTTTAAATTAATAAAATTCTGATTTGTCGCATATTTCATTCCCATATTTTCGGACTCGAATTTTGTTGTCTACATGCCCCATTAACACTTAATTCTCAATGTCATCTTCATTATGGATAAAAGAATTTGACATACACACACCAAAAAAACAAAAAAAAACAAATCTAACATATGAACTTCTTAATTCAAATCATTCTACAATTGAGCTCTTTTTTTTTTCTTTGTATATATATATTTGGGTCACTATCCCGATCCGTTACCCATGTCCTCCATAACCGCCTCACACTGTCACCCATAATAGCCCCAAACCACTCCATTACATCGTGTATTTTCCCCCTAAAAGCAAGTAAATAATAAATAATTTACTATAATAATATGATCTATATACGAAACAAACAATATTTTTTGTGCTTGATGAGCTCATGAAAACAATTGAAGACGGGTGGACGCGCGACGACCTTGGAGTAGGGACAACCTCAGATGCGTGACGACCTCGGAGTTGCGCACGACGGAGATGGAGGTTGGAAACCGAGAGATGCAATCGTGGAGGTGGAAATATTTTGATGTTTCAAATTAGGTTTTAAGGTTTTATATGTATATATATAGATAAAGGGGTTAGGTCAGTAAATAATTAATTTATTCGAGGATATTAGTGTAATTTTATATAAAAAGTTATAATATATATATATATAATTTATGTAATTTTGATATTAAGAATTATAAAAAAATTATATAATTATTATGCGGTTTGGGGTAGGGCGGTTCCCCAATGGAGGAATCCCTAAAATCGTCCCCCGCCCCATAACAGTCGGTTTTTTTTTCAACCCCCATAACCACCCCATTTGTAAATGATGCAGTTCAAACCCATAAAAAATGGGGCGGTTTCCCGCGTGGGGCGGGGTTTTTGCCCATCCCTAGTTACCGATGATTTCAGAGTCGTAACCCGGTTGAAAGTGTGGAAGCTTGCACAAGCCCACGGATTACGGCAGCAAGAACTATGTTTTTAATTGTCATCCTCGTTATTGAAAATTATATTGTTGAATAAAATAATAATTATAAAAATTGAGTTTTTGTGATATGTTTAAAATTATTTGTTGTGCACACAAATATTTTAATATTTTAGACTATTGTAAGTAGCCAAAAATATACTCACCTCAAAAATCATGCCTCTCCCTTATTAAATGACAATATTTATACACTTTTATGCTCTTGGATCATGGCCTAAGTACATGGGGTCATGACCCACTCTCTCAATAACTACCCACTCCCTTTAGGTAGTGGGTTGTCACTCCCTTTTTTCATGGGAGTGGCCTAATGCTGATGGACCCACTTATACTTGGTGGGTTCAATATATGGGTCATTCATCATTTACATTTTATATGGGCTTAACAGATCTTGGGCCTTATAAATGGACCTGGACCTATAATTTTCACTATTTACACTAGCCCCATTCGGGTCTGACATACGGTTTTGTGGGTTTGACCCGAATCAAGTGTGATTAATGCTTTGCAGCTGAACGCCCTGACATCACCACCATCATCGCGAATAGACGTGTGGTTTTTGAATTTCACAAAGGCGGTTGTTGGTTCACTATTCACTGTATTTGAGACATTGGGAATCGTCGCACCTCTTCAGCCATTTAATGATGGTTGTTGGCATGTCCGGGTGTATATAAACCCCTTCATGGGCTTCATTCTTGATTCTTCTTGTTTCGATTCTTGTGTGTGATTTACAAATAGTGCTCAGATCTTCATCGTTGTTCGTATTTTGGGTTGCCTGAAGTTCCTCTTTCATCTCGCCGGTGTTTTCTGTGTAAGTTGCCTTTTTTCTTTTCACCATGTCTGATAGTAGTGCCTCAAGATCTACCGAAGGGACGATTCCTCAGGAATATGGGGGGTCTGATGTTCCCAGCCCCCCTTCTGCCAACCCATTTTCTTCATCCTCTCCTTTTTCATCTCTGCCCATACCTAGTCGTCAGGACCTGTCTGGCTTGGGAATAACTGTTTCGGGGGTGAATAATCAGGCAAATGTCCCTGATACTGTTCCTGTTGGGACTTCTGTTATATCCAATCCAGTAGGGACCAATGCTCCTGAAGGTGTTCCCGTTAGACCCTCTACTGAGTCAGCCCCATTTATAGCTGAACCACTTGAAGCTCATAAGAGAAAACCTGTGAACCTTAAAAGTCTGAGGAGGGACTATAAGATCCCTAAAGAGGAGGTCCTGATGTAATATGATCCTTCGTATGACTTCAGGAGGGGGATGGAGTAGGTCCGGATGAGGTGTTGTTATCAGCTCTACAAATTAAGGCACTTCGATTCCCTCTTCACCCTCTCTTTCACTTCATTTTTTTCACCCTAGGAATAGCCCCTCTGCAAGTCAACCCAAACTTCCTCGGGATAATTTCAATGTTGATCCTGATTAACAGAGAGAAAAAGCTATCATTGGGTCTGGCAGATCTTCTGCTTAGTTATAAAATTACGGACTTGAAGGGTTGTGAGGGGAGGTACAACTTTTACCCCTTCAAGGGTCGGGCGATCTACCATGGGATTGAGAAAACAGAGAAGTATTGGAAGGAGAAGATGGTTTTGGTAAAAGGGGCTTGGTTTTACCCATATTCTAGGAAATGGTCGATCCCGAGTGTTTTTAAGAGTCTGGCCCTTCTTCCCTTTTCTTTTATCCATAAGGAATCTTGCCTCTGTTCTGGGTGTGATCAGCTCAGAGCGGATTTTGTGTATAAGTCTTTAGGTTATAAAGATATAGACATCGTGGCTCAGGATGTAGAGGCCCGTATTTCTTTATTGAAGTCTAAGGTCTAGTCGGACCGTAAGTCATGCGCTGACCTGCTTACTCCTGTCAATTTGCAGGGTATATCTAGGTTAAGAGCCAAGTACAAGATCATGATGGATCCGATCAGACCAGTGATTGAGGATGATGATGATGATGATGATATGGAGGAAATAACTGCGCCTCCATCTGGTCAAGGACAAGTGCCTCTGGATTCTAATCCTTAGGCTGTGACCGTCGCCCTGGCGGGCGATGCTTCTGGGTCTGCACAGACCACTATCCCTGAGTTGCTTCAACCTTCTTCTGCCCGAACCAGACCGGTGGGGGAAGATAGACCCAGTAAGAAAATGAAGTATAAGGATAAAGAGAAGAGTTCTACTTCCTCTAACTAGTCCACTTCCAGCCTTACGTCAATGTCCGCCATGATAACTCGGGCACAGGGGCTCTGGACGCCGGAGGAGCTTGAGATGCAGAGAGGGACCGACCCAGACCGCATTGTGCGTAAAACTCTGGGGTTGTTACTGGGGGTATGTCTCTGTTTGATCCCATGTTTTATTCTTGCTTTTGTATATAATACTGACCCATTTTGCCTTAAAATTTCCTTTCAGGCTCTCTTCAGTGTCAACGCATTATGCCTTGCTCACGAGGAGGGTGTGAAGGAGCTGGAACGTCTGAAGGCAGACTTATCTAAGAAGGATGATTAGGAGAAAAAGCTGAAGGCTCAGCTAGGGGACCTCCCTTCCAGGGTTGCTCAACTGGAGGAAGATCTAGCTCAGGCAAAAGAGCTGAATGCTAAGCTATCTAGTGAAAAGGAGAAGCTAGCATCTGACCATGAGGCTCTTCAACACCAATTTGGCATCTCCCAGTCTGCCCTGGAGATGTGTAAGAAAGGAGGGCTTGACATGCACCAGCACTATTCAAGGTTGAACAAGATAGTGGCTGGTGAATTCTGGTGGAAGGGCTTCATTGTTGGAGAGAAGGATCCAGCAAGGAGGAAGATCAAAGACCTTGATGCCATGAATGAGGTGTTAGGGGTACAGAGGCCATATGCCAGCCCCGAGCCTAGTAATGCCCCGAGCCTAGTAATGCCCAGAACCTTTTCACAGAATTCCTTAAGGGGTATCTTCCTGCTGACCCTCTCAACCCCTCTATAGAATTCTTCCCTCCGACCACACATGTAGATTCTTTAAGGAAGGATTTCAGTGGTTCAGGCCATGCTTAGGCTCTTCCATATTCCTTCCGTAGTGTTGTATTTTGTACCATGCCCTTCGGGCAATTTTGTAATACAAAACAGCAATTTTGCTTATCAATGGAATATGCACTTTTATTTGTTTCAGTTGATGTGAATCAGGCTAACTAGCTTTTACTTTAATACTTTTCTCTTTTTTGTAAGTGTGAGTCAGGCTTATTAGCCTCTGTCATCTCACTACTTGGGAAATTATTTTTAATTTCATTCCTCTGAAAGAGTGAGTCAGGCTTATATGCCTCTGTCATCTCACTGCTTAGGAAATTAGTTTTAATCTCATTCCTCTGAAAGAGTGAGTCAGGCTTATAAGCCTCTGTCATCTCACTACTTAGGAAATTATTTTTAATTTCATTGCTCTGAAAGAGTGAGTCAGGCTTATAAGCCTCTGTCATCTTACTACTTAGGAAATTAGTTTTAATCTCATTCCTCTGAAAGAGTGAGTCAGGCTTATAAGCCTCTGTCATCTTACTACTTAGGAAATTAGTTTTAATCTCATTCCTCTGAAAGAGTGAGTCAGGCTTATAAGCCTCTGTCATCTCACTACTTAGGAAATTATTTTTAATTTCATTCCTCTGAAAGAGTGAGTCAGGCTTATAAGCCTCTGTCATCTCACTACTTAGGAAATTATTTTTAATTTCATTCCTCTGAAAGAGTGAGTCAGGCTTATAAGCCTCTGTCATCTTTTATTATAATCAAGAAATTACAAAGATAACAACATCTGACTGAGTCAGAATAACAAACTTGGAAAATTTTAAAGCATATCAGTAAAGCTAGGCTCGAATGCCTCTGCCTCATTATTCTGAAAGCAAAATGAATGTCAGGGATAGTACCTCTTCAGTCATGAGACATTTTGTGAATTGGGTTCCATATTGCTGTCATTGTTCCTGAGGCGATAAGCCCCACGTCCTATGACCTCTGTGACTGTGTATGGTCCTTCCCAATTCTCTCTGAGCTTTCCGATCAACCCGATCTTCTTTCTTAATACCATATCGCCCACCTGGAATTCTCGTCTTCTGACTTTTTTGTTAAAGGCGTTCCTGACCCTTTGATGGTAAGTTGCCATCCTGATGGCAGCTTGGTCTCGTTTTTCTTCGAGCAGATCCAGTCCATTAACCAGCTGTTGGTCGTTCAGTTCTTCCTGATACAGTTCGGTTCTAGCTGTTGGCACTATTTGCTCTGTTGGAATGACTGCTTCTGTCCCATATGCCATTGAGAATGGTGTTTCCCCTGTAGGGATTCTTGATGTTGTTCTGTAAGACTATAGTACCTCTGGAAGCTTGTCTGGCCACACTCCCTTATGGTCTTCTAATTTCTTCTTTAGGGTATTCAATATGGTTTTGTTGGATCTTTCGGCCTGGCCATTTCTTTAAGGGTATGTGACCGATGAAGTTCTTCACTGAATCCCATGTTCATTACAGAATTGTTTGGTCCACTGATTATCCAGATTTGTTCCATTGTCGATCACTATCACCCTCGGCACTCCAAACCTGCAGATGATATTGGTCCATATGAATTTGATTACATGCCTGTGAGTGATGGTGGAGTAGGATTCTGCCTCAACCCACTTTGTGAAATAATCAGTTGTTATCAGTGCTTGATTTACTGATCTGAGAGCCATGGGAAGTGGTCCAACTACATCGATCCCCCATTGCGCAAATGGGTGTGGGCTGAAAATGGGGTTAAGCAGTTCTGGTGGCGGATGGAAGAAGTCCCCATGGAACTGACACTTCCTGCATCTTCTAACATAAGCTTCAGTATCTTGGGAGAGATAAGGCCAAAAATATCCTTGGCTGAGGACTTTATGGGCCAACGCTCGTCCCCCTGAATGATTTTCACACGACCCTTCATGGATTTCCTTCATTATAGTTGATGACTCTGAAGGTGTGAGGCATCGAAGGTATGGACCCCCGAAATATCTTCTATAAAGTTGGCCGTGTAGCAAGGCATATCTGGCTGACTTCATGCGAATTTTTTGAGCCTCTGCTTTATCATCAGGAAGGGTGTCGTTCCTGAGGTACTCTGTTATGGGATCCATCCAACTCGGCTCCCAAGGTATTGCGCACACGACATCTGGCTGATGGGTGCTTGGGATATCAAGGTAGTCGATTGGTGCGACTCTAGTCAAATCCTGATCATTGACCGACGCCATGTTGGCTAATCGATCTGCATTTTCATTTTCCTCCCTGGGGACCTGACTGAGGGTATACTGCTCCAATATGTCCAGCTCCATCTGGGTCAGCTTCTTGTAGGGTTACAGCTTTTCCCCTGCGTCGTATTCGCCTTGAACTTGCTTGACCACCAATTATGAGTCACTGAATATACGGAGCCTTCTAACACAGAAGCTCTGAGCTAGTCGCAGCCCAGCCAGGAGTGCCTCGTATTCAGCTTCGTTATTGGTGGCAGGAAACTCCAGACGGATTGATTGTTGGATTCGGGTTTCGTCTGGTGTTATAATTTCAAGCCCAATTCCCGAACCTGCTGAACCAATTGATCCGTCTACATAGAGTATCCATTCGGGCTCATCTGTGTCTTGTAGGATTGATTATGGCTCTGCTTCTAGAAGAAAATCAGCTAAGGCCCGACCTTTGAGGGTTGTTCGTGGCACGTATGTGATGTCGAATGTCCCGAGTTCCAGCGCCCATTTGGTTATTCTTCCCGTCAGATCAGGTTTGAACATGATGGCTCTTATAGGCATGGTGGTTGGCACCACGATTGGATGGGTTTCAAAATAGTGTCTCAGTCGTCTTTTTGCATTGATTATAGAAAGAACAGCTCGTTCCGCCATTGTGTATCTGGTTTCTGCATCAGATAAGGACTTGCTGCTGAAAAAGACTGGCTTCTGGCACTTTTTGTCATCCTTTACAAGTGTTGTGCTGGTTGAGGCTGCTGATATGGTGAGGTACAGATGCAGCGGTTCTCCTAGATTTGGTGAGGCGAGGATTGGTGGATTCTGGAGATACTGCTTCAATTTCTGGAGTGCATCTGCTTGTTCCGGTCCCCATATGCTTCCTTTTCCGCCTCTAATTGCCTGAAAAAATGGTCTACATCGGTCTGTTAGTCGGGTTACGAACCTGCTCAGTGCAGCTACCCTTCCTGTCAGAATCTGGACCTCCTTTTGCATTTTTGGATCTTCGCAGCTTATCAGTGCCTTGACTTGCAATGGGCTGGCTTCAATTCCTGTTCGATTGACGATATGCCCGAGGAACTGCCCGGATGAGACTCCGAACGAACACTTAGCTGGATTGAGCTTTATCCCATACTTTTGGAGTGCGTCGAACACTTCTTGCAGGTGCTTGAGATGGTCGTCTTTCCTTCTGCTTTTTACCACCGTGTCATCTATGTAGGCTTCAACCATTTTCCCCATCTGACTTTTGAATATCCTTCAGACAAGCCTTTGATAGGTGGCACCTGCATTTTTAAGTCCGAAAGGCATTACTCTGTAGTATTACGTACCTTCCTCGGTAATGAAGGTTCTTTTCTCCTCATCAGCCTGATTCATCGGGATCTGGTTGTATCCTGAGTATGCATCAAGAAAAAAGAGTCTTTCATATCCCGAAGTGACATCTACCACCTGATCAATTTTTGGCAGGGGAAAGCAATCCTTCGGGCAAGCCTTGTTTAAGTTGGTGAAGTCCACGCAGACCCTCCATTTCCCGTTCTTCTTTCTGACTACCACCACGTTTGACAACCATGACGGGTATTTTACTTCCCTTATGAATCCAGCTTCTAGCAGCTTTCCCACCTCCTCGGATATGATTTGGTTCCTTTCTATCCCGAACCTCCTCTGCTTCTGCCTCACCGGTCTTACATCTGGATCAACATCTAGATTATGCTGAGCGACCGAGGGATCTATGCCTGGCATATCAAGATGAGACTAGGCGAACACGTCTGAGTTTAGTTGGAGGAAGTGAATCAGCTCGTCCTTTTCTTCTTTCTGGAGGTATGTACCAATAAATGTGGCTCTGGTGTGGTCCGTTCGACTAACATTTACCTCTTCTAGGGGTTCCGTGGTTGCCTGAGTCTCCTAACCCTCTGAGGAAAGGTCTGACTATAATTGTTATTTCTCGTTGTACAGGGATTCTTCTGGCGTTTCCAATACTTGTTTGTTTTTTGGATTCAAATCCTTCATGGATATTGAGTAGCATTCCTTCGCTGCTACCTGGTCTCCAGGGATATCTGTCACGTCCACCCCATTTGGATCGAGGCACCGCATGACCTGATGGAGTGTTGAAGGAACGCCTTGCATCCGATGGATCCACCCTCGTCACATCAGTAGATTATACGATGGCTTGACGTCCACCACGACAAAAGCTTCTTTCAGGGTTCGGCGTGCCGCTGATACTGACAAATGGACTACACCTATTGGCTCAACGCGTCGTCCGTCAAACCGGCCAGAGGCGTCCGAGCCGGACACAGTTGTGATACATCAATGCCGATTTTGTCGAAAGCCCACTTCGTCATGATGTTGGTGTTGCTTCCTGGATCAATCATTACACGTTTGATCAGACAATTAGCTACCAGAAGAGTGATTACCAGAGGATCTTCGTGGGGCGTCTGAATATTCTGCATATCGGCTTTTGTAAACATAATTCCTGATTCTCCTTGGATGAGGGTTGTTTGGCAAACTTCGCCGATTCTCCTGAGTTTGTGTGTTTTTCTTAGCTTTGACCTTCTGCTTCCTTCGTCCTCCAGTACCTCTTCACTTCCCTGGACCATGTAGATGACCCTCACTGGTTGTCCTGCTGCAGAGTTATTCGGCTATGTCCTGTGTGGTTTGTCCGGTCTCGGCTGGTCTTTCATTATGTAATTGTGAAAGGCGTAGTGTTTGGTCATGTCCCTCAACTGCATCGGTTGTCTGATCGGTGGAGGTGGTCTGAAAATCCCTTTGTTTTTGTTTTCTTGGAAGAGCTTTCCAAGGCTGGTTTTGAGCGGAGTGGTTCTTTCTTCTGTCCGTTGACGTTTGTCTGAATTTCTGGATGATGAGATTTGCCGAGGTGGATCGGGTCGTTGAGGCTTATGATCCCTCATCCTTTCCTTGGATTTTGCCTCCACCATTACCAGTGAGGCTCTTCTCTGTCTGACTGCTTCCTCATCTTCTATTCTGAGATACCCTTGTGCTCTGGAGTTGAGCTCACCGATGTTGACATGGGGCCGTTTTACTAGTGAAGAGTGGAATTTCGTGCCAGGGATGACCGTCATACGGAATGCTTCTACTGTTGACAATTGGTCGCAGTCATCAATAGAAGACATTTCCACGTTGAATCTGGATAAGAAATTCTTGAGGCTCTCTCCTTTTTCCTGGGTCATGGTAAAAAGGCTTGATATCATTTTTCTTTGCCTCTGGTTGCTGAAGTACTGACTGATAAAGCGTCTGCAGAGGTCATTCCAGCTACTGATGGATCCAGGGGATTGCTTCCTGAACCACAGAAGTGGTGCCTCTGTCAAACTTGTCGAAAAGACTTTGCATAGAAGGGCTTGGTTCCTCCCATAAACGATCATCTTGGTCTGCACCTGGTAGATGTGATCGAGTGGATCCTTCGTACCATCATAAAGTGTAAAAATTAGGAGTACAAACTTCTTCGGGAATTCTGTTGCTTCAATTTCTTCTGTGAATGGAGATTAGGTCATATATGTGGTTGCATGAATGGCCAGATCGTTAGGGGTCTGCATCTTTAAATCCTTCATCACATCTCTTTGGATTTTGGAAGCCATTTCGTGCAGATCGTTCCGGGTCGGAGCATGCATTGCTGGTACTTCCCTTGTTATGGGATAAGAGGATTCTTCATCCTCCCTCAGTACTTTATTCCTTTGAGTGTTTGACACGTTCCGTTCTTGATGGAAGCTGGAGGGATCTAGCTCGTCATTCCTCGTACCATCTGCTGGGCTGGAATTTTGGAGAAGAAAAGGGCCCTGAGCCACTCGATGGAGTAGTTCTGCATTCTGCTGCTCAAGGGCTGCATTTCTCTGTTCCACAGCTTCCAACCGCCTCATGACTTCTTCGAATCTGGCTTCATTGTTCGTTGACCGTGTGGACACCATGTTTCTTCAAAAAGAAATGGAAAATGAAACTGCTGCAAGTGGAAAACTGTTTTTTTTTTGCTTCCCACAAACGGCGCCAAATGTAAGTAGCCAAAAATATACTCACCTCAAAAATCATGCCTCTCCCTTATTAAATGGCAATATTTATACACTTTTATGCTCTTGGATCATGGCCTAAGTACATGGGGTCATGACCCACTCTCTCAATAACTACCCACTCCCTTTAGGTAGTGGGTTGTCACTCCCTTTTTTCATGGGAGTGGCCTAATGCTGATGGACCCACTTATACTTGGTGGGTTCAATATATGGGTCATTCATCATTTACATTTTATATGGGCTTAACAGATCTTGGGCCTTATAAATGGACATGGGCCTATAATTTTCACTATTTACAACTGTGTTAATGTTTTTTAATTGTCATGGATGGATATGAGACAATTTAGAGTGAAGAAAAACATAAAATGATATATGATTTATTTAATTTTCTTATTCTAAATAATTCGTGGTGCATGTATATAGGTAAATAATTGACAAAAATATTAAAGTGGTATAATAAATGTGATGCAAATTTTTTAAATTACAAAAATGAGTGGGGCATAAAGGTCAAGTAAACAATAGAGTGGGGATATTTTCCAAATTTTAGTAAAAACGGTAGCTAATAATGCAAATAAATAAAAAATTCAGTGCCCCCACTATGCACACTAGTATAGGTTCGTGCCTGTATATATCTATCCACATTAATGTTCGTATTGTAGGTACTTCCAAGAAGTTTGTTTCTCCGGTCTTGGTCAAACACGATCAGCGGTATTTAAAATCAATAGTTTTCATTAGGGTAATTTGCATTGACACCCCCTGAGGTTAGGGTCAATGGCAATGAGATTACGGTCAACATTTTTTTGGTACTCACACCCCCTGAGGTTCCCCCTTCGTTGCAATGACACCCCCTGAGCTGGTGAAATGACTAGAATGCCCATTTAATTGTTTCACTTATTACATTAGGGTAATATATAAAGTATTAAATTACTCATATGCCCAAACACTTCACCCTCTGAAATCACTAATTACACTTCCACCCCTTATTACAAAATATATATATATTACGAAAATTACAATTTATTTATTTTTCTTTATAATATAATTTGTATATATAATTACGAAAATTAAAATTACGAAAATATATATATATAATTTGTAAAAAATATATAAAATTTGAAAAAACATATAAAATTAAAAAATATATATAAAATTTGAAACAATATATAAAATTAAAAAAAACATATAAAATTCGAAACAAATATATAAAATTCGTAAACAATATATAAAATTCGAAAAACATATAAAATTCTAAAAAATATATAAATTCAAATATATATATATAAAGTGTGACTGAAGTTTAAGTGGACAAGCCTCAGAGTCATTAGTCAAGGTAACGGATACTCTCCAACTCTCTGCAAAGCTATTTCAATGGCCACGATGACGACACATGTCCTACGATAGTGACCGAAATCGGAATTGAACAGATACTTTATTAAAATATTTTAATCATCATGAATATATTAATATTTGAATCAAAATTAACGGTTCGGTTCCGGATCTCATTTTTAAAGAACAAAAAGTAAATTTTTATTTGGATCAAAATTAACGGTTCAGTTCCGATACTTTTGGTTCTTTAAAAATGAGAACCGGAACCGAACCGTTAATTTTGATTCAAATATTAATATATTCACGATGCGGTTCGCTTTTGATTCCGACTGAAACCGGAATCGAACCGATACTTTCGGTTCTTTAAAAATGAGAACCAGAACCGAACCGTTAATTTTGATCCAAATATTAATATATTTAATTTTGATTAAAATATTTTAATAAAATATCGGTTCGATTCCGATTTCGGTCATTATCGTGGGGCATGTGGCGCCATCGTGGCCATTGAAATAGCTCTGCAGAGAGTTGGAGAGGATCCGTTACCTTGACTAATGACTCTGAGGCTTGCCCACTTAAACTTCAGTCACACTTTATATATATATATATATATATATTTTAGAATTTTATATGTTTTTCGAATTTTATATATTGTTTCAAATTTTATATATTTTTTCGAATTTTATATATTTTTTCAAATTTTATATATTTTTTACAAATTATATATATATATTTTCGTAATTTTAATTTTCGTAATTATATATACAAATTATATTATAAAGAAAAAAATTAAATTGTAATTTTCGTAATATATATATATTTTGTAATAAGGGGTGAAAGTGTAATTAGTAATTTCAGAGGGTGAAGTGTTTGGGTATATGGATAATTTCAAACTATATATTATCCTAATGTAATAAGTGAAACAATTAAAGGGGAATTCTAGTAATTTCACCAGCCCAGAGGTGTCATTGCAACGAAGGAGGAACCTCGGAGGTGTGAGTGCCAAAAAAATATTGACCATAATTTCATTGTCATTGACCCTAACCTCAAGGGGTGTCAATGCAAATTACCCTTTTCATTACTTTAAAAGTTCGGTAATTTTGCACAAGTCTAGCCATGCGTAATGATATCAGAAGAGTGGAAAAGCTTGACAGATTGACATGTTCCAAATAACATTATCATCTACTATGTTATTCCAACCTTTTATATTCATTCTTCAAAATTGTATCCCACCACATATATACATATATATATATATAGATAGATAGACCACGTAAACGCATCTAGTACGATACAGACCAGTATGTATTTTATTACCATAATCAATTGCCACGTGAATGCATATTCGGATATTCCTATTCTCACTGTAATTGAGGATCATTATATCCACTTTTGTTGAGTTTGATAATGAAGTGCATTTAGTTTAATTTAATATGATATAGTACTCCATCTCTCTCCTTTTAAGTGTCTAGATTGGGGAATTCAATTTTTTAAATGAATGATTTTTAGTATTTTTTATTATATGTATAGTATATGAATTGTCAACTTTATTCATAGTGGGGTCCATGATAATATGATGGTTTGTAGTATAAATTTTTATTATTTTAATGCATGAAGGTTAAATTGATAAATTGATAACATAAAGTACTTTGACGTTTCAAAGTTGAATATTTATTTTAGGACGAACAAAAATATGAAAGTGAATATTTAAATTGGGCCGGAGGTTGTAATAATTTAGGGAAAAAACTACAAATACATAAATTTTTGGAGTTAAATTTACAAATACAAAAAAAAATTAAATTCATGACATTTGAAAATAATAGATCATCTAATAAAAATATTGATCAGAATGTCTGTAATTGGCAAATTGCTAACAGTTACTTGAATTTACAAATACCTTCCATTATCCTCTCTAAAGTTGACTTCTTATATCAGGCTGAAAGCCATTACCAACTTGTACATTATTTTTACATATATATTAATACCCTTAACATTGAAGATTGAAAAAAATAAAAATAAATAAATGTCAGTATTTTTTCATGAACACGCGAGCATTTTGTTAGAATTCATTTTTTTTAGGGTAAATAGCATTAAACCCCCTTCAACTATACTCTCTCTCCCAACTAACCCCCTCAACTATGTTTTTGACTGTAAACCCCCAAACTATCATGATTGTTACAATTTAGTCCCTCCCGTCATAACGCCGTTAGTTAAATTTAGGATAATTTGCACTCAGATCCCCTAAAGTTTAGGTGAATTGCACTCACCCCCTAAGATTTCATTTTCCTTGCAATGACACCCCTGAAGGGGTTAAGACCCCATGAAATGACTCTTGTGCCCTTGCTTTAGTGTAAAAGGCATGTTGGCTCAATTTGAAAAAAAATTCAAGTACTTTGGATACAAGGATTATTGAAATAGGGATATCTACATATAGGTAGACATAAGGATCACTAATTACAAATAGGTAAACTTTTACCTTTCAATTACTAATACATCAACTTAATTAAACTAATTACAAATGGGTCAACTTTTTTGTTTAAAGACTCAAATACTCCCAAAAAACTCCAATCTTATTTTTCTTCTTCTCTCCCATTCCAAAATTCCCAAACACTCAAAAATAAAAATAAAATATTTCGGAAAAAATATATAAATATTTATGAAAAAATAAAATATTTCGAAAACAAAATGAGGAAAAAAATATTTTGGGAAAAATAAAATATTTTGAAAAAATAAAATATTTTTGGCAAAATAAAATATTTCAAAAAAATGAGGAAAAAAAATATAAAATATTTCGTGAAAAATAAAATATTTCGGAAAAATAAAATATTTTGAATATTTTTGTTTATTTCTTTTTCTTCTTTTCAACGAAATGTGTTCAAGTTTTAGACCTCTTAGTGATTACAATGTAATATTTTGGAGTCAAGTGTGTCAAGAAGTATCAAGAACGAGTTCATTGAGTTGAATTTGTTTTGAAATTTGGTGTCTTAAAAAGTAATAAATCTTAGGTGAGTTATATTTAGATAATTTATTTCAATATGACAGTGGACATAATTTGAATCTTACTTGTTTAGTATAAATTGCTTTGAATGCATGTCATAAAATATTTCGGGAAAAATATTTTATTTCTCCCGAAATATTTTATATTTTTGAAATATTTTATTTCCCAAAATATTTTATATTTTCCAAATTTTTTATTTTTCCTGAAATATTTTATTTCCTAATTTTTTTTGAAATATTTTATTTTATCCAAAATATTTATTTTCCCCGAAATAGTTTATTTTTTCAAAATATTTTATTTTTCTCGAAATATTTTTTTTCCTCAAATTTTGAAAACAAATTCAACTCAATCAACTCGTTCTTGATACTTCTTGACACAGTTGACTCCAAAATTTTGCATTGTAATCACCAAGAGTTCTAAGGCTTGAACACATTTCGTTGAAAAGAAATAAAAAAGTGAAAAAGAAATAAACAAAAATATTTCAAAATATTTATTTTTCCCGAAATATTTTATTTTTCCTCATTTTTTAGAAATATTTTATTTTTCCAAAAATATTTTTTTCTCCAAATATTTTTTTCCTCATTTTGTTTTCGAAATATTTTATTTTTCCAGAAATATTTTAATTTTTTTGAAATATTTATATTTTTTCCAAAATGTTTTATTTATATTTTTGAAAGTTTGAGGATTTTGGAATGGAAGAGAAGAACAAAAAGAATATTGGAGTTTTTTGGGGGTATTTGAGTTTTTAAACAAAAAAGTTGACTCATTTGTAATTAGTTTAGTTAAGTTGATGTATTAGTAATTGAAAGGTAAAAATTTACCTATTTGTAATTAGTGATCCTTATGTCTACCTATATGTAGGTATCCTTATTTCAAAAATCCTTGTGTCCAAAGTACTTGAAAAGTTTTTCAAATTGAACTTAATATACAAGGGTTGTTTGGTCCAATAATTTAGCCAACATGCCTTTTATACGAAAGCAAGGGCACAAGAGTCATTTCATGGGGTCTTAACCCCTTTAGGAGGTGTTATTGTAAGGAAAATGAAATCTCAGGGGGTGAGTACAATTAATCAAAACTTTAGGGGATCTGAGTGCAAATTATCCTAAATTTAACTAACGGCGTTATGACGGGAGGGACTAAATTGTAACAATTTCATAATTTGTTGTTTCTAAAATTATTTTTAACCATCTATTATTGCATTAAGTTGTTTCTAAAAATTTATAAAACATATATAATATTAAAAAAACTATAGATATATTAATAAAAAAAAAAATTAACCCGTATTCACACTAAGCTTGCAATTTGATGATGAGAATTGTAGAATAGAAGTGATACTCAAACGGTGTGAGTTCATTTTTTATTTATTTTTACTATCCTCAAGTATATAATTAATATAATTTGTTGCATGTTATATGAAAATATAATCTTAAATATATAGTAGATATATATTCATAAATATAAAATATGAGAAGGGTTAATTTTGTAATTTAATCATTCTTTTAGTAAGTTGTTAATTTTCTTCTTCATCCGGCTAGTTTTCCCGGATTTGACAAATACTTCCCTTTCAATCCCATAAAATCCTATTATTTTAAGAATTCTTTTTTTTATCCAAACAACACAAATCCCATTTTAAAATGAAATCCCCTCAAATCTTTGGTATCCAAAGAGTGTAGTGCATGTTTGGTACGTTGGAATGGAATAGAATAGAATGTTCATTCATTCCATTCTTTGGTTTAGTAGAACATAGTGAATGAGAATGACCATTCCCAAGAAATGAAATTTCATTCTTGGGAATGGATTTTCATTCCATTACTAAAGTTATGGAATGGTCATTCCATTCCTTTATGAATGTTTTTAAAACATAAAATTACTTAAATAACCCTCTCACATTTTATAAAAATAAGTCACCGCCACCACCACCGCCATTTCGCCGCCACCACCGTTGTCACCTTTATTGTCCATCATTACTATTCCCGTTATGTTTTACTATTTTTTTTGTAAAAAAATTAAAAAATAGTATTATTTTATTTTATTTTATATTTAATATTAAGAATGGTATTTTTGAGAAAAAAATTTCAAATTCATTATATTCTCAATGTGCTTCATATTTACAACCAAACAATAGAATGTGAATGGTTATTCCATTCTATTCTCATTCTCATTTCATTCCCACTTTTATTCCATTCCATTCAACTGTACCAAACGTGTCAGTAAGGATTTGAGGGGATTTCAAATAAAAGTAGGATTTAGGTTGCTTGGTCGAAAAAGAATTTTAATGGAAATTTCGGTCCATTGACAAATTGGTGAAAAATTAGTCGGATTTGGTAAGACTTATAATAATAAAAGGATTTACAACTTTACTAAAATATTAATTAAATGATAGAAGTAACCCTCTTATATTCAGTTAAATCTACTTTTGGAAGGAGATTATTTCTCAACTTTGTATTATAAAGTGTAATTTGCACTAACACCCCTTGAGGTTTGCATCTATTTCACTTTGGTGCTGATTTTTGAAATTTTGACACAAACACCCCCTGAGGTTTGGTTTTGCGTGCCATGACACCCCAAATGACCAAAATACCCTTCACAAAATTCGAAAATATTAAGGGTAATGTGAAATGACCTTTATGCCCCAACCCCGAATATATAAAATTTCGAAAAACATATATATAAATTCGAAAAAATATATAAAATTCGAAAAAATGTATAAAATTCGAAAACAAATATTTAAATTTCAAAAAATATTTAAATTTCAAAAAATATATATAAAATCAAAAAATATATATAAAATTTGAAAATATATAAAAAAAAATTGAGAAATATTTAAATTCGAATATATATTTCAAAAAATATATATAAAATTCAAAATATATATTTTTTCAAAAACAAATTTCAAAACATTATATAATTTTGAAAAACATATATAAATTTCAAAATATATATAAAAAATTCAAAACAATATATAAAATTTGAAATATATATAATTCGAAAATATATATATATAATTTGAAAAATATATAAATTCGAATATATATATATTTCAAAAAACAAAATTCAAAATAAATATATTTTCAAAAACAAAATTCAAAAAATTATATAATTTCGAAAAACATATATAAATTTCAAAAAATATATATAAAATTCAAAAAAATATATAAAATTTGAAATATATATATAATTCAAAAATATATATATAAAATTTGAAAAATATATAAAATCGAATATATATATATTTCAAAAAACAAATAAAAAATTCAAAATATATATATTTTCAAAAAAAAAATTCAAAAAATTATATAATTTCGAAAAACATATATAAATTTCAAAAAATATGTATAACTTTTTTTTGATATATATATATTTTCAAATTATATATATATATTTCAAATTTTATATATTTGTTGAAATTTATATATGTTGTTCAAAATTATATAATGTTTTGAATTTTGTTTTTGAAAATATATATATATATATTGAATTTTTTATTATTTTTTTAAATATATATATATATTCGAATTTATATATTTTTCAAATTATATATATATATATTTTTCAAATTATATATATATATATTTTCGAATTATATATATATTTCAAATTTTATATATTTTTTTGAATTTTATATATATATTTTTAAATTTATATATGTTTTTTGAAATTATATAATTATTTGAATTTTGTTTTTGAAAATATATATTTTGAATTTTTTATTTTTTTTGAAATATATATATATTTGAATTTATATATTTTTCAAATTATATATATATATTTTCGAATTATATATATATTTCAAATTTTATATATATATTTGAATTTTTTATATATATTTTGAAATTTATATATGTTTTTCGAAATTATATAATTTTTTGAATTTTGTTTTTGAAAATATATATATTTTGAAATATATATATTCAAATTTAAATATTTTTCAAAATATATATATATATATATATTTGAATTTTATATATTTTTTGATTTTATATATATTTTTTGAAATTTATATATATTTTTCGAAATTTATATATTTTATTCTAATTTTATATTTTTTTTCAAAATTTAAATATTTGTTTTCGAATTTTATACATTTTTTCGAATTTTATATATTTTTTCGAATTTATATATATGTTTTTCGAAATTTTATATATTTGGGATTGGGGCATAAAGGTCATTTCACATTACCCTTAATATTTTCGAATTTTGTGAAGGGTATTTTGGTCATTTGGGGTGTCATGGCAAGCAAAACCAAACCTCAGGGGGTATTTGTGTCAAAATTTCGAAAATCAACACCAAGGTGGAATAGATGCAAACCTCAGGGAGTGTTAGTGCAAATTACCCTATTATAAACTATTTTTTTAACTTCTATAAATACTTTTGTAATAAGTATATTTTCTATAATTATCACCTTACATTGCAGTGGTAGTTTGTTAATTTTCTTATAAAATTTATTATTATGTTTCTTCCCGTGTATATCTATATATACATAGCTACTTATATATATATATATATACATATATGCATGAAAAGTTTAAACAATTTGATTCCAAACACAATGTTATCTCATGTACTAATATTTAATGTTTGTATTACATCATTATACACACCAACATACATATACACACAAATTTGTTCAAAATCCTAAGCCGAAGCCGATACGGTGGCGGATGACGACACCGCCACCAACCGTAGCGGCCGCGAGAAGGCAAAGGTATATCATGGGTGTTGCGAGACTTGTTTCTTGGTTTGGAATTACTCTAATTTTGGTCCACGCTCAATTCATGCATGGTCAAGATAGATTTTGGTGTTATTTCTAAAGTGAGGTGTTCGAATTGGTTTATTTGAGGGCAAGCCAGTGGTGGAGGTTGAAATTGGAAAAACATGTTCGAATGATTTCTGTAGTTCTATCCAAGAAAGCTTCAAAAAGGAAAAGAAAAAAAAAAGCGCAGCAGATGTGATATGACTGTGTGATGACATGGAAAACAATGGAAACAAAAGGCATGTGCATAACGCAAAGAGATGACATAGCATGCAGTACCTTGAATTCTTGATGCGTGTCTACTGCTGCTGGATTTACGTGTCAAAGATTGTAGTTGAGGAAAATATTGAGGGCTGACCTGATATATATAGACACACTTTACACTTATTAGCCTATTTTAACTACAATTTGGAATTTAAGTTGAAGTTGGATTTGGAAAAATATATGAGTTCAACTTTGATCAGGCATTGGAGTCTGACAGGATTTTGCTGTTCAAGGAGACCACGGAAGAATCTCTAAGTCCGGCTGTCGGGACATTGTCACACAACTTCCTCTTGACATAGGAGGTTAAGTTGTACCGACCCCTATTATCCTTCTGCTCTTGAAGTTTGTACGAAAACAGAAGCTCAGCCAAACCTAAGTCCAGGTCCAACTCCTTATTGATCAGCAAAATCTTAGCCAGGATCCTGTAAAAGTTAGGACCGACTTGAAGGGGGGCCAGACCTAAAGTCGCTAGTGCCAAGAGGAAGAAGGGATGAATGGGAACCTTCAAAATGGCAAGGTGGAATGACGAAAGTAATATCTCTCCGGCCTTTAGCCCCTGACCGACTCTAAAGTCTGCATCCCGAGGGTAATGCCTAACCTTAACCCCTTCGGGAATCCCGAGGCTCTTAAGTTGAGCATCTATCCTGTATTTGGCTGGGAGGGGATCAGTACAGAATTTCTCCTCCTCCTCAGCATCCTGATCCTGATTAATCCCGACGCCACCCTCTACGACTCGATCCCCTACATATTGGGTGACCTCCGGTGGGCTAGACCTAACTACTTGGGTAATCTCAACGGATGGGGTGCTAGTTGAGATCTCGGGATCAGTAACGGTCCGGTCGGTATCTGCCAATTGCAGGTCACTAACCGACCTAGTATCATCACTCCCAGACATATTTGACGAAAGGTAGAAGAATGAGAAGAATGACTTACAAAGGTAAAGAAGGTTCAGGCAGCTTCTCCTTTGAGTTGTTCTCCGGCGAGTAAATTGCAGAATCCGGCAAATTTTACCAACAGGCAGAGAAGGGTGCTTCCAGTCAAAACTCTGCAGCAGGATTCGAATCTCTCCACATAAAAGAATAATCCACCACGGTCACGGGAGTTTGCCAAGATCGGTGAAACAAACAGTAAATTGTGTAGACTTAAGATTGGATTTGGGATTGCACGCAGGGTTGGAGAATACGACAAAGGGAGGATGCTGAAGAGAAGAACGATTTGAAAATTTTGAAAATTTTGAAAATATTGCAAGTATGGCGTGTGAGAAGGATTTGCAGGTTATATAGAATTGACGTTTCGTCTACCCGGGTCAGGGTACCGGACCGACATGACCCGGCCCATTTCATGCGCATCGGTGCCATCTTAGCCGCTGGTTCAAAATTGCAATAATTGCGACGGCTGCGGCATTCAATGCACCTCCGCATCATCCGACACACGTCCCATAGCCACTCCAAGGGCTTTTGATGGGCCTTAATATTCTTTCACCTAATGGGCCTGATAAAAAGGCCCATGAGCTGAAAGAGGGCATGTGTACATGACGGTTTTCCCGGCCCATACAAAAGTGGATCTCGACTAGACCGACTCCAGATAGCCCGAGATAATTATCATGGATGATGGCCCGGACCCTGTACCAGACCGACACATTCCGAGATCCCATTCTGTAACCCGACCCGAAGAACATGAAGCAACTCGAAGATTCTAGAATAAACTTGTAGCTCAAAGTAACGTTATAAATGTGGAAAAAGTAGCTGACGTGTAAAGTGTGGAAAAAATCCAAAATAGAAAATGTTGCCCTAATGGGTCAAAAGCCCATAGGGAAAATGTATATAAGTCAATGAAGAATAATGAGAGAAGGATGATCTTTTTGTGTTGTGCAAATATTGTATCTACACCGGCTCAAATTAGGTTAGGTGACGGATACATGTAACCTAAAATTTTGTGCGCGTAAACCCAAAGGCAAATACTGGGCCGGAAATCAAATTAATTAGTCCAATTATTATTGAATTAATTTAAATTATTTAATTAGGCCCAAGCTATAATACCCCGAAAAAACAAACAAATATATATATATATATATATATTATATAATTAAATTAAGGATGGACCCTTTAAATGGGCTTATAAGCCTAATGAATCATCATTTAATTAATATTGGATTATTATATTTTTTTGGCCCATGGAATTTAGACTTATTATTAATATTGTATTATAAATATAATATAATATAAGGTTAGGGTTTAATATTCCTACATTTTCAATCCGAGGGGCGATAGAGAGGAAAAGAAAGATGCGTAGAATAGAAGAAAAATAATGAACGGAACAAAATATTAATGAAGAATAAGCCATGTATGATGTAGAGTTATGTGCGTGAATGTGTGTGTGGTTATGTACGTTGTTGGGTGGGGTTTTGCATGAAAAATGATGTAAAATATATATAGTAATAAAGGGATGTGATTTGGAGGAGTTTGAGAGGTGACCGTTGGGAGTGAAGCAACATGTTAAAAATGTGCCATTGATAGAGAATATAAGGGAAAGTATAGAAGTTTTTGTACTGTGTATTAGATTTTAGTGCGTGACTATTAGGGAAATAAAATATCAAAATAATTAAATAAATATAAATTAAAAAAATATAAAGGAAACACCCATTTTATTTTAGTTAAAAGACACACTTATTCAATTTTTTAATTTATTATTTATTTAAAAAATAAATTGAAAATATATAAAGAACACACCCATTTAATTTTAATTTAAAAGACACACATATTTAATTTTAGTTAAAAGACACACCTATTCAATTTTTTATTTTATTTTTGATTTAAAATGTAAAAAAAAAATTGAAAATATTAGAGGGTTAGTTAAAAGACACACTTATTTCATTTTAACTAAAAGATACAACTATTCAATTTTTTATTTTATTTTTTATTAAAAATATATATAAAAAAATTGGAAATAATAATAAGGTCTTGTACTTTTATAAGTAAAATATATATAGAGAGATTTTAATCAATGCAAAAGGCATATATCATATATGTAGGGCTGGCAATTTCGGGTTACGAGTCGTGTTTGTGTTGGGTCGAAATCGTATCGTGTCAAAAAGACTTGGTTAATATACTTGTCAAATATCTTCAATCCTAACCTAACTCATGTTGTGTCCGTGTCAACCCATGTAATCCATTTAGTTTATTTATTATAATATTTTAAATTAAATTTGACATAATCTAACACGAAATAAACTATTTAACCTATTATCAACAAAAATAAATTGATTTTGACACTATCCACTACTATTTTATTGATATATTTCAATCCATGATCAATTAGAGAAGAGAAAAATATAAAAATAAAGATAAATATAAATATAATCGTGTCAAACGTGTCGTGTTCGGGTTGACCCTTATATTCTCGTATCGTGTTCGAGTCGACTCTTTTTAGGCCTCAACCCTTTTATGCTCAATCATAACCCTTTTAAATAACTTCGTGTTCATGTCGTGTTACCGTATCTTGTCCAATTTTATCACCCCAACATATATGATTCTCTGTGAAAGTGTGAAGTCCAACTTTAACCTAACTTATAAACCATTGGAAACAAAGGATTTGGATTCTCTGCGTCTGTCTCTCTCTCTCCTCGCTCTCTCACCTACTTCCAATTTCTTGAGAATTTAGTCCCTCAAGGATTTGGATTCTCTGCATCTCTTTCTCTCTCTACTCGCTCTCTCACCTACTTCCAATTTATAGAGAATTATCCCTGGAATTTGAGGGGATTTCAAATAAAAATAGGATTTAGGTTATTTGGTTGAAAAGTAATTTAAAAATAAATAGAATTTTATGAAATTCCAACGGAACTTTCACTCCATTACTCCATTAACAAATTAGTGAAAAATTGGCCGAATTTGGTGAGATTTGTAATAAAATATTTTACAATTTTACTAAAATACTAATTAAATTGCAGAAATAATTCTCTTATATTCAGATTAAATCTCTATTTTTGGAAGGAGAATATTTCTCAACTTTGTATTAGAAACTATTTTTATAACTTCTACAAATACTTTTTTAATAAACATATTTTCTGTAATTATCACATTACATGGTAGTGGTAGTTTGTTAAATTTCTTATAAAATTTATTATTATGTTCTTTACCCTATACATTTATATACATATATACTCATATATATATACACATATATGCACCTATTTGAATAATTTTAACAATTTAATTTCAAAATTCTCTCATGTATTTATTAACATATTTTGTATTTTTTAAAATTATTATAAGTACTTTATAAATTTTCATAAATAACTTATCGTAATAGTTGATGATTAAAAATAGTAAAAAAAATATAATACTAATATTTAATATTTGTGTTACATCATTACTTGCGTTATTTTTTACTTTTGTGTATTATTATTATTATTTTATTTTGTTAGGATATGGCAAAATTTAAGTAATGTTAGCATTGATGAAGAGAGTTGTAGCAAAAGAAGACAAAGGTGCGGAATGGTAGTTGCGAAACCACCGAGTACTCGGTAGAGGAAAACGTGGTTTTTCTCCAGAGACTAGTGCGAGTAGGCGCGACCATTGAGCGTTCACTGAGTACTCGGTGGCCCAGTTGCGAGTTTTTTATTTTCTTTTTTTATTAGGAGATTGTAATCTTATGATTCCTTTTAGGATTGACTTGTTCACCAATCCAGGTTAACTATATATATTGGAGTCTAATGGCTATGGTTTAATGTAGAGAAAATACAGGGGAAAGAAAAAGAGAGAAACAAAAATTATTATTTTTTTAGTGATATTTTCTTATTGAGTGTTTTTTATTAATAAAAGAGTTATTGATAAAAAAAAAAATTGTGTATGGTCTTGGACGAGATTAATTATTAAGCAGTGAAAAGATAATTAATTTCTAACAAGTGGTATTAGAGCTACGACGACAACTTCTGATGTCAAGTTGTTTGTAGTGGATAAATTTGATGGAAGAAAGAACTTCAGTCTCTGGCAATTTCGAATGCGATACTTGTTGGTTCAACAAGGTTTAGATGAGGCGCTGAACAAGAAGCCTGCAAATATGGATGCAACAGAGTGGAGCAGAATCAGTGCAAACGCAATGAGTACCATTTGGTTGACTCTGACAGATGATGTTATATACGATGTAGTCGGCAAAAAATATGTAGCAGATCTATGGAGAAAATTGAAAGATCTCTATATGGAAAAGAATGTTACGAATCGGTTAATCTTAAAGCAAGAGCTGTATTCTTTTCGTAGAAAAGAAGGTATGGACTTGCATACTCATCTTGGTGAGTTCAATAAAATTATCTTTGATTTATCTAATCTTGGTGTACAAGTTCGTGATGAGGATAAAGCAATTATTTTATTAACGTCGGTTCACTCAACTCATAAGTATTTGTTTAATACTTTACTTTATGGGAGAGATACCGTGACAGTGGATCAAGTGAAGAGTACTTTGTTTTCTAGTGATAAAATAAATGGAGAAGATAAAGGAAGTATCCGAGATAATCACGCTCTTGTGGCTTAGAATATAAGAAGATTTGAAAGAAGACAAGGAGGACGTGATAGATGGCAAGGTGGAGCTTCATGGAACTAGAAGTCATTTATGGAGCGACCATGCTACTATTGTGGAGAAAAAGGACATTACATACGGGAGTATCCAAAAAAGAAGAAAGATGGGTACAACACCGCTGTAGTTGCCGAGACAAAAGAAGAAGATGATGATGTGCTTGAAGCCCTATCAATTACTGACAAAAAGGATGAAACAAATAAGTGGATTCTTGATTCTGCTTGCTCCCATCACGTGTATCCTCATAAAAAATGGTTATCCTCCTACAAACTATTTGTTGGCAAAGTTTTTATGGGGAATAATTCTTCTTGTGAAGTCGTATGAATCGGAACAATTAATATCAAGACAACAAATGGATTTGTAAGAACTTTGACAGATGTGTATCACGTTCCAAGTGTTAGAAGGAACGTGATTTCTTTAGGTGCATTGGTGTCAAACGATTGTTGGTTTAAAGCAAATTATGGACTCCTGAAAGTAGAAAGAGAACCACGTATTATACTAATTGGATAAAAGGTCGAAAATTTGTATGTGTTGTTAGGAAATACACTTTTAGGTGAAGCAATTATGTAATAACCCTAATTTGTGCATTTAATTGATTTGGTATTTTTGATATGTGTATGTGTACAATTTATAATTGTGATGTGTAATTTAGTAATTGTGTTGTGTAATTTAGTAATGGTTATGTGTAATTCAGTAATTTTGATGTGTGTAATTATATGGGTAAGGGTAAATATATAACGGTTAGTGTAAATGATTAAAGAATGAAATTATATAAGGTGTAGATTGATGTGTATTTCTCATTTTATATAATTGATGGTGAAAAAAGGTAAATGAAGGATTTTAAAAATAAAAGAAGGTGGAAAAGTAACGAAATAAGGATAAAAGGGGGATGGAAGAGGTGAAAGTGAAGTGTAAAGTTATGCCATGTTTAGTAGGCGGTCTTATCTGGTCTGGTTTGGTCTAACTTGTCTAGATCCTGAACTTTAAAGTCTGTTTGGTAAGATGTCTGGTCTGATGGTCACGGTCTCACAAACATTGAACCAGACCATATTTGGTAAAACAATCTAGTTGATCTTTTCGTTTTAAAAAAATAAAATTATTTATTATAATATTCATTTATTATTTTTATGTATTATTTACTTTATTTTATTTATTATTTATTCATTTATAAATATATTTTATTAATTTATTATTTATATTATTATTTATTAATTTATATATTAATTTAAAAATATTTCTATTCATTTATTATTATTTAATTCATTTAATTTACTATTATTTCATTATTTAATTCATTTCATTTATTATTATTTCATTATTTATTTATTTATTTATATTATTATATTATTAATTTATTATTATTATTAATTCATTTTAAATTATTTATAAATTATATGTTATTAATTTATTAATTTTGTTTATTATTCATTATTTTTATTTTATTTTTAAATATGTTTTATTTAATTTCTTATTTATATTATTAATTTATTATTATTATTTATTAATTTTTAATTATTTATAAATATATTTTATTAATTTCTTATTTATTCATTTATTTATTATTATATTCATTTTTTTTATTATTATGTATTATTTAATTCATTTTGTTTATTATTCATTATTATTATTTTATTTTAAAATATTTTTATTTAATTTATTATTTATATTATTAATTTATTATTATTATTTATTCATTTTAATTATTTTGAAATATATTTTATTAATTTATTATTATTATATATTATTTAATTCATTTATTATTTTTATTTTTATGTATTATTTAATTTATTTTGTATATTATTATTATTTTTATTTAATTTTGGTTTTTGGTGGTCTTAATCGTTGGTCTCAAAAATCTTATTTTGGTTACCAAGATTAGACCAGACCATATGGAACCACCAAAAAATCTAGTTCTAAAAACACCACATTTGGTTCAATTTGGTCTGGTTTCAAATTTTGAGACCAGTCCAAACAAATATGGTTTGGTCCTTGAAAACCAAGACCAGACCAGACCAGGTGGAACCATAACCACCTACCAAACAGGGCCTTAGTAAAAGGGGAGACAAAATCTTATGGGTGAGGGCTTAATGTTGTTAAAAAAATAAAAAAAATTCTTTTAGTTATATGAAAAAAAAAAATTTGAAGTCATGCATTTTATATGAAGACTTGATTTCATTTGATCTAAACTTGGAGAACGAATGGAGAGAAATGAGAGAGTTCTTGAAGATGAGGTGATGATCTTGAGTGGATTTTGGGTTTGAATATATTAAGTTCAAGCCGAATAATTTAAGGCAAGTTATATTTCTATTTTACCCATTTGGATTTATAAATTCAAGATCTTTGTGAAATAATATGTATAAATAGATATATATTATTTATACATAGTTAATTTTCTATAAAAATAATTATAGAAGTGTTATTATATGTATAGATGCATATGAATATGAATAGATGAATTTTTAATGATTATTATCATATATTTCATATTATCTTTAAATTGTATTTTAATTATAAAATACATCTATGATCATGGAATTTTCATCAAATACTAATTAAGAAGTTTTATTAATATTTACAATTTTTTAAACAGACTTCTTGAATTTTCTAGGAATTTTAAGAATTTTTGTGGCAATTTTCGAAAATTATGTATATTCTGAAATCTAGTGTGGACGGATTTAGTTTACTATGGTACACTCACCATTCCTAACCATATGATTTGGTGGATATTTAATCCTAGCATTTGATTTAATTATATGTGTATAATGAGATATGGTGTGGATGGTTGTATGATACTACGGTGTAATTATTTCCTTACCATAGGATTAGGTGAACGTTTAATCATATCCCTTTATTTAAATTATAATTATTTGCTATAATTTGGTGCATGTGTGTACACAATAAGTTCTCTATTAACCAATTAGAATTATCCATCTAAATTGGAATTGATCCGGTGTAGTGACGGTAACAGTAAGCATGTGTAATTTACTAAAATTATATTAAAATCCCTAAATATTGCTATAACAATGGATTTACCCCTAAACTTTACTATAGTTATAGTTTAACCCCTAACTATATTACGTTTTGACCCTTTAAATTTATACTAATTACATATGAACCCTATACTTTATGTAAATTATAGTTTAGTCCCCCGAATGTTGTTGTAGTTACATGAGGATCCCTATATTGCACTGTAATTACAATTTAACCCCAAATATTTTCTAAAAAGATATTTTGAATCCCTAAACTTTAAGGAAATAATATTGTGATTTTCGAATTTCCATTATTAACCTATCATAAAATATGGTAAGGTTATAATGGTATTAAATATATTCATTAGAATGGTTTATCAATGATTATATTATGAAAATTGGTATTTGTTGATTATGGGATGTTTATTTTTATTATGCTAATAAGCATGAGTACCACATGATATGGTTGAATTGTCACGACATGGTTGAATTATCGACTACTATTATTATGCTAATAAGCATAAAGATGTGAAGTGAAACATGGGATGCACAGTGATACATGGGATGTTCACTTTTATTATGCTAATAAGCATGAGTATCACGGGACATGGTTAAGTTGTCATGACATGATTGAATTGTCGGGTACGTGGTTATGGTTAAACATGGTTGAGTTGCCTATTTATTTATGAGTTAATTATGGTTAACTTATTTGTTTTGCTTAGTTATGTTCACTTTTAATTATGCTAATAAGCATAAGTACCACGGGACATGGTTGAGTTGTCAGACACGTGATTAAAATAGAGTTTGGAAGAGTTGTCTATTAGCATAAAGAAATGATAATTAATATTAATAGATTCATTTATATGTTATTGGTGATGCATGAGATGCGTGGGTTATTTATGCTAAAAGGTATAATTATATATCTTTTTATTCGATTATGAGATATATATTAGAACATATGTTTATGCATAGTATACATTGGTTATTTATTTTAAAAGGTATAATTATATATCTTTTACTTGAATATGTGATACATATTATAAAATATATTTATGCATGGGATGCATTGGTTATTTAAAAATAATTTATATATATATATATATATATATATTTATATCTTTTAATTGGTTATGTAAAAAGAAACGTTATAAAGGTTTTATGGAAAGTGAAGATAAATCTTATTACATAGGGTCTTTCTATCCATGTTGTTTCGTTCAGAGATGTTGGCTTTATGATTCTTTATTGGGTTGTTGTAGTAGTGAACTTGCTCGTGGGTTTAACTCACCTTCTTGTTGATATTTCAGGTTTGAGACAGTTTCAGCCACTAGGTTAAGGATTTGAGTCATCTTGTTTTGTTCGTGATTGTCTACTTCATTCCTACTTTCGGTTTACAGTTTATATTAGTTATACAGATGTTGTAACTTAGACACGGTTATAAAAAAAAATGTATTTTATTTAGGGGTCATTCTTTAACAGGATTCTCTAGTTGTATCTTAAAATCTTTTGTAAGATTTGACGTTAGTGTTGCTTCTGTTATGATTTTTATTTCGCAAAAAAAAAAAAAAAAATCTATGGTATTCTATGTTTTTGTCTATCAATTACATGATGCTTCCCAATATTCGTGTGTAAGCCTGACCAATTCACGTATGAAAATTAGGGGTATCACAAATTCCGAAGATGATGTATAGACCCGTTTTAAAATATTAAATTAAGGTGGAAAAATTTCGCCAAGGTGAAGATTGTTAAAATATGACGAAATTTAAGTAATGTTAGCATTGATGAAGAGAGTTGGAGCAAAAGAAGACAAATGTGAAGAATCGTAATTGCAGAACCACCGAGTACTCGGTAGAGGAAAAAGTGGTTTATCTCTATAGGCCAGTGCAAGTACACGCAACTATTGCGCGTTCATTGAATACTCAGTGACCCAGTTGCGGGTTTTTTGTTTTCCTTTTTTATTAGGAGATTGTAATCTTATGATTTCTTTTATGATTGACTTGTTCACCAATCCAAGTTAATTATATATATTGGAGTCTGGTGGCTAACGTTTAATGTAAAGAAAATACAGAGGAAAGAAAAAGAGAGAGAGAAATTAAATTTTGTTAAGTGATATTTTCTTGTTGAGTGTTTTTGATTAATAAAAGAATTGTTGATAATTTTTTTGTGTGTATAATTTTGGGCAAGATTAATTTTTAAGTAGTGAAAAGATAATTAATTTCTAACATATTTGTGATGATCAAAATTTGTATTGAATGCATTACAAGGATTATAACATAGGTAAAATTGTAATGTGTTATAAAAATAGGACATGAAAATTTTGAAGATAAATAATGGTGTATATGATAGGATTTGATTAAAGTGTTCAAGAGTTATAGAAATAAAAAGAGTTTGTTTTCAAGGGTTACTATAATTTAAAATTAAAAATTAAGTTCAAGCAGTCAATCCCGTATCAATTCGAAATTAGGACATATCTATCCATTGCGATAGATAGTTATGTACTAATTATAGAGTCTAATTCATGGTAGCATCCAATTCCAATTTGGATTCCGAATCCAAATTCCAAATATTTTGATTCTAATATATATATATTTTATTTTAGAAGATTTATTTTAGAAACATAATTCTTTTTTATAAATTATACTAACAAGATTATGAAACTAAAATTTAAGCAAATTTGTTATGCTATGCTATTATCAATTATCCCTTTTATGAAACTTATAATGTAAGTTTTATAAATGGTGTACTCCATTATAACAGTAACAACAAAAAGAAAGAAAGATGATAGACCAATTAAACTTTATTATAATTTACGAAAACTTATTATTTAGGGTAAAATTTAAAACTCTCATGAACTATTGTCAAATTTGTAAATAATTTCTCAAACTATAATTTGTTCAACAAACCCTCCAAATTATCACATTTGATTGCAAATTGTCCTATTGTCTTCAACTTTAATATTCAAAGAAGAATGACGAAAAAACCAAACGTGGGAATACGACACAAAGCCCAAAGGCATCAATTTCATTTCAACATTAGTGTTTTCTTGTTGTGGAGTAAGATAATATATACTCACTTTTACTGATAATCTTTAAATTTAATCTAAGGGTCATATTTTGAAATCACTAACTCTTTCTTAAATACTAACACTTTTAATTGAGGAGGGTCAAAAGTGTGAGAGCTTGCACAAGCCCACGAATTACGCCAGCGAGAACTATGTTTTTAATTGTCATCCTCTTATTGAAAATTATATTGTTGAATACAATAATTATAAAAATTGAGTTTTTGTGATATGTTTAAAATTATTTGTTGTGTACACAAATATTTTAGACTATGTTAATATTTTTTAATTATCATGGATGGATATAAGACAATTTAGAGTGAAGAAAAACATAAAATGATATATGATTTATTTAATTTTCTTATTCTAAATAATTCGTGGTGCATGTATATAGGTAAATAATTGACAAAAATATTAAAGTGGTATCATAAATGTGAGGCAATATTTTAAATTACAAAAATGAGTTGAGCATAAAGGTCATGTAAACAATATAGTGGGGATATTTTCCAAATTTTAGTAAAAACGGTAGCTAATAATGCAAATAAATAAAAAATTCAGTGCCCCCACTATGCACACTAGTATAGGTTCGTGCCTGTATATATCTATCCACATTAATGTACGTATTGTAGGTACGTACCAAGAAGTTTGTTTCTCCGGTCTTGGTCAAACACGATCAGCGGTATTTAAAATCAATAGTTTTCATTACTTTAAAAGTTCGGTAATTTTGCACAAGTCTAGCCATGCGTAATGATATCAGAAGAGTGGAAAAGCTTGACAGATCGACTATGTTATTCCAACATTTTATATTCATTCTTGAAAATTGTATCCCACCACACAAATATATATATATATATAGAGAGAGAGAGAGAGACCACGTAAACGCATCCCATGATTCATTAGACAAACTTGAGAAAAGCGACCAGAACTTTTGACCATGCATGTTAATTAGTACGATACAGACCAGTATATATTTTATTACCATAATCAATTGCCACGTTAATGCATATTCGGATATTCCTACTCACTGTAATTGAGGATCATTATATCCACTTTTGTTGAGTTTGATAATGAAGTGCATTTAATTTAGTTTAATATGATCTAGTACTCCATTTGTTCCATTTTAAGTGTTCATTTGAAAATTTTAATTTTTTAAGTAGATGACTTTTAGTATTTTTTATTGTATGGGTAATATATGAATTGTCAATTTTACCCATAGTGGGGTCCATGATAATATGATAATTTGTAGTGTAAGCTTTTATTATTTTAATGAATGAATGTTAAATTGGTAAATTGATAACATAAAGTACTTTGACGTTTCAAAGTTGGATATTTATTTTGGGACGGACAAAAACATGAAAGTGAACACTTAAATTGGGCCGGAGGGAGTAATAATTTAGGGAAAAAACTACAAATACATAAAAAATCAAATTCATGAAATTTGAAAATAATAGATCATCTAATAAAAATATTGATCAGAATGTATGTAATTGGTTAATTGCTAACAGTTACTTGAATTTACAAATACCTTCCATTATCCTCTCTAAACTTGACTTCTTATATCATGCTGAAAGCCATTACGAACTTGTACATTATTTTTACATATATAGTAATACCCTTAACATTGAAGATTAAAAAAAATAAAAATAAATAAATGTCAGTATTTTTTCATGAACAGGCGAGCATTTTGTTAGAATTCATTTCTTTTTAGGGTAAATAGCATTAAACCCCCTTCAACTATACTCTCTCTTCCAACTAATCCCCTCAACTATGTTTTTGACTGTAAACCCCTAAACTATCATGATTGTTATAATTTAGTCCCTCCCGTCATAACGCCGTTAGTTAAATTTAGGGTAATTTGCACTCAAATCTCCTATAGTTTAGGTGAATTACACTCACCCCTAAAATTTCATTTTCCTTGCAATGACACCCCTGAAGGGGTTAAGACCCCATGAAATATGACTCTTGTGCCTTGCTTTAACTTTTATAAGATCAAGATTTCAAGATTTCACTTTTATAAGATCAGCACCTAGCTACTTCATTAATTACTCATAATCAAATATTGTCCCATTATTAATAAGCTGATCATATGGTAGCTGAAAGCAAAGGGATAAACAAATGGAACATATTTGATTACATTGTTTGCTTAAAATTAAGAACACACAACTCTAACATATATATAAACATTCCCATATATTTACGAAAACTTGTCTCTCATCATTATTAGATATGGTTCACAAAACACCTTATTAGTTTCACCAAGTAGTCACAACTCACAAGTGACACACACACATATATATATAGATATAGACTAAAAGAACCTCTTACTCCACCTCCTCACTTCCAAACATTTCCAGAGGGAAACGAGAAGACCCTCTAGGGCAAAACACAACCCTGTAGTTACTCCCAGCAGGACAAGTGAATGTGCTTGTAGGATCATCCTGAGGGTAGCTATAGGCATCAGGACACCTCTGCTTGAAAAACCTGGAAAGATCTGTGGCTCCACAAGGCCCCTTTGTGCAACAATACTGATCCGACTTGAAAGTTGTGCACGGGTTATTACACCCGCCCCCGACCCGCAACTGGCTCGGGCATTGCCCGTTTATATCGGCCGTGCATGAAATGGTCTTGCACCCGCTCTTGGTGGGCCCAAAGTCCATGGGGATATTGAACCCGTCAACTAGTGATATGTCAAAGAAGTCTAGGTTGTTGAATTGGTTGAGTGCGTATTCCGCTAGGGTGTTAGGTGGGACCCCCCAGCCCTTGCAGTCGAGGACCCCACCGCAGTCCCCGGTTTCGCAATGGCCCCGACCGGACCCATCGAAGTTGCAATTGGTCCGACCCCAAATTCGGGCCATTTTCGTGCCTGCGGGCACGTTGATGGTCCAGGTTTGGCCACGGTCAAGGCGGCGGCCGCCGCCGGGGGATGCCGCTGCCCAAACGGTGTAGGGGCAGTTGTTGCGGACGTCGAATGTGGCAGCATTGGTGGTGATGGAAAGGGTGAGGAGGAGGAGGAAAGAAAGGGCGGTGGCTAAAGAGCCCATGTTGTATGTAGCTGATATGTTGATGGATACTGTGTATGTGAGTGTGTTGTGTGGTGAGAGGGTTGGGGGTTTAAATAGGGCAAGGGCGGCTTTGGCTTCATGTAAATAATGCACATGATATCGATACCTAATTAGAAATATAGAGGCGGCTACACGTAATGACTCTTAATGGAGATAATGTCAAATTTGGAGCATGGGATATGTTTGAATTCTAACATCTTTTCTATATCGACCAAAACAATAATATATGTCGGTCGTTTAATGAATTCAAATAATATTAATGTTAAAAATAATTATTAAATAAATATTAATGTTGTATTATAATATTAGCATTTTAAAAAGATGAACTTAGCGGTCCAATTTACAAGGTTGTTTTGATAAATTTAACTTTTTAAGATGTTGTATTGGTAATGAATGAAATATTAATTTTACCCATGATCTCACCATAATGATGTGATGATTTATTGTGTATATAATTTATAATTTCAATGCAGGATGGATAAATTAGTAAAGTGTTATGTTAAAGTGTTTTGACTTTTCAAATGAAACACTTATTTTGAGATAAAAAAAGAGTAAAAATTAATATTTATTTTGAAACATAGGAAATATATTGGATGATAAAGTGAACCATAGATAAAAAAAAAAAAAAAAATATTAGGCATACTAAAAAAAGAATGCTACTTTTTACCATGGCCGAATATGTGTCTAATTATTGTCATTTTCCCATTTTCTATCCACTACCTGTTTAAAGACTTCTTGGAATCTTATCTCCTTGCATTTCTTAAAGAAAGACTATTTGAGGATAACTAAAAAGTCTGAAACTATCGCTTATCTTCTAATGATTAAAAAAGGTTTAAACAATTCATTAATGCCATGTTATCGTATGCTTGTATTATCTCTGAGATTGTTGTAATAAAATTAGTACACTAAATTTTTTTTTTAATTCAAAAGCACTAATTAGGTACAATTCAACATAAAAAAAATAAAAGGAAGAAAAGAAAAACACCATACTTGATATCATGGAGAATGGTCGAAGCCGAGGCTTTAAATTTCATTTCCCCATAAGTTTCATATAATGAATGATCGATATAGGGAATGTACTTTTTTTTTTCTCTAAAAATAATGCGGGTTTTAATGGGTTTCACCAGATCTCTGTGTCACAATAATTAACTGCATGTTAGCTCTACCTCCCACATCTGGTATATACAAAAATATCTATGGATAGGTTTAAGTGTCTTACATTTAAGTTAAATAAACAAATTCAATGCTATTTAAGTAAAAAAAAAATTATTGTTTTAATATATAAATAATACACCTTAAAGATTAGGCCTCCATGATTCAGTTAGTGCTTATTTAGCAACCGTTGTGATGTTGGTTTTTGGTTTTGGTTTGGTTGGAGTTGGGTTGGGTTGAGTTTGGTGTGGTTTTATTCTGAACTGAAATCATGTTTGATGCAGATGGTTTTGGTGTGAGAAAAAGTGAAATTGAAAAACCAAACCATGTTTGGTAGAGTTGGTATGAGCTGAAATTTTGAAACCAATCATATTTGATAACTTGAAATAGTTTGACATTTTATTTATTTAAAATAACATTTTGTAAATATATATGTTCTAAAAATAAAATATATAAATATTTAATTTTTTCGAAATATTTATAGATAAAATATTTTATATAAGATATTTCAAAAAAATAAAATATTTTGAAAAAATAAAAGATTTCAGTAAAAATACATATAATTTGTATATATTTTTTTAAATAATAAATATATTTTTATTATATTTTTTCTAGAAATATTTGTTTTCCCGAAATATTTTATTTTTTATGAAATATATTTTTTCGTTTTATTTTTTTGAAATATTTTATTTTTTCATACATATTTTATTTTTCGAATTTATATATATATATATATATATATATATATATAATATTGTAAATGAATTGGTTTGAGTTAAACAATGGTACACCAAATTAAATTGGTTTGGGTTAAAGAATAATTTTGGTGTGAGAAAACCAAACCAACTCCATCCAAACCATCTATTGAGATGGTGTGAAAAAATGATGGATTTGGTACCAATGGTGCAATATTATTCAATCCCAACTCCTTTTACCAAACATGAATTAGGCCACAAATTTCATCCCAAAATCACAAATTTCACTCCAAAACCTCCTACCAACAAGCACTTATTAGGTTGCGTTTGGTAACGGTTTGGTGCGGTGTTAGTTTTTGGTTTTGGTTTGGGTTGGGTTGAATTTGGTTTGGTGTGGTTTTATTTTGGTTACAAACCATGTTTGATGCAGATGGTTTTAGTGTGAGAAAAAATGATGCTGAAAAACCAAACCATGTTTGGTAGGGTTGATATGTGTTGAAATTCTGAAACCAAACCATGTTTCGTAACTTAGAATGGTTTCACATTTTATTTATAAATAATAAAATTTTGTAATATTTTACTATATATTAATATACTAATATATTAATATTAAAATTTATAATATTAAAATATATTAAAATATTTTTATTATATTAATATTTTATATATTTTAATTTTAATATTAATATATTTTAATTTTAATATTAATATATTAATATTAATATAATAATATTTTAATATTAAAAGTTATAATATATTAATATTAATATTAAAATTTATAATATTAATATTAATATATATATATTAATATTAAAATTTATAATATTAAAATATAAATATTATATTCGGTGCTACAGTGATTCGGGTTGCTACAGTGTTTCAGTGGGGTGCTACAGTGGTTTGCTACAGTGCCCGTACCATACAAAACCATCCACAAAGATGGTTCCAAAAATGCCTCCATTTGGTACGCTACAGTGCCATTTGGTGCGCTACAGTAGTACCAACTCTAGTTTTACCAAACATGAATTGGTACTACTATTCAGTACCAAAATAAAAAACTTGGTACCAACCCAGTTACAAATCAAGGCCTTAGTGAAAAGTCAGCAGTGCATAAAGGGGATACATTCTTAAAACTTATCCAAAGTGCTTTATGGGAGATAGTGACAGATTTGGGCACGCCAAGAAGAAAGTAGGTACAAGATTATGCAAGTCACCAATTCTTACAAGTTATCTTGGTCAAAGTAGCCTTTTATTTCATTAATCACTTTGAGAAGTAGCATAAAAGAAAAAATGGACTCAAATGAAATGAAGCTGGACCTTTATGTTGTGTTTTGGTACGCATAAATAAAATAAAATGAAATGGTTATTCTTATTTTTTTATTTGGTTTTAGTATTATTAATTAAAAAATAAAATATTTTTTAAAATTTTTATCAGGGAATGGAATGCCGGTCCATTCCATATGTTTAGTAGTGGAATGAATTTTCATTCTCTAGAATGATTATTCCCACTTTAAAATACATACAAAAGAAGAGAATTGTTGGAATGGGTATTTCAGGCCTTTGGTTCTTCTTTCTCACTCATATATGTAATTATGTATGTATAATTGTCTTCTTTCATGCATACATATTTTTTTTCCTAAAGGACCTAGAGGAATAAAAATCTGGCGACTTTACACATTTCATCATTATGTTGTAGAGAGTTTCTAAAAACTACAATGTTTCAGATAAATGGGTCGCAATGGGCTACATGTGTTTGGGCTAAAGTCCATTGGAATGTTGAACCCATCAACAGTTGATATGTCAACATAGTCCAAGTTATGGGGTTAGTTCCGGTTTGACAAGCCCACCGATTAGTTTCAATTCTCTGTCTCAAATTTGCACCTCATTTGACTATTTCATTTCCAAATTATTAAAAAAAAACCACAAAAAAATTAGAGGGTCGAATTTTTGAGAAATAAAAGTAAGAGGATCGAACACTCCCTTTTCACTTATTATTAATATGACTAAATGTTGGTTTATATATTATTATATAAGAAAAAAGTGGAAACACATAAAATGTTACTTAGTATTACAATATTCACACAATTTTTCTAAATCAAAGAGGTGAAAAAGAAACATTATCTATTTCTAGACAATTTTCGGAACATTTAGAAATGGAACTAACTGAAATTGCCAGTTTTAAAATTGTGATTCCTTTCCCAAAATAATCCGTGATGTGCAACAAAAATGAAAAACAAAAAATTATGCAGATTTTTTAATTTATTTTTTCTATTAATTCACATTGGCTTCAATTTTTTATTTGTTTATATATTGTAAGCTTGGCTTCCCTTTCCACCTCAGGCAAAGCTTGCATTAATTGCGATTTGCAACATTCACTACTGGAGTTGGGCCAACTTAATGGTGGGCCTATAAGGACTAGGCCTAATTAAATCGGTCATTACATCATACTCCAAATGGTCCTTCCTGGACTGGACTTAAATGCTGACTTTAGGATAAGGATCTTTATTATCAGTGAAACAATAAGTGAATAGAAATTAAAAATAAAATAAAGGCTCCAAAAGCTGCTTCTTTTTTTCCCGGGGTGAAAGAAAACCAAAGACTACAAAGCATGAAAATCTCCCTCAATAGCTACAGACAATCATGAGGGCCGCATAGACCATGAAAAGTCACCAAACTTACAATTTGATGCCCATTTACTCAATAAATGAGCTACACGATTACAACTCCTACGAGCCCAAAGCAAAGAAAAGTTGGAATGCTCTGCAATTAAGAGTTTGACATCTTTAAGGATGATGGCAACATGCCCATTATTCGGTTTGAGGCTCATGACCGCGTTGCAATCTCCTTCGATGAAAGTATAATTGTAACCCCAAGAGGATAGCAAAATCAAACATTCCCTAAGGATCAAAGCTTTAGCCACTTCAACACTAAAAATATTTGGAAAGAAGAGAGTGGCTACAATGATAGGACGCTCCATGAAGTCCGGCAAAACAAGGCCACCAAAGAGGGGGAGTGGAAGGATCAATGCTTGGAGCAAAAATACAAAGATCATTAGAATTCGAGACCCAAAATTCTATAAAATTTTCTACTACTCTATCAATGACCACATGAGGATCCCACTTTGAAGAATTAAAGTACCAATCATTTATTGTCTTCCAAATATAGCACATAATGAAAGAACATAAACTTATGTGCTCGGCCGCGTTAAGCGAGGCTTTAAAAAGAGAATTCAGCCAAATCCAAAAATGCATCCAAGAGCTCCAATTGTGGCAACTTAAATCCAGTCTAAGAGCACAAACCTTCCACACAACCTGAGAAAACGGACAATAACAGAGCAAATGTAATAAAAATTCATTAAACAAGCCACATACCTTGCAAGTAGTATCCTGCACAATTTTCAACCTTTTTAAATTCGTGAGAACAGGAGTTTTGATATGACTACATTGCCACAAAAAGAAAATAATTTTCCTTTTCGATGTCAAATTCCAAAGAATTTTCCATTCCGAATGAAATTATTGAATGATGCTATTTTCCGGTTGATCAGAATTGGTGTGAGATTTTTTAGAAAAAATAGCAGCATAAGTAGATTTGACTGAAAACCTGCCATTAAAGCTAAAACCCCACACTAACTTGTCCTCACCACCAAATAAACGTACTGGAATTTGGAGGATTCTATCACTGTCGCACTTATTGAACAAAGTACTTACAATATTCACCTTCCCATTTTCTTGTAGTCTGATCAATAAGATCAACCACGACACTAACAATAGGGTTCTGAGGTTTTACAGAAGTTAAAGAGCAACCACCATTACCCAACCAATTGTCATCCCATATTTTAACTTTTGCTCCATCCCCAATTCTCCAACACTTTCCTTTTTTTTTATTTTTTATCAAAGGTTTGGTATGCTTTAAACCCTTCCAAAACCAAGAAGAACTTTTAATACAAGAAGAGTTTAGGAAGGAAAAGTTAGTGAAATACTTACCTTTCAAAGCTCGAAATAACATGGACCCATCTTCAATCTCTAATCGCAAAGCCATTTTGGACAAGAGAACAATATTAAAAAATTCAAGATCTTTAAAGCCGAGACCTCCCAAACCCTTAGGCTCATAAAGCTTATCCCAACTAATCCATTTTGCACAGTCTCCCTTCCGCACCACCAAAAATTAAGGGGTTTACTTCTCATTTGCTTGTATAAAGTAGCGGTAAGTTTGAAGCAAGACATGACATAATTTGGGGCAGCACTGATGAGAGATTTGATAATGACCTCTCTGCCTGCTTTTGAAATAATATTTCCCTTAACAACTTTCATTTTTTCGGATATTCTATCCGATAAGAATTTGAAGGATGTGATTTTTTATCTCTCCAAAGTTGAGGGCAAACCCAAATAATTGTTAATCCAATCTGGATTTCTGATGCCCAATAAATTTGTTACCTTATCTTTGTCACTTCTTTTCACGCTTGGACTAAATAAAATGATGGACTTATCCAAGTTGACAGCTTGACCCAAAAGAGCTTTATAAGATTTTAGAATTTTCTTCAAATTATTTACTTCAACATCATTTGTCCTGCAGAAAATTAGAGCATCATCAGCAAAGAGAAGATGATTTATAGACACACCACCTCTCCCCATTTTAATACCACTGATAAGGGATTGACTTTTAGATTGATTCAAGAGAAGAGAGATACCTTCGTAGCATATTAAAAATAAATAGGGGAAAGATGATCTTTTTGACATAGACCCCTTGAAGGGGTGAAAAGGTTGTCCGCCTCACCACTGATCAACACCGAGTACGAAACAATATTCACACAGCTCATCAAGATTTGAACCAATTTATCAGCAAAACCTAACTTTCTCAGCATGCTTTCTAAACAGATCCATTCAACTCTATCGTAGGCTTTCGACATATCCACCTTAAGAGCTAAAAAGCCATTCTTGCCTTTTTTCCTAGATTTCAAAGTATGGATCAGTTCATGGGAAAGAATGATGTTATCATGGATTAATCTCCCAGGAACAAAAGCACTCTGACTTGGGCTAATCAATGAATGCATTATATGTCTTAGCAAGCATTTTAGAAATTTTTTTATAGAGAACATTGCAAAGAGATATGGGTCTAAATTGGGAAATGAGTGTTGGATTTTTTACTTTAGGAATGAGAGAAATGTTGGTATGGTTGAAACCATGAATCATAAAACTAGATTGAAGAAAATGATTGAAACCTTGAACCATATCAAACTTAATGACATCCCAATTTGCTTGGAAGAAAAGCGGAGTAAACCCATCCGACTCCAAAGCTTTAAAGGAACTCATACTTTTAATAGATTTTCTAAGCTCCAACTCAGTGTCATCTCTAAGCAAGATAAAATTCATTTGTTCGGATATCTTGGGAACAACCAGGGGCCATTGAGCATTACTGCATATGTCGAGGTTGGAGGTATAAAGGCCAGAAAAATAGTTTTCAGCAATAAGTCTGATCTCTTCTTTAGAGTCCTTCCACTGGCCCAAGGCATCTTCCAGGCCAGATATTTCATTTTTTTTCCTTTTTATCATGGCTTTCCTATGAAAAAAATAGTATTTTTATCGCCATGCATAAGCCAATCCACTCTCGATTTTTGTTTACAAAATAATTCTTCATCTCTCCAAGCATCTCTAAGCTCCCTCTTCAAACCGAGCACTGTATTTTTGTACTAAATAGTCAATTATTTGGCTTTGGACAATTTTTCTTGAATGTCTTTAATCCGTTTCCTGGAATTGCTAAAAGTGTGTCAGCTCCAGGACTTTAACTCAACTTTACAAGACTTCAAATTAGAATTCAATAGAGTTAGTGGGATTAATCCTTGACTGCAAGATTGCCACTTCCGGGCAATCATGGGCTTGAAGTCATCATGCTTAACCCAATTGGCGTTGAAAAAGAACTATTTTTTTTTATGATAATGGACTCATTCTCAATCAACATGAGCGCCCAATGATCCGAACCGGCAACTGATATGTGGTGAAGTCCATATCTTTGAAAGTAATGGAGGCAACTTAGAGAACAAAGACCTTGATCCAATCTAGCTTTAATATGTGCATTGCCCTCCCTATTATTACACCAGGTGTAGGGAAATCCCTTAAAACCCATATCACTGAGCCCACAACTTTCAACAAAATCTCTAAAGTTTTTCAACATCCACGTTTGAGTTTTCAATCCACTTATTTTCTCCGTGGGGTGCAATAACGAATTAAAGTCTCCCATAATAAGCGATTTATGCGCAAGTCTACATTGCAGATTTTTTAGATAGTTCCATTGCAAAGCTCTTATGCCATCATCACAAGATGCATAAATACTTGTAAAAAATCAATTGCCACAAAAATCAATATCTCTAATTTCACAAGAGATTTGAAATTCATTAGCATCAACAATATTCAAATTACAAGTATTAAGGTAAAAAAGAGTCAATCCTCTAGCAATACCTTTAGGAGGGACCTAAAACATATTGTATTTACCTAAGGATCTTTTAATCCTTTCAAGTTTACTAGAATTATTTTTTTATCTTAAGAAGGCATATAATTGACGGGGAATGGAGATTAACAAATCTCCCTAGCTCGGAAACTGTCAGGGGGTTCCCCACACCCTGACAATTCCACACCATAACCTTCATGGAAAAGGTTGAGGCCATTTTAGGCTGACCTTCTCCGTCTGAATTTTGGATTAAAAAAAAACATTACCTAAATCAACTTCGACTACCTCGGAAATATGCTCACTCCCTCGAACAATATCCTTCACAACATGGTTAACATCCTTTTTTTGAACTTTTCTTTTTCCACCATCATCGGAGCCGAGAATATCCAAATTCCTTTTGTGAAATGAAAGCTTTCTTTTTTCTCCCAAAACCCTTGAATTAGCAATGACAAGATCATCTCCTTTCCTTACTCTTCATTTCCAGGAGTTTTCTTTGAGTGAGTAGCGTCTCCTTCACGGTTAAGGTCAATAGAATTAAGCTTTACAGAAGTTGAAGGATGAAGGGGGTTTTGGGACGGTTGAGATGAGAAAATAAAGGTTTTATTAGAACTATTAGTTGGACTAAAGTGAAAATGGACTTGGGTTAGAGTAGGGTTAAAAGGAGTGGGTTTGGCTTGAAGATTATCAAAAGAAATTGGACCTACTGAGTATGTTTTAGTGAGGCCCAAAAGGCTCAGGAAAAAAAAAAAACCTTGACTGAAATAAGGAATATCATTAGCCCTTTGAACAATATCAGTCGGTAAGGAACATGTCCCTTCATGAACATAAACACTACATTTTTTTGTCGTTTGAATTTCTGACATCCTCAACGTTCATATTCAGCAATTAAGTGTTGTTGATGAGATTTTTTTCCCAAATTACTTCTTTGTCCTTCATCGGCATGCATTGGACTACTGCTTGAAGAGTGATCGGACTGAAATTCCGATTGAGAACTCGATTCGAATTGAAGGATCATACGAAATATCATTTCCATTGTTTTCCTTTTGCTTTTTGCAATTGATAAATGAATGCCCCAAACATCCATAATTATAGCAAAGACATGGAAAATTTCATAACAAAAAGGTATCCAAACACATTTACCCATGATTTTAAGGTGAACCCCTCTTCTCAAAGCTTTGGAAACATTAACTCCAACTTTGATCCTCAGATATCTTCCTCCATCATTAATCTTTTCATGAATTTCGACACATAATGGTGAGGCAAATCTTTTTGCAATTTTCATTCCAACTTCTATAGTTAACCCTTCAAGAAGGATACTTAGTTGAACCCACATCAATGCTATAGAGAACAAAGAATCGTCAATCTCCAAATTAGGTTTCCATTCAATGAGAACCAGGAATTTTTTCTCAAAAAGCTAAGGGCTACCTTTTAAAACCTTAGAAACATCTTGCTTAGAATTGAAAATGAATTGAAATTTGTCTTCAAAAATCTTGTAAATTTTCAATTTACACTTCCATATATCAGTGAAGGAATCAAGCACTGCAAGTTAAGCCTATTCGGCAAAATTGTTTCACATAAACTCCAAAATTTGGGCTCTAAAATCTTAAGTTGTTATAGGTGGGGCTAAAACGGTAAAACCCGGCATAAGGACCTTTCTCATCCGGATATGGGACAAAAAATCATTTCATGTTACTTAACCCAAACCCGCATTGCAATTCCCTCGTTATAGTTGGTCTACCATGCATACTCATCCATCCTAACAACGGGAGATTCGGTCCGACCCATACACCTCTTTACATTGGTTTTGATAGCACTTGTCATGAGTTGGGTGCTTCGGTATCCGATCCAAAAGATTAGGGCCTGTTTGGTTTGCATCTCTGAAAATTGTTCTTGAGAATTCTGAGAAAATAGACAGTTTTCTGAGAACAATAAAAATGAGTTATCTAAAAATAGTCATTTTTGTAACTGGATTTTCAAAAAACAGAACAAAACAAAATTATTTTTATAGTTTTTTGATTTTCAATTTTCAGAAACACAGAGAACTGTTTTCAGAAATACAAACCAAGTAGGCTTTTGAATTATCCATTTATAATCAAAACCTTTTTCATTTGGATCAAATGCGAGATAAGAATCCGTCACATTAAACTTGCCATATACAGAAACTGAGTTTAATATAATGGGCTCATATGTAAATAGAATGGTACAAATGGTTTAAATTTTATTTTATTTTTTATCACAAACGTATCAAAAGTAGATATTCGTAATTCTTGAAATGAAAACATGTTTTTAAAGGTCTTAATACAAAAGTTAAGGGGTGCGTGTGAAATTGAGCCTTATCCTCGTTTGAGCTTATCCTAATTTTAACTTTTTCCTCAAATAGATTTGATAATTTAAATTGTGGATTGGAAAGATAAGAATGAGAAGACATAGAGAAATGACTTATCATGTGAAAATTAAGCAAATGAGAAATTTGGAGGGAGGACTAGGGAATGCTCTAACCCTTTGAAATTTGTACATTCTCCCCCACTAAAGTTGAAGGATTTGAAAACGGAAAAAGAAAAAAGAAAAAAAAAAGTAGTAATTGCCCTCTTTTAATCTTATTTTTCAAAATTTGTGGAGTCACATGTTAATAATTTTGGGATTACTTGGCCTTTTTTGTTTCGGTGTAATTTTGTTTAAAAAAATTAACTATATATAAAAATTACCAAAAATAAAAGCACACACCAGAATATAAAAAATTGAAAATATCTTAAATGAGTTGAAAAATATTTTACCAAAAATATCCTATATGCTTAATTTTCAAAGAACTTCTAGCTTTAAATGTTAGGATCTCTCTTTTTAAAGAATTGAATTAAAAGTAGAATAAACATAATATGGATATGTGGTAAGTAGGTGGGTGTGCTTTAATTATAGAACCATTAAATGCAGCTTTCATATTACTTGTTTTGCTGTTAAATCATTCAATAATGTTCCTTTTTATATCATGATACACATACAAACTCATTTGATAACCTCTCATTTATTTATTTTTGCAAGATAACATCTCATTTATATGCTTGAATTTCATGTGTAAAATTGAAATATAAAGCAATTAATTACTTCATTTAGTACTACAATACAAAAATCTTTATGAAATTCTCATTTATGTTCTTACGAAACATAAATGAAAATCTAGGACATATATAGATAGGGGGTAATACATATATGTGAACTTATATTAAAAATAAAAGTTGCATTTCTTAATCCTTATCTCCAATTAAATGAAACTTAAACTATTTAAAAAAGGGTTAATTCCACTTAGATCCTTTGAGGTTTGCCCTAATCCTAGATAAATCCTCTTAACTGTTATATTCCCATCTAGACCCCTGAGTTTTGCCCTGCCGTATCTAGTGGAACCCCTCCATTAGTTAACCAACATATTCTGCTCATGTTATTTAACAAACGTGAGTAACTAATCAATTTTTCCCTTCACTTGTGTTATCGTTGAAAAAATTCGCTGGTGGAATCGAATGTGGGCGTGCCAGATTTCCGGAAGAATCAAAGATGGTAGAAGGACAACGAGTATCCTTTTTGGAATGTGGTCAAGCGATTGTGTAGGAGGAGGAATATGAAACTCCTATCAAGGTTCTTTTTATGCCTTAATGAAAAGGACATAAAGTGTTAAGGTTGTAAAAAAAGAAAAGGAATTGAAAGTGTAAGTTGGAAGAAAATTAAGTGCCAGAAAGTAAAGTGTGGCAGAAAATAAATGGCAGAATGTAAAGTGTTGGAAGACAAAGAAATTGAAATGACAAGACTTGTATTAAAATGACTGGAATTGAAATACATGAATTGAAATTACAAGGAAAGGTAAATGACAAGATAAAATAAAGACATTGATAAGGAAATTTATGTGTTGTGCCGAGGGGGGTTCAAATGTTGAACTAAGTGTCATATTTATAGCCTAAGTGTGCATGTATGTGGTTTTCAGCATTGCTTCAGCTTCTGCCATGTGTCTTTGTAACCACCCACTTCTTTGTCAAGTTGCCCAGATTTCGGCCACATGTCCGACAGTTACAACTTTTGCTGCATATGATTTCGGTCACGTGTCCGGCAGTTACAACTTCTGTCGCGCATGATTTCGGTCACGTGTCTGGCGGTTACAACTTCTGCCGCACATGATTTCTGCCACGTGTCCGGCAATTACAACTACCAAATCTGCCATTTTTTTTATAACAGTCATGCATTCGCAGTTCCTTCTGCTAGTTGATTTCGGTCACCATGTGACCTGGAAGAAAACATGTCTTTATATGGATTGACTTCTGTAATACTCCGTATTTAAATAATAATTGTTTTATTTCCTTATTTATTTTAGATGGCATGGTGGGTATTTAAATTATTGAGTAAGGGTACTCTAGTCATTTTAAGACTAGTATGTAATTTTTGTTATTATGGAATCTAATAAGGGTATATTAGTCTTTATGACGAGTGGCAGGTTGGTTATTATAGCAGATCTAGGGGCATTATGGTCATTTGCCGTAACCTAGCTTCCCCTATATAAGCATAAGGATTCAGTTTATTCTCTCAAATACAAATTCAGACTTTTTTTTCCTTCTTCCTTTCATTCTTCACTCACTTATATACATATATATATATATATATATATATATATATATAGATATATAGAGAGAGGTCAATTACTTGGTGCGGATCTGGTTGGTGGTGTAGTAAGCTCCAAATCCGTGGTGTAGTAATCTCTTCAAATCAGGTAAGACATATGTTCTACTCTTCTTGTTTGTACTAAAATTCGTAACCTTTGTTTTGTACTCCTATAAACTGTTATATATTAATTTTGTATATGTATACTTATGAGTATTAGCATGTTCATATATGTATTGATATGTGGTTATATGAGCATGTATGTGTAGATCCGTAGGTATATGTATTGATATGTAGTTATATGAGCATGTATGTGTAGATCCGTAGCTATATGTATTGATATGTAGTTATATGAGCATGTATGTGTAGTTTCGTAGCTATATGTATTGATATGTAGTTATATAAGCATGTATGTATAGATCTGTAGCTATATGTCTATATGTATAGATCCGTAGTTGTATGAGAATGTATGTATGAATCCGTAGTTATATGGTTATATGTATAGATCAATAGCTATATGAGCATGTATGTATAGATCCGTAGTTATGTGAACACATGTGTATAGATATGTTATAATATGTTTGTATTTATGTATATATATATATATATATATATATATATATTCTGTTATACATATATGAATAGATCCGAGAATATATGTATAGATCATATGTATATGTAAAGATTTGTGATATATACAACCACTCATGTTAGATCGGTTATCGTAGATTTTGATTCATGATTACATATGATAGTATACTCTGTTTATACGTATATACCTTTATTTGTAGTTATATGTACAGATCTATTTTACCATATTCATGTCCATGAATATATACGATGTTTATTGTATTCTATGTAGATAGACATGTATGGATTTATGTCTAAATGTATAGATCTGTGAGCGTACGGATATGTCATGTTATTATGATTTATGTTGAAGCGTATATGATTTGAACTACATATAGAAATCTGAATACATAAATATTTTATATTTCAATGTTGACAAGGAATTTAATCACTGTTATGAGAGAAACACTGCTTATATTATGTAATTGTTTTTCTCTATTTTGTTTGTTCATTGATTTAGATGTTATTATGTTTCCCCACGAATTATATTAAAATACGTAGATTCGACCGTATAAATGAACAGTTTTGACCATATAAATATACTGTATTTTTTGGCGCCCCCCCTGGACCCCCTAGGCTCAACTTTATAAATTATTATAAGTTCCCGAGTAAAGAATGGAAATGAATTAATAATTTCATAAAATCATAAGATTTAATTAAAATGACTATGGTCGGGAGATATAAAAGGAACCACAAGGAGGCTAACTAATAAACGCAGTCTCATTAGTACCACGGGACATGGATGAGTTGTCACGGCATGATTGAGTTGTCGGGTACGTGGTTATGATTTGACATGGAGATTATGAGAATTGGACTTATGGAAGGAATTTATGGTATTTGTTTTATATCTTCACGGTGGTATCCTAGTAAATATAAATGGAAGTTATGAAATTAATTATATCTTCACGGTGATATTCTAGTGAATATAAAGTATAGTAAGGTATATTAATATTTATTAATATTTTTGGGATAGGTGTCACTAGGAAAGGGGATGGTTTTTAGTACTCTGTTTGGGATCATGTAGAGATGTACTTGCTCGTGGGTTTGACTCACATTTGTTGATATTTCAGGTCTTCAGCAATTTCATCCGCAGGGTTGAGGATTTGTCTCTCCTGTCTTCTCGGTCCAGCAGTTTTCTTCCACTACATGGTAGGAATTCAGTTTTATTGTAGTTAATGTACTTTTTGTGTGGTCTAGGGGTCCATGTTATGGGATTCCCAAGTTGTATCAATTTAAAAACTTAAGTTATTCAGAGGATGTATTGGGTGTGGGATCTTTCATGTATAAGTGTTATCATCGACTCTTATTATCCTATCTCTATTTTATGTCTTATCATCTGTGCTTATTTTTGTCAATTGAAGATGCTCCTAGTTTCTGTGTATGGGTCTGGTCAACATATGCATGGAAATTTGGGGGTATCACAGCTTCGCTAACGCTCCTATGTAGTGGTCAACCTAAAAAGTAATATTCCTGCCATACCAGAATGCCTATTATCGAGTGCGTTAAGCTTCACCAGAAGTAAGTAAGACGAGGTCGCTCTGCTTCATAGACAAGGCTCGTTCCATACTTGACTTACGAGCTCGTGTAGTACTCGCCCCTATCTTTTGAAGGTAGGAAAGTGCTCGACTAGAAAGGGGTGATATCATTCCACTCGCTGTCTACTAAACGAGCGTTAGAGCGAGCGAAGCCTTCAATTTAGTGGCTTCCCTCATTTTCCCTCACCCTACTCTTTCATTTCCGCTTAAGCTTCCCCGGTTTGGGGGATTAATTGATTGGATACCCGAGAACCATAATCTTTCCTAGGAATAACTTCTACGATGATAGATAGGGGTCAGGTTTGTTTGGCATCTATGCCCCCTGCCCCTCCAAACAGTATGAGAGCCTTTCAACTTGTACTGCTCACACTTCTAGATTTTCACGACACCTCATCCACCATAGTGTGAGCTAGGAACAGCTCCGAAAAGCGAGGTCTACCTAAAAATTAGCTTTCAACAACGTTAACAACACCACGAAAAAAATAAACTATAGTTGCCCACTGATATGATCATAGGTGAAATCCAATCCTTTCGCTTCGCACCAGGCTTACGTCAGTCAGGTTCCCTTCACCTCTCGGAAGTGAGAAAGCGAGCAAGAAACCACCTTTTAAACTCTCCCTCTCCCCATTTATTCTTATTTTTAAAAGCGAGAGCTAAAGCTTGATTATAGAAATAAGATAGGCCTCCCTCTCATTAGCTTAAAAGATGAAAAATGAGCTCTTTCAGAATGGGACCTTTCCCCTTTTAATAAATAAAAATAAGGTAAGGGGGCGTATAAGACAGATTATTATATGATGTGGGGGTTGGGAATCGTAAGAATTGAGAAGTCCTCCATTGAATTGAATGGGGTGGGAAAGACAAGTTCGGAAATGGCCGGATTAACAGGAAAAAGGGCAGCCCCACCCTGGAAAAAAGGTGTACGCACATAAATAAAAAGGCTGGTTATGGCCTTTACTTGATAGGGCTCCTTCCCCATCTATCTTGACCGAGAAGAGGGGGGAGGCTCTTGCGGAAGCCTTGCCCGCCCTTCTCTATTTTGATTGAGGGATCCCTCATATTGAGGATTTGCAGGCTTCCTGGACTCGTAACAGACGACTAGGAACAAGAAGAGAGTCAGTAGTCTCTGCCGTTGCAGGTCCTTCTCCTTCTGCAGAGACTGTCTTCTTTATTTTTTGTTTTGTTTATTCTTTGTTCATTATAAGTTAAGGGGCACGAAATCATAAAGAAGATGGAATAAGTCAGAAAGAGAGTGGCGCCTAGCTGTTGAGAGCGTTTGTTGTCTTTCTTTGTAGAGGAACAGTACAATCTTAGACTGGCCCCCTTCGCATGACCTAGAAAGAAAAAAAGTCTATGCTACTATAAAGCCTCTAAACTCCTCCCTCAGGACACTGTTGCCTTGCCCATCGGGATGGGGTAGCCCCGACTTCCATAGGTCCTTGGTTCGACCTCCTAATGAGAATTGAGGTCCTTGTGCGGGCGACTCATCCATAAGACTTCCTTGCTTTGTATGGAGTGCCCCGTGGTTCCTCGAGTGCCAGTCGCATAGAGGAATGCTATCAATTAGGGCATTATTAGCCACTAACCATTTGCTCGCCGGTCGCTCGAGCTCCGCGTTTCAAGTTCGTTATCCTAACCATCTCCTCTACTCCACCGGGAGCCTGGCCCTTCTTCTATCTTATCTACTGCCTTACTCTTCAACTCCCTACTGCTCCAGCCACTCGCTGTAATAGCTTGCTTCTCGGGGGGCTCGCACCCTGGGTGGTGCGGCTGAGCCAAAGTGGGCCCAATAGTTGGCCTATGTTTCCAGGCGCACGCGTAAATGGATGATTAGTTCCATGAATCTCACTGCACTGACCATAATAAACTCCTTCTCGTTGTACCGAAATGGAGGTCTGATTTAAATGACCAGGTACAATATCACATTTGACACCTGAGGAAGGTACAACCCAACTATGAGGTACATCAGCAGATGTAATAATAATACGTAGATGAATGTTGGTAGATTTGTTTCTTCCAAATGTGTTACATGTAGCCCAATGGTAGGAAGCCACGTAGCTGGGATTTTTTGGGTGTTAACATTGCCCCCCAAATTTTGGAGGCTTTGTAAGTTGACAGACGAAAAACCTTTAAAATTTTGAGTTAGTGAGGATTCCAATCAATGCATTGACATTAAACTGTCTTATTTATATTCATCTCTAGAAATAGAGATGAGTTATTCTGCCAAGGCAGCCAAAGGCTATCAGTGGCCCTTCTTTGCTTTAATGGAACCAGACATACTCATTTCTGCCATGGAACCTCTTAAACAGATAACAGAAACTCCTTTCGGCCAGAAGCCGTTCGAATTTGGCCGAAAGTTATTTCTTCCATACACATTCTTCTTGATAAAATGATAATTCTTTCGATGGGAGTGTTTGCTTCTGTCGCTGCTACTAGAAATTTTGAAATTTATGCAACAATCTTGATTGATGAGGGCAAATTGAGTTTCCCTCAACTTCTTTTCTAATTTTTCCACCATCTTGCTGTTAGGAACAGAAGATGGCGTACTCATGGCAACACTGGGTCGCCCCTTCTTTTCTTTTAAATCACATTCTTCTGCCAAGATGATCACATTGCTACTAACAATGGCTGAAAATTTGTGATTTAGCTAAACATGCAATTGATTGGCCATTTTTTGCCCCCCATGTGTTGTTGGTTAGGTTCCATGGGAGGAAGTGGTGAATCCTGCTAACAATGTTCATTGCCCCCCAGTTCTGAAAGATCTTTCCCAGGTAGTTTTGGAGGAAACGCCTGATATTGTATTGGTGACATAAATGGTTATGGCAGATGGTGGAATGACATATTTTCTGCTTGTGGCTGTTTTGGCGCCTGCGGCAGAAAGTGACGTGGGAGAATAGTTGGCAAATCTGCTATCTGCTGGCCCCCGAGTGCTTCTTGCTTTGGTACCATGGGAAGGATATGTGGTTTCTGCCGCACACATTGTTGATTGTCCCTCGAATCCGGTAGATCTTTTTCTGGAAGATTCAGAGGAAACTCATAATGTTGTGGTTGTAACAGATATGGTTATGGCAGATGGTGGAGTGACAGATCTTCTGCCTGTGGCTATATTGGCGCTTGTGGCAGATTCTGAATCGGCCGGATAGTCACTGGTGGAAGAACCACTAGTGCCTGTATAGCCAAAAATTTAACTGGTGGTTGAGGAATCGACTGGGATATCGATTTCATAGTGTTGGCAGGTGGCTTACTTTGAGAAGAAAACCTCTCAAGTCTGTCCAACCTTGCTGCTAGGCTCGAATATGTTGTAAGAGCCACCTCCATCATTGAAGTCAAATGTGACAATTATGCTTGCATGACTACTTCTCGTATACAACCTTGACACAGTCCCACTTGGCTTGCCAATTATGTTGTCGCTGAAAATATTCGCTGGTGGAATGGAATGCGGGTGTGTCAAATTCCTGGAAGAATCAAAGATGGTAGAAGGACAACAAGTATCCTTTTTGGAATATGGTCTAGCGATTGTGTAGGAGAAGGAATATGAAACTCCTATCAAGATTCTTTTTATGCCTTAATGAAAAGGACTTAAAGTGTCAAGGTTGCAAAAAAAAAAAAAGGAATCGAAAGTGTAGGTTGGTAGAAAATTAAGTGATGGAAAGTAAAGTGCGACAAAAAATAATTGGCAGAAAGTAAAATGCTGGGAACTAAAGTGCTAGAAGATAAAGGAATTGAAAGGACAATACTTGTATTAAAATAACTGGAATTGAAATACATGAATTGAAATTACAAGGAAAGGTAAATGACAAGATAAAGTAAAGACATTGATAAGGAAATTTGTGTGTTGTGCCGAAGGGGGGTTCAAATGTTAAACTAAGTGCTTGTTTGGTAGAGAGTTTGGAGCCCTTTTTTTGGGTTTGTGTTGAAAATGATGCATCAAACCATGTTTGGCAAGCATGGTGTTGGAGCAATAGTGTTGCACCACTGGAGTGAAATCCATCATTTTTCACACCATTGAGATAAATGGTTTGGATGAAGTTAGTTTGGTTTTCTCACACCAAAACTATTCTTTAACCCAAATCAATTCAATTTGGTGTACCATTGTTTAACCCAAACCAATTCATTTATAATCTTATATATATATATAAATTCAAAAAATAAAATATTTATGAACAAAATAAAATATTTCAAAAAAATCAAACGAAAAAATATATTTCATAAAAAATAAAATATTTCGGGAAAACAAATATTTCTAGAAAAAATAAAATATAATAAAAATATATTTATTATTTTTAAAAAAATATACAAATTATATGCATTTTTACTGAAATCTTTTATTTTTTCAAAATATTTTATTTTTTTGAAATATTTTATCTATAAATATTTTGAAAAAATTAAATATTTATGAAAAATTAAATATTTCAAAAAAATAAAATACTTATATATTTTATTTTTTAAAACATATATATTTACAAAATGTTATTTTAAATAAATAAAATGTCAAACTATTCCAAGTTATCAAATATGATTGGTTTCAGAATTTCAGCTAATACCAACTCTACCAAACATGGTTTGGTTTTTCAGTTTCACTTTTTCTCACACCAAAACCATCTGCACCAAACATGGTTTCAGTTCAGAATAAAACCACACCAACTCCAACCAACCCAACTCCAACCAAACCAAAACAAAAAACCAACACCACACCGTTTGCCAAACAAGCACTAAGTGTCCTATTTATAGCCTAAGTGTATATGTGTGTGGTCTTTAGTATTGCTTCAGCTTCTGCCACGTGTCCTTGTAATCACCCACCTCTTTGTCAAGTTGCCTAGATTTTGGCTACGTGTCCGGCGGTTACAACTTTTGCCATTCATGATTTCGGCCACTTGTCCGGTGGTTACAACTGTCAGATCTGCCATTTTTTTGTAACAACTATGTATTCGTAGTTTCTTTTGCCAATTGATTTCGTCCACCATGTGACCTGGCCAAGTGTTGACAGATTTGTTTATTCCAAATGTGTAATATGTAGCCCAATGGTAGGAAGCCACGTAGCTGGGATTTTTTAGGTGTCAACAACTTGTATGAAAAATCATATTTGTCCCTTATACGATCATGTACTATTATGATTATACCCTAATATTTTTTTAAAATTTAAATGTATTAATAAATTAAGGGATAATGTTTGTCTTCTGTAGTATTAATGAAATAAGGGGGTAATATTTTTGGTTGACATTAAATAATAATAAATTTAAAAATAAATTTTATAATGAGAGATATTACACTAAAATTACACTATTTCATTAGAAAAATTATATGGGAGTATTAAAACCCGACTTGAGATTAGGGCAAACTTCATGAGGTGTGGGTGGAAAAAAATTTGGATAACATTTGTTATGATATTATTGATTCCAAAAGCGTGTTGCACTGTTAGTGCCTGTTTGATAAAGGGTTTTGAGCTGAAAAATGTGGTTTTGGGTTGTGAATTTCAGGCCAAACCATGTTTGGCGGGTTGTGGGTTGGGTTAATAGTTGCACACCATGGTGTACCATTTGTGAGATTTTAGAAACCATATATTTAGGTGGTTTTGGTATGGTTTGGTAACTATTCATACAAACCAAAACCCATGGTTTGGTCCAACAACAACCCATAATCATCAAATTAAAATCAACCCACAACTCCAAACCCATCATTGGTGTACCATTCCATTATCAACAAAAGTCAACATTGTCATGCTTGTCATTTTATTAAATAAATAAAATAGAATTAAGTAAAACCAAATAATAAATAAATAAATGAAATTGAATAAAATATTAAATAAATAAATAATGAATAATAAATAAATAAATAAAATTGAGTAATAAATATTTAAAAATAATAAATTAAGTAAAACCAAATAAATAATAATAAAAAATATAATGAATAAATAAATAAAAATTGAGTAATAAATATTTAAAAATAATAAATAAAGCAAAACTGTAAATGCCAAAAAAATGCACAACACCACAATGATCCTTTCTATTAACTTTTGACTTTCCTTATATACATTTTATTATTGGGCTTGAGGCCCATTAGGGCAATACCACCTTGATTACATCACCATGACATCACTACTTCTATTTCCTAAAGAAATACAAAAATGAAATGGGCCTAGTTATTGGACTTATAAAAATCTTATTGGGCTAACAGCTTGATGGTGCTTGATGGAGTTAAGTGGGCTTGGACATTTTCACTCTTACACAGGCCCGCTTCTTTATGATGGGCCATCGGGCGGTCAGGCCCATTAAAGAAAAGATAGAGTGGAAAACAAGGTACATTACCCCTGTCGGGATGACGTGGAAGATCTAATTAATGCGACGGCTGTACCATCATTCAAATACTTGAAACTTACGGTTCAGGTGGCCTCAATTGGCGAGAAGGGGGCTGAGGAGGTGCACGTGAAGCGAGGTGATGCTTCGCTTCCCGAGCGCACGGCTTTTTAGGCGTTTTAGAGACTTCTATAAATACCCACTTTATATGTTGAATGTTCATTCCATTTCAAAACCTATAGCTTTCAGAAAACTCTCTGCACTTGAGCTATTTGTTTATCATTTCCAGAATACGCTCATTCTCCCAGGAACACTCACGAACTCTCATCGGGATTCATCCTAGAGTAAGTTTTCTTCCTTCAGTTCTTCTACCTTTCTGTTGGTATGTCTGATAGTGATGACACCCGGTCGGGTAGCGACCGTCTCCCCTTTTCCGTGGACCCAGATGTTTCTTTCAGCTCCCCATCGGTAGAGATAGTTAGGACGGTCAAATCCAGTCCTCCTGAGATTACCCAAAACATTGCAGTGGGTGGGGGCCCGGCTGTGGGGAGATCATGAGATCAATTTTATGCCGATCCCCTCCCTCCTACACATAGGGTAGAAACGGTACTGAAAAGGCTGAGGGTTAAGTGTGGGATACCCGATGGGGTAATCATTAAAAATTATCCTAAAAAATACGATTTCAGGAAAGGTGAGGGGGTCATGGATCATCAGATTCTACTGTCGGCCTTCCACCTTCAAGTTCTTAGATTCCCGATTCAACCTTTCTTCCTTTATACCCTAGCCGCCCTGGGTCTGGCTCCGCTTCAGGTGGGGCCTAAATTTTTCAGGATCTTGGCTATGCTCCTGATAATTAATCGGGAGCTGGGTCTAGATTTTGGCCTAGCCAAACTTCTATTTTGTTACAAGATACAGGACCAGAAGGACTGCAGGGGCCAGTACAATCTTTTTCCTTTGAGTGGGAGAAAGATTTGTGATGGCACTGAAAAGTCCAACAAAGGGTGGAAAGAAAGAATAATCATGGTAAGCGAGAATTAGAGGCTTCCTGGCTCATCGGGATTCAAAGTCCCCAGTGAATTCGACCGACCCTTATTCCCTTCCTTCAAACCATTTCATAGGGGGTCGTGCTATTGCGATCAGTGCAATGATAAGTTGGGCCTTCATGTGCTTGAGTTTCTGGGAGCACCTGACAACTTTAAAACTTCAACTTACATCAGATCCCGGTTTGAACTCCTTAAATCTAAAATTTGGGGACAGCCCCTAAGGATGTGTAATAATTTCCTGACGGGTTCCAATTTGCAGGCCTTGTCAACAGAAATGCTGAGAATCCCGCAAGCTGTGCTAAAAAAGAAGGCCAAGCGGGCAGTCGACCCTCAAGCGATACCTTCAGTACCGGGTAAGGTTCAAAATGGTTAGGGGTCGTAAAGTGCTCCAACTCCCCCGTCCGGGCTTGCTCCTCCACCACCGGTGGAAAACATTCCGGTAACTCCACCTCCCCCGATGGAAAATATTCAGATCATTCCGACCCCTCCTTCAGGATCAGAGGAGGTTGTTCCCCCTTCAGGAGACATTCCCATTCCTGAATTCCAACTAATTGAGGGAGAAGCTAGTTTGTCGGGGACACGACATCCCCGATCAGAGGAGGTTGTACCCGACCGATCGGTCAGGCCCCGTCTGACCACATCGTCGTTTCCAATCGTAGTAGAGGACAGTGGGGCTGCAACTAAAGAGGAGCGACCCGTCCCATGGGAGCCAAAGATAACACTTCCTGGCGGTGACTTTTTGGTCAGGGGGAGAAAAACGGTCAACAATGACGAAGCCCTTCGGGCAATGGGTACCCAGATTTGGACTCCTGTTGACAGAAAGAAACTGAGACAGATCGATCGGGCAGAACTGACCTTAACCGATCCTGAGATTGCCATGAAGGTACTTTTTCAATATACTGTCTCATCACTCATACTTGGTATTTTTCTCATTTGTTATTTGATCAAGCTAACACTTATTCTTTTGGTAGATGCTTTATCTGACCCAAGCCTATAATGCAAAGATGGAGGAGGACGCTAGGCTGTTTCATAAATCTAACGAGCTTCTGAAGGCGAAGGAAGATGCCAGGCAAAAGGCTGCCTCCTTGTTGTTAATATCCAATGAAAAATTGGAGGTTCAGACAAGGAGAGCAATCACTGCTGAGCAACAACTTCGGGATGCCCGTGATCAAATCCAGGAGATAGAGGCGGTACGGCGGGCCCTATTTTAAAAAACGGAGGCCCTGAAAACTGAGAATGCAAGCCTGAAGACTGAGAGTGAGGGCCTGAGGGCTTCCAAGGTGAAACTTCTGGAGGAGAAGGCTGAGACCGAGAACATCCTTGCAATGGAAAGGTCGATGGTGGAGATGTGCCACCGGGGTGGCAATGAGATGTACAAACGCTTTTGTGACACCTCCCAATACTGAATCGGGTTCGGATGGAGGTCATGCTTCAATGACATGCAGAAACACATTGAGAAGAGGGACTTTGCTTCAGTGGAAGAGTTGGATGAGAACTTGGGCATCGCCCCACCTTAAGATGATCCGGTTGGAGGTCCAGATGATGTTCGTTTCTGTGAGTTCCTGACCAAGCCTCTCCCGGGGATGAGTATCATGCCCTACTCTGATCCTCCAGCTCCTGATGGGGCCATCGTTCCAGTGAACTCCAATGAGGCGAGCACCGGTGCTAGCCCTTAGGATTTTTCGTTTGTAAAACATATTGTAAGCCTTGGCCACTGGGGCCCATTTTTGAATGAAGGATCATGATTTTTGTCCAGTTGATTTTTTCAATGTTTATAATATTTTGATATGCAATATTATGATCTCTTCAGGATCTGTGCTGTGTCTTTCGGGCACTTCAGGCCATGTGATAGACAAAACCACACTTGGTTTATTTTTTGCAAATTTGTGATCTCTTCAGGATCAGTGTTATGTCTTTTGGGCACTTCAGGCCATGCGATAGACAATGCAACACTTGATTTATTTTTTACAAAATTTTGTGATCTCTTCAGGATCAGAGTTGTGTCTTTGGGCACTTCAGGCCATGCGATAGACAAAGCAACACTTGGATTATTTTTTGAAAAATTTTGTGATCTCTTCAGGATCAGAGTTGTGTCTTCGGGCACTTCAGGCCATGGAATAGACATAGCAACACTTGGCTTATTTTTTGCAAAATTTTGTGATCTCTTCAGGATCAGAGTTGTGTCTTCGGGCACTTCAGGCTATGCGATAGACAAAGCAACACTTGGCTTATTTTTTGCAAAATTTTGTGATCTCTTCAGGATCAAAGTTGTGTCTTCGGGCACTTCAGGCCATGCGATAGACAAAGCAACACTTGGTTTATTTTTTGTTTCAGTAGATATTTATAAGATATTTTTCCATAAAAATGATTTTCTACTGATCAGGTGCTATAGCCTTTTTACAAAAAGATCAAAGTAAAAGCAAAATTTGGCCCTTTGAGGGTAGTACCTCTTCAGGCGAGAGGCATTCTGGGAGTTTGGTTCCATTCCGCCATCAATATTTCTTCGAACGCGGTATGCCCCGTGACCGATGACTTCGGTAATGGTGTACGGGCCCTCCCAAGGCTCCTTGAGCTTGCCTACGAGTCCGATTTTTTGCCTAAGGACCATGTCTCCGACCTGGAACTCTCTTCTTTTGATTTTTTGATTGAAGTAATTCCGGATGCGCTGTTGGTAGGCGGCCAACCTGATTCCGGCGGCTTCCCTTCTTTCATCCAATATATCAAGATTTTGAGCCATATGCTGGTTGTTTGGTCCTTCAACCTAGGCCTGGCTCCGGAGGGTTGGAACCCTGACCTCCGTTGGGATCACAGCCTCAGCGCCGTACGCCATGGCAAAGGGGGTCTCCCCAGTGGGTTGTCTGGGAGTCGTTCTGTATGACCAGAGAACTTCAGGTAGTTTATCTAGCCAGACCCCTTTGGCTTCCTCAAGTTTTTTAGCCAGGGTGTTGAATATGGTTCGATTTGTCCTTTCTGCCTGCCCGTTCCCTTGCGGGTACCCGATGGAAGACGTATTCTGGTTGATACCATGCTCGGCAAAGAATGCTCTAACCTCTTTGTTGTCCAGATTTATCCCATTATCCATCATGATTGTCTTTGGTGGCCCGAATCTGCATATTATGTGGGTCCATATGAATTTGTTGATGTGGCCATTCTTGATGGTGGGATAGGCTTCAGCCTCCACCCATTTGGTGAAGTAATCAGTGGCCAGAAGGACATAGGTATTTGACCGGATCGCCTTCGGGAGAGGTCCCACTATATCCATTCCCCATCGGGCGAATGGGTGTGGTACTATGGTGGGATGTAAGAACTCAGGTGGCCGATGGATAGTGTCTCCGTGCATTTGACATGGCTTGCACCTTCGGACGTATTCTTCGGCATCTCGTGACAGATAGGGCCAGAAGTATCCTTGGGAGAGTATCTTATGGGCAAGGGATCTACCCCCGGAGTAGTTCCCACAAGTTCCACTATGAATCTCCTGCATCACTACTCTTTATTCTGATGGCGTAATACATTTCAAGTAAGGACCTAAAAAGGATTTTCGATAGAGTTGCCCATTTATAACTGAGTATCGGTCTGAATTCCTTTTGATCTTGTGAGCTTCAGCTTTGTTCTCTGGGAGTGCTCCACTTCGTAGGTAATCCATCAGGGGATCCATCCAGTTGGGCTCCCATGGGACAAACATCACTTGTTCGGGCTCCTGAATACTTGGCCTGATTATAAAATCCACCAGTGCAAGCCGGGTGAGGTCCTTTCCGGCTGAGGATGCCTGACCTGCTAGGTGGTCAGCTACAGAGTTTTCATTCCTCAGGATCTGTGTGAAGGTTACTTTTTAAAAGCTTTCTACTTCTCTTAACACGAGTGCCCGATAAGACCCCATTTTTGGATCCTTTGCTTCATACACGCCTTTGATTTGCCGAATTACCAGTTGAGAGTCGTTGTGGACTGCTAGGGACTGAATCTAGAGGCTTCGGTCTAACCTCAAGCCAGATACGACGGCCTCATACTCAGCCTCATTGTTCGTGGCTGGGAACTATTATTGCACTGACATATGAAGGCATGTCCCATCGGGTGTCAAGATTTCCAAACCGATTCCTGATCCGGCACGGCTGGCCGATCCGTCCACAAAAAGCTTCCAGGTGTCAGGTTCAATTTTATGGTCTGGCTCTTTGGTTTCACTTTCAAGTAAAAAGTCTGCCACTGCTTGCCCTTTGATGGAAACCCGGGGTATGTACGTCAAATCGTATATGCCCAATTCGATGGCCCATTTGGAAATTATGCCTGAGAGGTCAGGCTTTGACATAATAACCCGTAGGGGCGTGGCTGTCGGGACAATGATCGGGTAAGCTTCAAAGTAATGCCTTAGTCGTCTCTTAGCATTCACTAGTGACAACCAATTTTTCTTGCCTGATGTATCTGGTCTCTACCTCAGCCAAGGATTTGCTGGTGTAGAAGACTGGCATTTGAAGGTTTCCATCCTCTCTAATGAGGGTTGCGCTGGTCGACACAGAGGATACTGCTAAGTACAGGTGCAAGACTTCATCAGGAGTCGGTGTGGATAGGATCGGGGGCATGATCATGTACTCTTTTAACCTCGTCAGGGCTTCAGACTGTTCAGGACCCCATATTTCTCCCTTCTTTGCTTTGATTGCCTGAAAGAATGGTCTACACCGATCAGTGAGTCGTGAAATGAATCTGCTAAGTGCAACCACTCTTCCCGTCAAGACTTGAACGTCTTTATGTGTCCAGGGCTCCTTCATTTCCATCAGGGCCTTGACCTATGCCGGGCTAGCCTGGATTTCGGTTCGGTCCACGATGTGCCCCAGGAACTGCCCGGATGATACACAAAAAGAGCATTTCTCTGGATTAAGCTTCATGCTATGTGACCTGAGGGTGTCAAACACTTGGCACATGTGGGTAAGATGGTCTCCCTTCTTCCTGATCTTGACCACAGTGTCATCGATATAGGCCTCAATTACTGTACCCATCATCCCCTTAAAGATCCTGTTGACCAACCTCTGGAAAGTGGCACCTGCATTTTTCAGTCCGAAGGGCATAACTTTAAAGCAATAAGTACATGTCTCAGTAATGAAAGAGGTATTTTCTTCGTCTATCGAGTTCATTTTTATCTGGTTGTAACCTGAATAAGCATCCAGAAAAGTTAGACGATCGTAGCCAGCGGTAGCATCAATCATCTGGTCGATCTTTGACAGTGGAAAGCTGTCCTTCGGGCATGCCTTGTTCAGGTCAGTAAAATCAACACAAACCCTCCATATGGCATTCTTCTTCTGCACGACCACTACATTGGCAAGCCATTCGGGATACCTTACCTCCCTGATAAAACCAGCTTGGAGCAATCTGGATACCTCATGGTCCTCATCTGCTATAATTTGGTTCCGATGTGCCCCCATGCGCCACTGCTTTTGCCTAATGGGTCTGACATTTGAGTCAACATACAATGAGTGTTGGGCAATATCAGGAGTGATCCCCAGCATGTCTGTATGCTCCCATGCGAAGACATCGAAGTTGTCATGCAGCAATTATGTTAGTTCCTTAAATTTAGGATCGGTGAGGTTTGTACCTGCAAAAGTAACTTTTTCCGGGTTGTTGGGTACAACATAGACTGGCTGCAAAGGTTCGACCACAATTGGGGTACCCGGATCCCCCTCCTTTAATTGCTATTTGGAGCCTGAAGACTGTTCCTTGGAGTGGGGCGCCATTGGGACTTTCCCCTTCCGGATCTCTTTCAGGGTAACCGCGTAGCACTCTTTAGCAGCCACCTGGTCACCTTTGATGTCAACGGTACCTAGACCGTCGGGGCTCATGCATCTCATGACTTGGTGAAGAGTTGATGGCACACCTCGTATTTGGTGAATCCACCCCCTTCCCATGAGCAGATTGTACGAAGGTTTGGCATCCACCACAACGAATGTCTTAGTCATGGTCCTTTGAGCAGCAGATACCGGTAACTGGACTTCCCAGATCGACTCGATTTGCCTTCCATCAAAACCTGCAATGGGACATCGGGATGCCACAATCTCGGTTGGGTTGATCTCGAGCTTTTCAAAAGCCCGCTTCGTGATAATGTTAGCGCTGCTCCCAGGATCTATCATGACTCTCCTCACAAGGCAGTTGGCTACTATTAGGGTCACAACCAGAGGGTCATCATGTGGGGTCTGAACATCCCGAAAGTCCGATGTCGAAAAAATGATTTGGCTTCTCCTGCCCTGTGGTGGATCTTATTGATTTCATTGATTCTTCTCATCTTGTGGGCTCTCCGTCTGTGATTCCGGCGTGATCCTTCCGTCTCCTTGGAAGAGGGGCCACCATGAATCATGTTAATGATCCTGAGCGGCTGTGCATCTGAGGAGTTCCGAGGGGCGCTATGGGCACGTTGATTGGTCCTCGGTCTGTCCCGTTGGACATAATCCTGAAGTTCTCCGCGAAGCAGCAATGCCTCCACCTGTTGCCTGAGATTACGACACTCATTTGTGATGTGCCCGAAATCACCGTGGAAAGCACAGTGCTTTGACTTGTCCCTTTGGTCAAGTGGTTGTCTGATGGTTGGGGGTTGTTGGAAAATTCCCTTACTTTTGTTCTCCTGGTAGAGCTTCGCAAGGCTGACCTTCAGGGGTGTCACCCTCTCTTCGAATTTAGAGCGCTTGAATGGTTTCGGGGTTGATGATCCAGGTGGAATTGATGATCCAGATGAAGTCGAACGCTTTCGATCGGTTACTCGATCCCTTGATTGGGTTTCAACGTTGACCAAGGCCGCCCTTTTCTGTCTGACGGTCTCCTCTTCTTCAATCCTCAAGTACCCCTGAGCTCTGGAGTTTAACTCCCCAATGCCCGATGGTGGGCGCTTTACCAGAGATTGGTGGAACTTAGTCCCTGGAATGAGGGCCATCCGGAAGGCCTCAACAACAGAGTGTTGGTCACAATTATCAACAGAAGAAGATTCGATGTTGAATCGGGATAAAAATCTTTTCAGTGACTCTCCTCTCTCCTGGATCATGGTGAAGAGGCAGGATATGGTTTTTTTCTGTCTCTTATTCCCAGAATACTGGGTAATGAAAAGCCTGGTCAACTGAACCATAATAGAGCAACATCAGCAAGACTAGTGGAAAACACCTTGTAGAGCAAGGAATCATTTTTGGCGTACATGGTCATCTTCTGGTGGATCTGATAAATGCGCTCTTCAGGGTCCTTACGCCCTGTTTTGTAACATGGTTGGTGCCAAAAATATGGTTTTGGTGCGAAAAAATGGCACCAAACCATGTTTGGTAAAATTGTGTGAAAATTTGGTTCAGTTACTGTAGTAAACCATGGTATGAAAATTGTGAAGAAATTTGGAACCATCTTTGTGGATGGTTTTGTATGGTGCGGACACTGTAGCAAATCCATTGTAGCACTCCACTGTAGCAACCCGAATCACTGTAGCACTGTAGCACCGAATATAATATTTATATTTTAATATTATATTAATATTATAAATTTTAATATTAATATATTATTATATTAATATTAAAATTAAAATATATTAATATTAATATATTAATATATTTTAATATTAAAAGTTACCAAACATGGTTTGGTTTCTGTAAATGCAAAAAAGTTACACAATAGAAATCGGAAAAAATTTTTGACCCCCTCTCATTAATCAAAGTCCTCTATTTATACACAATTGTGATAAATGGGTCAAGCCCATGTACCCAGGTTTATCAATCCCTCAAATCAAGGGATTTGATAAACTCTACCCTTTTTTGGACTCTTTATTCTATAACTGGATTACTCATTGCCTTGTGGACCACACTTTAGCTTCTAGATTTTTCCATGGGCCCATTGTTGTTTTCGGCCAGCTTGTTTTCAGCCCATCCGCCTTCCGGCCCATCAGTCTTTGGCCCATCTGTCGTCGGCCCATCAGTCTGGTGGCCCATTTATAATTGGGCCAAATATTTCAACCATTACACAGGCCCCTGAGGTTATGGGTTTTTTGTAAAAAGCCCATGACCGAAAAATTTCAAACAATACTAGATATATATATACATTCATGCACTTTTTAGGAGAAAATGAGGTATGGTGAGTTGTCAACCAATTATGAGCATTTATTGGCATTTTGAAATATGCGGCTACCATTCCCTTGATTGCCGCACCATGACGGCTCATCGTGGGTTGCGCGACCTTCGGGCTTCGTGCAACCCTTTAGCCTCCTTCTCCCCTTCTATAAAATCCACACTTCTCCATTTCACTTCTTATTTCACACTTTGCAATTTTCTGCTCTAGCCTCTTTCTTCCTTAGCTTTTCATCCTTGGGTTTTATTTTCTTGTTCTTGCCGCAATCCTTCCCGTCAATCGTTCCGGATTTACTTAGTAGGACAGAACCCTGCTGCTACCCGAAGCTCTTGTGACTCTCCGTTCGCCAACCGAGTAAGTTGACCAGTCATTTCTTCTCCTTTCTTTTAATTTTCATCTTTGCCCCCTTCTGTCTCTTCTACATTTCTTTAGAATCATGTCTGATAGTGACGACACCCGGTTAGTAGAGGAAGTCGTTTTATCTTCTACCTCCGGCACCGATCCCACTAGCAGTGACAATCCCCAGCCCATTCCCAATAGAACCAAAAAGACCATTCCTCCAAGTACTGACCTTCCGGGTTCCTCAACGACCGATCCTGTGATATCTAAGCCTTCTGAACCATTCGTTGTGGCCCCACTTAAGAGGACCCGACCTGAAGTGGACGTTAAACATCTTCGGGCTGAGACCCAAGTTCCCAAGGACGTTGATGTGTCCCCTTACCCTGGCTACCTAGATTTTACCCAGAGCCAGGGCCTAGCTCCCGGTAGCATTCTACTATCGGCATCTCCTCTACATCCCTTTTTTCACTATGTGTTTTTCATGCTAGGGTTGCACCCTCTTCAACTGAACCCGAACAACTTTAGGATCATATCCATGCTCCTGTTGTATAACAGGGATATGGATCTGAACTTAGGTCTAGCCGACCTCCTCCTTTGTTATTTTTTCCAAAATGCCAGAGCGAGTAGGGGTAGATACAACCTTTTCCCCTTTCAAGGCCGCAGCATATGCACCGATACTGAAAAATCGGACAAGGGATGGAAAGAACGAATGGTAGTAGTGAGTGGCAATTGGTCATACCCATTTTCTCGTATATTCCCGATCCCTAACAAGTTTGGTCCCATTCGTCTGCCTGTCTACCGCCCCCTTCATAAGGCTTCCTGCCTCTGTGACCACTGTGACCTTCATCGGGGGGACTATGCCTTCAAATTTCTAGGTTATGAGGACAAGGACCTTCCCCTTACCTTTATAAAACACCGGATAGGCCTCTTGAAAACCCATGTCTGGGGCAAAACCCGATCGGCTACTGACCTGCTGACCTTGGACAATCTTGAGTAGATCTCTAACGTGGGCGCTGGTGTTGACAGGATGGACTTGCCTGACAAACCAATGTCTGCCAGAATTCCTCAAGTTCCCGAAGGGATCACGCTTGTTGATGCTGTGCCATTGTCAACAGCACCGCCTTCAACTTCGGTACCTCAACCTGTTCAGAGCCCGACTGCGCCACCAGTACAGGACCCATCGGTTCCTCCTCCGCCTCCTGCTAATGCTCCCACTGTGAGGACCCGATCCAGTGCAACTGGTGGAGTGGGTACTAAAAGGGCCAGGACACAAGCCGAAAATGCTTATTCAAGCAAAGCTCCTGCTGCCCCTGAATCATCCCAAGCTCTGGTTCCTTGGGAGCCTAAGTTTCTACTGCCAGATGGGACTCCAGTCTGTGCTGATCAAATCACTCTTAATCATCCGGAAGCTCTTCGGTCTATGGCCAAAGGGATCTGGACACCAGCTGAATGGGTGGCTCAGACAAAAATCACCAGAACTGATCTGGCTAAGAGGACTTCGATAATGGTTATGGAGGTAAAAAGACTTTGTTTAACCTTTGTGTTCTCTATTTCGTTTGTCTGATCGCTATTTATGTAATAATCCAATCTTTATTGTGCAGCTTCTCTACGGTGTTCAGGCCTACAATAGCCTCCTTGAGACTGATGTAAAAGAAATGGCCGGTATGAAGGCCCAAATAAAGCAGAATGAGATCCATCGGGTTTCTCTGGTTAAGGAGGCGGAAGGTCTCCGACAGACCGTTTCTGAACAGAAGACTCTTCTGGAAACCGGTGAAGCGGAAAGGCAAACCCTGACTGCCGAAAAGCTGGTTCTGGTTGCCGAACTGGAAAAAACGAAGGAGGCTGCCAGGAAGATGGCGGCTGAAAAAGCTGAGTCTGATAGACTCTTGGCATAATCAGGAAGGCTTCTGTCCCTTGAGCGGGAAAAGGTCGAAGTGTGCCGTTTGGGAGGGCTTGACATGTTCAAAAGATACAGTGCCATCTGCGACATCCGAGCGGTCAGGGCCTGGCGGCGGAGGCATGAATTGGAGCATATCCCTCTGGAATCCCGGGAATTCAAGACCGCAGAGGAATTCGATGCCCATATGGGAGTATCATTTCCTTATGAAAACCCTCCTGCCTCTGAGAACGAGAAGCGCTTCCCCGCCATCCTGAAGGGGGAAGAATACCATCCTCCTGAACAGTAGCTAGGGCAATTTTATATATATTTAGTTTCCCCCAATGGGCTAATTTCTTGTAACTTCCTTCTTTTTTAATGAACAAGAACTTTTTATTCCTTTTTCCAGTGATTATTCGTTATTTGTGTTGGTTTTTTTGTTTTTTTTTTTTTTTAAACAAACATGAAGCCTTCGGGCATTTGGCCCCTGAGGCTTGATTTCATCCTCTGGTTAGTTCAAATCAGGTTTGAACTCAAACACTTAGGAAATTTTAACAATCATGAAGCCTTCGGGCATTTGGCCCCTGAGGCTTGATTTCATCCTCTGGTTAGTTCAAATCAGGTTTGAACTCAAACACTTAGGAAATTTTAACAAACATGAAGCCTTCGGGCATTTGGCCCCTGAGGCTTGATTTCATCCTCTGGTTAGTTCAAAATCAGGTTTTGAACTCAAACACTTTAGGAAATTTTAACAATCATGAAGCCTTCGGGCATTTGGCCCCTGATGCTTGATTTCATCCTCTGGTTAGTTCAAATCAGGTTTGAACTCAAACACTTAGGAAATTTTAACAAACATGAAGTACTTGTATAAAAGTAGAATCTATCTTTATTGAGATGAATTTGAAAATCATGAGGCAGAGGTGCCGATATCGGGCACAGATGCTTCGTAACAAGGGTGTCATAGAAAGACACAGTCTTATTTCTTAACAAGAAAAGCAATTATCTAAGGATAATACCTCTTTAAGCGATAAGCATTTTGAGAGTTGGACTCGAGGCAGCCTGTCTTGTTCTTCCGAACCCGATAAGCACCGCGTCCGATTACCTCAACCACTGTGTAAGGTCCCTCCCATGTCTCTCGTAATTTCCTATAATACCAATCTTCCTTCTGAGCACCATATCGCCCACTTGGAACTCTCTTCTTTTGACTTTCTGATTGAACCGCGCTCTGACTTGCTGCTGATAGGCAGCTAGTCTTATTCCGGTGGCTTCCCGTCTTTCTTCCAGGAGGTCAAGATCATGGGCTAGGTGCTGATTGTTTGGACCTTCTTCCCATGCTTGACTCCTTAAAGTAGGTAATTTTAGCTCGGTCGGGATAACTGCTTCGGCCCCATAAGCCATGGCGAAAGGGGTTTCTCCAGTTGGCTGTCTTGGAGTAGTCCGATAGGACCACAACACCTCAGGCAATTTCTCTAACCATGCCCCTTTTGCATCTTCAAGTTTTTTCCTCAGTGTGTCAAAAATGGTTCTATTCGTCCTTTCGGCTTGCCCATTTCCCTGCGGGTATCCGACGGAAGAAGTGTTTTGATTGATCCCATGCTTTGCTAAGAATGCTTGAACCTTTCTATTGTCCAGGTTGGTGCCATTGTCCATCATTATGGTTCGGGGTAGGCCGAATCTACAGATGATGTGGCTCCAGATGAATTTTATAACATGGCTGCCTGTTATGGTGGGGTATGCCTCCGCTTCCACCCATTTGGTAAAATAATCGGTAGCCAGGAGAACATGTGTGGTACATCGTATTGCCTGAGGGAGAGGACCTACAATGTCCATACCCCATCGGGCAAAAGGGTGAGGAATAATAGTTGGGTTTAATAACTCCGGCGGTGGGTGAATGGCATCCCCATGAAACTGACATTTTTTGCAGTGGCTGACATAAATTTCAGCGTCCCTTGCCAGGTAGGGCCAGAAATACCCCTGGGTGAGGACTTTATGAGCTAAGGACCTTCCTCCGGAGTGATTGCCACAAGCTCCTGCATGAATCTCTTCCATAACTGCCGATGCCTCGGAGGGGGTGAGACATCTCAAGTATGGTTTGGAAAAAGACTTTCGGTATAGCTGGCCGTTGTATAGGGCGTATCTGGTTGCCTTCATTCTTATCTTCCGAGCTTCTGACTTTGATTCAGGCAATGTACCAAATCTCAGATAATCTACTATCGGATCCATCCAACTTGGTTCCCATGGGATAACCATTACCTCTTCGGGGGGTTCCAAGCTGGATCGGGCGATGAAGTCCATCGGTACAGTGTGAGTCATACTTTCTCTTGTGGCGGAGGCTTGGTTAGCTAGATGATCTGCTGCAGAATTGTCCCCTCTGGGAATCTGTTCAAAGTTTATTTGCTGGAACTCTTTAGCCTCCCTTAGAACCAATTTCTTGTAGGCTTCCATCTTCGGCTCTCGGGTTTCATACTCCCCATTTAACTGTCGAACGACTAGCTGGGAGTCACTTCGTACCTCTGCTCTTTGGACTTGAAGGCTTCGGGCTAACCGAATTCCTGCAAGGATGGCTTCATATTCTGCTTCGTTGTTAGAGGCTGGAAATTCCAGTCTAACGGATTGTTGGATTTTAGTACCATCCGGTGTTACGAGCACTACTCCAATCCCTGCTCCGTTGATGTTGGATGATCCATCTACGAACACGACCCACAATCCAGGTTCACCTTCTTCTGTGGAGTCAGTGGTTTCGGTTTCCAACAGGAAGTCAGCTAATGTCTGTCCTTTGATGGCCGTTCGGGGGACATAGGTTATGTCGAAAATCCCCAGTTCAATCGCCCATTTTGATACTCTCCCAGATAACTCAGGTTTTGCCATTATGGATCTGATTGGAGTTACAGTAGGTACTATGATCGGGTGTGCTTCAAAATAATGCCGCAGACGTCGTTTAGCATTGATCAGCGATAGTACCAGCTTCTCCTGCTTTGAATAACGGGTTTCTGCATCAGCAAGGGATTTGCTGGTGTAGAAGACTGGTGTAGAAGACTGGTGTCTGGTACCCTTTGCCCTCCTTGACCAGAGCGGCGCTGGTAGATGTTACCGAAATGGCCAGATACAGGTGCAGCGGCTCATCGGCTTCGGGGGTTGCCAGGATCAGGGGCTTCGCCATGTAACTTTTGAGTTTGTGCAGGGCCTCCGCTTGCTCGGGCCCCCAGACCTCTCCTTGTGCCGCTCTTATTGCCTGAAAGAACGGCCTGCACCGATCGGTTAACCGAGAGATGAAACGACTGAGGGCCGCTATTCTCCCGGTTAGCACCTGGATTTTTTTCCGGGACTTTGGCTCAACTGTCTCTACGAGAGCTTTGACTTGTGCAGGGCTAGCTTGTATTCCCGTCCGATCAACTACGTGCCCCAAAAACTGGCCTGAGGATACTCCGAAAGAACATTTGGCCGGATTGAGCTTCATATTGTACTTCCGTAGGGTGTTGAATACCTACTGCAGATTGGCTAGATGGTCTCCTTTTTCCTTGCTTTTGACCACTGTGTCATCGATGTAGGCTTCGATGGTGGATCCCATCATCCCTTGGACACCCTTCTGAACAACCTCTGATAGGTAGCACCTGCATTCTTTAGTCCGAAAGGCATAACTGTATAACAAAATGTACCTGACTCAGTGATGAACGTAGTCTTTTCCTGATCCTCCGGATCCATTCGGATCTGGTTATAGCCAGAGTATGCATCCAGAAAGCTCAGGCGTTCGAATCCTGCGGTGGCATCTACCATCTGGTCGATCTTTGGTAAAGGGAAACAGTCTTTTGGGCATGTTTTATTCAGATCAGTGAAGTCAACACATACCCTCCATTTGCCATTTTTCTTTTGGACCACCACCACGTTTGCCAACCAGGAAGGATACTGGACCTCTTTTATGAATCCTGCTTGCAGAAGTCGATCAACCTTTTCGGCTATGATCTGGTTTCGATGGGCTCCCATTCGTCTTTGTTTCTGTCTAACGGGCTTCGCACTGGGATCCACATTGAGAGAATGCAGGGAAACTGATGGATCAATACCGGTCATGTCCATGTGGCTCCACGCAAATATGTCAGCATTGGATCGGAGAAGGGATTCAATTTCTTCTTTTTCCTGTGGATTGAGGCCCGAACCAACATAGGTAAACCTTTCAGGGCGATCGTGACAAATTTGAACTTCCAGTAGTGGTTCAACTGCTACCGGTGATCCCGAACCGCCCTCCTGTAATTGCTATTTGGTATCAAGTATTGTCTTGGACTGCGACTTTTGTTCTGGTTCCGTTCTCCTTTTTAGGCTTTTCATAGTGACTGCGTAACACTCCTTTGCTGCTACCTGATCACCCCTGATATCGATTACGTCAACTCCGTTTGGATCAATACACCGCATGACCTGATGCATGGTCGAAGGGACTCCGTGCATACGATAGATCCATCCCCTTCCCATGAGGAGATTATAGGAAGGTTTGACATCCACCACCACGAAAGTCTCTCGGAGTGTGCGCCTTGCTGTCGTTACTGGTAGTTGGATTTCCCCCACTGGTTCCACTCTCTTTCCGTCAAATCCTGCTATCGGGCTTCTGGATGGGACTATTTCCTGGGGGCTGATTTCCAATTTCTCAAATGCCCATTTGGTGATAATGTTGGCACTGCTTCCTGGATCGACCATTACCCTCTTGATCAGACAGTTGGAGACCATGAGGGAGATAACCAGGGGGTCGTCATGAGGTGTCTGAATATTCCGCATATCTGCAGAGGTGAAAGTAATCCGGGCGTCCTCTTTCGGGCTTCGGAATTCGGTGACTTCGCCAACCCTTCGTAACTTCTGGGCTTACCGCATCTGTGATCTACGGGCTTCTTCCACTTCTGACCGACTGGGTCCTCCATAGACCATGTGAATGACCCGCACGGGTTGTCCCATAGCTCCCTTAGCAGGAGCATGCGTCGCTTGATCTGGCCGGGCTCCTTCCCTGGCAACATACTCGGTCAGTTCTCCTTTTGCAATCATGGCTTCCACCTGTCTTCTGAGGCTTCTGCACTCGTTAGCGTGGTGCCCGTATTCGCCATGGAAGGCGCAGTGCCTCGACATATCCCTTTGGTCCATCGGCTGTCTAATGGGAGGTGGTGACCGGTAGATTCCTTTGTTATTTGTTTCCTGGTATAGCTTTGCCAAGGTTACTTTTAAGGGGGTGACCTTTTCCTCAAACCTTGGTCGTTTCTCTGGGGCTAGGGATGGAGTTGGAAGTGCGCTCGGTCTCTTCCATTCTGGTGCCCGATCCTTTACCCTGGAAGGCTCAGATGCTCTGGCTTCTACTGTTGCAAAGGCAATCCTTCTTTGTCGTATGGCCAACTCCTCTTCTATTCGGAGGTGCCCCTGTGCCCTGGAGTTGAGCTCTCCAATATCGGTTGGTGGCCTTTTGATTAGGGATTGGTGGAACTTGGTTCCAGGAATCAGGGCCCTTCTGAAGGCTTCGACGGCTGAATGCTGATCGCAGTTGTCAATTGAAGACATCTCCACATTGAACCGTGAAACAAAACTTTTCAGGGATTCGCCCTTCTCTTGGATCATGGTGAACAGACTGGAGATAGTCTTCCTCTGCCTTTTATTGCCGAAGTATTATGCAATAAATAACTCGCAGAGTCTGAGCCAACTACCGATCGATCGGGGCGGTTGCTTTCTGAACCACAGGAGGGCTACTTCGGTCAGGCTGATGGGAAAACTTTGCAGAGTAAGGCCTCGTTCTCGTTGTAAACATTCATCTTGGTATGAACGTGATAGATGTGTTCGGTTGGATCTTTTGTGCCATCGAACAGGGTGAACTTCGGTAATCTGAACCTTTCTGGATAGGGCACGCTGGTGATCGAGACAGTGAATGGTGTCTGAACGGCGTCTATGGATGCCTCAGATGCCAGATCGATTGGGGTCTGTACCTTCAGATCCCTAAGCACGTCTCGCTGAAATCTTGACATGATTTCCTCCATTTTTTTCATGGTCCGGACCTCCTCGGGGTTTCGTGCCCCCAGAACCTGTAGGGATGACTCTGCCTGTTCTTCACGATCGTTGTGGGCCTTAGCGGGTGGGTCATCTTTGTTTGTCTGGCGGCCTATGGATTGTTCGCGCTGCCCGGACTGCTCATCATCATGGGCCTCCTGTGGGTTCTGTAGTTGAGCCAATTTTGCTACCAGTTCAGCGTTCTGCCTTTCTAATTCGGCAGTCCTCTCCTCAAGGGCTCTCCTGATCGGATCTTCTGGTTGTTGGCCTCCGTTTGGAGGCAAATCGGTCTGTTGTGATCGTGTGATCGCCATTGATGGTACCGTTCTTAGCTTTTTTGTAGAGGGTGGGAAGCTTATTGAAAAAGATTTCAATAATAGGGAATTCTTCCCACAGACGGCGCCAATTGTGTAAATGCAGAAAAGTTACACAATAGAAATCGGAAATTTTTTTTGACCCCCTCTCATTAATCAAAGTCCTCTATTTATACACAATTGTGATAAATGGGTCAAGCCCATGTACCCAGGTTTATCAATCCCTCAAATCAAGGGATTTGATAAACTCTACCCTTTTTTGGACTCTTTATTCTATAACTGGATTACTCCTTGCCTTGTGGACCACACTTTAGCTTCTAGATTTTTCCATGGGCCCATTGTTGTTTTCGGCCAGCTTGTTTTCAGCCCATCCGCCTTCCGGCCCATCGGTCTTTGGCCCATCTGTCGTCGGCCCATCAGTCTGGTGTCCCATTTATAATTGGGCCAAATATTTCAACCATTACAGTTTCAGAATTTTAACCCATACCAACTCTACCAAACATGGTTTGGTTTTTCAGTATCACTTTTTCTCACACCAAAACCATATGCACCAAACATGGTTTGGAACCAAAATAAAACCACACCAAACCAAATCCAATCCTACCCAAACCAAAACCAAAAACTAACACCGCACCAAACCGTTACCAAACGCAACCTTAGTGCCATCGTATAGGGTGAACTGAGGCATAACAAATTTCTTTGGGAAAGGCTCTTGGGTTATTTCGGGGACGAAAGGTGACTGTATCAGCTCGGTCGACGCTTGGATGGCCATGTCATCGGTAGATCGGGCCATTAAGTCCCCGAGGACTTTCCTTTGGAATTCATCCATCATTGCCTGAAGTTTTTGAGGGGTCATGGACTCGTCGGCTGCGGGAGCCTTTCCTGAGCGCTGGGAAGACTCGGCGTGCTCTTTTGGTCTGTCGATATCTTGCTGGTTCAGGGAATGGTCGAGCGCCTCTACCGGAGGGTCGGGTACAACTACCGGAGGGGCAGCTGCTGATGGAGCCAACCTCGCCATGAGCTCCGCATTGATCCTTTTTATTAACTTTTGACTTTCCTTATATACATTTTCTTATTGGGCTTGAGGCCCATTAGGGCAATACCACATTGATTACATCACCATGACATCACTACTTCTATTTCCTAAAGAAATACAAAAATGAAATGGGCCTAGTTATTGGACTTATAAAAATCTGATTGGGCCAACAACTTGATGGGTCTGGTGCTTGATGGACTTAAGTGGACTTGGACATTTTCACTCTTACAAAAACAAAATGAATAATAAACAAAAACAAAATGAATAAATAAATAAATAATAAATAATTAATAATAAATAAATAAATTATTTTTAAATAAATATTTAAATATTAAATAAATTTGAACAAATAAATAAATATTTACTGAACAATTACTATTATTTGTGATAGGTATAACATCAATTACTGTAAATTTTTACTATAATTTTTTTTTTATTATTATTTGGGACAGGTATAACATCAATTACTGAACAATTTATGGGGAGGTGCTGTCAATTTTTTTTAAATGGTAAAAAAATTTGAAATTTCAAATGGAATAAGATTATAAATTTTCAAACTACATATGTGAACCAATTGAATAATTCTTGCAATATGGTTATATATTATTATCCAATATTAATATTTTTTGTAAAAAATTTTTTATCCTTAAATATCTTTTTATTTATATATTTCATTTTTTAGAACATATATATTTACTAAATGTTATTATAAATAAATAAAAAATTAAATAATTTCAAGTCACTAAACATGGTTTTGTTTCAGAATTTCAGACCGTACCAACTCTACCAAACATGGTCTGGTTTCTTTAGCTTTACTTTTTCCCAGACCAAAATCATCAGTACCAAACATGATTTCAGTTCAGAATAAAATCAAACTACACCAAAACCAAACCAAGCCAAATCAAACCAAAACCAAAAACCAAAATAAAAACCACACCATTTCCCACACAGGCAGTGTTAGTTTTTGTACATGTGAGTTTTCTCGGCCCATATAAAAGCCTCATCCCGACTGGATCGATCCATGAAAGACCCGAGATGATGATCCGACCACTTTTCCAACACCACAACCCGACCAACACGTCAGCCTTGTGGTCCGTCCCGAGATTCGACAGCCAGGCCCATCTTGTGGCCCGACCCGAAGAACATTCTATAAAAAACTTGAAGATTCTATAATAGACTTGCAACTCAAGATAATGTTATAGAATAGTGACAAAATAGCTGACATGTAAAGTAAGAACAAAATTCCAAAGTAGAAAATGTTGCCCTAATAGGCCAAAAATCCATAGGGAAAATGTATATAATCCAATGAAGAGTAATGAGAGGGGATCTTTTTTATGTTGTGCAAATATTGTATCTACACAATGGCGTCGTCTGTGGGAAATTAGGTCATTTCGCCGACCATCTTCCTACCTCAAAAAGCTGAGCAAAACCCAAATACCACCACCAGACCTTAAAAATCATCTTCTCCGTCCAAACTCGACCATGCCGATAACGAGATCTCAGTCAGAGGTACAGATCCCCGGTGATAGACAACCCAGTGCCCCACCAACGATCGAGCACCTCATGCAGTAACTCGTCAAAGCGGAGAAGCAAAGCCAGGCCGCCGAAGCAAGAAGCCTGGCGGTGGAGAGAAGAAGCGACAAGCTCTTGATAAGATTGAATCAGGCGACTACCCCTCCGGTGGTTCTCGATCAGTCACAGATCCAAGAACAAGCCGAGCCATAGGACCTCTCACCGACCAGGCGAAACCCCGATAGCAGGTAAAGTCCCCGTCACCGACGAGCCCTTGACATCGTAAAAACTTCAACAGATGATGGCAGAGTTCCAAAAGAAGGTCATGAAGGATCTGAGGACCCGGTCTACCGATGGCCAGGCCCTCCAGGCCTCTGCTGACTTGGTTCAGTCACCATTCACTTTAGAAATCACCCGGGAACCCTTCCCCAAGAAGTTCGTCATGCCCAGATTCACTCCCTACGACGGAACGAAGGATCCCGAGGAACATATTTACCAGATCCACCAAAAAATGACCATGTATGCCGAGAACGAGGCCTTGCTGTGCAAAGTATTCCCGACCAGTCTTGTTGACGTGCCACTCCTCTAGTTCAGGAAGCAACCGCCGAGATCCATTGGCAGCTGGCAGCAACTGTCCGACCTCTTCGTGGCCCAGTATTTCAGGAACAAGAGGCAAAAGAAGACCATCTCGAGTCTCTTTACCATGACTCAGGAAAAAGGCGAGTCCCTCAAGAGTTTCCTATCCAGATTCAACATCGAGTCGTCTTCTATCGACAATTGCGACCAACACTCAGCCGTGGAAGCCTTCAGGATGACACTGATTCCGGGGACCAAGTTCCATCAGTCACTTATGAAATGACCGCCCTCGGGAATTGGAGAACTCAATTCTAGAGCTCAGGGTCACCTAAGGATCGAAGAGGAGGTGGCAACCTGACAGAAGAGAGCGGCATTGATCAATGTGGAAATCAGGTCGAAGGATAAGGTTTCGGATACATTCCGACAGCCTATTAATCGCAAGCGCTCAAATCCCCCGATCCCCGCTTCATCTCAATTTCCTCCATAGCCCGAGAGATGTGCCAGGTTTGAGGAGAAGATCACCCCGTTGAAAGTGACCCTTGTCAAGCTTTTCCAGGAAAACAAAGCCAGAGGGATCTTCCAGACCCCTCCCCCAATCAGACAACCCCTCGACTAGAGGGATAGATCAAAGCACTGCGCCCTCCACAGTGATTTCGGCCATACAACGAATGATTGCAGGAACCTGAGGCGCCAGGTCGAGACAATGATAGCCCGAGGAGAACTAAAGGACTATGTTCAGAGGGATGGTCCAAAAGCCCATCAACCCACACAGAACAATCAACGGAATCAAACCCCAGCTTACCCAGTCAGAATCATCAATATGATCCATGGAGGTCCCGACCCACGAGGCGCCAAAGGGTCGAGACGATCACAAATGAGAAGGGCACACCATATCAGCAGGATAGCCAGGGTAAACGAAGTCCACCACCTAACTGGGCAGTCTCAGATACTTTTCTCCCAAGATGACCTCCGAGACATCCAGGTCCCACACGAAGATCCATTGGTTATCACTCTGATGGTCTCGGGATGTCTTATCCGGAGAGTTATGGTGGATCCAGGGAGCAGTGCCAATATCATGACCAAGTGGGCTTTCGATAAATTGGAGATCGATCCGAAGGACATTTTGACTTCCCGGAATCCAATTACCGGGTTTGACGGAAAGCAAGTCGAACCCCAGGGGAGATCAGCCTGCCCGTGTCAACAGCCCAGAGAACTCTGTCCGAGACCTTTGTAGTGATGGACGTGAACCCGTCTTACAATCTACTTATGGGAAGAGGATGGATTCACAGGATGCAAGGCGTACCATCGACTCTCCATCAAATGATGAGGTGCGTCGGGCCAAATGGTTACGACATAATTGATATCAAAGGGGATCAGGTAGCGGCCAAGCAATGTTACGTCGTCACTGTCAAAGGAATGAAGGATAATCCCGATCGAAAGAGGTCCCGAGAAGAGGATCTCGACCTACAGCCCAAATAGTAACTACAGGATGGGGAGTCGGGTCCCCCGATCGTCACGAAACCTCTGTAGTCGGTATCCGTAATGCCCGACCAACCCGACAAGATCACCTACGCAGGTACAAGCCTCACCACAAGTGAATTAAATGAACTGACAACATTCTTACAGGATAATCATGATGTCTTCGCATGGGAACATACTGATATGCCCGGCATCAACCCCTCCATAGCCCGACACACATTACATGTTGATCCAAACGTAAGACCTGTCCGACAGAAACAGAGGCGAATGGGAGGCCAGATCATAGCTGACGAGGTGTCAAAATTACTGGAAGTTGGGTTCATCAGGGAAGTTCAGTATCCTGAGTGGTTAGCCAACGTGGTGGTTGTCCAGAAAAAGAACAGGAAGTGGTGAGTCTGCGTCGACTTCACCGACCTAAATAAAGCCTGCCCGAAAGACAGCTTTCCCCTACCCAAAATAGACCAAATGGTCGACGCTACCGCGGGCTACGAGAGACTAACTTTCCTAGATGCTTACTCAGGATACAACCAAATCCCAATGGACCCGACCGATGAGGAAAAGACCTCATTCATTACTGAGACAGGTACTTATTGCTTTAAAGCTATGCCTTTCGGACTGAAAAATGCAGGAGCCACATTTCAGAGACTGGTGAACAAGATCTTTAAAGGGATGATGGGCACAGTGGTCGAGGCCTACATTGATGATACAGTAGTCAAAAGCAGAAAGATAACTGATCACTTAGAGCATCTCCGAAAGGTGTTTGACCCTGAGGAAACATGGAATGAAACTCAATCAGGTCAAATGCTCCTTCGAGGTGTCTTCAGGTCAGTTCCTCGGGCACATTGTCAATCGATCAGGCATACAGTCCAGCCCGACTCAAGTGAAGGCTCTGCTCGAAACAAAAGAGCCAACCACTCACAAAGAAGTCCAGATTCTAACCGGAAGAGTAGTAGCTTTAAGCAGATTCATTGCAAGACTGACCGACAGATGTTGACCCATTTTTCAGGCGATCAAAGCAAAGAAGGGAGAAGTATGGGGGCCCGAACAAACCAAAGCTCTATCCCGATTGAAAGAATACATGCTCAAGCCTCCCATTCTTGCGACGCCCGAGCCCGATGATGTCCTACTCTTGTATCTGGCAGTATCATCAATGTCAACAAGTGTTGTACTCATCAGGGAGGACGGGAACCTCCAGATGCCCATTTTCTATACAAGTAAGGCGTTAGCCGATCCCTAAACCCGGTACAGCAAACAAGAAAAATTATTTCTATCCCTGATCAATGCCAAACGACGTCTCAGGCATTACTTTGAAGCTCACCAGATCATTGTCCCCATTACCACTCCTATCCGTGTGCTTATGGCGAAGCCCGATCTCTCCGGAAGGATCTCAAAATGGGCCATTGAGCTGGGCATTTATGATATAACCTACATACCCAAAATCTCGATCAAGGGACAAATCATGGCCGATTTCCTATTAGAAGGAGAAACCGAGGAAGCCGATCAACCCATCGAGTTAGAAACTTGGAAATTATTCGTAGACGGCTCGGTGAGCGCTAATGGAGCGGGCGTCGGGCTGGAAATCCATACTCCCGACGGGACTAAGCTACAGGCCTCGATGCAATTACAATTCTCAGCCACTAATAACGAGGCGGAGTACGAAGCAATCATATGGGGCCTAAGATTGGCCAGGCCGCCTCCAAATAAAATCCCTATCCGTATACAGTGACTCCCAGCTGATAGTCAGACAAATAACCGGAGAGTACAAAACCAGGGACCCTAAAATGGAATCTTACAGAGCATTAGTACTCAAGGAGTCCGAAGGTTTTCAAAAGTTAACGTTCAGCCAAATCCCTCGGGAAGAAAATACCTCTGCTGATCACTTAGCTAATCAGGCGTCTACAGCCGGTGAGGATATGACCCGAGTAGTACTGACCGACTTCATTACTACACCAAGCATTCGAGAGCCCGACGAACTGATATGTCTAGTTCCCCGAGAGCCGAGCTGGATGGATCCCATAATCGATTACTTCAGTGTCGGGACGTTACCCACTGATAAGACAAAAGCAAGGAAAGTCAGAATGAAGTTAGCCAGGTACTCGATCATCCAGGGACAGCTCTACAGAAGATCTTTCTCGGGTCCATATCTGAGGTACGTAACTCCTTCCGAGGTAGAGACAGTAATGCAAGAGATACACGCTGGAGCATGTGGAAACCACTCGGGAGCCCGGTCTCTTGCCCACAAAATCCTATCCCAAGGTTACTTTTGGCCCTACCTGTCCCGGAATGCAAAGGAATATGTGCGTAGATGCAAAGCCTGTCAGATGCACGGTGACGCTATACTTCAACCACCGGAATTCCTGAACCCAACAATCGTTCCGCATCCTTTTGCCCGATGGGGATGGACATAGTCGGACCACTCCCAAAAGCCATCAGGTCAAATACCCATGTACTCCTGGCCACCGACTACTTCACCAAATGGGTTGAAGCTGAGGCCTATCCTTCTATAAAGGGCAACAACGTAGTCAAGTTCATATGGAATCACATCATCTGCAGGTTCGGGGTGCCTCGGACCATCATGATGGACAATGGCACAAATTTAGACTGTGAACCGGTCAGGTCGTTTCTGGCCGAGCATGGAATCAATCAGAATACCTCCTCCGTAGGATACCCACAAGCCAATGGACAAGTGGAAAGAACCAATTGTTCCATCTTCAACACCCTGGCAAAGAAACTTGAGAAGGCCAAAGGGGCATGGTTGGACAAATTACCAGAGGTACTATGGTCATATAGAACCACTCCCCAACAACCAACCGGTGAGACACCCTTCACCATGGCATATGGGGCAGAGGCCGTAATCCCGACAGAGTATGTCGTCCCGACATTGAGATCAGTGGCCTGGGACGAGAGAACAAATAGTCAGCGTTTGGCTCACGAGCTCAACCTGCTAGAAGAGAGGAGAGAAACTGTCGGGATAAGACTGGCAGCTTACCAGCAGCGGGTCAGAAATCATTTCAATAAAAGGGTGAAAAGAAGAGGATTCCAAGTCGGGGACATGGTCCTTAGACGAAAGATTGGACATGTGGGCAAACTCCAAGAGCCATGGGAAGGACCCTACACCATCACTGAAGTGATAGGGCGCAGGGCCTACAAACTACTCAGGAACTCTGATAACAAAAGGGAGCCCAACACACATAATGCATCCCGACTTAAGAGGTATTATCCTTAGAAATACTTTGATTTAACCACTGTAAAGAAAGGCCACTAGAGCCCAAAAGATTGCAATAGAAGTTCCATTTCTCATCTTGACGAGTATCGAAATCACCATGATAATATCAGTTTGAAAACCTAAGTGTTGCATCCTCTCCATGGGCCCAAAGTGCCCGAGAGATCTTCACAGACCCACCAGTGGTCGGGTTTTACAAAATATCAGCTTGAAAACCTAAGTGTTGCATCCTCTCCATGGGCCCAAAGTGCCCGAGAGATCTTCACAGACCCACCAGTGGTCGGGTTTTACAAAATATCAGTTTGAAAACCTAAGTGTTGCATCCTCTCCATGGGCCCAAAGTGCCCGAGATATCTTCACAGACCCACCAATGGTCGGGTTTTACAAAATATTAGTTTGAAAACCTAAGTGTTGCATCCTCTCCATGGGCCCAAAGTGCCCGAGAGATCTTCACAGACCCACCAGTGGTCGGGTTTTACAAAATATTAGTTTGAAAACCTAAGTGTTGCATCCTCTACATAGGCCCAGAGTGCCCGAGAGATCTTCACAGACCCACCAGTGGTCGGGTTTTACAAAATATCAGTTTGAAAACCTAAGTTTTGCATCCTCTCTATAGGCCCAAAGTGCCCGAGAGATCTTCACAGACCCGCCAGTGGTCGAGTTTTACAAAATATCAATTGCAAAAATTAAGCGGTGAATCCTCTCCATGGGCCCAAAAGTGCCCGAGAAGTGAACACAGACCCGAAGCCCAACGTTCTTTATTGGTACTCACAATTTAAAATCCCGACTGTTATTGTCTGGTGTTATTGTTATTCTTACCAAGTCACAATTCAATGTCCCGACTTTTATTGATTGTATCAAAAGAAACAAGTATAGATCACACAGATCCCAAACAAAATATGAATAAATAAATCTATTTATATTAAGGGCCCCAATGGCCAAGGCTGATACAATGAATCGGCGTTAAGTTGTTACAAATACAAGATAAAAGAAAGAACAGGGGAAGGGGCAAAAAGCTAAAGGAAGCTCTACTTCACCACGGGAGGATCTCCATTACCACCTGAGCCTTTGGTCCCGAGGGACTGTCCTTTTGTGACTTTAGGCTCATCCATGCCAGAACGAGAAGGCGGAGCGGGCAAGTCGTCCTGAAGGAATTCCCCAAAGGCCAGGTCCTCGGGTTCGGGCTCAGGATCATCATACAGAGGCCCAACTCCTATGCTGCGGTCAAGATCCTCAATAGTCGGGATCTCCCTGTCCTCTTCAGGCTTTTGAAGCTCCAATATGCATTCCCTCCAACCCTGCTCATAACGGTATTTGCAGGTCAGCACGAAGCGAGATATCATCTGGTTACCACCCTTGTGGCACATCTCTACCCAAGATCTCTCCACGCCTAAGGTGTTCTCGACTTCGACCTTCTCATCAAGCAACTACCGCCCCGAAGTCTTTAACTTCTCTACTTCTTCAGTCAGGGCCTGCATTTGGAGAGTTAGAGTTTCCCGAGTCTGGGCCTCCCGATTAGCCATTTGCTCAGCCTCCCAAGCCTTGCCCTCGAGTCCTGAGATTATTGCCTTGGCAGCTGCGAGCTCTTCCTCAGCTGAAACAGCCCTATATATCAGGGACTGAATCTTGTCATTGGCCTTCTAGACCTGTTCCAGAGCCTTGGCACATCCATCTTTATTGACCTGAGCCTCCCGAGTCAGGGCATTTATGACCCGGGCATCGTCCTCAAGCTTGCAATTATACGCCTGAGTAGCGTGAAACATCTGAAAAAAGAACGATAGCACAGAAATGAAAGCTAAGCTAAAAAAATAAAAATAAATAAATAATAATATATACATATATATACATTACCTTCATTGCAAGCTCGGACCCATTCAAGGCTAAGCTCATCATGTCATACCGCCCCATCGCCAACCTATCGGCCGGGGTCCATACCCCCAGGGCCATCTCCCGAAGGGCTTCCGAGTTCCCGATCGTCTGATCCCCCACAAACAGGTATGGATGGCCCTTCCTAGTATCCAGCTTGAACCGGGGCCCATGGGGAACATCTTTCCCACTTTCAGCAGCTCTCTCTATCTCCCTATGATCTTGTTTCCTGACATAATGTGAGATAGCGGTACGCAGTTTGGTAGGTCGGGATTAACCCTCTTCGTCAGAGTCTAACTCCCGAGATTCAGACGTCGGGGAAGGGACCCCCAGTGCCATACTGAGGCTTGAACCGGGCCTGACTGTGAGGGATCAGTCTGAGACAGATTCTGACCCGAACTTGTAGACCTCGGGACCAAGGCATGATCATTCTCGACCTCGACCTCCCCCGATGCAGCCGTTTGAGGGTTATGAGAATGTGGAGGTGGGGGCGTGATCGGAGGGTACTCGGCCGGAGGAGGAGGAGGGGGCGTGGCGGCTAGCCTTCCAGTCGGCCCCGCTGATGTACTAACTGGAAGGTTCTCAGGAATTGGAGGGACATCAACCCCACAAACAAAGGATGTGGAGCCGATGTCAGCCCGTTTAGCCTTCTTTATTGAAAGCTTGGGCATGGTAACCGCTTTCCTTTTATGCTGGCCTCCCGACATATTTTTCTTGAGCTTTTTGGTTGCTGATGACTTTGACTTGGACTTGAATCTCTTCAATCCAGACGCAGTCGCGGCAGAACCCGAGGCGATCGCTGACGCAGACACTCCCAATGCAAGCTCCTGCAATACAGATCCAGTCAGACAATTCTGGTTATCCCTTAAATCCTGACTCCATACTCTGGCCTGCAACAGTTCAAATCGGGATCTTATATACCCGACCTCCCTTTTCTCCTGAGGAGCCTGAAGGAAACCCATCACTAGCATACCCAACTTATCATTACACAGATCGCAATTCTTGACAGGTATGTTTATGGCATCGGGATGCCTCCACCGACCATTTACTACTATCATCCTCTCTTTCTATCCCTTATTGGAGGTCGGGACGTTGTCACACATCTTCCTCTTAATATACGAGGTCAAGTTGTACCGACCCCTATTATCCTTCTGTTCCTGAAGTTTGTACGAGAACAGAAGCTCGGCCAAACCTAAGTCTAGGTTCAATTCTTTGTTGATCAATAGGATCATGGCCAAGATCCTATAGAAATTGGGACCAACTTGAAGGGGGGCCAGACCCAAAGTCGTTAGTGCCAAAAGGAAGAAAGGGTGAATTGGAAACTTTAGTATGGCAAGGTGAAATGAGGAGAGCAATATCTCCCCATCCTTCAGCCCCTCACCAATCCTAAAGTCTTTGTCCCGAGGATAATGTCTAACTTTCAACCCTTCGGGAACCCCGAGGCTCCTAAGTTGAGCGTCCTTCCTGTACTTGGCCGGGAGAGGGTCAATGCAAAAATTCTCCTCTTCCTCAACACCTTGATCCTGATCAATCCCAGCATCACCCTCTACAACTCGACCCCCTGAGTCCTGAGTAACTTCTGGTGGACTAGACCTAACGACTCGGGTAATCTCTACGGATGGGGTGCTAACTGAGGCTTCGGGATCAGTAATGGTTAGATCGGTGTCTGTCAGTTGCAGGTCACTAACCGACCTAGTGTCATCACTCCCCGACATATTTGACGAAAGGTAGAAAAGTGAGAATAATAACTTACAAAAAGGTAAAGAAGATTCCGGCAGTTCCCCCCCCCCCCCCCCCCCCCTTGTATTTTTCTCCGACGAATGATTTCCAGAAACTGACAACTGTACCAACAGGCAAAGATGGGTGTTTCTGGTCAAAAACTTTACAGCAGAGCTCAAATTCCTCCACACAATGAAATACTCAACCACGATCACTGGGATTTGCATAAATTGGTGAGACAAACCGGGGATTATATGGATTTGGGAGTGGATTTGAAGTTGCATGGAATGCTTGAGTATATGGCAGAGATAAAGTGTTGAAAGGAAGAACAGTCTGAAAAATAATGCAAGTATGGCGTATGAGAATGATATGCAGATTATATAGACTTGACGTTTCATCTACCGGGGTCAGGGCACCGGACCGATATGACCCAGCCCATTTCACGCATACCTATGCCATTTCAACCACAAATTCAAAATTGCAATGATTACGACAACTGCAGCATTTAATGCGTCTCCGCGTCGTCCGGCACGCGTCCCGCGCACCAACTTCAAAGGCTTTTGTGATGGGCCTTAAGATTCTTTCATCTAATGGGCCTATAGAAAAAAATGTCCATGAGCTAAAAGAGGGCCTGTGTACATGTGAGTTTTTCCGGCCTATATAAAAGCCTCATTCCGACTGGATCGATCCATGAAAGACCCGAGATGATGATCCAGCCACTTTTCCAACACCACAACCCGACCAACACGTCAGCCTTGTGGTCCATCCCGAGATTCGACAGTCAGGCCCATCTTGTGGCCCGACCCGAAGAACATCCTAGAAGAAACTCGAAGATTCTATAATAGACTTGCATCTCAAGATAATGTTATAGAATAGTGACAAAATAACTGACGTGTAAAGTAAGGACAAAATTCCAAAGTAGAAAATGTTGCCCTAATGGGCCAAAAGCCCATAGGAAAAATGTATATAATCCAATGAAGAGTAATGAGAGAGGATTTTTTTTTTTTGTTGTGCAAATATTGTATCTACAGTTTTCAAGAATAATTTCCTTTCTAAAGCAAATTAAATAAATTTGGACTTTTTTTGGAAAAAGGAATTCAATTGATGTGGGATTTTCCATGATAGAGAGAGAATACAGTGAAAATTGGGCGCGAACAGATCTGTATGCATTGAAACTGACAAATAAACCCATCCAAACCACCTAACCTCCATGCTCTTCATAAATTGGCATGTGCGTTATGATATACATATATATATATATATATATACACACAGTACATACATACACATAGATATATAGATATCATATCATTGCTTTACCGCTGGCGCTGGTTCTTATCTAATCGAAACTGTCTCCTTGATTTGCTCCGTCGCTATCCTTTCTACACACACACAATCCCTATATATATATATACACCTATATATACACGCACATATATGTGCGTTATTTTTCTTGAATCTCGTTGGATGATATAGTTATTTCTTTCTCTCTCTGTGGACTTCGTAATTTGAATTGAAAATGGAGTTCTCGGAGAAATCTATTCTTGTGACCGGAGGGGCTGGATTTATCGGCACTCACACTAGTCTCCAGCTTCTGAATCTAGGGTTTAGGGTTACCATGATCGATAACCTCGACAATTCGGTCGAAGAAGCCGTTGAAAGAGTTAGGGAGTTGGTCGGACCCCAATTGTCCAAGAAGCTCGAATTCCATTTGGTAACGGATCTGTTTCTTTGCTGTTTGTTTCCCGAGAAAACAGAGGGATTTTGTTTCTTGATTTTTAATTCTGAAGCGCTAGGGTTTTGGGTTTTGTGCTTAATTTGATGGGTTTTTCTTTTCTTGGTTGCAGGGTGATCTCAGGAATAAAGAGGATTTGGAGAAGTTATTTTCTCAGGCAAAGTAAGCTCAAATAGAAAATGATTTAGGGTTTTTTTTTTTGTTTTTTATGATCGTCAATTCTTTTTGGGGATGATGTTATATATATATCCCTAAAATCACCAAATAATACTATATCTATGGTTGGTTTTTAATTATTGTCCAACTTATTTCTAGATTAATTGGAATGTCCTTTGTGTCAATGTTTTTTATTTTTTTATACTAATTTCTTGTTTTCTGAAAAAAGAAAAGGAAATTATATATATTGATTGAATCTTGTGATATTAGCATTTTTGTAAATTCACAATGCAAATGGCACAGGTTTGATGCTGTAATTCATTTTGCTGGTCTTAAAGCTGTTGGTGAGAGTATGCTTGATCCTTTTCGTTATTTCGATAACAACTTGATTGGATCAATCAATTTGTACCAGATAATGGCCAAATACAATTGCAAGAAGGTATTTGGCTTTGTTTGTATTAGTTTCTACTGCTCATTTTTGAATTTTGGTACTCAGAATTCATCTGATTTGGAGTGAGAATGGTGTGTTGTTAATTCATCTCATTTGGAAAAACCATTTTAGCTACAAGCATTTCATTATTTTCAGTTAGTTATGTATTACTTGAACTCAGGTCTATCTTTGCTTCAATCCATCTGTGTCCAGCCACTAATAATGTGACCATGAAGCAGTTTGAAATTTACCCTAGGCTAATTAAAATTATCTTGAGCCCTTCAATTGCAAAAAGTACGGCAAAAATGGGTGCTTCTTACATCTACAGATCTACTAGACTAATCTTAACAGGCTGCTTCTTTTCTGCATTTCGGTTTCATAATTCCTACAAAAATTGTCTAATGTTTTAGGCCAATGGGTTGCACTAATTTTTTGGAGTATATTACTGTGGTGAAGTTAACTGGGCAGGACTTGATCTCATGTGTTTTTCTGAATTATTTTTGTTGTTTTTAAATAAAAATTATAAGAGTAATGCTATTAAATTTAAGAAACTAGGCAAGTAAACTACATGAAAGAAAAATAAACAACATATCATGTGATGTGCTCCGATAACTTTTTGTTAGCCATTTCATTTTCGTTCGTTGGATTACTTTTTACGTGTCGAGAAGTTCTTCTTCACTTTGTAATCTAACTTAAATATGGAATCTGCTCCCAAGTTTCGTCTCTTTATCCTAACGCATAATTGTCTCTCGTGTTTTCGTTTTGATATCTCTTCTGCATTGAAATGATTTATAGAATAGTTTTTGAGTTACAATTATTCTCCAAAAGTTGATTTCCTGACTATCCGGTGTAGAGCGTTGACCATTTACCTACACATGTATTCGCATTCATCTTTCTCATTCCAAATTTGGTGAGGCAAATGGCCAAGTGTCTACACCCTCAAAAAGAAGCACTAACTTGCATCATGACATGTTTTCATGCTTTGTCCACTTCTGACAGTAGGAATTCGATTGCATGTATATACAGTTGGTTTTCTCGTCATCTGCAACAGTTTACGGCCAACCTGATAAGATTCCATGTGTGGAGGATTTCCAACCGATGGCAATGAATCCATATGGGCGGACCAAGGTATATGCTGTAACACAATGTTGACATTCGTCTTTCCTATTTTCCTAAATATCTTTAGAACTAGAGTAATTCTAAGTAGGTTTTCTAGTTTTTATAATGCTGTTGTGAGGGAATGACCGTTCTTTAGTCCAGAACTGAGCTACTTCTTATGCCAACATACTTCTGTTAACAGTTATTCCTTGAAGAAATAGCTCGTGATATTCAAAGGGCAGATCCTGAATGGAGAATGATTTTGCTAAGATACTTTAACCCTATTGGTGCTCATGAGAGTGGCAAGCTTGGCGAAGATCCTAAGGGCATCCCAAACAATCTTATGCCTTATATTCAACAAGTTGCTGTTGGTAGAATGCCTCATCTAAATGTATATGGTCATGATTATCCGACCCCTGATGGTAGTGCGGTATGTAGAGGCCATCGGTGTTATTTTTAATTAATCATTTTATTTGCTTGAGATAGAATGGAAAGGCAAGGATGGGACAGGAATTATTCTAGTTCTGAGAGAGATCATTTCCTGTAGTTTCTTCTATACACAATATCATTTCAGTTGACCATAAGTAAATTACTTATGCCTTGTATTTATCTCATGTTGGAGACACAATTGCTAAGAAAAAACTGCGGGTCATCATTCAATCACTAAAAGTAAAAAATAAATAGTGTTAATTGATGCTTAGAGGCTTCTTGGTTGACAGATCCGAGACTACATTCACGTCATGGATTTGGCAGATGGACACATTGCAGCACTGAAGAAGCTTTTTACGACAGAAGATATAGGTGATTTAACTTTCTTTTGTGCATGAACTTGCAGTCTACTCTTATAGAAAGATGTTGTTGAGCCCTTCATTATGGTTTAGGTCAAATGTCAATATGTGCCACAATTCAGGCTTTGAATGTAATTTAGCATTAATGTTTCAATATGTGCCACAATTCAGGTTGTACTGCCTACAACTTGGGTACTGGACGTGGTACGTCTGTGCTTGAAATGGTTGCTGCATTTGAGAAGGCATCTGGCAAGGTGACACAGTCTCTCTCTCTTTCTCTCTGTCACACACACTCCCACACAAACAGAGACACAGGCAACCACAGTGTGTGCATACTCAGACACTTACATTTAGGACATGATAAATATATATATATTTTTTTTCCAGAAAATTCCTGTAAAACTTTGTCCAAGAAGACCAGGAGATGCAACGGCTGTTTATGCTGCGACCGAGAAAGCGGGGAAAGAACTTGGATGGAAGTAAGCCCTTAATCATTTTTGTTTTCTTACAATTGGTTATATTCATAGATAGAAATGTGTAGTGGTATGTGTTGATTGTGACACATACAGTCAGTTACATACTCTGGATACATCAACTACTAGGTCGAATCCTGTAAATTAGTAAGATCTCAATGATAAAACTGCTCTATAAACTATAGTATAATGATAATGATGATGACCAGCATTATTGATTTAATTAATCATGGTTTTTAATTATTGCTCCTTTGGGAGTTCTAACGTCTAACTTGATGCTTTTATCAGGGCAAAATATGGTATTGCAGAAATGTGCAGAGACCAATGGAAGTGGGCTAGCACGTATCCAATGGGATATCAAAAACCTTGAATCGCATTTTGTTTAGTAGTTTGAATGAGATTCGTAAACTCCACAAATTAGGTGGGTTCGTATGATTTCACTGAAACTACTCTCTTTTCTGTTCTGGAAAATATGATTGTGATTTGGATAATGGCTCAGTGAATTGGCATTGAAATGTACATTAATTGTTGATTTATCCTCACTTTTTTTATTCTCTCCTCTTTAGTTTTAAGGGAAAGATATAACTGTTCGCAGAAAAACCAGTTATTGTTGCAGACACGGAGAAGATATCTCATACCTGTGCCACATGATAGTCTTCTTCTTGCAAATACATATATATATATATATATTATAGACAAGCCCGAAATAAGTTCTTTTGGGTTATGATGTTATTTACCCATTAGCAATTGTGTTTTTTTTTTTTTTTTTTTTGTAGAAATATGTAGTTTGACCTAAAAATTTAAATTATGAGTGAGGTTAACATTTAGTCATTATAAACTCATTTACTTTTTCATTCTGAACCGGACAAATGGACACTACTAACATTCTCCTCCATCCGAATTCTCGGAACGCTCTCGTTGCGGTTGGGCTATCCTGTCTATCCGCTTTGGACCCGAACTCAACTCAGGTGATGGGGATCCAGCTAGTGTTTGGTGTGACACTGGATTAAGGATTGAGTCTAGCTCAACTGCAACTGATGAATATTGTGATTAGGTAAGAGATAAACTTAGACAACATGTACCTTTTTTTCTCTCTCCTTTTCTTACAATATTGCTGTAAACTTTTGCAAAAAAAATTGCAATCAACCATTTACCTTTGGCTGTAATTTACTAATAATTTTTAGAACACTGCCTCCAATTTCGACTGTCTATACTAGTTCAACCACAATCATTTTAGTGTGAATCCAAGAAAATTAACATAATAAAAAAATATAATATTTTGGTCATGTCTAATGAGGATCAAATTCGTTCTTTGATTTAATATAAATTAGATATGAGACTAAATTTTATAAAAGAAAGTGACATAAAATGCATAAAAATAAAAATTAATGTTAATTTTTTTAAAAAATAATAATTATTATATATTTAACTTATATTAAACCACGTCATCTGAAAGAACAAATTTGACTTCAGATCCAAGAATTGTTCATAAAAATGTTACAAGATAAAGATTTGCAGCCGAAAGCAATAATTTCACTCAATCAGATAATTGTCATAACGATAGTGATTGCCAGGTGTTCACCATCCTAACACTCCCTTTGTCATAACTAACAAGAAAACCATTACTTAATTTATAAATTACAGAAAACAAATAATAGGGTAGAAGATCCGTGTACTGCTATATTTCTGCTTAGCCAAAATAATACTCCTATTACTTCTTGATTGGATCAAATATGTTTGAAAAGCGGTTTGGTCTAGTCTGGTCGTTGATCTGAAATTCTGTTTGGTAAACGGTTTGATCTGGTTCCAAATTTTATTGAATATATATATATTTAATTAAATTATATATATACACATATATATACCGTCACATTAAAATTAATGTGGCGGCGGCGGTGGTGGAAGTGAAATAAAACCACCAAAAATTAATTTTTTGTTGGTTTAAAAAATCTGGCTTTTGGGAGGTTTTGGTCTTGGTGGTTTTATTTCATTTTTGAGAGACCAATCTTCCCAAACATGGTCTGGTCTCAAAAATATGAAACCAAACCAGAAAAACAAAAACCAAACACGCCCACATTTTGATGGAATCATATTAAAATGTGACATAAATATAAAAATTTCACTGTTAAATGTAATAATAATAAAAATATACTCAATATATATATATTTATATGAATATATAAATATAAAAAAAAATTTCTTGTAAAAAAAATAAAATTTAAGCGAGAAGGCATTATAAATAAAAAAAGAGTAATACTAATTGCAACCAATTATTAGGCTTTACTGTTGGATGGATTATTGTGGGTCTAAACATATTTGTAGTTATCCATTCAATAATTGATATGTATTCAGGATTCGAAGTCGGCCTAACAATTAGGTGCGAGTAACACCGATTTTAGCGGGTTTGGAAATTCGATTAAATAAATGGGGGCGGGTATGGACGTAGGAAAAAAATCCATGTTGATTATTGGGGTAGGTATGAGGAGGGATCGTTCTGCCCTCGTATAGCCCGTTATAACAAAGTTAAATCGGGACAGTTTGAGCCCTTTCGAAGTGGTCGAATGAGAGCAACAACTTTCAAACTAATATTGAGGCTTATAATTTTGTGAAATTTAAAAAGGGGATGCCGGAGAAATACGATTATATAACCAAGAATTTGACGGAGAAATTCCTAAAAGTAAAAGTAGAGAAAATGACTTGAGGAGAAAATTGGATATCTTTCATTCGTTCTTTCACCCCTATTTATACAATAACATTTAAATCAATGTGTTGCTTGATTTTCTCCCCCCATTATCTCTATGCATAATTTTAGGGATTGTTTTTGACTTATTTTGTAACTCTCTGATTTGCTTTGATTGATGTTTATCCAGCTGTTGGGATTTGTTCTGAAATTGGGCTTGAGTTTGTTGAAGATGGGCTTTAGACGTTTGATGGGCTTGAAGCTTAATTGGGCTTTTCACGTTTCCGATGGGCCTATCATGAAAATGGGCCTACACTTTGCCCCCAATTCCCAAGCCCATTTCATTTTTGAAATAGGGTGGGAATTTGAAGTGTTTGATAACTGCCTATACACTTGTATCATTTTCGTTTCTCCAGACACTTCCTCTACCTCATTTCTCTTTTGAAAGACTAAGCTTGAGAAAGGCGATTTTTGCTTTAAGGCTTTTGAAGATCTTTGTTGAGGTTTGTTCTTGAATCTATATCTTCCTTCTTTTTCTACTTTTCTCTACAAGTATGAGTGGTGATAGTAGTCATACCCCTTCCCCTGAAACAGTTCCCATTGGAATCCCTGTTGTTTCGTTTTCTCGGGGATTAGACTTTGTAAAACCTAAGTTTAAACGGATTTCTCGTAGAAAATTGTTAAACCTTCCTCTAGCAGAGAGGTGTAAAATTGAATTTGGGATTCCTGATGATATTTCAGTAGTCGAATACCCTAACTCCCTAAATTTCAGGACGTACGAAGAAGTTGGAGCGAATGAAGCCCTTTTCTCTGCAAATCATCTCACTGCCATTAGATTCCCTATACATCCCTTCTACCATTTCGTTATGTTCAACTTAGGGCTTACTCCTCTGCAAGTGAACCCTAATTCCTTTAGGGTTCTTTTTGTGATGTTTATTCTGAATCGCAAACGAGAATTGAATCTTGGACTAGACAATTTTCTACTTTGTTATAAAGTCGATCAAATTAGAGAGAACCACGGTTGATATCATCTTCATCCCCGTTCGACCCTCAAGATTTGTGATGGCAACCCTTCATCCGAGAAGGATTGGAAGGATAAAATGATAAAAATTGGGGGAAATTGGTATGTGGGTGCGTCTGACCCATATCATCTGTCCATGTCGTTTGGGGTTTGTAAAAAATCCAAGTCTGGATCTCCCAACCCTGGCAAGTGTTTCTCTTCTTCCTTCTTTTTTTTTATCTTTTTTTTTATAAAAAATCTATGTGTTGATCATTGGTTCTTCTTCTGCAATTCTTCATCTTGAATATTTGAATGAGAAAGTTTTTTTTGATTTGCCTTCGAATAAGCTTCTCCTTACTGTTGGAAACTTCAATATGATTGCTGCCAGTGCAAAAGACGTTACCATTATGGAGGTTCCACCACCAACATCGAAGAGAGTTGCTTCTATAAGGAAGTATGTTGCTCAACCTTCCATAAGCGACAAAGAGAAGAACAAGGTGATCGATCTAACTGAGAATCCAAAAATTGCGAAAGGTCTCTTAATAAGAACGGGGACTGAGAGCGAAACCCCTCCTCAAAAGAAGCTCAAGCTTGGACCTTAGCCGAAGGGAGATGCTGGTAAAATTGATTATAGTGAAGAGAAGATTTTGGAAAAAATGAAGTATATGTGTGGTTATTCCATCCCCGAGTGTTGTTTTTCTTCTGATTTTGAAGGTGATTGGGTTCTAGTGTTTACTAAGGCTGATGGCAAATCTTTGGATCGTCAATCGATGGCCATGGTTGATCCTAATTCCCTTATTGCCCTGGCTTGTGGGATGTGGCCTCCTAAAGATGAGCTCTTTCAGCAACATGTTGATCAGGCTGAACTTTTGGCAAAGGCTCCCGTCTCCATCCTTGAGGTAATTTTATAGGTTCATAATGTATATAGATATATATTTATTTGGTTTACTAGCTTAATAATTTACACCCCTTCCTCCAGTTTGTCTTCAATGTACTTGCCCTTTGCAAAGCCATTGAAGCAGGTGAATATAAGAGAATACCATGGATGTTGCTTACCTGAGGATCGAAGCTTGTGCAAAATCTGTTGTCAAGGACAAGAATATTTTGCAAAACGAGATCGAAAGCATGGGGAAGCTCCATCAAACAGCAGCCGAACGTATCACAAAATTGGAGAAAATGATTTTTAAGTCTGGAAAGTATGAATGCTTTGCAAAAAGCTGCTCTGGAGGTTTTCCGAATAAAGGGTCTGAGTATGCACCAACGTTATGTGAGCATGATCGACATAAGGTTTTGTGATGGCTTTAGGTTCTGCCATGATGAGTTTCAACTTGATCCTGTCGAACGTCAATTCATTGATCCGGTTGCTCACGATGTTGCTTGTGTAGTTGTTCATCCCTACAAGGATCCTGAACCGAGTAAGGACGAGAAGGAGTTTGCTCAGTTCTTGCAACATGGCTTCTTACCTGTTGAGAGCCCTGATCCTATCTCGGTGGTTCCAGTTGATCAAGGTATTTCCACTGAAGATCCGGAAGATGATGATCATCGAACGGAGACCATGGAGGCCTTTGATCGAATTTCGAATATTGGTGGCGGTGTTTCTTCTTCATGACTCTTGTACATCATAACTTTTAGGAACACTTTGAACAATTTTATTTCTATGGGTCTGTAATACATACTTAATATTTTATTATTGCTCTTTCTATGAGCATTCATGTTCATGTTTGAGCAGGATTTTTGAACGGGTACACTGATTTTGCCATCTCTTTGATGGTCTTTCTGAAAAACATTGGTGCATGTGCACTGAATGTTTTGGACAGGTACACATCCTTTTTACTATAATTCTGATGGTCTTGTTTAGAAATCAAGTATTTTTTTTATCTTGACTTTGTATTTAGCACTGAATGTGCCTTTATTTGAACAATGATATGAATTCTTAGTTTCGTATGATCTATTGATCTTGTTTTAGTTTGGCCAGCTTTCAAGTTTTGGGCTTCCAATGCACTCTTTTTTAGAGCGTCTTTTGCAAGATTTGGTATTTCTATATTTGAACATAATACGCATGCAATACTTTATAAAAATGGGATTGAAATTTTATTGATTATCATAAATGAATTTAACAAAATAAATTCTTGCTTACTGATAATACCTCTTCAAATGAATAGCATTCCAAGCACGTTCGATCTTGTTTCCATGTCAATCGGCCAGTCGATATGCCCTTTTGCCGATCACTTCAATGATGGTGTAAGGTCCGTCCAATGTAGGATCCAACTTGTTAGATCTTTTTGCTAAGACTCTAAGTACTTGATCTCCGACTTCAAAAGATCTAGGTTTCACCTTTCTGTTGTAACTTCTCCTCAACTTCTATTGGTATGCTACTAATCTGATCGAAGCCATCTCTATTTTCTCATCTGTTAGATCACCCTCTATTCCGAGCACCTCACCGTTCTGATCTGGATCAAAGAGTTGTGTTCTGGTGGTTGGGACTTATAACTCAACCGGTATAACTGTTTCTACCCCGTATGCCATTGTAAAGGGTGTTAGTTCCGTCAGCTGTAGTTGAGTTATCCTTACATACGCCTTTGCCTCCACCCATTTTGTGAAGTAATCTGTGGCAAATAGTACGTGTTTCTGATTTGATGCTGCCCGAGTCAATGGTCCTACCGAAGCCATCCCCCATAGAGCGAACGGTACTGGCACTACCACTGCGAACAAGAGCTCTATCAGTTGATGAATAATGTTTGCATGTCTTTGACACTTATTGCATCTTCTCGAGTACTCTTCGGCATCTTGAATCATGTAAGGCCAGAAGTAACCTTGAGTGATTGCTCTAAGAAAAAGTGATCTACCCCTAGCGTGTGCCCCACATGAACCTTCATAGAATTGCTTAAGGACCTCTCTTGCCTTTGTTGGAGTCAAACACCTAAGATATGGCCCAGTGAGTGATCTTTGGTACAAAGTTCCATCAATTACGTTGTATTTTACTGAGGTTGCCTTCACTTTTCTTACCTCCCTTCGATCATCAGGAAGTAATCCGAATTGCAGGTAGAATAGTATGGGATCGATCCAGCTCGGTTCGTACAGAATGACGAAAATCTTCTCTTCTTTTCCAATTGAAGGTTCCTCCAGTTCGTCAATGGGGATAACTCTGGTCATGTCCTCCCCTGCCATCGAAGCTTTGTTTGCCAAATGATCAGCTGCTCTGTTGTCCCCTCTTGAAATTTGAATGAATGTTATCCCATGAAAGCTCTGTGCTTCCTTCTCTACCACCTTCTTGTACTCCTGCATAGACCTGTCAATGGATTGGATTTTGATCCGAATCCGATCCGATTAGTCGTATATGGATTAAAAATAAAATCCGTAACCTGATTAGGATCCGAATATGATAATCCAATTTCTTAACAAATTGGATTTGGATTTATATCATCCGATCCGATAATAACCCGATCTGATATATAATATATTTATATATATATAAATATATATGATATTTTTATGTGTATATATTTAATACTATACATGTATATAAATGTTAGTTGTTAATTATTTTATTATTTATTAATAATAATTGATCATAAATACAATTATTAAAAGTGTGAATACTTTTAGTGTTTAAGTATTTATTGGATTTTGTATTTTTGCATTTTTTTAATTAGATAATCGGATTAGGTATACTATAATGAAGAAATTCAAATATGAATTAACTAAGTAAAAAATCATAGAATTATTAGATTTGGATCGCGGATCGAGAGTTTTTGCCATCCTTATCAATAGATCTGTCAATAATCTGATTATGATCCGAATTCGATATTAACCGGATATGGATTGAAAATAAACTCCGATAACCCAATTAGGATCCGAATCCGATAATCCAATTTCTTAACAAATTGGATTTGGATTTAACTGATCCGATCAGAATCCGATCAATTGACAAGTCTATTCCTGCATCCTCCCTTCCTTTAGATCAAAACTTTCATTGGTTTGCTTAATGATCAACTGTGAATTGCTAAACACCGTTAATTTTTGAATTTGGAGTTCTTTGGCCAATCTAAGACTAGCCAGCAATGCTTCATATTCTGTCTCATTGTTTGAACTTTGGAAATTGATCCTGATTGACTAATGTAGTCTCGTTCCTTCCGGGGAAATCAGTTCAACCCCAAGGCCTACCCCCAAACCGTTCACCGAACCATCCACGTACAGTTTCCAAGTTGGCTCTTGATCTCCAACTTCTTCTTCTTCGGCCTCATACTTGAGCAGGAAATCTGCAACGGCTTGTCCCTTCATTAAATTTCTGGGCTCATAGCTAAGCTCGAACGCATTTAACTCGATCGTCCATTTTGTCGTTCAACCAGAAAAATATGGTTTAACCAGGATGGCTCGGATTGGGAAAGTTGTTGGGATCACAATCGGATGCGACTCAAAGTAATGTCGTAGCTTCCGTTTGGCTTGTACCAAAGCCAAGATTATCTTATTTGTCTTTGAATATCTTCTTTCTGCATCGAGCAATGTTTTCCTTGCATAATATATGGGAAACTGGCAATTGCCATCATCCCTTATTAATACTGAATTGACTACGTTCGGCGATACAACTAGATATAATTGATCGAAGGCTTTCTGTTGTTTTTCCCCCCATTCTATCATTCGTTTGGATCTCAGCATGTCGAAAAATGGCTTGCATCGATCTGATATTTTTTAAATGAATCTGCTGAGAGCTGTTATTTGTCATATCAGGACCTGGATTTCCTTCGGAGTTCTTGGAGCTTTCATCTAAATAAATGCATGTATCTAAGCTGGGCTGGCCTTGATACCCTTTTTATTTGTCAACTCTAAATGTGCATTTTTATGGATTGAGCTTCATTTGATGTGTATGTAAGGATGAGAAGACGTCCTCCAAGTGTTTCAGATGATCGTCTTCATGTTTACTTTTTACTAGCATGTCGTCTATGTACGTCTCCACTATATCTTCAATCTATTTTTTGAACACCATATTGACCAGCCGCTAATACATGGCTCCAACATTCTTTAATCTGAACGACATCACTTTGTAACAGAACGTTCCCCTTTCGGTGATGAAGGACGTCTTGTCTTCATCTTTTGGATTCATCGGTATTTGGTTGTATCCTGAATAAGCATCGAGGAAGGTGAGTCGATCAAATCCGGTAGTGGCATCGATCATCTGATGAAGCCTACATCCAACAACTGATCGACCTCCTCGGACGCGAACCGCCCACGTTCTGTACCTATTCTTCGGGGACGCTGACGTATTGGAGCTGCATCTGGATTAGTATTCAAGCAATGCATTATTGTTTGAGGATCAATACCTGGCATGTCGTTGTGCTCCCAGGCAAAGACATTGACGTTCGATCATAACAGTGTAACCAACTCGTGTCTTTCCTTCGGGTTGAGGTAGGCTCTAATTTTTATCGTTCTCACTTTTACTCCATCGATCAGCTTAACAATTATAGTTTTTTCTTCTAATTTTTCTTCACGATTGAACTAAACAATGGCCTTCGATAATTGCTATAAAGGGGGCTCATCTTCTGCTTCTTTCAGACTTTTTGAAATGATGGAGTAGCATTCCTTGGCCACCACTTGATCACCCAAAATATCAACGAACCCTTTCTTGAAGGATCAATGCACCTCATCACCTGAAGTAGAGTTAATGGTATGCCTTGCATTCTATGGATCCATCATCTCCCCATGATCAAATTGTAGGAGGGTTAAACGTCAACCAACATAAAATTCTCTGTCAAGGTGTTTTTCCCAGCTATGACTGGCAAAGTCAGCACTCCAATTGGACTCACCCTTCGTCCATCGAATCCCGCTAAAGGATTTACGGTTAACCTGATCAAATCTGGACTAATGTTGATCTTCTCGAAGGATGGCTTAGTCAGAACGTTCGTATTGCTTCCTGAATCAACAAGAACTCGTTTTACTGGACAATTTGAAATTATGACAGTAGTTACCAGCGGATCTTCGTGCGGCAGTTGTACTCTCTTTAGATATTCATGTGTGAACGATATAGTTGGAATGGTAAAGTTGACGATCGCATTCACCTCGCTTACCTTCCTGATTTTATTTGCATTCCTCATTCAGGAGCGTTATACCATTCGACTTTCTTCATCTTCTTCAGGTTTACCATGAATGGTATCTATAATTTTCATCGGATGACAGTCAATGACTTTGTTGCTTTTGCACGATCCTGAGTTTGAGCCCCTCTATCAACATAGTCCTTGAGCTCTCCTCGTGCGATCATTATTTTAACCTGCTTTCTTAGATTCCTACAATTGTTGGTCAAATGACCAAAGTCGTTGTGGAATGTGCAGTGCTTTGTCATGTCCTTCAGCTCTGGTGCTATTCTCATGGGTAATGGAGGACAAAATATTCCTTTCACCTTATTCTCCTAAAATAGTTTTGTGAGCGATGCTTTAAGCGGAGTCTTCGTTTCCTCGATCATTGGTCTTTTTTCCTGGGATCGATTTATGGATGTCCGAGAGCTGCTCGAACCATCGGACTTCTTATTATTGTTTTCCATTTGATCTTTTGATTTTCCTTCCACGTTCACCAGAGTTGAACGATGCCCCCTGACCAACTCATCTTCCTTCAATCTAAGATATCCCTGTGCCCTTGAATTGAGATGGCCCATGTTCAGGGGTGTTAATTTCACTAAAGATCTGTGAAAATTGGTTCCTTGTTCTACGACCACCTTGAAGACTTCTACTGTTGCTGGTTGATCGCATCCTTGGATCATTCCCATTTCCAAATTGAACCGTGACAAGAAGGCCTTCAAACTTTCTCCTTTTGCCTGTCTCATGGTGAACATATTGGATATGGTTCTCTTCTGCCTCTGGTTCCTAAAGTATTGGGCTAAGAAACGCTTCATCAATGTTTGAAAATAGTCGATCGATCCTCCTGTAAGTTGTCTGAACCACAGTAAAGTTAGACTAGTTAGACTCGTGGAAAAGGCTTTGAACAATAGTGCATCATTAGCCATGTCTAGAGCCATCTTCTATTCTACATGAAAAAGATGTTCGATGGGATCTTGCGTTCCATCGAACAAGGATGAAAGTAGGCATGCGGAATTTGTTTGGCTTCCTTGTTTGCTGGATCTCGATGTTGAACGGTGACTTTATCATCCTAACGGTCATCTCGACCGCCAAATCAGCCGGTGATTGAGTTCTGAGATCCTTCACTTGTTCGTCTACGATCTTCTAAAATCTAATCACCATATCGATTGGTACTGCCTGAGTAGGAGCCTGAGCGTTCTGCTCCATTGCATCCATTCTCCGGTGAGTTTCAGAACGATCGGCCAAACTTTCTTGTTGCTGATTGTTCTCGCCTTCATCTTCAGGATCGTTGTTTCGCCTATCAGCAGGTGGAACCTTGCACTCGGCTTGTATTAGCCTATCTCTCAGCTCTTGATTTTCCTTCTCTAGGGCCTCTAACCGCTGAAGTATGGTGTTTGCAACTCCTTGGGGCAACGAAGTTTCTCATGCCATCGATCTTGTTGTTACCATATGGAACTTTCGTTCCCAAAAACGGCACCAAAAAGTGTGAGCCCGTTCGAAGTGGTCAAACGAGACCAACAACTTTCAAACTAATATTGAGGCTTATAATTTTGTGAAACTTAAAAAGAGGATGCCGGAGAATTACGATTATGTAACTAAGAATTTGACGGAGAAATTGCTAAAAGTAAAACTAGAGAAAATGACTTGAGGAGAAAATTGGATATCTTTCATTCGCTATTTCACCCCTATTTATAGAAAAAGATTTATGATCTTATAACATTTAAATCAATGTGTTGCTTGATTTCCTCCCCCCATTATCTCTATGGATGATTTTAAGGATCGTTTTTGACTTATTTTATAATTTCTTGATTTGCTTTGATTGATGTTTATCCAGCTGTTGGGCTTTGTTATGAAATTGAGCCTGAGTTTACTAAAGATGGACTTTAGACGTTTGATGGGCCTGAAGCTTAATTGAGCTTTTCACGTTTCCAATGAGTCTAGCACGAAAATGGGCCTAGAAACAGAAATGGGAGGTGTTATCCCCGCCCCATTGTCATCCGTATTCGTGTCTACCAATTCGGTATAAGAAATATTTTTGTAAGGAAATAGGCATAAACCTATCTTCAATTTGGTATAAAAAAACATTTTTGTAAGGAAATAGGATAAGCCTATCTTTTGTAAACTTGTATTAGTATGCCAATGAGGTGTTAGGTAGCAACAACATATTAATGGCATTCAATTATAGTTCCACGAAATATTAAACATGTGAAACCACGAAATAAATAATAATATTATTTTTTATTATTTATTCTTTTTCATTAATCAAGTACGAGCAAACTACACTTTTAACACATTTGGCATTAAAAATGAAATATGATGACCAGCTCAACAAGTAAAGTTGGGCATCCACATATTCAACGTGTCTGAGCAGTGCTTTCCAATATAAAACTGACACGTACAATAACACACTCTCTTATATACATACAACTGTGTGTGAGAGAGAGAAGCTTCTCGAAAAGAAAGAACCCATGGTACCTTCTCGTTCCTTCCTATACCCTTTTGCGGTCCCCACCTCCCTCCCTACCCCTTTTCTTTTCCCATTTTTATATATCTATATCTATATATATTTTTATATCACCCACAATTACCTTTTTTCACCTCTTTTCACTCCACCCAGAAACTTCTAGAAACCACACCACACCAAACATTCCTCTCTCTAGTTTCCGGCGAACCATGTCTCTGCACCGTTGAGCTTCTCCGATCTCTCTCTGTAAGTTTTATCGCATTGAAACAGTAGAAAAGCCAAGCTTTTCAGGTAATTACGAGGATTCGCTTTCGTTTTTGTTTTTTTTGTACCACTTTCAAGTATACAAAACGAAAATGAAAATAATATTTTTGAGATTGATTCGATTTTTGTTTGATTTTTAGGATTTGGATCTGAGGAAGGACGTATGTCGCCGTTTCCTGTGGAACAGACCGGCGAATCGGCAGCGGCGGCGACCTCCGACTCTCAGAGATCGATTCCGACGCCGTTTCTGACGAAGACGTATCAGCTCGTGGACGATTCGTCTTTCGACGACTTGATCTCCTGGAACGAAGATGGAACCACCTTCATCGTGTGGCGACCAGCTGAATTTGCCAGAGATCTGCTTCCCAAATACTTCAAACACAACAATTTTTCCAGCTTCGTTCGCCAGCTAAACACCTATGTACGATAGATTTATATATATATAAACATCTATATATATGGATATGTGAATCATGTAGAAGAGCTTTTGTAGATTAATTTTGGTTTCAATTTTTAGGGATTTAAGAAGGTTGTGCCTGATCGATGGGAATTCGCGAACGATTGTTTCCGGAGAGGTGAGAAGGGACTTCTCAAAGACATACAACGCCGGAAAATCTTTCTCGCGCCGCCGGCGTTGACGGCGGCGCAGGCGGTGACAGTAGCGGTGCCTCCGAACGTTCGCGCGGTGTCTCCAGCAAATTCCGGCGACGAGCAAGTTCTATCCTCCAATTCGTCTCCGGCGGCGACGGGGACTCCGGTTGCAAGTCGCGGCACAAGCGGTGGCACCACCACGCCGGAGATGGTGGAGGAGAACGAGCGGCTGAAGAGAGAGAACACGCAATTGAGTCAAGAAGTGACTCGATTGCGGAGTCTGTGCAATAATATATGTGCATTGATGACGAACTACGGTGGCGCTCAGGCGGAGACGAGCGGGTTCCCGGAAGGAAGAGCTTTGGATCTCTTGCCGGCGAGACAATTTGGCGGGAGTGACAGCGGCGGTGGTGGTTTGAAGGCGGAGGAAGGGCCGTGTCCGCGGCTGTTTGGGGTATCGATCGGAATGAAGCGCGTGAGAGAGAGTGAGGATGAAGGGAGCGAGAACCAGGGGAATAATCAGGTGCATCATCAGCTTGAAGAGGAGATGATGAAATCAGAGCCGTTGAATAGTGGGACCGAGTCTCATCAGGACCCTCCGTGGCTTGATAGATTATGAGCGTAGATTAGAGGGTTAGAACAGAGGAGGTGATTACGTGGACACCAACCATGTAAAGCAGCAAAGTTTCGAGGTGGGGAGACCAGATGGTAAGGCACGTGTCTCCAAGGAGGTGTACCATTTAATCGAAATGTCTATTTATATTTATTTTGTTCCTGTTTTGTGTATCCCATGTACAAGCAAAATAAGAAAAATTATTGCTTTTGAATGAAAATAAATAATTTTCGCTCATTTTGAGAAATGAATTTATTCTAGTTTTTTTTTTTTTTTGAAAAGTGAATTTATTGTAGTTGTTAGTGACTATAAACATAAATCTATATGGAACATGGGTGATTTCCATTATGAGACTGTGCATGGTTTTAGCCGAATGAAACCTCTAATTAAGTCATCAATGTATATATATCTCCTATATACAACTATCAAGTATTAGTGGTGGGCACTAATGCGGAATTCACAATTTTCGGAATCAATTCATTTGTCGAATAAAATCAAATCAGACCGGATAAATTTTCAAAATTATACAAAATTAAATTAGTCCGGATTTATTCGGATCGGTTTCGCGCATTGATCACTTGAAACCCTTTATCGAAATTTGTTTTCCTCTATAATAATAAAATAATCTTAAAAAATTAATAATGATTAATATATAAAAACATTATAAATGACTTACACTTATAATAATACTAGCCAATAACATATGGGCGTAAAATTTGACTTATATGGCAATGTTAAATAGTGAATGTTCCTAACATGAAGTACTTTTTTTTAGTAATAATCAGAGTATTTTTTTATTGAACAGATCAATTTTTTTATTTTTTTTATTGAATAGATCAATTTTTTTGTCCTTTAGAAGGTATATTTTTTTATAATTGTAATATTTATTATAATAAATATTTTAATTTGAACTAATACAATATATTCTAGTTAAACTAAGTTATATAGATATTTAAGCATAAAATTAAAATATTTTAAATTTGGCTGTCCATCTATCTCTCTTGTAGTTGTTGGATAATTCTATTATACTTCTTTTGTTAAGAGAAGATATAGGTCTTTAAATAGTACATTGTTAATAATACATTTTAATGATAGTTTTTTTAATATAATTTATATTTAAATCTAAAAAAAATTAAGGGTGCGTTTGGAAAGCCTGTTTTTTGTATTTGTTTTCTGTCTTCAAATATAAAAACTGTTTTTGTATTTGTCTTTGTTTTTTCAGGAAAAAACTAAAAACAAAAAAGCGTTTGGATGAAGGTGTTTTCACCACTTTTATTTGGTGAAAATTGTATTTTATGAATTTGGTGTTTTCATTGTTTTTACCACCTAAACAGTGAAAAAACTCAAAAAACAACTAAAAGTTGTATTTGGTGTTTTCATCACTTTACACACTATTCACAGAAAACAGTTTTCTTGGGGAAAAAACAGTGAACAGTAAACGCGTTTGCCAAACGTGTTTTTTTTTTTAGTTTTGTGAACAGTAAAAAAACAAAAACAAAAAACAGGGTATCCAAACGGACCCTAAATTTGTTCGTATATCTATCACCTTTATTTCTCTTTGTAATGGTTGAAAATACTTTAATTATAATTAGTTTCTTGAAGAAGATGTTTGTATTGAAATAATAAATTGTAATAATGCACTTTAATGATACTTATTTGAATGTAATTGTTGAAATCTTATATTTAAATTAATTTTATTTTTATTTTTATTTTTTAGTATATAAATGTATAAAAATAATAAAAATGCCTTATACTTTTATAGATTATAGATATAAATAAATAATTATTAAGTGTAAAATAAAATATTATAATTTAATTTAAAATAGTATACTAGTGATATAAGATATTATAATTTAGTTTAAAATAATATATTATTTGATATGTATTAATAATTTAATATAAATATATTGAAATATATATGTATAGTAACGGATTGAACCAGATTATTAAAAATTATCTTTAGAACCAATACGTAAAATACCGGATTCAATATTTTTGTATTCTTGTCCAATCCAATCTATAATAAAACCGATCCAATATATCACACTGAATTAGTGGGATTGGATAGAAGTTTTGGTTGAGGAGAAAGAGAGTGAAAGAGAGGATTTGGGCTGTGTACTATCCTTAAATAGGACTCTGTTGGGTTAACTATGGCCGTTGGCTTTCTGTTTATAGCCTTATACCTCTGTTTACCCTTTATCTATAGCTATATCTAATTTTTAAATTTCGTGGTATTGAAAGTACAATAAACTTTATGAAATATTTTTTAAATTTTTAAGTAGTTAACTAATTTATCAAGAACAAAAGTACAACATTAGTAAACAGAAGGTTATTAATCATTCATAAAATATAAACTATGTATGTAATTTGGACAAAACCCGAGGCTCGTTCAACCTACGTGTAAGCTAGTGTCTTGAAAAAAAAAAGTTTAACTCCCGAGTACGATCTTTTAGGGACTTAAACCCTAAAAGTATTGTTCTTTTAGTATGTTACACTAACTGGCTCCACAGCTCGTGTAATGTTAAGTGGCAGATTTGCGGAGGGATGGGGATTCGAACGGGCGGGGATTCGAACTCACACTCAGTGCACTGAATACGGTTCGTCCAGATATCGAAAGTTCGTTTTACTAACCAACTCCGCTACGCTCACAGGAACAAAATAGTCTCAGCCTTGAAAACTTGAAACTTCACTATTATATAACACACCATCACTGCGTTATAGAAACCCTCTCACACATACACAGAGTTGCTATGCAATCACCTTCACGTCCTCTAATTGATCTTATTAATTCCTTTCCTAACACCAGGCCACATGATCCCCCTCTTTGAAATAGAAAAAGATATCATCTCTTTTCTCATGGATCAGTTTTAGTGAAAAATTTAAGAGTACAGATCTGGCAATTTGGTCGATGGGCCCTGGGACCAATCGATCAAATAATCCATTTTCTTCTCACTTTTTGCTAGATCAGTTTTAGAGATTTAAGGATACAAATCTGGCCATTTGGCCAATCGCCCCTGGTAGGGATGGCAATTTAATCCGATCTGACCGGGTTCCGATCCGAATGGGACGGGTTTGAGGCAGGATTGGTATTAAAATTCAAAACCCGAAGCGGGTTCGGATTTTTTGTAAAACTCATTATAGATATAGAAAAATACACAATGAAATAGGTTAAAAATTGGATCTTTTATTCATCCCTAAACCATGTATTTATACATAATTTGGTAAATGGGTCAAACTCATTTACCCAAGTTTATCAATTCCTTAAATCATGGGATTTGATAAACTCTTTTCTTTTTTGGACTCAAATTTCTATAAGCGAGACAAATCTCTGACTTATGGATTACTCATTTTCTAGAAACTTCCATGGGTCCATTAGTCCCACGGCCCATCTGTCCTTCGGCCCATCAGCCCTTCGGCCCATCAATCCTGCGGCCCATCAGTCATGCGGCTCATCAGTCCTATGACCCATCTATATTGGGCTATGTAATTTTTAGCTATTACACAGACCCCTGAGGTTATGGGCTTATGATTCACATCATAGTCCATGACCGAAATTATATACACTCATATATACATTAATATCTTTATGGGAAATGATGGTGGGGAGTTGACATATCTTTATATGGCATTTAATTGCATTTCAAAACAAGAGGCCATAACTTCCTTAATTTTCGCACCACGACAGCTCATCGTGCAACGTGCGACCTTTGGGATTCGTGCAGTCCTTTGGCATGCTCCTTTCCTTCTATAAAACCCACCCTAAACCATTTCATTTCTTCATTCCTCTCTTTCTTAACTTTCACTCTTGCCTTTTTTTCTCTGATTCCTGCAATATGTCCTGCCGGCCTTAAGAACCTCCATCAGAACAAACGTCTACTCTTACCCGAAGCTCTTCCTGCCTCTTCATTATCAGCTGAGTAAGTCGGATAATACTTCCCTCTTTTTAATTTTCATTTCTGTCCTCCATCTGTTTCTTCTACCTTTCTGAAACTATGTCCGATAGTGATGATACTAGGTCAGTGGAGGAGGTCATTTTGTCCTTTGCAACCGACACTGACCCTACCAGTAGTGATAGCCCTTCTTCCATCCGTCAAGAGGCCCCTATCCCAAAAATAGTTCCCCTAAATGCTGACCTTCCGGGTTCATCAATGAATTCGGGAACACCCCCTTCAAGGGGTTCTCATGATAATGACGAATCTGTGAACCCCAAGCCTTTTGAACCCTTCACGGTTGCCCCTCTTAAGAAAACAAGGCCTGAGGTGGACGTAAAACATCTTCGGGCTGAGACCAGTGTACCCGGTGATGTCGATGTGGCCCCTTACCCGGGCTATTTAGATATCTCTAAGAGTGAGGAACTTCAACCAGACAGCATTTTGCTATCGGCGGTTCATCTTAAAGTTTTAAGATTTCCTCTTCACCCTTTCTTCCATTATGTGTTTTTTATGTTAGGGTTGCACCCCCTTTAACTCAACCCGAACAGCCTTAGGATTTTGTCCATGCTCCTACTATACAATAGGGATCTGGACCTTAATCTATGTTTAGCCGACTTGCTTCTTTGCTATTTTTTCCAAAATGCCAGAAAAAGTAAGGGTAGATACAACATATTTCCCTTCCAGGATCGGGGTCTATGTTATAGTATGAAAAAGTCTAATAAATGGTGGAAAGAGGGAATGGTAGTTCTTAGCGGTAATTGGTTTTACCCGTTCTCTCTGACATTCCCGATCCCACATACATTCGGTGCTATTGGCTTGCCTGTCTACCATCTCCTCCACAAAGCTTCATGTTTTTGTGAGTTCTGTGATTTACATCGGGGGGAATATGCATACAGATTTCTAGGTTATGAGGATAGAGAAATTCCATTGTCCCTATAAAAGAACGGATAGCCCTTCTGAAGGCCAAGATCTGGAGCAATGTCCGATCTGCCACTACCCTTCTGACTTAGGCCAATCTGGAGATGATTTCTAACTTGGACACTGTTGTTGACAGGATGGATTTACCCATCAGACCTTTTTTTTGCCATACGCACTTAGCTTCCTGAAGGGATCAACCTGGTTGACGTTATACCGCTCTCGAAAGCACCCCCGGTGCCTCCAGTACCTCCACCTGCACAAAGTCCAGTTGATCCACCTCAGCCTCCTCCTGCAAATCCTCCAATCACGAGGTCTCGATCTGGTGCGGGTGTTGGAGCAGCCAACAAAAGACCCAGAACCCAAACTGCTGATGCCTCTACGAGCGAAACTCTTCAGGCTCAGAATACCCCCCGTACCGCCATCCCCTGGGAGCCGAAGTTTCTCCTCCCCAATGGGACTCCGGTCTATGCCGATCATCTCACCATCTGCAGCCAGAAGCTCTATGTGCTATGGCGAAGGGGATCTGGACTTCGGCCGATAGGGCTGCTCGATCGAAGATTTCTAGGATTGAGCTTTTCTAAAAAGGCTCTACGATGTCCATGGAGGTTGGTGATTCATTTTTATTTTGTACCTTGGTTCATTATCTTCACTTCGTTATGCACTAACATACCTTTTTCCCCTCATCTGTGTAGCTTCTTTATGGGATCCAGACCTATAACAATGTCGTGGAGTCTGATGTCCGGGAAATGGCCAAGATGCAGGCCCAACTACAGCAAAATAACGAGCATCGTGTCACTCTGGCTAGAGAGACGGATGGTCTTCGCTAGAGTGTATCTGAGCATAAGAGGCCTTCTGGAGACCGAAAAAGCTGAGAAGAGGGTTTTAGCTACCAAAAAAAGGGCTTTAGCTGCTGAGCTAGCAGAGGTGTAGGCAGCCTACCAGAAGATAGTTGCTGAAAAGACGAAGTCAGATAATCTTCTGGCTCTAGAGCGATCTAAGGTAGAGATGTGCCACTTGGGTGGTCTAGATATGCACAAGCGGTACATTGCAATCTGTGATGTTCGATTAGTAAGGGCATGGCGAGATAGACACGAGATGGAGCATATTCCCCTTGCTGATCGGGAGTTTAAGACTGCCGAATATTTTGATGCCTTCATGGGAGTGCCTCTTCCCTATAAATACCCACCGGCCTCAGAGAACGAGAAGCGGTTTACTGCCCTCCTTAAGGGAGAAGACTATCCTCCCCTTGAGTATAATAGGACTTAAGTTCTATGTACTTCATTATGTACTTACCCCTTTTAGAAAGGTGTTTTTGTAGTTTCTATCATTTTTAATGAAAAAGAACTTTCCCAGTTTAGTGGTATATTGTTCTTGTCGTTTTGGTTTTAGTAAAATTTTCTGTTTTAATATTTAGTCTTCGGGCATCTGGCCCCTAAGACTTGTTTTTGTCCTCTGGCTAGTTCAAATCAAGTTCAAACTTAACACTTAGGAAAATTTTCCACTTAAAGACGAAGCCTTCGGGCATTTGCCCCCTGAGACTTGTTTCTGTCCTCTGGCTAGTTCAAATCAGGTTTGAACTTAACACTTAGGAAAATTTTTAATTAAATACAAAGCCTTCGGGCATATGGCCCCTGAGACTTATTTTTTTTCTCTGGTTTGTTTAAATCAGGTTTGAACTCAACACTTAGGAAAATTTTCAATTAAACAAGAAGTCTTCGAGCATATGACCCCTGAAACTTGTTTCTGTCTTCTAGCTAGTTCAAATCAGGTTCGAACTTAACACTTAGGAAATTTTTTAATTAAATACGAAGCCTTCGGGCATATGTCCCCTTAGACTTGTTTTGGTCTTCTGGTTAGTTCAAATTAGGTTTGAACTCAACACTTAGGAAAATTTTCAATTAAACATGAAGTCTTTTCATAAAATATGAGTATAAAAATATAATGTATCTTTATTCAAAAGAACTTGAGAATCATGAAGCGAAGGTGCCGAACATCGGGCACGGATGCTTTATTATAATCAATAAAAATGTGTCATATGCGAGACACGGTTTTATTTTATTGTTTAACAAGAAAAAGAAACCACCTAAGGATAATACATTTTCAGCCAATAAGCGTTCTGAGAGTTGGGCTCGATGCGGCCTATCTCGTTCTTCCGTACCCGATAAGCACCGCGTCCAATGACCTCAATTATTGTATAAGGTCCTTCCCATATCTCCCGTAACTTGCCAATAATCCCAATCTTTCTTTTGAGTACCATATCACCTACCTGAAACTCTCTTCTCTTGACTTTCTGATTAAACCATGCCCTGACTTGTTGTTGATATGCAGTCAGTCTTATCCCAATAACTTCTCTTCTTTCTTCTAGTAGATCCAAATCATGGGCTAGGTGCTGATTGTTTGGACCTTCCTCCCAGTCTTGACTTCTTAAAGTAGGTACTCTCAATTCGGTCGGGATAATGGCTTCGGCACCATAGGCCATGGCGAAAGGGGTCTCTCCTGTTGGTTGTCTTGGAGTAGTCCGATAGGACCACAAGACCTCGGGAAATTTCTCCAACCAGGCTCATTTTGTCTCTTCAAGCTTTTTCCTGAGTATATCAAAAATTATCCTATTTGTCCTTTCAGCCTGTCCATTTCCCTGTGGATAGCCAATGGAAGAAGTGTTCTAATTGATCTCATGTTTTGCCAGGAACGCTTGAAATTTCCTGTTATCCAAATTGGTGCCATTATCCATCATTATAGTTCGGGGTAGACCGAATCTACAAATGATGTAGCTCCAGATGAATTTTATAACATGGCTATTTTTGATAGTGGAGTATGCCTCGACTTCCACCAACTTGGTAAAGTAATCCGTAGCCAGAAGAACATGTGTAGTAGATCGTATAGCTTGCGGGAGAGGACCCACAATATCCATACCCCATCGGGCAAAGGGGTGAGGAATAATTGTTGGGTTTAGTAATTTCGGAGGTGGATGAATGACATCTCCTTGAAATTGGCACTTATTGCAGTGTCGGGTGTAGACCCCAGCGTCCCTTGACAGATAAGGCCAGAAGTATCCCTGGGTGAGAACTTTATGGACTAAAGACCTTCCTCCATATTGATTTCCACATGATCCAGCATGTATCTCTTCCATAACCGCAGAAGCTTCGGAGGGTGTGAGACATCTTAAATATGGCCCGGAGAAAGACTTGCAGTATAGTTAGCCATTGTATAGAGCATATCTGGTGGCTTTTATTCTTATCTTCCAGGCCTCTGGTTTTGACTCAGGTAACGCACCGGTCCTCAAATAGTCTGCTATGGGGTCCATCCAGCTTGGCTCCCAAGGAATGACCATCACGTCTTCGAATGGCTCCAAGCTTAATCGGACGACGAATTCCACTAGTGTTATTCGAGTCATACTTTCCCCTGCTAGGGAGGCCTGGTTAGCCAGACGATCTTCCATGATATTATCCCCTCTGAGGATCTGTTCAAAGGTTAACTACTGGAATTCCTCGACCTCTTTTAGTACCAAATTCCTATATGCTTCCATTTTAGGCTCTCGGGTTTCATACTCCCCATTCAACTATTGTACGACCAACTGGGAATCACTCCGTATCTTTGCTTTCTGTACTTGAAGGCTTCGGGCCAACCGAATCCCTGCTAGAAGGGCCTCATACTCGACTTCGTTGTTGGAGGCAGGAAACTCCAATCGAACGGACTGCTGAATTTTAGTGCCATCTGGTGTCACGAGCTCTACACCAATCCCTGCTCCGTTGACATTTGACGATCCATCTACGAACATAACCCATAAGCCAGGTTCATTTTCTTCTAAAGAATCTGTAGTTTTTGTTTCCAACAGAAAGTCAGCTACCGTTTGTCCTTTGATTGCAGTTCGGGGGACATAGGTTATGTCAAAAATCACGAGTTCTATTTCCCATTTGGATACTTTCCCTGATAACTCAGGTTTCGCCATTATGGATCTGATCGGGGTTGCAGTTGGTACTACGATCGGATGTGCTTCAAAATAATGCCGAAGAAGTCGTTTTGCATTGATCAGTGATAGTACCAACTTTTCTTATTTCGAATAACGGGTTTCTACATCAGCAAAGGCATTGCTAGTGTAAAATACTGGTATCTGATACCCCTTGCCCTTCTTGACCAGAGCGGCGCTGGTAGATATCGCAGATATGCCTAGATATAAGTGTAACAGCTCTTCTGCTTCTGGGGTTGCCAGTATATGAGGCTCTGCCATGTAGCTTTTGAGTTTTTTCAGGGCTTCTGATTGCTCCGGCCCCCAGACCTCTCCTTTTGCGGCCTTTATAGCATGAAAGGATGGTCGGCACCGATCAGTTAAGCGAGAGATGAAATGGCTGAGGGTTGCTACTCTTCCGGTTAGTACTTGGATCTCCTTCCGGGACCTTGGCTTTGCTGACTCCATGAAAGCTTTGACCTGTGCTAGGCTAGCTTGTATTCCCGCCCGATCAACTATATGTCCCAAGAATTGGCCCGAGGATACTCCGAAAGAACATTTGGATGGGTTGAGCTTCATCTTATACTTTCTGAGGGTGTCGAATACCTGCTGTAGATCGGTCAGGTGACCATTTTTCGCCCTGCTTTTGACCACTGTGTCATCAATGTAGGCTTCTATGGTAGATCCTATCATGCCCTGGAAAACCTTGTTGACCAACCTCTGGAAGGTTACACCTGCATTTTTTAGTCCGAAAGGCATAACTGTGTAACAATATGTACCTGATTCAGTGATGAAGACAGTCTTTTCCTCGTCATCTGGGTTCATTCGTATCTGGTTATACCCAGAGTATACATCCAGAAAACTCAAGCGCTCGAATCCTGCAGTGGCATCTACCATCTGATTGATCTTTGGTAAGGGAAAACAATCTTTCGGGCATGCTCTGTTCAAGTTGGTGAAGTCCACGCACACCTTCCATTTCCCGTTCTTCTTCTGAACCACAACAACTTTTGCCAGCCAGGAAGGATACTGTACCTCCTTAATGAATCCTGTCTGGAGAAGTCGTTCAACCTCTTCAGCTATGATCTGGTTTCGGTGAGCCCCCACTCGCCTTTGTTTCTGCCTGACGGGTTTTGCGACGGGATCCACGTTGAGGGAATGCTGGGCTACTGACGGATCGATGCCGGTCATATCCATATGGCCCCAGGCAAATCGTCAGCATTGGAGCGTAGGAGGGCCTCCATTTTTTTATTTTCTTGTACATTGAGGCCAAAACCAATATAAGTCAACCTTTCAGGGTGATCGGGGTAAATCTAAACTTCTAGCAAAGGTTCAGCTGCTATCGATGACCCCGCACCCTCTTCCTGTAATTATTATTGATCATCGAGTACCGCCTTGGATTATGATTCTCGTTCCGGTTTTGTCCTTTTCCTCAGACCTTTCAAGGTGATGGCGTAACATTCTTTGGCTGCTACCTGATCTCCCCTTATGTCAATCACATCAATTCCATTTGGATCGATGCACCGCATGACGTGATGCATGGTTGAAGGAACTACGTGCATTCGATGGATCCAACCCCTGCCCATAAGGAGATTATATGAGGGTTTGACATCCACCACCACAAAATTTTCTATGAGCGTGCGCCTTGCCACTGTCACTGGATGTTGGATCTCTCCCACTAGTTCCACTCTTATGCCATCAAATCCAGCTATCAGGCTTCTGGAAGGGACTATCTCCTGAGGGTTGATCTCTAACTTCTCAAAGGCCCACTTGGTGATAATGTCGGCGCTCCTTCCTGGGTCAATCATTACCCTCTTGATCAAGTAGTTTGAAACCATAAGTGAGATAACCAAGGGATTGTCATGTGGTGATTGAATGTTCCGCATGTTTGCAGAAGAAAAAGTTATCCGAGCATCCTCTTTCGGGCTTCGAAACTCACTGATTTCCCCAACGTTTCACAGTTTCTGGGCTTGACACATCCGGGATCTACGGGCGTCCTCCGCTTCTGACCGACTTGGTCCACCATGAACCATGTGAATGACTCTTACGGGCTATCCCACTACTCCCTTGGTGAGCGTGTGTGATGTTTGATCTGGTCGGATGCCCTCCTTGGCAACGCACTCCGTCAATTCTCCTTTTGTTATCATGGCTTCTACTTGCCTCCTAAGGCTTCTGCACTCATTGACGTGGTAACCGTACTCGCCATGGAAGGCACAATGTCTTAACATGTCTCTCTAGTCCATTGGTTGTCTGATGGGTGGTGGTGACCGAAAGATTCATTTACGCTTAGTCTCTTGATACAGTTTAGCCAGGGTAACCTTTAATGGAGTAATCTTGTCTTCGAATCTCTGACGTTTCTCTGGGACTGGGGAGGGTGCAAGAGGAATGCCTGGCCACTTCCGATCGGTTTCCCGATCCTTAACTTTTGGTTCGGATACTCTTGCTTCTACGCTTGCAAAGGTTATTCTTCTTTGACGTATGACCAGTTCCTCTTCTATCTGGAGGTGCCCTTGTGCCCTAGAATTTAGTTCCCCGATGTTTGCAGGTGGCCTCTTGACCAAAGACTGATGGAACTTGGTTCCAAGGATTAAGGCCATTTTGAAAGCCTCAACGGCTGAATGTTGATCGCAATTGTCAATTGAAGACATCTCCACATTGAATCACGAGACAAAGCTTTTCAGGGATTCACCTTTTTCTTAGATCATGGTAAATAGACTGGAGATGTTCTTTTTTTGTCTTTTATTGCCGAAGTACTGGGCAATGAATAACTCACAGAGTCTGAGCCAACTTCCAATGGATCGGGGTGGTTGCTTCCTGAACCATAGTAGGGTTGCTTAGATCAAGCTGGTGGGAAAGACTTTACAGAGTAAGGCTTCGTTCTCATTGTAGACATTCATTTTTGTATGGACATGGTAGATGTGTTCCGTCGGGTCTTTTATGCCGTCAAACAGGGTAAATTGCCTGAACCTCTTTGGGTAGGGCACGCTGATGATTGCCAGCGTGAATGGAGTATGTATGGCATCGATGGATGCCTCGAAGGCCAGATCGTTTGGGGTCTGAATCTTCAGATCTTTAAGCACCTCCCTTTGAAATCTAATCATAATCTCCTCCAACTTTTTCATGGTCAGAGTCTCCTCGGGATTGTGCATCCCGAGCACTTACAGGGATGATTCTGCGTGTTCCTCTCGATCATTATTGGATTTTGCATGGTGGTTGTCCCTTTCTGATTGGTGGTCTGTGGACCGCTCCTACTGGTTGGATTGTTCGCCATTCGGGGTTTCTCGAGGGTTTTACAACAGGGCAAATTTGGCCACCAACTCGGCGTTCTGCCTCTCCAATTCGGCGGTTCTGTCCTCCAAAGCTTGCCTGGTCGGATCTTCAGTTTGTGAAGGTTGGCCTCCATTCGGAGGTAACTCGGATTGCTGCGAATGGGTGATAACCGTCATGGATGATATAAATCTAAGCTCTTCGTAGAGAATGGGAAGCTATTGAAAAGAAAGATTTCAATAAAAGTGTTTCCTATAAACGGCACCAATTGTGTAGATGCAGAAAAATACACAATGAAATAGGTTAAAAATTGGATCATCTATTCATCCCTAAACCTTGTATTTATACATAATTTGGTAAATGGGTCAAACCCATTTACCCAAGTTTATCAATCCCTTAAATCATGGGATTTGATAAACTCTTTTCTTTTTTTGGACTCTATTTTCTATAAGCAGGACAAATTCCTAACTTATGGATCACACATTTTCTAGAAACTTCCATGGGCCCATTAGTCCCACGGCCCATCTGTCCTTCAGCCCATCAGCCCATCTATATTGGGCTATGTAATTTTTGGCTATTACACCCGTCGATAACCCGACCGGTTTGTAACCCGACCTGAACCCGCCCTCGCCCTGTTTATGATTTTTTTTTTTTTAGACTCCATGTAACTCAAAAATTATATATGGCTAGGTAAGACACAAAAATATAAAATCACACTTTTTATAAAAAAAATAATAAAAAATCAAAGTGTGATATAAGATCATATATATTGATAAATTTGTTTAAATTTTAAAATAATTATTCTAAAAGCATCTTATAAGAATAAATATTCACTAAAAAAATATTATGGTAAAATATTATATTAATAATCAAAAGAAGTAATAATATAATTTAACTATTGAATTTTAATTACTAATAATGAATTTTATTGTTTAACCCTTTTAAGAAAAAAATATTTATATACTCAGAAATATTCAATTAATTAATTTAATCAATTAACTGTTAATTAAGTACGTCGTTTCATGAACTTATCTCAATCTCATTCACTCACTCATCCTACGCTAATGACACAAGTCAATCTTATATTATCGATTCACCTATCACAGTCTTTGATCATAATTACATCATTGACCATGGAAACGTGGATCTTGGTTTTTATCTCACCAATCAATTTTATTCATCTATGAAATTAAGTTCAATTGAGTAAATCACCAATTCAAAGTAGTGAAATTGACTTCAATTGAGAGAAATTGAGTAAATCCCCATTTTAAAGTAGTAAAATTGAGTTCAATTGAAAAAATCTCCATTTCAAAGTAGTGAAATTGACTTCAATTGATAAAATTCCCAATTCAATGTAGTGAAATTAAGTTCAGTTAAGTAAATCATCAATTTAAAACAGTGAAATTGAGTAAATCCTCATTTCAAATTAGTAAAATTGAGTTCAATTGATAAAATCATCAATTCAAAATAATGAAATTGAGTAAATCCTTCAATTCAAAATAGTTTAGCTGAGTGAAATTGATAAAATCCCTAATTCAAAGTAGTAAAATTGACATTAATGAAAATCGTAAGAAAGGCAAACACTTAAAAATATTTTTTATTTCTTCATAATAAATTTACAAATAGCCTAGCTAATAGGGGGATATTGATACAATAGAGGTGTAGATTACAAGCTTTTATCAATCATTTTAATCATTAACTATGAAAAATTAAAAAATTGAAAGTTACTAAGGTATTTATTTAATATGTTGATTAATAAAATTATAATTAAATATAACAATAATTATAAATAAAATATTAAATTGGAGGTAATGTAATTAGTATTTATTTTTTTAATTAAATAAAATAAAACAGGTATAGATAAATATTTATAAAGCCTTTACATACACGGTTCACTTGTTGTCCACCATTAAACCCTAACAGAAGCTCAAGGGTCACGGACTATTGAGACTAATAAACATAAACATAATCGTTTTTTTATTATACTAAGAGACCAAGAGAAAGAATTTGAATGAGAATTATGTTGTTTGGGATAATTTTTTATGGTACTAATATGGTCTCTATTTCATTATTTAGTCAAAAAAATGGATTAATGCTTTAGTGAGTAGGTATTTCTTTGTTATGTTGCTCTATTAAAAAAATTTAAGTTCAAAATTTAGTAAAATCGATGGTAATCCGATGGAACCCGTTTAACCAGACGGGGTGGTAATGGTATTGCCGATTAAAATCCGTCGCGGGTTTGGGATGGATTTGGTATCAGTAATTTTTAAATAGAGTGGTAATGGTATTAATTAAACCCGTCTCAAACCCGACCCGTTGTCATCCCTAGCCCCTAGGACTTGATCGATCAAATGATAGAATACTTGGATCTTGAACTTGTCCGGTGAGGGAAAATTATTGAATATCATGGAATAAGTCTGACATGGTATCCCAAACTAAATAGGACAAATGATGAGATTTATACGCGCAAGTGATAAAATCTCTGCATATATTACACACTTTCTTCTTATTGGCTTGGAATACCACGTATATTTATCCCCGAAATACTCAATATCTTCTCGTCCGGTGAGAAAGGAAAATGAGAATATCTGGGTTGCTTTGAAATGCTCATTTTGGAGAAGAAACAGACGGTTCCAACTGATAAATCATCAATACAACAAAAACATTTTTCAAAAAGGGTCATCTAAATGTTCCATAGGGCAACCATCACACAGAAATTTTTCATTTTACAATAAATTATTTACCAATATAAGAAATTTAACAGGAGAGACGTCGCTAAATTGCCCAGAAAACAAGAGCCAAAGCATGGACAGAAACAGACATGCCGCATGCATGCGAATACCACAGTTGCGACTACTACAACAACACTGGACTACAATGAATAACACCACCATAAATAATAGCTATAATTAGTGTTGTACGCCGAAAAGCTCTTGAGCTGGAACACTAGGCACAGCCCATATAACAACAATATAATTAAAGCCGACTTAGTCTTCTCTCTACACTTCTTCCCTGCCATTGTTGCTGATCTTCAAGATGTTGTACTTGCAGAGAGGACAGGTAGCATTGATGTACAGCCATTTGTCTATGCAGGTACAATGAAAATGGTGACCGCAGGGAAGCTCCCGAAGCTCAGCTCCGTCATCATATGCGGAAAGGCATATGCAACATTCCTGTGGGTCAACACAAGTATCATTTCAGAGATGTATATTAAATCTTTGAACTACATAGTTGATTTCAAACCAGAAGAAATGAAAATTAAAAAAACAAAAAAGCTAAGAGTTGGACAGCATACAGCATCCTCCTGGGAGAGAGAGTGTTCCGTGGGCGTATCTGTGCCACATTCAGTCATTACCCCTGCAAAAGGTCCTTCAGTCTGACCATTAAGCTTTTCAATATCACCAATCCTTCGAAATTTGTACTTGGATAGTTGTTCAATGTCTTCTTTGGTAGCTCCTTCCTGCTTTTGATAAAATGTGGTTAACAACAATAGAAGAACACTAGAAAAAATAGAAAAAGGAGTGAAATAAAAAATGATTTCCACCAAGGGCTGTAGTCTAATAGTACTCGTCAAAAATTTCTGTTTGTGAAGGTAACCTGTGTCCCAGTGAATCCTATGGAACAATTTAGATGACTTCATTAAAAAAATAGAACGAAAATGTTCCAAATTCTAAAGTTCAACTAAGTGTCGTCATCAGTTAAAACAACACTAGATCGCATCGGATACTTCATGTCAGAGCAAAAAGGCGAGGACTTTCAGTTTGGAATGAATCCAATAAAAAACATATTAGCAAGGAAGGACTTTAAAGGTTCTGAGGTAGCGGACAACAAAAATATATGCAAATTGCCCCCAAAAAGCCCACCAAGCAGAGCAGGCCAAAAGCAGAGACACAGCAACAATCCAATAATCTATCAGGCAAAGAAACAGCTACCAGGCCCATAAGAACATAACTAGGGCCCCATGAGACGCATTTCCGCAAATCCTCTTGATAGCAGTAAAATAGGCCATGAAGGAGGAATCAAAGATCGTAATTGATGGACCCATATTTACATTACCAATATAAAGGACATTCTGGCACGACTCAAGTCTACCATTGTTTTCTTTCTGGTGATGAATAGAGCCAATCTTAGTAATGTTCATTTCTTCACAGCCCATTTCACTATTTCCATCATCTTTTGTTCGTTCTGAAGGAGTACGTGGTTTTTTGTACCTACACATACATAGATACATATATAACCGAAGAGGAGCTCGGGTATTAATAAAAAAAACCTATGTATAAGGTTTGTGTATGTAAATATAATAATCCGCCTTACTTAAATGAATTGGAGCTAGGTTATTGGTATAGATTCAAATTTTGGTTTGATCTGTTGCTGGAGCCTGATTCCATGTTGAAGAGATGAGAAAGTAAGGGGTTGGATGAATTCCTAGTGAAAAGAAACATCAGAATAGTATCTGAACCCATCATCTTAAAGGCATTCTTTCCTTTGCTTATCTTTCTCCCCATCAAGGATAGAAGGAAATACTCTCTTCTTGTCCCCTCATCAGTGGTGGTCTTCTCCATCTCATTCAGTAGTCTGGTCCTCTAAATCAATAGGTCAACACATCACCCATCTATCTCTCTCTCTGTGCATATATATATATATATCAGGTCAGTCGTATCATACCTGTGCTCCATCTTGAAGAGAGAAGAAAGTAAGGGGTTGGATGACTTCCTCGTGAAAAGAAATTTCAGAGTAAAATTGGATAACAAATCAATCACAACCCTCTTCTTCGAGTATTCTTTATTTCCTTATCTTCATCCCCATTTAAAAAGAAAAGAAATACTCTCTTCTTGTCCCCACTAGCGGTGGTCTTCTCCCTCTCATTGTGTCTACAAGTCTCTGGTCCTCTAAATCACCAGGTCAACACGTCACCCATCTCTCTCTCACTCTAAATACACACACACATATCTATACCAGGTTGGTCCTACCTTTCCTTCACTCCTGTCTCCCTCCTCTTGTATCTCCCATTCGTGTGTACCCAGACCTAATCCCTAATCTGATGCAGACATGTATGTACATGCATATGCCTGTATATGAATATTTCTATACATTCAAACCGCTGCTGTTATTAGATGTTACAGATATTTGTTCAAATATAAATACACATACTCATGCATCTTTCCACAAACATACATTTGTATATATGTTAAAACAGTAACCCCCAACCCAATATATATGTGTATGCTAATATCTAGGTTATTTGTTTATGCATTGAATCTTAGATCTCAATTCATGTTTGTAGAAAAGAAAGTATGCACGAGGAAGGCCCCAGAGTATAGAAAAGAACTATCATCGGTAGTACACATTTTCCACAAACTTTCGTCAATGACTCTATTAAAGAGAGAATTCCTCCTTAACCCAGAAACAGTGAGCTCAATGAGAAATGCTCCAGTTTACGAATAGAGAATTTTACCCCTTGAAACTTGAAGCCTCTCTTTTGCTTCCCTCCCACAGGCACCACAGCACACAACTAACGCATGGGGGAGCCAACTCCCAAGCCAATTTCCCCTTCCTCCAAACACACCCTCCACTCTAGTACCCAATGACCAAGAATCAATGACTACTCGCAGCAAGACCCAAATTAGCCATACAACTGGTATGAGACTCTAATGTCATGTTTGGTATGAAGGAATGGAATGTTCATTCTATCCATTCCCTTGTTTGGCATGTTCTATTGAATGAGAATGGGCATTCTCGAAGAATGAAAAATCATTCCTTGGAATGAAAATCCATTCCATTAGTAAACCTATGGAATGGTCATTCCATTCCTTAAAGAATACTTTTAAAACATAAAATTACTAAAACAACCCTCCCTAATTTTAAGTAAACAAACCACCATCACCACCATACCACCAACTTCTACCACCACCGCCGCCATCACCTTCCGCCTCCTCCACCACCACCACCACCTCTTCCATTGTCCGTCACTATTATTTCCGTTACCTATCACCTTTTTTTGTAAAAAAATTACTAAATAAATATTATCTAATTAAAATTATATATTTATCACTAAGAGGGGTATTTTTGAGAGTTTTGCTCTTAAGTTCATTCCATTCCTAAATGTTTTATATTTACAACCAAATAATAGAATGAGAATGATTATTCTATTGCATTCTCATTCTCATTCCATTCCCACTTGCATTTCATTCCATTCATATATTTTTTTATAAGTAATTTGTATAAAAAACACTCAACCGGGGAGTGCATCCCAAAGAATACATAAAGCCTCTACAGGCCAAGAGAACCCAAAAAAACTAACTTTTCATCTATAGATTTACAATAGTGACCCCTCACCCAATAAAACAAAGAGGAAATAAAAACATCATTCAAAACCCCTAACGGGGATTCATTCCCCTCAAAGCACCGATAGTTTCGCTCGAGCCATAAACACCGCCATAGACACAACGGAACCACCCTCCAAAAGGAACGTACATGAGACCCACTCCATCTCCCACTTATGCATCCATGTTTTTTATTGGGCCCACATATCTTCACTTGATCAGAAATTCACATAATCCGCAATGGAATCCTCTTTGTCCACAGAAATCCTTAATTGGACTCCTTGAATATGGAGTCCTTGCACCATCAATCACGCCAAAACAAATCCTCAATATTACCTGCCCCATATACAACCTATTTGTCTTTCATAATGCAGCACAATATAGTCCCTTAACCCCCCGGCCCCCCCAAACAAAACAAAAAAAAAAAAACTCTCTTTCTCTCACCATCCATTTACCCATGTCGCATGTTGTTTATTTCTCCAACTTATTATTGTAGCCTCGAGGAAAAACATGAGCATCTTTATAACATATCCTCTTAATGGCATATTGATTTTTATTTGAATAAGAATTCCAGTGGAAGCACCAAGTATAATGCGCGAAGAGATTCAACCAACAACCTTCTGCCAATGCCAACTCATGCTATACTTCTGCCATTGAAATGAACTCCATCTTCACCAAATTGATTTTGAGACATGATATGCTCCGTGTTGTTAAAGGCGCGCCAAGGCGTGCACCTAGGCTCCAGGCTCCTTGAGACGCAAGATTTGCGCCTCAAGTGTGGGCAAGAGCGCCTTTGACAACATTTAAGCCTTTCTATAGAGAATAAATTTATTTTTTCATTATATTTTCCATTGTGCGCCTCACCTAGCGCCTCGCGCCTAGGCTCTAAAGGACCTCTAGCGCCCTATTGCGCCTTTAACAACTATGGATATGCTTCGAGCACACATCTGAAAACTCTAACTTGTGAACTAATCCAGAAAAGCATGTATCATCAGAAAAAAAGCAGATGAGTAATTCCTTCATCAACAAACTCACGCGTGAAGAAGTCAGTCCACCTCTTGCAACTAAAAGGGAGAACGCTGCTTGAATGCTTTAGTGTCTTACTTTAATAAATTCCAAGTTGAATAGGAATAGAAGAGGACATAGTTACATGCATTCCACTATCACTCCATGTCTTTCTAGTCCCAGCTAAACAGAGGGGGTAGTAAGGAATTGTTTAGTCATCTATAACTCGAAGAACGGATGCTTGGTTTAATGGGAGAACATTTGCGATAATAAGGAAGAAAGCAAATATTTCAGAAAATAAGTAGAAAAAAAAATGAAGCCTGATAAGGTATTAGTGGTCACTCCCAGGAGATGGCACCAAGTTCCATGCCTTGGAAATAATTGACCTCTAACATAGTATACATAAGGGCTTTACACATGTTTGATTGATAGGATAAACTTCATACAGCTTGTGTACAACATACGTTACAAATTAATCCCTTACTAGGAATTAATTTCCTTAGTTCGACATAGCGGAAGCACATTACTAATGGACATAAAGATCTGAACAAACAATACATACACACAAATAAAGAAATACTATATTAAACATGATTCAGCCCAAGTGGCCTGCATCTAGAAGAGGACGCTATTATTAAAGAAGCGACATTACAAAGTAGAGAACACCCTTTCTAACACTCACTCAATCACCCCACATGGCCACCAATTTTCATTGAAGGCTTCATAATCTCAACAAATCACCCCCGCTCTCAGTCTTCATTAAATCCTTTCATTCTCCCTCCTCTTCTCTGCTCTTTTTCTTCACCATGCTCATATATATAGGTGAATCCCTCTGCCTTCTTTGAATGGTCATGCAAAACCCATGCACACCTCACATGTACAGCTCATTACATTTATGTTACTTTTCCTTCGTTTGCTTGATAATTACTTTTTTCTCACTGTTGACCACCGCCTTATCTCTTCATTCATGCATTTGTACTCGGTGCCTTGCAAACACATAATGTCCAATGAATTTGAGTCACTTCACAAATCTCCACCATTGAGTACATTCCCCATCTTGACAAAAAAACCTCCAATCCAATTATTATTCATATTTCCTTCTTTTTTTTTTTCGATCTCCACCATCAAAATACAACCAATCTCGAACTGTCAGCTTAAAGAAACTCTGCCAGTAGCCTCTGACAATCTCTTCAGGAGAACCTTTGGCTGTGATCCAATTTGTTGTGAATTAACCCCTCTTCTACTTGTTAGGAATTAAACAGCCCAAATCACACACAACAAGTATGATTGCAAGGAAAAGAAAATAAGATGGAAGAAAAACACACAACAAACAATATTGTTTACACAACCAACTTTAATTAGAGAGAAGAGAAGATTATGACATTCAATGGTTTACTAAGAGGTATTCCACACGCCTAACCCTCAAAAATCTCTCTATATTTTCTATCACTCTACTCTTTCTGTGTATTCTTTACTCTAGCCTCTTTCTCGGGGCTTATTTCTCACTAACTTTTCCTCATATGACCTAACTCAATATAGATAGACATCCTTAGCCGACCTCAGACTTTGGAGCAAGCTGTCCCATACAATTCAACAATTCTCCAGGTAACTGCCTCAAGCCAATCTAAATCCTTGCATCCCAAGCTTACAAGAGAACTTTCTCTGCCTTGCCAGGTGCATTAATGCCTTCAATTTACGTTGGGGTTATACATCTCATGCATACCTTCTAAGACTAGTTCACACACATAAAATATCAATCTTTACTTTTTCAATCTAAGTTTTCTTAAGAGTCGACTTCTATTCCTTTCATGCCAGCTAGCCCATCTCACTAGTCACTGCCGCATACATAAAACTTTGACCAATCACCGCAGTACACATTACTTGAGCCAGTAATTTTGAGCCAACTGACTGCACTACAACATGCCATAAAAGCAATACAGTGAAGTCACAAAGATAGTCATAGTACACTATTGGGAGGAAGAACAGAGAGCGAGAGGGAGAGGGATGCGGCTCAGTTTGTTTGAAACATCTTGTAGCAAAGTGATGAAAGACCTAATTTAGATATGTTTGTATAGATGTGTATAAATAAATAAATAACTAAAATAAGGAAGATGACAAGGGTCAAGATTATAGAAGAAGTTTTGTTGATGCTTTGCGGCAAAGTTGCTTTAACGATTCAACTCTTCTCTTAAAGTAATATATCATCGCAATGGTCGAATAAGAACTAACTATTTTCCTAAGCGAATGAAATAGGTAATCTGCTAGGTTGTGGATGGCTGAATGTTGCAGTGTTATTGAGGGTCTAACTGACTGGAAATACATAAAAGGAATTGTCAGAAAAATAGGTCGAAAAGCAGGATCTTACAATTATTCGACTTGATCCATGATCTTATGATACTAGTGATCCTGTTTTGATCCTCTGATACTCCTAGTATGCAATGACTTTCAGCAGACTCAGATTGCTACTGAGTTTTAGAATAGTAGAATTACGTGATTATATGATCAGAATCTAATTTTTAACAACTATGGCTGAAAGCTCAAAGAAACGCGGCGCAGATGTGCCTGGAAATGAAAAAAAACAAAAGACGACTTTCTAGACAGCTATAATTGTTGCCAAATAAAAACACTAACAGGGATAAAAATATTTAGACAAAACACCAAATGAGATGATAGGAATCAGAAGCAATTGAAGAATTCTGGATAATAGCTACCTGATCTGCCACAGCATATAGGATCGCAATAATACACGGAAGACAACAGCAAACCGCAATACCGATAACGCATGCCAGTGCAACACAGAAAACAACAAAGAACACATCAAAAGCCAGGAAAATTATGCAAAGCCTGCAACCCAATATCGAATACCCAAGTATAAGATTCACTTGAAAACAAAGCTTGAAATTCAAAAACACAATGAACGAGACCAGTTCAACACAAACCAGTAAAGCTGAGGGGAATCCTGTGCCAATTCTTCTCCACCCGCAGATACCCAATAGAATCCAATGATCCACCAGATAAACGAAAACATAGTATTCGCAGATTCTAAATGCTTGGCCACACTACTGAGAAATCAAAAGGGCATAACAATGAGTACCAATTCGCATTCCCCAATTACATATCTAACGTTTCCTTCACCAATTTGTTTGAAATATAAATACACGCATATATATGGTAAGTGATCAAAATCTATACTTATCATAGTTTATAAAACGTACCCAGTACTTTCCTCATTCAGATGAGCCAATGTAACATACTGACTACCACTCGCTTGCGAGTCCGGACTCGAACTCTGACTTCGGCTCCCATTGCCCACCGCCACGGCCACCGTCTGCCACCGCCTGCGGCGGCGCCGATACTCAACACAAACACAAACCATATGCAACACGCACTGCAACGCATAACCCAGAACCCAAAGCCTCAGCGGCTGAGCCGGCGATTCGTCCCGGCTCAGCACCATGACCCCAAACGCCACGGCGACGAAGGCGAAGTTCCAGATGATGTCGAGCACCACCACCGGCGTGGAATAGGCCCAATCGCTCTGCCGCTCCTCCAGCTGCTCCGCCGCCGTCTCCCTCACCAGCATCGAGGGCTCCCTCATCATTCGGCGGCTGCTAGCTCGCCGGAGGAACCGCGCAGCGTCGTGCAAGCTCGGCCTCCGGAGAGATCGACGGCTCCGATCATCGTCGACGCCCATCAACGGCGTCGTATCGATGTTCTCGGACGACGAACGGTTCGGAGAGGGAGAGGTCGATGTCGACATTTTATTCCCCAAATCGATCTGAGATTACAAAGCCCTAATTCGGGGAATTGACTCGGTGATAGTCCATATAATTAAGAATAGTCAATAGAAATCTGCAACAAAACTGAACAATCGATATATATATATATATTCTATGTGTGTGTGTGTATATAGAGGGAGAGGTTTATGGTGTATATATGTGTGTGTATTGTGTTCGAACAAATGGTGATCGTAAGCTCTGTTCGAAAATGGAAGGAAGGAGGATAGAAATGTAATATAATGATGATGTCCCAATAATGATGGTTTTATCCGAAAATATAAAAAAATAAAGGATTTATTTGTTTCCTCTACAGCTACGTACAGTTATTATTGTAATAATGTTAGCCGTTGGAATTGTAGAGAGTTGGTGAATCGGATCGTTGCTTTAATCTTGGAGTTGACGCAGAAAACATAACCAAAACTAAAAAAATTAGGAGTTGACTCACTTTTTTGTTATTGATAATAAATGTTAATTTGGCTTCAATTCTGAGGAGTTTCTTGTTTGATTTTAGGATATTATCAGTAAACCCTGTACTTTTATTTTTGATTAATTAATCTCTTTTCAGTTCAGAAATTTTCATATAATTAGCAAAATGTATCGACCTGTCGTCCTTCTTATAATTTTGAATCAAAATAGCTCTGAAAATTTATTAAATTAAAAAAAAAACATATAAAATATATATACATAATTCGTAAAAAATATATAAAAATTTTTAAAAACATATCAAATTCAAATATATATATATATATAATTCATAAATAAATATCTAAAATTTGAAAAAATATATAAAATTAGTAAAAACATATAAAATTTGAAAAAAATTATAAAATTAAAAAATATATAAAATTCGAAAAATATATATAAAATTTGAAAATATATATAAAATTCGTAAAAAAACATATAAAATTCAAAAAAAACATATAAAATTCATAAAAAAAAATTAATTTGAAAAAAATATTTAAAATTCGCAAAAATATATATAAAATTCAAAAAAACACATAAAATTCGTAAAAAATATATAAAATTCATAAATAATATATATATAATTTGAAAAAACCATATTACCAATCAAATAAAATATCTCAAAAACATAAACATCATTTTAATTTTAATTAGGAATAAAATCATATAACTTCTTATTAAATCACATGAATGAGTAAATTATGTTGGACCCTCCATATTAAAAAAAATGTTAGTTCAATCCGCACTTTGTTTATTGTATGAAAATGAAAAAAAGCAACTCACATCTAAAAAAGCATTTTTAACACCACAAATTATTTTAAAACTATTGTTGGTCTGAGGGTCAATCAAAGAACAATTATCCGTTTTGATGATAACAAAATTTGAAGTACGTGTTTAGTACTAATGTGTTTACTCAGTTGAGTATTACAAAATAACAGAATTTTTATCGAAAGCAAAAAGCTTAAAAGAAGGACATAAAGGTTCACTTTTGAAATGCTTTAGAAGATTGAAGAATCAAGACTTGGGGTAGATAAGATGGTGAGTGACTTGTATCAAAGGGTTTATGTGAGGTTTTCACACGTATAAGCTCATCCTAAAAATCAAAAAAAATGAAAACTGCACTATCAGGTGACTGACCATTCAATTTAGTCGACTCACAGTCCTGCCAGTCGACCGGCAATTATTTGTCCGTCGACCGACCTCGATAGAGAGTTTTTGAGTTTCATTATGGCTATTTGCCAGTTGACCGACATAGTTTTTTCAGTCGACCGACAACCATTCACCAGTCGACTGACAGTTGCTTGTCAGTCGACCGACCACGACAGAGAGTTTTTAAGTTATTTGCCAGTCGACCGACATAATAATGTCAGTCGATCGACAGATAGTAATCAGATGACTGACATATTGAAATCAGTCGACTGACGAAACTAAAAAACGGCTTTTTCAGTGCATTAATGGTTCTCAACTATCCCCAGCTATCGCCACTCTCAGCTCACCCTCCTAAAGTGAGTCTCACTCTCTTAACTCTTGCCCTAGATATATATATAATGAGATATTGTTTGTAGAAGACACTTTTCTTTACTCCCTTGCACAAAAAGCTAATCTTCTTCTTCATTCCTATCAAAATATACAGCAAGAAAAGTTTAAGCATTAAAAGCTAGACTCCTCTCATTCAATTCCAATCATTTTGTGAGAAGCTAGTTAGAGAAGATCTTTATTCCAACTCTTGAGTCATTTATTGCTAAGAGTGTGTAAGATCTTGAGAGAACCAAACACATCACATTAAACACTTGAGCTTATACATTGTGTATCCTTCATAAACCCTAAGTGTTTTGAGTGTTTATTGAGTGTATTCTTTCTTTATAAAAGGATAGAGATCATTGAATGAGTGAAGCTCATTGAGTGTTAGCGTGACGGGCTCGTTAGCTCATATGTAAAGGTTTACTATTCCACCTGCAAGGAAAAGTCATAGTGTGAGATTGGGAAAGTCTTAAGGGGGGATCCTTAAACCGAGGAGTAGGAGTTACCGAACCTCGTAAAAATTGTGGTGTCATCTCTCTCGCTCTTGTCTTTTCATTTGATTACTTGATTGATTGTCTTATCTTGACTTACATAATTGCTTGATTATTGCTTTCATAGGTCAAGAATCTATTGATTTTTAAAAGTGTTTATTGCTCACATCTTTTTTAACTTAAACTGTTAAAATCAAATTAAGTGCAAAAAGTAGTTAAGATTTTTTATAACCTTATTCACCCATCCCCCTTTAGGGCTAATTAGTGACTAACAATTGGTATCAGAGCATAATCTCTAGTGATTTAAGGCTTAACCGTCTTAAAGAACGATCATGACTTCAAATATAGTCACTCATGTTAAGAGTCAATCGAATAATAAACCCATTTGGTTTGATGGATCAAACTATAGTTATTGGAATACTAGAATGATAGATTATCTTCAATCTATTGACTACCAAATTTGGTAAGTCATCACGGACGGTCCCTTCGTTCCCTTCAAACTAGTCGATGAAGCACATGTTACTAAATTGCCAAATGAATGGGATAATGATGAAAGAAAACTTATCTCCTTAAATGCTAAAGCAAAAGTCAATATGAATTGTGCTCTAAGCCCAAATGAATTTAATCATGTCTCCACTTTCAAAACGGCCAAATAAATGTGGGATAAGTTAGCTATCACCTATGAAGGTACTTCTCTAGTGCGTGAATCTAAAATTGATATTCTTATGCATGAATATGAATTGTTTGCTATGAAAAATGATGAAAATATCAATTCTATGATATCTCAATTTACTAACATCTTAAATGGACTTAAGCATCTTGGTAGGATCATTCCAAAATCCGATGTGTCTCGAAAAGTTCTTAGGAGCCTTTCGGCTAAGTGGGATACAAAAGTCACGGCAATTAAGGAGGCCCATGATCTAAATACCATGGACATTGATTAAATTTTTGGTTCCCTTCTTACGTGGGAGATCACCCTAAAATCCCAAGAAGAGGAATCAAAACCAAAGAAGGGCTTAGCATTAAAGTCATCTATCGAAGAAGATATTCTTGAGACAGAAAAATGATGACCAAGATGAGGACATCGCTTTGATCACTCAAAAGTTCAAGAGGTTTCTTCAACGAAAAAAATTGAATGGTGGAAGGTTCATCAAGAGAAATGAACCAAGAAGTGATTCGAACAAGAGAAAACCTCCAACTTGCTTCAATTGTGGGAAGTCGGGGCACTATAAATCGGATTGCTTCAAGCTAAAGAAGGATGATGAAAGGAAGCAAAAGAAAGTGGCCATGAACTCTACATGGGATGACGATGATTCAAACGCATTGGATAAGGATGAGGATTCCGATGAAACGGCTAACTTTTGCCTCATGGCAAAGGATGATGAGGTACAATTAGATTCATTTTTCTTAAATAGCTCTAAATTATCATATAATGAATTGCTAGTATCGTTTCATGAATTGCAAAAAGCTTTTGAAGATTTACATGATGAATTTGAAAAATTAGCTCTTAAGCATGTTTCTTTCAAGAAAAATAAATCCTCTTATGATGTATCTTGTTCCACACCCATCTCACCTAGCTTGCATGATGATACTATTAAAAAGTTAGAAAAATAAAATAAATTCTTAAAAAGAACCATTGATGATTAAATCAATGTTCTAGCCAAGTTCACTAAGGGGAAAGAAAATCTAAATATCATTCTAGGAAGGCAAAAAGAGGATTTGATAAAATTGGATTAAGATATGACACCTTTGACAAAGATGTAGGGATGGCAACGGGTCGGGTTTGGGACGGGTTTGGCTAATACCATTACCACCCCATTTAAAAATTACTAATACCAAATCCGTCACAAACCCGCGATGGGTTGTAATCGGTAATACCATTACCACCCCGTCAATATAAATGGGTTCCATTGGGTTACCATCGATTGTACTAAATTATTTCTAATAAATTAGAAGCACAGTTGATTTACTAAATTATTTGATGACAAATTAAGTTATAATGCGTTTGATAACAAATTAAGTTATAAACCAAGTATCTCTCTTATTCTAAGCATATATTCTGTTTTACGTTATAAACCAAATATCCTACATATTTAGACAAACAAATGTATATATACGCATATTGACTGAAATTCTTCCAAAAATATATATATATATATATATATATAGATGTCAGCACCAAAAATCAGATTAATGAGTTACATATAGACAAAGACACACATATATATAATTAAAATTAAAATCGTAAATGGGTCGGGGTCGGGTTACCAACGGGTTTTCTAGAAAACCCAAACCTGACCCGAACCCGCTTCGGGTTTTAATTTTGGATCCAAAACCTGTCCCAAACCCGTTTATAAGTTTACCAAACTTGCCCCAATCGGGTTGGGACGGGTCGGAACCCGGCTGGGTCAGGCCATTTTGTCATCCCTACAAAGATGCGATTCTATTGAAAAAGATAAAATCATTATGGCACACATTCACTAAGCAATCTTATTCACATTCTTCAAACTTTCATAAGCATGTTATTTGTTATTATTGCAAGCAAAATGGACATAAGGCGAATATATGCAATCGTAGATTTAAACAGACAAAAATGATTTGGGTTCCAAAAGGAACTTTTGATCGTAATCGAAAATGTGAAAAGGCTACAACTAAGATGACTTGGGTTCCAAAGGGAACTATTGCATGCATCACTAACAGTAATGGACCCAAAACTACTTCGGTACCAAAAGGTAGCACTTAAACATATTTTTGTAAGTATGTTTGAAAACAACCAACAAGGACAAATGGTTCATTGATAGCGGTTGCTCAATGCATATGACGGGGGACAAATCAAAGTTCACCTCTCTCCAAGCTTATGAAGGGGGAAACGTTAAATTTAGTGACAATTCGAAAGGCAAGATTGTTGGAATTGGCGTTATTGGTATAACCCCTTCTCTCTCTATTGAAAATGTTCTACTTATTGATGGGTTGAAGCACAATCTTTTTAGCATTAGTCAATTATGTGATAAAGGTTATGATGTCATCTTTAGGTCAAATGCATGCATAGTTGAGAAGGATGGAACACTATTATTTAATGCCAAATGAAATAGGAATGTCTATACTATGTTGCTTTGTGAATTACATGAACAAAATGTTAAATGTTTTATCACAACTAGTAAAAGTAGTTGGTTATGGCATAGACGTTTAGGACATGCTAGTATGGACCTTCTTCACCGCTTGTCTAGAAATGACTTAGTCAAAGGCCTCCCAAAGACTAAGTATTCTAAAGATAAAGTTTGAAGTGCAAGCGAGCAAGCAAGTCAAATCTTCTTTCAAAAGAAAGAAATATATCACCACTTCTAGACCTTTAGAACTTCTTCATATGGATCTTTTTTATCCGGAAAGAATTGCTAGCATAGGTGAAAAACTTTATGTTCTCATCATAGTTGATGACTTCTCACGATTTACTTGGGTACATTTTCTTACTCATAAAAATGAAACTCACTTCATCCTTAATAAATTTTGTAGAAGAATCCAAAATGAAAAATATTTGTCAATTAAGAAGATAAGAAGTGATAGGGGAAGAGAATTTGACAACCATGACTTAGAGGAATTATGTGATGAACTTGGTTTATCTCATGATCTCTCGGCTCCTAGAACTCCTCAACAAAATGGAGTTGTTGAGAGAAAGAATAGATCACTTCAAAAAATGGCTAGGACTATGCTAAATGAACATAGCCTTCCTCGAAGTCTTTGGGCTGAAGCGATCAACACCGCTTGCCACGTTATTAATAGAGTCATCATTCAATATAAATTAGATAGGACACCCTATGAATTATGGAATGGTCAAAAGCCCAACATTGGGTACTTTAAAGTTTTTGGGTGCAAGTGCTTTGTGCTAAATGACAAGGATAACTTGGGAAAATTTGAGTCCAAATCAGATGAGGGAATTTTCTTGGGATATTCTTCTCGAAGTAGAGCTTTTAGAGTCTACAATAAAAAAACACTAACCATGGTAAGTCAATTCATGTTGTTTTTGATGAGTCACCACTACCATTGACTTCTAGGATTGACGTAGATGATGATGAGGTTGTTGGGATTGAGAATGAACTAAATGATCTCAATATCTCCAACCCTTCAAATGACCCCCCGGAAAAGACGGACGTCAAAGATCAATCCAATGATGATTTGACTATGTTTATTCCAAAATCATGGAGGATTATAAACAATCATCCAATTGACCAAGTCATAAGTGATCCATCTAAAGGGGTTGACACTCGTTCTCAATTTAGAGACTTGTGTAATTTCATGGTTTTTGTGTCTCAAATTGAGCCCAAGAATATTCTTAAACCTCAATGCGACGACTCATGGATTGTCTCCATGCAAGAGGAACTAAATCAATTTGAACACAATCAAGTTTGACATCTAGTTCCTAAACCTAATGATCAAACTATAATAGACACTAAATGGGTTTTTCGAAACAAAAATGATGAAACTGAAGTGATTATTCGTAATAAAGCAAGACTTGTTGCCCAAGGATATAATCAAGAGAAAGACATTGACTATGAGGAGACCTTTGCACCCGTGGCTAGATTAGAAGCAATTAGAATGCTTCTTGCATTTACATCATCTAGAAACTTCATGCTTTATCAAATGGATGTCAAAAGTGCTTTTCTAAATAGCATCATAGAGGAAGAAGTTTATGTCAAGCAACCACCCAGTTTTGAAAATGAATAATTTCCTAATCATGTTTTAAAATTAACTAAGGCCCTATATGGTTTAAAGGAAGCTCCTAAGGCTTGGTATGAAAGACTCAATGTTTTCTTGCTCCAAAATGATTTGTTAAAAGGTAAAGTTGACAACACACTTTTTACTAAAACCATTGAAAGTAATTTACTGTTTGTTCAAATATATGTTGATGACATAATATTTGGATCAACAAATGAATCACTTTACAAGGATTTTGTGATTAGTATGCAAAAAGAGTTTGAAATGAGTATGATGGGTGAGTTGAACTTCTTCTTAGGGATGCAAATCAAGCAAAGCTTGGATGGTATTTTCGTTTGTCAATCCAAGTACACTAAAGATTTGCTAAAACGATTTGGTATGGAGGATGCCAAACATGCCATAACTCTTATAAGTACCACTACCAAGCTAGACAAATATGAAAATGGTAAATGTATTGATATCACTAAATATAGAGGCATGATTGGTAGTTTGTTTTATCTTACCGCAAGTAGACCGAACATCATGTTTAGTGTTTGTCTATGTGCTCGCTTTCAATCTTATCCTAAGGAATCTCATCTATGTGTTGTTAAACGTATTTTCCGTTATCTTTGCGGTACAATTCACTTAAGACTTTGGTATCCACGTGACACCTCTCTTGACCTAATTAGTTATTCGGATGCCGACTTTTCCGGTTGCAAAGTAGATCGAAAGAGCACAAGTGGCACATGTCACTTTCTAGGGCACTCACTAGTTTCTTGGTCTAGTAAAAAGCAAAATTCCGTTGCATTGTCTACCGCCGAAGCCGAATATATTGCGGCCAATAATAGTTGTGCTCAAACGCTCTATATTAAACAACAATTGCTAGATTATGGTATTACTTTCAATCATGTTCCTATTAAATGTGACAACACAAGTGTTATTTGTATTTCCAAAAATCCCATTAAACATTCTCGCACTAAGCATATGGAAATTAGACATCACTTTATACGTGATCATGTATCGAAGGGTGATGTTGAGTTGGTTTTCGTTAAAACAAATGAGCAACTAGCGGATATTTTTACAAAACCTCTTTAAGATGATAGTTTCTCAAAAATCCGTAGAGAAAATGGTATGGCAATGGAAAATGAAGTTATTAAATGATCTTATTTTGTTTTTCATTCTTGAAGGTTGCTTGTTTATGTATCTCTTACTATTCTTAATTTTATTTTTATTTATTTAGTTTTTTTTGTGTTAGCGACTGAATCTTACTCATCAGTCGACTGACAAATACCCTATTTTCTCATCTTTTCTCCCTGGTCAAGCCAGACGATTGACAATTCCTGTCAGTCGATTGAAATCTGAAATTTAGTCAATTGACACTGGACCATGAGTCGACTGAAATTTGACTTTTAGGCCCTGTTTGGTAGGTAGTCTGGTCCCAGGTGGTCTGGTCTGGTCTTGTATTTTATGGGACCAGACCGTGTTTGGTAGCATTGGTCCCAAATTTTTGGTTATACCAAGTAAGATCAAATCAGACCAAAATGACCTCATTTCAGATAAAAAAAAAGGTGGTTCCTGGTGGTCCGGTCTGGTCTTATTAATAAAATATATTTATAAATAATTAAAAATGAATAAATAATAATAATAATAAATTAAATAAAATATATTTTAAAAATAAAATATAAATAATAAACAAAATGAAATAAATAATACATAATAATAATAAAAAAATCAATATAATAATAATAAATAAATTAATAAATAATAAAATATATTTATAAATAATTTAAAATGAATAATTAATAATGTAAATAATAAATTAAATATAATATAATAATAATAATAAATGAATACAATAATAATAAATAAATATAATAAAAAAAATGGACTAAATAATAAATAATAATAATAAATTACATAAAACATATTTAAAAATATAATAAAAATAATAAATAATAAACAAAATGAAATAAATAATAATAAAAAATAAATATAATAAAAAATAATAAATAGATATAATAATAAATAATAAGTAAATATAATAATGAATAAATACTTCATAATAATAATAAAAAATGAGTATAATAATAATAAATTAATATTAAATTAATAAAATAAATTTTTAAATAATTAAAAATGAATAAATAATTTATAAATAAAATGAATTAAATAATGAAATAATAATAAATAAATAGAATATATTTATAAATTAATATATAAATTAATAAATAATAATTTAATAATATAAATAATAAAATAATAAAATATATTATAAAGTGAAGAAATAATAAATAAATAATACATAAATAAATATTATAATAAATAATAAATAAATAGTAAGACCAGACCGTTTACCAAACAGACTTTTCCAGATCAGATTAGATCAGACCAGACCGGACCGGACCGGACCAGACCAGACCAGAAAGACCGCCTACCAAACATGGCCTTAGTCGACTGACACCTTACTATCAGTCGACTGATTCAAGGAATATTCTAGAATCAGTTGACTGACAAGGACTTGTTAGTCAACTGACGTGTGTATTAAAGTCGGTTCTAGATCTTGTAACCGCTGCAATTCGTCTTCCCCAACCTCTCTCCACTTCCCTAAACCTCTCCCTACACATTTTCACCCATTTACTCCCTCTATTTCTTTATTTATTCTCACTCTCCCCCTCATTCTCCTTCACAAATCCTTTATTTCAAAAGTGTTCTCATCTCTCTCTTCATTCTCTGCAATGGCCTTCCTTCTCCCTTTCCTTCTTGTCCTCTCCACCCTTATGGCACTACCTCGCCTAGATCAACCTCCTAGAAAACGTGCTCGATCTGCCACTCAGCGTCATCGACGTATTCCATTTCCATTTCCATCTCCCGTTCCCTCTCCTCCCCCACGTCACCATGCCCCTGTGGATGACGATGAAGATGACGCACCAATGAATCTTCATGCTCTCTTTCTTAACGTCACTCATCGTGCCGAGTTCCTCCAAAAGTTTGATAATCGATAACTTTGCAAAACCCGTATCGTCAAAAACTCCCTCTGCCGAGAGTTGAATATTCGATTATTTTCTCTCTTTCAAGTTATAGGTTGGAGTCACTTTGTATCTCTTGACTATCCCGCTCACGAATGTCTTATCCAAGCCTTCTACACTACCGTTACCGAGTCTGCCTTGGAAAATGCTCTTCATGCCTCTGTCGCCAGCATCGATATTACCATCACTGATGCGCAATTTCATAATTGGTTTCAAGTTCCAAGCATTGGCCAAACCATTTATCTTCAATATGAATGGTATCAAAGTCGCACTTTTGAGCCAAAAGACGCCATAGATGTCATTTTCCACTCTCCCGATAGCATTTTTCCGTCTACTTTACTTGAGACTAAGCACCTCACTCTCAAAGCCCGTCTGATTCACAAAGTGGTCACTTATTCCATTTTGCCCAAATCCGGCGACCATGATCATGTCTCGCATTTTGAAGCTTATATAGTGTTTTGTATTCTCACCAACCATCCTCTCAACCTTGCTCATATTTTTCGTAAGCATGTCATGGCTTGCAAGAATTCGAGAAATAAGAAGCTTTTCTATCCTATTCCAATCACCCACATCCTTCACCTTTACCAAATTCCATCAAAAAACGAAGCTATAACTAATGTGAGTCTTCCAGTGGACGGTTGGTGTCTTTGCCAGATGGGTTTGGAAGTTAACCCTCAAGGTGTTCTCCATCCAAAGACTCATTCCACATCAACCTGTCGCCCTCGCCAAGCTCCTCCAACCCAGCAACAAGCCCCTCCAACTCAAGGCCAAGCCTCATTGTCTTTTGTTCCTCCTGGTGATCTCGCCATAGTCCCGGCGGGCCCTTCGACCTATTTTCCTGATCCTCACACCGTTCTCCTTCGTGAGATTCTTGGAGGTGTCAAGAAAAATGAGGAAGGAATTATTCACAATTCCGAGTCTATTTTCTGCAATGAAAGGAAAATTGTTGAGCTTTCCAGTGATATCAACACTCGTTTTGCCGCTCTCAATGTTACGCTCGATGAGATTAAGAACTCCATCCTTCCTTTTTTTATGTTGACAAAGGGGGAGAAATGTTAGGAAACACATGTCTTGTTTTTGCTTTTGCGTTTTGCTTTTTTCATTTATTTATGTTGTTAGTAGAAGTATTTGTGGTATTGTTTTGCATTGTTTTAGTATGTAGGCATGTTTAAATTCTCATGTGTAATTTGACGAAAGTATCTAAATAAATGAGATTGTGTTTGTGTTTAGAAATGACTTAGTATGTTAAAAAAATCTGCTTATTTATATGCATAAAGTTAGGGGGAGCATATTATCAACGCCACCCTCATTTGTCAAACATGCAATATTTTGTCATCATTAAAAAGGGGAAGATTGTTGGCATGAGGGTCAATCAAATAAAAATTATCCGTTTTGATGATAACAAAATGTTAAGTACGTGTTTAGTACTAATGTGTTTACTCAGTTGAGCATTATAGAATAACAAGATTTTTATTGAAAGCAAAAAGCTTAAAAGAAGATTGAAGAATCAAGACTTAGGGTAGATAGGATGATGAATGACTTGTATCAAAGGATTTATGTGAGGTTTTCACACGTATAAGTTCATCCTAAAAATCAAAAGAAATGAAAACTACACTATCAAGTGACTGACTATTCAATTCAGTCGACTCACAGTCCTGCTAGTCGATCGACAATTATTTGCCAGTCGATTGACCTCGATAGAGAGTTTTTGAGTTTCATTATGGCTATTTGCCAGTCGACCGACATAGTGTTGTCAGTCGATTGACAACCATTCACCAGTCGATCGACAGTTGCTTGCCAGTCGACCGACCACGATAGAGATTTTTTAAGTCATTTACCAGTTGACCGACATAGTAATGTTCGTCGACTGACAGACAATAATCAAGCGATTGACATATTGAAATCAGTCATTGACGGAACTAAAAAATGGATTTTTCAGTGCATTAATGGCTCTCAACTATCCCTAGTTACCACCCCTCTCAACTCACTCTCCTAAAGTGAGCCTCACTCTCTTAACTCTTGCCCTAGCTATATATATAATGAGATATTGTTTGTAGAAAACACTTTTCTTTACTCCTTTGCACAAAAAGTTGATCTTCTTCTTCATTCCTATCAAAATATACAACAAGAAAAGTTTGAGCATTAAAAGCAAGACTCATCTTATTCAATTCCAATCATTTTGTGAGAAACTAGTTAGAGAAGATCTTTGTTCCAACTTTTGAGTCATTTATTGGTAAGAGTGTGTAAGATCTTGAGATAACCAAACACATCACATTAAACACTTGAGCTTATACATTATGTATCCTTCATAAACCCTAAGGGTTTTGAGTGTATCATTTCTTTATAAAAGGATAAAGATCATTGAGTGAGTGAAGCTCATTGATCCTTAAGAGGGGTTTTGTCCTCTTGTTTACGTGACGGGCTCGTTAGCTCGTGTGTAAAGGTTTGTTATTCCACCTGCAAGGAAAAGCCATAGTGTGATATTGGAAAAGTCTTAAGGGGGGATCCTTAAGCCGAGGAGTAGAAGTTATCGAACCTCGTAGAAATCGCGGTGTCATCTCTCCCTCTCTCTTTTGATTTTTCATTTGATTACTTGTTTGCTTGCCTTATCTTGACTTACATAATTGCTTGATTATTGCTTTCATAGAACAAGAATCTATTGATGTTTAAAAGTGTTTATTGTTCACATCTTGTTTAACTTAAACCGTTGAAATCAAATTAAGTGCAAAAAGTAGCTAAGATTTTTTATAACCTTATTCACCCCCTCTAGGGCTAATTAGTGACTAACAACTATGACTATACTCAATTATAACATCTAATTTTGTTTGAAAAAAAAAAAATCAAATATAGTGGAAGAGCACTTTCTTGGATTATATTATGATTTTTCCAAATATAGTGGAAGAACACTTTTAACCTACCCCCCTTTTTTTTGGATAATCTTGTTTGAATATACTATTATAGTGTGCCAAAGGATTATATATATATATATTGAATTTTATTTGTTTTTTTCGAATTTTATATATAATTTTCAAATTTTATATATTTGTTTCGAATTTTATATGATTTTTTATTTTATATGATTTGTTTACGAATTTTTTATATATTTTTATGAATTTTATATGTTTTTTATGATTTTTATATATTTTTTCAAATTTTATATATTTTTTACGAATTTTATATATATTTTCGAATTTTATATGTTTTTTTATATATATTTTTATATATTTTTTTACGAATTATTTATATATATTTTTAATTTATATGTTTATATTTTATTTTATATATTTTTTACAAATTTTATATGTTTTTTTTACTAATTTTATATATTTTTTCGAATTATATATATATATATTCGAATTTTATATGTTTTTTTAATTTTTATATATTTTTGTATATTTTTTACGAATTATGTATATATATTTTTTGAATTTTATTAAACTCCAGGGGTATTTTGGTCCAAAATTATAGGGAGGGGGGCAAGTTGATACATTTTGGTAATCATAGGGGGTTTTCTGAACTGGAGGGGGGTTGGTTGATCAAAATTGAAACTATAGGGGGGTTTACTGATAATATCCATTGATTTTATGTCATATTTGGTATGTAAGAATGAAATATAACCATTCCATTTCTTTATTTGGTATGTCTTGTTGAATGAGAATGATCAATCCCAATGAATGAAAAATCATTCCATTAGTAAATCTATTTAATTATTTAAGAAATGCTTTTAAAACATAAAATGACTAAAATAACCCTTTCACATTTCAAGTAAACAAACCACTCCCACCACCATCACCTTCTATTTCGTTGTCGCCGCCACCACAACCACCTCCATTGTTCACCACTATTATTTACGTTACTTTTCACCATTTTTTTGTAAAAAAATACGAAATAATATTATTTGATTAAAATTATATATTTATCACTAAAAGCGGTATTTTTGAATTTTTTTCTTTTAAGTTCATTCCATTTCTAAATAACTTCATATTTACAATCAACAATAAAGTGAGAATGGTTATTTCATTCCATTCGCATTCTCATTTCATTCTCACTTGCATTTCATTATATTCATGCATACCAAACATAGCCTTAGTGACTTGCAATGTTAATTAGCTTTACTTCAAATGTCAGTTTTTTTTTTTTAAGGTTAACATTTATTTTACTATGCATAACAAGATTGACTACATAAATCATTTTTATTTCACTCCACTATAAATTTTGGTCTATTTTTTTTTATGAATAATTATGTAAATGTTACTTTGTTAATTGGTCAGTGTTCATTAAATGGATTGAATTGGTATTAGTCTTACGATTAAACCGGTAAACGGATCTGATCCGAATCCGATAAGCAAAATCTCAATTCGATCTAATTTGATAATCCGACAGATTTTTACTTAGTTAATTCATATCCGATTTTTTTGATAATCAAATATCCGGTTCGATAATACGATCCAATTATGTAATTCTTCAAAAATAAAAATTAATAAATAAATTTTATTATTATTATTATTATATGAATATTTAAAATTAAATTATTTATTTATACTTATAATACATGTCCATGACAAATATGAAAGTCAAATAAAAAATGAAAATTAAACATAATTAAAAATACTACTTAACATTAGGGATGACAATTTGTACCCGCCCCTTTGTTAATGAAATCGGATCAGATCACCTAAATTCATATCAAATTTGTTAATGAAATCGGATTGTCGGATTCGGATCACATTCAGATTAACTGATTTTTTTATTAATCAATATTCGACTAGATGGATCAGATTCAAATACAAATCCGATCAATTGGCAGGTCCAGATACGATACGTTAAAATTATTATATCATTCAAATATACTTATTAAATCTAATAAGTATGTGTGTCAGAATTGAGAAATTAGATGATTTGAATTTTAAGTATTCTTTTATTTATTATCTGTGTCTACTATTTAGGCAAGATTATAAATTTTGATATATATTTTTATGAATGTTTATGTAAATAATTAAATAGTGAAATTATTTTTATATTAATTTTAATCGAAACCATAATTATGAAAGGAATATGATAGAATAACACAAAAAAATTGAGAAGAGTAGGTTATGATTGAAGGAAATTTTATTTACACTTTTGTCAAATTTATAATGTGACTATACTAATTATCACAACTTGGTAGGCACTAGAATACTTTTTAAGACAATCTTCAAATATATTCTTAGTTATTAGAGTTAATTTCATTTACACCCCCTGAAATTTATTTGTATTTCAATTACACTCTCTCAGATTTGAGAATCTTCAATCACACCCCCTCAAGTTTGCAAATGACATCATTTACACCTCTAATCCTTTAAAATTTTAATTTAATACATAAACTACCTTAAGGTTAAAATATGGGGTGTTTAGAAACAAGTATTTCATATTTTATCAATTTGACCCCCTCACCACTACCACCACCACAGCCGCTGCTACCACCACCGGCTAAAATAGGGGGTATTTATATATATATATATATATATTTATTTATTTATTTATACTGTGAAGTCAATAATGTGCTTTCCCATCAATCAAACACAACCCAATAGTGTGTAGAAGCAAAATGACCCCAACCCACTTGACCCATAACCAATTTGGAGAGAACCCGGTAATGGGTCGCCAGAAAATAGAGGAAAAGTCCTTTTAGAAGGGCTCAATTTACAGCAGTTATTGGGTTATATATATATAAATATGTGTGTGTAGAGTAAATATATAAATGTGTGTGTATGCACGCACGCGCATAGACGGTGGTTGACGGCTAGGGTTAGGGGGGAGGAGGGTCTGATGCTTTGAGTGAAAAACATGAGGTATATTAATTACATGAAAAAGAAATAAGTAAATTATCGATTTATTTTGGTGGGTATTTTTAGTTTATTGGATCGAGAAATATAAAAGGAAACATGGGAAGGGTGTAATTTTTTATTGCCATTTCCAACCACCATTTTAAACCAACTATGACACCGAGCAAAAAAAGAGCTCCAAATTTTATGTATTCAGCAGAGGTTGGGGGTTGGGGATGTGTGTGGCGGTAGGTGGGGGGAGGCTGCTGGTGGCGACGGTGGTAGCTAGTGGTGATGGTGTTTGGATATATGGTTTAGGGTTGAATATATGTTTAGGTATATGGATAATAATATTCTATGATTAAATTGATTTAAGGGGTATTTGGTTTAAGGGTATTTTAGAAATTTCATACTATGAAGGGTGTGATTGAAGATTCTCAAACCTAAGGGAGTGTGATTGAAATAAAAGCAAACCTCAGGGGGTGTCAATGAAATTAACCCTAGTTATTAGTATCCTTTAAATAGTAGAATGAATTTGGGTTTATAACTACGGTTAATTTCAGTAAACCCCTGATGAGACCAGAATATTCGATATTTTGGGCTCCAATATACCATTTGTTAGTCTCTTTATTCTATTAATTTAGGGCCCGTTTGGTAGGCGGTCTGGTCCGGTCTTATCTGGTCTGGTCTGGTCTTATCTGGGTGGTGTTCTGAAAGTCTGTTTGGTAAAGCTATCTGGTCTTATGGTCTTATTCAAGTTGTTTGGTCTTATGTTTGGAAAAAAATATATAAAATAAAAAATAATATATAAAATTCAAAAAATATATTAAGTATTAAAAATATATAAAATTTAAAAAATATATTAAGTATGAAAAATATATAAAATTTGAAAATTTATTAAAAATTTGAAAATAATATAATAAATTCAAAAATAATATATTTTTCAAATTTTATAAATTATTTCGAATTTTTATATTATTTTTTATTTTTTACATTATTTTCAAATTTTTTATATTTTCTCAAATATATATATATATCTAATTTTGTATATTATTTTTGAATTTTATATTTTTTTCAAATGTTATATATTATTTTTTAAATTATATATATATATATTTAAAATTTTATATATTAATTTTGATTTTTATATATTTTTTTCGAATTTAATACATTATTTTAAAAAAATTATATTATTTTTCAAATTTTATATATTATTTTCGAATTTTATACATTATTTTTTATTTTTTCTATTATTTTGGAATTTTTTTATTTTCCCAAATTTTAAATATATTTTTTGCATTTTATATATTAATTTTGAATTTTATATATATATTCCAAATTTTATACATTATTTCAAATTTTTTATATTATTTTTTTAATTTTATATATTATTTTCAAATTATATATATATTTTAATTTATTTTTCAAATTTTATGGTCCCATGTGTTAAGACAATTGTATATAAGACCACTTGAGACCATCATTTTTGGTTGTCTCAAATTACCCCTTTTGGTCCCAAGTGGTCCTATTTTTTTTGGAACCGTGTTGCTAAACAGTGTCTGGTCCCAAAAAAGTCATTATGAGACCGGACCACATGGGACCGGACCGCGAACCAAACAGGGCCTTAGTATTTTTATCTGAATTGCATGTTTAAGCATGTTTCAGAGCCTTAACGTAAATACGAGTTAATTTTGAATTTTTAGCAATTATGCATGATCCGAAGCAACACTTAGAAGATAAATGCACTCAAGGTACAAGTCAGTGAAACAAAGTACAAGTGGCTAAAGCACAAATTCGTAGAATAAATAAATATTAAAATTCAGGAACCACTAATCGATCGGTGGAACCTGTGATCAATCGGCCGTCACCGACCTTGGGATTTGTGCGAATATATATTGCAGAATTCTGATTTTGTGTACAAGAATATCAAGGGGCAGAATTGTCTATTCACCGTAATTACTTAGTCCCCAAGTCCTCTTGGAGTGCAAGAAAAGATATGTCATATCTATACCAACTTTTGTCTATAAATACGAGTAAAATTCATGAAGAGAATATATCTTTCATTATAGAATAGATCGTTCAATAAAAAGTCTTTCTCTTTGAGATAGGCTCTCTTCCTCAAGAACCAACCACCCAATCATGAAGATGGTGGCTGCATCAACGATGGAGTATCCCATTTCCCTAAGTGGTTAGTCGATCTCTAGGGTTTCCAACGAAACCCTAACCGAGTAAAATAGTCTTTTATTTATTCTTATTGCAAAGACGGGAAGCTAAAGAACACTTATATGAAGATTATATAATGAGAGACCAAACAAATAATCTAAATAAGATTTATTTATTAATTCTCTTCTTAAACTGAGATTGAATTAATGATTTATCTTGAACAACTGTATTTTATCATTAGGAGCAAGAACCTCTGTGATTTAATAACGATTTCTACATAATGGTACTTATTGGGCATGATAAAGTCTTAAGTTTACACAGTCCATGCTTAGAGAAGATGATCATTGGTATGCTTTTAATTTCATGTTTTAGGAGTAGTTGTAGAATAGATGCATACAATAGTCATGTTAATTGCAGATGGACTATAGTGAAAACGGACCGATTGCATTCTTTTTGGGATTAGGCTACTATTTGTAGCGTTACTAATTTGATTCATATAAGATGTATCACCCTCTTGTAATAATATAATTAATGGAATACATTATAAGGTTAGTGGTGGAGTTGGAACAAAATCCTAGACTTGTTTATCTTGAGTGAAACAAAAAAACAATTATCTTTTTATTTATTTTATGTTTAGTAGTTTAATCAAACAAACAAATCAAACAACTTTTATAAAATATAATTCAATTTGCTACTTTATAATTATTTGAAATACGACTTTGATTTATGTGGTTCGATACCCTCTCTACCCAACTATACTATATATTACTCACGTACTTGCGACTAAGAGGTTAAAACTAGATCTTGTTAATTACTTATTTAAAACACTTTTATTTTCACACGACTAGAACTGATCAACCCCCCTCTATTATTGAATTTAATCAACTAACCCTCCTATGTCCGGATTATCCCTTGTGTTTTTCAATTTAATCAACTAACCTTTCTTATATCTGGATTCCCCCCTATACTTTTTAATTTTATCACCCCCCCTCACATTTCATCAAATATTAAAATATATATATATATATATTCAGAATATATATATTTTGGAAAAAAAAATATTTCAAATATTTCAAAAAATATATATATATTTCAAAAAACATAAACATACATATGTTTTTCGAAATATATATATATATATGTATGTTTTTCAAAATATATATCGAAAAACATATATATATATTTCGAAAAATATATATATATATATATTGAAATATATATATTGTTTTGATAAAATATGAGGGTGGGGGCAAGGTGATGAAATTGAAAAGTATAGAGGGCAATCTGGACATATGAGGGGTTACTTAATTAAATTGAAAAGCACCTGGGACAATCCGGATATATGAAAGGTTAGTTGATTAAATTCAATAGTAGAAGGGGGTTTACTAAAATTAATCCTTATAACTATGTTATTCGAGATTGTATATACGTACATGATATGACTCCTTTATGACAAAAAGAAAGGTAAATGACATATAACATCCCTCTAGTTTTACGAATAAGCTCTAAACACCCCTATCATTCATTTTGGGTAAAAAAATCCTTTAAAGATTGAAAAGTGGGCCAGAAAGTCCCCTGTCGTCAGTTGTCCATTAAAAATGGACGTTAGTTCGTCATGTGCCCCTCACATGACCTCTTAATGTTATTTTTACCCCTTTAAGAAATGGTGGAAAGACCTATTTACCCCTTAATGTATTTTCAATATATTTATGATGTATTTGGTGGATTTGAGCACAAATGAGCCCTAGTTTCTCTCTCTATCCGCCATAGCTCTCTCTCTTTTGGGTTATGACAAACTTTTACCCAAAAATTTCATCTTCTTCAAGTTCCAATTGGAGCCAAAGAAATGGGTATGTGAAAAAATGTTATTGTCGTATGAAATCTCCATTGAAGACGTCATTTACGGAGCAAAACCCTAGTAAAAGGTTTTTTGGGTGTCCAAATTATAAGAACCATTCATGTGGCTTCCATGAATGGGTTAATGAAGAAGTTTTGAATCACTACAAAAGGTTCATGTCCAAACTCATAGCTCAAGTCTACAATCAACCAAAAGTGAAGATGAACATTGATGGGGTTGTTATGGAAATGCATCAAGTGGAGGAAAAAATGCAACAACTTAGAGAAATGCAAATGAAGTTTGAAAACAAAGTGAAGAATTCCAACAATGGCAATTATACCATTTTCTATTTGGTGGTTGCTATTTTATTTTTTTTGAATGGTAAGAAACTCACACACCACACACACTCACAATGCCTTCTAGGAGACTCGAACTCCTCACCTCTCAATTGAGGAGGTAAAGTTATACCATTACACCAAAGGTGCGCTGGTAGTGGTTGTTATTTTTGGTTGTGCTTTCATGGTGAAAATGTTTGGAATGTATTGAATTGGAATGTTAGGAATTAATGAAAATGTTTTGGATGTGCTATTTTTTGTTGTGCTTTCATGGTGACAATGTAATTTGGTGCCCTTTTTGGTTGTGCTTTCATGTTAAGATTCAATGACAATATCTTTTTTGGTGCCCATTTTGTTGGTGTAAGAAGTGTCAGTGCAATCCTAACCAAATTCGTGTGAATGAAGTACAATATGTTGTATATTCAATGTCACTGTAGTCCTAAACCATAAACCAATTTTCACCAATATATTCAGTACACTCAATGCAAAAATTCACTAACATTCAACACACAAAATATCAATACACCAACCATTCACTAACATTCAAGATAACTACACCAAAATTCAACATGTCTTAATACTACAACTGCACCTGAGCAATGCTACCAACCAATATTCAACACACAAAATATTAAGTATAAAAAGAGTATTGCTCACATGTATTAATATTGTTTTAAAGTGGACTTGTTCATCAATACATTGACATTGTTTGATGGATAGGACAAAAAATAAAGCTAAGTCTTCAATGCCTCACATCAAGAGAATGCCACATCACCAAAAAGCTCTCCATCTTCAATGCCCCACATCAACCTCAATCATGTGCAAGCCTACAAGACATATCAAAGTTATTACTGACTTTGTACAAAATTAAGAATGTTTTAGATTATTTTTTTCATAAAAAAACTAAGTCTTACTTTTTTCATAAAATAGTTTAAGTTCATACATTTTGCCTATCGGAAATAAAGGTAATTGACTCTGCAGGGCCTATGATATTCATGAGATAATCAATGAACCATTTTCATGTTGCTTTTGTCTCTGACTCAATCACTGCCATAACAATTGGAAAACATTGTCCATTGGCATCTCTTGCCATATTAGTTAAAAGTTGACCTTTATAAGAATATTTAAGAAAACACCCATCCAATCCCACAAAGGGCCTGCAGCCTTCCATGAAGCTCCTTCACATTGGTTCAAGACAGAAAAAGAACCTCTGAAACCTTATATTACCCTCAGGATTAGTTTCTGTCTTAGTTTTACAAAAATTGCCAGGCATAACCTCCATCAACAAGTTTCCATATACAAATACTTTGCTAAATTGATCCTCATGAGTCCCTTTTATCAATTCTCTTGCCTTTCTCTTTGCCCTCTTGAGCCTATGTCTGTCCACAGAAATCTCGAAATCTTCAAAAATTGAATATTGAAACAATGCATTTTTCCAAGAAGGTTTAATCCTGAACTTGTTAATATACTTGTGTGCAAGGAAAGTGGAGGTGGCTTGTCTGCTTGTTTCCACTGGTGGACAATTGATGTGCTCAAATTGAAAGTTCTTGATCTGAAAGCTGTTGTTAGAGCCATTTATAGAAACATGGATCTTCTAACCATACTCTCTTATGCAAACAACTGTCACTATCCTTATTTCATTCTTTTTATACTTAAAATCATATATATTTCAAAATGCATGATCCTTCAATGACTTCCTAAAAGCATCAACACATGCAAACTTCATACCTACCACTAATGGTTTTACCCCCAAGTCCCTTTCAAGAATAAATTCTTCACACCTCTGACTTTGTGCAACATCACTGTCACATTCTGAACCTGAGCTATTAATACTCTATAGCTCATCAGATGGTTATACGATGGGTCTCCTTCTATGTCCTCCATTACTCCCCATTGATGAATGCCTTCACCAACATGCCTATCAACATCCTCAACATCATTACCATCAACATCATCATCATCATTACCATCAAAATCCTCCTCAACATCATTATCATTATCACTTACATCACCCTCACCATCATTGCTACCAATATCTTCCACATTGTCACCATCATCATTGTCTACACTTGTATCAACCATAACAGGTTCATTTCTAACCATTTCATGTCCTACTTGTCCTCCATCAGGTTCATTTTTAACCATTTCATATCCTACCTATTCATTTATAACCATTTCATGTCATACTTGTCCTCCATCAGTTCCTCCAACTTTCCTTCTAACAACAACTTGTGTCCCAACTCTTACATTTGGAGGAAAAATAAATAGTTTTATCACATCCAAATCTTTATAGTTTTCAAACATGTCCAATAAGCTAATATCACCTTACAACTTAACAATCTCACCATCTAAAGGTTTCCTATAATACACCTCACTATTACTAGGAAATCCAAGACCATCCATCAAGTCCTTAATTTCCATCATAGATATAAAATATGGATCAATACTCTCATACAAGTGATATGTACCTCCCATATAATTATTGTCTTTTGTTGAATCAAAATACCAACATATATGCACTTCAAATGCATATAACTTATCCATATAATAAACAAACACATATTAATATCAACATTACAGTAAATAACCTAACTTCAACCAATAAAACAATATATACAAGTCTAAGTATAATATTAAACTAAACTAACTTTTTAACTAACATTAAACTATTATGAAACATTAAACTAGGTTTTACCTAAAATTAAACTAATCTGAAATATCAAAATAAGGTTTCACTAAACATTAAATATTCTGAAACATTAAACATGTGGTCCGAAACATAAAGGAAGTTTTGTCCCCAAATTCCTAAATTGTATATGCAAAACAATTTATTATTGGACCAAAACAATCATATAAAACAAAGAAAGTAACCCTAAAGCCAAAAAAAGTTAAAGCCCCAAATTTTATACATGACAGAGGACCCACATGTGGTCCTAAAATAATCGAATGTCTCCAAAACCCTAGACATGAAAGCTAAAACAAATAAAGTTCTCAAAATTGACAACACATACAAGTAAACCCATGAAATAAACCATAAACCCAAGAGAAATCGAAATAATATAATCGCAATGTAGAGATACAGACCCTAGCTTACCAGATATCGAACCCTAGGTAGCTTTAACTTCAATCTTTGTGAACCAATAGAACCCTAGCTTTGTCGCGATGCAAAAATATTTAAGAGAGAAAAAAAATCCTAAAACGAAGAAAAAGATGCAGAGATTGAGAGAGAGAGAGAGAGAACCCCTAAAACGATGAGGAAATGAAAAAGTGTAAACCAACTCCATCTCATAAACATAAAGGGGCACGACTAGGGGTGCACACGATATGCTTCGGTTCTAGTTCCGACCGGAACCGAAAAAATACCGAACCATTTTTTCGGTTCCTTAAAAATAGGAACCGAAACTGAACCGAACGGGCAATGAACCAAACCGATCCAGAACCTAAATTTCGGTTCGGTTCCAGTTCCTACTCTCACTTTTCAAGAAAAAAAATACCAAATATAAAAAATAAAACTCATTTTTCACAAGTTCAATCAAATAAAACAAAAACAAAAAATCCTGAAAATTGGACACTGACATCCAAAACACAAGCTTACAAAAAAAACCCAAAAATTAGTACTACGATTAGAATACATATCACTAATTTCACTTTTGCCGAATTGATTGCCCTTGATTGGAATTTACTACAATCTTTCCATGACAATACCCAAAGCAATCTTTTCTTTTCCTTCCCTCACTCCTAGGTCCAGCCCCTGCCTTGCTCTCAGCCATTGTTTCCCAACCCCCATTACCACCACCACAACCTCCATGAACGATAGGATGATTGATAGAGTATGTTATGATGCCATCTTATTTCTTAAGGGTTTTCTTGTTCAGAGGCAGATTTTGAGTCGAGGAAGATGAAGACGAAGCCACAACCACTGTTTTGAAGTTTCGATTTGATTTTGGTATGACTTGGTTTTCGTTTCTGGTTTGGGATATCCATGTATATCCCTTTGTCCTATTTTTTTTTTCTTGCTTTCAAGGCCCACTTTGTACATTTTTTTTTCTTAATTAACCATTTATTTATAATAAAATAAATATATAATACTATATTATATATATATAATAATTTTCGATTCGGTTCAGTTCCGAAGGGGTAGGAACCGGAACCGAACCGAAAATTTCGGTTCTTTGATTTTTGGAACTGGAACCAAACTGTCGATTCCGGTACTGTTCGGTCTGGTTCTTCGGTTTCACAGTTCTTTTGTGCACCCCTAGGCACGAGGGTAATTTCTTAATTGGCTAATTTTTTAATTAATTTTAAAGTTAATTAAACATGGGTAAAAGTGTCATTTTAACTCCAACTTAATGGTTAATTGATGTTAGGGTCCATTTGAGCACAATTTGAATTATAGGAACCTGATTTAACTTTTAGGGGGTTTAGTACTAGTAGGGTATTAATTATGTGCCCATTACCCCAAAAAGAATCTCGAATAAAGCAAGTTTTCAGACGGGTTTACTAGTCGGGTTTGGTTGGTTCGGCCCGAACCAATCGGACCGTGGAACCCCTATATCAATCCCTATATTTCCCTCCAAATCGAAGGGTTTAGGGAAAGTTGTGCGAGGGTTTCATAGCAGCAATTCGATCTTCATCGGCATCGAAGCAGCGAGGTCTCTCGGAGCAACGACAATGGTGGGCTCGTCTTCGTCGTCGTCGAGCCATGGCTACGAAGTACCATGGGTGGAGAAGTACAGGCCCTCCAAAATCGTCGACATTGTGGGCAACGAAGACGCCGTTTCAAGGCTTCAAGTCATCGCGCGTGACGGCAACATGCCCAACCTCATCTTAGCCGTATGATACTTTCCCTTTCATCTGTTCAACTTCTCATCTTCATTCTCATTTTTTCTCGATTTCGTACTGGGTCACACAAATCAGTGTATTGAGTATGCGTTTATATGTACACACACACACACACATATATATATATATATATATATAAACACGTGTATACATTGGGGGGCTCTATAGAGATGGGGATGGGATTATTGTAATTGTTTTGGGTTTTTGTTTATCAGAGAAGCCCTAATCTGTTTGCCTGTGGTAGTTGAAATTTGGGTATATTCATTCAGATATTGAATTTTTTGAAATGGAGTGAGAGAGGAAACATGTGTCTAACTGGTGATTACTGCTTTACTTACAACTGGTTCAAAAATCTACTATGTTGTTGTAGTTTAAATAGTGTCTTGTAATTGGTTCTCTGAGGAAGTGATAATTTATTTATTTTTTAGTACTTTTGGAAGAATTAGATTTGTTGTTGTCTGAAACTAAGGTAGAGAGGACAAATATGTCTCTTTGATCAATATAAGTGGGTTCGTGGTGGGGTTTCAACATAGTTAAAGATTGCAGTCATGGTAGGTGTAAGAGAAGTTCTCGTCCCACATCCGGAATTTGGGACCAGTCGTGGGCATATATGGGAGTTTATGAAACAGAACATAATATTTTAAGCTTTTGGGTCAGATGAAAGGCCCTGTAACAGTATGAAGGTAGGCCCAGCCCTTACCCAGTGTTAAGCCAAACACATACTTAGGTGAACTAAGAGTTCGGAAGCGCCTGCTGGGAAGGGTGAAGGGTAGGAAGGTGGTCCAACTGCAAGAGGGGCATTGCATGCTTAGGTAAAATATAAGTGGAGTTCTTGTTCCATGGGGAGGATCTTGGGCGTAGGTGGTTTGGGCGCTACCTAATAGTTTTAAGCTTTTAGTTTAGCAGACAAGCGCCTAGCCCATTCCAATGGGGGTGTCAACCACAAACATTGTAGGCACTTTCAAGGTCTAAGTGTAGACAGTTTTATGAGTGCCTATATATAGCCATGTGGGGGTTTGCAACAAGCATGAGAGATACTTTGTGGGGGTGTGCAGACTGCAGACACCAAGAGGGTCCTTTTGGATTATTTTGTGAATGATAATGAAGGTTGGAGGCCGCCAAAAGCCTCTGTAAGCTTGTGTTGTCCCTTGTAGCTATTCAATTAATGAGTTTGACCCGTGCTACGATAGGGTATATAAAGAGGAGATGAGTTATTTGGTTGTATTTATGAATGACGTGAGAAGCCTGTGTTCTAGTTGTTTATTTATAAAATGCACAAGATATATGTAGACAACTTAAAGTATCGATTTCAAGTTGAACCAAAACCACCAAATTAATGTTTCAGATCATTAAGCGTGGAGCCATGTACTGTGAGTGCCTGAGTTGTGAAAGATGGGGCTTTTTCATTATTTTGTTTCTGTTATACGTAAAACATGCATTTCTTTAATTCTACTATTGTTTAGCTTTGCTTTGAAGACAGAAGTGCAACTCAACCGAGGGCCGGAGGAAAAGGATAGGAATGACCTAGTTTCCCATATTCATCTACTGACATCATTTCCTTAACGATGTCTCCAACTCATGAAACACTTATTATCACTTATATTGAGCAGTCTTGTATTATATATTTCAGGGTCCTCCTGGAACTGGAAAAACTACTAGTATATTGGCTCTTGCTCACGAGCTATTGGGACCAAATTATAGGGAGGCAGTTTTAGAGCTGAATGCATCAGATGACAGGCATGCTGAATATTTTGAACTTTTATGTTGTCAAGCTCTTCTCACAATGTTTCTGTTGCTTGGTAAATATACTTTTATAAGTTCACCTTTTTTATATTTCTGTTTTAGGGGAATTGATGTTGTGAGAAACAAAATTAAGATGTTTGCGCAAAAGAAAGTTACATTACCTCCTGGGCGGCACAAAGTAATAATTTTGGATGAAGCTGACAGGTAATTAATGGAATCAGTTTTCCTGATGTGGGACTTTGCTTAGGCAGCTTGTGTGAGAGAATTATAGTAATGCTGTTCCTTCCCTTCACTAGATTTTTGTTATGTGAACATATTTACTTCGTTGCAACTTGTTTATTTATTCTTGTTATATTGTTTTTATTTATTTATTCTTTTGGATTGTGATTGTTTCTATTGACATTGTCTGCATATTAGTATGACATCTGGAGCACAACAAGCCTTGAGGCGGACAATGGAAATATATTCAAACTCCACTCGATTTGCTCTTGCTTGCAATACATCCTCTAAAATTATTGAGCCTATCCAGAGTAGATGTGCCCTTGTCCGGTTTTCAAGATTATCTGATCAAGAGATCCTTGGCCGTCTTATGGTGGTGCTTGAGGCAGAAAAGGTACAAATAGTTTGTTTCATTGATGTGGAAGATATTTTTTTTAACAAATTTCATACCTATTATCAAGTGCAAGTGATTTATATTTTTTTCTTGGAATACACAATTCAGTTATTTTCTGTTCATATCCGATCCTATTACACCTCCCTTCCCCTGTTGAAAAAGGAAAGAAAAGAAATAAATAGAATTTATAACCCTTGTGATTTGATGGCTGCAACTCCAACCTTAAGTTGCACTCATCTCCACGTCCTTTTTCAGTCCTTGTAACAGAAATCCGTACCTGTCTGACGCAAAACATCATGTTGTATTGGTTTGGCTACTGGCCCGTTTGGTTCGTGTTTTTGCTTTCATGCTGTGGATTTTATGAAGCAGAAGTATATGTTTTTGTTGTGGAGTGTTGTGAGTCTAAACTGGAAGCACGTTTGGTACTGATGTTTTTGTTGTGTAATTTCTAAAAGCAAAAAATACAAAAGCAACTTTTTTTTAGTGAATTTTTGTGAACAGTGCAAAAAATACAAAGAAAAAAATTTTAATTTGGTACTTTCTGAAAATGACACTATTTATTTTATATTTTTCTACTGTAGAAAACAAAACATTGGTGCCAAAAATGTTTTTGTTGTGAAAAATAAGAAAATAACACAAAACAGAAAACAAAAACGTGAACCAAACAGGCCCTACATATTGTTTTTCTTTGTTTTAATGTAGATTTTATTGTGGGGGGAAAGAAACCTGTTTTACCATCACAGATACATTTCTTTCCCTAAAGTCACCATGTGCATCAGTTCTATTATCAGCAAGTATAAGTTGTAAATACACGCTTGCCTTAATGAAATATTACTTACCAAAAAGAATAAAGAGAAGAAAATAGAAAAGAAAGGAAAAACGAACGGTTGCAGATACATGCCAAACATCACTAGAAACCTTCCCTGAAGATTGGATTTTGAAATTATTCTTTATTCAATTGCCCTCTCTCTCTCTCTCTCTGTCTTTCTTTTTTAACCGCCTCTCCTTGAAAGCAGTTTTGATGGGTGTCTCTTGCAACTTAGATACTCAAGCATGGGTTTGTAGTTAAATTAAGATTCTGAAATTCGAAGTAGCCCTCCAGCAATTTTATATTTTTAGTTCAAAATCTAATCATTTTGACCTCCTTCAATTATTTTTTAAACGTCGACCAATTTCCGAGTCTGTGATGATATTGCTTGAAATATATGTATAATGATTCTTTACCCCAGGTGTAAGTTTGTAACTGCCGATCATACATTGTATTCTGGTGGTGTTAGTGGGTTCACTGGCTGGGTCACTAATCATGTTGTTCACTCTGTCAAACGGGGGTCTTAAACTGATATCATTAGTTTAATCATTAAGCATCATCGAGAACATTACATTATTTGTATGCTATTTTGACACCCTGTGTAGCATTAACATCATTCATTGTGTGCCGTGGCCCATGGATGCAACGATTGTCATCTGGTTTGGTTCCATATCTGGCCCAATACCAATTTTATGCAGAAGCAACTCGTGTACGTACAACCATTAACATGATGAGGTGTTCTTTAGGATGTAATTGTCACATTAGCTTAGTCTGCGATGGCTGGAAATCCCATGAACTATTGTAACACATGTTTACTTGTGAAATTGTTAACAAGGACTAATTGGTAAATGTTTGCAATCAATGAAGGTTCCCTATGTCCCAGAAGGTCTTGAAGCAATTATTTTCACCGCTGATGGTGATATGAGGCAGGCATTGAATAACTTGCAGGCTACATACAGTGGATTTCGCTTTGTCAACCAAGAAAATGTTTTCAAGGTTAAAGCTCAGAAATATCCCTGCTTTTTGGTATCTATCATCACCGTGTTCCTTTGGAACTGATCATTTTGGTTGATTTATTAGGTTTGCGATCAGCCTCATCCCTTGCATGTGAAGAATATGGTGCGGAATGTACTAGAGGGGAAGTTTGATGATGCCTGTTCGGGTTTAAAGCAGCTTTATGACTTGGGCTACTCCCCCACGGACATAATTACTACCCTTTTTAGAATTATAAAGAACTATGATATGGCTGAGTATTTGAAATTGGAATTCATGAAGGTATACATGGGTTGATCTGTGTGGGGTCAAATCCTAAAAAAATTTCCTCCAAAACCTTATTGGCCACAATTTGATCTCCTTTGGATTCTTTTGCAGGAAACTGGATTTGCTCATATGAGGATTTGTGATGGAGTTGGTTCATATCTACAGCTATGTGGCCTGATGGCAAAGCTCTCACTGGTTCAGGAAACAGCTAAAGCAGCATAAGTAGATGGCAGCTCTTGTGATCAAGGTCTTGTTAAAGTTGAGACTCACTCATGGAAACATGTACATGTTGTTTACATGTTTCGAATCTGTATCTTTTGTTGAGAGGAACTAATGAACTATAGCTACACTAAGGTCAATAGGTGTTGTTTTGGCTTGTATGTGAATTGACATTGTAAGCTTGAACATTTACCAAGTTCCAAATTTTTTTCTCTTTAAAAACAGGAAATCTTAGTGTGGGACATATGATGTGATAATTTTTAAATGGAAACAACATTATAGATTTTATCAGCAAAAGGAAAGGATGAAGAAAATGAAATTGTTCTTTCAACTTTTGGCCACTTTTCATTTAACATTCTTTTTGATACTATACAAAACAAAATACCTTCTTCCAAACATGTTGTAAGCAAAACCTGGCTACACTATCAAAACATAAACAAAAAACATGAAACAAAGACACATCCCAAACAGTCCCTTAAAAGAGTACATTAAAAGCCCCTAAACCTTAAAGTCAGTCTGTATCTATTTCAATGTCCAGAATGCAGCTAACTGGATCTCACTGGCATTCCTAGTCTATCCAGGTGACCAGAGCCCGGATAACCTTTTTTACTGTCGAAGATGGCACGGAATGCAGGAACACTCAGCGCGCCTGATCTTGGATCACCATGTCCGTGAAACAAATACCTCTGCGCAGAACTTGACCTCTCAAACTGAGGCCTCTGCCTAGGAGCACTAAGAGATCTCAACTTAGCCCTCGAAGATTCAGTGCAAGACATGTAGTTTGGGTGGTCCAAACAATTGCTCAAATAGCTTCTTGACCTCTCACTCATAGTGGGAGTGGATGGTCCTCTCTTACTATCCTCCACATATTGAGTGAACAAAGGGATGAGTGATTCAACTTCACCAGATGATGGACTTGGTAAGGTCTGATGCGTTGTCGAGTCTTTGGAAGTAGTAGTTAAGCTATGACTGATTTGATCCGATGCCACCGAGCGATGAGAATGCCGAAACTGGATTCTTCGTTTAGGTATGATGTGTTGTTGTTCCTGATTATATGTCTCCAGAGTTCTCATAGAAGACCCTCCTTGGCTCCCTGATGTCTCACTCATTTGGCAGCTCCAACCACAGTGTGTCCCGTCTTGATCAGTGATCGACCTCCCAACCGATTTAGAACCATATCCCTGCATTTGTTGGGGAATAATGCAATGCATTTTGGCATAAATTATACCATTCATAACACAATACTTTCAATCCAAAAAAAAATAATATCACATACCTTGCGTAACATAATGTATTTTGTACTATTTGTTTGTATGGCAGGTTCATATTTTTCAGGGGTTGCAGGGCCCTTAACACCAAAGATATGATCAAGTTAAGTCGCAAAACAAAAACAATTAATACAACTTGTTTTCCTTGTTATCCATCATTAGAAGAACTGAAAGAACAGATTGCACTTGCAATTGCTACAGCAAAACAAATTGCAACCAAAATGCAATTGATTATTTGCTCTACCATGAGTTTTGATGTTTCCAGTACTTGCCTAGTATATATTCTATAAGAGATTAAACTATGATGCAACTTCAAGCAAAGTTATAATTCAAATAATTAGAAGATACCTATATCTTGACACGACACAACCCACGCCATGTTCCCAAATCACTTCGAAAATAAATTACCAAATAATTTTCGCATATGTATTAAAGCATGTAATCATTTTTTTTTTGAAGAGGTCAATTGCTACATAGAAAATTGCCTTGAGAATACAATTATAGAACTGAAACAATTATCCCACTATGCAAACTAGGAAGTTCGTATTGTCGAATGATTGAAGAGAGAGTGAAACATGCTTACATGATTGAGGAACTGGAAAGACTTTGTCCATGAATGTGGGGATTGAGAAACGTGGGTTCGCCCTGCAAGAGCTCGTGCTTGGGCTCGTAACAATGTCTGCATTCGTTGTAGCATATAGGCAGTTTGCTTTCTCACAATGTTACCTCTGACCAGTGCCTGAAGCTTCACAAGTGCCTTTAGTGCTCGCAGGGCTCTTCTCGACTTTGGAAACAAGCCACAAATTATTAAATCATCAAACAAGTTATATTAATGGATCAGTAATAGGACTTTAACGTTTATCCTAATGTGAATCATCGTCTATGACCATGGCGCAAGTGAAAGGTGTGCATGTTTTGTCCCAGTAACTGTGTGCTAAACATATTGTCTTTCTGTCGTTTGATAATGCTAATTTGTTTCATGATTATTATTTTTTTGACTAATGTCATTTTTATGAAAAATTAAGAAATATAAATGCAGTGATTCATTTGTGCAACTTGTGAAGAAAAAAATGGCTACTGTATAACTCAAAACAAAAACATCAAAAGCTAAATCACTGCCATGCAACTTAAAAATCGAAATAGGTTATTGTAGCACCAAATTGATTCTTACAAAAAGATCAAAAAGTTGCCACTTAGAGCAGTCCGTGTTGTTTTGGCTAGGCCTGCAAGTTGGGCGGGCCAGGCCAGCCCAACCCGGACCCAACCTGAAATTTTCGGGCTTGGGTTGGGTTGAAATCGGGCCAGGTCGGGTTGGGTTCAATTCGGGTTGAACCCAAACCCAACCCAGACCCGAATTTGAAAAAGAAAAGAAATCATAGCCATTCAAAATTAATCCAACGGCTGATATGAAGTTTAAAATTAAAAAGCTAATCTCATTCTCAAAAAACAAACCTGAAGTCTTCTCTCTCCAATTGCTTTGCTCTCTCCTCTTCCAATGTACGTGGCAGCAAATCTCTCTCTATATATGTATATCAATCAGTTATCTATACATATATCAATCTATATTATCATATATACGTGTATTGCTCTCTATATATACACATCAGATCTCCACCGTCTGCCGCCGATCTCCGCCATCTGCCGCCGCCCGCTGTCTCTCTCTCCATCCTCTCTCATATTGGGTTTGTGTCGTGTATTATATATATACATACACATATTGTTTATATATATACATATATATGCATAGAAACAACATTTTATCCTATATTAATAAATTATGTTCTTTTATGAAAAAAAAATTAAAACATAACCTAGTAGATCTCTACTTGATTTTATCCTATATTAATAAATTAGGATCTTTTAAGAAAAAAAATTGTCATATATCTTTTTTTTATTTATTTTTTATTTTTAAAAAAAGCGTGGTAGATGATGTAAGGAGTTTTTGGTGGACATCTTTTTTCAATTTTTGTTGTAGGTGTTTCTTCTTGTGAAGAGGGAAATCTAATTTAAAGAAAAATTATTTCAGATTTTATTGTGTAAAATAATTATGTTGATTTGAAATTTTATATTTTTCTGCAAGTTCTACGGTGGTTTCTAGAGATGGTGGGTTGGAAGAGAAAAATATTTTTTCAAAAAAGAAAGAAACTGACGACCTGACCCGACCTGTTTATTCGGGTTGAAACCCAAACCCGAATATGCTATAGGTTGGCCTAAGTACCTAGTTAAAAAAAGAAAAAAAAATCCCCTACAACCCGTCAGCCCAACCCGACCCAACCCATTAATTCGGGTTTGGGTTGAAACCCAACCCAGATCTGCTCTAAGACTGGCCCGACCCGACCCAACCCGACGTTGGGTTCGTTCGGGTTGGGCCGCATTGGGCTGGCCCAAGTTGCACCCCTAGTTTTGGCTAGCACGGAGGTCACTTGGCTGGTAGAAAATGACGATGTGGAACTGGCCATCAATTGGTCCCACACCATGGCTAGCTTTTTGGTAGGCCAAAAATAGCTAGTGACTTACTGTAACGGATCGGATGTTTCACGGTTCGACCCAAAAATTTAAGCGCTCAACCTGGTCCGGACTCAATCTGGGGACAGTCACCCAAGCGGGTGCTTGGCATGACACCGAATCAAAGACTGGTTTTGGCTCTGATACCAACCGTAATGGGTCGAATGTTTCGCGGTTCGACCCAAAAACTTAAACTGATAGGTGAGGCTAACATCTACCAATTATATACCCATTCACTTTCCTATCCGAATCTGAATCCAATGTGCGACAAGATTTCTAACACTTGGCTAGTGAGAATGGTCCTAGCCAAGAAGAAAAGCCATTGAGGGTCCATTTGGGATCATGGAATTGGAGCCTTGAAATTGGAATTGGGGGCTCCAATTCCAAATCCATAGTTTGGATGTAACAAAATACTTTGGAATTAGAATTGAAATGCAATTCCACAAGGAGAAACTCTGATTTCCAATTTCACATCTTTTCCAAACATTGACCCATTAAATATTCTCTCTCTAACAACAATTTTTTCATAACCACCAACATACATACATATACATAAATATCTATATATATATACATACGTCCTATATATATATACACACACCTATATACAAATATATATAAACACACTTATATATAGAAACATATATACACATTTATATACGTATGCATATATATATAAACTCATAAATGCATATATATACAAATATGAATACATATACACACAAATATATAGCCACACATACATATAAATTCATGCACATATACACATTCACATGTATATATACGAATATCTATACTTATATACTTGTATCTATATATATTTATCTATATTGTCTATTTCAATTTTAAAGTGATGACCTTTTACATTTAAATTGGGTTGGCTTTGAGATTGAATTCCAATTACATTTGAATTCCAAGACACATCAATGTATTTGGTATTGTATTTGTGGAATTGAGAAACCAGGACATTCCAATTTTAATGCAATTCCAATTCCGCGCACCCAAACGGACCCTGAGAACAGTTCAAGTCAAAGGCACAATACAAACATATACAAAGTGCCCACAAAAAATCAGTATACCCCAATGCTATGTTACATGAACTCTTCTAAAGTAGGTGAAGTACCCGTGTCCGATACACATTAGTCGGACATGGGTATGGGATGCTTGTCCGACACTTTTGTTAGGACGTTTACCTAAATATCGATCCAAATGGTTCCATGCTACTATCTAATTACTTCAAATGACTAAAAATGTCTAGTTTAAACACTATATTTAATAAAATATTGTTGGACACCAAAGTATAAAATAAAAATATTAAATAAAATAAATATTTAGCCGTGTCCATGTGTCCTTCTATTAGATATTTGACACGTCCAACAGTAAGATACATACCCGTGTCCGACACTCGTAATCGAGTCCATGTAACATAACCCCAAGGCATCGTACACACATATACAACCAAATCAATTCACTGACAAAATCCCCAACTCCGTTTACCTCAATTAAATGAAAACCCAAATCAACATTAAAATCAGTTCAATTCGATCAAACCAAGTCAAAATTGACAACTCATTTACCTCAGCAGCGATACTCGACCACGACAGAAAAAACCAAAATCAAAATTAGAACATTTGTAATGCGTTTTATGTGACAAAATATGTAATGTTTTTCTATTTCATTAATTAGTAGTGATATTCCATAAATTTATATCAATTGGTATCTAGTAACGCCAAAGTGTGGCGCATAGGCACCTAACCATAGTTGTAAAACGTGATTTTTGCCGGAGAAATGCGCAGAAAACAGAACATGTCAGCGTTACCAAACAGAGCAGAGCCATCTTCAGTTATGCTATGAAATTCAAATATTCAAGGCCACTAAATAATTAAAAACAAAAGGCTTCTTTTGAATAAGACGAATAAATAATATAATTTGAATTACTATTTCCAAATCCAATTCTAGAATCAGTAACTTACTTGAATACATTCAGAATTTATGATCGAAATTGATGTCTTGAACACTCTGAATAATATTTTTTTCCACAAGTTATGAAATTCTTAAATTTTATGAAATAAATTTAATGGTGAATTAATATGAAATGATTATTATAATACTTATCAAATAATTAAATAAATAACTGTTGCTATAATAGAAGAAAAATTACCAGATAGGCTCGAAAATGCGCCTGTATCATAATAGCAGCGCACTCTTCACGAATCCCACAGCTGCCGCCGCTAACGTACGCCGTGGTGCTCCCACCAATATCCTCAGCCCCTTCACTGCTCGCCACCGCCAGCGCCGCCGTGATCGCCTGCTTGTTCTGACCGTCGCCGCCGTCGGAACTCCGGCGAGTCACATCGACGCCGGAGACTCTCCGGTGACTGGAGTTGTTCGCAGTGCCTTCTAGTTCTCTCTGTGATTTAACCACAGCACATATCTTCTTCGCCGGCGATGGCTCATAGCGGGCCACGCCGGTCACCGACAGCGACTCCGATTTCTTGAGGCCGAAGAGTCTCCGAAACCACCTCGCCGCTTTTCCCATCAGTTTAGTGGTGTTGAGTTGACGGTGGTTGTGAAAAGTGGTTTCGAGGGAGAATTTTGGTGGGAGAGGAGAGAAGAGTGATGTGTACTGTGTAGCAAGGGAGCATTAATATATATATATATATATATATATATGTATATATTGTTTGTATATAGTAGATGTTTTGTAACGTATGTTTGATTAAGAAAGAAGTCATGCGATGGATACTCGAAAATGTAAAAAGTTGAAATTAATTTAATTAAATACTACTACTCCGTGGATGTTTGGTAGCTTTTGGAAACCAAAGATTGTGGTCAAATGTCATTTAAAGTTATCTAAGTTTTTTATTTTTATTATTTTATTTAAGAGAAATACAAATAAGGAGTTATGAAAAATTATTCAGGAATGAATATGCCTTTCTCGATGATTCCTTCTCTATTTACAATATTACCGAATTGTAACCTCTTAATTAATTTTTTTCTAGAGAAGAAATTTCTATAAGAAATTGAGGGCTGGTTTGTATTTCTAAAAATTATTTTTCAGTGAAAATTGAAAATTATTTTTTGATAATAATAAAAAATAATTTTCTGAAAACTTATTTTTTTATAGTTAAATTTTCTTAAAACAGTTTTCAAAAAATCGAAAACCCAATTAAACAGATTTTTGTATAATTTTTTTATTTTCAATTTTTAAAAAATAAAAAACTATTTTATGAAATACAAACCAAGCTTGAATTTCTTTTCACAACACTTCTCACATTAAAACAATTCATCTTGTCCTGGAATAAGTGGCAATGCAAACTATTTAGAGATTAATTGTACCAAATAATATTTGGAAGGATACTTCAGATATATGCAAATGTCAAGATGATCTTTTTAACAAATTTGAATTGTCAACAGCATCATCTAACTTTTGTGTTAAAATAAAAAGTCACTTAAAACACCATTAGATGATCATGATATTTTCAGATATATTCAAATTCCAATTTCAAATTTTGAGATATACATTATCTATCTAATGAATTTGAATTGTGTATTGGGTACGTGTGTTTTAAAAGAGATATATAGAGTAATGTTTTGTAAAATTGAGAGTATATATTTGAACTATTAACTAACTAGAAGCAAAGGGAGTCCAATACTATTATAAAATGAATTTCGTGAACTTCAATCTAAAGTTTTGAAAATATCTACATCATTAAAAATATTTGATTTTATCACATTTCAAATTGTATAAGTTATATATATAGAGGATATTTGGAGAGAGACAAATCTGCTGCATATTGTTGTGGAGGAGAAGACATTTAATTTGTGGGATTTGAATCATCAACATCATTTGTAAATTATATTGATATGTATGGCTTGCTTGATTTACATTTATAAAAATAGTTTTTTATTTTTTGAAAATAATTTTAAAAAATCTCAGTTATAAAAATATTTGTTTTTAGATAATTTATTTTTATTATTTCAGAAAAGTGTTTTCTATTATCAGAATTCTCGAGAATAATTTTTAGATATACAAACCAAGCAAACCCTTAGGGCCGTTTGGGAACTTGGGCCCTGTTTGGTAGGTGGTTAGGTTCCAGTAGGTCTGGTCTGGTCTGGTGTTTTATGGGACTGGACCATGTTTGGTAGCATTGGTCCCAAATTTTTTGTTAGACCAAGTAAGACCAAATCAGACCAAAATGGCCTCATTTCAGACCAAAAAAAAGGTGGTTCCTGGTGGTCCGGTCTGGTCTTATTAATAAAATATATTTATAAATAATTAAAAATAAATAAATAATAATAATAAATTAAATAAAACATATTTTAAAAATAAAATATAAATAATAAATAATAAACAAAATAAAATAACTAATAAATAATACATAATAATAATAAAAATGAATATAATAAAATGAATAAATATAATAATAAATAAATGAATAAATAATAAAATATATTTATAAATAATTAAAAATGAATAATTAATAATATAAATAATAAATAATAATAAAATAAATAATAAATTACATAAAACATATTTAAAAATATAATAAAAATAATAAATAAATATAATAATAAATAATAAATAAATATAATAATAAATAATAAATAAATATAATAATGAATAAATACTTCATAATAATAATAAAAAATGAGTATAATAATAATAAATTAATAAAATATATTTTTAAATAATTAAAAATAAATAAATAATTTATAAATAAAATGAATTAAATAATGAAATAATAATAAATAAATAGAATATATTTATAAATTAATATATAAATTAATAAATAATAATTTAATAATATAAATAATAAAATATATTATAAAGTGAAGAAATAAATAATACATAAATAAATATTATAATAAATAATAAATAAATAGTAAGACCAGACCGCTTACCAAACAGACTTTTTCAGATCGGATTAGACCAGACCAAACCAGACCAGAAAGACCGCCTACCAAACATGGCCTTGGTTTTGGTATTGGTCTTGTGATTTTGGTCTTAGGTGCTTTTGGGTAAATCTAAAACCATGTTTGGTCTTGGGTGGTTTTAGGTAAATCTAAAACCATGTTTGGTTTTGGTGATCTTGTCTGGTCTTGGTCCAAATATTATTATATATATATACTAATATGTATTAAAAATATATATATATAGTTGGAAATAAATTTTAAAAATTAATATAAATTTCGGATATATCAATATGAAAAAAATAATTAAAATCAAAATAATATATATATAATTTGAACAAATAAATAAAATGAGAAATAACATATATATATATATATATAGAGAGAGAGATAATGAGAGAGAGAGGAGGAGAAAGAGGAGAAAAAAAGTCAACAATAATGACTGGTTTTTGATGATTTTTGAATGATTTTTCCCTCAAATTAAAAACCAACTTGGGCTAAACATGGTTTTGCTTTATTTGTTTTCAAAAATCTGAATCAAACAATTTTTTTGTACAATTATTTAATTTTTAATTTAAAAAAACAAAAAAAAAATTTTAAAATGCAAAGCAAGGTGAGCTAATGTCTTCCCTTTTACTACTTTTATTTACTACTATTTATTCATTTGCATTGAGAGGATCACTGTTGGTTCCCTGTCAGCTGGTAATGAACTGATGGATTTGAATGGACTCCCATTTCCAGCTTTTGGGTACATAGCTTTCCTTCTACATGTCAGTTGCCCCAATGGATTAGCAGAGCCTACTCTGAGCATATCTTTCGACCTTGGATCTTATGAAAAGTTTTTGGCAAAAAGTGTGAAAAAAAACAAAAAAAAACTAGTACTCCGTATTAGAGAATGAATAAAAATATTTTAGGATTAACTATATTTACACCCTCTGAAATTTACTTTTATTTTAATAAGAGTCTTTTATGGTTAAAAATCTTTATTTATACCCCTTATTTTTTCAAACTTACAATATTTACACCCCTTATATCAAAATTACCCTCAATATTGAGATATGTGGTGTTTGCAAACAAAGTTTACTACCCTCATATTTTATTATTCAAATAAGGCATTAATTTATTATTTTGCATTAAATCAAAAAATAAAATCGTTTATAGTAAAATATTTTAAAAAATAAAAAACAAATCTAATCGTTAGTTCAAAATATTTTTTTATATTTCAGACTTAATTTTTTTATATATATATTTTACAATAATTGGTAGTTAAGAAAAATATTTCGGCATTAATTTTTTATTTTGGCATAAATTAAAAAACAATTCATTTATAGTAAAATATATAAAAATATATATTTAAAAAACAAAAAAAATCTAATTAGTAGTTCGAGAAAAAATATTTCGGCATTAAATTTTTTTATTTATGCCAAAATAAAAGACAAATGCTGAAATATTTTTTCCGAACTACCAATTATTGTAAGAAATAAAAAAAATAAGTCCAAAATATAAAAAATATTTTGAACTACCAATTAGAATTTTTTTATTTATGTCAAAATAAAAATTAATGTCTTGTTTGGATAATAAAATTTGAGGATAGTAAACCTTATTTTCAAACACCACCTATCTTAACATTGATGGTAATTTAGGTATTAAGTGATATTAGGAGTGTAAATGATATGGATTTAAAAAACAAAAGGGTATAAATAAAAATTCTTAAACTTGTGAGAGTTTGATTGAAATAAAAATAAATATTAGACTCTTAAGGAAGTTAACCCAATACTTTAGTGAAGAATAAAAGTGTATAAACCACTCTTATTATTTTTTAAAAAAAAATAAAGGAGTAATTATAATTTTACCCCATTAAAATATAATATATTACAGCCGCATCCCATATTCTTTGAAAATTTACAATTTGACCATAGGTAAAATTACTATAATACCCTCATTTAGTTGTAAATACATATTTTAAATAAAAATAGATATGAGTATATAAGTAATTTCACATTCCTGATTCCATGATTTGAACGTCGATCAATTTAGGAAAAAATTTCAAAAGACAGAGGTGCAAATGTAATATATCATATTTTAAGGAATGAAATTGTAATTATTCAAAAAATAAATAGATTATTCTCTCTATGTCAACAATGCGTAGACTTATTTTTTTATGAACTAAAGAAATCCTATATTATAATCATTATACCTCAATACACGAGCAATCAATTTCAGAAACAAAAATAATGGTAAAAAATAAAATGTAAGAAAAAATAGTTAGAAGTAGTGAGCAAAAAATTAACAAGATCTTTTCGGGAAAAAAAAAAATAAAAAGAAAAAATGTAGGTGTAACAAGTAAGTTGTATCTTAAATTGTTTATCAAATTGTTCTTATTTGTTAATGATTGATTCAATAATTATTTTTTTAAATGAATTAATTGTCTTATGAATTTATCGGAAGTTGTATATAGTTGTATAGCTTTTAATGTGTTATAATTTATTTTTCTAAGATAACAATTAATATCTATATCTATATCTATATACTATTCTAAAAGGGTGAGGCCTATCTAATTTTTCTATACATTTTAAAATTAAAATAATTTAAGTATAAGCCTCCAATTCAATGAACTAGTAACAAATGTATATTAAAGTATAAATTTTTAATGCATTCATCTTCTTGATAAAAAAAAACAAACTATAATTGAAATAACAAAAAGGCTATAATCAAAGTATTCCCAACAATTTAAGGAAGATGAATGAATAATCAATTTTTATTTTTAATTTCATGTTTAAATACGATCTATCTATTTATATATAGTACTTATAGAAGTATATTGGTTTTTTTATTATTACTTATATACATTTTCTTTTTTTTTTCAAATTGAAAAGTTTTTTTATTCCATTAGATGGGTTTCATTCAATAATATTATTGAATATCATTCATATACTCTTAGTGCCTGTTTGGCAACCGATTTTGGTACTATTTTTATGGTTTTGGGTTAAAAAATGTAACCCACCCCATGTTTGGCAAGGTTGGTTTTGTGTAATACCCCGTATTTAATGGATATTTATTCCCTTAATTATTTTGGATGGCATATTGGGTGTTTAAATTATTGAATGAGGCTATCTTAGTCTTTTTAACTCTAGTAGGTTATAATGAAATTTTGTGATCTGAATGGGGGCAAGGTTGTCATTAGTGTTTGGGCAGTTTGGTGATTTATGCATAATATAAGGTTAGTTTGGACATTTCCCTAACCCTAGCATCTTCTATATAAGCATCATTAACTTCAGATCTAGCCCACATCTCATTTATTCTACTACTTTTTTTTCTTCATCAATTATACCCGAAATTGTGAGGGTTGAGAGGTTGAGAGCTTAGAATTGGTTTGGATCTATACTTGTGATGGATTCAGCTCTACATTACAAGCAAGACATATGTTCTACTCTTCCTCTTTGTACTAAAATTTCGTAGCCTTTACTTTGTGCATCTATAATCTGCTAAATAATATTTTTCATAGATGTACATGTATGTGTAAATCATGTTCATATATGACTTTTATATATTCTATTTATCCATATATGTATAGATCCGTAGGTATATATATAGATCTTGTATATATGTAGAGATTCGTGGATCTATATAGGCATATATGTATAAATCTGTTAGAGTATATTCATATTCATGTTTATTTATGTGACTTATATATTCTATTTATACATATATGTATAGATCCGTAAGTATATATATAGATCTTGTATACATGTAGAGATTCGTGGATCTATAGAGGCATATATGTATAGATCTGTTAGAGTATGTTCATATTCATGTTTATTTATGTGATGATATATATTCTGTTTATATGTATATGTATAGATCCATGATCATATGTACAGATCTTGCATATAGTAGAGATTAGTAGACTTATATAGACATATATGTACAAATCTGTTAGAGTATATTTATATTCATATATATATATATGATGATTTATATTCTGGTTATACATATATGTACAGATCCATGATTATATGTATAAATCTTGTATATATATAGGGATTTGTGGTGATATATTGATATATGCATGAGACTATGTTTATATCTAGTTATACATACAAATCTGTTTTTACCATGTGTAGCTATACATGTATAGATTCGTGGTTATGCGTCTTGTTGGTATGATTCTGATGATGTGTATATGGTTGGAACTTAGTATAAATATCCGAATACATAAATATTTTAGGTTTCAATGTTGACAAAGATTTCAAAACTGTTATTAGAAAAATATTGCATATTTATGTAATTGTTTTTCTCAATTTTTTTTGTTATCAGACTCTGGACATTGATTTATATTGTTATTATGTGTATCACGAATTATACTAGATTACGTATTTTCGACCGTATAAATGAATAGTTTCGACGGTATAAAATACCGTATACCTTGGCGTTGGGGCGCTGCCCCAGACCCCGCCAGGGGGGCGCTCAGGTAATGGTCGCGCCCCCCCTGGACCCCCCAGGCTCGACCTTATAAATTGTTATACGTTCCCGAATAAAGATTAAGAGTGAATTATTAAATTCGTAAAAATCATAAGATTTAAATTAAATGACTATGTTTTGGAAATTAATAAGGAACCACAAGGAGACTGACTATTACTGCAGTCTAACTAGTACCACGGGACATGGGTGAGTTGTCACGGCATGGGTGAGTTGTCGGGTACGTGGTTATGGTAGGGCATGGATTGGATGTTGTATGGAAAAATAAGATTAATGTAAGAAATTTATAAACATAATTATATTAAATGGTGGTATATTAGTGACTATATTTATAGTTAAATATATTATTATTTTATAATATAATTTTGGGATTAGGTGTCACTAGGAAATGGGATGGATTTTGGTACTCTGCTTGGGATCATGTAGAGTTGTACTTGCTCGTGGGTTTAACCCACATTTTTGTTGTTTTAGGTCCTCGGCAGTTTCACCAGCAGGGTTGAGGACTTCATCTCTATCTGTCCGGTTCTATCATATTTTCTTTCCACTCCAGGGTAGGATCCGATAAATGTCATATGTTGTATTTCTTATAAGTGTGTTTCTAGGGGTCCATGTTTATGGGATTTCCAAGTTGTACTGTGTGGGACTTATTTTATTTAAGGATGTATTGGGAGTGGTTTTCTTCATGTATAAGTTGTATCCTTATTTTGTTATTGTTGTTATTATTATATTTCTATTTTATGTCTTATATTTTGTGCTTATGTTATCAATTACTGATGCTCTTAGTTTTTGTGTATGGGTCTGGCCAACCTATGCATGGAAATTTGGGGGTGTCACATTTTGGGTATACAGTATCAAACCATATGGCACTAAAACTAGAATTTTGGAACCATCTCAATACATGGTTTCTCTCGATTTGGTTACAATTCACAACTCATAACCATTAAATTAAAACCACCCACAACCTCAAATCCATTATTAGTGTACCATTTCATTATCAACAAAAGTTAACATTGTCATACTTGTCATTTTATTAAATAAATAAAATAAATAATAAACAAAAATAATAATTAATAAAATTTTAGTAATTAATAATAAATAAATAAAATTTGAGTAAAATATTAAATAAATATTGAGTAATAAATATTTAAAAATAATAAATAAATAAATATGATAAATAAAATAGAATTAATAATAAATAAATAAATTTTGAGTAATAAATATTTTAAAATAATAAATAAAGTAAAACCAAATAAATAATAAACAAAAATAAAATGAATAAATAATTAATAATTAATAATAAATAGTTAAATATTAAATAAATTTGTACAAAAAAATAAATAGTTCAATATACATATATATTTATTTAATTAAAATTTTAATTTAATTAATATAATATAAATAATAAATAATAAATAAAATTGAGTAATAAATATTTAAAAATAACAAATAAATTTAAACCAAATAAATAATAAACAAAAATATTATGAATAAATAATTAGTAATAAATTAATAAATATTGAGTAATAAATATTTAAAATTAATAAATTGGTAAAAAAAACATTAAAATGTCAAATGGAAAAAGATATATATTTACAAATAATATTTATATATTTTATTTTTTAAAACATGTATATTTACAAAATATTATTATAAATAAATAAAATATCAAACCATTCAAAGTTACCAAACATGGTTTGGTTTCAGAATTTCAGTCCATACCAACTCTACCAAACATGGTTTGATTTTTCAGTTTTATTTTTTCTCACACCAAAACCATCTACATCAAACATGATTTCAGTTCAGAATAAAACCACACTAAACACAACCCAACTCAAACCAAAACAAAAAACTAACATCGCACCGGTTGCCAAATTTAAGGTCTTACAATCCTTCATATTTTTGTGGGTCATGTATCAGATAACACCACTCAAGTTTAGTATTATTTACCTTAATAATACAATAAAAAATAAAATAATAAAATTTTACATTGCATCTCTTATATATATACTACTTACAAGTGTAAGAATTTTCCTTTTTTGATACGTACATTTTAATGGAAAAACATTTTCATCCTGTTTCCTTTAATAATATTATTTTGTATCCCTTATATCTATATATAACTTTTAAAAATATTACCGTTTTGAGTAGAAAAGTTGTATGCTCATTTGGTATCATCAATTCCAATCATTACTATTTCAGCTGTTACACTATTTTAGACAATAAATTATTAATTAAATCTCAAACAAATTCCTTTCTATGAAGATTTGGCATGTGAAAAGGTCTTCCATTGAAAAGCTATATTCATGATTAGACAAAAGCGTAAAATACATTTTTATATTATAAAAGTGAGCAAAGTTTTTAACATTGGGCAAGTTATCTCCAGTACCCACTTTTTGAATGTCAAATTACCATTATACCCATATATTAATATTTTATAAAATATAAAAATAAGGAATAACTTCATTCACACGCTTGAGATTTGTTTTATCTTCAATTAGACCCCCTCAAGTCTGGCAAATTTCATTTCCTTATTTTTTCAAACCCACATAATTTACACCCCCTAATGCTACTTACCACCTAAACTACTCTCAATTGTGAGATATGTGGTATTTGGAAATAAGGATTCAATTTCTTTACTACCCTCAAATTTTATTATATCTATCCAATATTTTTTCACTTTTAACATTATTATCTAGTTATATAAATAACTTTTTTTTTATATATGCCAAAATAAAAAATAAATGCCAAAATATTTTTTTTCAAACTACCAATTAGGATATATTATTTTCCCTCTTTTAGCATTATTATTTATTTATATATTTTACTATAAACAAATTTTTTTCTATGCCGAAATTTGACTAAAAGATTGGTTCGGTCTATTGACCGAAAATTGACAAAAAAAATTAATGGCAGTTCGAAAATAAAAGGTTGGTTATGTCTATTGACCAAAAGAATTCCTTAATTGACACCTAAAATTTGATGATTTTAAAACACATTTCATGTTTTAGTGACAAAGACTCAAACCACCAAATGACTGAGTTGTGGCTTCAGATACTGAGAATAGCCCATTTAGGCATAAAAAAATAAAAAGAATATTTCGGCATAAAAAAAATCATTTATAGTAAAATATATATATAATAAATAATTTATATAACTAGATAATAATGTTAAACTTAAGGGGTTCTAATTAAAGATAAAATAAACTTCATGGGTATAAATAAAGTTAATCCTTATCTTTATATTTTACAAAAAGTTTAATATATGGGTACAATGGTAATTTCACATTCAAAAAGTGGGTCCAGGGAGTAACTTGCTTAATTTTGAAAACTTGAGAAATTGATTTGCTCACTTTTATAATACAGAGGGTATTTTGTTCACTTGAAAATAGTTCAGGAAATATTTTGCACTTTTGCGTCATGAGTATATCAATTCTAAGCGTTACAACTCCATTTACTGCACATAGTTAATCAAGAATGTGTCATCTATTTATTTGAAAAATTAAACACTTAGAACCAATTTCTTTCTACTTTTTGTTCTCCCTTTCGACCGCAAAAGCCTTCACAAAAGTCCCACAAAATTCTGCAACCGCAAATTAAATGAAAGTAAGTTTATTCAGTTTTTTATATCAATTTTATAACCTGTTTTTGTTTCTTTTGAAGTTTTAAAGGCAAATATGAGAAAAAAATTTCAAATTTTCAATGTAAAATAGACTTTCATTTAATGTACTGCTATGCTTTGTAGAATTTGCATGTTTCCAAAACATTATATATTTTTTTCACGGGTAAAAGAGAGAAAAACAAACAAAACATTATATTGATCCTCTTAAATTTTTGTATAATTTGTTTGTTAACCTTACACATGTTCTTACAATAAAACATTATTGTTTCGTTTTAGACTTTAATAAGATTTGGTGAATCTCATAAGAGAATTTTATATTGACCTATATGTATTGTATTTTTTAAAATAATGTAATTGAGTTTTTTTATTTTTTTATTTTTATAGAAGTATAACTTATATATGTGAGTATTCATTATAATATCTATTTGTTATGCCCAAGACAATTAAACTAAATTAATCCACAAAATTATCTGTATACGAAAATTCAATTAAGTTATGTTTCTCTTTTCTTTTACAATTCTAAAATAAACTAATAAATTTATTTTTTCAAACTATACATGCATTTTAAATGTTTCCCTTTTTCACTGGACATATCAGTCCACCCTTCAGCATTTGAGAATCCTTCTCCCCCTCCTAAGGGCCTGTTTGGTTGAAGAGTTTCTGTTTCTGTTTGTGTGTTTTAGTTTAAAACACATGTTTGGTTGGATTTTTATGTTTCTGTTTTCAAACCACATTAAACAAACACTTGCCTCTTTTAGTACAAAATGAAAAAACCAAAATTTGGTATTTTTTCACTCCACTATTTATAAACATGAATTTGGTCTTACTATTTATTTATTATTTATTATAAAATTTATTTATGTATTATTATTTTTCTTTCTTTATTATTTCTTCATTTTATAATATATTTTATTATTTTATTATTTATATTATTAAATTATTATTTATTAATTTATATATTAATTTATAAATATATTCTATTTATTTATTTATTATTATTTCATTATTTAATTCATTTTATTTATAAATTATTTATTCATTTTTAATTATTTAAAAATATATTTTTATTAATTTAATATTAATTTATTATTATTATTATACTCATTTTTTATTATTATTATGAAGTATTTATTTGTTATTATATTTACTTATTATTTATTATTATATTTATTTATTATTATTATTTATTTCATTTTGTTTATTATTTATTATTTTTATTATATTTTTAAATATGTTTTATGTAATTTATTATTTATTATTTAGTCCATTTTTTTTATTATTATTATATTTATTTATTTATTATTGTATTTATTTATTATTATTATTTATTTCATTTTGTTTATTATTTATTATTTTTATTATATTTTTAAATATGTTTTATGTAATTTATTATTTATTGTTTAGTCCATTTTTTTTATTATATTTATTTATTTATTATTATTATTTATTTCATTTTGTTTATTATTTATTATTTTTATTATATTTTTAAATATGTTTTATGTAATTTATTATTTATTTTATTAATTTATTATTATTATTTATTGTTTAGTCCATTTTTTATTATTATATTTATTTATTTATTATTGTATTTATTTATTTCATTTTGTTTATTATTTATTATTTTTATTATATTTTTAAATAGTTTTATGTAATTTATTATTTATTTTATTAATTTATTATTATTATTTATTGTTTAGTCCATTTTTTTATTATTATATTTATTTATTATTATTGTATTTATTTATTATTATTATATTATATTATATTTATTATTAATTTTTAATTTTTAATTTTTTAATTTCAACCCAAAAAACACCCCTACCAAATATACTTATGTTTTTGAATGAATAAACAAAAAAACCAAAAACCTGTTTTTTGTTTGTTTATTTCAACATAAACACAAACACAAACACAAACACAACTCTACTAAACAGACCCTAACAAATTTAAATGAAAAGCATTACACCTTTCCATAAACGCATATTAAGATTATTTATAAATACTAAAATTCATAATTTCACAAAGAAACAAAATCCAAATAAAAATTCAAGCAACCAAATACAATATTTATCAAAAGAACATTGAGTAATCATCAGATTTTTTTGCCACGTGCCCGTGTTCTAAACTAGTACTATTTTTGTTCCATATTAGTGGTCTCCTGTTGCAATTTTACTTGTCCCAAAATACTTGTCAAGTTCGAATTTCAATTTAACCTTCCACTTTCCCCAACTATCATTCTTCCACTAATTTTAAGCAAATACCAGAGCCCGCCATAATACTATATCATTAAGGGCAAAATTGAAAATTGCACACTAGTTAACCCAAATCAATAAAATGTTAAAAAATCCAAACTGAACAACTATTGTGTGACGGAGGGAGAATAATTAAAGGTGTGTTATGTGTGTGTATATTTTACCATTCCTCTCAAATATTTTTTTGGCATAGGGTTGACAATTCGTGTCAGTGAGTAGTGTTTGTGTCGGGTTGATATCGTGTCGTGTCGAAAAATACCTGGTTAATATACGTGTCAAATATGCTCAATCCTAATTCAACCCACATGTTATCCTTGTCGACCCATGTAATTCATTTAGCCTATTTATTATAATATATTAAATTAAATTTGACACAATCCAACACGAAACGAACTATTTAACTTATTATTAGCAAAATTAAATTGAATTTGATACGATCCAGTAATAGTTCATTGATATATTTTAACTCATGACCAATTTAAGAAGAGAAAAAAATATATAAATATAATCGTGTCAAACATGTCGTGTTCGGGTTACTCATATCGTGTTCGGATTGATCCTTATATTCTCATATCGTGTTCGAATCGACCCTTATATAACTTCAATCCTGTTAATTATAATCCTTTTAATTCATATCGTATCTCATTTTGTCAGCTCTTAAGTGCCATGAAGCGAAGTGGTCAAACTTGTCAATTTAAGAAGACCTTTTTATATAAATCCCTATATATATATATATATATATATATATGCAGTACCGACCTTTCTATATAAATCCCTTAGCCGACACTATAATAAACAGTGTTACGAGTTCACATTGGACTGATTGCCATTTAAGTGTCTCGTTTATTAGCTAATTACTACGGTATAAGCAATGGTATTTTTTAGTTGATGACTAGGTATATACTATATAAGAAAGAAAGAGAATGGTGTGAGATTTTAGAGAGAGAAAAAAAACATAATTTTATTTTGTGAATATCTGACGGATGGAGCTAGATTTATAACATGAAAACAAAAGTAAAAGGACATACGTATTAAGAAAGAACCAAACAGAATCTAACTTTTTCTAGTATATTATTTTTTAATTAGCGATTTCTTCCATTTAGTATGGATTCCCAATTGCCCAATCTAGTAATTATTGAATGAACGCTAAAGCGATTAATCTAAAAAGAGAAGTTAGTCTTTCGAATTAAATATGAAGAATTATTTCATGAAATTGCTATTCGTAAAAATACTTCCAAATCGTTTTTAAAGATTATACATACACAAAATAACTTTTTTTTTCTTCCTCATGATTCCAACAAAACCAAATTGGCATTTCGCTTATTGCAAAGAATTGTTGTACTTAATTCCAATCTGTTAGGCAGTTGAGAAAATTTTGAACTTAGTATTTTAAATAACATTAAATTTCATGTCGGTTGTTTCTTGGATTTAAATAATTCATTAAAAACAACAAATATATAAGAGATATTATTAGAAACCCCTTATAATTTTCAAATTGCTCACAAAACTTCCCTTGGTTTCAAAACCCCCGTATAATTTTCAATTTAATCAAATACCCCTTGTCTTCTATAAAATTATAAAAATACCCTCCAAAACTCTAATTCATTTCATTTAAATTACAATTAAACTCTAATTCATTCTATTTATTACAATTAAATTCTAATTTCTTCCATTTATCATAAACTCATTTTCAATATAAATTCCAATTTCAATCCAATTCAATTTTAATTCTTCCATTTATCACAAACTCACTTTCAATATAAATTCCAATTTCAACCCAATTCAACTCTAATTCTTCCATTTATCATAAACTCACTTTCAATTTCAACCAAATTTAACTCTAATTCATTCCATTTATCACAAACCCACTTTTTCTCTCTCATTTACTCCAAAACTCTAATTTATTCCATTTATTACAGACTCAATTTCAATTTAAATCTCAATTTCAAGCCAATTTCAATTTATAATTATATATATCTCTTTATATATGTATATAATCATATTTGCGCACTTATTTATACATATATTACGTATATATATGTATAAATAAGTGCGTATATATGATTATATATATAGTGATATAGAGAGATATATATAATTATAAGTTGAAATTGATATTTAAATTGAAAGTGAATTTGTGATAAATGAAAGGAATTAGGGTTGAATTGGGTTAAAATTGTGATTTAAATTGAAAGTGAGTTTGTGATAAATGGAGGGAATTAGAGTTTTGGAATAAATGGGTGAGAGAAAGTGAGTTAGTGATAAATGAAATGAATTAGAGTTTAATTAGGATAAATAAAATGAATTAGAATTTAATTGGGATTTAAATTTGAGTTTTAGAGGGTATTTCCGTAAACTTATAGAGGATATGGAGGTATTTGATTAAATTGAAAATTATAGGGTTTTTTTTTGAAACCACAGAGTTTTTTTGAATAATTTAAAATTTATAGGGGAGTTTTCTGATAAGAGCCTAATATTATATAATTAGTCTAAACTTTATTCAATTTATGCAAACGATTACTCTCCACAAATCTCATAAATTAGTCGGAAAAAAATTCTGATTATTTAAAAAATAAAATAAAATGTGGTAGTCACTACTACTAGTGTAGTGAGGTCGACCCACAATCATGTCATGTAAATGAATAGCTAACATAACTATATAACCCGAATGAATTGAATAGCTAACATAACTATATAACCCGAATGAATTGATTAGATGGGAAAAAATTGAAATTTAGTGTCTCTCAATAAATATAAGGTGTTATATTCAATTTTTATTAAATACAAATAATATATTAAAGTCAGGATCACAAATATAATTCAAACCTAATCCAAAATAATATATTAAAGTCAGGATCACCAAATATAATTCAAACCTAACCCAATTCGTATGAGTTGTAAGCCGACAGGATATCACAATTATTAGAAAAAAACAACAACTACGTAACTAGATAAGCTAATGAAACCATCACATTGAATTTAAATCCGAGTCCAGTTTGGCTGAATGGGTCAAGTGGGTCCGATGGAGTGGCAACAAATGGTTGAGTCAAAGGTACAAGTACTTGCTGATCAATTGCAGTCTTTTCTGTCACCCTTTGAAGTCAAAATTCTCAGCTTAATTTATTGCAATGGATTGACTTAATATGTACCTTTCAAAGCTTTTTAAAAATATTTTTCCCATCTACGAGATGACAATTATATTATATATTTTAAGTGCCCTTTGGGAGAGTTTCGTGATGGGTAAAATCCGTTTATAAGAATGAAATATCAAAAGTAATTCAAATAAAATGATTTTTTTAAAAAAACAGGTATTTGGTGAAGATATTTTAAAAAATTATTTAAAAATTTAAATATTTTTGAATTCAAAATTTTAAAAAGTGGGTAAATATAATTGGAGAGAGGAAGAGTCTTAGAATCCGTTTGGGTGCGCGAATTTAGAATTGAATTGGAATATCATGGTATCTCAATTCCACAAAGGGTTTACTTCAAGAAACTCCCCAATGATATTGAATTTAATCAACTAACCCCCACTGTATCCACTTTGCCCCCTATACTATCCAATTTCATCACTATGTCACATCTTCCTCACATTTTGAGTCAAAATATCTAAACTACCATCCCTTAATAGTATAAGGGGGTTTAGTGAAATCAACCCTTAAAAAAATCATTTTTCGAAAATAAATTATATTTTTCGTAAAAACTATAAATTTAAAAATATATATATATATATTTCGGAAAATATGATTTTTTCTGAAAAATAATTTTTTTATGAAAAATATATATTATATTCCAAAATATGATTTTTTTACGAAAAATATTTTTTTTGCGAAAAATATATATTATGTTCCAAAATATGATTTTTTTTGCAAAAAATATATATTATATTCCAAAATATGATTTTTTTTCCGAAAAATATATATTATATTCCAAAATATGTTTTTTTTTCTACAAAATATTTTTTTTACGAAAAGTATATACAATGTTCCAAAATATGATTTTTTTTTCCGAAAAATAATTTTTTTTGCGAAAAAGTATATATTATGTTCCAAAATATGAATTTTTTGCGAAAAATATATATTATGTTCCAAAATATGATTTGTTTCCCAAAAATAATTTTTTTGTGAAAAATATATATTATGTTCCAAAATATGATTTTTTTTTTATGAAAAATATTTTTTTTGCGAAAAAGTATTTATTATGTTCCAAAATATGAATTTTTTTTGCGAAAAATATATATTATGTTCCAATATATGATCTTTTCCGAAAAATAATTTTTTTGCGAAAAATATATATTATTATGTTCCAAAATATGATCTTTTCTAAAAAATATTTTTTTTTTGTGAAAAATATATACTATTATATTTCAAAATATGATTTTTTTCCGAAATATGATTTTTTTCCGAAAAATAATTTTTTTACAAAAAATATATATTATTTTTTTCCGAAATAATTCATATTTTGGAAAATAATATACTCCCTCAGAAAAATATATATATATTTTTGAATTTATAATTTTTGCGAAAAATATAATTGATTTTCGAAAAATAATTTTTTTAAATAGTTGATTTCACTAAACCTCCTTATATTATTGAGGGTAGTTTAGACATTTTGACTCAAAATGTGAGGTGAAGGGGCATAATGATGAAATTGAATAGTATATGAGGTAAAGTGGACACAGTGGAGGTTAGTTGATTAAACTGAATAGTAGGGGGGTTTCTTGAAATTAACCCTTCCACAAATACATTGTTTGGATGTGTCTTAGAATTCAAGTGTAATTGAAATTTAATCTCAAAGTTAACCCAATTTAAATGTAAAAGGTCATAACTTTAAATTAAAATAAATAAATATATATATAAGTATACAAGTATATGTATTCACATATATATATGTGTATGTATGTGTGTATATACATGTATATGTGTATATATACATGTATGTATCTGAATGTGTATATATGCGTGAATTTATATGTATGTGTTTATGTGTATATATGTGTGTGTGACTATATATTTGTGTGTATGTGTATTCATATTTGTATATATATGCGTCTATAAGTTCATATATATTCATACGTATAAATGTGTATATATATTTCTATATATAAGCGTGTTTATATATATTTGTTTATACAAGTGTGTGTGTATATATATATATATATATAGATATTTATGTATATGTATGTATGTTGGTGGTTGTGAAAAATTTATTGTTAGAGAGAGAAAATTTAGCGGGTCAAGGTTTGAAGAAGATATGAAATTGGAAATCACAACTTCTCCTAATGGAGTTGGTGATTTTGGAATTGTATTTCAATTCCAATTCCAAAATATTTTGTTACGTCCAAGCAATTGATTTAGAATTGGAACCCCCAATTCTAATTTCATGATCCCAAACGAACCCTTATAGTAATGTGATTCTATCTAATAGGTTGACAATGGTGAGGAAAACAAAATGTGATTCTATCTAATAGGTTGACAATGGTGATGAAAACAAAGGTAAATAAAAAGATATTTGAGGTTAGTATTGAAAATATAAAATATATAATGAGGTTAAACTAGTAAATAAAAAATAATTGTAGATAAATGCATATATGATTTCCTGAAAGTTACTCCAAAAACAAACAAGTTTTACTTATTTCTAGTGAACGAACTTTTAAATGGTTGACTTCTATTAAAAGTCTATTTTATCAAATTTATCAAATACCCGCATTTTATTGAAAATAAAATTTTGATTTTAAAAGTTCATTTGAAGGTCCTCAAAAGCCCTCCCAATCAGGCAGTAAATCTTTGAGAGATATTAGACTGTATAAAGGAATAATGTTTGTGTAAATAAAGGAATACTCATTGATTGTATTTTGGGTGAAGTGCAAAAGATTCTCCAGAATTATGGTCAAATGACAATATTTAGTTCTTGTTTCATAACTATAAATGCTTCTATTATTTGAAAGTTTGGTTTTTCGTTGGTGTGATCCAATATTATTTGGACACGTAGTTAAAAAAATTTTTAAAAGTAATTTACACTAATTTTTGTTTTTCATCTTTCATTTTTTAAAATTTTTAGTCACTTGTTCAAATGGTATTTGTGAAATTACATCTTTGTCCTTGAATATTATATATATATATATTTTTAAAAAAACATGCATTTTTTGAGGGTAAAATTATTATTTTACATATGGGTCAGAGGATCACGTCATCACATGAGGGGTTTAAGTGGGACAAAAATTAAATTCATGAGGCGTAATTAAGATATTTAAAATTTAAGGAATTAAAATAAAATTAGAACAAACCTCATAGGTGAAAGTAGGATTAACCTTATATATATTCTATACACACATTCAGAGGATTCCTTGTCGCAGAAGAAGCAGCGAACCCACATATATTATTTTCGCCATGGTATTGTTATTGTTTCGGAATACGCTTTTGGGGTCTGGTAATATATTTGGGACCAACATATATCAGTTTGTTGAATTTGATTTTCTTTTATTTGTTATTATTTCACTATTTAAGAAGTTTCTTCTAGTATAATTTCTATAATATCAGTTGTATTGGTCTTTTATTTGTTAGTATTATTTTACTATTTAAGAAGTTTCTTCTAGTATGATTTCTATAATATCAGTTGTATATATTTTTTTTGAAAGAAAAAAGAATGCAGTTGAGGAGTACTTTGATACAACATTCCAGACAGTTCAAAAAAAATCAAGACGTTAATTTCATGAAATTTTGTAATGGTATATTGTACTCGGATTATATTCCCATGACAGTGTAGCTGTAAAAAGTTTGATATCAATATTATTATATTCATTCAAGTTTGTAATCTGTCTTGTTTCATTATTATTTCACAATTCAATCTAGTTTACTAGACATAAACCAAGAGCTAAAGTATCACGCAGCAAGTTTACTTGCATAAAGGGGAGAACAATAGTCACCTAGACACAAATACAAAAGAGAATAACAAATTATTAGACTAGGGTGCGTTTGGATAGCCTGTTTTTTGTATTTGTTTTCTGTTTTCAAATATAAAACTGTTTTTGTATTTGTCTTTGTTTTTTTCAACAAAAAACTAAAAACAAAAAAGCGTTTGGATGAAAATTTGTATTGAAAAATAAAATGGTATTGGTGGGCGGCGGTGGTGGTGGGTGACTGGCGGCGGCGGCGGTGGGGCCCGGTGGCTGCCGGCGGCGACTGGTGGCGGTGGTGGTGGTGGTGGGGGCGGTGGCTGGTACCCTAAACAGTGAAAAAACTCAAAAAAAAATTAAAAGTTGTATTTGGTGTTTTTACCACTTTTACATACTATTCACAGAAAACAGTTTTCTTGGGGAAAAAAAAGTGAACAGTAAACGCGTTTGCCAAACGTATTTTTTTTTTAAAATCGGTGAACAGTAAAAAATCAAAAACTGTTTTTCCGTATCCAAACGAGGCCATAGCAATAAAGTCCCAGACACACATATATATATATATATATATATACACACCGCAAATGGGATGGTCTTGATATAAATTACAACACAAGGAGGAGGCATACCCACTAAATTACAAAACAGGAATGAAAATATCATGTTTCCAGTAAACCCAATAATAACAATATCTAGCCGCCAATCAAGAATGGAATGCTGGAACCTCTTGGTGTTTTGCATCAGCCATACAGGTGACTTGCCTGTGTATAACTTGGGTTTGATAAAATAGAGTTTGATGTTGTTTCCTGTTTCTTATTTTTCTCAGAGACCTGAATGTGAAAGCCATTTGGAAATTGTAAACCGGGAGTCCAGACAGTGTCTCCCCCTCTGATTGCTTTCCACCTGACAATTTCAAATGTAAAATAGGTTAGCCTCTCTCTCTCTCTCTCTCTCTCTAACACACACACACACACACCCATGAATAGATGATCCTTTGACCTGTACTTTGTAACCAGGCAGTGGAAAAACACTGCCATTTGCAACTTGACAAAATCTGCTCCCACGCAAAATCTCATGCCCCCTCCAAAAGCCATGAAGTGTTTCGATGCAACATTCAGTTCCATTCCCTGTGTGCCGTGAGGCATAGATACCATATGAGAATTCAAAAGAAAAAGCTACGAATTTAAGCATGGCCGAAGATAAGTCAGTGTTGTTAAAGGCGCGCCTAGGCTCCAAGTTCCTTGAGGCGCGCCTCAAGTGTGGGCAAGAGCGTCTTTGACAACAATTGCGCCTTAATTATGGACTTTGAATGCTTTAGTAGTAATTTTATTTTTTCATAGTATTTTCCACTGTGTGCCTCACTTCACTCAGGCACGCGGCTCGCCTAGACTCCAGAAACTTCTAGCACTTTGAGCCTTTAATAACTATGACATAAGTGTCTCATTAGCAGCAAACTACTTGAATAACTAAGATTAATTAAATGACCTTGTAATTTGCAATACACTATTTACCTTCTATTTCCATTGTTGAAGTCAAGGTGATCCTCTTATATGCCAGGGTTTAATACTAATTAAAAGATATACTTGAAAGAATGAAGATTAATGAAAAGATTAAGAGTCCGTTTGGGAAGGGAGAAAACTGTTTTATTTTTTTACTGTACATTTGACAAACGCATTTACTGTTCATTTTTTTTTTTTCCAAAAAAACTGTTTTATGTGAATAGTGGATAAAGTTGTGAAAACACCAAATACAACTTTTAGTTGTTTTTTCACTGTTTAGGGTACCACCTCCGCCATTGCCCTCATCGCCGCCACCACCAACCACCACCACCCCCCGCCACCGGTCGCCGCCGCCGGGCCCCGCTGCCGCCAGTCACCCACAACCACCGCCCCCCGCCGCCGCCGGTCACCGCTGGCCACCACCGCCGCCCACCAATAGCATTTTATTTTTTAATACAAATTTTAATCCAAACGCTTTTTTATTTTTAGTTTTTTTGCTGAAAAAAATAAAGACAAATACAAAAACAATTTTTATAATTGAAGACAGAAAACAAATACAAAAAACAGACTTTCCAAATCCACCTAAGTAATATGCACTACTCTCTTTACTTCCATCTCGATGGATTGAAGTCAAGGGGATCCTCAAATTAGTCATATATGTCGGCGAACTACTTGAAATGACTAAGATTAAGTAATTTCCATGTACCTTCCATCTCCATGGATTGAAGGCAAGGGGATCCTCGTATATGTCAGGGTTTAAGTGTACAGCTGGAGGAGAGACCATAACCGGCCAATTAGCTGGAATGGTATAGCCTGCACCAATCCAAATTTTATATTCAGGCATCTTAAAGTAATTGTGTTTAGCTATTTTTAACAAATTCAATGTTATCATGCGAAATTGACTTGTCAATTGTAAATACATACCCTTAAACTTGATCTCACTTAGTGCTTTTTCTGAAAATCCCTGGAGCTATATTGGCCAGCCTGATTGTTTCATTGATAAACTGCAATTTTAATTCATTAGAAGATACCCATTAAATTTTATTTTATAGCCTTTAAGAGAGGGAAAAAAAAAATTTAAAGAAACTTCTCGAGCCACCTGAAATGTAAATGTCATTGATTTGTACTCTTCCCATGTAAGTCCAGCGTCTGAATTTTCCCGTTTGTTTACAATAGCCTCGTGTTCTTCCTGCGGAGAACATTTTGAGCATGCGTAGAGTATACAACAGGATGTGTAGACATAGAAGAGGTTTTCATAGTGTATACAACAGGATGTGTAGACATATAAGAGGTTTTCATAGTGTAAGCGACATTAATTTTACTGACGGTTAGTTCCTTCAACACTAAAGGATGGTCCGTAAGAAATTTGATGGCTAAAGTTATAGCAAGAGAAGTTGTCTCGAAGCTGGCAAACAGTAACACAAACATTAAATCCAGAAATATTGCTTCTGTAAGTATTGTTTTCTCTTTCCCAAGATCTTCAAGGACATAATCAAAGAAATCACTTTGGTGCTTCCTAGGATTTGCCCGCCTTTCCTCAAGCATGTTCTTTAGCATTCTCATTGCCTTCTTCCTTCCCTGAGGAAACATAGAATATTCAAAACCAGGTTTTCTTTGAAACCAACAGTGAAATTTTTTTCGAGTTTGATATACCTGTAGACATTTGTGGTAAGAAGTTCCGGGAATATTTAATGGGAAGGATATCAATCCGTTTATGAAAGCAACAAAGTTTTTGTGCAGATTTTCTGATGACTTCTCTGAATCATAACTGTTCAGTTTCTTTGCAGTCAGAGCAAATATCATCTGTAAATGCAGAATTGTTACTAAACTGACACAGAGAGTGAATTTCTGATTTGAATAGAAGATATTAATCAGATAGCATAAGCTTACACTTGCAGTTGCATCCTTCAGTTCTACTGTGTGCTGACTCGACCAGCTTTTCAGGTTCGTAAACGCTGTAAGTTCAACTTCCTGAATCATCTTTTTCAGGCTCTCGGGACCAAATAGATTTAGCACCATGTTCTTGAGGTATTTAAAGATAAACCCATGCAAGTTTCCCAAACTCTGTTGTCCCGAGATCTCCATGAAGGAATCCGGATACCAGCTTTGGAACAGTTGGCCCTCTTGTTGAAAAATGAAGTAATTAAGATCTGAGTCTGTGGATACAATTACTGGGTGTCCCACCAAACTGCTTCGGAATATTGTCCCTGTTGTGCGGATAACCAATTCTAAACACAAATACACACACAAATTGACACAAGATATTATAGTGGTTCCCCAAAGAATCGGGTACGTCCACTTTGAGAGTTTTTTCAATATACTTGGGTTGAAAACAATGGTGTTCGGGAGGAGGATACAAAACAGGTATCCACTCAACTCAACCGTACACATACTCTCACTCACAGAAACTCACAAGGTTTCTTTAACTCTCGTGTATCACTCACTCACGTGTATAACACTCTTGTATATATATTACACAGTATATATCTCTCTCTCTGTTTTTATACACACATATATTACAACACATATCTGTCATATATATAGTCAGATGAGAGAACAAAGAAACAAACATCAACTTGAGTTGAAAGACATGGGGCGGTGCAGCCTTTGGAGACTTTGGCCAACCATGCTTGAAGTTGATGGTTGCAAGTGGGTGATGGTGATTATGGTTGGATAGCCCACAGTATTGTTGATGGAGAGTTGCATGTAACAGTAACTGGTTTTGCATGCATGTGACTGTATGGAATCTGTCAGTCCCGTATCTGCAAAGAATGGCCAGAAAGTTACATCATAAGAAGAAAGATTGTGTGGATCTTCACAATCTTCAGTAATTGTTGTTTCATCACTTCGCGTATCCAGTGATAGCGAATGTCGATATGCTTCGTACGAGAATGGTACATTGAATTCTTGCTCAAGTTCAGAGCACTCTGACTGTCATAATTTACTTTGTATTCCTTCTGAATAATACCCAGTTCTTGGAGAAACCGCTTCACCCACAACATTTCCTTGCCAGCTTCCGCTGCAGCAATGTATTCTGCTTTTGTTGTAGATAAGGCAACACACTTCTACAATTTGGACTGCCATGACACAGCTCCCCCTGCAAAAGTAAATAGAAATCCCGAAGTAGATTTCCTGCTGTCAATGTCTCCGGCCATATTTGAATCTGTATAGCCTTCCAAGATTGGTTCTGCTCCCCCATAACACAAGCATAGTTTCGATGTACTCTTTAGGTACCTCAGAATCCACTTGACTGCTTCCCAATGGTTTTTGCCTGGATTTGAGAGAAATCTGCTCACAACGCCTACAACGTGAGTTATATCCGGTCTGGTGTAGACCATTGCATACATCAAGCTTCCAACAACTGAATAGTAAGGTATTGATTCCATTTCTTCCTTTTTCTTTCGTAGAAGAGGGACACGATCTCTTGCTTAAGTTGAAGTGATTAGCCAGCGGAGTACTGACTGGCTTAACATTTTCCATGTTGAACTTTGCAATCACCCGTTCAACATACTTCTCTTGTGACAACCACAGTTTCTTGGCTTTCCTGTCACGAACAATCTTCATGCCCAAAATTTGCTGAGATGGGCCTAGGTCCTTCATATCAAAGGACTTGGACAGTTCTTGCTTCAGCTTGCTAATCATACTAGCATCCTGTCCAACTATCAACATGTCGTCAACATACAACAATAGAATAACGAAATTACCATCCGGGAATTTCTGAATGTAGACGCATTGATCTGCAAAAGTTCTCTTGTACCCATGACCCACCATGAATGAGTCGAACTTGATGTACCATTGTCTCGGAGCTTGCTTGAGGCCGTAGAGACTCTTCTTCAGTTTGCAGACCATATGTTCTTTCCTTGTAACATGAAAACCTTCTGCCTGGTCCATGTAAATTTCCTCCTGTAGATCTCCATGGAGGAATGTTGTCTTGACGTCCATCTGTTCAAGCTCAAGATTCAGACTAGCTGTCAATTCGAGTATCACTCGAATTGAGGTCGTTTTTACAACTGGTGAAAATATCTCGTCAAAGTCAATGCCTTTCTTCTGTTGGAATCCTTTGACGACCAATCGGGCTTTGTGCTTTATTGCCTTTCCGTTGGAGTCTTTCTTTAGCTTGAACACCCATCTGTTCTTCAATGCTTTCTTGCCTTTCAGAAGTCTCACAAAATCATAAGTTTGGTTCTTCTGCAAGGAACTCATCTCTTCTTGCATAGCTTCTACCCATTTACCTTTGTCTGTATGGGTAGTTACTTCCTGAAAGCATTCTGGCTCTCTTTCATCAGTAAGTAAAATGTAGTCTGACTCCGGATATCTCGTCGACGGAATCAGAGGTCAGCATCTTTCAGATCTTCTTGTCTGAGGCTCTGGAGGAGCTACTTCTGGTTCTGTAGCTTCTGGTGGAGGGGTTAGTGGCTCCCCCTGCTCAACACCTTCAGGTTCCTCATCTGCTTCTGGAATTTCATCCTGCAGTTCTTCATTTTCGGGGATGAACTGTATTGGTGCAGGATCTGGGATGGTATTTGTAACATTGGAACTCGCACCACTGGATTCTGTGGTTTCTTCAGTGTCTTTGTATGTCTGGTTCTCTTGGAACACAACATCCCTGTTTCTGATAACTTTCTTCACTTCTGGATCCCATAATCTGTATCTGAATTCTTCGTCTCCATATCCGATGAAGATGCATGGAGTTGATTTTAGATCGAACTTCTGTCTTTGCTCCTTGGATACATGTGCAAATGCCTTGCACTCAAATACTCTCAGGTGAGAATATGAAGGATCTTTTCCAGTCCATACCTTTTCCGGTACTTCGAACTGGAGCGGTACTGTTGGTGATCTGTTGATCAGGTAAACGGCGGCTCTAACGGCTTCACCTCAGAATGGCTTTGACAACTTAGCCATACTGATCATACTTCTGACTTTGTCCATAATGGTCCGATTCATTCTTTCGGCTACACCATTATGTTGCGGGGTACGTGGGACCGTCTTCTCATGTCGGATACCGTGTTCAATGCACTATGCTCGGAACTCATTGGAAGTGTACTCGCCTCCATTGTTTGATCGGAGGCACATCAGTTTCTTTCCAGTTTCCCGCTCAACCATGGCGTGGAATGATTTGAAGTAATCGAGTACTTGGTCCTTTGTTTTCAGAAAATATACCCACACCTTCCGTGAAACATCATCAATGAAGGTGAGAAAATATTTGTTACCGCCTAAAAAATCCACTTCTAAGGGACCACAAACATCAGTGTGAATGAAACTCAACAACTCTGATCTTCTTTTGGCAGTTGAGTTGAAAGAGACTTTATGTTACTTTCCAAATCAACAGTGATCACAAGGGTTTAAATGAATACCTTTTGATACCGTGATTAGCTTCTTCCGAGCTAATGTAAGCAACCCTTTCTCTCCCATGTGACCGAGTCTTTTGTGCCACAAATTTGGTGAAGTCTCGGCTTCAACTGCATTGAGACTGTCATAAATCACCTTCACATGGGTAGTGTATAAAGTGCCGTGTATCTTTCCTCGAGCAACAATCATGGCTCCTTTTGTCAGCTTCCAGATGCCATTGCTGAAGTAGTTGCCATAGCCTTCCTGGTCTAAAGTTGTACCGGAAATAAGATTGAGACGCAGATCTGGCACATGTCTCACATCTTTTAAGACCATACTGCAGCCAATACAGGTCATGATCTGGATATCGCCGATACCCACGATCTTCGAGAAACTTGTATTTCCCATTCTCACTGTACCAAAGTCTCCTGTTTTGTACGTGGTGAAGAAATCACTGTGGGGAGTGGCGTGATAAGATGTTGCTGTGTTAATCACCCACTCGGCTTCATTGCTTCTAGCATGAAGGCATACCTCTTCATCGACTGAGCATATAGTGATATCTCCTGCAACAGTGACTAGTGTGTTGCCATCTTCATTCTGTGGTCGGTGGCTGCTTTGACCTTGCTCCCTTTGGAGTTTGCGACAATTCTTTTTCAAATGTCTCGCAATACCACAATGATAACAAACATAGTTACCCTTTTGTGGATTTTTGTCATTGCTGGGTCGACCGCAATTTTGGGACCTTTCTCTACTTCTGCCTCTGCTTTTGCCTCTACCAGTTCCGTAAGATTGTCCTTGACCTTCGGTGACAAACGCATGTGTTTGATTCATGCCGATTTCCTTTCTTCGGGCTTCTTCACTGAATATAGCATCCTTGACTGTCGTCATAGTGAGTTTGGGGGTTGAGTTACCGAAGGAAACCACCAGTGTCTCCCAATTGGGAGGTAAGGAACTGAGCAGAAGTAGTGCCTGAGTTTCATCGCCAATATTTAACTCTACAGATGCAAACTGGTTCACTAGGTTCTGAAACTCGCTGGTGTGTTCGGTTGCAGAAGCTCCGTTCTTCAGCTTCAAATTGACTAGTCGCATCATAAGAAACGCTTTGTTTCGAGCAGTCTTGGCTTGATACATATCCTCGAGATTCTTCCAGAGCTTGTAGGCATTGGTCTCTTGAGCAACATGGTGGAATACACTGTGGTCAATCCACTGTCTGATTTATCTAATCGTCTTTCTGTGCATCTTGGTCCAATCTCTTACCGCGATTAACAGTGGCTTTTCGCCTTTATTTTCTAACGGGTCTGCCAAATCCTTGCAATTAAGCAGATCCTCCATACGGGGTTTCCATATGGAGTAGTTCGACGTCGATAATTTAATCATGGCACCGGATCCTGAATCTTCCATCGAACCAAATCAAATTTAAGCTCTCCTTGGCTTGTTTGATATGTTCGGAGTGGAATCACGCAAAACGGAGTGTACCGTTGCGTCCGGAATGGTCGAAAACCTTAAGATCGCCTCTGACTACACTCAAATTCGACTTAAGATGAGTCCAGAACAATCAAAACAATGGCGAGGGGCAAAACTGTAATTTTGCAAAGCTGGTGATGACGTGGCAGTGACACGTGGCAGCGTGTCAGTGGTGACACTTGGCTAATGATGTGGCACGCGTCAATGTGTGACACGTGGCACAGTCGCAGGATGACACGTGGCCCCGCTGACGTCAGTAGTGACGTGGCAGGCCATGTGATGTCATCGCTGACGTGGCGCGCGTGAAAGAGCGTGCTGCGCATGGGATTCACGCGAGTTGCAGGTTGACGGCGCGTGAAGCATGTGGTGCGAGTGGGCCTCACGCGCACTGGAGGTTGAAGGCGCGTGGGGCGTGTGGCGCCGAGAGCTTCGACGCGCGGACCTTCAGGCGGCGCGTGGCGGCGCGTCCGGCGGAGTTTCTGGTTGTTCTCGACGGGGATGGATTCCTCCAGAGATGGGTCATCCGAATATATGGGTGGTGTAGTGTTTTGCTAAGAATTGAGCTTCGAAATAGAGGATGAACTTTCGACTCTGTTTTTCGAAAAAACTGCTCTGATACCACTTTGTTGTGCGGATAACCAATTCTAAACACAAATTGACACAAGATATTATAGTGGTTCCCCAAAGAATCGGGTACGTCCACTTTGAGAGTTTTTTCAATATACTTGGGTTGAAAACAATGGTGTTCGGGAGGAGGATACAAAACAGGTATCCACTCAACTCAACCGTACACATACTCTCACTCACAGAAACTCACAAGGTTTCTTTAACTCTCGTGTATCACTCACTCACATGTATAACACTCTTGTATATATATTACACAATATATATATCTCTCTCTGTTTTTATACACACATATATTACAACACATATCTGTCATATATATAGTCAGATGAGAGAACAAAGAAACAAACATCAACTTGAGTTGAAAGACATGGGGCGGTGCAGCCTTTGGAGACTTTGGCCAACCATGCTTGAAGTTGATGGTTGCAAGTGGGTGATGGTGATGGTGGTTGGATAGCCCACAGTATTGTTGATGGAGAGTTGCATGCAACAGTAACTGGTTTTGCATGCATGTGACTGTATGGAATCTGTCAGTCCCGTATCTGCAAAGAATGGCTAGAAAGTTACATCATAAGAAGAAAGATGGCTATGCTGATACAGACACTATAACTCTTATAGGTTATAGTACTGGCAGTAAAAAATGTTGTCATACTTAAAATAACTTTTTTATGCCATAGCGGCAAACGATTTTAGTCTGCCACTAAATTTTTGTCATTATAGACATAATTTTTTGTAGTGATCGAGATTGTGCTAGTTTGTTGGTTGGTTAATGATAATATTATCTTTCCATTCTCTTTTTAACGAAGGGTTGAATATCAGAGGAAGTGTACGGTGCAAAGAACTGAAAAGTCTCGCCAAGGAGTGGCAAGCCCATCGAACCTGGTGGCAGTTTTCCGTTGCATCTCGGATTCCTCCAGCGGTAAACCCAGTGTGTAATGCTGACAATAACCAGAGCTCCAATGCACAAAGCAATTGGCCCCATCATGAACTCTTAAAATTTAGAAGCTTGAATTGATTTATTTTTTAGAAATCTGCTCTGGCTTTCTTGTAGAAGAAATTCTTAATTTTTTGAGTTTTGCCTTGATAAGTAAATACAGGAACTGAGCTAGAAGTAAATTAGTGTTAAATATTAACAACTTCTATTGGTATGCAGTCTTATATAATTGGGTTGTCTTTATATGGATGAAATCAGTAAACAGTTCAGTTTTTGAGACAATTTATTTATTACAAATTGATACTTCTTTATTAACGTTGTCAACTCCGAGGTGATTATCTGAGCTTCTATCTTTGTATTTTATGATTATTATGATTATTATTATTATTAGCTTTGTTGACGACCTTAGTAAGATATTTTACAAATATTTTTATTAAAAATTAAAATTTAGTTATGTTTTTATGAGTTTTATATTCATCTTTATTTTAACATTGTAGTTTTGTAAATGGATCTAATGAAATTGTTTCATTCATAGTGGTAGAGGTTACTACGAAGATATGTAGATATACATGAATGTTATGTTTGGTATGGAAAAACTGAAATAATTAATTCCGAATCTATTATTTAGCTATAACATCATTTAATATAGAATGAAATGTATATATATATATATATATATATATATATACTTTATTTGGATAGGGAATGGATTGTTCATTCCATCGTATGGAATGAATTTTCAAGCTTTGAAATGAATTTTCATTTTCATTGAATGATCATTCACAGTTTAAAATTTATATCAAACAAAAAAGAAAAAATGGTTGGAATGGACATTTCTATTAATCTATGGAATAGGAACAATGAAGAATGTAATATTGAATTTAAGGGCATCACCGTATTTGAGAAAGGATAATGCTTGGGTCCTCACCGGTGATGACCAACTTGGTCCTCACCTCTTATTTGAACCAATAAAATTAAGACACATGTCCAATATCAATTAAAAAAATAAGATTAATTTCATTTACATCATTTTGAACCCCAAGGTTTGCATAATTACATTTACACTCCTTACTTAAGAAAAAATAACTCACTTATACCCCCTGACCCCTTTTGGTATCTTTTCACACCTAACATAATTTTGAATACCTAAACTACCGTTACCATATCCCTATTTTAATATATCAATTTGACCCCTCAGTTTAAAAAAGACTATATTGTTCAAAATTCAGATGGTGTAAATGAAATTAACAAAAATAATTTATTTACATATTTAACTAACAGAAGTATTTACATTTATATTTATCAAACTTGTAAACTAACACAAGATTTCATTATTTATATTTACATTTATTTTTTACTTTAAAATATTTATATTTATCAAACTTGTAAACTAACATAAGTTTTTATTATTTATATTTACATTTAATTTTTTTGAAAAATATTTATATTCATATTTATATTTATCAAACTTGTAAACTAACACAAGTTTTCATTGTTTATTTTAATTTTGAAACATATTTTCAATAATATTAGACACACTTCACAAAATAAAATAAAAATATTTTATTTTAAATTAAAATAAAATAAAAATAAAAAATATTTGAATTCACCCAAAAAAATATTAAATTACACACATATTTGAATATTGAAAAACATATAATAATATATTATATATTACCCATGTCCAGAAAAGTATTTGTGATATGGTGAGTCTTTCAACCGAGTTATTCTTAAACTTGGCACTAGTAACCACTCTCATCCGCCACTCTCCACCGCCATTTGTATTATTGTATTATCATAAAGAATTGCTATTTATGTGTGTAATTTAATATTTTTTTGGGTGAATTAAAATATTTTGTATTTTATTTTATTTTGTGAAGTGTGTCTAATATTATTGGAAATATGTTTCAAAATTAAAATAAACAACGAAAACTTGTATTAGTTTACAAGTTTGATAAATATAAATATGAATATAAATATTTTTCAAAAAAAATAAATGTAAATATAAATAATAAAAACTTATGTTAGTTTACAAGTTTGATAAATAGAAATATGAATATAAATATTTTTCAAAAAAAATAAATGTAAATATAAATAATAAAAACTTATGTTAGTTTACAAGTTTGATAAATATAAATATAAATATAAATATAAATATTTTAAAATAAAAAATAAATGTAAATAATGAAATCTTGTGTTAGTTTACAAGTTTGATAAATATAAATGTAAATATTTTAAATGTAAATACTTGTGTTAGTTAAATATGTAAATAATTTGTTTGGTTAATTTCATTTACACCGTCTGAATTTTGAACAATATAGTCTTTTTTAAACTGAGGGGTCAAATTGATATATTAAAATAGGGATATGGCAAGGGTAGTTTAGGTATTCAAAATTATGTTAGGTGTGAAAAGATACCAAAAGTGGTCAGGGTGTAAGTGAGTTATTTTTCCTTAAGTAAGGAGTGTAAATGCAATTATGCAAACCTTGGGGTTCAAAATGATGTAAATGAAATTAATCTTATTTTTTAATTAATATTGGACATGTGTCTTAATTTTATTGGCCCAAATAAGGGGTGAGGACCAAGTTAGTCCTCACTGGTGAGGACCCAAGCATTGTCCTTCGAGAAAACAACACATTGATAGAACTTTCCTTCATCTAAGGCAAACAAAAGCATCCTTAGGGTTACGAGACTTTAAAGGCAAACAATTGAAGATTTATTCATTACAAATGGATACTTTTGCATCTTTATTAATTGAATTAACGTTGTCAACTTTGAGGTAATTGTCTAAGAAAGTATTTTGGATCCTGACTCACGAATTTTACTTGTCCTATAAGTTTAAGGGTTAAATACAGAAAATACCCATATCCTTGTAGTATAGATATAGTGCGTATAACACCATGTGCTTTAAAAATGTGTGTATTGACACCAGTACTTTTGGAAAACGTGCAAATACCCCCTGCAAGTTTCGAAAACGTGCAAATATTCCCTTGCAAGTTTCGAAAACGTACGAATACCCCCTTCTTTTCGGTCATGTGGGCTCACATGACTTTTATAGTCTCTTAAATACTCATTCTACCCTTTTTCTTCAAAATATATATATAAATTTTGAAAAATAAATTTCGAAGCCAATATATAAAATTCAAATTCGAAATTTATATATATAAAATTCGAAACCAATATATATATATATAAAATAAAATTTTCAAAATTTATATATATAAAATTCGTAAAAAAATATATAATTTTCAAAAAAAATATTTAAATTTAAAAATATATATTTAAATTTCGAAAAATAAATATTAAAATTCAAAATATATATAATTCGAAACAAATATATAAAATTTGAAACAATATATATAAAATTCGAAAAAATATATAAAATTTGAAACAAATATATAAAATTCGTAAAAAATATATAAAATTAAAAAAATATATATAAAATTCAAATAGTTGTGGAAATAGAAGTATAAAAAATACAAGTGACCAAAGTATAATATACCAAAATAATATTTAAAGTCCAAGAAAGTAGAAAAAAGAAGTATATTTTCCTCGAATTTTATATATTTTTTTCCAAAATTTATATATGTTTTCGAATTTTATATTTTATTTTCAAAATTTAATATATATTTTTTGAATTTAATATTTTTCCCGAATTTTATATTTGTTTTTTGAAATTTATATATGTTTTCAAAATTTATATATATATTTTGAATTTATATATGTTTTTCCCAATTTTATATAATTTTTTGAAATTTATATTTTTCTTTTCAAAATTTATATTTTTTTGAAATTTAATATATATTTTTTGAATTTTAGATATTTTTTCAAATTTTATATAATATTTTAAATTTATATATGTTTTTCGAATTATATGAAGGACATATATGTCATTTAACACGAAATGTGGTCAATTCGCACAGAAATGAAACGATTATGGAAAAATCAAATTAGGAGGGTGTTATACGCACTATATTCATTCTATAAGGGGGTTTAACGCACGCGATCCTAAGTTTAATCAGTGTTTCTACATCATTTCATCACCATTATTAGACTCTTATGGACAATAATACAAAAATAGCACACCAAAATAGTCCACACTCTCCTAATTGACCATTTTCTTTTCTTTCTAAGTGAGACATATTTCACTCGAATTTTCCTATAAGTTGAATCTTTGTTTCTACATCATTTAATCACCATTATTAGGCTCTTATGAACAACAATACAAAATAACACACCAAAATAGTCTAAAATGTCCTCGTGGTTCACTATCACAGCCAAGTCTCCTGATTTTATAATTTTCTCTTCAAAATCCTCACTCTTCTTCAAAAAAAGCCTTCCCAATTCCACCCCTCGAGGTCACAAACTTCACTATTAATTTCTTAACAATAATACATCCAAACTCATTAAGAAGACTTGTTATGGGTCTCCTCCTAGTCCTAGTACTATTATAAAAGTGTTGTTAAGTATGCGACCAAAGTCCCACATGGGTTAGAAGTGGGGAGGATAATGGGTATATAAAGTATGTACATATATCAATTGTTGTGAGGGATTTTGGGTAGAATCCAAAAGCAAATCCGTGCGGGCTTGGCCCAAAACGGATAATATCACACCAATGTTGGGATATGCGGGGTCCATAATTTCCTAACAACTGGTATTAGAGCCCAGGTTACCAACAAATGCTCCGACCCAAGAACTGATATGTGAAGGGGAGATTGTTGGGGTTGTCCCACATCGGTTGTGGGAAAGGCTCACCCTTTGAGCTAGCGTTGTATCGACCAATGGTGGCAGTGGTGAACCCTCAGATTAACTCACGATGGGATCCGCTTTCAGAATAGCCGGAACACAAGTGTTTCACGTAAGACGGTGCCTTCCTATGTAGTGAAGGGATGTTGACTGAGGTAGGAGGTGTTGCACCCACCTCTTGGGTGTTGAGACGGTTGGATGATCGTTTGAGGGGAGGCTCGGACCATGAGTGATGTGGTCATTTGTTCAAGGGGAAAATTGTTAAGTGTGCGACCAAAGTCCCACATGGGTTAGAAATGGGGAGGATCATGGGTATATAAAGTATGTACATATCTCAATTGGTGTGAGACCTTTTGGGAAGGAGCCCAAAAACAAATCCGTACGGGCCTAGTCCAAAGCGGACAATATCACACCAATGTTGAGATATATGGGGCCCATAATTTCCTAACAATTTGTATTAGAGCAAGGTTGCGATTCGTGGTGTCAACCAGTCGGAGTGAGCTAGCGTTGTATCGACTAGCGGTGGCGGCGGAGGCCCAGAATGGCCAAGTCGTATGTGGTGGGCTGATGTGGTATCAACTAGCGGGAGTGGACTGATAGCCATGTGAAAACTCCTCGAAATGTCGAACGGATGGTGAGCCCTCGGATTAACTCACGATGGGATCCACTCTCAAGATAGACGGTACACAAGTGTTTCACGTAAGACGGTGCCTTCCTACGCAGTGAATGGATGTTGACCGAGGCAGGAGGTGTTGCACCCACCTCCTAGGTGTTGAGACAGATGGATGATCGTTTGAGGGGAGGGGAGGACCATGAGTGTTGTGGTCCTTTGTTTGAGGGGAGGATTGTTAAGTATGCGACCAAAGTCCCACAAGAGTTAGAAGTGGGAAGGATAATGGATATATAAAGTATGTACATATCTCAATTGGTGTGAGGCCTTTTGGGTAGAATCCAAAAGTAATTTCGTGCGGGCCTGACTTAAAGCAGACAATATCACACCAATATTGAGATACGTGGGGCCCATAATTTCCTAACAAGTGTGAATCCCCTTTTTATTTATATCTATTTTTAATAATTAATATTTAAAATATAACAATTTTAACCTATAAGTAATTATATATAATTGTTATATTTTAAAGCACCTTGAGATTTGTCGGCATACAACTTAAACTCTCCCCATCTTGAATATTTCATTTTCAACCCCGTTAGTAACAACCCTCATAATAACAAAAGTTCAAAATAAAGGAATATAAATAAAAATGTCCTCATCTAGATGGAAAATTAGCAAATTCATAGGTGCATGTATAAATCACTAGGAAAAATAATATTGCATCTAATTCTTATAATATCGTGCATGCACTAAATCTGATCTGGTGCGTAACAGACTATACCAAACTACATTTTTGTAGGTTCGACTTAACAACAAATAAAATCTAACTTGTTCTACCACTACAGAGCCCAATCAATCATACTCAAAAGAAGAGTTTGATCCTGGCTCATTCAGGCACTCCCGGAACTAAAACTAAATACTATCCCACGCTCGGGACAACTATCTTCAGGGGATCATCTCAACCATTCAACAAAGATCCGGATCCACGTCGTATAGCCAAACTCAAAGACAGAATGAAGAGGCGCTTTCATGAAAGCAAATAACCTATGATCGGCTCTCCTCTCTGAAGTTCTGAACTTGGCACTTAAGAAACCAAAACGTGACAACTGACGGGAACCATTAGATCCAAACTAAACCAACTTCGCTAAGATACTAAACGGACTTAAGTGGAATTCCTATATTTTCACTGATTTGCAAAAAGAAATTATTAGAATAAAATAACTAGAGATAGTTACAGTTTCAACCCCTCAAATTGATCGGCATTCATATCAAGTGATCGAATATATGGAATTTCTTATATACCCATATGCACTTTTTAGACGAATAACGTCTCTATAAATAACGAAGGGTATAATAGTTATTTCACCCTGGCAAATCTAATGACATAAGCGTTGATCATACTAGAAGTTCACCGGAAGGGGGTATTTGTTACTACTTACAAACTAGAGAGGGTTACACGGTAAATATTCAAAGGATAGGGGGTGCGGGTGTAATTTAACATATCTTGAGAGGGTGAAACTGTAGTTATCACAAATAACTAAGGGCGTGTTTGGATAATACGAACCGTTGGGGGAAGTTATAGCCCGCCAAAACCGTTCTTGGTATAGATATAAAAGCATCCCCAAATACACCATTACTGGACAGTTCCAAACAGTTCCCAAAATGAGAACCCTCCCTCTACCAATCCTCTTCTCTTACTTTCTCTCTCTTCACTCCATCGTTTTGGGGGTTCAAATCCTCTCCAAATCACGGCTTGAAAAGTGCGAAAAGGTCTCTGAATCCAGTAACCTCAATTGCACAACCAAGATCCTCATCGACATGGCCGTCCCTAGTGAAACTGTATGTTTTCTCTCTCTCACTATATCTATATATACATATATGTATATATATATTAGGGCAATACATATATATATTTATGAGATGAAATTGTTGGTTCAGAGTGGGAGAGAGTCTTCGATTGTGGCGGAAATAGTGGAGGTGGAGGACAATTCTTCTACCAATATGCGAACCCTAAGAATTCCTCCTGTCATCACCGTTAACAAATCCGCTGTCTATGCGCTTTATGAGTTGACTTATATTCGAGTATGTCCCTTTCATGTTCTTAATTTACTTTTTAAGTTAAATTTATCTCGTAGTTTTATTTAAATTTATTAGGGTTTTGGTAAGTACAAGCATACAATTATTCATTGGTCTGAAATTATTTATTCATGAATCAGATTGTCACTATTGGATATAGAAACATATGAAATCTGACATTTTAATACTTGAACGGCACATAGATTTTTCTGAGCATTACTAGTACTAATTACTCGGAAATTGCCCACAACGGGCTCAATGGCATACTTGTTATCTTCTACTTTTTTTATTTAATTGAAAAACTTAATAAATAAGAGCATGATTAAGAATGTGCATTCAAATGGGATCTTGTTGATATGTTTTCTGCATTAATTTCATAGTCTACTGTATATTCTTATGGTGCTTTTTTTTACTTTTATTTTTGTGGTCAGAGAGGAGTAAAAGATTATTTTTGAAGTGATTAAAAGTAACGAAGCGAAATTCAAAGCAATGATTTTCATTGATTAGAGAAGTATTATTATTGCCATTTTGGGAGACTAGTATTGAGTCTATTGACATATATATGTCTGTAAATGGCTGCATTTAAAATTTTCCTTTGTATTTTATATAGAATATTTTTTTTTAAGTTTATGATTTTCATTATTTATAATGTTAGTTCACCTGTTCAGCTTGTATGTTATCTAGGATGTTTCTTATAGACCCGAGGAGTATTATGTTAAGACACGCAAATGTGAGCCAGATGCTGGTGCTGTTGTTGTTAAAATATGCGAGAGGCAAGTAATTTCTGATCTTCTATGTATACCTTCAACCACCTCTTCGTATGTAGACTTCTACTTTGAGAGATCACTTTACTTGTTAGGTGTTTTATTTTAATATATACCTTTGTTTTTGTTTTCTCTTTTCAATGCAACTGTGCCATTTTAAAGTTTTGGATTGTGTTTACAGTTCACATGCATTGTTGTAGAGTTTAAAAGATAATTTTGTTCTTGTTTTTTTCACTTTCTCTTTTTTAGTTTGTCTTCGTTCACTTAAATAATGAAAATTTAATTGGACAATTTGATTTTTAAGCAAAAGAAATAAATAACTGAGATTGATCATAATGTATATAGAAAAATAAAATTTGAAAGTTACCATTATTTAGTGTTCTAGTTACTTTCTCTGGTGCTTCATCAAATTTTGTTGCTACAAATCACCATAAATATAACATGGTTTCTTTGATCTGCAAAGAATAGATGTACAATGAAGTAATTGAGGAAGTTACTTCCGTACATTAAGCACTATTAGTATTGTCTGTAGTGTAAAAACGTGACCAATGGTATGAGCATTTGTGAATAATGCAGTCATCGGGGGGTTTATTTTATTTTTGGTAGAAAAGAAATTTTTTTTTACTACTCATGGATAATGTAAACATGTCATGTGATTAAGCTTTGGAAGCAATGATTGGAGGAGCAGTGTGAAGTCAATAATGTCTAGAAAGAAGAAAGAAAGAGAAAAAAAAGACTAATCTCTTAGAGGTACTGTCCTCATTTAAGACATTAATTAGTTGAGACTTGAAGGTTTAGGAGTTTGAAACCTTTATGAAAGCAGCCTACTGACATGTTTGTTGGATCGAAATTAGATTTTATTGGTTAAATTGCATCCAGTGACCTTCGATTGATACTTCGTTGAATTCTCATGTACATCAATTAACTGTGTCTTACATAATATAAACATTTTAATGCAGTAAGACATAATTGAAAAGACTGCCATGTATATTAAAGCCTAACATGATTTATGATTAGAAAGCATGACCATGAAACGAATATGCTGAATGCACAATTTGAAAGTTGAATTTATTTATATTCTTGTTGAATCTTTGAAATCTCCTAATTGCCCTTTGATAGTGGTAACTCAACTCACAACCCCTGAAAAATTGAACGGAATTTGTCATTGTAGTCTTCTTTATCTAGCTAGCAAAAGGAGGAGAAGAACAAATAACTCATCTTGTGTCTAATTTGGAAATGAGGAGGGAGAGGGAAGGAATAGGAGGAGGAGGAGCATGCGAGTCCCCAAGTCAGTGTTTTGTTTTTTTCCCCATCGTGTGGGGAAAAAGAACGAAAAGGGAGACGTTCTAGCAAATCGTGCATGGTTCCAGCAGAAAACTTCAACTAATTGCAGCTAGTGATGTTTCAAGTATCATCTGCTATATGAAATTAATTACTGAAGCTGCTGATTTGTTTTTTTCTCTTCCATTAATAGCCAACCTGCTGGATCAACAATTGTACTGACGATTTATCCTTTTTTACTTAATCCTAAAAATTATATGAGAAATTAGACTATCTGTGACATTTTTAAGTTAGAAATATTGATCTCTTGTTTCTGTATTTGTGGATTTGACTGAACAGGTTGCGAGATGAGCAAGGTCACATTATTGAGCACACACAGGTAAGATTTAAAAGGCTGATATATATATTATAATGTATAGTCAAATGTTGAGATTGTTTATCTCTATTCATGGTTATTTAATTCTTAACATCATCGACACTAATTATGTTCCTCTTATCCTCTTACTCATGGACAATTTTTTCAATTGTCTTTGATTCCATTTTCTCAATTGTCTTTGATTTGGTCTCTAACAGGCAAAGTTTTGGAAGTATTGGAAATTTATTCTTGTCTCAAACAAAAGTGAAATAAATTGACATAAATTTAAAATTGAGAAAGTTGAACTAGATTTGTTACTCTAAATATACTCCTACATTTATTCAAAAATTTTAATGCCACTTGCATGCGTCTGTTGAGAATACAATTTCATAGTAAGGGGAATAGCTATCTTCGTCCGTTTAGACTGTTCACATGGCTGTGAGAATTTATTTTTGGTGGTTTAACCGATTCAAGATAGACAATGAGTTGAGAAACAAATGCTTACTACATGCTGCCCTTTGGTATGAACTATTAACAAAAAACTGAGTAACGTACAAGGACAGAGAAGATGTCCCATGCCATATAGAACATGACCGAATAAAAGTATGCATATACTCTTCTCAATATCAAGGGATGAAAATGGCCCGACGCTAACATAAGAATCTTCCACTACGTTGATCCTCTAATTCTAAACCAAAGAAAAGAGGACATTTCCGTCCTAATCTTAAAATGCCACTAGCATCCAGTTGACCTGGATTATGTAGAGAGCTGTTTGTTGAAATTTAGCTTCAAAACATTTGGTTTCCTATAAGTGGCCACAGTCCAATAATTATGAAAATCAAGGCATACGATTCAGTTCTGAAGCCACCACCGTCTAAAGGGAAGTTGGAACCCCAATCTTGTTTGGCATGACCTTGGAAGAACTGATTCCGACAATTTAATAGCATCTATTGACTAGCTTTAGTTCTCGTAGCTGTTATAATCCAAAGGTCTTCTCTAGTCTTCCTTTCGGCTACACAGGATATACAGTATATATTGCTGTTTTACTAGTAGGTGTAACAGTACTTGGAACTTTTTTTTTAGAATATATATATTTTCCCTTCACTAATTGAAACCTTGATCCTAAAAATACAAATATTTTTTCTTTTTTTTTGGATTATGTTTCTCTTATATTTTAATACTGTTTTTAACAATTACCCTTGATCCTAAAAATACTAATATTTTTTCTTTTTTTGGATTATGTTTCTTTTATATTTTAATACTGTTTTTAACAATTACCTGTGTCCATATATGGCCCTTTTTTCTGTTTTTCCCTGCATAGCCAACCTGCTGTCCTTGTGGGAATAAGCGTAGGGTGCCTTCGTCATGTGGAAACTTCTGTAAGTGTGGATTTTAGTTGTTTTTTGTCATTTTAAAATTGTTGATGCAGTATCGAGTTTAATTTTTTCTTCCTTTTTTTTGGTTGAACTAGTTGACAAGATGATGAAAGGGAAGGCCAATACTGCACACTGTCTTAGATTTCCAGGTGAATGGTACGGGTCTGTATTTGTTGCTTCAGTGATTTAGGATGAAACTGTTCTAGTTTGTAGGAATAAGAACTTAACAAAACATTTACAGATATTAAGTTTTCTGTGTCTTTTCCTTCTTTTTAACACGATTCAAGTGAAAAAAAGGTCAACTCTGTGTTAGAAGTCCAATCGACAAGGAAGAGATGTTAATGATTAAAGTTAATGATTTTAATTCAAGATCCCCCCCCCCTTGGGTGTAGGGAGAATGGTCTCTCACAACCATTGAAGTAATTGCTAAATTCCCATTTTATATTTTTTTAAATGAAGGCAGAAAACTACACAAGATATTGCAGGCGATAAATGAATGAAAGGAAACGAGAAAAGAGGACTTAATATTATTAGAGACAATATAGATGAAGAAAAGAGTTTGTGATGGGAAGAAGACGACAACAAGAATAAGCTGTCGAGAGAGGATTCTTTGAAGAAAAAGAAGAAGGCTCATTAGAAGTCGAGCTTTAATGGTTGGTTGTGCTAGATTCAACAGCTACATTGAAAAAGAGCGCCATATTCTTGTAGTTAATTTTTTTAATCTTTTTTTATTTTATTTTAATCAAGTTATCTGAATGAAAGTTTAGGTAAGTAAAGTTTCTTGATAAATATACGATAAAACATACTTTGTATATATATCTCTTGCCTCCACATTGTTGAATTTTTTCAACAGATTTCTTATACTTTATTCTTCAACGTGTAAAGAAAGAAAAACCTAAAAGCTACTCTGTATAGTTCGAATATGTGTACACTGCGTCTCTACGCCATTTTTGCTTGTCAGCTGCGTATCCATTCTTCATAACATAAAAAACAGATATATATATATATATATATATATATATCTAATTGGACACATTTGTTAGGCATGTCTAACACTTGTCAAGCGGCGCCCAAGACATGTATATGTCCGACAAGGATAATTGTTTAATTTTTGTCTGGGTTTCATTTTGATGCTTGAGAAGGGAATGCAAGGAGCACCGAGCACATAACACTAGCTTCAATATCTTTTGGGATTTCTAGTTATAACTCATCCAAAATGCTTATATCATAATATTTACCATTGTAAAATTATCATTGCAGTCTAGGATTTATGCCAATTTTAATGCAGTAATCTGGAGTCATATAATACTGTTAACTACCAACTATTCTAAAAGCTTAAGCTATTAGAGAGGGTGCAACTTAAATATTTTATATCCTTCAACACTCCCCCTCACGTGTGGCCTTCAAGTCTAACACGTGAAACAACAATTTCAACAAAGGGTGGCGGTGAGGTTTGAACACGAGACATTTGGCTCTGATACCATGTTAACTACCAACTACTCTAAAAACTTAAGCTATTAGAGAGGGTATAACTTAAATATTTTATATCCTTCAACAAATACCATCAGCTTAATCCACTTGCATCTTATATTCCTTGAGAGTCTACTTTAACAATTGTTCACGAATAGAATTTATTTCGAAAGACTTTAAGGGGGGACATTTAAACTTTTTTAATCAGAGACTATGTTCCATATTGAGAAGTGTCTTCTCTCCATACAATTTCATTGATAAGTCGAAGGATTGAAGATTATGAACCTTGAGTCACTATCTTAATAGTAAGACAAAAGACTTTCCAATTATCTAGAAGTTTGTTTTTGATGAGATGCCCAGTGCAATTACTACCTAATCTAGTCTGAAGAAAAGTTACAAGTTACAGGCAGATCGCGGTATAGATTTTCTGTGTATGAGCAACATTTCATTCACCTAATTCACCCACAGTGCAACCTGTGGACCTCATTTCATTACGTCAGCGTTTCTGTCAGTGAAGAATACCGACTTAAATTGTTTCAGTCAATTGTAGAAAACTTGATGGAAAGAAACTTGCAACCCAGATTCTAGTTTTCTGTCCATGAGCAATAATGCTCCGCAAATGGATCTTATGTGTTGCACCTGATAATAGTCTATAATTAGATTATGTACCAATGAAGCTTTTCTTAGAGTTTCTGGTATTTTTCACTGGAATTTATTATATTTTAACGATGATCGATTCGTTTTGAGAGGTAGAATTTGATGGAAAAACTTGCAACTAAGGTCTTTTTTATTTTGCCATTACTTAGGTTCCATGTTTTTGGTATTGGAAGGCGCTCGATTGGATTTAGTATTCGAATTGAGGTGAAGACGGGGCCTAAAGTATCAGTATGTAGTCTCTGAGCATCCTTTTACTAATCGACTATATCAACTGCATATGAGATTTTTAATACATTGCACTTTTATTGTAAACTTCTCTTTTTTAAGCTCACTTTATTTGAAGCAGACTTTTCCTCATTATTTGCTTATGTGATCCAATAGCTTGACATAGCCAATAATGCTTCCATCTTATGATCGATTTAAGCAAATTAAAAGACCTGACATCCTATATGAAGAATTTTTTTTAGCATGTCTTATGTCAGGCTTGAAAACAAGTTTCTTTTATTGCATTGTTCATATTCAAATTTGTGGCAAAAGTATAACATGAGAATTGTTAACGAGGATACTTATGCACCTGGGTTATCGGCTTCTGAATGAGGCATCCATTTTTACTGTTTAAAACTATTACAGTAAAGCCAAAGGAGAATTTATGGAATAGTGAAAAGGAGTTTTAATAGTGAACGATCTTTTAGGTTAACCATTTCTAATCATGAAATTCTTCTAGGAACATTAAAGTGTGATGCTTTCATCTATTGATATTCCAAGCATTTGGGGACTTGCTCCTGGTTAGATTTTGACATGAAGAACCCATTTGTAGTCATGACTCCCGTGGGGACCTTTTCATCCGTTAATAATCGAAGCGTTTGGAAAATTAGTTAACTTCTCCTGCTTTCCAAATAAAATATGACACAAGTCAATTGATTACTAGTGTTCTGAATATAAAAAAAAGCACATGCACGTCCACATACTTTCATAAATTCATCATTTTATTCACACAGGCACACTTTCTTTATTTGTATTTTCTCATTTTTGTGTGGATTAAGTATGGCAAGAATTGTCCTGGTGAACATTAGCTGTTTTAAATCTATGTGAAATGAGTTCTCGTTCTTTGTGATGCTGATCCTATCAATCTAAATCAATAATAATCTGTTAACAACTTTGTCAGTTGGTTCCCTCATGTTAGTGGTCCATGGATGGTTAGGACTACAGTTTCATGTTATCCTACATACCCAAAAATTGTAGATATGGAAAATACGTAGTTTCCTGTATTTGATGTTACAAAATATATGCTATGCGTTTACTAGTGACTATTAAAATGTTTTGAATATTCTTGTAGCAGGAAGTGGTTGTGGGTCCTGAAAATAGGACAGCAACGTCAAATGATAATTTCCTACGAGTGAATCTTATTGGAGATTATGTTGGATATACAAATATTCCATCTTTTGAGGATTACTACCTTGTTACTCCGAGGCAGGTATGCTAGTATCACTGATCTAATCCCAATGTATATGCATTAAGTGCTACGATTATAATCTCAAATGTGGTTTTTTTTATTCTATAAGCTGATGTCCCCTACACTCCCATTGTTTCAAAACTAACTAATGTCCCTTATCCATTTTCAACCTGGAAGAACTTTGAGAGACCACTGAAGGGGAGAGTAGACAGCGATGATCTCAGGATTTTCCTGCTTCTATACTGCAGGGCTTTTTCCATCGCTGCCACTTTCTCTCCTTATATTTGAATTTTCACCCTATCCCCGTTTCATAATGTCTCCATTATTAACACGATCTAGTAGAATTTTATTGGTATGTAAAGATTCAAATAGCCTCATATCTACACTCACTGAAAGCATACAAATAATATATGATTACTAACTATACCAAAAGCTTAAATTGTTAGAGAATATGAAACTTAATAACAAATATCCTCTAATGTGCCCCCTCATGCGTGCTCAAAATTTGGTCCAACGTATATATCTATTATTGTTATTTAGGTGATGTGAGTTAAAGCTCAGGATTTCGCCTGCTTAGATAGCATGTTAGGTTACCAGCTACTCCAAAAGTTTAAAAGGCTAGACAACGTGTAAGTTAATTAGTATGTTCTCTAACAAGTGGGCATCCTGTTATGTATAGTCACATACTTCCTACTTGTTTTAGCTGTTAGTAACAGAAAATACGGCACTAATCAGAGTGGGAGATGAAGCAAAATATATTTGGCCAACCTCTATTTCATAGCTCTAACAACTTAAGTAAAAATGTTTACCACTTGAAAATAAAGCCATATAGTTGTACCGGGAATAAATGTTTATGATTTACATATTTATAAGGTTGAAACATCATTGCAAGATTCAGCCTTGGGTCTATTCCTGGTTTAACAGTAGGTGACTTGGTGCCACAGCATCTTATAAGAGTATCTAACAAAATATTTTATCAAATCTAAATAACTTATAACATTGAGTTGACATGAAATACCTGTGACATATTTTTCGTTTTCTTTTCTATATGTTATTTTTCATCGGGCCCACTCCAACTTTAGAAAAGACTACCCTATTTGCTTGTGTAGACTAACAAGTGATGCTGATTTTCCACTACACGAGGATTGTATTGTTTACCAAGAGAATTTTTTTTAGGTTTTTATGTTCCTGACTGTTTCTTCTTTTTAATGTTGAAGGATGGACCAGGTCAACCACAAACTTTGGGGGGCAATTTTTCTATGTGGATGCTGCTTGAGAAAGTCAGGTTTACCTTAGATGGAATTGAATGTAACAAAATTGGTGTCGGTTATGAGGCTTTCAATGGGCAGCCAGATTTCTGCTCTTCTCCAGTTTGGAGTTGCTTGCATAATCAATTGTGGAATTTCTGGGATGTTAGTACATTAAATTGAAACTATCAGTTACTGTGAATCCATGTTCCCATCTTAGCCTTTTTTGTCGGATCAAATTTTTACGTTTAGTAGTGTATTATTTTTTCATTGGCAAGAAACACACTCACACATATATATGGGGACTTGAACCCTCAATCATCTCTTTCCGAAGGCGAGAAAGTACCATTAGATGAATATATTGTCTGCATCTATGGTTTTTTAAATAATCTGTTACTTTTTCATCACTGAAACGTGTCAATGTTGCACCTTGTTGAGTATGTCTCTTGAATCAGCTTATGTTCCGTGTGAACATTTTGTTTTTGACATTATTATCTTCTCTGCAGGCTGACCAGAACCGGATTAAGAGGAATCAGGTGCCACTTTTTTGTGTGCAAGGAAGGTTTGAAAGGATAAACCAGCATCCAGTTATGTTTCTGCAATTGTCAATTTCATTTTCTGAAGGATTTCTCTTATCTGAGCCCATAACTATTTACCAACTGTGTGCAGAATGGTGGGAGTCATTCGTTCTCGATAGGAATCACCGAAGTTCTTAATACAAACCTCTTGATAGAACTAAGAGCTGATGACATAGAATATGTCTACCAAAGGTTTTATTCAATTTCTTTGTAATGCCTTAAGAAGTCACGTTGTTTGAAAGTTCTGATGTCACAGAATAGCATGCTCTGAGTTTTTTGTGGATTATGGAGTTTATTATCAAGTGATACATTTTCACCATTAGCCTCTATCTAGGGCCATTTTCTTTGTTATATACAGGTTGTCTCTATTTAGCATTGCTTCCCTCGCATTCTTTTTAGCCCCTCTACTTTCCTTTGTGGAACATGCAAGAATTTCAGCACTCGCCCTTGCAGTGCATCATTGACCTTCATCATACATGAACAAACCATCGCACTCTACCTTTCCTCATCCTCAATATCTGAAAGTTTCTTGTTGATGTACTTATTTTTTTTCTAATCTTTTCATGTTGCCCCACTATCGTTTTTTTTTTTGGTCTAAATTAGCATATTTTGTATGCCCTTAGTCAAAAAGTGTCATTCTACTATGGATTAAGACAACATGTGGTCTAAGAAATTACCGAAGTCATGAAAAGCTATGGTATATCATGAAGTTTGAATTGATTTTGTTCGGTCTTTTCTTCTCTTCTCTTTCTTTCTTTCCTTATTTTTTTTTTCGAGAGCCAAGTTGTGAAATCTTCTGGAGCAACATGGTTTCAATTTTGAATATTTATCAATCATATTGAACATAGTAGTGGCTCCATCATGATGCCTTTCTGCTTCATTCTGATTTTTAGTGGAATCTTGTTCTGCAACATCATCAAGTTGGCGGTTTTGTGATCCTTTATGGTGTTATATATCTTCATTATTTTGTAGGAGCCCTGGAAAAATTTTAAGCATTACTGTACCAACTTTTGAAGCCCTTAGTCAGTTTGGAACGGCTACTATCACAACCAAAAATGTTGGTGAAGTGGAAGCATCATATAGCCTTACGGTTTGTCCATTGAACCTTCACTTGGCATTTGTTGTCATAGTACCAACGTTTAGTATCTTCCATGCTGAGCCATATTGTATAAATTCGTTGTAACTTGATTGAATGAATCATGGTTTTTTCAGTGGCTAATATATGCTAGCAATTGTAAAATTACACATCATTCATCACTATCTCCCACCATCACTTCTGATAGATGTGTATTTATGATGTTGTTGATTTATGCTCAAGTAGAATGTAAAATCATTTTATTTAAATTTTTATACGTAACTAGGGAGGAGCTAGATTGAGGTTATCATCTAGGTATTTACTGCTTAATCCTTCAAGTATGATTATACTTCTCTACATGGAGAATCATAAAATTTTTGCTCGACAACATTGTTAATATTTCAGTTTCATCAATGGAACTGTCAATGACTGGAAAAGGAAAATATTTGGTTTATTGGTAATAAGTGTTTTTGACTCTGCAACCAGAGTAAATCTGATTAGTGCCTTGCAAAAATTTCTGTACAGCTCCATGTTTGTAAAGGATTGTCACTTGTTTAGGGGCAAAATTATTGATAGTTCGGTTGTAGGTAACAGAGTAATCCATTGAAGAAGAAAGAGTTCATCTGATCTCTAGACATATTTATCCACAAGTTGGATCTATGAGGAAAATTTTGACCTAATTTCTTCTCAAGTTACTGAGGAGTATTATGATAAAATTGACCTTTAATTATATAATTGCCTCCAACCAAATAATTTTATAGTGACCTTCATTTTCTTGACAATAAAAAAAACGTTAACTAAAAGTAGATAATGCAATATTAGATTAAGGATTGTTAATATACAGATATATATTCTCATTAGCTAATGACCTATGATTCAACTATATTTTCCAACGTATATTCTGGACTCTAAATTTTGACCACTTTTTTATCTTGCAGTTTGACTGCTCAACAGGTGTCAGCCAAATGGAGGTATACTTTTGAAGCATTTATTCATACCGCACAGATGGATCCAAGCTACTGTCAGTTATAATTTGTACAGGGAAAAGTATTTCTGAACATTTATACATTTCCAGGAGCAATTTTATATAATGAAGCCAAAAGAAGTTACATCTCGATCATTCAAACTGTATCCAACAACTGATCAAGCTGCAAAATATGTGTGTGCAGGTATGATGGAGTCTAGTTTTGTATAGCATCTTTGGGTGTTTAATGGAATCATGGATAAGATGGCAGTGAATAACATCTTTGGGTTTTTAAAAGAATCATAGATGATATGGTGGTGAATATCAATGCTGAATCCATGTAATTATGCTTGGTTGCAGCCATTTTGAAGGACTCTGACTTTCACGAAGTTGATAAAGCTGAGTGCCAATTTATTACTACAGCCACTGTTCTTGACAATGGATCACAGGTTTGGTGAAGGTTTTAAAACAATATTTAGACATACACATTTTCAGTCATTAATAAAACATGTTGCGTGCAGGTAAATATGTGATGGTACTGCCGGCGAGCCTTGAATGGAATGTTATTAAAAAAATTGACCTCTTAGATAACCAAAGGAGTGAAAAATGTTTAGTTGATGCCTACAAGTGCATAAAATATACCTTAGCCATACTAGTTTATCATATATGACTTGGACTCTAGTACAGAATATATATATACGGTAAGATCTTGAGATAAATATCATATACTCTCTTTTAAGAGCATGTCAATTCGCTTTTTAAATGCGAATCGAAATTACAAGTTGTAGCACTGCGAATAGAACAATTTGATGATAAATTACTCAACCATGAAGTCTAATGACACAAATAGTAGTCTGGCACACACTTTTATTGTTGCAAAGTCACCACAGAGTCACACTTTGATTTGTTTGACTGGCCAATCATTAAAATTATACAGATATATTTTCATGCAAGGTCAACTAAAACACACACCCTTTTTTAAATAATTGGTTAATCAAATAAAAATGATTGGCACTTAGTGACCTTGATCTCTTGCCATTCTTTTGTCAGATCTGTTTACATGATTGATAAAGCACAATCTTATTACAGATTCCTTTTGAACCACCAAAAACCAGTATAAATGGTTTCTTTGAATCTATTGAGATCCTGTGGAACAAATTCTGGGATGGTTTGGCTGACTTCATCACTGGGAGAACTTGCAGGTACTTGTTCCAAGAAGGAAATGTGTAGATAGCCAGAAATTGTAGTACATCTGGGCATTGCATATTAGACGTGTTGACTTCTATGATCATGATGTTTGGTTGAACATGATGCTTTGTTTCTTCTCTATGTTCCTCTCGATAGAAGTACAAAATTTGTTACATTAAGCTTCATCTTACACTCGTGTTGATGTTATTAACCTGCTCGTACTTCATTACAAATTTATCTTGTTTCCTACTTAGATTTAAACTATAATCTTGCACACTGACATGCAAAAAATAAAATAAAAATGAAGTTCTGAAAGTTTAGTCAATTTGTAAAACCAATAACCTCCATTAATGCTGTGGATTTGTCCAAAACTCTGTGCGTGCGTTGCTGTGAGATAGTGAGGTAAAGTTTTATTTCTAAAGGATGGGGACAAGATGCCAATAATCACCCTTTGAACAAATAACAACCCTTCTTCTAACTTTCGTTTAAAGTGCTATAATCTATGTAAACGTGCTCTGTGCCATGCTATTTATCAGTATGAGGAATTACGATAGATGTGGAGTGGGTAGATGGAGAAACCTTTTCAGGTGGAATACATGGGCAATTTCTCTTTTACATGAATATTATGAGGTGAATATTCGAGAGTCCATAGTTGATACTATATGTTCTACGGGCACCAAGGGAATCTAATTAATATAGCCCAATAGTTGCAAGGTGACACCATCGTTTTCGTCATGCTAGTAATGTATCATATCCCTCCACCTTTAAGGAATTGAGATGTAGATACAAGCTTGCCCGTTCTGCTTTTTGGTAAATGTATGTGACTTAATGTGCAGTTTATGGAGATACGTTGCATATGAACCCATGAGTAGAACAAATATACAGTTCTTGGCAATCAGATATTCTAACTGTTTGAAAGATTGTTACTTCGTTGTGCATCTAACTGATTTTCATGGGTTCTTGTATTGAGCAGAAGGAAATGCTCAGGTTTTTTTGACTTCAGCTGCCACATACAGTATATCTGTATGAGTTGGATAATTATGTTTGGACTACTTTTGGCAATTTTCCCAACAGGTAGTCTCTAGTTAATTACTATTACGTTGCTGACTAAAAAGTGATTTCTGTCTTTAAAGCAAGTAAAAATTTAACTTTTGTTATCTACATTTGAGGTTCAGTGGTCGTGCTACTATGGCTTCTGCATCAGAAGGGACTCTTCGACCCTTTTTATGACTGGTGGGAGGATCATTTTTGGTCTGATGAACAGAGAATTAGAGGTATGCGAATTGATGCTGACCTCTCTCATATCCATCATAAGAAACATCACGTGCAAGAAGGAAGGCATTATAAGCATGGTACTCAAAGAACGAGAAGAAGTACTCATGATGAACACAGACATAGAAATCGAGAATGGGATACTGATTATCATTATTATCTTCACCATGTTCACAAGGACAAGCACAAACATGGTCGAACTAAAAGTTCTAGTATCATGCAGCAAGTTTACTTGCCGAAAGGAGAGAATGACAATGGTCATCGTAGACGCAAAAAAGAAAGAACATCCAAAATTGTCAGACATAGTGATGATAACCAAGACATATATTACAAGTACAAGCATGGAGAGTCGAAGTATAAAGATTCTAAGCTGCATCCCAAGCAGAGAGAATAGTGAGATTGGATCAGCATTGATGCTTCTTATGATATAGATATGTTAAACAAAAATTCGAGAAAAATTCTTAGTCTCTGTGTGTGTGTGTATTTATCTAACTATCTATCAATTTCTCCTTCTTTCCTTCACTTTTTTCCTTTATCTAGTTAAATGTAATATTGTGATTTTTGACACTTGTGCACAAACAAGTGGTAGTGAAAAGCATTCACAGGTAAATTCTTACATTGATGTGTGTGCTACATGTTGATTTTGTACATGCCATTTTCCCCTTTATTTGTCCTATATTTTCCATATGTATGCTGAGACAAAAGAAACAAATAAGCACAGAACTTCATATGGGTTCATGAGCAAAATCATCCTTTATTTGTTCTTGGTCAGCAGGAGACCATTCTGGTCGCTTTCCCCTTCCTACGCCATGCAATTATGTTGCTGACGTTCATGAAAAAACAAAAATATTGTGTTGTTGACCGTCAATTTTTTTTGCAGGATGATGATCATCATTTAAAATAACATCTGAACCTCTTCAATATGGTCCGGAGTGCAAGCTCCCATTCACAGTTTTGGTGCTGTGCATTAGCCATATAAGTGACTTGCCTGTGCATAATCTTTTTTTGAGAAACCAGAGAAGGATGTTGTTTTCTGTTGCTTATTTTTCTTAGAGATCTGAATATGAAATCCATTTGGGGGTTTTCAAACAATGTTTTTCTTTATCTTTGCTTCCCTTTTATCCATCTATGTATTTATAGGGAGACGGGGTGTTGAGCACAGGGAAGCCATGCGGATTTCCACAAATGTAGTATTGTGATTTGCGTGTCACTAACATCTAGTTTGCACGAAAGGGTGATAATGAAAACGTTCACACTGATTGTTACAGGTAAATTCTTATATTGATAAGTGTGCTACATATTCCTTGTACATGTTTTTTTCGTCTGTATCTTCTTCCATATATGTGTTGAGACAAATAAACAGAAACCCCAAAACTTCCTATGCGATCCTGAGCAAAAGATTCCTTAACTTGTTCTTTAACTTACAGGAGACCATTCTGATTGCTTTTCCCCTTCCTATGTTATGCAATTGTGTTGTTGACTGACATCTTTTTTGCAGGATTGGTGACATAAGAACATGCACATCTGGAACCTCTTGGTGTTGTGCATCAGCCATACAAGTGATTTATCTGTACATAATCCAGCTTTGATAAATTGGGGTTGGATGTTGTTTCCTGTTTCTTATTTTTCTCATAGATCTGAATGTGAAACCCATTTGGAAATTGTAAACCAGGAGTCCGGACAATTTCTCCTCCTCTGATTGCTTGCCACCTGACAATTTCAGAAGTAAACAGGTTAGCTTCTCTCTCTCTCTCTCTCTCTCTCACACACACACACACACACACACACACACACATATACAGAGTTGCTTATACAATATATGAATCTCTTACTTGTACTTTGTAACCAAGCAGTGGAGAAATACAGCCATTTGCACCTTAGTGAAATCTGTTCCTACACAAAACCTCATGCCCCCTCCAAAAGCCATGAAATGTTTAGATGCACCATTCAGTTCCATTCCCTGTATGACATCATTAATTATTCAACATTATTATAAATAAAACACACACACACACACACACACACACACACACACACACACGAGAGTCTTCTTATTAGCATGAACTTCTTGTAGTAATTATGAATAACTAAATAGCATGTTATTCTGCAATACTCTACTTACATTCCATCTCCATGGATTGAAGTCAAGAGGATCTTTATATTTGTCAGGGTTCAAGTGTACAGCTGGAGGACAGACCATGACGGCCCAACCAGCTGGAATTGTATAGCCTGCAGCAATCCGAATTTTATATTAAGGTATGTCAAAGTAATTGTGATATGCTATCTTCCACCAAAGTCAATGTTATCATTGTTAGAAATTTACTAATCAACTATAAGTATACCCTTGAACTTGATTTCTCGTAGTGCTTTTCTGAAAATCCCTGGAACTATATTGGCCAGCCTGACTGTTTCATTGATAACCTGTAAAATTAATGAAATTTAGCGTTTAAAAAATCCTTATATAAATATTATGAACTTATTTTATAGTTTCCAAGAGAAACAAAAAGACTTCCTGACCACCTGAAATGTAAATGTCATTGATTTGTATTCTTTCCATGTAAGCCCAGAGCCCGGATTTTCCCGTCTTTTTAGAATAGCCTCATGTTCTTCCTGCAGAGTAAGTTTGTTAGCATGTCAACTGAAGTAATACTATAGAATGTGAAGACGTAATAGTGGTTGTCATAATGTAAATGACATCAATTTTACTTACTGTAAGCTCCTTCAACACCAAAGGATGGTCCAAGAGGAATTTTGTGGCTAAAGTTAGGGAGACGGAAGTTGTCTCAAAGCTGGCAAACAGTAGCACGAACATTAAATCCAGAGCAATTGGTTCAGTAAGAATTGTATTCTCTTTCACAAGCTCCTTAAGGACATAATCATAAAAATCACTTTGCTCCTTCCTAGGATTTTCCCGTCTTTCCTTCAGCATGTTCTTCAGCATCCTCATTGCCTTCTTCCTTCCCTGAAGAAACCCAGAAGATTAATGGTGGACCAGATTTCTCGGAACCAGTGGTTCACAAATAATTTTCCCCATTTATCTACTTTTGACGTTGGAATTGACATTGCAATATCTTCTTGTTTTAGCAAACAAACTGGCCATATTTCCAGCTTTCTGGATGCATTATAATTTAAAATACAAGGAATGTGTTTTAAATGACCAAGATTATTGTGGGTTGTGATATACCTGCATACATTTGTGGTAAGCAGTTCCAGGAATATCTAAAGGGAAGGAGATTAATCCCTGCATAAAAGCCACAAAGTTCTCCCGCAGATTTTCCGGTGACTTCTCAGCATCGTAACCGATCAGTTTCTTTGCAGTCAGATCAAATATCATCTGTAAACACATAAAATGTTAGTAGTCCTGTAATGGCAAAGGATTGGTAAAATTCTAATTCGAAGAGAAGATATCAGATAGCATAAATAAGCTTACCGTGGCAGTTGCATCCTTCAATTCAACTGTGTGCTGACTTGACCACTTCTCTAAATTTCTACATGCTGCCAGTTCGACTTCGGGAATCATTTTTTTCAGGCTTTCAGGACCAAATAGATGAAGCATCATGTTTTTGAGGTATTTATACATGAACCCATGCAAGGTACCCACATTCCGTCGTCCGAAGATCTCCCTGAAGGTATCTGGATACCAGCTCTCAAAAAGTTGGCCCTCTTGTTGAAAAATGAAGTAATTAAGATCCGGGTCAGTGGATACAATTACAGGTCGTCCCACTAGACTGGTTCGGAATATTGGCCCATACCTGAAACGTAATAGCCAAAAATTACAGTAAAACAAAGACAAGGATGCTCTGATGATAATAAAGATCGCATTCACTCTTATGTAGTTTTCAGGCAATTACAATAGTATTTACCTTTCCATCCTCATTCTGATGAAGGGAGGAATATCAGAGGAAGTGTTTGGTGCAAAGAACTCAAGAGTCTCACCAAGGAGTGGCAAGCCCATTGACCCCGGAGGGAGTCTTCCACTGCATCTCGGATTCCTCCAGCGGTAGACCCAATGGGTAACACTTACAATAATTAAAGCTGCCATACCCAAAGCAATTGGTCCCATCTTGAATTGAGAAACTTAAAAGGTGGCAAAGTGAAGTTCGAATAGAGAGAATGTAGAATTCTGCTCTGGGTTCTTTGTAGAAGAAAGTCTGTGTTAGTTTAAGAAGTGTGGGAGATTTGAGGTTAGAAATGTGGGAAGAGTAAGAAATGCTGTCATGTATCTCAGTATCCATGGGAAGGGTTACTTAAATAGGCAGTCCAGAAGTACAACCAGTTAGAATAATATTATTAAGTTGGTTGCTCAAAAAGCTGTACAAGTAGTTGGAGATAAGAGTCGAATAGCTAGAATAATTTTGGGTAGAGACCACCCATTATCCTTTTGTCAACATCACTTATAAAATTCCTGTAAAAGCCCAGCATGACGATGAAGCTTACATGATGTTTCCTCTTTCTCTCCCTAGGTAGATGCATTTTTTGTTGACTACATAAAACATGAAGCTGAAGAAGCACGCGGCACAAAAAAATGGGCTTTTTTAAGGAACATTAGGGCTCTCTCTAGATTGGAAACAAGATAGAAAGCTGACTAAACTTAGTATCAAACTCAATCTTCAATGGATCATTAAATACTCGAATCTAATGGGCTTTAGAAGCACAAATCTTCCTGTTATCTATGCTAAATTCTATATATAGATCTTCTTTATATTTTCAATGGATCATTTGATGTTGATTCCATGAGGAAGGCTACACATATTGAACTAGTCTTCCTTATATTTTTCTTCTTTGTTTTTAAGAATTAGATCTCTTCATAGATCTTCTTTAGCTGTACTCCTCATATCATGTTGTATACTCAATCTTAATTACATCACTAGTGATTTCGAATGGGATGTTCTTGATATGCCACAACCACTCTCTATGCGTTTTCTACGTCTGTAGGATTTCATTATTGTTTCGTTAGCTCTTATTTTCTAATTCCTCAGTGTAGGTAGGCTAAGCTAATTGATCAAAGTTAATTCATTTCCACACATAGAGCACCACCCCACCGGCCCTTTGAGCCACGGGCTCAATCCCATCAACAATTATAACAATGTAGGTAGGTTACTGTTTTATTTTGGTTGACCATATGTGCACAATTTTTTGTATAAAATATTAATTAAAGTCTACAGCATAATACTGGAAGAAATTATATTTGTAAATGGAATTCAGAAATCCTTGGGCTAACATAGGAATCCTAAATTATTGTCTAGTTCTGGGATATGCAATAATTAAAACTTCTTGTATGCAGACTAAACATTTGGTGTCAAAGAGCATTTTGGAATCTAAAGCTTGTAAGGTAATGCCATTGCTTCACTTTTGAGGGTGTTTGAATGGGGAATTTTTTAACCCATGCTTGCTTGTTTATTATTGTAAGGGAGGTTATGCTTTGCTGTAGCTTCAAGACTTCTGCTCCATACCTTTTTGCATTTAATAAAACCCATTCAAATGTGGCATCCAAACAGAGTGCAAGTTTTTTTAATTTTTTTATCAGTTTATAAATGTTGAATGGATTGTTTATTACAGAGGAATACAAATTGTTGAGTGCATTCCTTGATAGGACTATGCAGATTGCTTAACTGCTTGGAAAGGTCTCCTTGAGGGGGTGCACAATAATAGCAGCTCAATGAGCCCTTATTTTGGGCACTTAAGATAATAGAATACTAAACCATACAGTATAAAAAGTGTTGCTATGAAGTCAAGTTCTCTGGACCCAATGAGGAGATTTTATATAATATTACTAGGGAATTGTTCGTGTCTGGTTGGAGGGGTTGGGGTTAGGGTCCTACCTGTCTTGATTCTGTATTTTTAAAGATGCATTTAAGGGGACCCACATGCAGGGGGTCCACACAAGGGAGATCACATGTGTTTATCTGATTTCAAACTTTCAAAGAGGTGATTATTTGATTATTTCTTACCTCTTTTGGATATTTTTACGATATGTACAAGGGGCAAGGGCCTTAGAGATGAAAAAACTTTCCACTTTCCTAGGGTAGTGCAGACAAGCTACCACTAAATAATTAAACATTGACATATAGTAATATGATCCACAAATAGAGTTGTATTCTTACTTATATATGATGAAATATGATCGATTGATGACAAGATAATGTGGTATTTCCGTTGTAATATAGTAATATTCATGTTCACTCTTCACTTCCTCCATTTTCGATGTATTTTTTTGAATAAAAAATGCCATAATTATCCTTCAGAACACACTCAGACTTCACAATTGTAATAAAAAAAATTGCTGTAGTTTGTGCGAGGAGGGAAAGATCCAAGGACAAACTTGTTCTTCTTGTCTATGCAGTGTGCATGGGGAATGTATCATCAGGTAAATTAAGTAATTAAAAGTGACTATACTATTAACTTATCTTTAATAGTCACTGCACTTGTCAGCTGTTTAGTAATTATTTTTGGGTACATTTAATAATTAGGATAAATTGCAGTAGCACCCCCTAAGGTTTAGGTCAATGTCACTAATATACCGGTCAACGTGATACTTTGCAATGACACTCCTTGGGCATGTGAAATGACTAGAATGCCCCTTTAATTGTTTCACTTATTACATTAGGGTAATATATAAAGTGTGAAATTACCCATATACCCAAACACTTCACCCCTCTAAAATTACTAATTACACTTCCACCCCTTATTACAAAATATATATATATATATTACGAAAATTACAAAATTCTAAATAAACACAAAAAATTCGAAACAAACATATAAAATTCGAAAAAATATATAAAATTTGAAAAAACATATAAAATTAAAAAATATATATAAAATTTGAAACAATATATAAAATTCAAAAAAAATATATAAAATTCGAAACGAATATATAAAATTAGTAAATAATATATAAAATTCGAAAAACATATAAAATTCCAAAAAATATATAAAATTCAAATATATATATATATATATATATATATATATAAAGTGTGACTGAAGTGATTCCTACCACATTTGGAAATTCAAATTATTTTGAAATTTGAAATAATTTCAAAATATATATATATATATATATATATATATATATATATATATATATTTGAAATTTTCATTCAAATATATTTAACAGATTGCTAAAGTATTTATTTTGAAATAAAAGAAAGAAAAAGTTCCTTAGTTAAGATATTTCTAGCACTAGATTTTCCTTTTTTATTATTTAAATTTTAAATACCGTTATATTGATTCCTTGTTTTTAGAAGTGGAAACAAAGAATGACATATGAAAGAAAGTGATCTTGCAAAGGAAAATTTTATGATATTTTTTTACCTTACATTATTTTTATTGAAAAGGAAGAATTTTAGGAAGGAATAAAGTTGATATTGCATGATTCTATTATAAAATTCTTTCCTCTTTAGCAAATGTTAGATATAGAAGGGAGAAAATGTGGTAGGAATCATTTCCAAAATAATTTGAATTTCCAAATGTGGTAGGAATCACTTCAGTCACACTTTATATATATATATATTTGAATTTTATATGTTTTTCAAATTTTATATATTGTTTATGAATTTTATATATTTGTTTCGAATTTTATATGTTTTTTTGAATTTTATATATTGTTTCAAATTTTATATATATTTTTGAATTTTATATGGTTTTTCAAATTTTATATATTTTTTACAAATTATATATATATTTTTGAATTTTATATGTTTGTTTCGAATTTTTTGTGTTTATTTAGAATTTTGTAATTTTCGTAATATATATATTTTTTCATATATATATATTCGTAATATATATATTTAGAATTTTTTAATTTTCGTAATATATATATATATATATATATTGTAATAAGGGTGAGGTGTTTGGGCATATGGATAATTTCATAATTGATATATTACCCTAATGTAATAAGTGAAACAATTAAATGGGCATTCTAGTCATTTCACAGGCCCAGGGGTGTCATTACAAAAAAAACCAAACCTCAGGGGGTGTTATTGCAAAGTATTGCGTTGACCGGCATATTACCTCGGGGGTGCTACTGCAATTTACCCTAATAATTAAGTATACTAGAAGAGTCTAGTCCAAACTAGTTATGTGTGCATGAATATGTAATGCTTGTGAATTTATCATGTGCCTGGGTATTTTCTGACTGGGTATTTTCTGACCTTTTGTTTTGGTCAAATAGCTATACTATTTAAGTATTCACTTACCTCAAGAGTAATTTTCACTGCAAGTATGCAACTGTCAGCTCTTTGCTAAAATTAATTTTGGTTATTAAACTCTTGGGTAGCCCAGGGAGGTTTACAAGATTGTTACATGGTATTACTATCACACAATTAAGGGGTAATTACAGTTTCACCCCTCGAGATATGATATAATACAACTGCACCCCTTGGTCTTTGGAAAATTATAATTTGACATTCTCTAGTTTGTAAGTATTAACAAAAATTATCCTCCAGCAAACTTCCGCCATGGTCACGCTTACATTAACGGTTGACTAAGGGTGAAATGACTATAATAATTTCATTTATTTGTAAAAATATTTTTTAAATGAAAAATATACATGAGTAAATAAGTAATTTCACATCTCATGTCACCTCTTTTGAACGCCAATCAATTTGAGGGGATGAAATTGTAATTTTCCAAAAGACAGGGAGTGCGGGTGTAATCATATGGGTGAAACTGTAATTATCCCTACAATAAATTATTAGATTGCATTTAGGTTATATGATTTTGGACAATTATAACTCGATAAATAAGTACTTGTGTTCAGTCTTATAGAGACATTTGCTTAATTGTGTTCAAACTTATATAGATATTTACTAGTGTGTACACTTGAGATTGTCGAGGACCATGCATGCCATCCAAAACCCTACAAATAGTTTTCCACACAATCATTTTTTCATTATCGGAATCTCAATATTATATTTTAAAAATTGAAAGAGATACTATATCTAATCGATAACGAGTAATCTTTGATAAGTGTTATCAGAGTTGGGTTTAACTCTTAGGTCATGTTTGGATTGGTTTTTCAAATGTTGTTTTTGGCTTTCTAGATGGAAAATATGTTTTAAACGATGTTTGATAAAAATTTTAAAAGAGTTTCCCGAACATTGAAAAAGCTTTTTTATGAAGCTGGGAGTACCAGCTTCTCAAAATAAATTTTTTTTTTCTTTTTCTTCAGTGTAAAGCCGAAAGCGTATAAAGCAAAAGATATGTCATGGCCTTAATCTATTGTCATGCCAAAGCGCTTACAAAAAAGTATGATATTTGTCATCCAATCTTCTACCGTTAGACAAGACGAGTCCTATTGAGAAGAAAGCGATGCACGTTAGAACGAGTGGTGTCACAAAAAAATTAAAGAGTATATTCAACGTATATGGACCAGCATTAACACAGCCTTATATTTGATCCCAAACCTCAATAACCATCCACTAGTTTCTTCAGTTTTTCAAGTGTAATTTTTTTTTTCTCGTGCCACTAGAATTTAGGGATGGCAATAAAACTTGCTCCGCCCATTTATTTCAGGTTTGAGGCCTTGATTAAGATGATCGGGGCAGGTATAGGGCCAAAAAAAATTTCCTATTATATTCGGGGCGGGATGGGGAACCTCTGTCCCGTTCCGTTTAAGTTATTTACTAAAATACCCTTATATATTAAATATTATAAATATACCCATATATATTATATCTATTACAAAGATACCCATGTATATTTTAACATTATTTTTATGTTTAAGATTTTTTAAAATATATTTTTAAAATTTTTTTTAAAAAATAAAAGTAGTAACCGGGGCGCTGGGCAGGGATGGGGACGGGGCGGGTGGGAATTCAGGGAGGGGAAAAATAACCGGGTTTGGGGATGGGGAAGGTGATCCCCGCCCTGTCCCGCCCCGCCACATTGCCATTCCTACTAGAACTTTTTAAATACATATAATAACAAGTGTTAAAACTTTGTTCACTAAAAACGAATCAAGCATTCGATAAGCAATTCAAGCTCGGCTCGATAAAATTTCGGCTTGCGTTTATTTATTTAATAAGTGAACCAAGTGCGAATAATTTTTTCAAACTCGCTTCATAAATGAACCAAACTCAAACAAGTATGAGTTCGGCTCGAAAATATTCGCGAACAAAGCTCGTGAACGTGCTCATTAATAAAGCTTGTTAAAAGCTCACTTATATATTTATATATATGTGTAATATAAATTATTATATTATGTAATATATATTATAAAATTTTAAAATATCTAAAGTCTAATTTACTTTACACAAATTTAAACTAATATAGGGCAAATTCCTCACCCAACAAATATATTAAACCCAATATTATTATTATATTAAAAATTATCAAAGACCTTAATCTCTTACAAATAATTCAATCTAGGTAACTATTGGTTAGAGTAATATATGCTACAACTGAACCTCGTGAAGAACTCGACTCGCTAAAACTAGCGATCGGCTCGGACTCGTTCGTTTAATAAATGAATCAAATTTAAATACAATTTTTAGGCTCGTTTAATAAATAAACAAGGTTGAACATTGTAAAGCTCGGCTGAGCAATATTTTTAACCTTTAAGTAGTGGCCCTTTATTTATATATATATATATATATATATATATATATATATATATATATATATATATATATATATCTCACATGCTCAACCCAAGTCATCTTAAAATTGTATCCTGACTTCCTTGATTATTTCTCTCCATGTTATGAGGAAAAAAATATCATGGAGCCCATGAAATTAAGTAATTTAATAACAAAAGTAGTGATTCATGTTTGAACACGTAAGAGGTTTTGATGATCATGGTTTATTCTACAATTTAGTTGTTTTACAAATTTGGAAGCTCTTTTTTTTATATACGAGTCATTTAGGTCTCTAGTGTCATCTAGACTTGGTCAAAGGCTAATTCAACTTATTATTAATGTGATAATAAAAAAGATAAACAATTGTTGCAAATTCCAATGTAATATATGTATAGCTCTTATCCCGTAGGCTCATTTACAAGGGTTGACGTTTTAGTTGCATTACACGTCATAGTCCCGTTTTTAAGTAAAAAAACTTTGACTGCCTAGTTAATCACTGTTAATCCCAATAGCTTTTAATAGGCTACTACGAATGTAATTAAAATATAATTCAGGTTCGTGTCACGTGGTGAAATTTTTTTTAATAAAGAGTTGACATTATTCTTACATTATTTTTACTAAATCTCGAATCATTGATCTCCCATTTAAAAGTAAAGGCATGTACTATTTGGTGTTGATACTATTCTTATTTTATAAATTATATGCCCATCTCGCTTTTTAAAAAAGATGTAATTACGGGTTCAAATTGCATTATACACATAAGAAGAGTTCGTTCTTATAGAAAAGGATTCAAATATTATTCTTAGCAATACATACATCAAATACATAGGAAATATTTTATAATTTTTTTTTTTAGAGATACAACACTATTGCACTTGTTGGGGTTCGCCGATTTTAAATGATGTGAAGATAGTTTCTACACAAGTTCGTCAGCCAAAACCACAGTATTGATGCTCTTATTACTTTTGACTTTCTTCTACAGAGAAAAATGAAAGAGAAATGAACGAAAAGACCATGAGTACAAGCAATTGAAATATTTTCTCTCTCTAGAAATTTCTCTCTCCTACTCTCCGAAAAGTCCTCCTCAAATGAACCCTCGCACCTCTATTTATAGGCGCGACCGCTCAGTGATCCTCGCGGATTCCATTGCCACGTCAGCACCTGTCTCGCGACATGGTTCCTGCGTACTTAATCCGTGATATAAATACCTTGTACAGTATTATTCTACGCCCGCGATTACGGAAAACGGATTCGCGTACTCTTATGCGTAATTAATACCGCACACCATAAATACCTTTTGCACAATATCATCTCGCGCACTTAACTTCGCGAAACGGATTCGCGTTATCTTATGCGCGGATTTATACAGTGCACCATAAATACCTGGCACAGTGTCATCTTGCTTTTTGATTACGCGAAACGGATTCGCGTAGTCTCATAGGTCATGCTGTGCGACATGCCTCGTGATCCGCGCCTATTTCATCGCGGATCTGATTTATCCTTAGCCAAGGATGCCGTTATAGCTTTGCCGGGTTATGACCAATCATGCATGTCTTGGTCATGTCCCTGAATACTATCGGCCTCTCTAGGGTACTCTTTGCTTAGGATTGCGTAAATAAGGTCGCGACCCACTATTTACTCATCCCCAGCATTTCCCCTAGATTCCGAGTAGTACTCCCTTCGCGAGCAGCATATAGGGTTATGAGTTTCTGACGCGAGCTATAAAACACATCAGCCTCTCATACCTCCCTCTGTGCAATGCAAGCTCTCGCATAAAACCTATATTTGGGCTATTTCCCCAAGTAATCAATTATTTGGGCCAATCTCCCAAATGATCTTTTACTTGGGCCGGTTTCCCCAAATATACCAAACCTGGGCCATATCCCAGATAAATAAAGGTTGGGCCATATCCCAGATAAATAAGGGTTGCGGATCAATTTGGGTTCGCGAATTACCACATTTACATTTTTTCCCCATTGCGCTTTGATACTTAGCCAAGTATTAAATCGCAATAACCTGTGACCTTGCAAATGACAGTGCCATATCTTGTTGTTTGAGGGTTGTCTTTCCCCTTGTCGATTCTTCGCTCTCTATTTTTTATGGGTGAAGCATGTTTTCCGTCCTTCGCGACTATTATTTTCAATCTGCGACCCCTTCTTCATCTCGCGACTATCATTTCTAATCCGCGATACTTCCTTATTTGCTTTGATGTTTTTCAGTCAAACTTGTGCATGTACGGATTTCGCTTTTAACCATATCCTTGCTGCTTTTTCCAATTAGTCCATTTTTTCAGATTCGCGACTCTTTTTTAAGCGCTTGGCCAGGCGACCTTTCGCCTTCCTCGCGCATTTAATGCGCCTCTTCGGTTTTCGCGCCCATTACTTATATATTTCTGTCATGTCATTTTTGTTCCCTCACTTATATTTTCCCCAGAGCACTGTGTTTTTCTTTCATTTTGCACTCGTTTCTCATAACCTATTCCTTCTTCGCGCACCCCCCCCCCTTCATTTTCAAAGCTTATTCACAAGTTTACTCCACCATGACAAAAACTTCTACACCAAAACTTCTTGCACCTCCTTCCGGGATTGCTCCCTCTGTTCCTAATGTTTCAGAGTGGAAGAAAGCTCCTTTCTTAAACTCTCAAGACATATTCTGGGATTCCGCAAGAGATTTTACTTCCCCTTCTATTTCGAGTCCACCTCTTACCCTGGATCCTGATAATGAAGCAAAAACTGCTTTTATTCCTCCACTCTCTATTCCACGCCTTCTTGTGGAGAGGGGTGACACACCCTTTTCATTCATTGAGTATGAGGGACATGTTGCCCCCATCAGTGACTGGAAGATGTGGTCTAGTCACATTCTTACTCAAGACCGTCATCGCGCCACCTTGGCCAAGGCTGGCATTCTTGAGTCCATAGAGCTGTTTTCGGACTTCTATGTCCGTCGTGATGTGGATGCGTTGACAACTTTGATCTCGCGCTGGAGCACATTTTCCCATACCTTCGTTGCTTCTTGGGGGGAGTTCACTCCTACCATTGAAGATGTGGTGGTCCTATTTCGGCTACCTGTACTCGATTCGCGCCCTATCAAGGCGCCTCTAGTTGAGGATGAAGACAAGAAGATTCTTAATCAACTTCGCGATTGTGGCAAATATGCCTGCAAGCGAGGAAGCTGGTTTGATAAGGGCGTACTTCTTCCTGAACAAGCCATATCCAGTCGCCCGAAGTTGTCCTATGCTGCCTGGTGCCACCACTTCTTTCGCGAGTATTCTCCGCGAAAACCAGCTCCAGGAGATGATCGCGAATCAGTCCCAGGTCCTCAATTTAATGGGCCTTTGGAACTCGCGGGGTTTCTCGCCTATTGGCTAGATCGTTACATATTTCAAGGCAAGCCAGAGGACGGTCCCAGTCGCATGGTGTTCCTTCTAGCAGGCATGCTTTCGCGAGGTGTGCGAATTGCCTTGGCCCCACTTTTCCTTGGCACCCTGTATTCGCAGCTGGACACCCTTGCGAATGATTTCGCACGCTCATTAGGTAGGTATGATATCAGTACTCATATTTCAGCTACATTTCTTACCCTTTTTCTTTTCGAGCGCTTCCCAAATTATGCTCCAATTCCTTCTTCCCTTTCTCCTCACTCTTTGGAAACCACCATACCTGTTCTTTCAAAGTCGCGGGCAACCCGCTGGACTTCTCTCTCATCTTCAAAAACCTTTTCTTTATTCATTGATATATTTTCTGAATTTTCCTGGCGTCCATACGCCACCTCTTTGGAAGGTTTCTACTCTCCTGATTTTTATCCCAGGGAAGAGATAGTATCATATGATATAGCAGTAGATGATCATCTCGTTTTTGCAGCTATTACCCACAAGTGCAACATCCTTGTTTTCAGTGAGACCTTTGATACCGTCACACCCTATAACCCCTCTCGCGTAGCAAGACAATTAGGCTTTGATCAGGCTATTCCCCCTCCACTTCCTTTATACCGCGAGGATAACTTTGACAGGTGCTTCATTGCCTATCGGGAGTCAATTGAGAGAAGTGTTCGTATATTTTCTACCGTTATTTTTATTCAGCCTGGCACTCGCAGAGGTGGAGTAACTGCAGCCTATCATGAATTCTGGAAAGAACAACTTGTGTTATTTCAAAGTTTTATGGCTGAAGCTCCCCCTGTTCCTATTCCCGCTTCGATCTTTATTGGAGATCCGTCTTTAAAGCTTCGTAAGGCTAGAGCCAAGATTACTCCCAAATATCATGCTCAACCTTCACAACTTCAAAAACCCAAAACAGCGACTCGCAAGCGGTCTCATCGCGAGGAGATCCCTCTCGCGGTACCACCAAATCGCGAAGAACCTATCGCGAGGCGTCTGGTAAATATCTAAGTCTCCTCTCCTTTTTCAATACGTTGTGTATTTTCTTATGTTGTTACTAACTCTTATGTTCTTCTTACAGCGTTCCAGTGCCCAAGCTATACGTACTACCAGCGTCTCGACTGATTCATTGGACCAAGTTCCCTTATCGATTAGACTTAAAAATCTTTCCGATGCAGCGATACTGGACGATGTTCCCCTTGCGAAGAGAAAAAGGAAACTTACCAAGGTCTCGCAGACTGTTGCAGCAGTTGATTTTTCTAGCTCAGAGGAGGCCCCTTTGGTGCGAAAACATAAATCTTCGTCTGTCATTCCACCTCCTGGTGCTTCCAACCTTACCTCAGAAGAGGCATCCTTGGCCGAAAGGCGGCGACTTGCCTTGGAGAAATTAAAGAACAAAAAGAAGGCTGATGCGACCTCATCGTTGCTTGACACTGTTGCTCGTGTGGTTGAGGAGATGAGGGCGGGAGATGAGGCAGAGGAGACAGAAGTCGCCAGTATACTCTCCGATTTACCCAGGACAGCGCTTTCCCAGAGTAAGCTTCAAACTTTTTCTTTAATCACCTATTTCCAGTTACTGATTCATCATTTTTAATACTTCTCTTTTATCTTTGTTTTAGGTTCTCGCGAGACCTCATCCCCGCGTGCTCCAGCCTCTCCGAGAGGTGGCCTCCATTCTGTCGCAGCATCATCTGATGATGAGGACCATCTCACCATCAACTCATTTATTCGGCCAGCCTACTCTTGAAGAGGAAACAGATGATGATACTCCCTATTCATCTCGTGATAGTGTTATATCCGCGACCTCCACTCCAGAGGTAGATCGCGAAGTATCCTCAGATCGCGAGATTGAAGTGACCACAGCTTCTCGCGAGGCCTTGCCCAAGTTGCCTTCCATCCCAGTTTCCCCAAAGGTCGTTGATGATAGAGCAAAGGACCCAGATTTTGATGATAGGCATTTGCAGCCTCTTCGTGGTGATCTTGCATCTGAGGTTGCTGCAGCCTTCGCAGATCATCCTAGTATTGAGAGATCCATATTTGGCACCCCTCTCCCAGAAGTTGAGGGAGGCGAGGGAGGTACCTTCGCGTTTTTTTTTTTCTTTGTTCTTCTATTTGTCTTTTTAATGTCAAATCGTGATTTTAACATGTCTTTTCTCCTTCCCCCTTTTTTTTTTAGGTATAAACTCCGAAGCTCAAGATATGATTGATGAGCTACTTCATGATACTCGGGGGATTTCTGAGGGTCAGACATTATTTCCTCCAGGTTCTCCTACTGAGACCCATATAGAGGTACCTCGATCTCCTTCTCGCGACATTGTATCAGAGCCTCGCGATCTTGCTCGCGTGATTGCCACAGATCCTCGCGACCAGGTCTCTCACGAACAAGCTTCTGCTTCTCGCGCTCCTCCCCGGGTTCCTGATTATGACACTACCTCCTTAGTGCCGGTACCTTGGCATCAGTGGTTCTGCTATCCCCGCGACATACCAGTGCTAAATCTGATAGAGGCAGCTCATCCGGAGACTTTTACTCACATGGAAGTTCATGAGCCACTCTTGCAGACAGTCCACCTCCAGCTTGTTGCAGATGTGTTCAGGACCCTTTCGGAGACTGCCATTCAGGATCTCGTCCCAGATACTCTGCCAAGATGCCATGCTCGCATAAAGGACTGGAAAAAGATTGGGATGAATGTTTCTTGGTGGGAGACCCGTCTGACTGTCATTCAGAGACTCTATGATCATTATCTTGTCGAGTTGAGGGGACGCGAGGCTCTTCAAAGAAAACAGGCAGAAATTGCAGAGACCCGCAGACAGTTAGCATTGCTCGAGGAGGATGAGAAGAAACTACAGGATTCAGCTAAACATCTTGAGCAGGCCCGTTTCTATTTAGAGGAGCATGAAGGTTTCAAGTTATCAGATCCCATTACTCGGGATCTTTTCTAGTTCATCACTTGTATATATATTCTTGTATTTTGCTATATATCCTTGTATTTTGATAGAAATATTGACATACTTTTATATACATGGGATGTTTTGTTTGATTTTCCTTGTCCTTGTTTGAAACTTTATGCTTGATACAATTTAATCCATTTTACATTCAAAGGTCCAGTCCTCTCACGTGTGACTTCATGCTCCATTCTGTAATACCCACTGCTACTTTCACTTATAATCACATACGGCCCTTCCCACTTAGCTTCAAATTTTCTTAGCCTTTGTCCCCTCATGATTGCCGGTACCACTTTCAACACTCTGTCTCCCTCCTTGAACCATCTGAACCGTACCCTTTTATTGTAGCTCCTTGCCTGTTTCTTATTGTACTCCTTCTGATTTGCAAAAGCTTCGGCCCTCATTTCATCCAATCCTTCTATCTCCAATAGCCTGTCCTCCAAACTGCTGTTGCATACCAGCCTTTTAGCAGTCAACTCCAATTCTGCAGGTAGTACAGCCTCTACTCCGTATACCAGTGCATAAGGGGTCATGTTTGTCGCGCTTCGGTATGCGGTTCGATATGCCCATAGTGCTATTGGAAGTTCTTCTGCCCATTTCTTCTGATTATCATGCACCATTCTGGACAAGATTCGAATCAATGCTTTATTGGAGGCTTCAGCCTGTCCATTTCCTTTCGGATAGTAAGGCGTGGACTTGTGATGAATGACTGAGTATCTCCCCAACAAATCCGCGACCTTACTATTGATAAAATGAGTCCCGTTATCAGATAGTATCACTTTTGGTATCCCAAATCGACAGATGATGTTTTCTTTTATGAATCGCACCACATTGTCTGCTGTCGTTCTTCGTAATGGGATAGCTTCTACCCATTTTGTGAATAAATCAGTTGCTACTAAAACCCATGCATGTCCCTGAGCCTGCGGCGTGATTGGTCCAATTATATCCAGCGCCCAAGTATGGAAAGGCCAGGGGGTTGCTAAGTTGTGCAATTCAGTTCCCGGAGCATGAATAAGATCCCCATGTACCTGACAGACATGACATTTCCTGACAAAATCACTGCAGTCCCTTTCCATTGTTGGCCAGTAATACCCAGAGGATAGAAACTGTTGGAACATTTTTCTAGGGCCTTGGTGACCAAACAAATGAACCTGTTTTAATATTTCCCCTGCTTCTTCTTCGCTTACACACTTCATCAATTTTCCTTCAAAGCTTTTGCGAAATAATTTTTCCTCTTGTAAGACAAATCGCGAGGCCAATTTTCTGAACCGAGGTTGATCTTTTTCCGGCAAAATCCCATTCTTCAAATAGTGCACATATTTGTCCCGCCAGTCTATTAAGTCTGCTATATTGCCTTCACTCGCGGATGGATATGCATTACAGTTTTGACAGCTACTTTGTAACTTTACTGCCTCATCCTTCATACTTGGCCAAAAGAAGCCTTCTCTCTGCAAAACTCGATAGAGACTGACGTCCGTTTGACCGCATATTTTCCTGTGAGCTTTCTGGAGCAGTTCCTTTATCTCGTCTATTGCTATACATCTAGCCAAAATTCCTCCGGCGGCTCTGTAATATAACACGCCTTTTATGAATTGGTACTCCCGTCTCAAGGCATTGTTATCGTTCTTCAGTAGAACATGTACTATCTGTGCCCTCCAATCATGTTCTTTATACTCCTCTGATTCCTCTCTGTTACTGATCACTGAGTCAGTTCTTCGTACTACTTGTACAGAAGACTTCATTCCTTGGAAATTTATTCGCGAACCCAATGTCGCCAGTGCATCGGATCGTCGGTTGTTTTCTCGCGGCTCGTGTGTAAAACTCACAGTCTCAAAGTCTTCTATCATCTGTCGAATAAGGGTTCTATAGGACACCAGATGAGGTTCCTTGACAGCATACTCCCCTCTAATCTGCTTAATGACCAACTTGGAATCTTCTTTAACGTGAAGTATTCTTGCCCCCAACCTTTGAGCCATTATCAACCCTAGCGCCAGTCCTTCATACTCAGCAATGTTATTGGTACAAGGAAAGTCAAGCTTGTAGGCCATGACTAATTCCTCTTTTGTTTCTTTATTCCTCAGTACGAAACCAGCTCCACCTCCTTTTTCAGTGGATGAACCATCAAACTCTAAAGTGAACTCCGCGCTCTGTGCCATGCTTGCCATTCCTATCTCCTCCACCATGGGCTCAGCCCCTCCTGGAAATAATGCCAGTAAGTCTGACAAGGCTTGGCTTTTTACTGCTTTTGGTCTAGAACATGTGATCTCATATTCAGATAGCGCTAATAACCATCGAGCAGTTCTTCCACTGAGTATGGGCTTCGTGAGCAAATATCGTATGGGGTCACTTTTCGTGATTAGCTCTAATGGATGTGCCAACAAATAGTGTCTAATCTTCTGGGCTGCGAATACTAAAGCGAGACAGTGCTTTTCCAATGATGAGTACCGCGACTCTGGTCCTTTGAGTACCCGACTGATATAATAAACCGGTTTTTCTTCTCCTTCATGCTCTTGGGCCAATAGAGCTCCCACGGACTTGTTGGTGGAAGTGAGATACATTACCAATGGTTTTCCTGTTTCGGGCGCTACCATTGTTTTTGGTGATGCCAAAATCTTTTTGATTCTCTCAAAAGCCTCCTGATGTTCTTCTCCCCAGCTATATACGGATTTTTCTTTCAACAACGGCATGAGTGGGTGAGTTACCTCTGCCAGTGCTGGGATAAATCTCCTCAGGTAAGATATCTTTCCCATAAAAGTTTTCAACATTTTGCGAGTTGCAGGTGGAGCCATTTCTAATACAGCCTTAGCCTTTGTCGGGTCCATATCAATGCCATGCCGATGTACGACACACCCCAAGAATTTTCCTTCTGGTACTCCAAAGGCACATTTGAGAGGATTCATTTTTAAATTATATTCGCGACATCGTTGCAGTACCTTTCGCAAATCTCCCACATGATCCTGTATGGCTCTGGATTTCACTACCAAATCATCGACATAGTCCTCCACAGTTTTATGCATTAGATCATGGAATATGGCTGTCATCGCGCGCTGATACGTGGCCCCAGCATTTTTAAGCCCAAACGGCATGACCGTATAGTGAAAATTCCCCATTGGGGTGCGAAAAGCAGTTTTCTCAGCATCTTCCGGCGCCATTTTAATCTGATTGTACCCACTGAACCCGTCCATTAATGAGAAAATCTCGTGTCCTGAGGTTGCATCCACCATGGTGTCAATGTTGGGAAGAGGGAAATCGTCTTTTGGGCAAGCCTTATTGAGATCGCGATAATCTACACATACGCGTATCTGTCCAGTCTTCTTCTTTACAGGCACAATGTTCGCGAGCCACGTAGGATGCTGAGTTGGCTTGATGAATCCTGCTTTCAGCAGTTTCTCTACTTCTGCCTTAATTTGCACCTCTAAATCGGGATGAAATATTCGTTGCTTTTGTTTCTTTGGTTCTGAAGCGGGATTCACATGAAGACGGTGGCTTACCAATCCAACATCGAGTCCCGGCATTTTGATTATAGTCCTAAGCAAATACATCTCGAAACTCTTTGAGCAATTCTATCAGAGCGTTCTTAGTATCTGTAGGCAACATATTGCTTATGAAGGTAGGTCGCGGATCTGTACCGTCGCCTATGTCCACTTCGCACAACCCATGCTCTGTTCGCGGATCCGCTTTCAGTACCTTAGGGTCGACTTCAAATTTTCTTTGTATGGCTTTATCTTTCTCGGGGTCAGTGCCAACATTACAAGCTTCTGACCCCCAATCCCGTCATAATTTATACACCACTCGTCCATCAGGCTTTTTGACCCGTGACCAACTTACCTCTTTGAGCCTCCGTTTAGTCGCACTAGTATTTTCTAGTTCATTCCATTTTGGTAACGGTGTAGAAAAAACGCCGGGCCCATTTTCCTCACTGTATTCTGAGAAGTAGACTGCATCTGCAAAATGGGCTTCTGACGCGCAGAAAGGACTTTTGGATGCTTTTACAGTCATTATTCCTTTTCCCCAATTGGCTTTCATCACTTGATGATAGGATGACGGCACTACGCCATATGCATGCAGCCACGGTCTTCCTAGCAACAATTGATATGAGGGTTCCCCTTTGATGATATGAAATTTGGTGGGCCCCCTGATCTTCCCAATTTTGAGGTCCAATGTTGCGAATCCCATAGTGACCTGCTGATCTCCATTAAAATCAGTAACTGCAATAGTATGATTCACGAACTTTTCTTCGGGAAAATTGATCATTCGCAAAGTGGCTAGTGGGATCAAATTGACTGACGCTCCCCCATCCAAGAAAGCTCGTTTCATCTCTCGACCGTTTATAATGGCTGGTACATACAGAGGCCGATTATGGGGAAAAGGTACTTGTCTGTCCTCTTCAGAAAATGTGATCTTACTGGAGGTCTTCTCGTGCTGCGGAATCTCAATAGTATGATTGAGTGCGGCAACTGTTTGTTTTTTCAAGAATTCCTTCACATGTTCCTGTATTGGGAGCTCATTGAAGAAGACATCTATCTTAGCATTCTCCCTTGCTTCACATACTGGCGGGCAATTACACCTGATGACATCGGCCATATCCTCAGTATGGTCTCTGGCGGTCACCACAGCTGCATGTGCAGGGAAAGGCTCATGAACTACATTCTTCACTACTTCCAAATCTCCTGATGCTATTTTTCGATGCACCAAACTTCGAAACGCCCAACAGCCCATCAACGAATGCCGAACACTCCTGTGAAAGGGGCAGTAGTTATTCTTCATCCTTTCCTCCCTTGACGGCACCCTTTGCACTGGAGGTAGAGTTATGACATGATCTGCGACCCATTGATTTAGCAAAGCAATTGTCTCTTTTTCACTGAAAGGTAAAGGGGGTGGTTCAGATCTCCCATCGCGCTCTTCCCTGGGTTTTCCATTCTGCGTAGCTGCTACCATCGGTATCCGCCTAGTACTGATATTTGGTCGCGTCGGGGGAGCCAAAACTTCTCCCAATCTTCGGGCATTATCAACAAGTGCAGAAAAAAGTTTTGACTTCATGATTGACCAGATGCACTCTGTATTCCCGCAGCATTCCTTCTATACAAATTTTGATCAATTGTAATTCAGAAATTGGTTCATGACATTGCAAAGCAGTCTCGCGAAATCTCCGGACATAAGCTGTCGCCTCCTCCCCAAAGCGTTGTCTTTGCCTTGTGAGCGAAATCATTGAGACCTCCTCATCAGCTTGAAAGAATTTGGTGTAGAATCTGAGCACCATATCCGTCCAGCTGGTCACTGAAGCCGGAGCGAGACCAGTATACCAGGTATATGCTGTTCCAGTTAAAGACTTGGAGAATTCTATGAGTTTTAAATATTCATTGTTTCTATGTGGTCCCAGAGCGTCCGCGAACCTGGCTATGTGCTCTTTTGCATTTCCCCTTTTGCCATCGAATTGATGAAAGATCGGTGCCCCATAGTTTTCCGGATATGGCAAGGCCATAATACTAGGATGGTATGGCGGGGCAATTTCCACTTCCTCTGTTTCAGATTTTTCATTCAGGATAGCTCGCAGTTGTTCCTTAGTGACGTATGACTCTTTCTCCAAGGGCTCAACTCTTACTGTTTCGCGAAGAGGCTCTTGTGTTGAGTCCTCCGGAAAAGCCTGATTATTCATCCTTGGTGACTCAATATTCGACGGTAGAACACGCGAGGCCTCCATGAAGTGAAGTATGGCTTTTTGTGTTTCCTGGATGTTGAGAAGAGTTTGCAGTAGAACTGTTGGCAATTCTGCCGAATTCTGTACTGGTTCTACCATCGGAGGGCTTTCTGCCTGATTCGCACCAATATTCGCGCGACGACGTTGTCTTCGTGCCGGTTGGACTGGTTCCCCTCCTTGTGTCTGTGCTGCTGTTTCCTCTTCCATTTGTTCAGTATGCCGGGTTGATGGTCGTCCTCTCCGCCGAGGTTGACGAGGCTCCACTTGTGCAGAAGACATCTTCTCCCCAGCAGAGTCGCCTTTAATGTTGGGGTTCGCCGATTTTAAATGATGTGAAGATAGTTTCTACACAAGTTCGTCAGCCAAAACCACAGTATTGATGCTCTTATTACTTTTGACTTTCTTCTACAGAGAAAAATGAAAGAGAAAGGAACGAAAAGACCATGAGTACAAGCAATTGAAATATTTTCTCTCTCTAGGAATTTCTCTCTCCTACTCTCCGAAAAGTCCTCCTCAAATGAACCCTCGCACCTCTATTTATAGGCGCGACCGCTCAGTGATCCTCGCGGTTTGTATTACCACGTCAGCACCTGTCTCGCGACATGGTTCCTGCGTACTTAATCTGTGATATAAATACCTTGTACAATATTATTCTACGCCCGCGATTACGGAAAACGGATTCGCGTACTCTTATGCGTAATTAATACCGCACACCATAAATACATTTTGCACAATATCATCTCGCGCACTTAACTTCGCGAAACGGATTCGCGTTATCTTATGCGCGGATTTATACAGTGCACCATAAATACCTGGCACAGTGTCATCTTGCTTTTTGATTACGCGAAACAGATTCGCGTAGTCTCATAGGTCATGCTGTGCGACATGCCCCGTGATCCGCGCCTATTTCATCGCGGATCTGATTTATCCTTAGCCAAGGATGCCGTTATAGCTTTGCCGGGTTATGACCAATCATGCATGTCTTGGTCATGTCCCTGAATACTATCGGCCTCTCTAGGGTACTCTTTGCTTAGGATTGCGTAAATAAGGTCGCGACCCACTATTTACTCATCTCCAGCATTTCCCCTAGATTCCGAGTAGTACTCCCTTCGCGAGCAGCATATAGGGTTATGAGTTTCTGACGCGAGCTATAAAACACATCAGCCTCTCATACCTCCCTCTGTGCAATGCAAGCTCTCGCGTAAAACCTATATTTGGGCTATTTCCCCAAGTAATTAATTATTTGGGCCAATCTCCCAAATGATCTTTTACTTGAGCCGGTTTCCCCAAATATACCAAACCTGGGCCATATCCCAGATAAATAAAGGTTGGGCCATATCCCAGATAAATAAGGGTTGCGGATCAATTTGGGTTCGCGAATTACCACCTTTACAGCACTAAGAAAGCGCCATATGACAGATGTAACACGCTCATTATATTTTGTGAAATTACCCAATAAATGTTGCTTTAATAATGAAGTATTGAAATAAAATATAACTATAGTATATTAATGATAGTTTTAGTGGAAATAATCTCTAGGTGGATATCATATACTATATTGATGATAATTTAATGGAAAATGAATCACTAGGGTGGATATCATTTCAATAATGATGTTAATAATCATTACACATAAAAGTTACATATCTATTATCTACATACACACATGTATCTGTATGTATAGCACCTTCTAAAATAGTAGTTTTACATATTATTTTGACTTTATAAAAAGGTGTATTCCTCTTGTATTCTTTCTTTCTCATATTTATTGGTGTACACAATAGTATAATTATCGGTCTTTAATGAGTTATAATTATAGAATTGGACCTAATCTCGTTATGATTGGTACTAAGAAGACGCGGTTTGAGCCAATAGGTGCATGAAAAGTAAATTATCAAATTTAGATTGTTGAGGAAAATATTTATATATTTATATAGGGGAAATGAAATACGAGTCCATAACAGTTATTTTCCCCTGGACATCTATATGAATACTTGTTCAACAACCTCTTAATATAGTGGTGTTGTCTTCGCTGTAGTGGTGATGTCTAACGGTTTAGATGTTTCGTGATTCTATAATTTGTGAGTCGAATTAGGAAATATTTGATCAGTTACAGTTAGTATCAGAGTCAGACTCAATCATTTATCCGGTGTCATGGTAAGCACTTGTTTGAATTCCAACTACTCGAGTTGAGTCCGAATTGGACAGACATAGTGGTCTGATCGCAACAAGGTTGTTGTGTAAGTTTGGAGGAGAATGTAAGTGTTCATTTGTACTACATGAGAAAATGATTGGGTAGATATTAGTCCAACTCGTAAGCTTAGACTTTTGAATCCAACCGCGAAATATAGGATTTGAATGTTACAACACAATGTTATTGGGGGAAAAAAATGTTGTTTTGAGGTGCTTAAAGGTAAATAGTTGGAGTGGTCACTACGCAACATTGTTTGTCATTTGTACATAATACATTACATCACAACTATCCAACTAATGTAAAAATAATAATTTTATTAGAGTTATAGTTAGAGTCGTTAGACCTTTATAATACACGCCTTTCATTATCACATTGAAGACATTACTAAGCAATATGATAGTTTAGCATGAACATAATTAGATATAATCTCATTATATATCAAATTTAATTCTATTTTTTGGCAAGATATGTCTATCTATTCAAATCCCTAGTTATGATTATTTTAGCACTGGACTATGATGTTTTAATAAAAAAAATTTAAACATTATTCTTCCAGCAACAAGCACATGATAGGTAACCACAGTAAGTATCAAAATGTATCACATACATGTTCCAAATTTCCACATGACACAAATAAAAATAAACTTTCTTTTTAAACAATGGATACCTTTAGTTGTTAAACATGTTTCCACAAGTAATAGAGTGTATGTGATCATTGTGATGTGAGCAGGGACGGAGCCAGAATTATTGAAGGGGGAATAATTTTTTTGATAACTTTATAAGGAGCAAATTTATTTTCACGTATAGATTATTATTTTTTCAAAGAAAGTAATAGATTTTTTATATAAAAAAATATCTTATAGGGGCAATGACAATGCAGTGGCTTTGTGCCTGGATTTAAGAAATTATTGGTTACAACTGTTATACCACTTTATTAGGCTAATGTGGTGTCACAAACCAATAAATGCAAATATATTTTTTTTATAGTGTAATGCACATTTGGATGGCAATGGGACGGGGTGGGGATCGCATCCCCCACCCCCATCCCCGTTTAACTTTGTTATCCCCATACCTATTCCAAACCCGATTATTAAACAGGACGAAGCGGGGTAAGGCTAGGCAAGGAGCGAGGCAGGGCGGGGCGGATTGTTACCATAAAACAAAAATTTCTTATACAAATGAAAGTAATATGTAATTTCTTAATTTAAACTTTTAATTCACTATTATTGTACGAGCATCAAAGTGAACACATGTAATTTTTAACATAATTCATTTGAAATTAAGACAAGAAGAGTGAAAAGATAATGATACTAGAATTTGATATTGGGTGGAATATAAAAAAAATGAAGGAGTTTTTTTTATATAAAGGATATATATATTAATAATATATGATAATATTGAAGGGAATATTAGTAAAAATTAGTATAATCGGGGCGGGTTAGGGTGACCCCTCCCCATACCCGCCCCAATAACCAACCGGGGGTTTTTCCCCACCCCTAAATCCATCCCTATTTATTTAATCGAATCCTCAAAATTACTTAAATCGGGGCGGGACGGTTCCCAGCAAGGGCGGAATTTTTTGCCATTCCTATTTGTACATTACCATATTAACATCAACTTTCACTAAGAAACAACCAAAAGAATATATATAAATAAAAACAAACAAAAAAAAAGTATGTTTTCATATATGTCAAAATGCTAACAAAGGTAATCGGTATTACACATGTAAAAATAATTTGTATCTATTAATTTAGGCAAAAGAGCATAAAACCCCGTATGTTTTTTAAGGATTGCAAAATACCCCCTATGCTTTTTTTTGCCCCATTTCATTACTATCACCTTTCTAAAACAAACAAACTACCCCCTATACACCACTATATGCCCAAATTACCTCCAAGATTTCATTTTATCATTATCATTTGTATTAAAATTTAAACAAAATATATAAATTTCAAATATATATATATATTAAATTTCAAAAAAAAAATTATAAATTTTGAATAACACATAAGAAATTTGAAACAAATATATAAAATTCGAAAAAATATATATTAAATTTTGAAAAAAATTATAAAATTCAAAAATAAATACTCCCTCCGTCCCACAATAGTTATCCAATTTGGACTTTTTAACATTTTATTGATTTGGGTTGACTAGTGTGCAATTTCCAATTTTGCCTTTAATAATATAGTATTATGGTGAGGTCCGATATTTGTTTAAAGTTAGTAGAAGGTTAAATTGTATTGGAATTCGAACTTGACAAGTATTTTGGAATAAGTAAAGTTGCAATAGTGGACAACTAATATGGGACAGAGGTAGTATAAAATTCAAAACAAATATATAAATTTCATAAAAATATATATATTAAATTTCAAAAAAAATTATAAATTTCAAAAAAATATATATTAAATTTCAATTTTTTTTATAAAATTCGAAAATAAATATAAAATTAAAAAAAACATATAAAATTCGAAATAAAAATGATGTACCTAAAATATAAGAAATTGTATTACTGCATGTTATACCTAAAAATGATGTAGGTTGGCATGTTGATTCTACTTTGAAGAGACGAAAAATGTGAATAACAAATCCATAAAAATCATGTTTTAATATTAATTTTCTCTCTTATCTAGTGACTCGTGATTTATAATTCCCTCAATGGTATTGAGTGAATATGCATATCCAATAAAACAATCCATTTTGATTGTCCTATTGGGATCACAAAGCACCCCCAATGACATATAAAATTCAAAAAATATATATTAAATTTTCAAAAAAATAACAAATTCGAAAAAAATATATAAAATTCAAACAATATATATAAATTTCAAATATATATAAAATTCGGAAAAAAAATATAGATTCGAAAAATTTGTTCGCCGAAATTTATTTATTTTTCGAATTTTATATATATATATATATTTGAATTTTATATGTTTTTTTTAATTTTATATTTATTTTCAAATTTTATAATTTTTTTGAAATTTAATATATATTTTTTGAAATTTTATATATTTTTAGAATTTTATATATTTTTTACGAATTTTATATATTTGTTTCGAATTTTATATGTTTTTTCAAAATTTATATATTATTTTTTGAATTTTATAAAAAAAAATCAAAATTTAATATATATATTTTTGAATTTTATATATTTTGTTTATATTTTAATACAAATGATAATGATAAAATGAAATATTGGGGGTAATTTGGGCATATAGTGGTGTGAATAAGATAGTTTGCTTGTTTTAAAAATGTGAGGGTAATAAAATAGGGTAAAAAAAAGCATAAAGAGGTATTTTACAACCCTTAAAAAACATAGAGGATTTTTATGTTATTTTGCCATTAATTTATGATATCACATTAACTAGCCTGAAGTGGTATCAGGGTCTTAACCCGTAATTTATCTTGATGCGGGTGGTACAACCCTATTCACTAGGCATAATTTATTTTAAAATGCACAGGAAAAAGACAAAACTTAACAATTTCTCATTAAATCATAAAGATGAATAATACTAATTAAAATTGGCAAAAGAACATAAAAACCCCCTATGTCGTAAAATACCCCCTATATTTTTTTTTTACCTTATTTCACTGCTCTCATCTTTCTAAAACAAACAAACTACCCCCTTACATGCCCAAATTATCCCCAATATTTCATTTTATTATTATCATTTGTATTAAAATTTAGACAAAATATATAAATTTCAAAAAAATATATATTGAATTTCAAAAAAAAATTATAAATTTTGAAAATAATATATAAATTTCGAAAAAACATATAAAATTCGAAACAAATATATAAAATTCGTAAAAATATATATATAATTCTAAAAATATATAAAATTAAAAAATATATATATATTAAATTTTGAAAAAAATATAAAATTCGAAAATAAATATAAAATTTCAAAAAAAACATATAAAATTCATAAATATATATATATAATTCGAAAAATATATATAAATTTTGGAAAATATATATAAAATTCGGCGAACAAATTTTTTGAATTTATATTTTTTTTCCAAATGTTATATATATATTTGAAATTTATGTATTTTTTTAAAAATTTATATATATTTTTCGAATTTGTTTTCGAATTTTATATTTTTTTCAAAATTTAATATATATATTTTTAATTTTATATGTCATTGGGGGTGCTTTGTGATCTCAATAGGACAATCAAAATGGATTATTTTATTGGCTATGCAGATTCACTCAGTACCGTTGGAGGAACTATAAATCATGAATCACTAGATAAGAAAGAAAATTAATATGAAAACATGATTTTTATGGGTTTGTTCTTCACATTTTTCGTCTCTTCAAAATAGAATCAACATGTCAACCTACATCATTTTTAGGTACAACATGCAGCAATATAGTTTCTTATATTATTAGGTACATCATTTTTATTTCGAATTTTATATGCTTTTTCGAATTTTATATTTATTTTTGAATTTTATAAAAAAAAAATCAAATTTTAATATATATTTTTTACGAATTTTATATATTTGTTTCGAATTTTATATTTATTTTCGAATTTTATAAAAAAAATCAAAATTTAATATATATTTTTGTTAATTTTATATAATTTTTTTACGAATTTTATATATTTGTTTCAAATTTTATATATTTTTTTGAATTTTATATATTTTATTTAAATTTTAATACAAATGATAATGATAAAATGAAACATTGGAGGTAATTTGGGCAAATAGTGGTGTAAAGAGGGTAGTTTGCTTGTTTTAGAAAGGTGAGGGTAACAAAATGAGGCAAAAAAAAATAGCATAGGGGGTATTTTGCAACCCTTAGAAAGCTTAAGGGGGTTTTATGCTCTTTTTTAATAATTTTTCCTAATCCTTGCATAAAGTAATTATTGAATTCTCTCTATGTAGGTATTGATTCATATATTTGGCAGAATTTTTTTTATTGAATACTCCATGGTACTACGTGGCATATATTCCCCACCAAAAAGCTTTAGACTGGGTTTGCCGAAAAATATTAGTATTATTTTTACATCCAATTCGGCCTTAGTTGATTTGATAACTTCAATCTAACGGTGGTCATTTAATTTGATGCCTTGACCAATTAAAAAAATGATAACAATTGAACTAAGCAAGCTATTATGTGGTCATCCATGACCTAGAAGGTCATAAATAGAGACTAGGAAGCATGAACCTGGTAGCTTAAATAAAATGCAGACAAACAAAAAAATTAATGAAAAAATGATACTTGTGAATGAAACCATACCAATAACTTCAGGTACACTAAATAATCATTTATTGCCACATGACCCATACTCGTTACCAGATCCACTTTTTCATTACTGGGTCTGTACAGATTAGATCCATTTCCATGAGCAAATAATACACTATATTCATTAGAATGACATTGTAGCCTTCAAAATGTTTCTCCAATTCCCATTCCAAGGCTTCAATTCCTTGCAACCAAACATATAAGTGCTTCAAGGCCTTGGATGAGCGTTTTAAAGAAGCTGGGGGCACCGGCTTCTCAAAACAACTTCTGCTTCTCTTTTTCTTCTGCGGAAAGCCAGAAACAAAAACTATGCCAAACAGGGTAATAGTTGTTTTTCCTTCCATTCCAATTCTAAGAAACCAATTTCATGCAAACCAAACATAGCATGAATAATGGCCTAAACATTTGTCATCATAGTAGGCTAGTGTTTCTATATGCATTACTTTCTTCTCCTCTATAAAACAGGAAACCCTAAAGTTCTGGTCTTTTGTAGCCATTTTCTCAACTATGGAAAAGGTTATACAAAAACACGTACAAAGTTTACAATTAAAGCAAACTTGAATGCAACAGTATTGGAATGTAGCCTTGCAAACATATTTGACACAGTTTTGGTGCAGTCGCATTCTCCGGAATTACCAAGATATCAAGCTGAATGATCAGAAACCAAGTATATTGCAAAAAGCTTCTGCATTGTAAATAGCACTGTTGTAGATTTGTCATCTCAAGCTTTTTCAGACGATTGCTTTCTTATCTTCCTGTCATGGTTGAGCATGGAACTTACACACTCTATCAACATAATTATCTGCAAAAAATAAAAACTTACATTGAGAAGGACAAGTATATTATATTCCAAGTAATGTGCAGAATAATACATCAGCTAATTTGTGCAGGATTTCATCTATCCTGTTCCAACTTGTGCAGATTTCCTAATAACAAGTGAAAAAAAGGCGCACTTTCTTCTTACATGCTTCTGGTGCTCTTTCGTGCAGCGTAGAAAAGGCAAAAGTGCCTTGTACAATGGAAAAGGCAATGTCATAAAATTGTAGTTAGACTAACAGCTTCCTTCTCAAAGACCAAAACCCTGCCTAGGGGGAAAGGAACTAAAATTTTACTTTTTGAAGTTTCACATTGCTGCAAACCACTCAATAACAACCAATGTCAGAGAAGCAATATCTTTGTTGTTCAAATATCTTATGCTGGTCTGCATACTTCACAAGAACTAAGCAATCACCAAAAAGTTCGCCAAAAGCAAAATGCAAAACATAATAATATAACAACATTTAGCCACATATAGGGATGGCAAAAAAACCCGCCCCGTTCCGAATCCGCCCCGCCCCGTTTAGCTAACCGGGGCGGGTATGGGGCACCCTCGCCCCGCCCCGATTAGCACTCCGCCCAGATTAATTATTTCTCATATATTACCCTTATATATACATATATCATATATTAATAACCTTATATATTCCATATATCACAAATATATCTTATAATTAAATATTCACACACACCACACACACACATACACACGTAACATATCCACTTATTCGGTCAAACACACACACACGCACACAAACACAAGACTAGATCTGGCCATGGCTTCACCACCGTCGGTCGCCACCGCCACCGCCACTACTCCACCCAACCTTGAGCCTCTCCAGCGACCCACACAGTATCATCTCCTCCTCCTCCTCCTCCTCGAACACCTCGAATTCAAGCGCGCTAGTAACCCTAACACCGTCCGTGCTTACGTACGTCACCTCCGACGACCCCTTGTCTAGCCGATCGCGGCAGAGAGAAATAGACGCCGCCTCGGACGCAGGAACACGGACGCCATTGATCTCGAGCCCGACGCTGATCTTGCGGCGGAGGTGGCGGAGTGTAAGGAGATCCGGCACCGCGTCCACCGCGCACAGGGCTATTCGGACGTAGAAAAGCCGAATCTCGAACCACCTAGACGGTTGCGTCAACGACGAAGGACCGTTCATGAGACAGTACATATTCAGATTCGGCTTCTTGTAGATCGCCAGAGTCAATTCCTCCTCCGACTCGTCCATAATTGTGGCTGTGAATAAGAGATTGGGGTTGTGATTCATGAAAACGAACCTTAGAAAATTAGGGTTTTTGAATTTGGGAGAAATAATATGTAATCGGGACGGGGCGGGACAAAAAAATAAAATATTAATCGGGGACAGGGCGGGGAAAAATAATCGGGTTCGGGGATGGGGAAGGTAATCCCCGCCCCGACCCGCCCCATTGCCATCCCTAGCCACATATCCATCATCAAAATAACTCAATCGAGACTTGTTTTATTACAACTTAAAAGAACCAAAAGGAAAAGGAAAAGGCTAAACCATTAAATTGGAGAAGTTTTGAATTGTATGTAGACATGCTTTTTGTGCCTTTTCTTGGAAAATTTGTATAAAAAAATAGAATCATCGGATGCTCAAGCTAAAGAATGAAGGGCAAAGAAGCAAACTTATTTTCATTTAAAGTAACTAAATAAAAGAAACAAACCTCAAAGCAAGCATAACCAACTGCAGTTGCGAAGTAAAAGTTTGCATTGCCGGTACCCTGCAAACTTCATTCAATGAGATCAAATGCTGTCACTTTTGATTGTGTGGTTATGTGTGTGAGGTCAACAAAAACATACCCTCCATATCCATAGGTTGTGCATCACGGGGCTAAGGAGAGAAACTCCCACAAATCCGGAAAAGAGAAAGAAAGAGAACTGCATCTCTGCATGGCATAGTTGATAGAAATACTAAGATACCAATCCATGTTAAACCATTTAAAAATATGAATAATCTTATTAACTTGCCTGCTAGTTCATTGACAAACAAGCCCAATAAACCCAAGTACAGGGCGGAGTCTCCCACCTGATAAATTTTACATCAGACGAGAAAACAAGGTTAAAATTTTGAAACACAGAGTTACATTTATTTGATAACAGATGCAAGAAAAAAAAGATGATCCCAACCAAGTTCTTGTTAGCGTGGCTGGTTCTGGGTCAAAATAATGCCCTCTTCCCCCCTTACATACCTTGTCTTTCTTAAATACAAATTTTGAGTGGATGATCCCCCATTTCTTAAACATTTCCATTCATTTTGATCTCACTATTAGAAGAAAAAGTAGAACCTTTCAATCTTATGATGGATTATTTGTAAAGATTGCCATTGTATGTCATTAAGCATGCAAGAAGAAAGACCACTCTTCCAGCTTGTTCACAAAATTACTAAGAACGACATTGTAGAAGACTTAAGCATCTAGGAGAAGTTGCCAAAGTTTTAGTGGGAAATTCATTTCTACAGACATAAGAGCTAATCTCCATAAAATTAATTTTAACAATCTGAAATTATTTGAATATGTAAGCAAATATACAAGACGAAAGTAACCAACAAGACCCCAAAGGGAATAAAGATTCAGCGACAGAAGGATACAGTCCTGGACCAATGGAAAACCTGAACCTAAATATTTAGCATATTTACCAGCATAATAAACAAATATATATATGATATAACAGTTCTAAAGATACTTTACTGAATACACCATTACCCATCAAAACCACCAAATTATGCACCCTACTTTAATTATCTAATATATTCCTCTCAAAGCAGAGAATGGTAGACAAAGATACTCCCCAAAAATAAGAACAGACTGAAATAATAGAAAACTAATCTAGATTAGTTTAACATGAAGCATGTCTAGCGAAAACCTAATACTTCACGAGAACGACACTGAGGAGTTGTCTCAGGGCTGCATCCCCAGAAAAATGTGGCGTGGAAGTTTAAATAGAGAATGGCCATACCAATAAATGTAGAGATCTTCTCCCTCCCCAACCATTAACTCTTTAGTCTGTAGAACAAGCTCAACAAGTATAACAAATACTTTCTTAGAGTTGAAACATCCTCCAATGGTGAACATATACAATGTGGTTGTGGCTAAATGCAATTTTGACATTTTCTAATGAAGCAACTTCTCAGTCATGCAGGTCCCTCTGAAAGCCAGCAGACCGTCTTAATTACAATTTTAGCATTAGCAAGTCTTCATTGAAGCCATCATGGAATTTCTTTAAAGAAAAAGGAGGAAAAAGGAACTCGATACACCAAATAATTGCAACATGTAAAATCCAACCCTTAGTTTTTGAACTTTATTGTTCTTTCATTTATCTATTTATTTTTTATTTTTATGTAGGGGCATCTGATCTACTGAAATTCCTAGCCTCGGTTGGATTGGGATAATGGAGGTGGGTAGTAAAGGTTTAGCATATAGCGTCTTCAGCAGTTTGAAGATAATGGATATCTGTGATATTATTTAATCAAGTGTCGTACAGTGGTGAGGACCCACATCAAGCTTTAGCTATCTGTTACATTCCCAAATATAATTCACCGCGTAAGATTGCACAAAGTTTCATGTATACGCATGACTTAGCTATCCAATTTAAAGGGATAATTTATGGAGGTATTGGGCCTTGGATGTCTTTGCAAGCAACAATTACCTGTATAAGAAGTTTTTTCCTATCAATAGAACTGTCTTTTTTTTTTTGCTGAAAAAATAGATAATACACAAAGGTTATAAAAACAAACTCCAGTTCAAGCACAAATACCTTATACATGCCAGGAGGAAAATTAATGAGCAATCCGTGACATATTTATGGCTAAATCACACAAGTAAAAGTCCTATTCAGACAAAGATGCATCAGAGAAGGAAGGGGAACTTACTGAAGGATAAGTTTTGAGCATTGTAGAAAGTGTAATGTATACAAACGCAAGAAAGCAGGGCCTGTGCTTTAGCCTTATGGCTAATGGTAATATCATGAACAGAAGATTTACATGCAAAACTATCAGAAAGAAATTTCTGAAGAAATCGAAAACTTCTGCAAAGAAGTACCTGCAGTTAAATACAGAAATAGATTCAAGTGAGGAACACAAATTCTTGTACTAAATTACTCCTGAATTAAATAATAACACAGTAACTTTGAACTCACCATAGGAGACCAATATTTGGAGATAAGTCTTCCACAGTGAGAATAAACCCATATGTTCTGTACAATTGATCCATGCATGTACGTAAATAATCAGTCTCTATCTTAGAAAACAAACTTTAATGGTATGCAGAGTGATGTTCTTGTTTAAAGAAGCGGGAGAACTTAAGAGGAAAAAATACTAAAATTACACAATAATCATGTTCATCGTTCTTTCATTACCCTCATTGTGAAATTTTCACAGCCAGTATAATCATTGCAAAATGAACCCTATGCAACAGCTACAATATATGTTCCGCTACTTGATTCAGAGATGAGAGGAAAGCAAAAATGAAGGGTATATGTGGATCACGAGGTTTAAAGTACATAAAATTAGTATGTGCTGGTACACTAATTCTTAAAAAAGGGAACTAACTCATAAAATAAGCTAGGAGAATGCTTAACAAATACATGACTGTACATGCAGAAGAAATTGGTTAAACATACATTAACAGATGTGTTGGTAGAATAGATTGCAGATGCAACACATTTATGCTTGCAAAAGGTGAAAAACTAACATCATTTATTTTTGAAAAATAAATAAATAAATAACTGACTTCCTTTTACAAAAATATACTAAAATGACTTGTTTCTAGAAACTTAATACTAAAACAACTTCCCTTTACAAACAATATTAAAAACCAAATAAACCAATCCTCAAGAAAAAATAAATCAGATGAATTGAGGACAAAGTAAAAAGTATGAAAGCTAATGAAATGTATTATACATAAACAATGATTTACCTCGGTTAGAAGGAGGGGACAAGTATGGAGTTTTAAACTAACAACTCGGGCCCCATAAATAAATTAAAAAAACAAACAAAACAAAACAAAGCTGACAGTTATTCAAATAAAGCAAACAGGATAATGACTAAAAGCAGTTGCAGGTTTTGAAATTTAATATGAAACGCTAAAAATGACAGACATGATCTCAAGTACTTAAAGTTCTAGCATATCAAATCGGAAATGATTATAAGACTATAGCATAGACATATAAGGATAGAATGATACCTCCTAAACATCTCCCAAAGACCACCATACTTTTGGACAGAAAGCCCACATAAAAGGAGGATATACAATGCCCAAAGAGATGCCCACAAAAAGAAATATACTACTGATCTCCATGAAAAAGATGCTGGTTCTGCTGGTTGATTAGTCAATTCCTTATCCCGACAATGGGTATCACTTGATGGATTGTCTCCAACGTTACAAGAATTCATTTGCAGAAACAACTTCCTTGGAGGAGCATCTGGACCGTAACCTAATAAAAGAATTATCTGGAACAAAAATGGGCCTTATATACATAATCGCACAGCTTAGCCCTTACAAACACCAGAAGAATAGAAAGCATACCGGTATAATTAGAATTACAGGATAAAGAGATAAATGTGTTGCTATGATCCATCCAAGAGCTGCCAATGGAACTAGTCCTGCAGTCCATCAGAAGCAAAATATTCAATTAAATTTTATGTTCCATTTAGATCATTAACTAGTGCTTTAACTCAGTTCCTAGTAATATCCCTGAGCAACATGCTGGAAATGAAAACAAGCCTCATAAAAGGATAGTCAAGGCTGCCAAGCCTAATAAAAAACACATCAATAACCTTGTCTTCATATGTTCTATGATAGAAGCTCCCCATGCGCCACCAAAAAATCAAACAACCAATTGACTCTTCCTGTTGTTTGATCTAGAGACCCCTCAACAATCATATACCAAATCAAGCACTTCTCTCAAGAGTCCAGAGCTTCTAAAACCAACCAATGAACAACCACTCAATAATATTCTTATGCCCTAAAGTGATATATACCAAAGGTGGCAGTTCCCAAATCCCTACATAGGAACTAAGAATTCAGCCTGTATAGCAAATCCTTCACCAAAATGTATGGTAAAAAGCAAATATACCTCCTTGATCTGTAAAGATCCCTCCAATACCAACTTGGTCTAATATACATATAGACCAATCAACCAATTGGAACCAAAAATCAGGTACTAGAAAGCACCATAACTAAGTGTCTATCTGAATTTCAATTCCCAAGTAGCTTCCCCAAAGAGAAGCTCGAACTCTTGTGGTAACACACTTAAAACTAATGGGTCATTGACCCGATGTTACAACCCCTCCTCCCTCAAAGGGAAGGTGAGGGGTTTGAGCTCCGTAGAGGAAAATTTGTGAGATGTGTCCGTAATTACTTTCCGCCCAACCAAAAACAACACACCACTCACACGGCACACATAAGACTCCTACTATGTACATCATCTGATATTTTCCCCATAATGACGAACTTGTCCTGAAAAACTGTAAGTGATGTGATATAAGTTTATTTTTTCTATGTTAGAGTTCATATCCTAAAAAAAGATCAACATGGCCTAACGCCTCACCTCATGGGAGGAAAAGGATTCACTACAAGAACAATTTATGGGGTGTTGTCTAAGCTTTAATGTCTATATTTATTAATAACTTATGTTTATAGTAACATATAAAGAAGGGTTAATTGCAGAAAGCCTCCTTATACTATAGATTTTGTGCAATATCACCAACTCTTTTCAAAATCTGTCGGTGTCGAGCCCTTATTTATTAAATCTGAAAATACCCTTCCCCTCCCCCCCCCCAACCCCATTTTCCAAACAGGTTACAAGGTGACCCCTGACTACAAGCTGGCAAAAAGTATGTTTAAAAATCTCATTATGCCCATTTTCAAGGACCATTCACCCCACCCCCTCTTCCCTCTCTCACCTCAAGCAAATCCTGTTATACCTTTTGTCTGTTGACTTTTTCTTCTTTCGAATTAACCAACCCGACTTTCTTCCAAAACTGTCCCGTTCAGTCTCCAAACACGACAGCATATTGAATCTCAAGAAGCCGTTGTTACCTATATTTTTTTTTTAATAAGTAAGAATCACTTACATGTTTTATGTACAAAGTGGTCATTTTACAAAAAAAATCATTATTTAACCATGTTTTTTCTTTTGACTTTTTCTCCAAACATGACATTATTTAATTATGTTTTATTACACTAAAAAGAGGATGCAAGAGTCATTTTATGTGATCAGCAGGCTAATTACACTAAATTACCAGTATAGGGGTTTTCCCCCTACACGGGAGGTTTTTTGTACTATATGAATACCGGGGGGGGGGGGGGGGGGGGGGGGGGGGGGAGTTGTTTGCACTCAACACTACAAATAACTGTACTTACTCAGGAAATTGATAAGATAACCGTGTCTTTATAAATTGAAATGAACTATAATTTATTAATTACATAAATTTATCACATAAAAGCCCAGACAGCACTTCACATGAAAATTTGACTTAGGACACAGATGTTTTGACAGCATTCGAATAAATTTTCTCATAAACAGCAAATGCAGATTGTTATGTAGATCCTCATTGAATGTAAACTCAGTTCCCTTGTAATCTTGCTGATGCTTTGCAGCTTATACAGCAACTCGTTCTCCCAACCCATTTTAATCAAGCTAATATAACAAACAATCCACCAACAAAAAAGGAAAAAAACTGACTATGCTGCAACAAGAAATAATTTTGTGGACACAGAATTAAATTCCAACAAAATCGAATTATTTCAACGCAGCCCATGCTTAAATAGTAACTCTCATCAAGTTTTACAATGATGACTAGGAACAAAAAGAATGTATTAAAGAAAGAGGTGGCAAGTTTTAACAGAAAATAGTATGATTTAATTGACAGATGTAGAAGGCCCAGAAAAAACTCCTAGTGTGTTAGACAAAGATTGTCAGCTTCTTACTTGTACAAGCTCCATAAATAGACAACATCACGACCAGATTTTCAATTGGGGTTGTGGTAAAACCCACACAGGTGAATATGGTGAAAGGATTCCATAAGTAGACAAGAGCAGCAATATCACCTGATGAGAGAATCTCTGAAATAATATGAATAACATAGATCATCAGCTTATGACGGGAAGGAGGAGAAAGAATAAATGTAACAGTACAAAAAATGCTTTTAGCGGCATCAAAATATAACTTATAATTACCAGAATTTTCCAACAGTTTAACAAGGTTTAGTGATTTCAAACTTTGGATATACGTGAATTGAAGAATTTGTCCAGTTGCACGAAAAAGCATTGCAGTGATGAAGTCTGCAATCACGAAAACCAAACTGTATCCAAATATGTGTTGATATTAACAGTGTAACTGAAGACAGGAATGAGCATAGATATAACAGAAAGAAAGAAAGAAAAAAACATGCGTGCCCAAACTACATGTTCAATTTCTTTCTTAGACTCTGAACTTTGAGAACAAAAAATGGAAATACATTAGTACAATTAGCATTAATGAAACACCATGGCCAAATTCAACTACATGCAACACTCAGTATAAGAGGCGGGTCAGATCTCCTTAGGAAATCACTATGAGGTAATGTTACATGGAATTAAGTACTTGTTTCAGGAGTGGAAACTTGTAGATAAAACTCATAAGTGTCAGATTCATCAACACTATAAACCCAATAAAGCAAATACAACAAAATTTTCATGTTTGTAAACATTCTACTTCCATGGAATTAACTACTTTTTTTAGGTGTGGAAACGTGTAGATAAGACTCTAGTCTGAGAGTTATCAACACTATTAACCCAATAAAGTTGGTACAATAAAATATTCATGTTTCTAAACATTCTAGTGTTAATTTTTAACGGAAAATTGTATTTATGTAAAACCTAAGGTCTAACATGGATAATTCACTGGATTTGAAGTAGCCACACAACAAAATGAACATATGACTAGATTTTTCGTTTATGATCATAAAGCAAACTTGAACAGTTACAAATGATTTCTAGGTACGTTCCCAATCAATCATATTGGACACGAAATTAATAAACAAATGGTCGATCATGTCGGAATATTACTTGCCAATTTACTTACTTCCTGAAAAAGTCTATGTAGCATAACAATAAAGAATTTATTTGCCACTCTCCTATTCTTTTACATATGCAACACTGATCCATGCCTGTTTACTTCCTCCTCCACTTATCAGTCGTCGAAATAGCTAACCTTGTATCCTATAACAAAGGTATCCACTTCCATTTAGAAAGGTTTAGAGCAGTGTTGTTAAAGGTCCGCACGATGGGGCTCTAGGCTTGCTCTTGAGCCTGTTGTATACCTAGGCATAATGACGTGTATTAGGCCCGCGCCTCGTACTTGTTGTTAGATGCGCCTTACTGTGTTTTCTCGTTTATTTCTTTTTCTTTTATTCTTATTGTAGTTCTTAGCCAAAAAGGAAATTTTAGAGAATTCTGGAACTTCTATTAAAGTACAAAAAATAAGAAAAGCCAAGAAAGTAACTTACGTGAAGAAGAGAAGGACATCGCAGCCAAAGTACGTAAAATAGTGAGACAATCCAAAGCAATTGCAGATATCGTGATCAGGTCAATCTTTTTTGCCTTCTCCCTTATACTTGTTCTCTCTTTATCTTCTCTACTGCTCTTTAATTTCCTTTTTCTGTGTTGTATTGCTTTACTTTTCTTCATAGCAAAATTATTTATGCCACTCTCTCTCTTCTTCTTCTTCTTCTTCTTCTTCTCTCTCTCATTCTACCTGTTTTTTCTTTTTTGGTAATCTGTATTTTATAAAAGCGTCTTTTCCCTCTCTGCCTTCTTCTTCTCTATCTCTCACTCTTGTTTTTTTCTTCTTTGAATGTTGTCTTAAGTAATTTTCTGATGTCTTAATAACATACATCCTTGAAAATATGGATTTATTTTATGATTCTTAGATGTTTGAATGATATGGTTGATGGATATTTATGATATGACATTAATTCTTTCATAGTCATCTATAATTTAATTGTGCCCCTCGCTGCACTCAGAGATGAGCCTAGTCTCAAAAGTATCTCTAGCCCCTTGAGTCTCTAATAACACTGGTTTAGGCATCTCTTCTTGACAGCTTGTTCACATTCATTTATATACGTCACAACAAAATTTCATCTACTTCTCCACATACAAACTACACGACTTACAAATCCACCCAACCCTGTATTATGCTCTTCCAAATGCCAAACATGGGCAGGTTAATCTCGTAATTCTGAAGGACCACTTCCCTAGGCTGTACCAAACTCCATTGTAACATATTTGTATAAGCTTCTCCCTATAGTTGCATATTTTCCAACACAATGATGGATATTTATGATATGACATGAATTCTTTCATAGTCATCTATAATTTAATTGTTCCCCTCGCTGCATTATACCAACAATTCGGGGCGAGCGTAAGTTTATTCCTAATTGTTCATAATAACATTAAATTGTACTATTATGCAAGAATATAAAATGCATACCATAAGAATCAACCTAAAATCGTGATTACAAAAATAAATAAATAAATAAATAAAACCACTGCATCATATACAACAATTGCATGAAATGTTACCTGCATATAAGGTGACTGGGTTGCCCTTCAATTCTGCCAGGATTGAAGTAGTATTTAGCATCAAAACATGTATAAATTTTAAGATATATACATATATATATGCGCATATGTATACATATATATGAAATAACTTGAGATGGCACCTTTTGACAGTGAGGGGACCAAGAATTGAAAGTAAAAGAGGAGATCCATGGTACATGGAACCTGTAAAACAATATTATGCAATTATTTTGTATTGAATACTAGTGATTACAAACGATAGATGAAAATGTGAAATAGCTAACCAGCATAAGGCGACATCGATGACTGCTTCAACCAGTAACCTTCAGCCACTGCAAGGTTGAGAAAATGTCAGCTCATATATATATATATACATATACGTGTGTATATGTGTGTGTGTATATGTATATATATAAGTAGAGAGAGAGAGTACGGCGTCGGAGACTGGTGAGAGGAGTGGAGAGTTCAGGTCGAACGGACAAGTTGAGGCTTTGGGGGAAGTAAATGAGAAGGAGTCTGAAGACGATTGATGCCAATGCCCAATTCCAAAACCTAGAATCCTTTTTCTTCTTCGTTTCCTCCATTTTTCTCTACTCTTTTCAGATCAGAGAGAGAGAGAGAGAGAGTATAGCTTCGGGCGATGCAGGTGATTTTGGAAAGGGCAACGATACGACGGCGTTTCAAGTTTTGGATTCACGAGTGTTGGACACGTGATTTACTTTATTGGGTTAATTTCATTTACACCCCTAAAATTTTTCCTAACAGCAATCACACCCCCTCAAATTTATCAAAACTCATTTACACCCTCTTATAATATAAAATATTTAAAATACTCTTAAAACAAACATCCTTAAATCAATTTAATCTTAACATATTGTTAATCATATATCCAAACATATATTCAAAACGGTATGTCCAAACACCAACCCCAACCACACCAATCCATGTCTTAAATATGAAAAAAAGAAAAACTTTGAATGAGAAAATGAAGTAGAAAGAAGAAACAAAAAGACCTGTCCACTTTCTTTGAATTTTCTCGCTCCCCAAACAAACCCACAAAACCCAATCTTCTTCTTTCACATTTGAACTCAACAAAAGTCCCAATTTGCTGAAAAACCCAATTTTTTCCTTCATGGATTACAGAGTTTTTCTCCCACTTTCTCTCTGTTTCCTCTTATTGGTCCCAAATCCCTCTCATTCTGCTTCTAAAACGTATCTCTTTCTCTCTCTATTTTCTCACTCTATATAACTTTGTAATTCGGTGCTTAGATTGAGGACTTGTTCTTCCTCTGCCCCGTTTGATCCTACTCGGGTCACCCAAATATAGAGATTATACAGGGCTTTCATCTATAAAGTATTTCTAACATATAAAGAGTGCGATCATCTCGTTAATCTGGTTAGTTTTTTTTTTCTAATTTATTTATTCATATAAAGAGTGTTCTCTGTTTGTTTGCCGAGAAAATGTAAGGAAAAGAAATTAGTATAAAATCATCTATTTCAACCTTACGGGTTTATTAAGAGTCGGTCCTATACTTCGTGTGAATGTGTAATTCACCAGAAAGAAAGACTGATTCAACAAGATGTGTGCATTCATAAATTTATGTGCATATAATAAATTGAATAATTTTTATTTTTCTTACAAGTTTATGTGCATATAATAAATTGCATATAATTTTTTTTTCAAGTTCAATTTTTATTTTTCTTTTAATTGAATAATTTATGCATATAATAAATTTAATTTAATATTTTAATTTAAAAATATTAATTTAAACTTTTGAAAAGGAGAAACAATTTTCTTCCTAAATTCATGTCAAATTATAGAATTATTTTTAAATATTTTTTAATTTTAATTTTTAAATTTTTAGGATTTTTAAGGGGTCAAATTGATAAAATATGAAATTCTTGTTTCTAAACACTACCTAATTCAATATTGAGGGTAGCTTAGATATTAAATTAAAATTTTAGGGTGATGTCATGGTATAGAGGGTGTAAATAATATGTATAAATAAAAATAAGGTGTATAAATGAATTTTGGCATATCTAAAGGGGTGTGATTGATGTTAGAACAAATCTTAAGGAATGTAAATAAAATTAACCCTTTATTTATGTACTCTATTTTAACACTGAAAAAACAAAACGAAAAAATAAAAATACGAGAAATCAGAAACTGAAAAAACAAGATTGTCATATTTTTAATGGAGAGAAGAGAAAATAAGAAAAATATGTTTTTGCTATTTGTGATACACTGATACTGTATATTTCTTTTGATTGTAGCCCAACTTTACGGAAACTACTTATTTTTTCTTGTATAATTTTGTTAAAAAAAACTTTAGTATTGAATATTAATAGGCTGGTATAAAGGTCTAACTCCCGGGAGTGCCTTTTTTTTGAGGATATTGCACGGATTGGGGCCACAAGCAGTGTAACACTAAATCGCAAATTTATTGAGGGAGGGATTCAAATTCACACTCAGTGATACAGTTCTTCCGGACATTGAAGGTTTGAACCATCTCTACTATGGCATTAATAGACTTGTATAGTTACAAATCAACTCATTAATATGCCAATATCTTGAAGGTGATCGAACAATTTCAATATCTTGACTGTTTGTGAGTCTCGTAATTTTCAATCCTTATGTTTTGAACATCCTCTAACTATAGTCTTTAAAAAATAACTTCGTCATCCACTGTATAAGAGTTCGTAAGAATAGTGTACATATTATATGTGGCGACCAATGTGGGCGGATGCAAGTGGCACTAGCAAGCTATCACACTGGGCGAGCTACATGTGCACAATCCCACATCACCTAGGTAAGGAAAAGCTACGTGTTATATGTGAGTTTCATATTCTTCTATGACACGATGTGTTTTAAAACCGTAATGACTAGGAACTCACCATAACTCCACAGTTAAGCGTGTTTGACGTGGAATAGTACCAGGATGGGTGACCCCCTGAGAAGTCTCTGGTTCGGGTGAGCAAAAAAGCGAAGAGTATTGTGTCTGGATTAGGAGGGGGCTGTTACAAATGTATCAGAGTCTGACCTAACTAGAAATGTGTTGTCAGGAATGTCGGGTCTCCTAGGGGGTGGATTGTGGTGACCTATGTGGGTGAGTGTGCCGTGGGCGAGTGCAAGTGGCATTGGCAGGCTACAACATTGAACGAGCTATAGGTGCACAATCCCACATCGCCTAGGTAAAGAAAGGCCACGTGTTATATGTGAGTTTCATACCCTTCTATGATATGAAATATTTTAAAACCGTGATGGCTGGAAACATATCAGAATTTCACAATTAAGTGTGTTTGACATGGAGTTGTACTGGGATGGGTGACCCTCTGGAAAGTCTCTGGTCCAGGTGAGCCAAAAAACTGACAGTATTGTGTCTGGATTGGGAGTGGGCTATTATATTATATTTCATTCGTCTCATATTAGTTATTCAGCTTCGAATCCCAATATAATATAATCTTATATTTTCTCATATTATCCTTCTTCATTAGCTTCAAAAAATAATGGGTCTCACTAAAAACAATAATTATACTATATTATCAATGAAAAAAATGAGAAATACAAAATAATCAAAAAAATGTTGAAAAGTCAGACTTGTATAATTAATTTAGGATAGAGGTAGTAATTATTATTGTTTAGAAACGAGATAAACATACAAATTTTATTAGACACTTTACATTCATGCTTTTAAATTTTTGAAAAATAATCTATAATTAATAAAGATGATTTTAGTTCTAACTTTTCACTAAGAATTAAAATCCTATATTTTCCCATAAAAAAAAGAAAAAAAAAAAGTAAGAATGAAAAGTTGTTAGAGAGTACACCTTTTTCCTTTGAATATTTCATAACCCAAACTATTATGTCCCTTATTTTGGTTTCAAGATGTGGGAATTTAAAGAGGGATGGGATGATGATCTCAAATTACAAATTCAGGATGGTAAATTATTTTTTAAAACTCATTTGTGGACACTCTCGAAAGTACTTTGATTATGAAAAGTTAATACTACCCTTATATGAATTATATTAGAGTTTATATAAAAAAAATATTTGGTCAAAGTACTGTAGAAAACAAAATTCTGATTACGTCCTTAGTAAAAAACTTAGCACTCTCTAAATCGTTTGGCTTTACATAATTACTCTTTCCCAACTAATATAATTATTATATGGTTTACAGATAATATTGGAGAAGATAAAAGGTCATTTTATTATTGCGGCTATTGAATTGTCTTGCTCATTTTATTATTTATTTGTTATTATTGTCACCAAATAATTTAAATTGTTTATGCAATGCTTTTTTTAAAAGGGGTAAATTACATTTACACCCCTCAATATATGATATATTATACTTGCATATTTCTCAAGTTTGTAAGTTGTATCAAATATCTCTAGTCATCACTTTTTTTTCAGAGGTGAAATGTCTAAAATATCCTCAAATGAATGCAAAGATATTTAAACCCATGAAAAATAGTCAGATAAGTTATTTCACGGCTATAGGGGTAAAACTGTAATTATCCTAATGATAAGGGATGCAAGTGTAATATATAATATCATGCAATTTTTAATTACACTGTTGACGTGCTTTCAGGTGCGTAGGCCACAAGACAAGCCAAGTGTGCCCCAAAACCAAAAGCAAAGTAGAAATTGAGCAGTACTACAATGCAGACACTCGTACAAAATCATCCATTCATACCGTTAATCCAATACTTGATCATCTCAATCACACAATCCAACGATGATAAGGCAATCACCCACATCAGGTCATCCACCGCGAAGGTGATCAAAAGAAAGGGTTCACCGTAAACTCCGATGGGTCCACAACCCTTCCCAAACCCTTTATAAAGCACATCTCATTCCACACGCATATTTGCTTGCACATAAGACTAGGAATACATAACACACACAGAGTTGAAGAAAGCAATCTAAATTCGAATCTCTCTGAGAATTGGACTCTTCACCAATGGCGACACTCAATCAAGAAGCAATCGACACCTTCATCAGCATCACCGGTTTGTCAGAACCGGTCGCTGTGCAGAAACTCCAGGTATATATATATATATGTGTGTGTGTGTATGTCTATATTTATATATCTGTATATTACCGATGAATTATCGAGGTTATTTTTGGTCGTTAATCGTGGTGATTCTATTTTAACTATTTGATTAGAATTTTTCTTGGATTGGTCTATTGATTGATTGCTAAATGTTGTACTTTGTTTATATTAGGGTTTTTGCATTTCCTGGATTTGATTCCAGTTTCTCATTTGTGCATGACTTGTTGTTTTATCACCTATGGACGATTTTCCTTTTCTTTAAACATTTGTTTGGTTGATGAGAAAACTGAGGAAAGGAAAAAGAAGTATAATACTCAAATTTTAATAAATATAAACGTTATATAGATACATGTATATGTATATTTGTTTTGGAATGGATATGTTACTTTACTTGGCACTGAGTGAAATATTTTTTACTTTTTTTTTTTTGGCTCAGTAGAGGAGGTTTTGCAGTCCACTTTAATCCCTAGTTTGGACTTAGAACCAAGTACAGATTAAGTTATTTGCTCAAATGTTCTTGGTAGATTGTAGCTAAATGTGTTTGTTATCCGGAATAATAATTATAGCATTAGGGTACCTAAATTCCCTATTCCAACTGAGACCATAGATGTCAGTGGTACTAGATGATGAATTTGGTTTTTTCTTCGTGTTGCGCATTTCTTATGTTGATTTACCGACTAGTAGCATATTTGTAAATGTTAGGGAGAATATGAATACTAAATTTACGCCCTCTCCAACATCGGTTGTTAATATGGTATTAGAGCTGAAGTTTTTGAGTTCAAACTTCACAATCTCCCCGGGTTGATTTAAAAACATGTGTTGGTTCACAAAAAGGTCACAAGTTAGGAGACAGAGTAGGTGATAGAAATATCAAAGTTACATCTCCTCCAACAACATAATCTTTTGGAGTAAATGATTGGCAAAAGTGATTGAAGACGAAATGGTATGCTTTTGAAATGCAAACAGTTACTAGTATTTTGTTGCCTGATAGAAATGTGTTGTCGTATGACCATCCTTGTCTATTCTTGTCACTAGATGGTGGTGCTATCACAATTCTCCATTTTGACTAATAACTTTACTTTCATGGGCAAAAACATTATCATGAAAATATCTTCTGTTTTTGCACGCAAAGTCGAATTAATGGAGTTGTTGCAGCAGCTCCCTTACTTGGCTACTGCTATTCTCTTCTCTGCGGTTGTGCAGTGAATAGTTGGCTTTTTTTTTTTTTTTCCCCATGTATGAGCAAAAATATGCCTTTGCTTATAGGCTTGTACTCGATTGTTATTATTTTTCCCTTTACGTAGGGGGAAAAAGTTAAATCAATGCTTCCATTTCCCCATCACCCTTTCTTTCCAAGCAAATATGAAAGTAATCATCCTTTTATTAATATTTTAATGTATATTATACTCGGAAAACAATGGAGAAACCTTTACTGAGAGATGAAGAAGAAGAAGTTAAATTCAGATGGTAATTCCTATTGATATTGACCAAACGGCCAAAATGGACCACGGAAGCATGAAAGTGTCAGACACGGAGTTTCTCATCATTTTCAGTGTCACCTTCTTTAAAACTACATTTAACATGGCATAAAGATGCCTTTCTCCATTCTTATCACATTAGATTGCAACATCTTTTAAAACCCTAAAAGTTGGGGTTCTTTCTTGTTTACATGGCCTTTGGTCAGATATCATGATGATTTCTTAGTCATATATTTTTGCTCTGATGTGAAATAAACTGAGGCAAAATTCAGATGATAACTCAACACTCTTTTGCTTTATACCCTTCCCGCAACACGTCACGCTATATGATCACCTAGAAACTCTATTTGGAGGATAGCTTTTTTAAGTCAAAGATGATTACCTAGAAGCACTAATTGGAGGGTAGCTTGCCTGCCTGGAAATGGCCTCTTTTGCTTGCTGAAAATGCTTGCATCAATTCCCAGTTAATGATCTTTGGTTGCAGAGGGAAGTCATTGCAGCAGAAACATGTTTAATGGACAGAATGAAACTTCTGAGATCAAATAAAGTTGTGAAAATCATTTAAGAAGCTGATGAATTTTTTTACCCTCTTCAGAAATGTGTAGAAATCCATGTTTAACACCTGGGCAGTATTTTTGGAGAATCACAGGAAACTCATGAGGTCATTCTGCATAGTTCTTACTTCTTTCCATCTTCTGAATAATATCCCCAACTTCATCATTTATTACAAGTTCTCCTAAAAATAAAAGTATCAGGTCTTTTTGCATACGAGGAGTTGGGCAGTGGAAAATTTCCTGCTGTGAACTTTTATTGGGTGAGCCTTCTTTTTCCTAGCGTGCCTGAGACCGAAATCTAGATTGTCATGAAAAAATATGTTCGAAGGTGGTGTTATTACTTTGCTACTTCAGTCTTTATCTTGTCTTCCTTTACACGGTGGATGGCAAATTGTGCCTGATAAATTTGCTCTCTAATTATGATGCATTAGCATCTTTAGATGTAAGCCTGTGGTAGAAAAAACTTCTGAACTGTATATTTATTGCTTACAGTGATGTCCAAGTTTTTGCAAGGGTCTTCTTCTGGCTTCACTGCATTCCATCCTGACCAAAGTTTTGATGCGAGAATTTGGACCTATGACGGGCAAGATTATATAAGTTACTGAAAGTCGAGTTTTTAACACATCAAATTTAGAGATTTAAACAGTCGGGGTGTATACCTTCCTTTGTGGTCTTAGATATATAGTAGATTTATATGATTAGGGTCCTTCCAAATGAAGTGGGAAATACGTATCATGGGCATGCAATTGGTCAACTTGATCAAGTTGGTTTGGGAAGCTCATAATGTTAGAGTCCAATACTTCATCTCACAGAAATTCATCCATGTGTAGGAACTTTGCTTCTTCATTTTTTTCTTTTTTTGGTGCTTGAGCAATACATTGGTGAATAATAAGTGTCTGGCTGAATCCCAGATTCTTGTCTAAATATCTTATGATCAATATAGAAAGGAAGTTCAGCAGCATGTTCTAGGATCTTCAAACTTTTAATTTTTTAATTAACAAAATTCAGTCTCTAATTTTGTTACAGAATCGGTAAGTGTGCTGAATTTGTGGATGTCTTTGGTTCATGTATTGATTGTTTAGGCTGCAACTGACGACCTTTACCATTTGTTTAACTTTTTTCTTCCCCTTTTTAAAATCATCTTCATTAGTTTGTTCATCCAATTTGATAGTTATGTTTTTCGTGGCAAATAGGAGCATGGTGGCAATCTCAATGAAGCTGTTAACGCACATTTCAATGAAGGAGATAGAAATACGTAAGTGCCTTCAATCATTTTGCTCTTCTTCTTCACAGCTGAATTTTAATTCTGAATTGATAATAAAAGCTTAACATTGGTATCACATTTGTTCTTTGGTGTACAGCACAAATGAAACATCTGCCGCTGCTCCTCAGAATGATATGATGGATATTGATGATCCAATTCAAGTTGAATCTAGCAGACCTCATTTCTCACTTCCATCTACTGCCAGAGACATGAATCCGCTCTCTCTTTTTGACCCTAATTTCAGTAGAAGTCTATTCAATAGTGGTACTGATTTTGCTAGTCGTGCACCAGTTGTTTCACATCCAAGAGAAGTTAGGGAGATCCCAATTGAGGTTAAGGATGATCAACCAGGACATTCTGGCCTTGCTCCTGCCATTGAGGAAGTCACGGAAAGTACACACATCCATGGCCCAGAAACCCAGGGGATTGTCATCATTGATGACAATGATCAGGAAGATATTCTCACTTCTCCAACTGCAATTGCTGCTGGACAAAATGAAAATGTATTGGCTGCTAGCTCTTATGGTTCCGATCCTAGGCCAAGTGTCCTTGGAATCAATGATATACCTGACTACAACAATGAAATAGAAGAAGAAATGGTTCGAGCGGCAATAGAGGCTTCAAAAAGGGATACCGGAAAAGGTTTTTCTGATCTGCAGTTTGTTGCTCATGATGTATGTAAAGCACATTTCCTTTTGAGTGCACTTCTTTCTGTTTCCATAATTGGTATTAATGATTGATTCATTTTCACCTTGATATAGAGTTCAAGCGATCCTGTTCCTGAACAGAGGCGACCTCACCTAGATGATGCTGAACTTGCGGAAGTAGTTTCCTTGTCATTGAAGGTTTGTGGTTCTATTATTTAAGGTTTGTGGTTCTATTGTTTACTGATTTTAGTATAATGTCATCTTATGCTCCCATCTAATATGAAATGAGTTCAGACAGCAGAACAAGAGAAAGCATTACGTGAGAGGGGTGAAAAAGTTGGACCATCAGAATTGGAAGCAGCCTACAATTCATCTGAGGTTGGAGAGCTGGAAAAATTGTCATCGTCATCAATTGGAAGGTATACTATTTGTGTTGCATGATATTTTGATGCTTTCATCTTTTTATAAAAATTTCCTGGGAAATTTTGTATGCGGGTGCATGTGTTTGCATGTATTTACTGTTGGATGCAAAAATATGGATCTCCTGACAAGGGTGCTCTCAAGGCAATCTAGGTTGGAAGTGGGGAACTCATCCATTCAAGCGGAAGCTGAAGATGTTGAAGAGCAGCCATTAATTAGGCACAGGAGTAGACGTCTGTCTTCTGGTTCAGTTGAGTCTGCCAGAGAAATGGGAGAAATTGAGGTTAGTCCACCATCAAGCCCTGGAGAGCAGAATACCGCTAGTCGTCCATCGCACATTGAAGATGACTTTCCTTCTGCTGAGGTATCTTCCTTCTGCTGTAAAAGTTCCTACTGTGAATACCTCGAGTAATTTCAGTTGCATTTATCTCATCATGTCGGTCAAGTTTCCTAAAATATGAGTCCTCTTTGATATTTCGATATTTGTTGGTTTTGAAGTGGGGAGGCATCTCGTCAGTGGAACATGATGAAGCAGTCATGCTCGAGGCTGCACTCTTTGGTGGAATTCCTGAAGGGAGCGGATATGGTTTTCCATATGCTCCTCATCAGCTGACGCAGAATGGTATTGAGAGAACCATAGGCGCTTTTCCCCAGAGGATGCCCCGCCCCCCATCACCATCTCTCACAGCCCAGCGTTTGATCCGTGAGCAACAGGTTTGAATTACGAGTCAACAATTGTGATTAAATTGTTGTAGTCTCCATTGATGATAACTTTAGTGGTATTGATGCAGGATGACGAGTATCTTGCCTCATTGCAAGCTGACAGAGAAAAAGAATTGAAGGCTTTGGAAGAAGCCGAAGCTCGTCGCTTAGAAGAACAAGCAGCTAGAGAAGCTGCTCTTGAGGAAGAAAGGCGAAAGGAGGAAGCGACGCGTCAAAAGTTGGAGGAAGAACAGGTATTGAATTTTTGGATTGTCAAATGCAGCATCTATGGTGTGGGACTACTTATGCATCTTTCTTTCCCTGCTGAAATTTGTACTTGAATCACACCTGACTATAGAAGTGGTCATTAATGAATCAAAGAAGGAACAAGCTTGAAGGACAGAAACATTTAGGTACAGTCACCATATTAGATGTATGATTTGTAGTTCTTCACTCTCCTCGTACTATTCTGATTGCCTCCTTTTTCCTAGTACATATTTAAAACCTTCGCTTTTAGTTAGATGAGGTGAGACGATGTTTTTATTTTAATTTTTGTTTTGTGATCTAAGTTCCTTTTCATGATTAACCTTCTTGTACTGAGTTCACTACTAAACTGAATCAACTACGGGCAGTTTCACTTTCTGACCATTTCTTATTTTCAGAAATAATTCTAATTTGGAAATGGTTGATGTAAATATTATGGATTTCTGTATATTGATCTTAATGTTGAAGTAAACTATAACCATAGCTGTTGATTCTCGTTACTTAACTGACCGCAATAGCCTGAAATTTTGACACCATGATAAATGTGATCGCTTTTGGTGTCTGCAACCGTAACTTTTTGTTTGGTTCTATGTCCTACTCTTGTAGGTTTCTCCAGATCAGTATGACAATGTCATGTCATGTTCTGTCCACGTCCATTTCTAGGCTTTGCAACTTTCATATTGATATTGAAATTTCATTAGGATTAGTTGCCTGTGGGCAGAGTTTTAAAAATTTTAGTATGAAATTTTATTTACCCTGCATTGATCAAGGTGGACAATTAATGGCGTAAGACACCATACAAATTAAGCATTTAGTGTGGAATCTCTTGGCCCTCAGAAAAGAAGCAATGAAAAAGACTTCTGGAAGCAGAATTTCTGATCAGGCCTAAGGCTTTGTTTCAGGCAACACCTGCATTGTTACTCTTCCCATTAAGTTATTCACAAAAGTATTCTATATCACTACTCAGTTGTTCATCAGGCTTATGACGTTGGTTTTAAGTCTCTATTTCGTTAGTTTACACTTTTCAATGCTTGTTCTGCTTTTCTTTTTGCAAGACTCTTAGGGGCAGTTCTTGCTTTCCTGATTATAAATTTCTACTTTAGGAGTTTGAGAGACAACTAGCAGCAAAAGAAGCTTCTCTTCCTCAGGAACCAACGTCGGATGACGAGAATGCTGTAACTCTTCTTGTGCGAATGCCAGATGGTAGCCGCCGTGGGCGTCGATTTCTTAAAACTGACAAGCTACAGGTATAGTTTTTTTATAGTACTTTAGTTGCATTAAGTAGCCGCTTCCTTTGCACATGTTCATAGCAATAATGTGGTTTGCAATGCAGTCCCTTTTCGACTTCATTGATGTTGGTAGAGTCGTGAAGCCTGGGACATACAGATTGGTAAGTCTTCTTCTCTATGCTTCATTAGTAATTGTTTGGGAAAAACACATTGAACACTTTATCAGATTTTGGGTTCACATGCAAAATGATTTTTGGTTCTCTGATTTTCGCACTGAAGAAATAGAACTGAAAATACCGGTCGACAATAAATATTACAGTTACGAACCCATAGTTGGTTGATTGTATAAACTTAAGAAGAAGTCCTGGTTGCATTTCAATCAAGCTATTCTGTAATGTAAAGATTACCTGCTTGCATATTTTACTTTTCTGAAGATTAAGCTCTATTCCTTCTTTTCTTTTTCGTTCTTTAGAGAAACTAAGAACATGGTATGAAGATTTTTGGCTTCCACTTTTCTATGAACTGTTTAGTATAAAAGAGTTCGTTGAAAGGAAAAGCCATTTATAGTTCTCAGTTTCAGAAAACATTTTTAGAGAACTGATACGAACAACCTTTTTGCTTTCCTGAACGTTTTAGACAGTAATCATCACTTTACTGTGTCTTTTTAAGACAGTAATTGCTCTTGAAGAAGGTTAGAGAAGACGATGTTGACTGAATTACATCACGCCCCTCACTAGAAAAACAAAATTAAACAGTTCGATCTTGCTTTGTGTAAACAATTATAAATGGGTAGACAATTCCAATTTGAATGGACCAAGTAAATTTTCAACATTCACAAGAGTGCATGATGATGCATTTTACTTTCGTTGTGTCTCAAATTGTGTATTAGACTCACTTTAAAATCCATTGCAAACTTAGAAATGGGAGTTTCTTCATATCACTTGGCGAAATTTACCATGTCATGAGCTTTGCGACGCGTATGTTCCGTGTACTACAATTTTTGAACTTCGTTTCTTAACCTCATGTATTGGTTACCGTTTTACATTCATTAGCAAAAGTACCTTTAGAAGAGGGGTTACCTACTATGGTTTGGGTTGGAATTGATCTTGTTGACGTGCAAGACCTGATCATGCTGGAGATGTCAGAAACAACTGGTTGAAATTATGAAAGTTGACCAATTTTTTTATCCGACATTTCCTTTAAAAGCTTCTCTGATTGATCTTATTTTTTGACATCTGTAATGGGCAGGTGAGGCCATACCCTCGACGTGCTTTTAGTGATGGAGAGAGTGCTTTAACTCTTAATGAACTAGGCTTAACCAGCAAGCAGGAAGCTTTGTATCTGGAATTGATGTAGACCCAGACCCTCTTGTAAAGTTAAATTTTTTACTTGAAAAGATGTAGTTAAATTCATACATGGGATGTGGGATTTTATGTTGGTTTGATAGAATTCATTGGAATTTGATGGAAACAGTGGTTCGTGGACCGCTATCATACCTGGATATGTTTCTTTTGTGTTGTGCCAGTTGTGGTGGCTTGTGGGGGAATGGTTATGCATCTGTTTCTATATGAGGAATCAGTAAAAGATCAGATATAACTTGGATTTATTAGAGAAGCCGTGTCTCTGTAGTTTCTAATTGATGAAGACCATAAATCAAATTTCCATCTGTATCTTCCTTCCTTCTGGATGCAATGCTATTGTCTATGTTATTAGACTATTTTTGTGAAAAAACACTAAACTTCTTAAGCCCTGTTTGGATTGGCCTTGGAATAATGTTTTGAAGAAGTTGTGGTACAAACTTCTCAAAATGGCTTATACTTTCCTATAAAAGTAGTAGAAGTTGTGCCAAACAGGCTTTAGAGAGCTGCTATAAACAATATAATGAGTAGAGGGCTCCCCATATTTGACAGTATTAATTATTTTGCATTTTTGCATATAGATATGTTGTTACTTATTTTTCGGTATGTTAGTTGGAATGATTCTGATAAACCCAAGGAAGCTTGCAAAATTATGAAGTGACCTTTTATTTTTGGCAATTTATCTCGAGGTTATATGTTTTATTTTCTCGATTAAACAGGCTATTGCAAAATATCTTTGGCATTACAGTATGTTTCAAAGTTCTCTATCTTTTGAATATAGAACGATATATAATATGTAGATCTATCTTTTGAATATAGAACGATATATAATATGTAGAGACGAGTGTGTGTGATCACAGTAACTTTATTAGACATTGACCCATTTCAGAAATAAAAAGATATAATTTATAACCATTACATAAATTTTTCACAAACAATCATGTTGGCACCTTTTGAAATCAAATAAAACATCGCCTTTTATCATACAAATAGAACATCCTCGGTAAGAATGTCTGGGCCTCAGCTCTAAGTCCATTTGGATAGTCCAGCCCATCACATCGCTTACGGCCCAATTGAGGAGTGGAGGGTAGTTCAGTCATTCTACACTTCCCTTGACTAGAAACCCCTTAATACTGACGTGGCACCGCAAAATGGGCCACACTGAAAAGCAAAGCCCATACTTTACGCCACGTGTTCCTGAAATTTAACAAAGGAATAATGATGTAACCAACGGTCATTGGAACGAATATGGGGAGACATCCACGTGCATCCAACATGCCCCCCTCCACGAATCAACTACTCCCAAGTCCCAACGGTCATATTTCTCCGACAACCCTCCAACGGTCATGTGACCCCCCTCCATTTCCCACCGTCTGATCCCCATCAAACGGCCACAAATTCAAAATTCCCCAAAGACTTCTCGAAACACCCTCATCATTTTTTTCAGTGCTCAGTGAATCAAATTAAATTAAGAAACACACATTGTATAAAAAGCACGAGTCTTGCATGGTTTATGGCTCTTTGGGTAGTGATAGGAAGTGTTTTTTTTCCAATGTTGATCAAATTGTTTCATGCATGTTGATTTGATTTCTAGGGTTTAAGAGCTGGAAAATTCTGGGTTTTGGTTTAGATTCAGAATCAGCTATGGTGGACTTGTTAGATTCCTCAATTGCTGATTCGGGTCACTCAATTTCTCTGAATTTCAGCTTCCAATTTGAACAAGTTTGTGTCTGGAGTTTCATGCATGGTGTGGATTTCAATCAGTTCATTCATCACCAGTGATTTTTCCTAGATTATTTTGGAATCCGATGATTATTTTCTGGTAAGTTCAATTCTTTAATTCAATTCTTTGATTCTTTATTGGTTGGAATTTGTTGATTCATTGTAAAAAACCTATATATATATATATATATTTCATTTTAGGAATACATATATACTTGAAAATCATTTAATTTATTTTATTGGCATCGGATTCTTATTCATTTTGTGGGTTTTTGATTTGTTGACACATAGTTTGTCTCTCTTTGTTTCTATTGATCATAATCTTTCCATGTTATATTTCATACAAATTAATCATATATTTTTTTGAGAATCATATATTGCATTTGCATAGTAATGAAAGTAATAGAAAGATAGGGAAAAGGGAGGTGAGTGAAAAATTGAATTGAAAAGAGGGAAAATTGGAAAAAAGTATAGAGAATGTTGGCTGGGTGTTCTTCTACATTGTTGTCACCCAGGCATAGATTAAGGACTGAAACATCTGCACAATTTCAACCTTGCCATTTCCCTTCAATGAGCACACAGAGATTGGACTTGCCATGTAGTTATGCCCCAAAAGACACCTCTAGGTCCCAACAGATTAGGCCGGTGAGCCTTTCGGTCGAGAGGCCAATCGAAGCCAAGACCAGTCTTAAGCAGAACATTCGACTTCCGCCTTTGGCCACTACCGCCGAGACCACCCCATTCACCGAAGGTAGGAGAGAGCGTAGAAATGAGGCGTGGGGGGACAAAGGTAAGAGCTTGAAGAGGGTAGCTGAGCAGGGTGGGTCATTTGATGAAGAGTCTTGCTTGAACAGGGCTAAGAGGAAAAGGGGTAGTGGGGATTCTCCAGAAGAAGCCCACAATCCCAGTTTTCGCCAATTGGGTGGTGGTAATTTTTGGTATCATCCTAGTTTTGAGGTGCCTCCATCATCCACTCCACATCAACTTCCTTTCTCACTGTCATGTTCCGGAGAGGAAGAGAGAGTTTGTTTCGTGCCTAGCGACGTGTTTTCCCGCCCTTTGTCGAGCAATGCTTGGGTGGAATCCGTTGTTAATCAGATTGCAGACTTGGGTGAAAAGAATGTAGAGACAAGCAGGCACAGGCCTGTGAAGGAAGCGTCTGGCTCGAGTACTTCCTCGGGAAGTCGTGGCTTAGCTGTTAATCTCAATGAGGACACCTCAGAGTTGGAAATAGGGGGGGACGTGTCTAGGCCTCCGAACCCAAATGAAGCTGCTCAGGTTGTGGCAGGCGACGATGACAACCGCGGAGAGGATGATGAGTTTGAGATCATCAGCTTGCTCATGGCCTGCGTTGAATCCATCTGCTCAAAGAACTTTGCAGGCATTAACCATTTTGTTGCTAAATTGGGTGATCTTGCTTCTCCAAGGGGATCCACTATTAGCCGCCTTGCTGCTTATTTCACCGAAGCTTTAGCTCTGAGAGTTTCGAGGCTCTGGCCTCATGTTTTTCATATCGCTACCCCTCGCGAGCTTGAAAGGGTCGACGAGGATAGTGGCTCTGCACTGAGGCTTTTGAACCAGGCGAGCCCAATTCCTAAGTTCACTCAATTCACAGCCAATGAGATCCTTTTGAGGGCCTTGGAAGGAAAGGACAGGGTTCACATTATAGATTTCGACATCAAGCAAGGGCTTCAATGGCCTAGTTTGTTTCAGAGTTTGGCCTCTAGCTCTAGTCCTCCTACCCATGTTAGAATCACCGGCATTGGGGAATGCAAACAAGAGCTGATCGAAACAGGAGACAGACTAGCCGGATTTGCCGAGGTTTTTAACCTACCTTTCGAATTCCATCCAGTTGTTGACAGGTTGGAAGATGTGAGGCTCTGGATGCTTCATGTTAAGGAGAGAGAGAGCGTCGCCGTGAATTGTATGTTTCAACTGCACAAGATGCTATATGATGACAGTCAAGGAGTGCTTAGGGACTTCTTGGGCCTAATTCAAAGCACAAACCCCACAATTGTTGTCATTGGAGAGCAAGAAGCAGATCACAATGACCTCAGCTTGGAGACCAGACTATCCAATTCACTCAAGTACTATGCTGCCATTTTCGACTCAATCGACTCTTGCCTTCCCTTAGACGACAGCCCGGCAAGGATCAGAATAGAAGAGATGTTCGCCCGTGAAATCAGGAACATTGTTGCCTGTGAAGGAAGGGACAGGCTTGAAAGGCACGAGAGCTTCGGGAAGTGGAGGAATCTGATGGAGCGAGGAGGATTCAGATGCATGGGAATTGGAGACAGGGAAGTGCTTCAGAGCCAAATGCTGTTGAAGATGTACTCATGTGACAAGTATCGCGTCGAAAGGCAAGCTGCAGCACTCACATTGAGTTGGGTAGATCAGCCTCTTTGCACCGTCTCAGCGTGGGCGCCTATCTGTGTTGCAGGCAGTTCCTCATCTTACTCTCGCCCGAGTTGAATTACAAGCCTTTTTTCTCCTCTTCCGTATTCATACAGACATACATACATACATACATACATACATACTACCATTGTTATCCGATACTCGCGGGGGGAGGAGTATAGAAAACATACCCAAATTCTTTGTAGGTAGAGAAATCTGTCATCATTCTTTCATTCTTTTGTTGTCGGAGTCCGAGGAACCAGTTCCTTGAATAAATTAGGAGGATGGTATAGGTTTCAGTTTTCTCAGGTCAGGTTTCTAGATTTCAGTTTAGTGTTCTTTGGAGTCAAATTTGTTCTTATTCTTTGATTCTTTATGTATTCTGAACTTATTTTTAGTTGTATCATTATTGTCATTTCGAAAAATGTAGTCGAAATTTGGATTATCATTTATGAGATTGTGTTTAATTCTTTGTTTTAAAATCTTTTCAGTTCTCACTCATGTATTTTTTTTGCTACCAAGTTTGATGTTTCATAATTAAACTTCATACTGTAGTTGTTACCCAATGGTTTCTTATACACTTGATTGAGTTGAAGTGAATGATCATCATCAAAGCTAATACTATAACCCTTTCCTGAAGTTAAGGACAGATTCTTCTTCCTGCATCCAAATGGTTCGAATTCAAAATTATTTCTTCTGAAATTCGAAATCTAGCTGAGAAAACACTCCGTTTAAAAAATTTAATGGATCCCAAATCATTTTAGGAAGTGACCGCTTCTACTTCTCTTTTTTTTTTTTTTTTTACGTAAAAGCATAAGCATAAGAATATTACTCAAGACTCGCCACGACTTTGGGCCTAGCTGAAGTGGTGAAGCTTTCGATGTACAATAACATTGGAAATGCTCGAGGATGGGAGAGGAAAGACTAACATAGAACAGATTAGTTCCCGCCATTAGAGAAGCTTCATCCATAACTTCCTTGAACAAGAAATAGCTTCTGCGGTGAAACTGTATTGTTGTCAATTAGTCTTTCTATACAAAACTTCTTTATAGGGTATGTATATATAAGTTTGTGTGTCTTTATAATGTCTTAAAAGCTTATGCTATTAGAGAATAATAGCAACAACACAGCGATTTCCGACACCCTCCTTAATGTGAAACCTCATCTTTTAAACAAAACAATATATGGTGTGTTCGTATCAACATTATGTCATGGGCCTAGGGTTTTCTGCACAGTGAGACAGCTCTTGCGGCAATGCCCCCCCTCTTACTGTCTCGCGAGGGATTGGTTAGCCTTGCAAGATTAGGGGAACGACTCCAGCTCCCGACCAGCTTGTGCAGGATGGTTGACTCCCTTTTTAGAATCAAGTCCAAAATTAACGACAAACACCTCAAACTGAACCGAGTCATGAAGTCTGAACTCTGAAAAGGTATCATCTCATGTCCCGCACGCCCCTTTTTTGCCAGCCAACATACTTGTCACCAATACTCTGGCTTTATCACGGTGGCTCAAGAATCAGTCGGTGACAATGAGCTCATTTCAGTGATGGAGACCCTCCCTGAGCAGTTTTCTTAGCAAGTCTGGTGGCATTGAATCAGTATATGACTCCATCTGAACCTCTTTCTGTGGAAACAGTACTTACTTTTTACATATCCTTGTCAATTATAATACTACACGGAATAAAATAATTTGTGCATTTTCTCACTCACATATATATACAAGCAAAATTCAATTTTGTGTGTATAACTGCTGTTGTTATCAGATTTATGTAATGTGTAATGCCAAAAACAGTAGGTTAAGATCAACTCGGAATGAAAAGGACTCCCATAATGCAAACTTTATCATGTCATTTTCGTTTAGACTTCTTATATGATCATGACAACTCATAATTATATAAACTCCTAAGCAACTAAAAAATTGCAAATATATTCAACAAATCAAGGGAAAAAAAATCCCCATTGCCCGTGAATCTACAAAGGATCCAATGGTTCTATTTGCCCAAACCTTTTAACATAATGCAAATTGCCTCTATTCGCACTATATTAAAAGGTTTGGGGGCAAGTAGAATCATAGGGAGTTAAACGTACTGTATGGATAATATAGGGGGTTAAAAGTTCGAACCATTCTAAGGGCAATTTGCACCTTTATTTTCTAGTTTAGAAAAAAAAGTAAAAAAAAAATATTTATTGAAGTTAAATTTTAAAAAATATATATATTTATTGAAGTTAGTTTTGGTCGTATTTTTTCACGATCTACACCATTGATTGCATTGATCCCATTTTTTTTGTATATATATTCTTCAATTGTTGAAACAAAAAAAAAATGATAGTAAATGAATTTTTACCAACTTATTTGAAAAACTAGGTGGGTGTATTTATCAAAAATAAAAATAAAATAAAAATAGGTTTATTTAATTAATACCAAAATAATCGTTGACATTATATTTTTGGATTTTTAATGTGGAAAATCAAGGATTGTTTCTTATAAAAACATATGAATGCAAAAAATAGATAATTATTTTTAATTTAGAAACAAATGAAACTAAAAAAAAATAATTATTTTTAATTATTTTTATTAGAGTGATTCATAATAATTTAGGTGTCAATACACACATTTTTATTTATAGGGTTAACTTCATTTACTCCCCCTGAGGTTTGTCATATCTTCACTTACACCCCCAGGTTTGCATATCTTCATTTACATCCCTTACTTTTCAATATTCTCATCACTTAGACCCCCTGAATGATGACATCAGCTGAATTTTTTTTAAAATCCCTAAACTACCCTCAATGTCTTATCCTTATTCTGTTTGGAAACAAGGATAGTGCTTTTATCAATTAGACTCCCTCCCATCATTTAATAATTTAATTTGTATTAAAATTTGAAAATATATATAAAATTCGAAAAAATATATATTAAAATTTGAAAAATATTATAAATTCGAAAATAAATATAAAATTAAAAATATATATAAATTTCGAAAAAAAAAATTTCAAAAAAACATATTAAATTTTTAAAAGAAATATAAAAATCGAAAAAAACATAAAAAAATTTGAAACAAATATATAAAATTAAAAATAAAACATATAAAATTCAAAAATATATATTAAATTTTGAAAAGAATTATTAAATTCGAAAATAATTATAAAATAAAAAAAAAAAACATATAAAATCCAAAACCCCAAACACCAACCCCAAATATTCACAAACAAATATTTAAATTTTTTGAAAACTAATTTTTTTAATTTGTGAATAAAAATTAAATCATAAAACCCCTAACCCAACCCCAAATATTTAATTTTTACAAACACATTTAATTTTTACAAATAAATAAATAAATTAATCTCTCTCTCTCTCTCTCACACACACCCACACACACACCCACACACACACACTGCACGCATATATACATATATATATATATACACACACACACACATATATATATATATATATATATATATCACCACCCCCTCCCACTGTCAGCGCCACCGCCATCCCCTGCCGGCGCCGGCATCCCACCACCACCCCACTCCCACCGCCGATGCCGCCGCCCCCTATATATATATGTATATATATACATATACACACACACACATATATATGTCGGTGGATGATGTGGTGGTGGTAGTGGCGGCGGATGGTGGTGGTGGTGGTGGTAGTGGCGACGGGTGGTGGTGGTGGCGGCGGCGGTGGTGGATAGGGTTGGGTTGGGTTGGGGTGTTTGGTTGGAGGGATAAATTGATTTAAGGGGGTGTTTGGTTTAGGGGTTAAATTGATTTAAGGGGTGTTTGGTATAAGGGTATTTTAGACATTTCACACCATGAAGGAGTGTAAATGAATATATACAAACCTGTGGGGTGTAAGTGAAGATAGGACAAACCGCAGAAGGTGTAAATGAAGTTAACTCTTATTTATATGGCTTTGGCTTGTTCTTTGATATTCTATATAAATCTTACTTCAAAAAAATATATATACATATTTTTAAACTAATGGATGTTATACTTACAATATCTATATTACTGAGGTGTTTTAAGCATTTATCCAAAAAAAATAGGTGCCAAAACACACGTTTTAAAACTAACAAATGTTATACGCACTATATTCATATTATTGAGGAGTTTTAAGTACATATCCCAAAAAAATAGAACTAATGCATCTATTTTCAAACTATAGAATGTTATCTGGACGATATCTATACTAGTTATTATGAGTACTTTACCCATCTATAAATTGACAGTCGACAACTGATCTTTCCGGATTTATTTGTTGCATGCCAGCTTGTTATTGTTTGTCTTTGTTTTCCATAAGAAGATTAAAGATTGTGATTGCTTCACTATTTTTTTCCCCCCTCAATGTCTCTGTCTTTTAGTGATCATACAATGCATGGTTATGGTTTTTGACATAACTAGCAATGCATGGCCTACATAAACCTTCAATATTTGCCGTTGATGTCCAAATCTAATATATAATTCTATATGTAGATATTTGTAAGGGCAAAAAATTGTACCTTAGAATTAATGAGAAAGGTAAAACTTACATGCATACATTAGATGGACAAAAATATATCTTGGGTTAAGCCTAATGAAAATATAATAGGATGGACTTTTGAAGATGGGGTGACCTTAGAGCCTTTAAGAATCATGTCAATTGTAGTTCAGAATCTTTTGAGAGTTTGTCTTCCTTTTTTCTCTAAGAATCTTACATTCCTATGTTTTCTTGTTTTCTCCTTTTATTCCCTTATTTGTTTTGATATAAATTAGATTTGTCTTATGGCATGATCATGGGCCAGGAAATTTGTTTAATGAGGTCAAATGTAATATTTATCTATAAAATATATATTTATGTGGGTTACTAAATAAAAATTGAAATTTTTTGAGGGCAATATGCAATTTTTTATAAAATATATATTTATGTGGGTTACTAAAGAATTTTTTTTTAAAATTAAGGGGTCATATGCAAATTTGTATGAGTTTATTTATGATATATTTTTTTTTAATGGGCTATGAATAGAATTTTGAGAGGGGGCATGATGGGACTTCTCCCTGACAAGGGTTATTTGTTTGAGCTTAGTTTAATCGATTTACTTTTTTAGACTAGCTTGTGATCCCGCAAATACTTATTAAAAAAATTTGTTGGTAATTGATCGATACAAATATCATATTATAACTAGTGAAGTAAGGATTATGAAATATCGTATGATGAAGATAAAGGTAAGAAATATGAAAGATCTATGCATTTTAAGAGTCACCAATTTTTTCAAGAGGCACATTCCATTATTGCATATACTAAAACAGAATGTTTCTGTACTGTACAGGGAATGTATCTGATTGTACTATATTATACGAGTAGTTAATTCTATTATTTTTATTAGTCCTTTTCAACTCTAGTTGTCTTTTAATTTGTTTAATTGGAAAGCAACAAGCACTAGAGAAAGAACAAGAAGTAAAAACAGCCTGGTGAATGGAGAAAGTAACAATGTAGAATAAAAAAGTAAAACATGCTTCATTGTGTTACATGTATGATTATAAAATTTAAGTATAGACTAATAGAAAAATATTAATTGAAGGGTTGAGGTTGTTCTGGAGGTTAAACGGCTGGCCCACTATGTTCTTATTTGCAAAGTTAAAAACTTCAAAAACCTGTGTTCAAATTTTACTTGCCACAAATAATTTCATAGGAAGACAATCAATAATTCGTTAGGATTATGATTATGGACATAATTCAAGTTTTACCCAATTTAAGTGGAGAGTCACTTTTTATGATCTTGTGAAGGAATAGGACGGAAACCCCGGACACATTGGTTATTTGGAAGAAAAAAAACCATTTTTTTCATTTTTGAATAATATTCAAAAAGTAATACAGCTTCAGTCCCTTAAAAACTATACAGAAAATCAGATGGTAGAAACATAAAAAAAACCCTAAAATGCATAGATCTTTTAACAGAAGTCAATAATTTCCTGCACCACTTCACCTAGAGGCTTCTTGGAGATAATTAGAATATTGTCCATTTAACAACTCTAATACATATAAAAACCCAAATACATGCCCAAATTCTGATTTTTGAAAAGAATTATGTATATATATAAGAGAAGAAACTTAAGGACAATACTTGCCTCTTCCTTAGAAGTTTCTCCTCTTTTGTGTTGATGTGGTATAATATATTTTGGACACGTGTTTGATTTTTGATTTTTTATTTTTAAATATGGACATAAAATTCATAAAAACATATTTCGGTCATGTATTCAAATTGTATTGAACCACATAGCTTAAAGATAGAACTTCCTTCTACTGGGGTAGGAGACAAGTATTATCCAAAATTTAATATTCTCTTAGTCCCAAATTAGTTCTTCAAGTCTCACTTTTTAATATATTTTTTTATTATTTTATGTTTTCAATTTTACCCTTTGATAATATAGTATAATAATAATTTTTGTGAGATCACTGATTTTTGAAGTTAATATAGAGAGATAATTTGAGAAAGTATAAAATTATATTATATTAAAATTCAGACAAATATTTTGAAACAAATAAAATTAAAAAGCATATAAAACATGTGATTCTGATATCCCAAATTGAAAATAAAGGCAACAACCAGGGAACTGTTTATAAAATTAGTATATTTCCAAAAAGATGAATTTTTTAAATAACACTAAAAAAATGTGTCATCCACCCGTTTAATTTAAAAATGGTAAGAAACTCCATCCAAGCATATATTTATATTATACAACTTTAATATGAGAACTCATATTTTCCACAATCCATATATTAATATTTTGTTAATTCCTTCCTCAAAAAAAAAAGTTCCACTTTAACAAATTCTATATTCTTTGTCTAGCATATGTGCAACTACTTTTTAAACTACCAACCTTTTATATCTATATTGTTATTTATATATTTTATATTTTCCCCCAATTTCACCCAATTTTCTCTCTCTCTCTCAACAAAACAAAACGGAAAAGACAATCGACTATAAATATATATAGTATATCTATATATCTACTACCGTCTCCATACACCAGCTGGAGACATCATCTTCTCTCCTCCTTTCCGTTCATTTCTCTCTTTCTCTTTCTCTTTCTCTTTCTCTTTATATATATATTTATATGTTATTCTCATCTGCTTTGCCCTCTCAATCCATTAACTTGTAAGGCTCTGTTTGGTTGATTCCTTTTATGGGTTCTGGGTTTTCTTTCCTTTTCTCGAGAAACAATCAGCCTACAGCTCCGTTGCCTGAGCCGGGTCTCGGCGATTTACCGGAGGCTTGTGTGGCTTCGGTTCTGGCTTATTTAGACCCACCGGAGATTTGTAGACTCGCACTACTCAATCGAGCCTTTCGAGGCGCTTCATCTGCCGATTTCGTTTGGGAATCGAAATTGCCCGCCAATTATGGCTCTGTGATTCAGAGTGTATTTGATGATTTTCCCTCCAATTTGTGTAACAAAGAGATATATGGAAGACTCTGTCGACCCAATTCGTTTGATGGAGCCACCAAGGTTTCAATTTCTCTCCTACATTCTGTTTGGTTCTCTAGAAAATCAACAAGGGTCTGCCGTTTTTTAAGATATATTTTTCCCAAATTTTGAAATATACTTTTGGGGTTTTCCAAAATATGGGTATTTCTTTTATTTGGCTAAAATTTGGGTTGATTGATATCTGAAAATTCAATATGAGCTAATGGGTCTTATTTTCTTGGATTTTTTTTTGAACAAAGGTTGATTATGGGTTATGGGTTTTGTGCAGAAGGTTTGGCTGGATAAGATTACAGGAGGGATTTGTTTGTCAATTTCTTCAAAGGGGTTGGCAATAACGGGCATACATGATCGGAGATATTGGAAAGAAATTCCCTCAGAGGAATCTAGGTGAGGATTTGGGAACATTTTATTTTATTTTATTTATTTATTTGTTTATTTTGTATTGTATTCCTTGATAATGGAGAGAAGTATGATTTTTTTTGTGCATGAATTTGATTGTTTTGATCGAAATGTTCGAGTCATTTCCTTCGGAGTCCTCCAGAAATGGCCTATTTGCTTTCCATTTTTCCTTATTCTCTGGTGTCTGATTCTTGAATTGAGTATTCATAAGGTCATGTTCGGTTTCTTGTATATCTCTCGATTGTTTATTGTTCAAAGAATCAAACTAGTATGCCCTACATGTGGTTTTGAGACCTATAGTCGATAGCCTGATTTAAATTAGCAATCGAAATTTTGTATTCGTTTTAATAATATTATGCATGGATGAGATATATGATGGCAAATTCTTCAGAAAATATTGTGTATTCTACTATGGAATATGATGGGTGTGGTTATGAATGTGTACATAATCTTCATCTGTCTGAAGAGATTATTTATTCCGGAAAAATAAGAAAATTCCTATCAAGTAGTAGCAATGAGAGGCCTTCATAAATTCGTGTAGAATAGTGAAGGAAGTGTCATCCTATTCGTGTCTATGATTTAGTAATTACATCCAATTTTCAAACAATCCCAATTGTTTCAGATTTCTGACGAGATGGTATTTCATTATTAAGGGTAAAGTTATACCACTCACTTCTCAACAATTGATATATACACATAAATGCATCTATTTTATACATACATATATATCGTTATCATAGAATGAGCCCATAAACTGATGGACAACCTTGATTCTTTCTGTCTTTTTTATACCAAAAGTTTGTTTTCTAGGAAGTATTTTCAGTTTAGTTCATTTCCATAAAGACTTTGAATCTTAGTAATTCCTGAATTGATGCGATCGGGATTAAATTCTGTTAGAAGAGTAAAATTTAGGCTACTAGATGTGGGAAGGTAATGATTTATAAGATAATGAAGAGAAAACTACCGATGATTGTTGGCTTATTGAACAAAAGACCCTACTTTATTTTTGCTTCTATGTAATTCTATATCTATCTTTTTATTGCAGTCACTGATTTCTTTTGGAACTCAATGAATTGTTTCACATCAAATCTATTCCTAGGATTTTACTAACATAGTTCATATTTTGATGAAATTTCTCACCAACTCTAAAGTTTGACTATTATGATTCATGGCATGGTTATTCTGTTTGTGCAAGCTCCAAATCAACAACAATCTAGTGTTTATCTGGTTTATTTCTTTCTCTAGTTTGTCTAGTTGGTAGTGTTACTGTAATTTGCTTTGGTTCGTTCTTGAAATATGGTTATATATAGAGAATATCAGTTGATTTGGACTTCTCTGGCATGTAGTTTCTGCACTCTTGCTTATCTTCGGCAAATATGGTGGTTTGAAGTCGGTGGGGAGGTCGATTTTCCATTCCCGATGGGGAGCTATAGCCTATCCTTCCGGCTGCATTTAGGACGGACCTCTAGGAGGTTTGGTCGGCGGGTATGCAACACAGAACATGTTCATGGTTGGGATAAAAAGCAGGTACAATTCCAGTTTTCGACTTCAGGTGGTCAGCATGCTACTTCTCAGTGTTTCCTTGATGAACCGGGGAAATGGATACACTACCACGTGGGTGATTTCGATGTCCAGGACGGTGGTGGATCAACGAAAATCAAATTTTCTATGACCCAGATAGATTGTACACACACAAAAGGGGGTCTTTGTGTAGATTCTGTATTAATTTACCCTATTGAGTTGAGGGAGAGGTTAAAGCATTTTTGAATTGCAGGTTACCTTTGAAGATAGGGAGTTACTTGTATAAGTATATGCAGAGGTAGGACATGTCCAAAGGATCTTTATCTCGTATTAGTTGGAGATGTAAAATTTGTATCTACCAATAAAATGTCTGCTTCCATCTACTGTTTGGCTAGTGTACTCCAATTCTTGGTATTTTTCTCTCGATACATGTGGACTGGTCTCTGTCTTGATCTATGGTGTGTTTGGATAGGGGTGTTTTCGTTTTTGTTCTTGTTTATTTTATTGTTCACGGGAACAAAAACGTATTTGGGAGCCTTTGATGATTTTTGTTTTTGTGAACAGTAAAAAAAACGTTTTCTCACCCTTAGTTCAAAATTTGAGAACACCAAAATGATGTTTTTTTTGTTTTCGGCAATGTTTGTTCTTAGCAAAAAAAAAAATTAATTGTTGCAGATTCCCTAACCTTCATCTTCAACCTCCAAACCCTAACTTCCATCTTAAACCTCCAAACCCTAACCTCCAAAATTTTTTTTTTTTTTTTTGTTCCCGAAAATTTTTTAGACAATTTTCAACCAAACGTGTTTTTGTTTTCGGATTACTCTTAGGACAATAATAAGAAAAAAAATTGTTCTCAAGAGATAAAAAACGAAAACACTAGTTTCCAAACGCATGTAATAAATGGGTAAAGGGCATAAAACACCCTAGTTTTGTAAATGGACACTAAACCCCCTATATGTTGAAACAGGTTCTTATAATTTCAATTATGATAAAAAAATCTCTATCGTCATAACACTCTTAAAAAAAGAGGTAAATTTACTTTGTTACACATCTATATTTAACATTAAAATGAAATAATAAAAGATTAATTTTAAAAATATACATAAATTTTGAAATGAATAAATAAATTTCGAAACAAACATATAAATTTTGAAAAAATATATATAAATTTTGAAAAAAATATATAAAATATTAAATTCAAAAAATATAAAATATAAAATATAAAATATAAAATTCGAAAACAATATATCAATTTCAAATATATATATAAATTTTATATATATATCTTTTGAAAAAATAATATAAACTTCGAACAAAATGTATAAAATTCGAAAACAATATATATATTTCAAAAATATATATATATTTGAAATATATATATATATTTAAAAATATATAAATTTTGAAAAAAAATAAACATTTCGAAAACAATATATAAATTTCAAAAACAATATATAAAATTTCAAAATATATATGTTTTTTTTTGAAAAATATATATATTCCGAAAAAAATATAAATTTTAATAAATATATAAATTTTGAAGAAAATATATTTTTTGAAATATATATAAATTTTGAAAAACAACCTAGTCATATATATTTTTTGAAATTTATATTTTTTTCGAAATTTATTTTTTTCGAATTTTTTATTTTTTTTTCAAAATTTATATATATATTTGAATTTTATATGGTTTTTTTTCAAAATTTATATTTTTTTCGAAAAATATATATATTTTTTGAAATTTATTGTTTTTCGAATTTTATATATATATTTTGAAATTGATATATTGTTTTCGAATTTAATATATATTTCCAAATTTTATATATATTTTTTGAATTTTATATATTTATTTCTAAATATATATATATTTATTTCAACATATATATATATATATATATATTTGATGAAATGCAAGAGAGAGATGGTGCAGAGATATGAAGAAGTGAGAGAGAGAAACTAGGGCAAATATAGCATATATATTGTCTCCATATCATGAAAATACATTAAGGGGTCTTTCTACTCTTTTAAAAGGGGTAATAATGACATTTCAGAGATCATGTGAGGTGCACATGACCAACTAACGTTCATTTTTAACGGACAACTGACGACAGGGGGCTTTTTCGCCCACTTTTCAATCTTCAAAGGACTTTTCCGCCCAAATTGAACTAGAGGGGGTATTTAGTGCCTATTTGCAAAACTATAGAGGTGTTATATGCCCTATACTCGAAATAAACTGAAAACTCAAAAGAATGTGGCAAGACCAAATGGGTATTTCTAGTTCATGTGCAGTGAGATTTTGCTTCCTCTTTGGTTAGCCGTGTAGTTCTATTGAAGAGACTGATATTGTTCGAGTCCGTAATGTTTTTAGAAGAGACTGATATTGTTCTAGTCCGTTACCTCAATAAAAACTGATCCGCGTTTAAAAGAGACTTTAATGCTTACCTCAATTTGAAGAGACTGATAGAAATCAATGTGACTTTGATCCGTGATGTATCCACGTTACCTTACCTCAATAGAAATCGATGTGCGACTTTAAGACTGATATTGTTCGAGTCCGCGACCTCTCCCTACCAGTTCCTTTGTGGGTATGATATTGATCCTCTCCTGTGTGATTTCTCTACAAACCTCTCCAAAGCATGATCTAATGCACTTCCTCGGGAATGAAAAAAAAGCGATCTACTTTCATTTGGTCTTTTGACCTAAATTCCTTGACTCCCCGATACTCAATCAAATCCTCTTTTTTGATGATAGAGTCCAGTAGTCGAAAGCATCACTAGCTTACGCTCTGACCCGAGTAGCATGGGCACATCATCACTTAACAAAATTACAAATACAATATTTTAGTGAGACACTTACCATAAAAACTGATTGAATGATATGACTTATTTTTAACCATTAATTCATATTTGGAAAGAGAAAATCACTCCTAATTCGGTATGAAAACCTTTTTCCTTGGGTATCAAAAACCTCAAAAAGAAAAGCCAAAAGTAAATAGCAGGAGACTTTAAATTTGAAACGAATGGATGTGCTGAAGATTAATTGGAAGATGAAAGAGTAACCAAGCAACATCCCTATAAGACCAACAAGTGAGATATTTGCTTATAGGATAAACTCCAATGATCAAGTACTCCCACTTGCGAGAGAGCTCTTTCAGACCAGAAAGTTTTCGATAACACCATTTGGTATTAATATTGTATATATGTATATATATTGCTTATTAAGATCAGTTAAACTCGTTTCCTTCGGAGAAGCTTCATGACTGCAAATAAACTTGTAATACAACTCTATATGTTGGACTTAACATTCCGCAGAACACCTAACAAAAACTTTGAAAACAAATTAAACTATGGCTTCCAGTTTTTCCACACTCCAATACCAGTATGGTCTTCAGCCATCTCCTCAGCTCCACCGGCTTCCCTCTTGATTACCGGAAGACCGAACTTCTCGGGAAGATCTGGTTCCCTCTTGATTGAAGTACCACTGCCACGAACCCCGGAAGATCTGCTGTTAGAAGCAGCATTCACGACGTTGGTCCTCCCCGAGACACTACCTAGTACATTTGCAGCGCCAGTGGATTTAGTATTACCGGGACCTTGCCTACTTGCAACCCTAGTTGTGCCCCTGGACCTTGCTGTCATAGCATCAGATGCACTTCCAATGACTTGAGCCGGGACTTCTTCCTTCACCCTGCTATTCGCTTTCTGGCCTCCTGCTTTGCTGTTGCTCGCCATCCCCTGCAGTACTTTACTGACTGTTTGCTTCTTCGGATTCTTGCTGCTGTAGGAGGACTCGGAATTCGACCAACCATGCTCGGGTGAGCTAGGAAACAGTCCTCTACTTGCATATTGAGAGCCAAGAACTGGTGAAGGCTGCTTAGAAGAGATAATTGGAGGCGGCTTCAGATTTACCGCGCCTGCATTATGGGATGCAGAACTCTGTCTCTGCAATTTCTGGTAGTTACTGTTCAGTGCTAGTGATGCTGTTTCAGTGCCTTTCAAAAGTCCACCATGAGTCATGAGGGAGTTGTCATTTACGTTGCTGGTTGAATCAGGATGCATCACCTTCGCATTATTTCCCTCTGTGGGCAGACCTTGGCCACTACCTTGCCGGTTGGTTTGCTCCTCCGGCTTCATCTGGATTTCCGTTTTGGCGTATTCACGAGAATAATTCTTCAAACTCTCTACAAATGGGAATTTTTATCAAGATTATAAGTGGATATATATGCAACAGGAATTCTACACACAGTAAAAGCGAAACAAGTATAGTATTTTAATGGGATATTAACTAATAGCACGGATCATTCTAATTTTGATCACAAGTGTGTCTCTGCTACCATACTTCCTTATTAACCTAGCCACAAATGCAAGCATCTGATAGATTCCCGAGGTAGACAAAATGAAAATTGAAACAATGCGCAGTTATGCGACGTCCAATCTGTTCTGTAACACCTTCCCCATTCTCTTTCTCCTCCCCATTCACCAAATGAAGTTCAATCAAGAATGGGAAATCGAAACTCAGGAACTTTTAGAAAAAAATTCCATAGATGAACAAGAATAAATTAAATAGACAAGAAACAAAATTCATTATTATAGTGCTTGATTACAGGGAATGTTGAATTTTTATTTTATTTTTAATTAAGTAATAGTAGTAAAAGAAGACAAAAGGAGTCCACCAACTAATAAATATTCTCAAACCATCTAAAGCCATGTTAAATCCCGACACGAGGGCGAGGAAAACACGAATCAACAATTCCCTATTCTTTTTTCTTTTTCCAAAACTTTTTAATCACCAAATATTCATCTATAAGAACAAGTTCAAGTGGTAATTCTAACAATGAAGCAACGTTCCTGTAAAATGCCAATTATACTGGAAAGATCACATAGAACCCAATTTACACAATGTTTACAAAATATGCATACCAATTGGTCCAACGTTGTTTTCAGAACTGAAAGTCATCAAATCTTTCATGCTGTTGATAACTTCACCTATCTGTCAACAGTAGAATAACAAACATGAGTTGTGCAAATTATAGAACACAACTCTAGAAATTACAAAGGTTTTCTTGATTTATATTGTTAAAAACAGATCATAAGAATTAAGAACTCAGAAAACAGTTTTCTTAATTCAGATAGTAGTAAAAGACGGTTCTAGAAAACGAGTGTTTTTTTATAGGACAATACTTAGGTCTTGCCCCATGAGGACCAAATTTGTCCTCCCGGGTCTAATACATGTTGGACACGTGGCCAAAAAAAATTTCAAAAAGGAATTGACCTTGATTTGTGTATTTATGAATTTTATGTTCAACTTCCTTTTTAAAAAGATTTTAGCCACGTGTCTAACTTGTATTGGACGACATCGTCGGGGAGGACGAACTTGGTCCTTATGGGACAGGACTTAAGTATTGTCCTTTTTTATAACTGAATTTCAGAAACCAGATTGGTTTGAAAATCAAACCAATCAGACATTTAGAGTCTTTTTTTTCAATCTTCAAGTCACAGAAAACTGTTCTCAGACTTAAAAAACCAAGCAGACACTAAAGTTTGGATTTACACCAAGAGTAACTTCTCACTACCTGCAAGCACCTGAGGAATCTTTTGGGGAACCCCAAGTCATTCACCAATAGTAACTCCAAATTCCTTGAAAACTGACGCCCTGCTGTTAGGAACCTACAACAAAAGGAAGAACTGAGAAGTGAGATCGAATCAATGTATTAGTACTTTGTAAGGGCTTGACCCCTGACTGTGGTCTCGTTTTCTCCACATATTATATTCAGTCCAGATAGAGCTCCAAAATTTTGACTCACAAAGCCAACCTATCAAAACACATACTGGATGGGTCATTTCGCTATTTAGGTTCGCTTGGCTTTGGGCAACGCCAGCAACACCACAATCATTAAAAAAAAAAAAATCTTCAAAACTTCGTCGATCAAATCCCAACTTTTTTCAGAATTTCAATTATATATCATTTATGGTTCCACATTCATGTTTCCTATTTTTAGATATTGAATTCCCTACATGGATGTAGGTTTTCAAGCTCTGTTTTTACCGAGTAATGTCAAATCTGGTAACAGCTTGATTCAGGTCCATCCAGCCATGAGGGAATCTATAAGAATAATCGAAACCAGAAAAGGAAGAAGCTTCCAGATAAGCCCCTGATTCAAATATGTTCGAGGCATTATGTTCCAACATTTGTGATATCATTCCGAGTCCATCTTACATGGAAATTTTAGAAGATGCAGCTTATTTATACTATCTGAAATGAATATAGTGGAACTGCAATTTAAACTGTCATATTTTGGAGACCACCACCACAGTCATAATCTTTGGCATTCGTGTCTTTTGTCAAAATATACAAATAAGACATTGGATACATATATAATTGCATGAATATTTGTTCATGACCCTGACTTACATATTGCATTTCGATTGCAAATCCTCTGATGATAGCTTATCGGCAGCATTATCGTTTATAGTACTTTGATATTTGTTTGCTGCCTGAACCAACTGATTCACCTGCAAATGGGACGTAACTAAAACAGAATTTTCCAGAAGTAAAATAGAGATGTGATATTATGAACTGTTTGCAACATATATCTATAGAAGCATATGTTTACAGGTGCTAAGGGGAAAAAAATGTTCACAGGCAAGGCTTTAAGGTCGACAAAAAAAAAATTGGGGCTTTAGTATGAACTCTATTTGCACTTATCACATGTATGCTACCTATTTCTATCAACAATTGGCATTTTGAAGTCCTCCTTGGAGCAGTATTCAAAAAGTTTTTGAATTCTTATTGAATAAGACAAATAGTCACACATAAAAGATGCAGAAAATGTTACATGTGGACTTTCAGCATTTACAGTGAAACGTATTTCAAAGTTTTTCATCCTTACCATGTGCTTTGAATGGTGTCCTACTCTAACAGACACTTGATGTCATATGTTTGGCAAATTACCCGTACCCACCTAAACATGACATCTCTACATCACCAAATCCCCAATTCAAATGGATGATGTGATTATTTGTAATCAGTCAAAGAGGGAACATAACTACAGACTATACAGTATCACGACTAGATAATGACCATAGTTTGAAGGCTTGAATACATTCTAAATGCACATAGATATTACCTAAAATATGAGACCCCAAAGCAATACTAGCATTCTAAAAGCACATACACATTACATAAAATATGAGACCCCAAAGCTATACATGAAGTATGGATCAATAAGCTACATTTACAACAGCGTTATCTAATGACAGCTGCTTGTATTGGAGAAGAGAAATGAAACCTGAGGTGCAATCAATTTACGAGGCAAAAGTTCTTCATGATGTCGAGCACAGAACTCCCAAGACAATATCTGAAGGATACAAATCATACAAGTACTGTTGGTTTAGAAGAAAATAATGCTCAAATCTGAAATTGGTCACACAATCAAATATTCATAGTGAACCTGCTAACCTCATTCCTATTGAGAAATTCACTCACCTTCAAGACATGATTAAAAGTTACACGAAGTCGACCCTCATGAACAACACGAAATTGGTCATACACACTCTCTTGAATTACTCTTCCATACTCTAGCATCATTATTCCAGAGTGGAATGTACGCTCATGTGGCAAATCAAGGAATAGAAGTTCATCGATGACACCACTCTCATATTTCATTTTATTGAGCCTAGGAAGAATTTCATAAATTGCCTCTGCCAAGAAAAGGGAGAAAATACAGAGAAACAAAGTCAAATGCAAGCAGTAAAATCAATCATGATCAAGGAATTTAACAGATGATGATACTGGAATAGAAGTTTAAGAAAGATCAAGTCATTAAACAGAACTCCTATGGTGTTCTATTAAGCTCAGTTCCGAATTTACAATTCACCCAATTCCAATTTAAGCTGATTGTGTGAAATCTTACAATACTGGAGTGCTTATAAGTTTCTAGAGCCAACTCTAAACAGAACAAAAAAAAGTTGATCAGCTATGAACTAGCAGTGGATTTGGCAAAACCAAATGTTCCTTAAGCAAAGTAACAGACTCCAAATAATAATTTACTCATTCCTATGGTTTGGTCTATGTTTTTCACATCCCTAGGCAAGTCTCATTCTATACAAGTATGATTGATGAGGTATCGAACAGTAACAGAATGAAGCAACTACAGTCCTCTTTTTGGGATGACATTCCAAGCGGTGAGAATATGAAAGGCAAGTTCTCACTATACCCAAGACATGTAATAATATTAGAACCTTATAGTTCCTTAATAATAGTAAATCTTGAAATTCAGGTATCATTAGTTGTTAATAAGGACCTCAGTTGCTTTGCAACACAAAATGGACCGACACATTTGTCTAACACATTTGTCCAGAACGTGACTTCCAGTACATTATAATAATATATATACAGTATTGAACAAAATTATTAAAAAAAGATATCCAGGAATAAGATCAGTAACTGACTGGTGGGAAATAGCACAAACAGATTTCTAGTTATATATTTCGTTTCATCCTTGAAGGCCCATATCTATAGTCATCAAAAAGGACTTAACTGATTATTAACTACCAAGACAAGAACATTAGTTACAGCTTCAAGGGATGACACTGCAACTGGACACACAAACTTCATTTTGAATGGAAACAACCCATTTGGCAAAGTTAGTCAAGACTGTCTGGCTAAAATCAGTAAGACTTTTTAGATTAACATATCACAGAAGTGAGCATAGGTGAAGGAGAAATAAGGAAAAAAAATAAAAAAATCAACAGCTTTGGTGCTGAAAAGAACCAGAATGAGTTCTTCATGTGACTGGGAAAGGAAAATCATTGTGGTAAATAAGTAATCTAGAACTGGGAAAGAGAATAATACAATACATCCCTATTTTTAAATAGAAATAAACTCATGATTTGCTTACCAAACCCTTTCCCTGATTTAGCCCCACAAATGTCACAGTGCCATCCCTCCTGAGAATAAATCAAACAAGCAAAACAATATTCAACCTTCGGATTGCACTGGATACTATGAGCTAATGAAAAAATGTAGAACCAAGTCTGCAATGCATATTGAATTAGTGAAAGAGAAGGCTACACAGGCAGCATGAAAACTGACCATAGCTGCATGGAAGAAAACACCACAGGCATGTTGGCCAATATTATCATACGTAGACAGACACCACCTTTGCTTAGCACAAGGGGCATAATATTCAGTGACAAACTTCCTCCAATAAGCAATATTATTGTCCTACGCAAAGCAATACAATAATCAAATGAGATTTAGATACAAATCCACATGAATCACTGAACTGAGAACCAATATGCAAGCAGGCTGTAAGAATAAGAAAAGCCAGTAGTGGCAAACTAAAACCACGTAAGAAAAAGTACAATAATAAGAGCAGCAGCAATATGCAGATTAAACTCACAGCCGGTCGTTGCCGTAGATGATACATGTACTGCATTAACCGCCTAGAACAAACGCCACCATCAAGGGGGTGCACAGCAGAAACTTGTCGAGGGACCTGCTGCTGTGAATGAACACCACGCAACTGCGGAACCGACTGGAGACTCCGCAACCTATTCTGCTGCATCAATTCCTGCAGCTGTGGATTATGATATTGCATCTGATCATGGTCCTGTCCTTGCAGTAGTTTCTGAACAATCTGCTGGTACAAAATGTCATCTTTGTTGACATCCACCCTTGACCGCTTACGCATTTGTGCTACTGCAACGGAACTTGCCTGCTGTTGCTGCATCCTTTTACGGCCTTGTACGCGGTTCCAATCTAGATGGGCAGACATCTCTTGTGCAACAGAGGTACCATCTAGAACTGAAGGGTTTAAACTAAATGGCAGTTGTGAAGAATACAAGTCAGCATAAGGGTCCATACTGGGATTGGGATTGGGATTGCTATCTCTCAGCAAATGAGCAACAACGGGGAGAGGCAAATCGGCATCCGGGAATCCGAATCCGGAGCTACGTCCCATACTCAGTCCTGAACTTGTAGTGTTCTCAAAGGGAAATGAGTTCATGTCATCCCGGACAAAAATTTTGTGCAACTGTGCCATTCTAGCTACAGAAGGTGACAAATGTCCATATGATAAATCCAACTGTGTAACTGATGTGGCCTTGTAGACTCTATCTTTCTGGAGGGCAATGCATGAGCTTAAAGATTCCAGATATCCCACATCCTCACTACTTGGTGCCACTAATTGATGGCTAGAATCCAAATACCTCCCCAAAGACATCCTTAAGTTGAAATAAAATTTACTTTAACCCTTGTTTCCCTGCAGAGTACACACAAAACCAACAACCCACAAAAAATGATTCTCACTCTCACTGTCTCACACCAGTGGCATGAATAATAAGAAAATCTACTTTTCCCCTTTTACGAAGTCAATATATACATATATATGTGTGTGTACATACATATATATATATATATATATATATATATATATGTATATCTGGGTGTGTGTTTATGCATATTAAGCATGAGCTCCAATTAAAGCAACTAAATTAGAAGATTGGGTGGCTAATAAATACTATTATTTTCAACTACGTGTGGTTCTATAGACAAAGAAGGGAAAATCATTGCGGCATTCAAATAGTGTAGAAATGTAGTGGTGAAGCTAGAGCAAAACATTAAATAACATTCTTGCCTCCAACATGGTTTCTAAACTAACAATGATGGAGGGGGACAACAACTATTCATGTGTATCACCCAGGAAAGCAAAAAAATATAAATAATAATATATAAACAAACACTATTTGAAATCTAACAACAATACAGCAATACAAAAGGCAAAAGGCAAAAGTTATTTTCTGCTCAATTAGTCATAAAAAAGAAGCTTACAATACTAGTACCAATGGGGTTTACCAAACAGAAAAAGGTCATTGAAAATACCAAAAAAATTGGTACCATTTAATCTGGAAACAAACAGCAACCCACAATTCAAAGTAATCAACACAACACAAGCAATATATGTAAATAAAAATAAATAAATTAACACCTCCCTCAACATGAAAAAGTTGTCAACAAATAGTCAACTAACCAGTTGAAATCATGATTCTGGCAAGGGGTATTTTTTTTGTGGAGATCCAAATAAGGGAAAATCGAAGGTCCTACTGATTGCTTTCCTTCACTTTCTTACATTTTCTTGGGAAACAAACAAAAGCGTAACGAAGCACAGAAAACAAAATGTGATGTGTTAGGGGATTATTTAATTTCTCAGCTCTCAAAAAAAAATGGTCCGCATCAATATTGAAGAAAGAGAAAGCGAAATATATATATAGAGAGAGAGAATATTGAAAAAGTAGAGACAAAAGAGATAAATGCTAACCCTAAAGAAGCAGCTGAAAAAGGTTCCGTTGAGTAGTGTTTGGCCATGGTGTGTAGACTGGAGAGAAATGTTTAGTTGCAGTAAAGCGTGTGTGTGTGTATAGATAGATATATATATATATATATCTTGTTCGCGGGAATTGAAGTGCACCGAGTGAGAGAGACTTAAGGGTGAAGGAGTGACCGGCTCTTCCGGTCGACGGGTCGGTTCTAACCGGATAGACATGGAATTACTGTAACGTATTTGTCGGTTTCCGACACGCGTCGGGGGAGGCGGAGCACCACGTCTGATGGCGTTTGGTTGTTTGTGTGCTACGTAGCACTAACTGGGGCACAACTCACAAGACGATAACTTATTTTTACAATAAGTAAAAATGAAATAATATTGTTACATTAATTTTGAAAAATATTCTACATAATCATTCGATAATATCGTTAAGTAATACTAAAATTAATATTTTTTTAATCTTTGTTTTTAATAAAATTCGTTTTTAAGATTGTTGAATGTTTGTAGAACTTCATAAATTTGGTTTATAAGAGTGTAAATTATATTAATCTAGTGTGATGTGTCAATCATATATTCAAATTATGTAGATGGAATGTATCAAATTAATGAACATCAATGTTAAATTAGAGATATATTTTAGAAGTGCTGAAAACTTAATTTATATAACCTTCATGACACAGTACATTCAAAACAAAATATCATCTTATATTATATTTTTTCTGTTATTATATGATGCATTTTGACAATTAAAAATTATTAATATTAATGTAAAGACAGATGAATTAGGGTCAAATTCAATCTTACCTTGCAACATTTACTATAAATATAATATAAAATTTCAAAATATAATATAATAAAAAAATTGGTTGATATGTCTACATATAAAAGTTATATAAAATTCAAATAATAACGTCAGTTGATAAAATAAAATTATAAAATAGTCGAAAATTATCATTTGTCATATATTTTTTTTATCAATCACTCAAATAACGTATCTTTTAAAAACATGCACATTTTGCCATTAACGTGCATAATATAATCCTTCTTTTAATAATTTACAGAAATATTCCTCATATATCTAATATCTTCAACTCACGCCAGAGGAGAAAAAAAATGTTAAGGAAATAGATAAAGTTATTTTTTGAAAAATAAAATAAAATAAATAAATAAAGTTGATGAGAGAGAATAAAAACGGACCGTTTGTGTCAATGGGCGCGTTTATCATAAAATTCCAATACATGATTTGAGAGAAAGATTGTGTAGGCCCACCCAATTTGGAACTAGTCGTGGGTCCGACTACTTTCACTATTGGGCTTAATAATGTCCAAGACAATTCAGGCCCATTTTCCTCCATACCAATTTCTTAAATAGAAACCAGTAATGTAGGAAGAAACAAAAAGTAATAAGAAGGTTAGAAACACATATATTCCATTTTCAATCAAATCAATTGAATAGATTTCAATTTTGAGGTTTACTTTTGCCATGTCATATTAGCTGAAATAGAAGGTCTTTTCCATGGTATAGTATTTTTAATTGAATACATTTAATTTTGTTACAAACAAGAAAGTCTTAATCATAAGTTAATCAATTTAAAATGATTTATTACCCTCTTTATTTCATTTTATATAATTAGGATAGTTTGCCACTTATGGTAAAAATTAAATTGAATAATGTAATTAATATTCGAGTTATTATCATAAAATACTCTCGGGTTTTCAAAAATTATCAAATACCCCCATGCCTATCAACAAATCTCTAAACTTTCTAATTTAATCAAATTATTTTCCATTTAGCCCTTGAAGCATATTAGTTGGGATGACAATGGGGCAGGAATCGCCTCCCCCATCCCCAACCTTGATTAAATTTTGGGGCCCCATACCTGCCCTGCCTTGATGACTTTTTTTGCTCTCTGCCCCGCCCCACCCCACCCCGTGCCCCGATTGTATTTGTCAATTTTTTCTGTTTAATAAAAAGTTTTTAAAAACATTGGTGATACTTTGATGGTGATATAGTGTGTGTGTGTGTGCGCTCACTTGTAGAGAGAGAGAGAGAAAAAAAAAAAAGCATGTACCAGATCAAAAATGGTCCAGATTGGCAGTGATGGCGAGTGGCAACGGGCGAGGCGAACCGCGACCAGATCCTCTCTCTCGTGTATCTGCGTTGTGAGAGTGAGGTGAAGGCGAGTTAGGGACGGCCGATTGCGTTGTGAGAGTTAGATGAGGGTGAGTTAGGGTTTTCTTGTGTCTATGTATTTATATATGAAGATAAATTACTAATCGGGTCGGGGTAGATAACCGGGGGTGGGATAGATAGGGGGCAGGGGTCTCCCATACCCGCCCCTAACTCGGTAGGGGATTTTTTTTTCCCACCTTCATATCCGCCCCAATTTATTTAATCGGGCCCCCAAACCCGCTTAAATTGAGGCGGAGCGAGACGGTTCCTCGACGGGGGCGGGTATTTTTGTTATCTATACATATTAAAATGATGTTTTAATTGTTTGATTGTCAAACTGCCCTTAATGCTATATCTATATTTATATCCATATTACTTACAAAAGTATGAAGGGCTTTCATTATTTTCAAATATTTATTTCTATTTTAATATATAAATATTTATTTAAAGTGAACCAATGATTAAATAATTATGACAAAAGGGCATTAATAATGTTTTTAATAGCCTAATATACAATTATATTATTTCTATTTTAAATTGTCATTTTCAAAAAGGGTAAAACCCTTTCCGAAGAGATGTCACTTTAAAAAAGGTTGCAACCTTTCTTAAAAGACGTATTTCTCTCTATAAATAGGAGAAATGAGACAAATAATAGGGTTTCAATCTCATATTTTGTATCTTTTAATAGATTTATAATTAGACAATCAATTCTAACACGTAACTTTTAAATCTATTCATAAATTTTGTTCATCTTTATCATCTCGTCATATATAAGAAAAAAATGAAGCACGTGTTGTTGGTTTGCACATAAGAGGTAGGTGGGTGGCCAATTTGGTTGCATTGTTGTGGATGGTTGATTTGGTTACATTGTTCCAAATATTGATTTGTAAAACTTCAATAATTTTCAGGTTTGTTCTTCTTAAATTATTTTGTTTCCCCTAAATAAGATAGTTATTGAAATTATATTATTTATAAATATATTTATACTTCATTTATTCATCATAAGTCTTTCACCATGTGTAGAACACATGTTTATTCCTAGTATATATATATATATATAAATCTTCAACCTCTATTATAGAATCAATCACTGTGCGTGTGTTCTCTCCTGGTGTGACCGATCGCTCTCATCATTTTTGCATTTTCTCTTTCATTCTTTAAGCAACAATATTATCTTGCCCACATTATACAAGTATGTTTTCTTTTAAAATTTCTTCTATCATTAGTTTTATATTTCTTTTCTCTACTTCTTTAAGTGTATGTATTTTAATTTAAGGTTTATAATTATTCTAAGTTTAAGGTTCAATATTATTTTCTCTTAATTCCTCTATGATTATACAATGAGCAATTTTGAGTAAAAATTAAAGTGATTATTTTTTTGTAAAAATAATGTAGAGTTGTAATATTTCATTGGACCCTCTAAAACCCAAAAGTAATTTCAGTGAGAAATAATTTATATTTTTGTAATTTTGACATTATAATATCTAGCTCAAACATAAACTATTTTACACAAAATTGCACATAAAATTGTTCTGAAATTACCTAGAAGACGGTGAACTAAGTTTAGAAGGGGGGATGATAGGCTTTTTATGAATTAATTGACATCCAAACCACGCAATAATAAACTTAAGTGCATAAAATAAAGCAGAGACGACATCAATATTTTTACGTGAAAAGCCTTGGAAACGCTTCGAGTAAAAACCACGGATACATTCCAGTATCGATGCACTATGAATCAAAAAGTACACAGACTCTATGAAGTTAGGACTTACAAAATCACTCTGACTTGCCTATTATCACTCGACGTCTGAAAGTCTTGAATCACTCGCGCTCCACGAAGCCCTCGCTCCGCTTCGTACTCTAACGGCTCTGTTTCTCAACGAATTAGTTTACCACGAAACTTTTCGCTCCGATCTCCGCACTATGACGGGTCCGCTTCTCACGGATCAATACACACACGGTGCAATGGATGGTGTGTAGATTTTTTCAATATCTAGGTCATCCAATTGTGCATAAAGTTCACATGTGTTGTAACACAATTGGAGAAACCCAAAAACAAAAGAGAACTAGAAGATGAATAATCACTCAATAATTTTCTCTCTCTGCATGAATATTTTTTTTGTATAAGAATTGCAGAGCTCTCAAAACCATGTATTATCTTCTCAATAACTCCTCATATTTATAGAGAGAGAAGTCTTCGATTATGGAATAAGAATATTTAATTATGGAAAAATATTTCTTAATCTCCAAGTCTTTCTCTTGTCCTCCAAGTTTTCATAAAGTCTCCAAACATAAACCAATTTTCCAATAATAACTTCTAATCATGTCCTTGAATGAATAGGAGTCAATAAGACATTAGAATAACCCATATTTAAAAATTGAAGTCGGCAGCTTCGAGTTCTCGAGAACTACACTAATAGGTGTTAAATGTTTGACGTTTTGACCCATTAACTCACTATTGTTAGGTCATTTCATGTCATTATCTGGTATTTTTATGTCGTTAGTATGTTTTAGCATGTTTCAGGGACTTAACAAATAAATGGAGCTAACTGAGGTGTGTGCTCTTTCTATTCAAAAGAGTAGAGTCAAGAAGCAGTTCAACACAAAAATGGCTATTGGAGGGTAAAAATGACATTTTCAGAAGCGGTCGTCAACAGAGAAAAGTATCGTGGGTGCAATACGGGTGTTTTTGTGTATTTTCATATAAAAGTGGTTTTTCAGAAAACATCTACACTTGTCCCTACGCTTTCAAACTAAAAAAAGTGGCTAGAAATAAAAAATCTACGCTTGACCCCTACGCTTGAAGCGTAGGTACCTTACGCTTGAAGCGTAAGTGCGGCAAGGAATTTGAGTGCTACGATGATTTTTGCCTGTTTTACCCCCGATTTAACTCCAAGACATGACTGCTACTCCAGACATGGGTATACATGTATATACATACGTACATATCAGAACTAGGGTTTGAAGGAGGTTTAAAGTAAAATGACGGAAATGACAACATTTAACTCTTGGCTATATATACACGTACATAATTCAGAAGAGGTGGGTGGTTGTTGCTTCATTGAGTTTTCATACGTTCATTCAGACTTGTTGTTGTGGAGGAGAAGAATCATACTCAGACCTAAAGATTCGAAGAAAAAGACCATAAAGAGCGTCTTTACATCAGTGATACTGTCACCATCTTCCATGGTCAACTAAACCGGTATCTAGGGTTTTCTAGCAAAACCCTAGCCAAGTAATGTAGTTCTTATATTTCCTTTCAATTGTAATGAGGGGAAACTGTGACTATACTGTGATGATTGTTGTAGATGAGTGATCGTTTTGATTTCTATATAGAATTTTATATTTGTTCTGAATTCTTGTCTTAAATGAAATAAATATATTTTTCTATTCAATCATGATTATTCACTATGGGTTAGAACTCGGATGCTTACTTCATGATTTTCTACACAATGGTTGTTAACACTTGAAACCCTAGGTTTACATAGGTCATGCCTCGGTGATATGATATAGACATGTTTTTTAATTTATGTTAGTAGAAGTAGTTTAAAGTAGTTTGCATGTACTAGTCATACTCTGTCCGGAGATAGGTTGTAGCGAATCCGGTTGACGGTATTCTTTTGGGGGTCATATTCGACTATTTGCGGTATGACCTGATTCACAGTTATAGACCGCCCTCTTGTAATTGTGCAAATTAAGGATTATATTATGCGGTTAGTGATGGAGTGATGAAAACCCTAGTGTTCTCTATTTCTTTATCACACTATCATTTTTATTGTTTTCTTAGTTTAATTTTCATTCAAATATCAAAATCAAATCCAAATACTTTTTTAAAACATAATTCAATACTTTTGAACTGCTAAAGTGAATAAACAAGTCTTTGTGGGTTCGACATTCCCGTTCTCAAGCCGTTTCTATACTATAATTGACTTGTGCGCTTGTGAATAGGTAAAACATAGGCCGTCATAAAAAGTAGTTTTTAACACATATTTTTGCTACACTCTGACGGACATCATGCACTTTGAGTACTCGAAAATCCTATCTCAAGTACTCGGTATGAAATTCTTTGAGTACTCAGTAAATGTCTTGATAGTGCAACATAACACAGACGCTTCAAACCTACTGTTTTTACGCTATCATTCGTGCCAAGACGCGAATTCTCGAGTACTCGGTAATGAACATTTTAAGTACTTGGTAACTCAAAATATCGAGTACTCGGCAGCTTAAGAAAGTACAACTTCTGTTTATTTTTTTGCAGCACTGCTTCTGATTAACTCAATCCAATACTCACAACACTCAACATGGTTTTTGATCAGAAATATGTCATTATAAATAAATGTTCCTACATGTTCGCTTATATCCATGGAGGAATTGAAAGAAAATAATATTTAACCTTAAACTTAGAAAATTCATAAACCCTAAGTTATAATAGATACGTATATTAATCATGAGTCGGGAACAATAACATAATGTTTAAAATGAAATTATTTAAAACTAAAAGGGTGAATCATGAAACTTAGAATTAACCCCGTAAGGCAAGATGTGGTAAAAAAAAAAAAAGGGAAAATATCACATACCTCCTTTAAGATTTAGTGATATTACACGCGGTACCTCTACTGTTTTCAATATATCAGTTACCTTCTTTGGATGAATCCAAACTCCAGCTATGATGTAAAATTATGAAATGATCATCGATAAACCTTCCTAAAATATTGAATTTTCACATTACCCCCACCCTAATGGGTAAATTACAGTTTCAACCCCTAAAATTCTAAAACATATTTAAAATTTAAAATATATATTAAATTTAAAAAATATATATAATTCAAAAAAATATATAAGATTCCAAAAAAATATATAAAATTCCAAAAAAATGTATAAATTTCAAAAAACATATATAAATTTTGAAATATATATATCTAATTCGAAATAAATATATAAAATTTGAAAAAATATATATATATAATTTTGAAATATATACTCCCTCCGTCCATTTTTAGTTGTCTACTTTGCCTACTTTACTTGTCCATTTTTAGTTGTCCAGTTTCGAATCCCAATACAATATTATCATATATTTTCCAAAATTATCCCTCTTCATTAACTTCAAAAAGCAATGGACCCCACTAAAAATCATAATTATACTACATTATCAAGGGCAAAATAGGAAAGAAAACAGTGTCAAAAAAATGTTGACTTTTCAATAGTGGACAATTAAAGTTGGATGGAGGGAGTATATAATTCAAAAAAAAAATATAAAATTAGAAAAAATATATAAAATTCAGAAAAAATATATAAATTCAAAATGGGTTTCTTCTTTTCTTCATAATCTCAATTCAAATGTACTTACTCACTTTAAAGATAAAAAATAATATTGATTTTGCAAATTCAAACATGCATATATTTGTAGAGGCTATATTACAGGAAGATATTAATATATACTTTATTCAAATTCCAATATTTGTTGTGCAGAGGGTAAGAAGTCTATCAAATTTTAAGCACTTCTTTTTATAATATATTTTTTCTAATTTTATATATTTATTTCAAATTATATACATATTTTTCGATTTTTTTTTTCAAATTTTTTTTTTTTCAAAATATATATATATTTTCAAAATTTTATTTCAAATTTTATATATATATTTTAAATTTTAAATATTTTTTCGAATTTTAGAGGATAAAACTGTAATTTACCCATTAGGGTGGGGGACAATATGAAATTCAATAGTTTATGGGGGTTTATTGAAATTAACCATGAAGGCAAATTATGTAAAATCACATATGAAATCAGAGTTGACTGACTTGACTTTGGACAGAGGGGTGAAAGTGATAGCGAAGCTAACCTGGAGGGAGGTATCTGATCGATTTGGAAATAATAGAGGTACCGCGTGTAATATCACTAAACCTAATGGGATGTATATAATATTTTCCCAAAAAAATTACCAAAAAATAAAATAAAAATAATAATAAAGAAAAAGCGATCATTCCAATTTCCAACTATGAAGAGACACATTGTTTAAAGTGGTTGGTTGAGTCAGAGAGTCAGACCTGACCCACGAAAGGGACATATGGAGATGGAAGCGATGTCGTCGGCGATCGGGGTCTCCGTCCCCGTTCTCCGATTCTTGCTGTGTTTTGCCGCCACCATTCCCGTCAGCTTTCTCTGCCGCGTCGTCCCAGCCGCAACTCCCGCCAAACACCTCTACGCCGCCGTCACCGGCGCTCTTCTTTCCTATCTCTCCTTCGGATTCTCCTCCAACCTCCACTTCTTGGTCCCCATGTTGCTAGGCTACGCTTCCATGCTACTCTGTCGCCGCCGATGCGGCCTCATCACCTTCGTCCTCGGATTCGGTTACCTCATTGGCTGGTATCTATTTCATCAATTTTCAGATTTATATATACATATACATATATCACATTGATTGCAATGTTTTTCATGTTATAGACAGTGATTCTGTTTGTTTTCTCTGAAAAAGAGAAAAGTGAAGGAATTGAGGGAATTGGATTTTTTAGTAATGCTTTGATTGAATGCGACTCGAAAAACCAATGAAACTGGATTTTGTAAATTTTATGCAGTTATAGAAGAAATTCAAATATTTTGTTTCACTGTTCGGTGTTTCTCCGGATACATTTATATTTATTTTCATAAGTTTGAATATTGCAGAAATGGTACTTTCTCATGGGCTTTAAGTGTTGAAATGATTGGCATAGTACTGTTACTTTAATTTTGAGTTTATGTTACAATTTGGGGATTTCTTCAGGAAAGTGAAATTGTGAAAATCTTGATGTGTTTATATATATACATTATTATATATTTATATGTATGTATGTATCTGTTGTTATGTTTTTCCTTCGCTGAAATTTTTGTCAAGCCTGGGCATATATTGATGGCGTCAAAGGGACAAGTTATCAGGATAAGTTGCATATTTTTGCCTACATAGCTGAAGTTTAATTTCTTAGTGCAGGAATATGGTTTCTTGCAAATGCATTGACCTTTCTTTTAAGGCTCTAAAAGTACTTCTTCAAAATCCAGGCACTAGTCAAGAGTATCATTACTAGGCTCATCTGGATGAAATTAGATAAATAAACAATCGAATTATATATGGGATTGGCTCTATGCATCCTTTTTTGCCATTTTGCTAAACTAAACTCATTTGGGTGTAGACATTTTTTCCTCGATCGATTTTTAGTATTTAATGGCAAAAATTACTTGAAAATCTGTTTTGTGTATCTGGAGGCATTTTTTTTTAAAAGAGTATATTTAATTATTGTAGCTATTCATAATTATTTGACTTTTTGTGTACATGTGTAGCCATGTCTACTACATGAGTGGGGATGCATGGAAGGAAGGAGGTATCGATGCTACTGGTAAGAATTATCTCTGCTTTCTTCCCGGTAGATTTTTTGGGTGATAATTAAAGTACCTGGGTAGATGTTGATTTGATATAACTTAAGACATACCTTCATAAGATATGTATGAGCTGTGAACAGAACGCCAAAGTTTTGTTGATTTGAATTACCCTTGTAACAAGTTCTCTGTATTAAAACCTTTATTGTCGGGTTGTTGTATTTGGGTTCTAATGCCAATGCCACTACTTAATGTGTTTCAAGGATGCATTGTTGAACACCTCATATCCTCGTTGGATAATCAAGTCTAATTTAATCTGATAAATACTATGTTTTAGAAGGGCGTAGTCAACAAAATCAACTGGTGCTGTAGATTGTGAATCATACATAAAGATGTGATTGTCTGCCTCTTCTTCCTTTTGGACTCATTGGTGAATTTTTCAATCAAATTACTTTATGTAATAGCTTTTCCATGCCAAGTTATACATTTTCTATAATCCTGTTAAGTTGAGTCATGTTTTTCCCATACATAGGTGCCTTGATGGTGTTAACGCTGAAAGTCATTTCTTGTGCAATAAATTATAATGACGGATTATTGGAGGAGGAAGGTATGCGTGAGGCACAGAAGAAAAATCGGTTGCTTAAGTTGCCTTCTTTAGTTGAATACTTTGGTTACTGCCTCTGCTGTGGAAGTCACTTTGCAGGGCCAGTTTATGAAATGAAGGACTATCTCGATTGGACAGAGAAGAAGGGAGTATGTCACCTGTTTTCATTAGCATACTTCTGTAGTTCTAACATTTTTATACTTCTATTCAGTGAAATTTATCAGTGCTCAGCTTTGATTATTATCTTTTGCTCAGATTTGGATGCATCCTGAGAAGGAGCAACCACCATCACCTTATGGGGCAACAATTAGAGCACTTTTCCAAGCTGCTCTTTGTATGGGCTTGTACTTGTACCTGGTCCCCCACTATCCGCTTTCCCGTTTCACTGATCCCATATACCAAGAGTGGGGGTTCTGGAAACGATTGCAATACCAGTACATGTCTGGATTTACAGCCCGTTGGAAGTATTATTTCATCTGGTCAATCTCTGAAGCTTCTATCATTATCTCTGGCCTGGGTTTCAGTGGGTGGACAGATACTTCTCCACCAAAACCGCGATGGGACCGTGCCAAAAACGTTGATATTCTGGGGGTTGAACTCGCAAAGAGCGCAGTTCAGATACCACTTGTGTGGAACATACAAGTCAGTACCTGGCTACGTCATTGTGAGTTTCCATCAGTCTTCTAAGAATTATATGTTTTCTTTTCCCTTTGTCTATAGGTTTTCTTTGCTATTTTAGTTGCATATTGGTATTTGTTAGTGTTTAACCAGAAACCTTGAATTTTCATGGCAACGAGACAATCCTAAAGACCCTAATAGATTTTGTTTGAGTACAATACCTGCGATCTGGCTGCCAATTTGTATACCTTAATTATAAAATTGTCACATATATAACTGATACCTGATTGAATTCATGATTCAGTTAATTACCAACCTAAACCAAAAAAATACAAGATTGCATTTTCAGATGTAGGGAAAACACTTGCATGTTCATAATGGTAACAATTATGAAACTTGACCTTCCCTACCACCCAGTTCCAATTTCAAATAAACAACATGAAGTCATTGCTATAACATTTTGGGGCACTGGATAATGTTATATTTATATTTTGGAGCAAACTGCAAATGATATAAGATTCCATGGTTTACTTGTTTGTCATGAATTGTTTTGGAATGCTAAAAGTTCATTAGCTTTAGTTTAGCTGGATGTAGACATTAATATCAAAGGTCATGATTAGTTTTCTTCAAAACCATCTAAGAATATTAACAGAAAACAACATGTAACATAAAATGTTTGCATTGAAAGTTTTTTCATGATTTCATCTAAAATATTATGTTCACGCCATAAACCTGTCAGGATTAAGTATGTTTACACATAAATCTGTCAGGATGAATTATGTTCACACCATAAACCTGTATGGATGGCAGTTGATGTCAATTGTAAATGGTTCTGGAACTGTGAAGCATGATACAACTGTTAAATGTGATATCTCCCTCCATTTGCATTTTGCCTTTCTCTGGATTTAAAAAGTTATATGTTCTGTTCACTATCTAATACTCTGTTGTTGCTCTATTAGATGTTTATGAGAGGCTCGTTCAGAAAGGAAAGAAACCTGGTTTCTTCCAGTTGCTGGCCACACAGACTGTCAGTGCTGTTTGGCATGTGAGTATATACTTCAGTTTTATACTGTCAAGAAAATGCTTTGCTTGTCAATTCATGAGTAAATTCTTTGATCATGTATTGATCCTTCCACAACTTTGCAATTGTCAACAATATAGTTAGCATTTAGCATCCAAGTAGTTCAGTTTATGAATGTTTGTGGTTTTAAAGCAGAACTGATCAGCATATTTTGTACGACAATGCATTTTTCTTAACCTTGACATCATAATATATAGGTGCAGAGTGCAATATAATTATCATGGCCCTTCTTTATCTGATGGAAGTTATCACCATCTCTATTAAATTTGTTTTTCCTGCTAGAAGAGAAGCACATTAAGTGTGATTCACTGTTTATTTTTCATGTGTTTACTGTAAATTTACGTGACACTTTCAACTGATATCTTCGAGCATATCTTTCTTGTGACTATTGCAAAAAGGTTTATGGAGACTATATTCTTCAAACTTGGTCAATGCCAATGCAGGCCATTACCTACTTGTCCAGCTCTTGGTAATAAAATCTTATCATTTATGCAAGTATTTTCTATCTTAAGCAAAGGCTTGTCCTTGTGAACCATCATCAGTTCCATCATTTTGTTTTATTGTTTCAAAAAATTAGTTGGCTTGTCATTCGTTACACCCACTTGATGGATCAATATTATTTCGCTATTCCTATAAATCTACATGCTTGTCCCAGAAGGCTTGGTTCCTATATTTACATATATATATATATATATTTACATATTAATATTTTCCTTCAATCTATATAAATCATTATTATCTCAGGCATGAGTATTAACATGTGAACTTTGCTGCACTTGTTTTTTTATTTCAATAAAAGTTTCACTGTTTAACATTTCAAGTCAGACATATATACAGGTTTCAGGATAACTTTTTATCTTCAAAAGTTCTCTATTCAATATGTCTATTTATTGTTCAAATGCTCTCATCATATTGCAGGGATTATATCCTGGGTACATCATATTCTTTGTGCAGTCAGCATTGATGATTGCAGGTTCAAGAGGTAACAAATGTGCTTCCTTTTTATTTTATTTTTCTCAATGGTCCTCAATTCAGAATTGAGATGGGTTATTTGTTTCCCTGATTGTGTTAATTCTATTGTTTTTCTTCTGCACTTGTATGAGCAGTTATTTACAGATGGCAGCAGGCTATTCCAACAAATAGGGATCTGATTAAGAAGGCACTAGTATTTGTGAACATTTCCTACACAATTTTGGTGTTGAACTACTCTTGTGTTGGTTTTATGGTTAGTTTTGCTCCCCTCCTCCCATGGAAAGAAATTAAATTATCTTTGAAGCCACAATCTTATACACATGTTTGATATTTATCTGCCTGTCTGTCTCAGGTATTAAGCCTGCATGAGACAATTACTGCATACGCGAGCGTATACTTCGTTGGGACTATTCTCCCCATAGTAATCATCCTCCTTGGTAAAGTGATTAAACCAGCAAGGCCTTCCAGGTCTAAAGATCTTAAAGGGCAGTGAGGTAGAATCCACATTTCCTGTTCTTTTTGGAGTGTGGAATGAAAATAGCTAAATTTAGGACACTGCTTTCTGCTGCATGACTAGTTTATTTTTTATATTTACAAGCTGTAACATCTGTTCTGATCTCTGCGGTCTTTAAGCTCATTCACTTGATTATTTACTCTCAAGCATTTGCATTTCTTTATTTCATCGACATAAATAACCAACTTCAGCAACCATTTTTTTTATGAAACTGCATGAGCAATTGGAAACATCTTCACCTCCGTCCTTGCCTTAATCCTAATGAATGAGTTGGCCTCACGAACTCTTCTTTTTTAATTCTTCTATATTACAAGCCCTTCTTTCTCGTAATCTATGACTTGAAATCATTTTTAATAATTTCAACATGTTAACAGTGATCATTCTCTTTGGCTGCTGCCTTTTTAGGCAAATTAATCTTCCTCTTCTTATATAGGAGAGTTTGTTGATCTTCTTTGTATGCACTTAAATATAATTGTAACATCTTTCTGATAGTAAAAATATGCCAAGTGATTAACCAGAAACAAAAAGGAGAAAACTTAAGTAGTAAAAACAATATGAAGACCCGTGCATTGTGCTTTAGAGGCATTATTGATAATCCAACTTGGGAGAGATGAGGAATTGGGTGGTAAAAGCTACCCATATAGTAAAGCCCACTAATAAGGATAGGGTTCCTCCCTCACTTTGGAGTAAAAAAGAAAGTAGAAGAATTATGTAGATGATGATAGTAACACATAATTACAGGCACACTAAGGCGTAAAGGTCTCCTGGAGCCTTGGCGCACGGTGCAAAGCAAGGTTAGGGCTTGAGTGAAGTAAAGGCGATAACATGCAAATGAACCATGTACTTTATTAAAAAAAATTGGAAAATTGGACTAATACAATTATCTACTTTGAAAATGGGAAATATATAACCACAAATATCCATCATAATTTAGAGACATCGAGTCAACAATATATCATTATAGAACACATGCAAATAATCCAATATTTCATACATATATATATATATATATATATTTACAGTGAAGTTATTTCCATAAAATACATCCGAATAGATGTGGAAAATACAATCAGCGTGGCCCACAGAAAATACAAGCATATCTGATGGACCAGGGAAAATTCACAAAGAACACAAGTGGAAATGGGAATTGGGAAATACAGCAGAGAAATCTGGAAAATACAGTCTGAAAAACAGAGAGGATGTGTGTGCTTTTGCTAGTGGGACTATCTGAAATGTATAACCTTGAATTGAAACCTCAAAGATGTATGTGGTAACACCTCTAAATTGGTCAAGTTGCTAAACTAGGAAGAATAGTTTAGTTTCATGTGCTTTCTAAACTTGCAGCTAGTTTGTGAGGTTTCACTGTCGAAATTGTAAATACTTTGACTGATTCTTTTACTTGTATGTGTATATATATATATATATATATATATATATATATATTAGAAAAGGCACTTAATTAAGCTTGATAAATTCAAAGCATCATCTGGATTTTCCTGAGAAATGGATCTGTGTTTCATCATCGAAATCGAGCAATAGTAGTGTTCTGAAAGCATTCTAGCAAGGGTTATTTTTTAACATCCATTTCATTGTCGTTATGTGATTTTGCTAAAATTCCCATCTCAAATGTATGCTAAATTTGTTACTAAATTGGCCAGGAATGGAAGGAAATCAGAGACTCGAAGATTGTAGCCTCGTAGGGACCTCATTGCCGGTTTGTGGTTCATGTTGGTTTGTATCTTGAGAGTCCTGCCATAATGGCCAATTTGGCAGAAGAAGAAATGGCTGTAGGCATTGAAGCTTGGACCACTCCACCAAGTTATGAACTGGCCTTAACCCCACCTCTTGATAATAATGCAAGAGTTTTGGATTATACATCTAATGTATGATAAGGCTGAAATTTCCTGATTAGTTTTAACTCATGCTTAGAGCTAAGCTAACAAGGTCTTGCTTCATTTTTTGTATACACCTGGTTTTGTGTTAGAGATGCTAACTCATAAATTGCATGATTGCTCCTGCTTATGGTAGCGTGAATGAGTGCCATGCTGATGTTGACAAGGATTTTTTTTTTTTAATAAAGAGTTCACATGTGATGTTTGTTGAACAATGTGACAGCAGTGTGTCCTGAAATTATCACCACCAACATACCAGACAGCTACAGAGTTGTAGGCATATACACATACATAAAATGTTTTGGGTACATGGAGAGATTATTACAGAGTTTGGGATTAAATGGTCTCAGTGAATCTCAACTTGATACAGTCGGCTAGGCTAACAGGGGAATGAATGTTGAAAACTTTGGGCTTGCTTGTTTGCATTTTTCTCAAAACCGAAAATCATAAAAGTATACAAAAAGTCCACTTCGATACTGTTTTCAGAAATCTCAGATATAAAATGTTCGTTTTCAAATAACTCTATGCTGTTGTTCTTAAAACAGTTTTCGTTGAGAACAGTTTTAAGAGATGTATAGGAACTATTTACTAGGTAAGCATTACCGAGCAAAATGGCGTCGTTTTCACTTATTCCTTGACAGTTTTGTTTGGTGCGATGAAATTTTTGCATTGGATGTATATATACATGCCATTTAAACTATGGATAAAATGTTGAATGCAAAGCAAGGTATAGTGATAGGGAGTTTTTCAATCAAAAGTTGCTTGTTATGATGCAACCTGTGAAGGTTAAAGATGGAATTTTTATTTTAACTTCTTGTATAATTGTCTGTTTGGGAACTATCGTTTTTGTTTTTATTTTGATAACCAAAAAACAAGAACAATTCTTGTTCTTGTTCTTATTTTCTCACCCAAAAGAACAAAAACAAAAAACATGTTTGGGGCAAAAAAACACATATATTCTCACACAATATTTTCTCTCACAAATTTTTTTTTTGAAAAATCCCAAAAAGAACAAAAAAATAAGTTTTTATTGTTCCCTTGTTTTTTCTACTATTCACGAAAACACTTTCCAAATTAAGAACAAAACAAACAGTAAAAAAGATTGTCAAACATGTTCTATTATCCTGAACAGTGCCAAAAAATAAAAAACAGAACAAAAACAGGCTTTCCAAACTGCGCCTATCACTTCCTCGCCCACAAAATCTTAGCTCGATGAAATTATTTTCATTTGACTTGCACAGATTAGACATTATTAGAAGGCCTATGGCTTCTCACCATAGACATTATTAGAAGGTACACATATTAATAATATTACTTCTTTTTGCTCTTATCCAAAAAATTAAAATTAAAATAAAAAATAAAAAATTTGTTGTCCTGACATAGTGGGTCAGGACAGGGTTCTTTCTTCATTAATAGGTTTCCTATAAACTCAACAATAAATACTTGAAACATTTCAAACCTCCTCATGTTCCTTCTTGTGGTATAATATCACACACTTTATTTATCTTCACAACAATGTATATCAAGAATAAAGATACCTTGTGTACTATGAAGCCAAAGGCCACCGGAAAGTTGACATACACCGCCGCGGCCGGCGGTTCAGAGGTGGCAGATTGGGAAGTCAGACCAGGTGGAATGCTGGTGCAAAAAAGAAATTTGAACCCAACTCAAAGTTCCACTCCAATTCCCACCATAAAAATCAGGGTCAAGTATGAATCATCATATCATGAAGTCAACATTAGCCCTCAAGCAACCTTTGGTAATTCCACTATTTGTGTGTGTGTGTATACATATACATATATATGCTTGTATATGTGTATGTCATATGGTGATTCTAATTTATTAATGAAATGCAGGGGAATTAAAGAAAATGCTCGGATCACGAATCGAGTTGCACCCAAATGATCAAAAATTGATGTTCAAAGAAAATGAGAGAGATTCAAAATCATATCTTGATGTGGTAGGAGTGAAGGATGGATCGAAAATGGTAGTAATTGAGGATGTTATTCGCCGAGAGAGACGAGTTCTTGAGCTTCAGAAGAATGTAAGGATGGTTGAAGAAGCATCAAAAGCTATATCAGAAGTTGGAATGGAAGTTGAAAAGCTTGCTAAGCAGGTGAAAAGAAATGGATTAAAATATTTGATAATTGATTTTGTTTGTGTATAGAAGTAGCAGAGTTTGAAATTTTGATGAATTGTTGGTGTGATGGAATTGGGAAATTGGTAGGTTGCAGCTTTGGAATCAGAAATTTTTGGCGGGAGGAAAGTGGCGGAGAGAGTTTTGTTGAATTTGATAGAATTGTTGATGACACAGCTGATTAAATTGGATGGAATAATAGTAGATGGAGAAGTCAAATTGCAGCGAAAAATGCAGGTTTGTCTTGGTGTTTTTCTGTAGTAATATAACATTCTGCCTTGGTATCGCTAGCAAGTTATGCTAGCGTGTATGTGTGGTTCAGTTTCCCGAAAACAAAGGGTATGTTTGGTTTGTAACTATGGAAACGGTTATTTGTTTTATGAAAACTATAGTAGAAGAAATTGAACAAAAAGTCTGCTTGGTTGAATTTATAAAATTTGTTTTCGGAAAACACAGTTTAAAAAAGTCTTGTTTTTTAAGAACGGTCTTTTATAGTTCTCTGAAAAACAGTTTTCTATTTATTGAGTTTCTGATTGAAACAAACATGCCCAAAACACTCTAGCTTCTTCGAGTTTCCAAAAGTACATTTTTAATCGTGAAAAAATAAAAAATTGTTATCAGAAAATTGAACTAAGCAGAGATTCGACAAATCTAACATGTTCTTGATGCCCCAACTAGGTTACTAATTAGTGGTGGTTGGTTTTGAAGGTGAGGAGAGTACAAAAGTATATAGAAACTCTTGATATGTTGAAGATGAGGAATTCTATGATAGGCAACAATGTGGTTAGAGTCCCATTGCAACATGATCAGAGGAAGCAAAGGAATTCAACAGTGCCAAAACTACAGCCAGTTGTGGTTACCACAAAATGGGAGACATTTGATATAGGTTCTGCATAATTGGGAGGTTTATGAGTTCAGTCCTCACATTTGTACAGTCAATATGTGTTTTCTGTGAATGTATTTGTTTCTCTGTGTATGAGAATTTTCCCTCTGTTTCTCATTTTAGGATAAATGTGGTTTTTCATATTTCAATATTTTTTCCTTGTGGAACTTGGTTAATGGAATTTGTGTATAGCAGATATTGTTGCTGTGTGTGTAGCACATATATGTGATCTAAATTGTTGAAATAGAGTATTCCCATTACTTAGAAAACGCATAAACTGAAATATGATTTTTTTGATAAAAGTTGAATAGGATCTCTCTTTGTCTCACTGGCCAACCTTGACCTTGTTATTTTATTTTGAGGTCATATATGGTATTCAGAGTTTGCCTCAATTTGGTGTTGCACACCAAAACAATACTTTATCCCTAGATATCTGGTCAACTTATGCGCCTCAATGCATTTCGGGATGAACCAACTAACTCTGAATTGTAGTGATATTCCACCCCTAACCATAATTCATTTATTGATTATTGAACATCTATCCGTTCCAACCTCCATTTAGTGTTACCAAAACTTTTGGTTAACCATTTTATTTCTTTTTCTAACTATTAACATAAACATAAAAAATAAAAAAAGCGATCCAGGGATTTCACACTTCATACAAGTACTCTGATTCCTCCTGAAATTACTCCAATCATTGAAATTTGAAATTTATTTTTAAATGAATAAATATACTGAAAAGTACAAAAAAAAATGGAATAATAATATTTAATTCATGGATGATAATCATAAAGTGATCATACCAAATTCATAAAAAGGACATGTTTGACTTTGGACGTCATGATGAATGATAGTGGGGTAGTTAAATCATATGAAAACCACCGTATTCTACAACTGTTTTATTTATTAATATCTCTTCTAAGAATATTTTGCAACACAAATGGCATACACAAATTTAATTCACCAAACCTTGATAACAAGGTTGATATCAATGAGAACTTTGTTCACTCAACATCATTTCCCTTCATTTTCTTTGGGGAAAAATAAATAAATTTGCAGAACTTAAAATGACATGTAATATAACATTTGTTAGTTAAGTAAGGTATGAAGTTGATGACAAAAAGTGAAGTGAAAAAGAAAAATAAATTAGGTTAATTTCATTTACATCTCCTGAACTTTGTTTATACATTAATTTGACCCCCAAGTTTGCATAATTTTATTTACACTCCTTACTTTTGAAAAAGTAACTAATTTATACCCCCTGATCACTTTTGAGCGTTGAATTTGAATGAAATGACTTTAATGCCCTTTGTCAAACAGTCATATTTCCTAGTATAAGGTTGTTCATAATAGGGATAGCTGAGATATCTTACACCTTTCCCAAACACTCACTATCCCTATACCCGAACACCCACTTCCTCAACCCCCATCCTCCATCCCAACCTTAACCCTAACCCTAATCTCACCCACCACCACCACTATTGCCGCATGTACCACCGTTACTACCTCCTCCACCACTACCAAACGTGCACAAGAACACCTAAACAATTACAAACCCATAAAGATTTTCATCCCTACCCATATGATTGGATACGCATCGATCTACCTCACCTCCGCCTCCATCTTCATCGCCTAATCGTATATGAATTATAATATATTAAAAATTATAATATATTATTAAATTTATATAAATAATTTGTTTTATATTTTATTTTAATATTAAAAATATAAATTTGTATGTTTGAATATTTAGATATTATATTTTTACTACTAAATATTCTTTTATATTATTATTATTAAAAATTTATGTGTGTGATTTTGATACTCGTATAATAATAATAAGATTAAAGTTACAATTGACAAGTTAAAATCTTTCATTTATATAAAAAATAAAAATAAAATTATTTTATGACCAAATTTTGTTATTTATGTGTGCAATTTAGTAATTTTCTGGTGAATTCAAATATTTTGTTTTTGTATTTTGATTTGAAATAAAATATTTTTTTATTTTATTTTGTGAAGTGTGTCTAATATTATTGAAAATATGTATTAGTAAAGTTAAATATGTTTCAAGATCAACATAAAAAATAAAAACTTGTGTTAGTTTACAAATTTGATAAATGTAAATATAAATATTTTAAAGAAAAAATAAATGTAAATATCAATAATGTAAGAACACAAAAGGGTGCAAATGAGTTGCTTTTTCAAAAATAAGGGGTTTGATTGACATTATGCCAACTTGGGGTTCAGATTGATCTATAGACAAAGTTCAAGGATAAATTATTGTAAGGACTTAGTCCACCACATTATTTAACTTACTTGGTGGATTAGACCAATTATTTTCTGACAATTTTTTTATAATAAGTACCACATCAATGTCATATCATCACCATCTTCTCCAACCACCACTACCTTCTCACCCCAACCATGGCCGCCCAAAAGCTGTTATACCCACATATACATATATATATATATGTCTATTGACGACACGCTTACACATATATGGATTATCCAAATTCTCTCATAATTATATCAAGATTTGTTTGATTTGCTTCAATTTATTCTCATATGTTTAATTAATATCGATTAGCTTTCTAGGGGGTTTTGCCCATCAACTATTATGATTATCCCTTCTCTGATCTCCTCAGATTTTCATCACCATCATTACTTGTCATTAAGCTTCAGAATCTTCGTGTTCTTTGTCCTGGTTTGAATCCATTCTCTTCGATTTAGGGTTCTTGTGTGAAGTCATATCCGATAATCATAAGGTCAGAGGAGAAGATGGGGAAGAGTTTTCAGGTGGAAGGGACCGACAACGATTTCACAAAAACACTTATATGAATTATAGTTGATATATTATAATAGTCAAAATAGTACATGGCCCAACTAAGATGGGCCACAAGACTGATGGACCGAAGACTGATGGGCCGAGATCAGATAGGCCGAAGACGGATGGGCCGAAGAAATAAAGGGGCCCATAGAATTCTCTAGAAGATGATTGATCCATAAGTTAGGGAGTTGTCCTACTTATGGAAAATAGAGTCCAAAAAGGGAAAAAGTTTATCAAATCCCATGATTTAAGGGATTGATAAACTTGGGTAAATGGGCTTGACTCATTTACCAAAATTGTGTATAAATACATGGCCAAAGATTGGATAAAGGATCAAATTTTTAACCCAATTATTATTGTGTATTTTTCTGCATCTACACAATTGGCGCCGTCTGTGGGAATCACTATTATTGAAATCTTTTTCAATAGCTTCTCATTCTCTACGAAAAGCTGAGATTCATACCATCAATGGCAGTGATCACACGTTCATAACAAACTGAGTTACCTCTGAACGGAGGCCAACAAGCCGAGGATCAGATTAGGTGAGCCCTGGAGGAGAGGACCGCCGAATTAGAGAAGCAGAACGCTAAATTGGTGGCAAAACTGGCTCTGCTTCAGAACCCTCGAGAAGTCCAGAACGACGAGCAGTCCAGCCAACAAGAGCGGTCTGAAGGGCACCAATCAGAAAGGGAAAACCATCACGTAAAGTCCAACAATGATCTGGAGGAACACGCGGAATCGTCCCTACAGGTGCTCGGGGGACGCAATCCCGAAGAGATTTTGACCATGAAAGAATTGAAGGAAATTATGACCAGATTCCAAATAGAGGTGCTTAAGGATCTGAAAATGAAGACCCCTATCGATCTGGCCTCAGAGGCATCCATCGACGCCATGCAGACTCCATTCACCATGGAGATCACCAGTGTGCCCTACCCGAAGAGGTTCAGACTACCAAAGTTCACCCTATTCGACGGTACAAAAGATCCAACGAAGTACATCTACCACATCCATACAAAGATGAATGTCTACAATGAAAATGAAGCCTTACTCTGTAAAGTCTTCCCCACCAGCCTAACCGAAGCAGCCCTACTCTAGTTCAAAAAGCAACCACCCCGATCCATTGGAAGTTGGCTCAGACTCTGTGAGTTATTCATTGCCCAGTACTTCGGTAATAAAATACAAAAAAGACCATCTCGAGTCTATTCACCATGATCCAGGAAAAAGGCGAATCCTTGAAAATATTTGTCTCGCGATTCAATGGCGAGATGTCCTCAATTGATAATTGTGATTAGTATTCAGCTGTCGAGGCCTTTAGAATGGCCCTGATCCCTAAAACCAAGTTCCATCAGTCCTTGGTCAAGAGGCCACCAGCAGACATCAGAGAACTCAATTCCAGGGCACAAGGGCATCTCCGAATAGAAGAGGAGTTAGCCATACGCCAAAGAAGAACAACCTTTACAAGCGTAGAGGCAAGGGTAACCGAACCTTCCAGGTTAAAGGATCGGGCACCAGAACGGAAGCAACCCAACGCTCCTCCTGCACCCTCCCCAGTCCCAGAGAAACGCCAGAGATTTGAAGACAAGGTCACCCCATTAAAGGTTACCATGGCCAAGCTGTATCAAGAGACTAAAGGTAAAGGAATCTTCTGATCACCACCACCCATCAGACAACCGATGGATCAAAGAGACATGTCAAGCCACTGTGCCTTCCATGGCGAGTATGTGCACCACGCCAACGAGTGAAGAAGCCTTAGGAGGCAAGTGGATGCCATGATAGCAAAAGGAGAGCTGACCGAGTACGTTGCCAATGAGGGAACCCGATCAGACCAAACGTCACATACACCCATCAAGGGGGCAATGGGACAGCCTGTAAGAGTCATTCACATGGTTCACGGAGGACCAAGTCAATCAGAAGTAGAGGAATCCCGTAGATCCTAGATGCGTTAAGCCCAGAAACTGTGAAGGGTTGGGGAAGTCAACGAGTTTCAGAGCCCGAAAGAGGACGCCATGATACCTTTCTCTTCTGCAGATATGCGGAGCATTCAATCACCACATGACGATCCCTTGGTTATCTCCCTCATGGTCTCGAACTGCTTGATCAAGAGAGTGATGGTTGACCCGGGAAACAACGCCAACATTATCACCAAGTGGGCCTTTGAGAAGTTAGAGATTAACCCTCAGGAGATAGTCCCTTCCAGAAGCCCGATAGCCGGATTTGATGGTAGAAGAGTGGAACCAGTGGGAGAGATCCAATTACCAGTAACAACAACAAGGCACACGCTCAGAGAAACTTTTGTGGTGGTGGATGTCAAACCCTCATATAATCTCCTTATGGGTAAGGGTTGGATCCATCGGATGCACGGAGTTCCTTTAACCATGCATCAAGTCATGCGGTGCATCGATCTAACCAGAATTGATGTGATTGACATCATGGGAGATCAGGTACCAGTCAAGGAATGTTATGTTGTCACCATGAAAGGTCTGAGGAAAAGGGCTGAACCGGAACGAGAATCACGATCCAAAACGGTACCCGATGATCAATAGCAATTATAGGAGGAGGGTGCGGGGTCATCAATATCAGCTGAACCTTTGCTTAAAGTTCAGAACTAACCCGATCACCCTGAAAGGTTGACTTATATTGGTTATGGCCTCAATGCACAAGAAAATGAAGAAATTGAGGCTTTCCTACGCTCCAATGCTAACGTATTTTCCTGGGGCCATATGGATATGACTCGCATTGATCCGTTAATAGCCCAGCATTCCCTCAACGTGGATCCCGGCGCAAAACCTATCAAACAGAAACAAAGGCGGATGGGGGCTCACGGAAACCAGATCATAGCTGAAGAGGTTGATTGACTTCTCCAAGAAGGATTCATTAAGGAGGTACAATACCCTTCCTGGATGGCAAACATTGTTGTGGTTTAGAAGAAGAACGAGAAATGGAAGGTGTGCGTCGACTTCACCGACCTGAACAGAGCATGTCCGAAGGATTGTTTCCCCTTACCAAAGATCGATCAGATGGTAGATGCCACCGCAGGATTCGAGAGCTTGAGTTTTCTGGATGCATACTCTGGGTATAACCAGATACGAATGAACCCAAATGGTGAGGAAAAGACTGCCTTCATCACTAAATCAGGTACATATTGTTACACAGTTATGCCTTTTAGACTAAAAAATACATGTGCAACCATAGAGGTCTACATTGATGACACGGTGGTCAAAAGCAAAGCGAAAAATGGTCATCTGACCGATCTGCAACAGGTGTTCGACACCCTTAGAAGTACAAGATGAAGCTCAACCCATCTAAATGTTCATTCGGAGTATCCTCAGGCCAGTTCTTGGGACACATAGTTGATCGGACGGGAATACAAGCTAGCCCAACACAAGTTAAAGCTCTCACGGAGTCAGCAAAACCGAGGTCCCGGAAGGAAATCCAGGTACTAACGGGAAGGGTGGCATCCTTCAACCTTTTTATCTCCCGCTTAACCGATGGGTGCATGCCATTCTTTCAAGCTATAAAAGCGGCAAAATGAGAGGTCTGGGGGCCGGAGCAATCAGAAGCCCTGAAAAAACTCAAAAGCTACATGGCAAAGCCTCCGATACTGGCAACCTCAGAAGCGGACGAGCCATTACACTTGTATCTAGCCATATATGTGACATCTACCAGCGCCGCTCTGGTCAAGAAGGGCAAGGGGTACCAAATACTAGTCTTCTACACCAGCAAAGCCCTTGCTGATGCAGAAACCCGTTATTCGAAACAAGAAAAATTGGTACTATCACTGATCAATGCAAAACGACGTCTTCGACATTATTTCGAAGCACACCCCATCGTAGTGCCAACTGCAACCCCGATCAGATCCATAATGGCAAAACCTGAGTTATCGGGGAGAGTATCCAAGTGGGCAATAGAACTCGGGATTTTTGACATAACCTATGTCCCCCGAACTGCCATCAAAGGGCAAGCGGTAGCTGACTTTCTGTTGGAAACAGAAACTACAGACTCTTTAAAAGAAAGTGAACCTGGCTTATGGGTTGTGTTCGTGGACGGATCATCAAATGTCAACGGAGCAGGGATCGGGGTAGAGCTCGTGACACTAGATGGCACTAGAATCTAGCAGTCCGTTCGATTAGAGTTTCCTGCCTCCAATAACGAAGCCGAGTATGAGGCCCTTCTAGCAGGGATCCAGTTGGCCCAATGCCTTCAAGTTCAAAAAGTAGAGATACGGAGCGATTCCCAGTTGGTAGTACGACAATTGAATGGGGAGTATGAAACTCGAGAGCCTAAAATGGAAGCGTACAGGAATTTGGTACTAAAAAAGGTCGAGGAATTCCAACAATTGACCTTTGAACAAATCCCCAGAGGGGATAACATCACGGCAGATCATCTGGCTAACCAGGCCTCCACAGCAGGGGAAAGTATGACTCGAATAACACCAATGGACTTCATCGTACGATCAAGCTTGGAGCCCTCCGAAGAAGTGATGGTCATTCCTTGGGAGCCAAGCTGGATGGACCCTATAACAGACTATTTGAGGACCGATGCATTACCTGAGTCAAAACCAGAGACCCGGAAGATAAGAATGAAAGCTGTCAGATATGCTCTATACAACGGCCAACTGTACCGCAAGTCTTTCTCCGGACCATATTTGAGATATCTTACGCCCTCCAAAGCTTCTGCGGTCATGGAAGAAATTCATGTTGGATCATGTGGCAATCATTCCGGAGGGAGGTCTTTAGCCCATAAAGTTCTCACCCAGGGATATTTCTAGCCTTATTTGTCAAGGGACGCTGAAGCCTACACCCGACACTGCAAAAAGGGCCAATTTCATGGAGATGTCATTCATCCACCTTCAGAGTTATTGAACCCAACAATTATCCTCACCCCTTTGCCTGATGGGCTATGGATATTGTGGGTCCTCTCCCGCAAGCTATACGATCTACCACTCATGTTCTTCTAGCTACGGATTACTTTACCAAGTGGGTGGAAGCCGAGACATACTCTACCATCAAGAGTAACCATGTTATAAAATTCATCTGAAGGCACATCATTTGTAGATTCGGTCTACCCCGAACTATAATGATGGATAATGGCACCAATTTGGATAACAGGAAAGTTTAAGCGTTCCTGGCAAAATAGGGGGTCAATCAGAACACTTCTTCCGTTGGCTATCCACAAAGAAATGGGTAGGCTGAAAGAACAAACAGAACAATTTTTGATACACTCAGGAAAAAGCTTGAAGAGGCAAAAGGGGTCTGGTTGGAGAAATTGCCCGAGGTGTTATGGTCATATCGGACTACTCCAAGGCAACCTACAGGAGAAACCCCCTTCGCCGTGGCTTATGGGGCCGAAGTTGTTATCCTAACCAAGTTGAGATTACCTACTTTAAGAAGTCAAGCCTGGGAGGAAAGTCCAAACAATCAGCACCTAGCCCATGATTTGGACCTACTAGAGGAAAAAAGGGAAGTTGTCGGGATAAGGCTGACTACCTATCAGTAACAAGTCAGGGCACGGTTTAATCAGAAAGTCAAGAGGAGAGAGTTTCAAGTAGGCGATATGGTACTCAGAATAAAGATTGGGATTGTTGGCAAATTACGGGAGACATGAGAAGGACCTTACACAATAATTGAGGTCATCGGACGCGGAACTTATCGGGTACGAAAGAACGAGACATGCCGCATCAAACCCAACTCTCAGAATGCTTATCGACTGAAGAGGTATTATCCTTAGGTAGTTTTTTTTTTCTTATTAAAGCAATAAAACTGTGTCTCGCATATGACACATTTTACTGATTATAATAAAGCATATATGCCCGATGTTCGGCACATCTGCTCAATGATTCTCAAGTTTATTTCAATAAAGATACATTCTATTTTATGCGAGTGTTCCATGTTTAAATTTAAAAAATTTCCTAAGTGCTCAGTTCAAACATGATTTGAACTAACTAGAGGACAAAAACAAGCCTCAGGGGCCATATGCCCGAAGGCTCCATGTTTAAATTAAAAATTTTCCTAAGTGTTGAGTTCAAACATGATTTGAACTAACCAGAGGACAAAAGCAAGCCTTAGGGGCCATATGCCCGAAGGCTCCATGTTTAAATTAAAAATTTTCCTAAGTGTTGAGTTCAAACCTGATTTGAACTAACCAGAGGGCAAAAACAAGTCAAAGGGTCCATATGCCCGAAGGCTTCGTATTCAAATGAAAATATTCCTAAGTGTTGAGTTCAAACCTGATTTGAACTAACCAGAGGGCAAAAACAAGCCTCAGGGGCCATATGCTCGAAGGCTTCATGTTTAAATTAAAATTTTCCTAAGTGTTAAGTTTGAACTTGAATTGAACTAGCCAGAAGACAAATACAAGTCTCAGGGGCCAGATGCCCGAAGACTAAATATTAAAACAGGAAAACTTTACTAAAACAACAAGAACAAAATAAACACTGAGATGGTAAAAATTCTTTTTCATTAATAAAGAGAGAAATTACAAAAAACACCATTCTGAAAAGGGTAAGTACAGAGAGCTTGAAAAAACCTATTCTACTCAGGAGGATGATAGTCTTCTCCCTTCAAAATAACAGCAAACCGCTTCTCGTTTTCAGAAGCCGGAGGGTCCTTGTAGGGAAGAGACATTCCTATGAAAACATCAAACTCCTCAACAGTCTTGAACTCCCGAGATGCCAAAGGAATGTGCTCCATTTCATGCCTTTCTCGCCATGCTCTGACCGATTGGACATCGCAGATGGTGGTTTACCGGCTGTGCATGTCCAGACCCCCCAAACGACACACTTCTACTTTGGACCGCTCAAGAGCCAGAAGATTATCTCACTCCGCCTTTTCGACAGCTATCTTCTGGTAGGCTGCCTTCACCTCTGTAAGCTCAACGGCTAAAGCTATCTTTTCGGTAGCTAAAGCCCTTTTTTCCGCCTCTCCGATCTCTAGAAGGATTTTATGTTCGGAGACGTTCTGGCGAAGACCATCCGCCTCTTTGACCAGAGCAACCCGATGCTCATTATTTTTCTTGATTTGGGCTTGCATATTGGCCATCTCCCGGATATCAGACTCCACAACATTGTTATAGGCCTGGATCCCATAAAAAAGCTACACAGAAAGAGGAAGAAAGGGCATGTTAGTACATAAGGAAGTAAAGATAATGAACCAAGTTGCAAAAGAAAAAACAAGTTACATACCTCCATGACCATTGTGGAGCTCTTCTTTAGAAGCTCAGTCCTAGAGATTTTTCACTGAGCAGCCCTATCGGCCGGATTCCAAATCTCTTTCGCCATAACCTGAAGAGATTTTGGTTGGGTGATGGTGAGCTGATTGGCGCAGATCAGAGTCCTATCGGGGAGAAGGAACTTTGGCTCCCAGGGAATAGAAGTATGGGGAACATCCTGAGCTTAAGGAGTTTCGCTCGTCTAGGCATCAGTAGCTTGGGTCCTAGGTCTCTTATTAGCCGTTCCACCACCTGTACCAGATCGGGTCCTCGTGATTGGAGGATTTACAGGAGAAGACTGAGGTGGAGCTACCAGGCTTTGTGCTGGCGAAGGTACTAGAGACGTTGGGGGTGATGTCGAGAAAGGCACAACGTCGACCAGGTTGACCCCTTCAGGAACTTGAGTGCGTCTGGCAGAAAGGGGTTTGACGGGCAAGTCCATCCTGTCAACAGCAACGCCAAAGTTAGAAATCATCTCCAGATTTCACGGAGTCAGAAGGGTAGTGGCAGATCGGACATTGCTCCAGATCTTGGCCTTTAGAAAGGCTATCTGTTCTTTTATGAGAGACAGGGGAATTTCTCTATCCTCATACCCTAGAAACCTGTATCGTATTCCCCCCGATGTAAGTCACATTACTCAGAAAGACAGGAAGCCTTATGAAGGGGACGGTAGATAGGTAAATGAATGGCACCGAAGGTGTGTGGGATCAGGAATGTAAGAGAGAACGGGTAAAACCAATTACCGCTAACAACTATCATTATCTCTTTCCACCCTTTATTAGACTTCTCTGTAACAGAACATATACCCCGACCATGGAACGGAAAGAGGTTGTATCTACCCTTACTTTCTCTGGCATTTTGGAAAAAATAACAGAGAAGTAAGTCGGCTAAACCTAGGTTAAGGTCCAGATCCTTATTGTATAAGAGGAGCATGGACAAAATCTTAAGGTTTCTCGGGTTAAGTTGAAGGGGGTATAAACATAACATGAAAAACACGTAATGGAAGAAAGGGTGAAGGGGAAATCTTAAAACCTTAAGGTGAACTGCCGATAGCAGAATGTTACCAGGTTGGAGTCCCTCACTCTTGGTGAAATCTAAATAACCTGGGTAAGGATCCACATCAACATCCCCAGGTACGTGGATCTCAGCCCGAAGATGTTTTACATCTACTTCAGGCCGGGTTTTCTTAAGAGGGGAAACTATGAAGGGTTCAGAAGGCTTGGGGGCCACAGACTCCTCATTTTCATGAGAACCCCTTGAAGCAGGTGTTCCCGGATTCACTGACGAACCCGGAAGGTCGACATTTTAGGGAACTGTTTTTGGGATAGGGGCCTCTTGACGGGTAGAAAGAGGACTATCACTACTGGTAGGATTGGTGCCAGTTGTAGAGGACATAACGACCTCCTTTACTGACTGGGTGTCATCGCTGCCAGACATAGTTCTAGAAAGGTAAAAGAGACAGATGGGGGGCAGAGGTGAAAATTAAAAAAAGAAAGAGGAAAGGACCATCCGACTTACTCAGCTTATAGTGAAGAGGCAGGAAAAGCTTCGGGTAGAAGCGGACTTCTGTTCTGATGGAGGATCTTAACTGACCGACGGAAGAGAGTGCAGGAATGAAGAAGAGATGAGTTTTAGGAGCAGAAATTGAGAGAGATAGGCAGGAGCGAAAAGTTGCAAATGAAGAGAATGTAAAATCAAATGGTGAATGATTGTTTTTATAGAAGGAAAGGAGCATGCCAAAGGACAACACGAAGCCTAAAGGTCGCACATTGTACAATGAGTCGTCATGGTGCAAAGTTTAACAAAGTTATGGCCTCTTATTTTGAAATGTCATTAAATGCCTAATAATGATATGACAACTCATCATCATCATCATTTCCCATAAAAAATATATATGTATATATGAATGTATTCAATTTCAGTCATGGGCTATGAATTAGCCCATAACCTCAAGGGCCTGTGTAATAGTCAAAATAGTACATGGCCTAACTAGGATGGGCAATATGACTGATGGGACGAGATCAGATGAGCCGAAGACGGATGGGCCGAAGAAATAAATGGGCCCATAGAATTCTCTAGAAGATGAGTGATCCATGAGTCAGAGAATTGTCCTACTTATGGAAAAGAGAGTCCAAAAAAGAAAAGAGTTTATCAAATCCAATGATTTAAGGGATTGATAAACTTGGGTAAATGGGCTTGACCCATTTACCAAAATTGTGTATAAATACATGGCCAAATATTGAATAAAGGATTCAATTTTTAACCTAATTATTATTGTGTATTTTTCTGCACCTATATATATATATATTTATATATGTATGAACAAATACAAAAATGAAGGAAATACAATAATATGTGTGTATATATATATAAGTAGTAGTTTTGGGTGCAAATCATATATAGGAGGAGGATGAGGTGGCGGTGGCGGTGGGGTTAAAAGATCAAGGAGATGAGAGATTTTTGAAACTGTCATGTAATTGGGGAAGATGGTAAATTCGTAATGATATGGGGTGTGATGTGGCACTTACTATAAACATTTGTCACAAAATAATTGGTCTAGTCCATCACATAAGTTAAATGATGTGGACTAGACCAATTGATGATGGACTAGGTCCATATAATAATTTCTCAAGTTTCCCAAATAAATTCAAATAAATGCAAATTAAAAAAAAAAAGGAGAGAGATTTGGCGGTTGACGGTACATCATTCATTGCGGGCTGGGATGGTATTTTGTGGTCATGATCATGTGTGTGCTGATGGGCTGGTGTGTGGTCTGGCCTGTTGGGTCGGTTTCTTTTGGGTTGATGAAAAATTGGACCCTAACAAAGAGAATGGACCGAAGCACCATACACAAGGAAAGTAATTAATAGATGTCATCAATTTATAGATGAGATATTATCAAAACCTCCTATGAATTTTAAAACGGTTAATTTCAGTAAACCCCGTATACTATCCAGATTAATTAATTAATTTTTTGTGTGTCCACTTTGCTCTTTATACTATTCAATTTTATCAAATTGTTTCCTCATTTCTCAAAATGCCTAAACTACCCTCAATAGTATAAGGTGGTTTAGTGAAATTAATAATATAAGGGGATTTAGTGAATTATTTCGGAAAAAATAATATATACTTTTTGCAAAAAAAAAAAAATTGAAAAAAAATCATATTTTGTTCCAAAATATGAATTGTTTTTTCGAAAAATATTTTTTTGCAAAAAAGTATATATTATGTTCCAAAATATGAATTTTTTTTTCGAAAAATATTTTTTTTGCAAAAAAGCATATTATGTTCCAAAATATGAATTTTTTTTTCGAAAAATATTTTTTTTGCAAAAAAGTATATATTATGTTCCAAAATATGAATTTATTTTTTGAAAAATAATTTTTTTGCAAAAAATATATATTATGTTCCAAAATATGATTTTTTTCTGAAAAATAATTTTTTGCGAAAAAAATATATATTATGTTCCAAAATATGATTTTTTTTTCTGAATTTTTTTTTTTTTTTGCGAAAAAGTATATATTATGTTCCAAAATATGAACTTTGTTTTCGAAAAATAATATTTTGGAACAAAAATGTATATATTATGTTCCAAAATATTAAATTTTTTTTCGAAAAATAATTTTCGGAAAAAAAATCATATTTTGGAAAATAATATAAAATTTTCGCAAAAAATTATTTTTCGGAAAATATTTTTCATATTTTGGAACATAATATATACTTTTTCGCAAAAAAAATATTTTTCAGAAAAAAAATCATATTTTGGAACATAATATATATTTTTTGCAAAAAAATTATTTTTCGAAAAAAAAATTCATATTTTGGAACATAATATATACTTTTTTGCAAAAAAAATATTTTTCGAAAAAAAAATTCATATTTTGGAACATGATATATACTTTTTTGCAAAAAAAATATTTTTTTATGCTCCTAATAAAACAAGAGGGGGTTTACTGATGATATGAAATTGTAGAGGAGTTTACTAATAGAAATAAATAGATTAACTTCATTTACACCCCTGAGATTTACTTTATCTTTAATCAAACGAATTTTTTTATATATATTTTATGATAAATAATATTTTTTATTTATTTCTGACTAAATAAAAAATTAATGCCGAAATATTTTTTTCGAACTACCAATTAGGGTAAAATATACAAATTTAAGTTTGAAATATAAAAAGGAAATATTTCGAAATACGAGTTAGATTTTATTTTTTTAATTTTTTTGTATATATTTCACTATAAACGAAATTTTTTTTTTGATTTCTGTCGAAATAAAAAATCAATACCAAAATATTTTATTTTGAACTTAATATCGGAAAAACAAATTTCTCCGGAATCTTTTTTTTGAACTTAATATAAAAAAATAATTCGGTAAAAAAGATATTAATTTTTTGATAAAAAGTTATATTTTATGCCGAAATTTTTCCGGTAAACTTAATATTTTATGCATAATTTGTTTTTTTGAACTTAATATAAAAAAAAAATCGGTAAAAAAATATATTTTACGCCAAAAAACAATTTTGTATTAACTTTTTTATTTTGGAATAAAAAAATTTGGTAGTTCGAAATAAAAAATTTGATATTAATATTTTGGTAAAAAAAAAAGAAATTGTTTTCCTGATATTAAGTTCAAAATAAAATATTTTGGTATTAATTTTTTATTTCAGCATAAATCAATTTTTTGGCATTAATTTTTTGTTTTACCCAAATTGGTAGTTTAAAAAAAAATATTTTGGCATTAATTTTTTATTTTGGCATAAATAAATAAAAAATATTGTTTATCGTAAAATATATATAAAACATTCGTTTGATTAAAGATAAAACAAACCTCGGGAGGTGTAAATGAAGGTAACCCATTTATTTTTATCAGTAAACCCCCTCTAGTTTTATCAGGGGCATTTTTGTCTTAAATTAGAGGAAATGGGGCAAGTTGATCAAAATGAAAACCATATGTGGCTTTTTTGAACTGGTGGGGGATTAATTGATCATTTTTGAAAGGATTAATTTCAGAAAAAACCCTTGTGGTTTCAAAAAAGATAACTTTGCCCCCCTCTTATACAAAAAAATCACATGCAGTTATCAAATTGTATCAGCTTGCCACATTCCCTATAATTTTGGACCAAAATACCCCTGAGATTTAATGAAAAAGATTTAAAATTCAAAAAAACATATAAAATTCAAAAAATATATATATAATTCGTGAAAAATATATATAATTCGAAAAAAATACAAAATTCGAAAAAGTATATAAAATTTGAAATAAATATAAAATTATAAAAAATATATAAAATTCATAAAATAATATATAAAATTTGAAAAAACATATAAAATTCAAAACAATATATATAAAACTTATAAAAATGATTTAAAATTCGAAAAATGATTTAATGATTTAAAATTAAAAAATATATATAAAATTCATAAAAAATATATAAAATTTGAAAATTATATATTCTTACTTGTATTCTCTTGTAACCTTAATATATTATCTTGTTTTTACATCTTCTTACTTGTTTTTTTTGAATTTTATATGTTTTTTTGAATTTTTTATATATTTTTATGAAATTTATATATATATGTTTTTGAATTTTATATGTTTTTTTGAATTATATATATATTTCGAATTTTATATATATTTTTTAATTTTTATGTTTTTTAAAAAATTTATATATATTTTCGAATTTTATATGATTTTTCAAATTTTGAATCATTTTTCATTAAATCTCTGGGGTATTTTGGTCAAAAATTATAGGAAATGGGGCAAGCTGATACAATTTGATAAATATAAAAAAATTTCTTTATAGGAGAAAGACAAAGTGATCATTTTTGAAATTATATGGGGGTTTACTGAAATTAACCAACCCTTTTTGAAATAGGTTCTGATAATATCCCTTAAACATAATTACCTATCTCTTTACCATTTAAAAAAAAAAAAAAAAGACATAATTACCTAACACTCTAACTCAGACTCAGTAACCATCTCCTAAATTCAAGTAGCTAGAGTCAGTAGCAATTAGAGCTAGGACAAGCTAAGGAATATATGTATATATATATATATATATATGGATAATTGGTGCTAAACACATCTATGATTTCAAAAGTGTGCAGAAAACTCCCTCATGGTTTCTAAACATCCTTATGATTTCAAAAGTGTATGGAAAACCCCTCCAAGCCCTTTTCAGGTGACTGAGTGGGGGTTATCTACACATTTCTAAACTTATAGGGATGTTTTACGCTTGTCACATGTCTGAATTTTGGCCAAAAAAATGAACGGAACGGTGTTAAGGGGTCAAATTGCACACTTTTAGAATAGTAGTGACGGTTATTTGTACAAAATGAACTAGAGAGGATTTTTTCACACACTTTTAAAATTATAGGGGTGTTTAGCGCTATTTGCCCATATATATATATTGTTTTTTGAAAAGTAAGCTTTGGGAGTTTTTTGACATATGGATATAAAAAAAGAGATTGGAACATTAGATAGAAAGACAAGAATTTGTTGAAATTTGAAATATTTAAAAACCTTATGTTCCATATTGTAGTACATTAATTTTCTTTATTTCAATGTGTATGACACTTATTTCGCTTTTTAGGATGTTTCATTGGGTTCTTAATTATTGGGCCTGCTATGTTGATATTTAATAAGATTTATTGAACACCTGTTATCTTGAACTTTAATTAATGAGGTTAATATAATAGGCTTCAACTGTTAAGCTTTAGCCTTTTGATGCCTACATAGAGCTAGATTACTTTTGTATATGTAATACCGGATTTAATGGATATTTATTTATATATATATATATATATTTATAGGATGACATGTTTGTTAATGAGATTATATTAAAGGGTAAGGTGGACATTTTTACCCATAACATTTTGGTTATTCTGCAAAATCGGAAGACATATGGGTTAATAGGCAAACTCTATGCTTCCCTATATATACTCAAGCATATTCAATTTCTCTTAATTCAATTTACATACTTCTTCTTCTCTACTACTCCTTATCCCTCTTCTTCATATAATTATATATGTATACATAGATATATATATAGAGAGAGAGGGAGATAATAAGTACTTGGCTCGGATCGGGATCCGTGGGTATTAAGCTCTCCAAATCAGGAATACATATGTTTTACTCTTCTCCTTTGTACCTAATTCGTATTCCTTGTTTATGTGCACATAATTTCTGTTATATATATATGATAAACTTCGTGTATATATATGATGATATATAATATGTTGTACATATATGTTTAGATCCATGAGTATATGTACCGATCTTGTATATATGTAGAGATTCATGATTTTATATATGCATATATGTATAGATATGCTAAAATACGTTTATTTTCATGTATATATATGATGATATATAATCTGTTGTACATATATGTATAGATCCATGAGTATATGTATCGATCTTGTATATATATAGAGATTCGTGATTTTATATATGCATATATGTATAGATCTGCTAAAGTACGTTTATTTTCATGTATATATATGATGATATATAATATGTTATACATATATGTATAGATCTATGAGTATATATACCGATCTTGTATATATGTAGAGATTCGTGATTTTATATATGCATATATGTATAGATCTGTTAGAGTACGTTTATCTTCATGTATATATATGATGATATATGTTCTGTTATACATATATGTATAGATCCATGGGCATATGTACAGATCTTTTAAGTATGTAGAGATTGGTAATATATATAGACACTCATGTATAGATCGGTTATCATAGGTTTGATTCATGACTATATATGATAGTATATATATTCTGTTTATACATATACACATTTATGATAGTATATATATTTTGTTTATACGTATACACATTTATTTGTGGTTATATGTACATATCTGATTTACCATGTTCATGTACATGAATATATATGATGTTTATTATATTTTGTTTAGATATACATGTATGGATTTATGTCTATATGTATAAATCTGTGAGTGTATGTGTATGTCTTGTTATTATGATTTTTGTTGAGGTGTATATGATTTGAACTACATATAGAAATATGAATATAGAAATATTTTAGGTTTCAATGTTGACAATGATTATAAATACTGTTATTAGAAAAACACTGATTATATTATGTAATTGTTTTTCTCTATTTCCTTTGTCATCAGACTTTGGACATTGATTTATATTGTTATTATGTGTTTCATGTATTATACTTAAACTTGTATTTTTGATCGTATCAATGAACAATTTTGACCGTATGCGTATACCGTATTCCTTGGCACTGGGGCGCTACCCTAGACCCCGCCAGGGGCGCTCAGGAAAAAGTCGCGTCGCCACCTTAGACCCCCCATGCTCAACCTCTTAAATTGTTATACGTTCCCGAATAAAGAATACAAGTGAATTAATAAATTCGTAAAATCATAAGATTTAATTAAATGATTATGGTTTGGAGATTTAGAAGGAACCACAAGGAGATTGACTAATAATGCAGTCTTAATAGTACCACGGGATATGGGTGAGTTGTCACGACATGGGTGAGTTGTCGGGTACGTGGTTATGGTAGGGCATGGATGTTATATGGAAAAATTGGATTAATGGAAGGAATTTATGGAGATAATTATATTAAATGGTACTATATTAGTAACTATGATTATAGTTAAATATATTATTATTTTATAATATAATTTTTGGGATATGTGTCACTAGGAAAAGGGATGGATTTTGGTACTCTGTTTAGGATCATGTAGAGTTGTACTTGCTCATGGGTTTAACCCACATTTTTGTTATTCCAGGTCCTCGACAGTTTCACCAGCAGAGTTGAGGACTTTATATCTATCCAGTCGGTCATATCATCTTTTCCTTCCACTACAGGGTAGGATCCAATAAATGACATATATTGTATTTCTTTTAAGTGTGTTTCTAGGGGTTCATGTTTATGGGATTTCCAAGTTGTACCTTGTGGGACTTATTCTATTTGAGGATGTATTGGGTGTGGTCTTTTTCATGTATAAGTTGTATTCTTGTTTTTGTTATTACTATTATTATTATATTTCGATTTTATGTCTTCTCTTCTGTGCTTATGTTATCAATTACAGACGTTCCTAGTTTTCTGTGTATGAAACTGGCCAACCTATGCATGAAAATTTGGGAGTGTCACAGTATAGGTGTATATATTGTGTCAAATTGTAAGAAATTAAATAAAATCAAATTTCACCTTACTTGTAAAGGAGGGCTAGAGAGAGAAGACTTCAATTCAAATTAAGGTCATGTTTGGTAGGCGGTCTTTCTGGTCTAGTCTGGTCTGGTCCGGTCCTGTCTGGTCCGGTGTAGTCTGGTCTAATCTGATCTGGAAAAGTCTGTTTGGTAAGCGGTCTAGTCTTACTATTTATTTATTATTTATTATAATATTTATTTATGTATTATTTATTTCTTTATTTATTATTTCTTCACTTTATAATATATTTTATTATTTATATTATTAAATTATTATTTATTAATTTATATATTAATTTATAAATATATTATATTTATTTATTATTATTTCATTATTTAATTCATTTAATTTATAAATTATTTATTCATTTTTAATTATTTAAAAATATATTTTATTAATTTAATATTATTATACTCATTTTTTATTATTATTATGAAGTATTTATTCATTATTATATTTACTTATTATTTATTATTATATTTATTTATTATTATATCTATTAATTATTTTTTATTATATTTATTTTTTATTATTATTTATTTCATTTTGTTTATTATTTATTATTTTTATTATATTTTTAAATATGTTTTATGTAATTTATTATTATTATTTATTATTTAGTCCATTTTTTATTATTATTATATTTATTTATTATTATTGTATTCATTTATTATTATTATTATGTTTTATTTAATTTATTATTTATATTATTAATTATTCATTGTTAATTATTTATAAATATATTTTATTATTTATTCATTTTTATTATTATTATATTCATTTATTATTATTAATAAGTATTATTTATTTCATTTTGTTTATTATTTATTATTTATATTTTATTTTTAAAATATGTTTTATTTTATTTTTTATTATTATTAATTTATTATTATTATTTATTCATTTTTAATGATTTATAAATATATTTAATTAATAAGACCAGACCGGACCACCAGGAACCAACTTTTTTTTTGTCTGAAATAAGGTCATTTTGGTCTAATTTGGTCTTACTTGGTATAACAAAAAATTTGAGACCAATGCTACCAAATACGGTCTAGTCTCATAAAACGCAAGACCAGACCAGATCACCTGACACCAAACCACCTACCAAACACAGGGCCTAAAGTAAAATAATTTTTTCCATTCCAAATTATGCAGAAATATTTTTGTGGTCTTTGGAAATGATTCATATGTAACACATGACCTTCACAAAGTGTTGGTCAAACATGTTAGCAGATTTTTTAAACTGCACATCAGCACCAAACTATGTCCAAATTCTTTTAATTAAAACAGGTACAGATACATTTAATTTGTTCACAAAAAAACCCTCAAATCAAGATCAATTAAAATCTCTTTAATTTCCATGTCCACTACTTTGAAGGTTTAAGAAAATTTAGCTACATTTGGATTAAGAATTTAGGTACTATGAAAGTGACTCAACTAACATACTCAATCTTGTGGGACATTTATTTAGAAGGTGGTCTTGTTGGCCACCTAGCCCATTGTTAACTTTTTGCGACATTGAGATTATCTAGGTCGGTTTGGAGTTTTCCTTCCTTTTCTAAGTGACCAAACATTGGACGAAGGCATGGTTCCCTTCTTGTATCGATGCAGTCACAATAATGATGTAATGAAATTAAATAATATTGATCTAAATATCAATGGTGTATAATGATATCAGATGGTGCATAACGATATGAGTATCTTTTAAAGAAAACGTGACAACCCAAACTGCCAACAAGTAAGTATAAAATTTTTTAGAGTTAACTTCATTTACACCCCTGAGATTTGTTCTATTATTATTTTGACCCCTCAAGTTTGCATATTTTTATTTACACCCCCTCATGGTGTGAAATATCTAAAATACCCTTATACCAAACACCCTTTAAATCAATTTAATCCCTGAATCAATTTAACCCCTAAACCAAACACCCCCTTAGAATCAATCTAACCCTCAAACAAAATACTCCAACCCCAACTCTCTCTCTCACACAAACACACACTACACAGACGCACACACATATATATATACACACACACACACATATATATAGATCTATACATATATACACATACACACACACACATATATATATATATATAAATCTACACATTATCTCTCTCTCTCTCTCTCTCTCTCCATCTTAACCATATCCATGGCCTCTGTTCTTGCTAATGGTATATCCTCTATCTCTCCTCAACCCTACTTCGAATCAACCAAGCTCTCCAAAGGGTTTTACCCCAAACTCGAAACCCTAAAAGCTTCAAACCCTAATTCGAGAATTTTCAAAATCAGAGCCGACGTTGGATATGAGCCCAAGACCGTCGATTCGGACCTCATAACAGGTAAATATCCAACCCTAACCTCAATTGATGACGACCCACTTCACAAATTCCTCAAACGCGACTACAAATGGGGTTCAACCAAGAAATTGAATCGTTCACGATTCCGAAAGGCCTTTCGGAGGAGATGATTCGGTTGATTTCCGCGCGCAAAAACGAACCCGATTGGATGCTCGAGTTTTGGTTGATTTCCTACGTGAAATTCTGCAAATTGACCGAACCCAAGTGGTCCGACAATCGGTACCCACCCATCAATTTTCAAGAATGGTGTAGATTTATATATATATGTGTGTGTGTATATATATGTGTGCATCTGTGTAGTGTGTGCAGAGGTGTGTGTGTGTGTGTGTGTGTGTGTGTGTGAGAGAGAGAGAGAGAGAGAGAGAGAGAGAGAGAATTAATTTAATTTTATATTTTATAATTTTTTTCAAAATTTAATATATATTTTTGAATTTTATGTATTTTTAAATTTTATATATTTGTTTCAAATTTTTTTATGTTTTTTGTGATTTTTATATTTATTTTCGAAATTTAATATGTTTTTTTGAAAAAAAAAAAATTTCAAATTTTATATATTTTTTAATTTTATATTTATTTTCGAATTTATAATATTTTTCAAATTTTAATATATATATTTTTGAATTTTATATGTTTTTTTAAAAAATTTATATATTTGTTTCAAATTTTTTATGTTTTTTGTGATTTTTATATTTATTTTTGAAATTTAATATGTTTTTTTTTGAAAAAAAAATAATTTCGAAATTTATAAATTTTTTAATTTTATATTTATTTTCGAATTTATAATATTTTTCAAATTTTAATATATATATTTTGAAATTTTAATACAAATTAAATTATTAAATGATGGGAGGGGTCTAATTGATAAAAGCATTATCCTTGTTTCCAAATAGAATAAGGATAACACATTGATGGTAGTTTAGGGATTTTAAAAAAAAAATTAGGCTAATGTCATCGGTCAGGGGGTCTAAGTGATGAGAATATTGAAAAGTAAAGGGTGTAAATGAAGATATGCAAACATGAAAAGTCAAAATAAAGATAGAACAAACATCAGAGGGTGTAAATGAAGTTAACCCAAAATTTTTATTGTTAACAAAGCAATATATGAACATGCGTTTATCGAAAGAAAAAAAGAAAAGTTTATCGAAAAAAAACATGCGGTCGAGAGTATCTCTTACTTTAATTCACATTCTTAGCACTAATGGAATATATCAACCAACATGTGATATATAATGTGGGCCATATATAGCCGATATTTTGCTAATCAGATGCTCCTAATGTCGGGTAAACAAACTAAACAATGGAGAAAGAAGAAAACTTTGTTTACAAGTCATCATCTTAATAATAAGATCTTTCTAAAATTGTGCCATAACGGCTAAAGAATCTGATTATACATACCTATAAGATATTCATCGAATTTACTTACACTATGTCATATCACCAATAAATGAATAATACCCAATTCTCTTATTAAAGTTTGGAGAAATTATATTTGAATATATCGTTTAGAATATATTATTTAACTTTGGGATATTATTAGTAAACCCCTCTATAATTTTATTTTTGATCAACTAATCCCCTCCAGTTCAGAAAACCCCCCATGGTTAGCAAAATGTATCAACTTGCTCCCTTCTCTATAATTTTGAACCAAAATGCCCCTGGAGTTTAATTAAATTAAAAAAAAACATATAAATTCATAATATATATATACATAATTCGTAAAATATATATAAAAATTCAAAAAAAACATATAAAATTCGTAAAAATATATAAAATTAGTAAAAAAATATATAAAATTCGTAAAAAAACATATAAAATTTGAAAAAAAAACATATAAAATTCGTAAAAAATATATAAAATAAAATAAAAACATATAAAATTCGTAACAAATATATATAATTCGTAAAAAAACATATAAAATTCGTAAACAAATTATAAAATAAAAAAATCATATAAAATTCGAAAAAAACAAATAGAATTCAATATATATATATATATATATATAATTCTTTGGCACACTACAATAGTATATTCAAACAAGATTATCTAAAAGAAAAAAGGGGTAGGAAAATCATAATCAAGGGAACCAATAAGAGTTGAGCAATACAATCCAAGAAAGTGTTCTTCCACTATATTTGATTTTTTTTTTTTCAAAAAAAATTAGATGTCACAATAGAGTATAGTCATAGTTTTAAAATAATTTGTGGTGTTAAAAGTATTTTTTTAGAAGTCAATTATTTTTTTTCATTTCCATGCAATAAACAAAGTGCGGATTGAACTAACCCTTTTTTAATATGGAAGGTCCAACAAAATCTACCCATTCATGTGATTTAATAATAAAGTTATATGATTTTATTCCTAATTAAAATTAAAATGATATTTATATTTTTGAGATATTTTATTTGATTGGTAATATGGTTTTTTCAAATTTTATATATTGTTTTCGAATTTTATATATTTTTACGAATTTTATATGTTTTTTCAAATTATATATATATATTTTACAAATTTTAAATATTTTTTTGAATTTTATATGTTTTTTAATTTTACATTTTTTTTCAAATTTTATATATTTTTTATGATTTTAATATGTTTTGTTTTACGAATTTTATATATATTTTGAATTTTATATGTTTGTTTTTAATTTTATATATTTTTACGAATTTTATATACAATTTTACTAATTTTATATTTTTTTCGTATTTTATATGTTTTTTAATTTTTATATATTTTTTTATGAATTATGTATATATATTTTATGAACTTTATATGTTTTTTAATTTAATTAAACTCTAGGGATATTTTGGTCTAAAATTATAGGGAAGGGGACAAGTTGATACATTTTGCTAACCATAGAGAGTTTTTCTGAACTGAAGGAAGGTTAGTTGATCAAAAATGAAACTATAGGGGGTTTACTTTCCTAAACTTGTTCCTCGAGGATCAGAAAGTGATTGAGTGTAAAAATTCTGTAATATTTTTATATTATAATATATTGTATTTTATATAAGTAGATGGCAATATTGTCCCTTCGTAAGTATATGATCTCCCCACACAATAAAATTGTGTCAAAAACAAAATGATTAAGGTGTGGTTAAGCACATAGGAGATCAAAATATCGAAAATTATATAATTTATTAGTATATAATTTTTTTAAATAAACATTTAATAATTTGATTACACAAAATAATCAAACTGAGATTCATTGAAAATAAGTATATCTGTCATCTTATATGAATGAAGTTGATCGTATAACTTTATTTATTTATTTATTCATGATAAATCATGTCAATCTCTTGCCTCAATTATGTTTGGATTGACTTTTTAAACGTTGTTTTTGATTTTCTGAAACAAAAAATTATTTTGAACGGTGTTTGACAAATTCTTTAGAAGAATTTCTAAGTCTTGGAAGAACGTTTTAAAGAAGTTGAAGGTACCACTTTCTCAAAACAGTTTATACTTCTTTTTTCTGCAGAAAGCCAAAAGCAAAAATTATGTCAAACATGGTCTAAATCTAATTTTTCATATTTATTCTAATTATAATACATATATATATATATATACGTAATTGCATATATATAGTGTATAAAGAGAGAAAGTGAGTGAATTAGTTGATGAATTGAAATTGGAATTTGTTCAAAATGGAAGGAATTAGGGTTTTGGAGTAAATGGATGAGAGAAACTTGAATCTTAAGGGTTTTCATGGTGTAGATTTTGAAAAATGGAAGTGAAATTTAGGATTTGTTTGTAGGATATGGAATGATGATAGATGTAAGAGATAATGATATTTTGGTCTTTTAAAATTTTTAAGTGAGAGTAATTTGATCATTTCACCTAAACTTAAGGGTAATCTTGTAATCTTATAATGAATAGGGGGTATTTAATCAAATTAAAAATTATAAGGGATTTTTTTGAAATCACGGTAAATTTTTTGAATAATTTTAAAATTTTAGGAGGGTTTTATGATAATTAATTGGCCTTTTTATTATGGTCGCCGACAATTTTAGTATGCGGCTAAATATTTGTCACTATAAATACCATTTTGTTTTATTTTCTCGGAGTGTTTATACTTCGAATTGAGCTTGAAATATAATATATATATATATATATATATATATTTAAAATTGAGTCAATTCGTTGGAATTAATGTAAACCTTGTTTAATTCCGGTGTATTTCCTAGTCAACACTTTGGACTGAGAAGGCTGGATATTTATGATATTCCTCTCTCTACAAACTAATAACTTATCAGGTAATTAATTTGTTTCCATACTAGGAAAATTCTCTGACCCTAGAACAGTAAAACACGAACACCTTGAAACTGCATGGTCACTTTGGAGGATTGATTTGAATCCATGCCTAATAGTTTCAATAGCAAAATAGTCAATATCCTTATACTATATATATATATATATATATATAGTTAAATTTCACAGAACCAGTCTAAGTAGCATATATGCTAATGTGAGCTAGTAAAGAACACGAACTACTCCATATTGTATAGTAATTTGCAAGATGACTTTCTACTACTCCACACACATGCATATGTATATATATACAATAAATATGTTAGAGAATTAAGGTAAGGGTTAATTAGAGAATTAAGGTAAGGGTTAATAGTAAGTAAATACATGAAATAATAAGTTAAAAAACAGCTAATTGCTAGCTTGCGCCTAATGCGTGTGCTTTCTTTGTCTATCCTGCACTGGTTGCCACGATTAAGCCTACGAATTCCCCACGGTTTCACTTTTATGTCATAAGAGACTCATAACATAACATTCCTCCCTTAAATACCCCATCATAACCTCTCAACATCCTCCTCTTTATCTTTCACTCCACACACCTTAATTTCTATATATGCAATATAGTCAAAATTATACTAATACACATATACATATATATATATACACACACTTGTATATATTCATATATATATATATATATATACATATATGGCTGACCCTCCACGCTATAGTCCTACTAACGTGCGCCAAGTAGACCATTACCAACCTTCACAGCCTGCTCCATTGATTTCTGATCCTGCTATTGTGCGCCAGGGGGACAATACACACACCGCCACGTGCCAAAATAAAACACCCAAGACAGTGCAAAGACATAAGAGCTCCTCCTCTTCCGGTGGCGCCCCTAGCCGCCCGGCCACCGGAAAACACCCAATGTATCGGGGAGTCCGGTGCCGGAGCGGAAAATGGGTTTCGGAGATTCGGGAGCCACGTAAGACCACGCGGATATGGCTTGGCACGTACCCGAAGCCGGAGATGGCAGCCGCCGCCTATGACGTGGCAGCCTCAGCCCTCAAGGGTGGCGATGCAGTCCTCAATTTCCCCGATTTTTTTACTTCCTATCCGGTCCCGGGTTCCACGTCCCCGACGGATATACGCAGCGCGGCTGCGGCAGCTGCGGCGCTAATGAAGGATGACACGTCTGCCGGAAAAGTGACAGCTGATGACGGCAGCGGTGGCGGTGGCTGTCATGAATTCGTGGATGAGGAGGCATTGTTTGACATGCCCAATTTGCTGATGGACATGGCGGAGGGAATGCTGGTGTCCCCGCCAAGAATGAAGTCTGACGACTCGCCGGAAAATTCTGACGGAGAAAGTCTATGGAGTTATGATTAAGAAGCTAGACTATACTACTCAAAGATGCCCAACTTGGCCAATAAAAAAGAAAAAAAAAATGTAACTTATGTATGCAAGTTTGATTGTCAGTCACATACATATTATATATATATATATATATACGGAAGAGGTAAACGCATGAACATGACTACACGATCATCTATAGGAAAAATATATTTCCAAATAGGGATAGGGTCATAGGGATTAAATTTAGTGTATCCAGGTTTTGTTTCCTTACGAGTGCATATAGCTATTATATACACGAATATATTTTAAAGTGATTGTGCCATCTTAGTAGTAATGAAGTACTTTATTGCCTTTTGTTTGAAATGTTATTTCATATTAACATCCCGTACTACAATTTATCCATTTTTTCCTTTTCTTTTTTTTGGCTAAGTTGCTTCTACATACATACGTGTATGTATATATATGCATCACTATTCAATATTTTACATTTTTATTTTAGTAATTAGTGTATTATATTTTCTCTTGTAGATCATAAGTAAAGCTTGTGTGTATGTCATTTGTCCTCCACAAGAGCTGATATATGAGATTCTAACATCAGTATCATTAGTTTTAGCGAATCTTTGGCACCAACCCGGCCACCTACCTCTCTTTTTATATGTGTGAATGTGTGTGTTTTACTGTACATGCATGTGTTTAAGATTGAAAGTTTGAAGTGTATATGAAGGAAAGGGAAAAAAATGTTTGCTGCAATAACCCAATCGGCTGATACAGTTAGAAAAAAACAGGACTTACTGGCTCAAGAAACATGGTGTCATGTTAGATTTTCGTTGGCTACAATTCCGTTTGGGTTACTGAGGATTAATTTCAGGGATCCGAAAATTAGTTAAAATGCGTGTAAGCTAGTCCGGACACCAAAATTACGGGGAAAAAAAGTCATGGTGCAATCATGGAATATTCTGGAAATGGAGATTTTTTTTGTTTTGTTTTGTTTTTTGAGTCATTAGCAAAAAGGTCACATTGGAATAGTATAATGAATAACGTTCATTTAGAAGTGTCTCATGAAAGATTTGAACAAGAATGGAAATAAATCTCACCATGTCATGATTAGGTTAAAACTTGAAACTGTGTTTATGGCAATTGCAATACTTTTTGTTGAAACCGCGGCGCACACCTGGCGAACACCAAGTGGTTTTCCTCTAAAGAGATTCCACCTTTCTCATACATTGATGAAAGTATAAAAGAAAATTGATATAATGAGATCACTACTTATCTTCTTGGAACCCTTTTAAGTCATACCTAAACCCTACTCGATTGAGCCTGTCTAGCTCAATTATATATATATATATATATACACATATTTCAAAAATATTATGAAATACGCACCGTAACAGTAAACATGATATACTATTTTGTAGGAGTTTTTAAAGTTCGCAAGTCATACCTAGTTAGACCTTAATCCGTTATGGAAATTTTATTGGTTAGACATGGAAATGTGTGAGAATATTCCATATCGATCAGATGTGAATGGATTGTAAAATAAATTCAAATGGATTGAATGTTAGTTCCATCTAGTTTTGAGTTTTTGGATTGAATTTTAAAACATTATATGGAATAAAAACCCTTGAAATGGAAAGATTTTTCATGTGTTTTGGTGACTAGTGAACAAGATATATATATATATATATATATTAGAAGAAATGATGTTTTTATAATATAATAATGGAAAGAATATAACAAAGACAATAAATAGAATAATGAACAAGAATTGTATATTCTGAAGTATATTAAAGTATAATAGAGATGACCCCTATATATAGAAGAGAATGTGTGATGAATAAGTAAACTTGGTGTAGGGGACAAGTCAATCTAATTTAAGTAGAACAGTGGAGAACAAGACAATATAAAATGAGTTAGGCCTAGCTATCTAGATGTGCTTAGGCCTTTATATATTCTAACACCCTCCCTCAAACTCAAGTTGGGAAATAAGAGACCAACTTGAGTTTGGAAACCAATTCTTGAAAATTTGATGTCGAACGAGGTGTTATTTGACTTCACGATGAACGGGTGATTTTGATTCTGAGGCGAAGATTAATCGAGAGAATAGACGATGATTGATTGATTACGAGATCAGATTTTCTCGTGAGACGAGAAAATAAGATATAGAGAATTGAACTAGTGAGTGATTGTTTTCTAGATTGAGAGTACCCAAAACGGGTTTGATTTCCTAAACGGATGAGATGATGAAAGTACCCAAAATGAGTTTGATTCCCTAAACGGATGAGATAATGAAAGTACCCAAAATGAGTTTGATTCCCTAAACGGATGAGATGATGAAAGTACCCAAAATGGGTCTGATTCCCTAAATGGGTGAGATGAGATTCCCCCCCCCCCCCCCCCCCCCCCGAAAGGAGAAAATAGAGATAGATGAAACCTAAAAGGTGTCAGATTGAGATTTTTTTTCCCTCAAGATTGAGGATCAAATAATCGAGAAATAATATGTTGGCTACAAGAATCAGCATAGCGAGAGAACGAGTACCCAAAACAGGTAGAGAACAAGTCGGAGAAAGCCGACTAGGGTGGTGTTGATGATGAGAACAACGGTGCCAACACGAATGCATAAAGATGAGTTATGAAGAGATCAAAGTCAAATTTCACAGAACTGACTATACGGTTGCGTCCGAAGCGGTCCAATTAGCTAAAATCGACTACTCGTTTGTTCAAATCAGAGTTAAAACGAGTCCAGAATTACCAAAATAGTGACGGAGGAAAATTTGGTAATTTTACCAATATCTGATGACTTGTCAATCTGACTGAGTGACACGTGACAACTTTTAGTGGCGATACGTGGCAATTTATGGTGGAGACACGTGTCAAGTTATAAGTGGAGACATGTGGCAGTGTTGATAAGTCAAATTATCGCCAAAATATCTCCAAGATATCGTATTACCAAAATCTTTCCAAAATATCGCAAAAATATTGTCAAAATATCATCGCTGAAGGTAGAAGGCGCGTGGCACCGAGAATTTTGGACGTGTCGATCTACTAGTGGCGCGTGGCGGCGCGTGTGGCGGAGTTTGGCCCTGTTTTCAATGTGCGTGGCTTCGTCTGGAAATGGGTCGGCTACTAATAGGTTCGTTTCAGTGATTTGATGACTGGATTGGCTTGAAATAGGATCGAAACAAACGACTATGTTTTAAACTAACCTGGTGTTGTTGGATTCGCAGTGGAGTAGAGAGCAAGATGAATTACCACATCATGACGAGACATTGTTGTGGTGGTGGAGTGACGAGAGTTTGAGAAAAGAAGATTGGGAGAGTTAGATTTTGATAAGAGTTTGAGAGAGAGACGATGTTATATATATATATATATATTCACATATATATATATATATATATATATATGAATGACTGGAGACAAGAGAGACATCAGATCTTCAGATTCTGATCAGTAAGAGAAAAGAGAAAAGAACCAAAATTAGGGTTTGGTAGAGAGAGAAAAATAGGAGTAGAGATAGAAAAGAGAAAGAGAGATTGAAAATCAAGGATTGAGAAACTAGAGTTTCAACAAAAGATCATCGCCGGGGATGGAAGATGAAGTGTCATCCCCGACAAAGATGACAATACGTGAAAAAAACTATCAATAATCGGTAGACTCTAATTTCATGTTAGAAGAAATGAGGTTTTAATAATATAATAATTGAGAGAATATAACAAAGATAATAAATAGAATAATGAAGAATAATTGTATATTCTGAAATATATTAAAGTATAATAGAGATGACCCTTATATATATGAGAGAATGTGTGGTGAATAAATAAACTTGGTATGGGAGACAAATTAATTTAATTTAAATAAGAAAATGGAGAACAAAGACGATATAAAACTAGTTGGGCTTAGCTATTTAGGCCTTTATATATTTTAACAATATAAACCGAATATTCTGCAATTTCTGGCAAACTAAATGAATTTCAGTTCTTAACAATAAAGTGTGGGTGTGTGTCTATATATATATATATATATATATATAACATATATATGAGACAGGGGGTATATACATAACTATATACGTATCCTTAAACAACTACTATATATAGATCAAATTTGGAATTACCTTCTGCGAAGAAAATCGGTATGTGTTGCAAAAAAATTCAGAATTCAATTACTATATATATTTGAATCACAATTATTGGAACCCTACAAAGGGATTAATCTGACAGAGAATATTTTTGAATTGGTTGACAATTAAACATTTAACAAATCATATTAAAGGAAAGCTTTGACCTTGCACCTCTCCAGTACATAGCATGCAGAGATCGATGCCTCCCATTACTACTTAGTCAAAGTGAAACCCACACCAGTGGAGAGAATATTCATAGTCCAACCATTAATCTCGAGGTCTCTCCACCAAATATCTGAAAATTAATTGCATAGAAGTCCGAGAGGGAGATATATATATATATAGAGAGAGAGAGAGAGTCCTAGACTCCTAATTGTTGACATGTTATGTAATTGGCCTAGAACTATATACAGTACATATGAAGTATGCATGACCCAAAAGTAAGCTATCATATTAAGAGTATTTTCTATATGATGAGAAAAACTGTTTAGTATAAATTTATAACAAAAATATATAAAAATTAAGATTGTGATTTTATGTGTCCAGGTTTCTTATTCATGTAAACGATAAAAGTTGAAAAGATGTGTGTATCAAGATTGCACATTCTCTTAGATGCGTTTGGATAGCCTGTTTTTTGTATTTATTTTCTATCTTCAAATATAAAAAATATTTTTGTATTTGTTTTTATTTTTTTCAGCAAAAAACTAAAAACAAAAAAACGTTTGGATGAAAATTTGTATTAAAAAATAAAATGGTATTGGTGGACGGCGGTGGTGGTCGGCGGTGACCGGTGGCGGCGGGGGGCGGTGGTGGTGGGTGACTGGCGGCGGTGGGACCCGGCGGCGGCGACTGGTGGCGGGGGATGGTGGTGGTTGGTGGCGGAGGTGGTACCCTCAACAGTGAAAAAACTCAAAAAACAATTAAAAGTTATATTTGGTATTTTTACCATTTTTACACACTATTCACAGAAAACAGTTTTCTTGGGAAAAAAAAGTGAACAGTAAACGCGTTTGCCAAACGTGTTTTTTTTTTTTGAACTCGGTGAACAATAAAAAAAACAAAAATTATTTTTCCGTATCCAAACGGGGCCTTAGTATGAAGATTACCATTTAACTATTTTACTTTTTGGTAAGGAGACTGACGTTAAAAGTTCTTATAAACGAAAAAAAAAAGTACAATAGTTCTCCGATCGAATTCATAATAAATCAGGAGTCATATACTTGAATTTAAATCAATGGTTTTCTCTATAAATATATCTGTACCTATATATATAAAAAGTATAAAAAGTACGGCGGTGTTCGTTCCAAAATATAATCGGTTGAAGAATTAGATTAATTTTATTGTTCTGTGAGATGCGGGTGTGTAAGAATCGGTGACGGAGTTCAACCAGTTCAAAAGAAACGAGTCTTTGTCTCTTTTGAACAAAAGGGATAGAATCAGGCGATTTACGAGAGAGATAACTCAACTCTCGTGAATGATTTTGTTTGCCTCTGAACTTTTGGGGATCTGAAAGAAAATGACATGAATTGAAAGAACGATTGCTGAGAATTTAAATTGCATGAAAGTAAAGATTTGCAAAGAATTGAAAGAGATTTGGAATTAAAATAGTGCATCGAAAATAAATGGTATTGAAAGTGAATGACAAGAAAATTAAAGAAACGATATTGAGAGGAATTGAAATAAACAATGCTGAGAAATTAAATTGCATAATGAAAATAAAAGAGTTGCTATTGTAGCAAGAACATTTTTGTGTTTGGTGTTGTACCCCTAAAATAGAAGTATGCGTTCTTTATTTATAGAAATAATCTATTACAAGATAACTCCTAATAAAATAAATAAACTAATCTAATAATTATCAAAAACTAACTTAACTCCTACATAAACTTTCTATCCAAACAAATAACATAAATCACTATAACTCATATAATTAATCTATTCCAAGATGATTTACACAAGTGTCGGGAATCTTCCGTTCATTATATGGGCTATCGGTTAAGTGGAAACTCCAATTTTTTATATGGGTATTCGTTGGGCCGAAACTCCAATCGGCCAGTGGACGATCTTTTTCAATTTACTCTTAAATTTTAATTTCACGTGTTGACTCATTTAGGGTGTCAACAGGCTGTAAACGAACCAAACGTTCAACAAGCAACTCGAGTTTGACTCGATAAAAACTTGGCTCGCCTTTGTTTATTTAATAACTGAACCAAGCTCGAACAATTTGTTAAACTCGCTTCATAAATGAACCAAACACAAACAAAAGTATGAGTTAAACTAGAAAATGTTCGCGAACAAAGCTCTTGAACGAGGCTTGTTAAAAGTTCACTTATATATTTATATATATATATATATATATGTAGGTATTATAAATTATTATATATGTAATATATAATATAAAATTTTAACATATCTAAAGTCTAATATATTTTACAAAAATATAATCTAATATAGGACAAAGTCCTCACCCAACAAACATATTAAGTTCAATATTATTATTATATTAAAAATTATCAAAGATCATAATCTCTATCAAATAACCCAATCTAAGTAACTATTGATAAGAGTAATATATGTTACAACTGAACTGAGCTGTACACAATTTTTAAAAATTTCGTGACTAAAAAGTGACTTTTAGCGACAGTTCTTGAGAGTGTCTCTAAAGGACCGTCACTAAAAGTCCGATTTCTTGTAGTGTGTTCGCGAACAAGCTCGAGCTCGACTCGCTAAAACTAGCGCTCGGCTCGAGCTCGTTCGTTTAATAAATGAACCAAACTCGAACACAATTTTTAAACTCGTTTAATAATTAAACAAGCTCGAACATTATAAAGCTCGGCTCATTTACGCCCTAATTACAAATCATATTTGATGTAATTTCAAATATATATATATATATATATATATATCATATTTCATGGTTCTAGAATATAAAAATAAAGTAAAAATTGAAAGTTTTCTCAAGGTGTTTGAACCTTAATTAATTAATTAAGGTCATGTCGGCCGTGTGTCATATATCTTAAAAAGTTGGGATAATTACATAAACTTGATTTTCTTAATATTTTAATAATATCACAAACTCCCCTTAATTTTAACTTGGTGTCTCATTTACTCCCTTTCGTCCAAAATTAACGCAGGAAAGTTGCTTTATTGGTAATTTTTTTTTTTTTTGATCAAATTTCCTGTGTTTACCTTTATTATCCGTGCAATTAGATTATTACCCTTATATTTGCTTTGAATACCTTAAATTTAGTTGACCGTTTTACCCTTATTGCTATTTTATATAAATCCACTTGAAAAGATTATGAATACCTACTTTCTCTCTCTCTCAAAAAATGCATTCTCTCTCTATCATATGTGGAAGTATTATTTGGTGATTCAAGGCAAAAAGCTTCAATTGCATCATTTCACTACTATTTCTTGCTGGATCAATATTCCAATGATACTAAGAGGGGTTTGTAATATTATTAAAATGCTAGAAAAATTATTTGTAATTATGTCATAGTTATGGGAAGGTTTGTGTAATATCCAAAAAAAAGTTAAGTGATGTGGTACCTTTTTCTTCATTGAATCAAAAAGGAAAGGGTTGTTTTGTGGGATAGTGTTTGCTACAAAATCTGAATACATAATATATGAGTAGTTAGCCGAAATTCTCTTTTATCATCTTTGAATGAAAGTGAAAATTTTGACTATCCAAACAGACCCCAATAATACAAAGGTGGCCGGCATATAAAGCTAGGCCTCTCCACTTCTTAATTTCCTTCCTCAGAGTACTCTGACAAGAGCTTTTGTAGTCGGACCCTCACTTTTCTTCCTAAATTTCCACAATTCACCTCTTTATCACCACCTAATTTGTGGACACGTGTCCAAACATAGTTTGCAATTTTTTTTTTTTTTTTTTGGAAATAAGATTTAGTGAAGCAAATTTATGAAGTAAATTGAGCATTTTTTTATTGTTATTTTAACAATTACATGTCATGTTTAATTTTTACCGAAAGTAAATAATTTATTAAGATCATTACTCGCAAACATAATATGAACCTTACATATTTGAACTGTGTACGAGTTTGTTGTGCAAAGATCTTATGAATTAGTGAAGGCAAAAGACTTGGACACCCTAATTAACCGAAAAAGAAGAAGAAAGAAAGATTACGAAAGAATAAAAATATTATAAGCATGCAACGCATGTTTAACTCTTTACTTCAAAAATAGCTCTTTACCTAAAAAATAACTGAGTTTTATTGGATCTATGGAGAGGGGGTGGGTAACCTTTGTAAAGCTCATGTGAATTAATTGGTACAAAAGATTTGGACATGCAGGTTATTTAGAGGAAAAAAAAAACAGAATGAAATAATAAAAAGTTAAAAGTCCTGATTAATTAACTCTCAAAATAATTTATAAAATCTTAAAAAATAAAATAAAAATATTTTTACAAAACTTTGAAACCTCTACACAAAATTCCTTGTTTAATTAAAGTTCCACAGCAGAAATATTTATGTATAGAAGGATGAAGTTCAGGTGATGTGATTGAATATAATTTAAATAAATGGATACAATTAAATACTTTGGCGCAAATATGTAGAATACCTTTGCGTCCAAATAAAATATATACACCATTGACAATACTCATATATACTTCACCATCCTCCAGCTTATTTATTCAGAACATGAATTATTTTTTAAAAAAGGATTGGATAAGCATCGTGTTGGACCTCAGCCAACCATTCACTTAATCAGATAAACAATATTAAACTCTTTTGTTAGCTTTCCAAAAGGGGATGACTGATATGTATAGTTTATTAAGAACAAAGTGTTAACAAATTATATGTACATAAGAATATAGAATTGTTTATTCAATATATTCCATTATAGGCAAGTTGAAAGCGTCCCTCTGGAGTAGGGACCCTACAATTACAAAATAACTTTCAATGTACAATTATACACATTTTATACATGATACAATTAACTTGGACGGTTTGATACTCAAAACATATATATATATACATATATATATATATATGTATACCATACCTATAAAGAATGTATTAGGATCCAATGTGGTTGACACCATATTTGAATATTAAATTTTGGTGTGGTTAAAATAATTTCTTTAACGGTCCACCAAATTAAAGATGTCTCCCCAATGAACCAAATAGTTAAAAGTCATCGTGGTTCCAAAATCTTCAACAAGACCTTCTTTTTCCCTCATCTTTTTTCTTATAATCATCTTTAATCATTCATCTTATTGGATTGTTGGCTTAAAATCAACAGTAATGGTCGGATGATGATTATTTATTATGAGTCTCTAATTATTTATATTAACGGCACATCTTTCTGCGTCGGTAACAAACTCATTTTTAACATAACTAGGAAAGATCACATGCGATGCACATGATAATGGTGATCTCTTCACATTTTGTCAGGATAATACTAATGTTTGTTTTTTAAAATTAATAGGTATCTGTGTAATTAGTTTTAGAAGGTAAAACTGTTTGAATATATATAAAAATCTGAGTTAGACTTCAATAATCTAATTCATAGACGAATTATTTATATTTGTAAGTAGGTGCCATCGGGTTAGTGCTAGAGTGGGAAATGCGTCTTTTAGAGGAGGTGTAAAATAAAAACAACCTGCCACAGCTTCATCACTAAGTGGGCAAAGAACACTTGTTTTTTGCTCTAAACGCTATGTTTGGTACGCATGCAAGTGATAAATATGAAGCTATTTAATAATGGAATGAATTTAAAAGAATTTTTTTCAAAAATACTCCTTTTAGTGATAAATGTTGGCTTTGAAATTCCATTTCAAGCAATAAATCTTATTTTGATATTAACAAAACATTCAAAACCGTGTTTGGTATTAATATGGCTTTGAGCTAAGTGTTTCAGCAAGTACAGGTAAATGTTTCGGGAAGATCGCTAAAGCAACAAGCGATAAGGAAACTCAAGCGCAAACTCGAAGAAGGACAAAAAGATCAAAGAAAGAACAAAAACTGGACTCAAGACCTGGGGTAGATAGGTCGGGGTGAGAATATTGTAACAAGGTATCTTATGCGTTGATTGATCTTATAAGCTCAAGTAATTAATCAAACGAACTCAAACGGATCAAAAACGGACCTTGAAAACAATTTTTGGAGTCACCCAGTCGACTGGCCCTTAAGGACCCAGCCGACTGGATGAACCAGTGAGTTATAAAACATTCTAACTGCATGAGGCAGTCGACTGACTGTGACCAGTCGACTGGCAGTTAAGGACCCAGCCGACTGACTGGACCAGAGAGTTTCGAACATTTTTGATTGCCTGAGGCAGTCGACTGACTCATGAGGCAGTCAACTGACCCTAGCCGTTGGGAAAAATATTTTAAATCTAAGCATGGAGGCAGTCGACTGGGTGTTTCAGGATTTTAAGGAAAAGTATTTCTAAACAATATTTTTGCCCAAAAAGAAATGATTTTGCTTGCAGATTTTCAGGTCCTACTCTCCATATTGTCTAGGGTGAGACACACTCTCCAAACCCTAGTGTTCACTATATAAAGAAAGAGATATGGATTAAAAATGCTAAGGTTCTTGTGTGAGAAATTTTCCAAATATTGTTCATCTCTAATTTTCTCTCAAGCATCTTCTGAAAAATCTTTTGATAGCAAAATCTCGCTTTTCACTCTTATCATTTTGAAGATTTAAACTCAAGCCTTGAGCCTATTCTCTTATTGAAAATATATTGTGAGAATATATATATCTTGAGTTCTTGAAATATCACCTAAAAACACTTGAGCTTATATTGATCTATCATCCATAAAAACCTTAGGGTTTTGAGTGTTTTTGTTTCTTGAGTGATATATTGATTACATACACAAATTTGTGATCTTGGGTGAGTGAAGCCCATTGTATCAAGGGAGGATTGTTCTCTTGATTGTGTGAAGAGCTAGTTAGCTCTTTTGTAAATGTTTTGCTATTCCACCTATTGAAGGAAGAGCCATAGTGTGAGGATTGGGAAAGTCTCAAGGAAGGGGATTCTTTGAGCCGAGAAGTAGGAGTTACCGAACCTCGTAAAAATCACGGTGTCAATATCTCTATCTCTATCTCTTTACTTTATGTTCATGCATGCTTAATTTATATTGTGGTAAATAGCTTGTTGAATTTAAGTGAAATCATTCATTACATATTTTACCTTATAAATTAATATTGAACCTTGTTGCATGTTCTAGTAAGAATAAAAAGGAGTTAGAAATTATTTTTAAAACCCTATTCACCCCTCTCTAGGGTATTTTAGTGACTAACAATTGGTATCAGAGCCTAATATCTACTTGTTTTTGACTTAACCGTCTTAGAGAATGATCATGGCCTCAAACATAGTCACTCATATAGAAGGACAATCAAACAATAGGCCCCCATGGTTTGATGGTTCAAACTATAGTTATTGGAATACTAGAATGATAGATTTTCTTCAAGCTATTGATTATCAAATTTGGCTAGTTATTGTTGATGGACCTTTTACTATTACCAAAGTAGTTGATGGAAAAACCATTCCCAAATTGCCCAACGAATGGGATAATGATGAGCGTAGACTTATTTCATTTAATGCCAAAGCTAAGGTTAATCTAAATTGTGCCTTAAGTCCAAATGAATTTAATCGAGTCTCTACTTGCTCCACGGCCAAAGAAATGTGGGATAAACTTGAAGTTACTTATGAAGGAACTACTCAAGTTAGAGAATCTAAAATTGATATACTTATGCATGAATATGAATTATTTGCCATGAAGGAAGATGAAAATATCAATTCTATGATGTCTCGTTTTACTAACATTTTGAATGGACTAAAGCATCTTGGTAGAATTGTTCCTAAATCCGATGCGGCACGCAAAGTCCTTAGAAGCCTTCCGGTCAAATGGGATGCGAAGGTGACGGCTATTAAAGAAGCACATGATCTTAGCACTATGAGTCTTGATGAGATTTTCGGGTCACTCCTTACATGGGAAATTACATTGAAATCTCGTGAAGAAGACGCCAAGCCAAGAAAAGGTATAGCCTTGCAAGCTTCAACTAAAAGTGAAGCAAATGAGAGAATCGAAGAAGAGGTTGATGAAGACATTGCCTTGATCACTCAACAATTCAAGAGATTTCTTCAACGAAAGAAGGCTAAAGGTGGGAGGTTCTTAAAGAGCAATGAACCAAGAGGAGAGACAAGCAAGAAGGAGTCTATTACTTGTTTCAATTGTGGTAAACCGGGGCACTATAGAAATGAGTGTTTCAAGCCCAAAAAGGAGAACGATAAAAGGCTAAACAAAATGACCATGAATGCAACATGGGATGATTATGACTCTTGTGATTCGGATGAGGAAGAGAATGGTGAGGAAATTGCAAATCTTTGCCTCATGGCAAATGAAGATGAGGTACATTTAAATTTACATGCATTAGATAATTCCATTTTATCATATGATGAGCTATTATTTTCTCATAATGAATTACAAGATGCATTTGAAAATTTGTATGGTGAGTTTGAAAAACTAGCAAAAAAACATAGTTTGCTCAAGAAATCTAAATCTTCATGTAATTCCACTTGCCACACCATAGTTGATGTAAATGCAACTAATGACAAAAGTATGAAGATAGAAGAGGAAAATATTTTGTTGAAGAAGACCATTGATGATCAAATAAACATCTTAGCAAAATTCACAAAAGGAAAAGAAAACTTGAGCATCATGCTAGGAAGACAAAGAAACTCTTTTGACAAATGCGGCTTAGGATATGATGCATTCAACAAAGATGCACTTTTATTGAAGAAAAGAAAATCATTAAAGCATACTTTTTCAAAACAATCTTCATGCTCAACTTCTATTGATCACAATCATGTTTCATGCTACTATTGCAAGAAAAGAGGTCACAAAGCAAATGCATGTTTTCTAAGAAAGAAGAAGAAATTTGTTTCAAAAATGTTTTGGGTTCCAAAAGGAACTATTGCATCTCTACGTGCTAAAGAAAACTTGGTAACTAAATCAATTTGGGTTCCGAAATGAACTATTGCATCTCTTTCTAACCAAAATGGACCCAAAATAGATTGGGTACCAATAAAAGTCACGTAACGTTGTTTTGTAGGTGTGCTTGAAGACTGCCTCAAAAGAAAGATGGTTTCTTGATAGCGGATGTTCAAGGCACATGACGGGGGACAAATTGAAATTCATGTCCTTAAAATCTTATGAAGGAGGAAACGTTACTTTTGGAGATAACTCACAAGGCAAAATTGTTGGAATCGGATCTATTGGTATATCTTCCTCTCTAGCTATAGATAACGTACTTTTAGTTGATGGTTTAAAGCATAACTTGTTTAGTATTAGCCAACTTTGTGACAAAGGTTATGATGTTATCTTTAGGTCAAATGCATGCATAGTTGAGAAAGACGGAAAACAATTGTTCAATGCAAAGATAAACGGAAATTTATATACTATGTTGCTATGTGAATTAAATGAACAAGATGTTAAGTGCTTTGTCACATCGAGTGAAAATAGTTGGTTATGACATAGACGCTTAGGACATGCTAGTATGGACCTCATCCAACGTTTGTCTAAAAATGAATTAGTCAAAGGCCTCCCGAAGACTAATTTTTCAAAAGATAAAATATGTAGTGCATGTCAAATAGGTAAGCAAGTGAAATCTTCTTTTAAGAGAAAGAAAGATATCACCACTTCTCGACCCTTAGAGTTACTTCATATGGATCTCTTTGGTCCGGAAAGAACGGCTAGCTTGGCCGGGAAACTCTATGTACTTGTTATAGTAGATGATTACTCTAGATTTACTTGGGTTTACTTTCTTGCTCATAAAAATGAAACTCACTCCATTCTCGATAAATTTTATAGAGTCATTCAAAATGAAAAAAATTTGAAAATCAAGAAAATTAGAAGTGATAGGGGTAGAGAGTTTGACAATCAAGATCTAGAGAAATTATGTGATGAATTTGGTGTATCTCATGATCTCTCGGCTCCAAGATCTCCTCAACAAAATGGGGTAGTTGAAAGGAAAAATAGATCTTTACAAGAAATGGCTAGAACTATGTTAAATGAACACAACCTTCCCCGAAGTCTTTGGGCGGAAGCGGTAAATACCGCTTGTCATGTCATAAATAGAGTTATAATTCGAATGAAATTGGGTAAAACTCCGTATGAGTTGTGGAATGGTCGGAAACCCAATATTGGTTATTTCAAGGTATTTGGTTGTAAATGTTTTGTTTTAAATGATAAAGATAACTTGGGAAAATTTGACTCCAAATCGGATGAAGCAATTTTCTTAGGTTATTCCTCAACAAGTAGAGCCTTTAAAGTCTTTAACAAAAGGACTTTAACCATGGTAGAGTCTATCCATGTTGTTTTTGATGAATCACCACCTCTACCCTCACCTAGAGTTGACCTAGATGATGATGAAGTTGTAGGAATTGAGGATAATTTCAATAATCTCAATATCTCCAACTCGTCAAGTAGGCAAATGGATAAGAGTAAAGTTGGAGATCAATCAAATGATGACTTGACTTGCTCCATTCCTAAATCTTGGAGGATTGTGCACAACCATCCTCTTGACCAAGTCATAGGAAACCCTTCACAAGGTGTTAGCACAAGATCTCAACTTAGAGACTTATGCAATCACATGGCTTTTGTGTCCAATATTGAACCCAAGAACTTCCACGAAGCTCAATGTGATGATTCTTGGATCATGGATATGCAAGAGGAACTAAATCAATTTGAACGCAATCAAGTTTGGCATTTAGTCCCTCAACCCACACATCAAACTATAATAGGCACTAAATGGATTTTTCGAAATAAGAAGGATGAAAATGGAGTGATTATTCGAAATAAAGCAAGATTGGTAGCTCAAGGTTACAATCAAGAGGAAGGCATTGACTATGATGAAACCTTTGCACCCGTAGCTAGATTAGAAGCAATTAGAATGCTTCTTGCATTTGCATCATCTAGAAATTTCATTCTCTATCAAATGGATGTCAAAAGTGCTTTTCTAAATGGAACTATAGATGAAGAAGTGTATGTGAAACAACCACCCGGCTTTGAAAATGAACGTTTTCCAAATCATGTTTACAAATTATCTAAAGCTTTGTACGGGTTAAAGCAAGCTCCTAGAGCTTGGTATGAACGGCTTAGTGACTTTCTACTTCAAAAAGGTTTTTCTAAAGGCAAAGTTGACACCACTCTATTTACAAAAACTGTCAAGAATGATTTGTTGATTATCCAAATATATGTTGACGACATTATATTCGGATCAACAAACACTTCCCTTTGCAAGGATTTCGCATCTAACATGCAAAACGAATTTGAAATGAGTATGATGGGTGAGTTGAACTTCTTCTTAGGGTTGCAAATCAAGCAAAGCTTGGATGGCCTATTTGTTAGCCAATCTAAGTATACTAAAGATTTGCTAAAGCGATTTGGTATGGAGGAAGCCAAACATGCCATTACTCCCATGAGTACCTCTATTAAACTCGATAAAGATGAAAATGGGAAATGTGTTGATATTACTAAATATAGAGGCATGATAGGAAGTTTACTTTATTTAACTGCTAGTAGACCGGATATCATGTTTAGTGTATGCTTATGTGCTCGCTTTCAATCTTGTCCCAAAGAATCTCACTTGCTAGCCGTAAAATGTATTTTTCGTTATCTTAACGGGACGATTAACTTAGGACTTTGGTATCCAAGTGGTACTACACTTGATCTCACAAGTTATTCGGATGCCGATTTTGCGGGTTGTAAAGTTGATCGGAAAAGCACAAGCGGTACATGTCATTTTCTAGGTCACTCGTTAGTTTCATGGTCAAGTAAAAAGCAAAATTCGGTTGCCTTATCTACGGCTGAAGCCGAATATGTTGCAGCCGGTAGTAGTTGTGCTCAAACTCTTTACATTAAGCAACAATTACTTGATTTTGGGCTTGTTTTCAATCGCGTACCTATTAAATGTGATAACACTAGTGCTATTTGTATCTCAAAGAATCCTATTCAACACTCTCGCACAAAGCACATAGAGATTAGGCATCATTTTTTACGGGATCACGTAGCTAAAGGCGACGTTGAATTGGTTTTTATTGACACTAAGAATCAATTGGCGGATATTTTTACTAAACCCCTCTCGGATGAACCATTTTCAAAAATTCGTAGGGACTTAGGAATGGCCATGGATTTTGAAGTCATCAGTTAATTTTCACAAATTCTCGTCCACGTTCTCGGCTTTCAAAATTTAAAACTTTTTCAAAATTTTTTTTTTTGAGGGCCAGTCGACTGCCTCATATACGGCCAGTCGACTGGATCAACCAGTGAGTTTTTGTGTTTTTAACTATCTTCAGCCAGTCGACTGCCTACATTGGCCAGTCGACTGGGTCATGAGCTAGTCGACTGTCTCCATATGGCCAGTCGACTGCCTCTGCGCGAACATTGTTTTTATTTCTTCTTTCTCTTCGTCTTCTCTCCACTCTCTCCACGATCTCTCCCATTTCTTCTCTTCTTCACGCCATTTACTCATCTTTAAACCACTTTCCCACTACACCACGATCCTCTCCTCCATCATCACCACTCCCCTCTTCATTTTCAGTTATATATCTCCATATATATATCCATATATATTTTTTTTACAGTTTCACTTCTCCCTCTCTGTTTTCACCATTTCTTTTCGTTTTTCTTCTCAAAATGCTTCCCATCTTCTTGATTCTCATCTCTCTCATGGCTCCTAATGTCGTGCGCCTCAAGAAACGCGCCCGTAGGGGTGGAAGCTCTTCGGCTGCACCTCCTCCACCTCCGTCTCCTGTTCATGAGGACACTAATTCCGAATCTGAATCTGGTCCGATGTCTCTGACTGCTCTTCTCGGTGATGAAGACAGTGTTCGTCTTTTCGAAACTCAGTTCCTTCATCGAAATTTGCTCGGAGTCGCATTGTGACTCAACCCTTGTGCGAAGAGATTGGCGCTAATATGTTCAATCTTTTTCAAAATATGGGTTGGGATTTCTTTCTCTCGCTCGATGTTCCGCTCTATCCGAGGGTTGTCAAAGCATTCTACACCAATCTGGTGAATCCTTCTCAACCACGCCTTATCTCCACCCTGCTTAGCTCCAATGTTGGAGGCGTCTCTGTTAAGATCACCGAAGCAGTACTCAATACTGTTTTTCGGCTACCTCCTGGCGGTATCTCCTATTACTGCCCATCTATTTGGTACTCTTCGAGTGATTTCGATCCTCTCGAAGCAGTTCGGGCTATTTCTGTGAATAAAACAACCACCGCCATTGCTGAGTTTCCTTCTTCCTCGCTTACTCCCGAGGCTAGACTTGTGCACAACATTATCACGTATTCCATTTTGCCCAAGTCCGGAAGCCGGAGTCTTGTGTCGATTATGGAAGCTTTCCTTGTCTACTGTGTCATGACCGGTCGGAAGGTCAATCTTGCCTTCCTCTTCATATCGGCAATCCTCGAGTGCCACAAGAAGAAAGGCGCACTTATTTTTCATATCCATTTATCTTATCTTCTCAGTCGGAACGGTGTGCCACTTGCTGACGAGCCTACGGAGCACAATCCAATCTTTCTGGACCGCACTCATCTCAAGCAAATGCACATTGGCAAAAATGCTGATGGAGTGTTGGTCTCTCTTAGGGCTGCCCCTCCTGCGGACCAAGCCGGTCCTTCTGTTCCTCATCCCGACGCTCCTCGTCCCGAGGCACCTCGTCCGGATGCTCCGACTTCCTCATTTCCGTCTCTTGGTAGCGATTTCGATATTCCGGATTTTGGGTTCGGGGGTAATCCCGAAACTCTTACCCAAATCTTGGAAATCGTGAAGCGCAATGAGGAGGCCCAAAAGCAGACGGCCGCGGACATGAAGCGCCTTGAGGACAAGATCGACCGCCTCACCACCGCCATGGATGCACTTCGCCGTGACCCTCCGCCTTTTTGATGTCGTCAAAGGGGGAGAATGTTTAGGTTGTTTGTGTTGGCCATAGGTCCATTTTTGCGTAGCATAGGACGTTACCATGTGTGTTGTTTATGTTATCTTTAGTTTTATTCCTATGCTTTATTATTTTGTAATGTGTAGTAGTAAAACAACATGTACTGATCTTGCAATTATTAATTGAAAAATGTTGTTTCTATTATTCTTCAATGCATTACGTAAATGAATATCAAATTGCAAAATTTATTTCCTAATGGGGAGCATGAAAATAAAAATAAAAGATGCACACATTGAGGGGGAGTATCACTTGATACTTTACCAATTATGAGCAAACACGAAATGTTTTGTCAACATCAAAAAGGGGGAGATTGTTGGCTTTGAAATTCCATTTCAAGCAATAAATCTTATTTTGATATTAACAAAACATTCAAAACCGTGTTTGGTACTAATATGGCTTTGAGCTAAGTGTTTCAGCAAGTACAGGTAAATGTTTCGGGAAGATCGCTAAAGCAACAAGCGATAAGGAAACTCAAGCGCAAACTCGAAGAAGGACAAAAAGATCAAAGAAAAAACAAAAGCTGGACTCAAGACCTGGGGTAGATAGGTCGGGGTGAGAATATTGTAACAAGGTATCTTATGCGTTGATTGATCTTATAAGCTCAAGTAATTAATCAAACGAACTCAAACGGATCAAAAATGGACCTTGAAAACAATTTTTGGAGTCACCCAGTCGACTGGCCTGTCCAAGGCAGTCGACTGGCCCTTAAGGACCCAGCCGACTGGATGAACCAGTGAGTTATAAAACATTCTAACTGCATGAGGCAGTCGACTGACTGTGACCAGTCAACTGGCAGTTAAGGACCCAGCCGACTGACTGGACCAGAGAGTTTCGAACATTTTTGATTGCCTGAGGCAGTCGACTGACTCATGAGGCAGTCGACTGGCCTTCTTGAGGCAGTCGACTGACCCTAGCCGTTGGGAAAAATATTTTAAATCTAAGCATGGAGGCAGTCGACTGGGTGCTTCAGGATTTTAAGGAAAAGTATTTCTAAACAATATTTTTGCCCAAAAAGAAATGATTTTGCTTGCAGATTTTCAGGTCCTACTCTCCATATTGTCTAGGGTGAGACACACTCTCCAAACCCTAGTGTTCACTATATAAAGAAAGAGATATGGATTAAAAATGCTAAGGTTCTTGTGTGAGAAATTTTCCAAATATTGTTCATCTCTAATTTTCTCTCAAGCATCTTCTGAAAAATCTTTTGATAGCAATATCTCGCTTTTCACTCTTATCATTTTGAAGATTTAAACTCAAGCCTTGAGCCTATTCTCTTATTGAAAATATATTGTGAGAATATATATATCTTGAGTTCTTGAAATATCACCTAAAAACACTTGAGCTTATATTGATCTATCATTCATAAAAACCTTAGGGTTTTGAGTGTTTTTGTTTCTTGATATATTGATTACATACACAAATTTGTGATCTTGGGTGAGTGAAGCCCATTGTATCAAGGGAGGATTGTTCTTTTGATTGTGTGAATAGCTAGTTAGCTCTTTTGTAAAGGTTTTGCTATTCCACCTATTGAAGGAAGAGCCATAGTGTGACTAACAATAAATATAATTTTAATAAAATAATATTACTTCGTAATTTTTTTACAAAAAATGATGAAAGGTAATCGAAATAGTAGTGACGAATAATGAAAGTGATCGTGGTGACGGCGGCAACAGCGGCGGCGGAAGGTGATGGTGGTGGGAATGGTTTGTTTACTTAAAATGGGAAAATGTTGTTTTAATCATTTTATGTTTTAAAACACATTCCTTAAGGAATGAAATAATCATTCCATATGTTTATTAATGGAATGATTTTTCATTCCAAGGGAATGACCATTCTCATTCAATAAGACATACCAAACAAAGAAATAAAATGAATGAACATTTTATTTTATTTCATTCCTACATACCAAACATGACATAAGAGTAAGTGGATCATAATTAAGTATATACAACTTGAAGTTTGGTAAAGCTAAATATTAATTTTTGTCATGTATATCATCATATTCAATAGCGGGAGTGTGGACGGTAAGAAGCATTAACCAAAACAATTAAAAATCTTACTATTAAGTAATTGCACAATTCAAATAATAAAAACTATTGACAAATCATCTTGAGTATAAATTATGATAAAATCTACAGTACTTTCTTTCGTCTAAAAAAAATCGAAAGTAAGAATAAATTAAGAAAAAAATACTCTCACAAATCAATTAAACTGTAAGATTCAAATTGAACTAAATCTATTCGATCATCTACAAAAGCAAATACAATACAATAATAAACTACGATTTCAATTTGTAAAAACAATTAAAATAACAACAAAAGAAATATAAAGATAAGTAAATCTATTACCTTTGAAGTTGTTTAATTTAACTAACTTTATATCCATGTTTTGGCCAGAATCTAATAACCGAGAAAAAAATGATGATACTACTATGCATATAAATAATTAGTAAATTATTAGTTAATACTAATTAGCTTTACTACCAAAAATGAAACATCCTTTCCTTTTTTTGGTGGCGATCTCCAGTAGATGGTTTGAAATTCGACCTGAAAACTGCAAGATTTGAGAATAAAACAATTGAACACAATAAAAGCAATAAAGGTTTTCAACAATTAAGTGCAAAATACAAAAATGAGTTAAATTACCAAATCAAATTCTCACCATATTAAAAAAATATTAGAGAGAAATATGATTCTACTTGAGAAAGACATATGTCCTCGAGAGATTTATTAAACTTGTAGCAGCTTGGAATACAAGCTTTTTCCTGTGTGATCTTCCTGACAGTCATTCCTTAACTATCAAGAATAAAAACAACAAATGAAAATAAAACTTTTTGAATAAAGAACTGAGAGACCAAAAGCTCTTATGGGAAAAAGGTTTGGGTAGAGGAATCATCATGAATGATCATAATTCTATGGTGGAAATTTAAAGATTAAAAAACTGACATAAAAATGAATAAAAAATTTATTACATTAAATCCATCTTTAAGAGGGATTTCAGTTATCAAAATCTGTATTAAATGATACTGATTCATTAATTATTAATTAATTCTTAAATGAATGGCAATGTACCAATGAAAATAATAATAATAATTTAAACTGACAAATAGCAGTAAAAGAGTCGCTCCCTAAATCTTTAAGAAAATTGTAGAATATTCACTAAAAGTTTTTTTTTTTAGTTTGAAATTGCATAAAGATTAGCATTATATCTACGAATGCATATCTACTCATTTAGAATGAGTAGTATAACGTTGGACTTAATACGGATTAAATAAATAAAAGTGTTGTTACATTTAATTTCATCATTAGAAGGGATTTTTTTTATATCAACTTTTGTATTAGATAATACTAATTCATTATTGATTGATTAATTCTTAAACAAATGGCAATGTAATGACAAAAATAATTATAATGTTCTAAACTAACAAATAGTAGTAAAAGAGTGCTCACTAAATCTTGAAGGAAATTGCAAAATTTTCATTAATAATTTTTTTTTAGTTTGAAATTACATGTATATATATATATATATATAATAAAAATTGTATACTCTTTAATAAGTGATAAGATAAATATAAATACATATATGCTATATTAATAATACAAAGATATCTATAAATTCGTTGGACTAATGGTTTTTTATATGATTTTCTTTTACATGCTTAGGACTGTCCAACTTCTAAATTCCAAGTTACATATTTTCATCCAAAGATTGTGGAAAAATGAAAGGCTTTTAGAATTTTTCATCATTAATTTAATTCTTAAATGAGGAAACTTGAAAAGACATGAAATTAAATATGGTTTAATTAGTGAGTATTAATATTAAATTTTCTTTTAAGACTATCCAACTTCTAAGTTACATTTTCTTCATCCAAAATTTGTGAAAAACATCACTGTGTACATGCAAGGTTCTCATCATTAATTTAATTGTTAATTGAGGAAACTTAAAAAGACATTAAATTACATGTGGTTTAATTAGTGAATATTTTTTCAATTAATATAATTAAAACAAATGTATAGAAATATTCAAAAGGGCTTGCACTTTTAGAATTAAAAAGAAAATGTATAGAAATATTCAAAAGGGCTTGCACTTTTAGAATAGTTATATATATATATATATATATATATATATATATAGTATTTAAGTATGAAATTAAAAAAAATTAATTAAATTTGGCTATTCATCCATTTTCCTTTGTAATTGCTCGAAATATTTTGATTATAATATTTTCCAATTTTTAGTTATAACTCTTTTTTTCTTATGTTTTTTTATAGTAGTGTATATGTATATATATATATATAGATAGATATATGTCTTTTGAAATATCCATTACATTTACACTTCAATTAATGTATATTAATTAATTAATTAATAAAATATATAAAAAATGGTTTGAAAATATTCCTAAGCCCTTACACTTTTAGAATAGTTATAGATAGATAGATTATAGATATAAATATAGATAGATATAGATATAGATATAGAGAACAATAATGTCCATTTTTTTTCTTTTTTCTTTTTATTATTGTCAAGTTAAAATAAGTAAGAAAGCTGGATAAAATAGTGTGTTGTATTTATTTCAACCAAAGTATTAGATTAGTTATTAATACAAAATGTCTATTTTGGCTGACATAACAAATTAATTATTCAAACTGACAGTTGGCAAAAGGCTCAAGAAACATTATGTCTCATGTTTGATTTTCACCGGTTGTAATTGTAAATGCTAAAAAATGCACAACAGAAGAATAAAATGTTTTATTCAGATTTTTCTTTCCTTATATACATTTTCTTTTTTGGCCTTGAACACATTAGAGCAACATTCTCTTACACGTCAATATTTTTTGTCCCTTTGTCACGTCACTAGCTTGCTCTTCAAGTTTATTCTAGAACATTTCGGTTGATGGGCCTTTATAGTGGGCTTCGGTCATCCATGATGGGTCATCTGGTTCATGGGTTAAAGGCTTGGTAGGCCTGAAGAATCCCACATGTACGCAGGTCCCTCTTGATTTTGGGCTTTCAAACGTTTAAGACCCATAGTCAAGAGTAACATGTGGTAGGTAGATGTATCTCCTCTATCAAGTGACGTGGCAAGGTCATTAAATGAGGGTAGTTGTCCTTATCATTTGAATTTGAAATACACGGTCATTATGGCCTTGATTTTCATAATAGTGGCTGAGAAGACGGCTCGATAACCGTTTAGCGTAAAAGTGGGGCGGTTGGTCTCCTTCAGTAACTCTTATATATATCCTTCATTTGTATTTTTACAAACCTATTACTTTGTTATCTTGTCTTCATAGCAAAGAATTTTCTCTGTAAATTATATTATTCGCCAACATTTTCGTTGGAAACTGTATTTGCTTCTCGGAGAACTCAGAGATTTTCATCGGAGACTCGCCAAAATCCTTTTTGAGAATAAGTTCTTTTCTCTGCTCTTTCCTTCTTCCAGAGATGTATGATAGTGATGATACCCGATCTGGCAGTGATCGTCTTCCTTCCTCTGTTGACCCTGATGCCTCTCTCAGTTCCCCATCAGTCGAAGTGGTCAAGACAGTCAGATCCAGTCCTCCAAAGGTCACCCAAAGTCTCAGTTCCGGTAGGGTTCCCATTGTCACTGGTCCAGTTGGGGGTCGGGCTGTTAGGGGATCTGGAGTACAAATTACTGTTGACCCCTTGATAGTTGAGAAAAGGGTAGACGCAGTTCTGAAAAAGCTTGAGGTTCCTGATGGGGTAGTTATCAGGCATTACCTCAGGGATAAGGATTTTAGGATTGGTGAGGGGGTTAGGGATGACCAGATCCTACTTTCCTCTTATCATCTTCAAATCCTCCGATTTCCAATTCATCATTTCTTTCTGCTCGCCTTGTCTACCTTAGGTCTGGCTCCACTTCTGGTTAGGCCAAACTAATTTAGAATATTGGTCATGGTCTTCCTGCTCAATCGGGATCTGGGTCTGGACTTGGGCTTGATCGAGGTCCTGTTTTTTTATAAGCTACATGATCAAAAGGACTATAAGGGGTGTTTCAATCTTTTTCCCTATCAGGGGATAAAAATGTGTGATGGAGTTGTAAAATCTAATAAGGGTTGGAAGGAGAGAATTATTTTGGTGAGCGGGAATTGGAGACATCCCAATGCAAACTTCCCGATCCCCAAAACTTTTAGCCAGCACCTACACCCTTCTTTCAAACCTTATCATTCAGGGGGATGTTTTTGTGAGGTATGTGATGACAAGTTGGGGATACACATTTTAGGTTTTTTTAAGGCGCCCACTAACCAAAAAACCCCATCTTATATCAGATCTTGTTTTGACCTCTTAAAGTCCAAAGTTTGGGGTAAACCTTTAAGGATGTGTCCTGACTTCCTGATTGATGATGTTTTGCAAGAAATATCATCTAAACGATTAAGCATCATGCTAGCAATTCCTCAACCTAGCCTTAAGGGCAAACAAAAGAGGGCATCGGGCAATCCTGCCACTTCGGCTACCCTTTTAGGAACCGTATCCCCTTCCGTCAGTGAGGTTCCACCACCGCCCCCTCCAAGTGATGCCCCACTCATTCCTCTTCCCCCTGTTTTTGGGGATGAGAGTATCTCTACCCCCACTCCTCTTATTCTTCCTTCCTCGGGGGAGAATCTTGCTGATCCAACCCGGTCCGCTGATGATGGTGCTTCCATATCGGCTGGAAGGGGGATACCTTGCCATCTTCTTCTATGCAGGGCATCACCCGACCCCGTCAGGAGAATGATCAGGTTGGACATTCGGTGCGGCCCCGATTAACAACGGCGGCCTCTTCCAGCGTGCAAACGAAAATGTCAGCCTCTCCCAGTGAGCAAATGGAAACCGAATCTGCATATGAGAAACCGGTTCCTTGGAACCTGAGAATAGGGCTCCTGGGTGGCGGGTTTTTGGTTGTTGGGAGTCAGACCATCAACGATGATGTTGCTCTTTGGGAGATGGGTCTTCAGATCTGGACCCCAGCTGACCGAAAGGCTATGCAGAAAGTGGACAGGAGTGAGTTAGCCCTGACGGGACCTGATATGGCAATGAAGGTGGTTTGTATGCAACTTGATCTTGCCTTGCATCTGATTTATTCTTGATTTGACTACTGATTGTGTGACACTTATATTTCTATGGCAGATGTTCTACCTGATCCAAGCTTATAATTCAAAGCTTGAGGAAGACAGCAGGGCCCTCCGTCAATCGGCAGAGTACCTGAGGCTGAAGGAGGAGGGCAGGAAAAAGACGGTTGCCTTGCTGATGACTGCCAATGAGAAGTTGGAGACTCAAACTGTGTGGGCTATAGTTGTTGAGCATCAACTTCGAGAGGCTGATCAGAAGCTCAAAGAGATGGAGGAAGCTCATCAAGCCCTATTGGTGCGAAACCAGGAGCTGGTGACTGAGAATGAGGGCTTGAAGACTTCAAAGGAAAAACTTATGGAGGAAAAAGTCGAGACAGAGAATCTTCTGGCAGTGGAGAGGTCCAGGGTGGAGATGTGTCATCGGGGTGGCAACCAGATGTATACAACGTTTCTGTGATACCTCCAACAACCGGATTGGATTTGGCTGGCGGACTTGCTTCCAGGACTTCCAGAAACCTGCTAAGGAAATGGACTTTAGTCTCTTGGCATTATTCCTCCTTACAAGGATCCGGAAGTAGGCCTCGATGACCTCCTCTTCTGTGAGTTTTTGACTAAGCCTCTTCCTGAGTCTGCCTCAGGTTCTGGCACTATTGCGTCTAAACTAGTCTGGTTCCTGATCCCATTGTTTAGCCCGATCCCTCTCGAACAAATTCAATCGAGCAAGAGGGGGCCATTACTAGGGCCAGTGATAGGATTGAGGAGTTTGGTCCTGAGTTTAAATACTAAGGGCTAAAGACTTAGCATTTCTTTTATGTTTTTGTTTTTTTTTTGTACTTTGTAAGCCTTGGCCACCGGGGCCCGTGTCTAATATAAATCTTTAAGAAATTTTTTTAACCAGCTAATATTTTCTATTAGGCCCTTGATGTCATACTACTTTAGTTAATTAATAATTCTTATGAAATTTTGATTGCCTGCGAATCGATCGGTAATGTTCCTTTCGGGCTCTTGAGGCCATGCGAATGATGTCACAATACTTAGATATTTTTTCCTATATTTTCTTGATCACTTGTGGATCAGTGTTGTGTATTTCGGCTCTTAAGGCCATGCGAGAGACGTGTCAGTACTTAGTTTATTTTTTCTTTAACATTTTGACCAATTGTGGGTCAGTGTTGTGTTTTCGGGCTCTTGGGCCATGCGAGAGACATAACAGCACTTGGATAATTTTTTGTAAAACTTGAATCACTTATGGAACGGTGTTGTGCCTTTCAGGCTCTTAAGACCATACGAGAGACATAACAACACTTGGATAATTTTTGTAAAACTTGGATCACTTATGGATCGGGTGTTGTGTCTTTTGGACTCTTGAGGCCATGCGAGAGAACAACACTTAGTTTATTTTTGCATCAGTAATCATCTGTAAGCTATCTTTGCCAAGAAAATATAATTTTACTGATGTCAACTCAACTGATATGGTATTGAATGCCTTTTTACAAAAGCGAACAAGGTAACGTAAAAATTGAATTGGCCCGTTACGGGTAGTACCTCTTCAGGCGAGAGGCGTTCTGGGAGTTCGGCTCCATTCTATCATCTTCCTTTCTATGGACGTGATATGCTCCGCGCCTGATAACTTCGGTGATGGTCTACAAGCCCTCCCAAGGCTCCTTGAGCTTGCCTACGAGTCCGATTTTTCGCCTAAGGACCATGTCCTTGACCTGGAACTCTCTTCTTTTGACTTTTTGATTAAAATGGTTTCGGACACGCTGTTGGTAGGCAGCTAACCTGATTCCGGCTGTATTTTTTATTTCATCCAGTAGATCAAGGTCGTGAGCCAAATCTTGGTTATTAGGGCCATCTTCCTAGGCTTGGCTCCTGAGGGTTGGAACTTTGATTTATGTAGGGATTACAACCTCAACGCCATATGTCATGGTGAAGGGTGTTTCCCTGGTGGGTTGCCTAGGTGTCGTTTTGTACGACCAGAGCACTTCGGGTAATTTTTCTAGCCATTCTAATTTGGTTTCTTCAAGATTTTTTGCAAGAGTGTTAAATATGGTTCGATTTGTCCTTTCGGCTTGTCCATTTCCTTGTGGGTACCCAAGCGATGATGTATTCTGATTGATGCCATGCTCGACAAATAATTCCCTTACCTTCTGGTTGTCCAAGTTTGTCCCATTGTCCATTATAATTGTTCTTGGTAGCCCGAATCTGCATATTGTGTGGCTCTAGATGAATTTGATGACATGGTTGCTTTTAATTACTGGATAAGCTTCGGCTTCTACCCATTTCGTGAAGTATTCGGTGGCCATAAGGACATAGGACGTTGATCATATTGCCTTCGAGAGTGGACCCACAATATCCATTCTCCATCGGGTAAAGGGGTGAGGGACCACGGTAGGGTGTAGGAACTCTGGTGGCCGATAGATAGCATCTCCATGCATTTGGCATGCTTTGCACCTTTGGACATAGTCCTCGGCATCCTGTGACAGATAGGGCCAGAAGTATCCTTAGGTGAGTATTTTACGAGCCAGAGATCTTCCTCCAGAGTGATTCCCACATGACCGCTGTGGATTTCCTCCATTACTACCCTTGTTTTAGAGGGGGTTACACATTTTAAATACGGACCTGAGAATGATTTTTGATAGAGTTGCCCTCTTATGATTGAGTATCGGGCTGAATTCATCCGGATCTTTCAAGCTTCTGCTTTATTCTTCGGGAGGGCCCCGTGCTTGAGGTAATCCGTCATGGGATCCATCCAGCTGGGTTCCCAAGGGATAAAGATTACATTCTTGGGTTCTTGAATAATTGGTCTGGCTAGAAAATCGACCAACATAACCCGGGTCAGGTTCTCATCAGCTGAGGATGCCTGCCCAACTAGGTGGTCAGCCACAGTATTCTTATTTCTCGGGATCTGAGTGAAAGTTATTCTTTGAAAATGCTCTGTTTCTTTTAACATGAGTGCTCGATAAGACTCCATTTTTGCATCATTTACCTTGTATTATCCTTTGATTTTCCTGATGACCAATTGGGAGTCACTGTGCACAGCTAAGACCTGGATTTGGAGGCTTTTGGCTAACTTGAACCAGATATGATTGCTTCATACTCGACCTCGATGTTGGTGGTTGGGAACTGCAGTTGCACTGACATATGGAGATGGGTACCATCGGGCGTCTAGATTTTCAGGCCAACCCCTGACCTGTTTGAACTGGCTGACCCGTCTATAAATAGCTTCCAAGTATCTGGCTCATGCTGCTATTGGGCGTCAAGTGTGTGCAAAATATATGGTTAAAAACGACACCTTAACGACACTTTAAGTTTTACCCTTCTGTAAGCGCACAAATCAATTGTAGACAATTTTGTTTAAGTAGGGGAATATTGATCCCACAGATACGAGAATTGTTCACTTCAATAGTCTAAAAACACTTAATTATATTTTTTCCGAAAAGGGTTTGGTTTTGTGAATTATCTAATACTAATGAAAATAAAACTGAAAGCAATAATGAATAATAGTTGTGATTCAGAGAGAGAGAAAACTAGGGTTTCCTCACTCCACCACTAACTACATAATATAGTTTACATTACATATCAATTACATGAGGGCGATCTATTGATTGTGAATCAGGTCGCACCACGCTAGCAGTTTGACCCCAAAAAGAATTACTCTCAACCGGATCGCGATAACCCATCTCAAAACTAAACTGATTAGTGCATGTCAACTACGAATAGAAAGTAAATACAAAAAAGTAAATTAAAGCATGAAAATAAACTAAAGCATGTCTATATCAGTTTGTCAGGGCATGACCTGTGTCAACATAGGGTTTTGAGTTTTATGACCACTATTGTGTAGAAAATCACAGATTAAACGTCCGAGTTCCAGCCCATAGTGAATAATTGTGATTGTGTTAGATAAATACATTCAAAAATTCTAAGATAAGAATCAATTCAAATATATAAACTTGTATCACAAATAAAAATAGTCTCTCATCTAACACAATTATCACAGTATAGTCACAGTTTTCCCTCTCTACAATTGAATATAAAATTAGAACTATATTAGTTGGGTAGGGTTTTGTGTGAAAACCCTAGATACCGAGTTAGTTGATCATGGCGGAGAGAGTCTGCATTGTCAGTGTAGAAACGCTCTCCATAATCTTCTTTTCCGGATCTTTAGGTCTTCAATGGTGGTTCTCTTCAATGGAAGCAAGTCTGAACTTTGAACGTGAGAACTCTATGAATGAACGTATATGAAAATCAGAACTAGAACTAGCACACCTCTTTAAACCTAACCCTCTCATATTTATAAACAAGTGAGGGAAACCCTAATGGTTGCCCTTTTTCTGTAATTTCATAATACATGAATAATGTTTATAAAATCTGATGTAAATATGTGTATAAACCTGTATGTAGAGGTCTGGAATCACCGATCACTTAAAATATCGAAGCAGGGACAAAACTGGAAAATTTTGAAACAACTCTGAAACAACTTCAGCACATAAAGGGATCACGTGGCCACAAGGTGGGACCTACGCTCGGGCGTAAGGTACAAACCAAAGTGTAGCTCAAGTCTAATCTGCCTCTTTTTCTCTCTGACAATGTAGGGCATTAGGCATCTTTTGCTGTAAAAACTCATTTTTTCATATTTGAGCTAGACTGGTCGTCTTTGACTCCCGATGCTTTTAGGTGAAGTAATAATGTCTGAAAATGACATTTTTGCCCTTCGGTGATATATTGATGTCGGGAAATAACCATTTTGCCCTCCGGTAACTTTTATTTGCTCTGACAAACCTCTTGATTCCTTTCTCGAGATTAAAACAAACACGAACTCAGTTAATTCACTGAGATTAACTTTGTTTCTTCATTAAGTTCTTGAAACATGCTTACATATACAAATGGGATAAAAATACCAAGTAACGAAATGTAAAGACATAACTAACACAAGATAGGGGCGAAAAATGAGTAATATTGAGCACCTATCACACCCCCAAACTTATATATTGCTAGTCTCTTAGCAATAACTCAGAGAAACTGACTGTAATGATTCTTATTCTATCTAACCTATCTATACTAGCCTAATCCCTTGCTTTTGTGAGGGTCAACGATTACACTTAGCACGTGTAACAAGCCTTTTAAACCCCTAGGTTACCCCTAGTGGACGAGTGAAGTCTCGTGAAGGTTTTCAGTGATGGTACTTACAAACATCTCAATTCTTTTGTAATTACGCATTCATGAGTTCACACACACAAGTCAAATAAGCTATGATACAACACAAGATAATATGAATGCAAATACTCTCACTCACTACCGAACAATAACTATCTCAAGCTTTGTGTCATGAATGGTCCCTACTTAAGTGAATGATTTTGTTACTTTCTACTTAAAATCCAGACAACCTTCCGTAATTTTGTGAACATTCAACTACAATATTTAAGTTTCTTTTCTCCTACTTCATTGATCAAACTTTACCATTTTTAGTAAAAACGTACTCTTTCCATTTTTCCACTTTTCATCTATTTTTATCTTTCTAAGTCTCCGGACTTTCCAGCTAGTATTTTTAGTCCCGACCAACTGAGCCCGAGCTTCTTCCATGGGATTTATGTTCATCAGTCTTCTCTCCTTTAAACGTGAACAGTGATATTGGTGATACCAAGGCCCGGTTACTCAGATCAAAGAACTATTTTTTGCATTTTATTTTCTCAAATATTTTTCAATTTTCTCCATTTCAACCAAAATATCTCCCCATCTCCCATTTTATTACAGCAAAATTATTTTTCAACTACATAGTAAAAAACCAACCTATTTCTCATAGTGAATGTGTGTTTGTGCTTATAGGTCAAAGTCGTCATTCTTAAATTCAATTTTACTCATTCACTCACCCATGTAAAATCACATCAGTTCACTAACTCAATCTAATCATCACTCTCATGAGTGGGAACATCACATCACATACTACTCATGCATCATATACACAAACTTAATCAAACTGTAAATGCCAAACATTCAAATTGCAACCGACACTGCAAAAATGATTTTGGTGTGGTTCGACTTCCCTTCTGACTCGTAGCTCATTTATTCGTGCTTTCCATGACCACATATGGTTTCGTCCCTTCTATGAATTCTTTCGGGTCAAAATAATCTTCATTAGCATTATCCATACTAACCTTCCTCGAAATAGAAAGAATAAAAGAAGAATACCTAATCTAATGTTCACTCCTTGAGAATTGTGAATTATGAATTGTGTCTATCCTATGGATGTATTTATAGATGGATGTAGTAGAATTAGAAGGGAAAATGGATTTAAAACCCTTAATTGACTAGTAAAGGGGAAGCAATAACTAATCCAACTTCTATTTGCAGTCCGTCTCCTTGTCAGATTAGGATTACTTTAAAAAATCTACAAAAATTCCTAAAAATAACTTAAATAAATCATAATACAAGTATAAGTACAAACCAAGTCAAAACATCCCAAAAATAGACAAATTTTTCAATTTTTTTGTCCCACCCACGTACTACCCTACGCTTGGGCATAGGGTAGGGCTTAATATATATATATATATATATATATATATATATATATATATATATATATATATATATTCATGACACGCTTTCATTTTCACGATAATCGACGCACCCCCAAACTTAAACGCACACATGTCCTCATAGTGCGAAAATAAAATCACACATACTCAATGTAATAAACATAGTAAGACACACATATCAGTAAAAGCGGTTAAAAACTGTCATTTTATACAAAAGCAAAAATATCACAAGCAGTTAGAGTTGATCATTAAAGCGGTCACAAAAGATTGAACACTAACTCTCCGCTCTACGATTGATCTCTACTGTGGACAGCTAAAACAATAAATCATAAAAACAAAATAAAATAAACAAAACTAGACTATAACTACATAGAATCATCCGGAGGTGGTTGTGGTGGTGGAACTGTCACTCTCATGTGTCGCATCATAATATCCCACCGATCCATCATCTCACAGTGCTCACGCTGTTGAGCCTACCTTTCCTCTGCAAATGAGCGCTCCAATCCCTCAATATGTCCAATCAACTAGTTGTACTGAGCCTGAGTCATCATAACAACACCCCCAGCCAGGGCTTGTGGTGCATCACCTCATAGAGCAGCCTTCTCAGCCTGTGGCACCTCCACCTCAGGCATCTCATCCGATATAGCCTGCTCTGCATCATCCTCTTGTGCACCTGGCAGTAAAACTCCTCTGAATCTACGTCGGCGAGCATATGTCGCTGGACTCTTCTTGATCTACCCCTTGTTCCACGCTCCCTTGCCATACACAATCAGCGGTGCATACTTATCCTCAGCATCCACCTGTAATCCCCGATCGAACATCAACTTCATCACAAGGCAGGGAAGAACCATCTGAAACTTGGCAATCCCAACCTTGTTCTCCTAGCGCAAGTGAATATAATGTCAGAACAAAGTTTGCCAAATGGCGTGTAGAATAGAATACCAGTGACCAAACTCGAAAGCGTAGTGCAGCATCGGAAATGGCCGGTAGCACATGGTCTAATGTCTATGTGGTAGCACATTGGACCGGATTATCACATCCCAGAGCCAAAGCATTGGATGATAGTTGGACTTCTTGGTCCCATTACGCCTATTATTTGCCCACTGCCCCTCGGTCTGCAGTCTCACCATATCATAAAATGGCGGAAGTGGGTCTGGCATAAGTGGGAACCGCTCATCTAGCTCTACAGGGCACTCGTGTGGAAAACCCCACGCAGCAGCAATACTCTCAGGAGTAATCTCAAACTCTCGCCCCTCTACCACTGTCACTAGACGAGTCCCTCTACTGTAATGCCTCATATGAAGCCAGAACTCGCTAATCAAGTCAGCGTTAATGTGTGGTGTAGTTGGAGCTAGGATCGGCAATAATCTGCGTTCCCTAAGTACGCCTATGGTCCACTATAGAACTGGCTCTATCCGCTCAAGTGGCACAATATCATAAATGCGTTCCTGTCGGAACCCCTTCTTCAAAGCCCGGGTTATCAGTGTCTCCTTGGAGACCGTGGAGTGCTTCCATTTGTAAGAAACGAGGTCACCCTCGTCACCATCAACTGTCAGCTCAGGATACAATACCTTACCGCGCTCAGCGTCCTCCAGCTCATCCTCCTGCTCTGTCTGCCCATCTTCACAATCACTACTCTCAGTAGTCTGCTCATCAGATGTCTCTGACTCATGTGGCGGTGGTGATGGCTCAGGGATTGGAGACTGTGCCCGGGGTCGTGATGATGCCCTTGGTGCTGCAGGTGGAACTGTCATCCGGCCATATCTCAAATCTAGTTTGATGCCCTCTGTCGGTGCATTCGGCCTCTCAGCCTTCTCCTCATCTGACGAATCTGGATCAATATACACCAGTCTTAGTGCCCGAGTGCTACGGAATACAAGCCGCATACTTTCTAGGGGCAGTGACCGTGATCTGTCTCTCTATACTGCCATCCCCAACGTAGATGCTCCCACAACAACCTTCATCCCTTATTTCACATGAGCCATGCCTACAGAATTCGGATGGCTACAAAAATTAGCGTAAACTATCCGGACACCAAATCAAACTCAGAACTATATCTAAAGTATTTTAATACGATGATTAAACAAGACCTCATCTCAAAAATTCGATATTCAACCCGTATCTGAAACCGGAAACCCAACTTTTTGAGAACGGATTAAAACACGATTTCAATCGATCTCGTTCGTCAATACTAGTTTAGAATAGTTATATTAAGTAATCGAAACCAAAAGAATGGATCCAAACTTACCGAATCGCGAGAAATGGCAAATTCCCCAAAATTGGATTCCGGAGACTTTTTGAGTTCTTCACGTGAATCGGTACACCCCGCTCACTAATCTTATGATCCGCCACTTGGGAATGATAAGAAATATCGATACTCGGCTTTAGGAACGAACGGGGATCAATTTGGTGGAGAGGAGAGGGAGAAAAGTGAAATTTTGAAATGAAAAACCATGGGACTGTATTTGTACAGTCCCGTGACCTACGCTTGGGCGTAGGTCCTATGGCTAAATATTTGGCTTTGGCCATTTTTTCCTCATTCTCGATTCCCGAACACTCGAACCTCCCCTATACACACCTATTAACTTGATTGACTTTGATTCGTCAAAATTTAGCACTTCATGGACGAAAATACCCTTCCGAATGATGACGACTATTTTGGAGTCGATCTTAAAATTTGACAAAAACTGAAGTAAACTACTATTTTACAACTACAAACTAAGATCAAAAGCTACTCTTTATCACTTAGTATCAATATTTAACATCGTTGGCTCAACATTGCCGCCTCTCAGTACTCATGATCAAAATCATCCTGCTCCGGTGCCGGTTCTGTTAAATCAATTGTCTCAACAACACTCTCTGTCTGCTCAACTTCGATATAATGCTTCAAACGCTGACCATTCACAACAAATCACTTTCTTTTATCAGGGTCGTTAAATTCCACTGCTACATGGGGTAAACCTTATTAATTTTGTACGACCCGTCCCATCTTGATTGAAGCTTATCGGGAAACAATTTGAGTCTCAAATTGAACAACCACACTTTCTGGTCGACCTCAAAGCTTTTCTGTCTGATATATCTGTTTCTCAACTCATCTAACACAATCATCATAGTATAGTCACAGTTTCCCCTCTCAACAATTGAATATAAAATTAGGACTATAATAGTTGGGTAGGGTTTTGTGAGAAAACCTTAGATACCGAGTTAGTTGATCATGGCGGAGAGAGTCTGCATTATCGGTGTAGAAATGTTCTCCATAATATTTTTCTCCGGATCTTTAAGTCTTCAATGGTGGTTCTCTTCAATTAAAGAAAGTCTGAACTTTGAACGTGAGAACTCTATGAATGAACGTGTATGAAAATCAGAACCAAAACTAGCACACCTCTCTAAACCTAACCCTCTCATATTTATAGGCAAGTGAGGGAAACCCTAATGGTTGTCCTTTTCTGTAATTTCATGATACATGAATAATGTCTATAAAATCTTATGTAAATATGTGTATAAGCCTGTATGTAGAGGTCTGGAATCACCGATCACTTAAAATATCGAAGCAGGGATAAAACTGGAAAATTCTGAAACAACTCCGAAACAACTTCAGCACGTAAAGGGATCACGTGGCCACAAGGTGGGACCTACGCTCCTGACCTATGCTGAGGTACAGGTCTAGGGCATAGGGTACAAACCAAAACGTAGCTCAGGTCCAATCTACCTCTTTCTCTCTCTAACGACGTTGGGTATTATGCATATTTTGCTGTAAAAACTCATTTTTTCATATTTGAGCTAGACTGATCGCCTTTGACTCCTGATACTTTTTGGTGAAGTAATAATGTCTGAAAATGAAATTTTTGCCCTTCGATGAGATAATGATGTCGGGAAATGACCATTTTACCCTCCGGTAGCTTTTCTTTGCTCTAGCACATCTCTTGATTCCTTTCTCGAGATAGAAACAAACACGAACTCAGTTAATTCACCGAGATTAGCTATGTTTCTTCATTAACCTCCTGAAACATGCTTACATATACAAACGGGATAAAAATACCAAGTAACGGAATGTAAAGACATAACAAACACAAGATAGGGGTAAAGAATGACCAATATTGAGCACCTATCAGCTGCTGATTGGTCTCCTCAGTTTCTTCCTCGAGTAAGAAATTTGTCATCGCTTGACCCTTGATGGAGACCCGGGGTACGTACGTTATATCGTAAATGCCTAATTCAATGGCCCACTTTAAAATTCTACTAGAAAAGTCAGGTTTAGACATAATGACCCGGATAGGAGATGAGGTCAGGACAATGATTGGATGTGCCTCGAAGTAATGCCTGAGTTTCCATTTTGCATTTATCAGTGATAACACCAGTTTCTCTTGCCTGCTATATCGGGTTTCAGCATCTACCAAGGATTTTCTTGTGTAGAAAATAGGCATCTGCAAGCTCCCATCCTCCCTGATGAGGGTTGTACTGGTTAAAACAGAGAATGTTTCCAGATAGAGATACAAGACTTCATCGGGTTTCGATGTGGTAAGGATTGGGGGCTTGGCCATGTATTCCTTCAATCATGAGAGGACCATGGAATGCTTTGGACCCCAGACTTCACATTTCCTTGCCTTGATTGCCTGAAAGAATGGTCTGCTTCGATCGGTAAGTCTTGAGATGAATTTGCTAAGGGCAACCACTCTTCTAGTCAGGACTTAAACATCCTTATAAGTCCGGGGTTTCTTCATTTCCATCAGGGCTTTGACTTGTGTCGGGCTAGCTTGAATTCCGGTCCGATCCACAATGTGTCCCAGGAACTATCCAGATGACACGCAAAAGGAACATTTCTCTGAGTTAAGCTTCATTCCATATATCCTAAGGGTATCAAACACTTGTTGCAGATGTCCCAAATGGTCCCCTTTTGCTCTGATTTTGACCATAGTATCGTCGATATAAACTTCGATCACAGTACCCATCATCCATTTAAAGATCTTGTTTACCAATCTCTGGAAAATAGCACCTGTAATTTTTAATTTGAAAGGCATAACTCTAAAATAGTAAGTACCTGTTTCGGTGATGAAGGATGTCTTTTCTTCATCGACCGGGTTCATCTTTATCTGATTGTACCCTGAGTATGCATTTAGGAAAGTCAATCGCTCATAGCCAGTGGTAACATCCACCATCTGATCAATTTTTGGCAAGGGAAAGCTATCCTTCGGGCATGCCCTGTCCAAGTCAGTAAAATCAACACAAACTTTCCACTTACCATTCTTCTTCTGGACAACTATGACGTTGGTAAGCGAATCGGGGTACATCACTTCCCTGATGAACCCGGCTTGGAGCAATCAGAGTACCTCTTCTGCTATGATTTGGTTCTTGTGGGCTCCCATGTGCCTCTGTTTCTGCCTGATTGGCCTTACATTAGGGTCAACATGTAGGGAGTGCTGGTAGACAGCGGGATCAATACAAGGCATATATGTGTGTCCCAAGCGAAGACATTAGAGTTGTTCTGCAAAAACTGGGTCAGTTTTTTCTATTTATAATCAGTAAGGTTGGTACCTGCATATGTGACTCTTTTGGGTTTATCAGGTATTATGGATACGGGGTGTAAAGGCTCGACCACGATCGGGATACCCGAATCCTCGTCCTTTAATTGTTATTCAGGACTTGGACCCCGATCTTCGGTGAGGATCTTCTTTGGGCTTTTCTTTTTCCTGATCTCTTTTAGGGTAACGACATAACATTCCTTTACAGCCATCTGATCTCCTTTGATGTCGATGATGTCAAAGCTCGTTCGGGCCTATACACCTCATCATCTGATGTAGGGTTAAAGGTACCCCCTGCATCCTGTGGATCCATCCCCTTCCCATGAGTAAATTGTAAGATGGTTTCACATCCACTATGACAAAAGTTTCGAGTAAGGTCCTTTGAGTAACAGATACTAGTAGTTGGACTTCCCCGATGGGTTCAACCTGTTTCCCGTCGAATCCTGCAATAGGACTCCGGGAGGCCATAACTTCACTTGGATTGATTTCAAGCTTCTCGAAGGCCCATTTGGTGATGATGTTTGCACTGCTCCCTGGATCAATCATGACCCACTTAACGAGGCAGTTGGCTACCATCAATGTAATAACCAGTGGGTCATCATGAGGTGTCTGGATGTTCTAAAGGTCTGTAGTAGAAAAAAAAAATTGCGCTACCCCTGTCATGTGGTGGATTTCCCTCACTTTGTTGATTTTTCTCATTTTTCGGGCTCGATGCAGCTAACTCCGGCTGGCTCCTTCTGTCTCCTTGGAGATGGGGCCTCCAAGAATCATATTGATAATTCTAAATGGTTGCGCAGCTGCGAGATTTCGGGGGGCGTTGGGTGTTTGCAGATCGGTCCTCGGTCTGTCCCTCTTGATGTAATCCCTGAGCTCACCTCGAAGTATCATTGCCTCCACTTGGCGCCTAAGATTTTGGCACTCGTTGGTGAGGTGCCCGAAATCGCTGTGGAAGGCATAGTGTTTCGACTTATCCCTCTTATCCAAAAGTTATCTAATCGATGGTGGTGGTTGGAAGATTCCTCTGGATTTGGTCTCTTGGTAAAGTTTGCCAAGGGTGACCCTCAGGGGAGTCACTTTGTCTTCAAACCTGGGACGTTTGACTGGGTTTGAGGCTGAAGGACCCGACGTACTTGGGCGTTTTCGGTCGACTACTGGTTCTTTTGATCGGGCTTCAACACTGACTAAGGTTGCCCTCTTCTATATGATAGCCTCTTCCTCTTCTATCCTAAAATACCCTTGGGCCTTAGAGTTTAGCTCCCCGATGGCCGATGGCCGATGGTGGGCGCTTCACCAGAGATTGATAGAACTTAGTCCCGGGAATCAGGGCCATTCGAAAGGCTTCGACGGCGAAGTGTTGGTCATAATTGTCGATGGAAGAAGACTCAACGTTGAATCGGGATAGGAAGTTCTTCAGGGATTCTCCTTTCTTCTGGATCATCATGAAGAGGCAGGATATAGTTTTCTTCTGTCTCTTGTTCTTGTAATACTGGGCGACAAAGAGCTTTGTAAGCTGTTGCCAGCTACCGATTGATCCAGGTGGTTGTTTTCTGAACCACAGTAGAGTTGCATCGTTGAGACTTGTGGAAAATACCTTACAAAGTAAGGCCTTATTCTCGGCATACATGGTCATTTTCTGATGAATCTGATAAACGTACTCCTCGGGATCCTTAGTGCCATCATAAGGGGTAAACTAGGTCATGACAAACTTCTTTGGAAAGGGCTCTCGGGTTATTCCAGGAGTGAACGGTGACTGGATCAACTCATTAGAGGCTTTAACGGCCAAATCGTCGGTTGACTGGGTCCTGAGGTCTCTTAAGACCTTCATCTGGAACTCGACCATCATCTGCTGGAGCTTTTATGGGGTCAAGGCCTCATCGGTGATAGGGGCCTTGCTTAAGCGATGAGAGAATTCAGTATGCTCCTCTACCCCAACACCATCCTCCTGGTCCTGAGAACGGATGGGTGCTGCTGGGGGAGCGAGTGGAAGAGCCATCCTCGCCATAAGCTCCGCGTTCTGCTTATCAAGAGCTTGACTCCATTCCTCGACAGCTAATAGGCATTGCAGGATATATTCAATGGTCTGAGAACCACCTGCCTGGCTATCTCTGGTGGTCAGAGCATCTGCTTGGGAAAGGGTTACCAGCATGATTGCTCGGAGGGTGAAAGAACGAGATAATCACATAAAAGAATGTCAAGATGAGTAGAAACAAGCTCAACTATCGAAATGGGAAGATGATCACAGATCTAGAATCAAGAGACTTCTCACAGACGGCGCCAATGTGTAGATGTTAAAAAATGCACAACACAAGAATAAAATATTTTATTCAGATTTTTCTTTCCTTATATACATTTCCTATTTGGGCCTTGAGCCCATTAGGGCAACATTCTCTTACACATCAGTATTTTTTATCCCTTTGTCACATCACTAGCTTGTTCTTCAAGTTTATTCTAGAACATTTCGGTTGATGGGCCTTTATAGTGGGCTTCGGTCATCCATGATGGGTCATCCGGTTCGTAGGTTAAAGGTTTAGTGGGCCTAAAGAATCCCACATGTATAGCAATTCTATTGGAGGTTTTTTTTTTTATACTGGAGGTTTACTCAATCGTTAACTTCAAGGCCCCAGAAATTAATCGAGGTGTGCGTAAGCTGACGGGAAAACCACGGTTACCGAAAAAAACAAATTAATTATTCAAATTATGGACCCTGGGGATTTTCATAAACTTATCCCAGGACTCGAGAGAGCCTATATATGGCTTCAAAGAGAGTGGGGACCTGCTATTATTTTTCAAATATGGTGGGTAATGCTCTCCTAGTTTTTCTTTGCCTTTATGTGCTTTGTTTGTCCCTTTATGTTATTATTATTTATTATTGGTATAGCAGTTGATATTATTATTATTATTATCTATTTTTGAGGTTGTCTAATTTTTATTTTTAGAAGTACTAGAAATCATTTGACTAAACTATCCTCCTTTGATACATATTAAATATATGTTATATGTTGATGTAGCTCTTTTGAGGTGATTATTTCTTGTTGAGCTTATGATAACATTATAAAAGTGTTCGGGAAAGCCTACGCATTTAATTGTCTGCAACTATATTTTAATTCACAAACACAAGCTATTAAGTGAACTTCATTAAACTCCAAAATGGGTTGCAAACTGAAACATGACTAGGTTTTTTCAATGCACCCAGAGGAGTAACTTTGAATTATGAATGATAATTCAGTTCAATATTATCCTAGTTATTCTTTCATCCTTTTACCAACATGTCTATATGAGCGAGAGCTGAACGATTAGTGAAACGGAAAATTAAAGTTGTTGGATGTTGAAAGGACTTATTTGTGTCAATGACATGTGCGCAATCTCTCATCCATATAAAGTTGAATGAGCTTGAATCTCTCATCCATATAAAGTTGAATGAGCTTGAAGCCTTGAACCTGAATAAAGTTAGCTAGTTTAAAAAGACTTGGTGTGTCGCAAAATTCACCTCATATTTGAATTTTACTAGCTCAAACTATTCATTGAGTAATCCCAGCCTTACCCAATCCGTATTGAGGGTCTCTTTGCACAAGTCGTGCAGTCGATATGAAAGCATCAAAAAAAAAAAAAAAACAAAGAAAGAAAGAAAGAAAAGGGGCTTGGGAACATTGTGCTTCCATTTGTATTTAGCGTAGCATGGATCGGACTGAGTAGCAGTGGACCAGAGGTAGTAGAGACTGTAGAGTATAGATTTGGTTTGGGCTTAACCCAAAAAGATCAATGAAACATCTTAGAGGCCCATATATTTTTCAAATGGGCTTCACAATTGGGTCAAATCCATGCTGTTCTAGCCCATTATGATTAACAATAAAGATATATAAACAATGGGCTATTATCAGAAAACTTTTATGATTTTAAAAAAATCAACGCGTCCCTTTACTATACAGAAAACTCTTATGACATTAATAAATTTGATTAACTTGCCCCATTTCCTACAATTTCGGTCAAAACTGCCCCTGAAATTAGAGAGGGTTTATTGATAAACGATTTTTTTTATATTTATGGCAAAAAAAAACATTAATACCAAAATAAAAAAATTTGCAACTACCAATTAGGATAAAATATAAAAGAATTAAGTTCGGAATATAAAAAATATTTCGAACTACAAATAAGATTTTTTTTTTCGTTTTTAACTTCTTCTTTTTTTACTACAAAAGAAAAATAAAATATTTTTTGCCGAAAAAAAACTTTAATGCCAAAATATATATTTTTTGAACTACCAATTATTGTAAAATATAAAAAAAATTTAAGTCCAAAATACAAAAAATATTTCGAACTACAAATGAGATTATTTTTCCTTTTTTAACAATTTTTTTTATATTTTACTATAAACAGAAAAAAATTAATTTATGTCAAATAAAAAATTAATGCATCAATATTTTTAACTAAACTACCAATTAGGGTAAAATATAAAAAAATTAGGTCTGCAATATAAAAAATATTTTGAACTACAAATGAGATTATTTTTTTCGTCTTTAATTTTATATATATATTTTTTACAATAAACGAAAAAAAAAAAACAATTTATGCCAAAAAAATATCTAATTGGAAAGTTAAAAATATTGATGCATTAATGGTAGGTCAAAAAGAATTTTAAAAATTTGCTCTAATTGGTAGTTCAAAAAAAAATTGGCATTAATGTTTTTTTCGGCACAAATAAAAAAAAAATTATTTATCAGTATTCCTCCTCTAGTTTCAGGGATAATTTTGTCCGAAATTGTATGAAAAAAGAAAAGTTGATCAAATTTATTAACGTAAAGGAGGTTTTCTATATAGGAGGGTGCAAATTCATCTGTTTTTTAAATCACATATAGGCCCATAAACAATCAAGCTAAAGCCCAAAATTTTTAAAGCGGTGACAGGTCACGAAGTATGGAATCTATGGAAGTCCTCCACATTACAGCTAGTAATACTGTAATAGACACAAATAAAATGGGTCGTATTATTATTGGAATTATCAGAGGCCCAAGTTCACATGGGAGTCCAATAATGCTGGGCTGTTTAGATTAACAGTCTAAACTAGCCCATGGGGTTGTTGGGTTTTCAAATTTAAATATTTTTAAATAGATTAGGATAAAGTATGTTTAAAATTCAATTTGTTGGGTTTTCAATTTTAAATATTTTTAAATAGATTAGGATAAAAATTCAAAAAACTTGGGCTCATAAGCCCGTTCATAATTGTACAAATTGGACCAAGGATCCCCAATGAAAGTGATGACAGTGTAAACGTATTATTAGTGCTTGTTTGGCAACCGGTGCAGTGTTAGTTTTTAGTTTTTGGTTGGGTTGAGTTTGATGTGATTTTATTCTGAACTAAAATCATATTTGGTGCAGATGGTTTTGGTGTGAGAAAAAATAAAGCTGAAAAATCAAACCATATTTGATAGAATTGGTATGGGTTGAAATTCTAAAACCAAACTATGTTAGCTAACTTGAAATAGTTTGACATTTTATTTCTTTATAATAATATTTTGTAAATATATATGTTTTAAAAAATGAAATATATAAATAAAAATACATTAAGGATGAATTTTTTTTTTTACAAAAAATATTAATATTGGATAATAATATTTCACCATATTGCAAGAATTATTCAATCTTTTTCCATTTGAAATTTAAATATTTTTTTTACCAATTTATTATTTTTAAATATTAATTACTCAAATTTTATTAATTTATTATTAATTATTTATTCATAATATTTTTGTTTAATATTTATTTGGTTTTACTTTATTTATTATTTTTAAATATTTATTACTCAATTTTATTTAATTATTAATTATATTCTATTGTTTGGTAACTTTTATTTAGTTCTTTAATTTAATTAAATAAATATATATGTATACGATTGGGCCAAGAGAAGGTTTGGAAAATGGTTTTGGTTTGGTTCAACAATAATAAAACCATGCAAAATCATGTCAAGAAATGGTTTGAAAAACACTCCATTTGGTACACCAAAAACACACTATTAGCCCAAAAACCAAATGAGCCAAACATGGTATGGTTGGTACCGTTCACCTTTTTCACAACCCAAAACCAAAAAATCCCACCCCAAACCATCTACCGAGCAACCGCTTATACAAGCCAGTAGCAATCTATGAGCCTATGACTGTCAATAGTATGAAAACTTAGGCCTTAATTATGAATTTATAACTGACTTTTTCGATTATATATTCTATACTAATCTGTTGTTTAGTGGTTAACTATTAGAGGTCCCGATGAAAAAATGCATGTTAGATGTTAGTCTTACCTAATTACTTCAGTTTTTTGTTCCAAACCATGAATCACCCAGCCTGTTATATTGATCGTGAGACATCTAAACTCCTCAAAACACGAATACTTGACCATGATATTGAATATAATAGATAGAGGACTATAGGAATATGAGATGTATAAGAGAAAAAAATAATTAATAAATATATTTAACTAAAGATATATAAATAAAAAGTTATATATTATACATACTAAAACTTAAATTTAATTAATATTTATTATAATGTAAATTTTAAAGGAAATTACTAATATGTCCTAGACAAAGGACAAAGTAAATGTACTTCTCGATGCTCTTTTACTAGTAAATTTTGAACATTTCTAAACAACATTTTTTTTTATGAAAATGTTACATTTCTATGTTTAAACTTAATAAAATGTGTTAAGAAGCATAGAAAAAATGTATATATTATAAATAGAAATTTTAAATTCTATCGTCATGAATAATTTTAAGAAGTATGAGACACGTATGTGGGAATATTCAAGGAGTGTTGACATCCGATATAAACATAATTTAAGTATGTCATTCATGTAAAAATATTTGTGTTTTATTGCCTCTTAATTGAAATAGTGAAGAGGAAAGTGCAATAATTTTCTCACATATAGGTCTTGTTTGAATCGGTGAATCGGCTTTTCAGAAGCTGTTTTTCGCTTCATGGAGGAAAAAACTTGTTGGCCTAAGGATTTATCCTAGAACAAAAATGTTTGTTTTGATGATAACAAACCATTAAGACATGTTTAATACTTATATCAAATTGAGTTTAGTATTTCAGGCTAACAGGAAACGAATTCGGAAATGAATGCAAACACTATTCAAGGAAGGGCAAAAAAGTCATTTCATGTTGAAAAAACTTAAAGTTAAAGAACCAAGACTTGGGGTAGATAGGTTGGCGAGTGAAATGTACAAAAGGGATTCTATGCTTTGATTTCACAACTTATAAGCTCATGGGTTAAAAACGGAACCGAGAAAGTAAAATGGAAAAAGGCTATATTAGTCGCCTTATGATAGTCGGTCAGCCGACGAACATCATTGGTCAGTCGACTAAGGGCTCCAGTGAGTTTAGGACATTTATTCACCTATTTGTCAGCCAATTGATGACATAAGCCAGCCGACTAAGGGTTCTATAGTGTGTTGAGGATTTTATTCGTGTTATTTGTCGACCGATTGATGAATTAGTCAATCGACTGATGCTCAAGGCATCAGCTGACTAATGAAGGTGGTTAGTCGACTTAATGGCATGTGTCAATCAACTGACTATGTAACATTAGCCGACTGATAGGTTCCAGTCAGCCGACTGACGCGTAATGTCAGTCGACTGATGGTTGTAGAAACGGCTAGTTCACTGCATTTAATGCATGCAACTACCACTCAACCACCACCATTCTCAGCTCACTCTCCTAAAGTATGTCTCACTCTCCACACTTTTGACTTAAGTATATATATGATGTTATAGGATTGTGGAACACAACACAATTGTTTATGCTTTCTTGAAAATATTCATTCAAAGTTCTTTACTCTCTCATCTACTATTCTCATTGTAGTAAAAGCTTGATAAACCATTAAAGCTTGAGCATTGATAGCTTCCTTTGCAAATTCAATTCCAATCATTGTGTGAAAGACCTTGTGGTCATTCTCTTGAAACCCAATCCCATTTATTTTGAAGAGAATTTAGGTCTTGAGTGAACCAAACACGTCACTAAAAACATTTGAGCTTATACTTTGTGTATCATCCATAAAACCTTAAGGGTTTTGAGTGTTTCTAAGTGTTCTTTGTATCTTAAAAGAGATTTGTGATCTAGAGTGAGTGAAGCCCTAGATTTATAAGGGAGGTTTGTTTCTTTGGTTGTGAGAGAAACTAGTTAGCTTCTTTATAAAGGTTTGTTCTCCATCTTAAAGGAGGAGCCCTAGTTAAAGGCTTTGGGAACTCTCGAGGGGAGTCTTGAGTCGAGGAGTATGAGCTACCGAACCTCACAAAAATATATTGGCATTGATAGATTGATTCCTCTATCTCTAAGTGCATGTTTGGCAAATGGAGTGGAGCCAAAATTTTGGGTTTGGTTTGAAAATTTTGCTCCACTCCATGTTTGGCAAATGGTGTGGAAATTTGGAGTAGACACTGTAGCAATTCCATGGTGCAATTTTTGTGAAGGAATGAGCCAAAATTTGGAACCATCATTTTTGATGGTTCATGGTTTTGGTTTTAGTACCAACACTGTAGCAAATTCATTTTTGATATTAATAAATTTCGAAAAATTAAATATTCTGAAAAATTAAATATTTCGAAAAATTAAATATAATAATATATTATAATATTAATATATTAAAAAACATTAATATTAATATATATTAATATTAATATATTAATATAAATATTTATTAATAAATAAAATGTGAAACCCATATATTAATATATTTTAATATATATTAATAAATAAAATGTGAAACCCATATATTAATATATTAATATTAATATATATTAATATTTATTAATAAATAAAATTAATATATATTAATATTTATTAATAAATAAAATGTGAAACTCATATATTAATATATTAATATTAATATTTATTAATATATTAATATTCAGAATTTCAACCCATACCAACTCTACCAAACATGGTTTGGTTTTTCAGCATCACTTTTTCTCACACCAAAATCATCTGCACCAAACATGATTTGGAACCAAAATAAAACCACACCAACTCCAACTAACCCAACTCCAACCCAACTCCAACCAAACCAAAACTAAAAACCAACTCCACACCGTCTACCAAACAAGCACTAACTCTTTTCATTGCTTTAATTTTATTGTGTTTGTTTATTATTAATCTATATTGATTTTAGTGCACATCTTATTACTATATTAGGTTTTGGTTGTCATTGCTATTTAGTATTAAAATTAAAATGAAAAAGAGTTGGAATAGTTCTTAAAACCCTATTCACCCCCCTATAGGGTATTGTAGTGACTTATAAAGTTGTTTTGAACGGTGTTTGAGAATTTTTTTAAAAGAGCTTCTAGGGGGTACTAGCTTCCCAAAACGGCTTTTGTTTTTCTTTTTCTTCTGTATAAAGCTAGAAGCTAAAGCTCTGCCAAAAGGAGCCATAGAAGTCATAATAAAAGAAATTTAAAGTAATTTATTTTCCGTCGTGTACTGATCTTTTCTAAAATATATTCCTGAAAATTTAATAAATTGTTCTGATTAAAAAATTTATTTTACCATGACCGCGGACATAGTCCGAGCCTTACCTGATTCGTGAGGGGATAGCGTTGCACAATATTAAAGAACTATCTTCTCCTCCGTGATTGACTCACCAAGTATGGCAATGAATTATTCTCTCCAAGATTGGTTCACCAAGTTTGGCATGGACATATTTTCTCCACTAATGTTGGTCATCAAATCATCAGTCTAAGATTTGGATTCGAACTTTGAATTTGATTTTCGAATTAGTTCTAGAATACTCTTTTGTAAAGATTGTATATTCACTGTATTCTCTATATATATCCTATGTATTAGTAATACAAAACATAACAAAATTTCACCATTTGTATATTTTCTATACACGGTCTCGTGAATTAGTCGAGCGCATAAGTTGTCTCGGACATCACGATTATCAAAAATAAAATAAAATTCAAGAATAAAATGCACACTTTGTTGTTAGTCATTTTGAAGAATTACATATTTGTGGACTCTTTAAACAATGGAACATTACATAATATCATCTTATTATATGCGAGAGATCCACTGAAATTGAATTATTATTTTACGTATTCTCGCAAATGACGACTATATATACATTGAATATATATATACATACATATATAATTTATGTAACTTTAAAATTGGAATTGAATAGAGTTCTAATTAAACTAAAAAAATTCACTTTTTTATCCTTAATCAGGTGTGATTGAAATATGTAAAGAAAAGACAAAAAGAAACGTATGAACAATAAAATATGTTAGACGTAAAATTGGTATATCTACTATATATTTACAGTAAACACATGAGTATGTTATAAAATAATTTAAGTGCATTGCATCTAAGTGAGGCTTCCGCATATGAAAACAAGCAATAAATACCAATGGAATTATTTATATTACCATGTAGATGCTAGAGACCAGAAGGTAACACTTAAGCAAAAGGAATTTTGGAGCACCACAATAGGCTTCAAAGGAAACGGTGATATACATAAGTATTTCATGGAAGATACTTTTAGAGCAAAAGGGTAGTGGCCCTTTTTAGAGTATATATTGAAGCAATGGTGTATTTGGATTGATTTTGACGTCTCTTTCTATCACCAAATATATATATATAATATTCATATATATATTTATAGAGATGAAAAGAAAATATTGATACGTGTTCTTACAGAAAATATTGATATGTGTTCTCACATACGGAGCCAAAATATAGATGCATTTTTTTTCACATAATATATTTTACTGAGCCTCTAACGCCTTATTTATATAAAAAATGATGGACTTCAGCCCATTAGAAATAAAAATAAATAACAATCATGGTAACCCAAATTAATGGGATTTGGATCCATCTTCTTCTTATTAATCTTCATCAAATTCCCAATTAAAGGGATTTTGCCTTTATCCCCAAGTAACTCAATTTCCCACTATAAACAATAAAATATGTTAGACATAAAATTGGTATATATACTATATATTTACAATAAACACATGAGTATGTTATAAAATAATTTAAGTGCATTGCATCTATATATATATTAGTTTTTAAATTAAAAATAAAATTATAAGGATATTTATGATAAGTAAAATTATTTTATTTTCTACTTCAAGATATCAAAACTCAGAAACTAACATTTTCTATCCGTTTTTGCAATCCACCCCCCCCAGACAATTTTTTTAGTTTCTTTTACTACTATATACATATTTATTGATAAAAATCACTTATAGGTTTAATTGCGCCCAATATATTAAGGCCCAAAATTTTCCAAAACAAAATAAACTAGAACTAATAACAATTTGTAGCCCAAACAGTTTTCAATATTAACAGTTAAAAATTAAAAAAATCTCTTGTAATCCTAATTAAAAAGAAAACAGAAATATTAAGATTTTATTATTAATTTACTTCCATTCTAATTAGTTGATTAATTGAACTCCAATTTTAATTTACCCCAAAAAATCATAATCTTTTATCTTATTTATATTTTTATTTTGGACAAGCGTAGGGTCATATATATTCATGATTATATTAGAAAATTAGTTTCAAGATGTTTTACCATTTTCAAGTACACAATTTTAATTATGATGAATTGCATCATATTAAAATTGTTCATTTGATAGTTTTTTTGATGAACTTGAGATTAGTACAGGTACTAATTATATTGGTATCTGAAAATTTCAAAAAGGACATATTTTTAGAATAAAATTTGTCAAAACACAATTTCACAAGATGGAATATGAATTTGTCTTGCAAATTACTTGAATATTAATATTAAAATGATATTGTTCAGAATTGTAGTGCATATTTATATACTACAGTATGATTTTTATTTTTTAAAGATTTTCGAGTTCAAATTTGATGATAGAATATGATTTTTCGTTGTATTTTTTTTTTCTTTGTGTAATGGTTGAAATATTTGGCCCAATTATAGATGGGCCACTGGGCTGATGGGCCGACGACGGATGGGCCAGAGACCGATGGGCCGGAAGGCGGATGGGCTGAAAACAAGCAGGCCGAAAACAACAACGGGCCCATGGAAAATTCTAGAAGCTAAAGTGTGGTCCACAAGGCAAGAAGTAATCCAATTATAGTATGAAGAGTCCAAATAAGGTTACGGTTTATCAAATCCCTTGATTTAAGGGGTTGATAAACCTGGGTACATGGGCTTGACCCATTTATCACAACTTGTATAAATAGAGGACTTTGATTAATGAGAAAAGGGAGGAAAAAGTTTTAACCAAATATCTATTGTGTAACTTTTCTGCATTTACACAATTGGCGCCGTCTGTGGGAAACCCTATTATTGAAATCTTTTTTTTCAATAAGCTTCCCACCCTCTACAAAAAGCTAAGATTCATACCACCAATGGCGATTACACGATCACAACAGACCGATTTGCCTCCAAACGAAGGCCAACAACCAGAAGATCCGATCAGAAGAGCCCTTGAGGAAAGAACTGCCGAGTTAGAAAGACAGAACGCCGAACTGGCAGCAAAACTGGCTCAACTGCAGAACCTACAGGAGACCCATGATGACGAACAATCCGACCAGCACGAACGATCCGTGGGCCGCCAGACAGACAAAGAAGACCTACCCGCTAGAGCCCACGACGGTCGTGAAGAACAGGCCGAGTCATCCTTACAGGTTCTTGGGGTACACAATCCCGAGGAGGTCCTGACCATGAAAAAACTGGAGGAAATCATGTCAAGATTCCAGCGAGACGTGCTCAGGGACCTGAAAGTACAGACCCCAATCGATCTGGCATCTGAGGCATCCATAGACGCCGTTCAGACACCATTCACCGTCTCGATCACCAGCGTGCCCTATCCGGAAAGGTTCAGATTACCGAAGTTCACCCTGTTCGATGGTACAAAAGATCCAACCGAACACATCTATCACGTCCATACCAAGATGAATGTTTACAACAAAAACGAGGCCTTACTCTGCAAAGTTTTCCCCACCAGCCTGACCGAAGCAGCCCTCCTGTGGTTCAGAAAGCAACCGCCCCGGTCGATCGGTAGTTGGCTCAGACTCTGCGAGTTATTTATCGCACAGTACTTTGGCAATAAAAGGCAGAAGAAGACTATCTCCAGTCTGTTCACCATGATCCAAGAAAAGGGAGAATCCCTGAAAAGTTTTGTCTCACGGTTCAATGTGGAGATGTCTTCAATTGACAACTGCGATCAACATTCAGCTGTCGAAGCCTTCAGAATGGCCCTGATCCCTGGAACCAAGTTCCATCAGTCCCTAGTCAAGAGGCCGCCGGCCGATATTGGAGAGCTCAACTCTAGGGCACAGGGGCACCTCCGAATAGAAGAGGAGTTGGCCATACGACAAAGAAGGACCGCCTTTGCAACAGTAGAGGCCAGAGCGTCCAAACCTTCCAGGATAAAGGATCGGGCACCAGACCGGAAGAGACCGAGCGCACCTCCTGCTCCTTCCCCGGCCCCAGAGAAACGACCAAGGTTTGAGGAGAAGGTTACCCCCTTAAAAGTAACCTTGGCAAAGCTGTACCAGGAAACAAAGAGCAAAGGAATCTACCGGTCACCACCTCCCATCAGACAGCCGATGGACCAAAGGGATATGTCGAGGCACTGCGCCTTCCATGGCGAATACGGGCACCACGCTAATGAGTGCAGAAGCCTCAGGAGACAGGTGGAAGCCATGATTGCAAAAGGAGAATTGACCGAGTATGTTGCCAAGGAAGGAGCCCGATCAGATCAAGCGACGCATGCCCCTACCAAGGGGGCTTTGGGACAACCCGTGCGGGTCATTCACATGGTCCATGGAGGGCCCAGTCGGTCAGAAGCGGAAGAAACTCGTAGATCACAGATGCGGCAAGCCCAGAAGTTACGAAGGGTTGGAGAAGTCACCAAGTTTCGAAGCCCGAAGGAGGATGCCCGGATTATTTTCACCTCTGCGGATATGCAGAATATTCAGACACCTCACGACTACCCCATGGTTATCTCCCTCATGGTCTCCAACTGCCTGATCAAGAGGGTAATGGTCGATCCAGGAAGCAACGCCAACATTATCACCAAGTGGGCCTTTGAGAAATTGGAAATCAGCCCCTAGGAAATAGTCCCATCCAGAAGCCCGATAGTAGGATTCGATGGAAAGAGAGTGGAACCGGTAGGGGAAATCCAACTACCAGTAACGGCAGCAAGGCGCACACTCCGAGAGACTTTCGTGGTGGTGGATGTCAAACCTTCCTATAATCTCCTTATGGGAAGAGGATGGATCCATCGTATGCACGGAGTCCCTTCTACCATGCATCAGGTCATGCGGTGTATCGACCCGAACGGAGTTGACGTAATCGATATCAGGGGAGATCAGGTAGCAGCAAAGGAGTGTTACGCAGTCACGATGAAAAGTCTAAAAAGGAGTACGGAACCGGAACAAAAGTCGCAGTCCAAGACAGTACTTGATGCCAAATAGCAATTACAGGAGGGCGGTTCGGGATCACCGGTAGCAGTTGAACCACTACTGGAAGTTCAAATTTGTCACGATCGCCCTGAAAGGTTTACCTATGTTGGTTCAGGCCTCAATCCACAGGAAAAAGAGGAAATGGAATCCCTTCTCCAATCCAATGCTGACATATTTGCGTGGAGCCATATGGACATGACCGGTATTGATCCATCAGTAGCCCTGCATTCTCTCAATGTGGATCCCAGCGCAAAGCCCATTAGACAGAAACAGAGACGAATGGGGGCCCATCGAAATCAGATCATAGCTGAAGAAGTCGATCGGCTTCTGCAAGCAGGATTCATTAAGGAGGTTCAGTATCCTTCCTGGTTGGCAAACGTGGTGGTGGTCCAGAAGAAAAACGGCAAGTGGAGGGTATGTGTTGACTTCACTGATCTGAATAAAGCATGCCCAAAAGACTGTTTCCCTTTACCAAAGATCGACCAGATGGTAGATGCCACCGCAGGATTCGAACGCCTGAGTTTTCTGGACGCATACTCTGGCTATAACCAGATCCGGAGGACCAGGAAAAGACTGCCTTCATCACTGAGTCAGGTACATTTTGTTATACAGTTATGCCTTTCGGACTAAAGAATGCAGGTGCTACCTATCAGAGGTTGGTCAGAAGGGTGTTCCAAGGGATGATGGGATCCACCATCGAAGCCTACATCGATGACACAGTGGTCAAAAGCAAGGTAAAAGGAGACCATCTAGCCGACCTACAGCAGGTATTCAATACCCTTCGGAAGTACAATATGAAGCTCAATCCAGCCAAATGTTCCTTCGGAGTGTCCTCAGGCCAGTTTTTGGGACACATAGTTGATCGGACGGGAATACAAGCTAGCCCTGCGCAAGTCAAAGCTCTCGTAGAAACAGCTGAGCCAAAGTCCCGGAAAGAAATCCAGGTGCTAACCGGCAGAATAGCAGCCCTAAGTCGTTTCATCTCTCGGCTAACCGATCGGTGTAGGCCATTCTTTCAGGCAATAAAAGCGGCACAAGGAGAAGTCTGGGGGCCAGAGCAAGCGGAGGCCCTACACAAACTCAAAAGTTACATGGCAAAGCCCCCGATTCTGGCAACCCCCGAAGCCGATGAGCCGCTGCACCTGTATCTGGCCATTTCAGTAACATCTACCAGCGCCGCCCTGGTCAAGGAGGGCAAAGGGTACCAGACACCAGTTTTCTACACCAGCAAATCCCTTGCTGATGCAGAAACCCGTTATTCAAAGCAGGAGAAGCTGGTACTATCGCTGATCAATGCTAAGCGATGTCTACGGCATTATTTTGAAGCACGCCCGATCATAGTACCTACTGTAACTCCGATCAGATCCATAATGGCGAAACCTGAGTTATCTGGGAGAGTATCAAAATGGGCGATTGAACTGGGGATTTTTGACATAACCTATGTGCCCCGAACGGCCATCAAAGGACAAGCAGTAGCTGATTTCCTGTTAGAAACAGAAACTACTGACTCCACAGAAGAAGGTGAACCTGGATTATGGTTCGTGTTCGTAGACGGATCATCCAACATCAACGGAGCAGGGGTCGGGGTAGTACTCGTAACACCGGATGGTACTAAAATCCAACAATCCGTTAGACTGGAATTTCCAGCTTCTAACAACGAAGCAGAGTATGAAGCCATCCTTGCAGGAATTCGGTTAGCCCGAAGCCTTCAGGTCCAGAAAGCAGAGGTGCGAAGTGACTCCCAGCTAGTCGTGCGACAGTTAAATGGGGAGTATGAAACCCGAGAGCCGAAGATGGAAGCCTACAAGAATCTAGTTCTAAGAGAGGCTGAAGAGTTCCAGCAAATAAACTTTGAACAGATTCCCAGAGGGGATAATTCTGCAGCAGATCATCTGGCTAACCAAGCCTCCGCCACAAAAGAAAGTATGACTCGCATTGTACCAATGGACTTCATTGCCCGATCCAGCTTGGAACCCCCCGAGGAAGTAATGGTTATCCCATGGGAACCAAGTTGGATGGATCCGATAGTAGATTATCTGAGATTTGGTACATTGCCTGAATCAAAATCAGAAGCCTGGAAGATAAGAATGAAGGCAGCCAGATATGCCCTATACAACGGCCAACTATACCGAAAGTCTTTTTCCGGACCATACTTGAGATGTCTGACCCCCTCAGAGGCATCGGCAGTCATGGAAGAGATCCATGCAGGAGCTTGTGGCAATCACTCCGGAGGAAGGTCCCTAGCTCATAAAATCCTCACCCAGGGGTATTTCTGGCCCTACCTGGCAAGGGACGCTGAAATTTATGTCAGACACTGCAAAAAATGTCAGTTTCATGGAGATGCCATTCACCCACCGCCGGAGTTCTTAAACCCAACTATTATTCCTCACCCTTTCGCCCGATGGGGCATGGACATCGTAGGTCCTCTCCCTCAGGCAATACGATGTACCACACATGTTATCCTGGCCACCGATTATTTTACCAAATGGGTGGAAGCGGAGGCATACCCCACCATAACAGGCAGCCATGTTATAAAATTCATCTGGAGCCACATCATCTGTAGATTCGGCCTACCCCGAACCATAATGATGGACAATGGCACCAACCTGGACAACAGAAGGGTTCAAGCATTCTTATCAAAGCATGGGATCAATCAAAACACTTCTTCCGTCGGCTACCCGCAGGGAAATGGGCAAGCCGAAAGGACGAATAGAACAATTTTTGACACACTGAGAAAAAAACTTGAAGACGCAAAAGGGGCTTGGTTGGAGAAATTGCCTGAGGTGTTGTGGTCCTATCAGACTACTCCGAGACAGCCAACTGGAGAAACCCCTTTCGCCATGGCTTATGGGGCCGAAGCAGTTATCCCGACCGAGCTAAAAGTACCTACTTTAAGGAGTCAAGCCTGGGAAGAAGGTCCAAACAATCAACACCTAGCCCATGATCTAGATCTCCTGGAAGAAAAACGGGAAGCCGCCGGGATAAGACTGGCTGCCTATCAGCAGCAGGTCAGAGCACGTTTCAATCAGAAAGTCAAAAGAATAGAGTTCCAAGTAGGCGATATGGTGCTCAGAAGGAAGATTGGTATTGTAGGCAAATTACGAGAGACATGGGAAGGACCTTACACAGTGGTTGAGGTTATCGGACGCGGTGCTTATTGGGTTCGGAAGAACGAAACAGGCCGCCTCGAGTCCAACTCTCAGAATGCTTATCGGTTAAAGAGGTATTATCCTTAGATAGTTGTTTTTCTTGTTAAGAAATAAAACTGTGTCTTTCTATGACACCTTTGTTACGAAGCATCTGTGCCCGATATCGGTACCTCTGCTTCATGATTTTCAAATTCATCCCAATAAAAATAAATTCTACTTTTGTGCAAGGCTCTAGGATTAAAAAATTTCCTAAGTGTTTGAGTTCAAACCTGATTTGAACAAACCAGAGGATGAAACCAAGCCTCAGGGGCCAAATGCCCGAAGGCTTCACAATTTGCTAAAAATTTCCTAAGTGTTTGAGTTCAAACCTGATTTGAACAAACCAGAGGATGAAACCAAGCCTCAGGGGCCAAATGCCCGAAGGCTTCACAATTTGCTAAAAATTTCCTAAGTGTTTGAGTTCAAACCTGATTTGAACAAACCAGAGGATGAAACCAAGCCTCGGGGGCCAAATGCCCGAAGGCTTCACAATTTGCTAAAAAATTCCTAAGTGTTTGAGTTCAAACCTGATTTGAACTAACTAGAGGATGAAATCAAGTCTCAGGGGTTCATTGCCCGAAGGCGTTGTGACTCATTAAAAATTCCTAAATGTGTGAATTTAAAATAAATAATAAATAGCCTCAGGAGCCATATGTCCGAAGACTCGATTGTTTCATAAAAGCTAAGTACGAAACGATAAAAACCCACACAAAGGACGAATAATTACTGGAAAAAAAGGGATAAAAGTTCTTGTTCATTAAAAATGAAGGAAGTTACAAGAAATTAGCCCATTGGGGGAAACAAAAACATATAAAATTGCCCTGGCTACTGTTCGGGAGGATGGTATTCTTTCCCCTTCAGGATGGCAGCAAAGCGTTCCTCGTTCTCAGAGGCAGGAGGGTTTTCATAAGGAAAGGGTATTCCCATATGGGCATCGAATGCCTCTGCGGTCTTGAATTCCCGGGATTCCAGAGGGATATGCTCCATTTCATGCCTACATCTCCAGGCCCTGACCGCTCGGAGGTCACAGATGACACTGTATCTTTTGAACATGTCAAGCCCTCCCAGACGGCACACCTCTACCTTTTCCCGCTCCAGGGAAAGAAGCCTTTCTGATTCTGCCAAGAGTTTATCAGATTCAGCTTTTTCAGCTGCCATCTGCCTAGCAACCTCTTTCGCTTTTTCCAGCTCGGCAGCCAGAACCAGCTTTTCGGCAATCAGGGTTTGCTTTTCCACCTCACCGGTTTCCAGAAGAGTCTTCTTTTTCAGAAACGGTCTGGCGAAGACCATCCGCCTCCTTGACCAGAGAAATCCGGTGGATCTCATTCTGCTTTATTTGGGCCTTCATACCGGCCATCTCTCTGACATCAGTCTCAAGGAGGCTGTTGTAGGCCTGAACGCCGTAGAGAAGCTGCACAAAAAAGATTGGATTATTACACAAATAGCGGTCAACAAACGAAATAGAAAACACAAACTGATGATTGAAGTCTTTTACCTCCATAACCATTATCGAAGTCTTCTTAGCCAGATCAGTCCTGGTGATTTTTGACTGAGCCGCCCTATCAGCTGGTGTCCAGATCCCTTTGGCCATAGCCCGAAGAGCTTCCGGATGGTTAAAGGTGATTTGATCAGCACAAACTGGAGTTCCATCTAGCAGCAGAAACTTAGGCTCCCAAGGGATCAGAGCTTGGGATGATTCAGGGGCAGCAGGAGCCTTGCTTGAAGAAGCATTCTCGGCTTGTGCCCTGGCCCTTTTAGTACCCACTCCACCAGTTGTACTGGATCGGGTCCTCACAGTCGGAGCATTGACAGGAGGCGGAGGAGGAACCGATGGGTTCTGCACTAGTGGCGCTGGCGGGCTCTGAACAGGAGAAGGCACCGAAGTCGAAGGCGGTGCTGTTGACAACGACACATCATCAACAAGCGTAATCCCTTCGGGAACTTGAGGGATTCTGGCGGACATAGGTTTGTCAGGCAAGTCCATCCTGTCAACACCAGCGCCCAAGTTAGAGATCGATTTAAGATTGTCCATGGTCAGCAGGTCAGTAGCCGATCGGGTCTTGCCCCAAACATGGGTTTTCAAGAGGCCTATCCGCTGTTTTATAAAGGTAAGGGGAAGATCCTTGTCCTCATAACCTAAAAATTTGAAGGCATAGTCCCCCCGGTGAAGGTCACAATGGTCACAGAGGCAAGAAGCCTTATGAAGGGGGCGGTAGACAGGCAGGCGAATGGGACCGAACTTGTTGGGGATCGGGAAAATACGAGAAAAAGGGTACGACCACTTGCCACTGACTATTACCATACGTTATTTCCATCCCTTGTCCGATTTTTCAGTATCGGTACAGATGTTGCGGCCGTGAAAGGGGAAAAGGTTGTATCTACCTCTACTCGCTCTGGCATTTTGGAAAAAATAACAAAGGAGGAGGTCGGCCAGCCCTAAGTTCAGATCCATATCCCTATTGTACAACAGTAGCATGGATATGATCCTAATGTTGTTCGGGTTCAGTTGAAGAGGGTGCAACCCAAGCATGAAAAATACATAGTGAAAAAAGGGATGAAGAGGAAACCTTAGAACCCTAAGATGAGATGCCGATAGCAGAATGCTACCGGGGGCTAGGCCCTGGCTCTGGGTAAAGTCTAGGTAACCAGGATAGGGGGACACATCAACGTCCTGGGGAACGTGGGTCTCAGCCCGAAGGTGTTTGACGTCCACTTCAGGTCGAGTCCTCTTAAGTGGGGCCACTACGAATGGTTCAGAAGGCTTGGATTTCACAGGACCGGTCGTTGAGGAACCCGGAAGGTTAGTACTTTTGAGAGTGGTCTTTCTGGTTCCTTTAGGAACAGGCTGGGGAGTGTCACTGCTAGTAGAATCGGTGCATGAGGCAGAAGGTAAAACTACTTCCTCTACCGACCGGGTATCGTCACTATCGGACATAACGTTAAGAAATGTAGAAGAGACAGAAGGAGGTAAAGGTGATAAATTAAAGAAAGAAGAAAGGAAGAAAACCGATCGACTTACTTAGTTGGCGAAGGAAGAGTTACAAAAGCTCTGAGTAACAGCAGGTTTCTATGGTATCTGAGATGAGCAACGGAATGAACGGCGGCAATGACAAAGAAACGAATCCCAGTAATGAAGAGCTAAAGAAGGCAGAGACGAGAATAGAGAGTTACAAAGTATGAAATGTGATGAGAAGTGAAGAAAGAGGGGGGTTTTATAGAAGGAGAGAAGGAAGCCAAAAAGGCTGCACGAAGTCCGAAAGACACGCCAAAGCCGTCATGGTGCGAGATTTAAGGGAGTAATGGCCTCACGTTTTGGCATATCATTAAATAGACAATGACGACATGACAACTCATCATCTTCATTTCCCATAAAAGCTATTAGTGTATATATACCTAGGTATTTACATTTATTAGGTCATGGGCTTTAGAAAGAATGTCAAGCCCATAACCTCAGGGGCCTGTGTAATGGTTGAAATATTTGGCCCAATTATAGATGGGCCACTGGGCTGATGGGCCGACGACGGATGGGCCAGAGACCGATGGGCCGGAAGGCGGATGGGCTGAAAACAACAACGGGCCCATGGAAAATTCTAGAAGCTAAAGTGTGGTCCACAAGGCAAGAAGTAATCCAATTATAGTATGAAGAGTCCAAATAAGGTTAGGGTTTATCAAATCCCTTGATTTAAGGGGTTGATAAACCTGGGTACATGGGTTTGACCCATTTATCACAACTTGTATAAATAGAGGACTTTGATTAATGAGAAAAGGGAGGAAAAAGTTTTAACCAAATATCTATTGTGTAACTTTTCTGCATTTACACTTTGTTAATGATTAGATAGAGCCAATTTTTTAAAACAAACAAACCGAAAAAAGTTAAAATTTAACTAGTTATATATTTATGATAAAAATAATTAATTATTAAATAAATAAAATTTTAAATAATATTGGACCCCCCTAAATTGAAATCCTCGCTCCGCCCCTGCATGGAGAAAAAATTATTTTCTTTACTTTTTCTTTTGACTTTCTTTTCCTTTCACTTTATATCTCATTTATATATAACCAAATGAATCCTAATTGTTTAATATATTGTTGATGTCCCACGTGAATAGGTTTTGTTCAAAAAATAAGGGGCAAAAAGAAAAGAACAATACTTGCCTTAAACCATGTCCTACTTACATATTAGGTGGCCCAATAAAAATTATCCACCTATTTATGAAAATAAAATAAAATCTAATACATTATATTACAAAATATTCTCAATCTCTTTCTCACGTGCCCCTCTCTCTCATCTCCCTTTTTTTCCTTCGAAAAACCTAGCTCTAAACCCCCATCACCACCCAAGAATATATATATATATATATACACACACAAATATATGCTTAATATATATATACATATATATATGCATATTGATTTGTAATCAATGTAAGAATCACGTTCGGTGTTCTCTTCATAGTCTTTGTAGAGTTAAATTCTTCCTTCATTTCATATGTATAAAAACTCATTCACACACACACATATATGCTTGAGAAGCGAGAATGCTTACATGCATAGCTCGTTCGAACCAGTCGAGCAATGAATCTGTTAATCATGAAATAGACCCTAACAGTAAACGTGAGATTAAATCGCTTTGGCTTTGCTAATGTATCAGGTAATGAGTCCTTTATATAGTCCCATAAATAATGATAAACACACAAATCCTAAATCAATGACTTCGAGTAGCTTGCACAAAGATTTAAGTTCCAATATCTGCGAACTGATGTAGTCGGGACGATTTAGTTATTGGATTGTGACGGAAACTTGAAGAATTCAGAGCTAGGTTTTTTCGAAGGAAAAAAAAGGAGATGAGAGAGGGGCACATGAGAAAGATTTTGGGAAAATTTTGTAATATAATGTATTAGATTTTATTTTATTTTTATAAACAGGTGAATGTTTTTTATTGGGTCACCTAAGAAGTAAGAAGGAACCTCCTACTTATATGGTTTAATGCAAGTATTGCCAAAAAAAATAAAAAAGACAAAGATATTTGTCATAATTATTAAGGGATTTGAATTCAGACTCTTTAGCTGAGAAAATCCAACCCAACCAACAATTTAAACATATTTAACATGAAAGAGCAAGTTTGAAAATTTTCTTTTTCAAAATTAATGACTAGGAGAGACTACTTTGACTCATACTAGCTTACCGGATCAACCGCCGGAATATGATATAACGCCGGTTGTCAGCATTAAACACGGATGACACACTGTACAATTTTAGATCCAATTATGTCAAATCTCACTCTTTTTTTAAAAACAGGGAAAAAAATTAACGTTCAAATTTTCACCTAGTGTATATATTTGATCAAACTTTCAAATATCAACTCTACATCTTGCAAATCTAAACTATAAATTAGTGATGACACTGCAAAAAAAAGACAGTTTTTATATTATGAAATTTTGTATATATTTTTTTATATATATTTATTTGTTCCACAAGTCACGATTCTGAATATTAAAACTTGACCAGTTGATCAACTAACACGGGCTTTTTTGAAAAAAGAATAAAATTGATTGTCGGTTCGATGATATTATTTGTATAGGGGTAAAGTAAAAAATAAAATTTATTAGGGTTAACATAATTGCTATATAACTGAAAAAATGAGTTTGTCTCTAGAGTGATTTTCAAAAATTTCTTGTGTGTGTCTTCTTTTTAAGTAAGAAAAAAACATATAGGTTGTGATGATATCACATGCCTCGTGACGAATCCAAAACGTTTTTTCAGTGGTTAAGAACATTGAATTCACATTGATTTTTATTTTTTTTAATCAGAATTATAGATTTACAAACAAGAAACACTAGACGAACTTAGTCACTGCATAAACCTATTTCTTCATACCTTCAATATATATTTTGTATTAAGTTTTAAGAACAATGATATTTTTATAAAATTGTAAACTCATTAATATAGTTAATAAATTTACAAAGAAAGGGTAAAATGCATTAAATCCCCCTGGACTATTTTCTCTCTCTCAACTAACCCCCTGGACTACACTTTTTACACAAAACTCCCTAAACTATCAGAAATTTTACAATTCACTTCATTCCGTTATAACACCGTTAGTCAAATTAGGATAATTTGTACTCAGATCTCCTGAGGTTTCGGTCAATTGCACTCGCTCCCTGATATTTCATTTTTCTTGCAATGACACCCCCTGAAGGGGTAAAGACCCCATGAAGTGACTCTTGTGCCCTTGTTTTAGTGTAAAAGACATGTTGGCTAAATTAATGGACCAAACAACCCTTATGTCTTAAGATCAATTTGGAAAAAATTTCAAGTACGTACTTTGGATACAATGATTGTTGAAATATTATCACATTTCTTTAAAATTTTTTTTTAAAATTGTCATTTTGGTAATATAGGCCCCAAAAGTTATCATTTTTTTATTTTTTCCTAAAACTAATATTGTGACATTTTACATTAAATAATAATAATACACTTTATTTATGATTATATATATTTTTTTTTATATATTTTAGAAGGTGATACATGTATAAAATATTTGTGAGCTCATATAATTTAATTTATTTTGTAAATAAATAATATACAACTCCTACAATTTAAACAACTAGTAATACATTTTAATTATAATTTTTGTTGTATTATAAGAGGTGATAAATGTATAAAAATGTTACAAATGGTTTATAATTTTTTATTCTTTGTGTAAAATTAATTTAAGCCCTTACACTATAAAATAATAACAAACTTTACTTATTGTAATTTTTTATATTTTTTAAAAAATATGACAAATGGTATTATTTATTAAATTTTTTTGTAAAGTTAATTTAAACCCTTACACTTTAAATAATGTCAAATTTTATTTATTATAATTTTTTATATTGTAAAAGGTGATAATGAATCGAAATATTAGACAGTTATTGTGGTTTTATTAATAGTACATAGATAGATAAATAAATATACAAATTTTTGTATTTTAAGTTATATTATTTTTCCTTGCCGAAATATATTTATCTTATATCTTTACTCTATATCTTATGAAATATCCATTAGAGTTACATTTCAATTAATGTATATTAATTAATTATTTTTTTAAAAAAAAATATGAAAATATTTATAACCCCTTGTCATATATCTTTACTCTATATATTTTGAAATATTCATTAGAGTTACACTTCAAGTAATACATATTAATTAATTATTATTATTTTTAAAAAGTATTGAAATATTTCCAACCCCTTTTCTTTTACTCTATATCGTTTTGACATACTCCTTAGAGTTGCACTTCAACTAATACATATTAATTCATTAATTTTTATTTTGAAGAAAATGTTTAAAAATATTCTCAACCCCTCACATTTTAGAATAGTTGTTATAAATATATATATTATAAGGTTTTCATCTTGGGGCATGGAAGTAATTTCACCATCTAGATATTTGTCTCATGAAGTAAGGGAGACAACACAAGGGCATTACGGTCATTTCTCCCCTTCAGGGTGTCATTGCAAGGAAAATGAAATCTCAGGGGGCGAGTGCAATTGACAGAAACCATAGGGGATCTGAGTGCAAATTATCCTAATTTAACTAACGATGTTATAACGGAATGGAGTAAATTGTAAGTTTTTGATAGTTCAAGGGGCCATTAGTTAGTTTAGGGGGGTTAGTTGAGAGAGATAAAATAATTCAGGGGGGGTTTAATGCACTTTACCCACAAAGAAAACATAAAGATAACAAAAGTTGAGTGAGTATGATTTGACTAGGGGTTAAAAAAAAAACCGTGGAACCATAAAACCGGTCCAAACCGAACCGAACTGGTGTTTTGGTTCCGGTTTTGAAATGATTTGGTTTGGTTTCAGTTCTCAAAAAATAGAACCGTTCTAATTTGATTTGGTTCCGATTTCAGACTGTTTGGAACCAAACCAAACCGAACCAATATGAATTAGATATACATATAACATATATATGTATAACTCACTTATACAATTACATTATAGTTAACAAAATTATAGATTCATATAAACTTATAACACTAAATAAATAAAAATTATTGTATTAAATAAAATTTAAGTTTACCCCAATAGTTTTACCTTCCAAACAAATATTACATGTATATACATAAAAATTCTATAATTTATAGCCCTCTCATCTCTCACATCCATTCACACCGCTAACCACTATAACTTATCTCCTTATTACCACCAGCTTCTAAGCTTTTTAGAAAATGTTAATTTCTCTCTCCCCCTCTATAGATCTTTAAATATGTGTTGGTTCACACATAAATACAGACTCATAAATTTTATGTTTTAACTCGTGGACATTCAATAATTCTCTTGACTGAAGTCATGTCTAAATTTTTTTTTAAAATGCAATAAAAAAAATCATGAAAACTCCATAAACAATCTCTCTAAAACTCCCATTCTCGCCTCCTCTCTCATCCTCTTAGTGTGTATGTGTGAGAGTTTTTGTGGGTGGGGGTGGAGGTGGAAGGGTGTGTGTGTGTAATTTTTGGTTTGAGAGTCTTGTTTTTAGTTTTGAAATTGCTAAGATTGTTTTTCATAATTTATGTTGTATAATTTGAAAGAACATGCTTACGGAATCGTGGTTTGGAACATAACCGTACCAAACCGTTATTTTATGATTTTGTTTGGTTTGGTTCCTTAACTAATGGTTCTGGTTCTAGTTCTACTTCTTGTTTTCAAGGAACCGTTGATAATAGTTTGGTTCCAAAATTTTCAAGAACCGTACCAAACTGAATCGTGTGCAACCCTACACTTCACCATTGACATGGTAAGAGAGATATTTGAATTATCTCTTATTTTCTTAAATTAAAATTTCAATAGGGGAGAGAGTATATATAGAGTAATAAACAAAATTGAGTGGACAATCTTATTATTTTAATAAACAATTAGGTATTTAAGGTAAGAAAATAAAGGACAATACTTGGTCCTCTCTGGGAGGACCAAGTTCATCCTCCCCTCCTATGTGGCCCAATAAACATAAAACAAGTGTCTAAAATTAATTAATATGATATATGGGTATAACCCATTATTTATGAAATTAAAACCAAATCTGGAACAAAATTTTCTTTTATCCTTTATTTACTCTAAAATATATTCACTTTCCATCATCATCCTAAATCCTATCTTTTCATCTCTTAATGTGACCATTGTCTTCCTCATCAACAAATGGTCCATGGTTTAAGCCATGGATAGGCACAAAATAAAAATTATAGGAAGGACATGAAGGGAAAATGATGATATAAACTTTGAAAATGAAATAAGTTGATGTGCTAAAACATATATAAGGTTTTGGGAAATGATTCATGTATGCAAAATTGAAGATTGATCTGCTATGTGATTTCTTCTCTTCCATATTTTCTTATTATATATGAATCATCTTCCAAATAAATCTAACTTTTTAGCATTTAATTTTTTAAAATCCTTATGCCATTCATCAAGCGATAAAGTATAATACGAAAATTATAACTAGTGTAATGAAGATGAAGAGTTGGAAAAGTGAAGAGATGAGTGAAAAAAAAAATAATACGGAAAATAAAAAATATTTTAGATTTGGGTTAAAATTTATAAATGATGGGTAATACCCATATATATCTAATTAATTAGTTTTAGTCACTTGTCTTATGTTTATTGGGTCACATAGGATGGGAGGATGAACTTGGTCTATTCCGAAAATAAAATATGGCTATTATCACAATTCCCCTATGATTTCACAAAATCATTAAATTGTCTCATACCCTATCAACTAACCACCTGAGGTTTTCAATTTGATCACTCCGTCCCTAAACGTGAATTGAGTGAATGTTTCGGTACCGAAAAAGCAAAATTACTTGAATACCCTTATGGGTATGATTTATTTAAGTTTAATACACCGTCGTTTCAATTAAGGTAATTCAATAATTTAATTTTTCCGGTGCCAAAAAATTCAAATTCAGGGGACATATCGATTAAATTAAAAATTTCAGAGGATTAGTTGATAGTTTAAGGAGTAATTTGATAATTTTATAAAATCACAGTAGATTTTGATAATAGCCAAAAAAATAAGCAAGTTATCCGTCCCAGTTTTCCTATGATGAATCCGTGCTTGCAGACCCCGAAGGGTCAAACTTCAGTCAAGCACAAAAGATTAGCCCAAAATAAAGAATTACATGCAAGGACCCAAATCTCTTAATCCTAACCTAAACAAAACTGAAATGATAAAAAATGAAAAGTTAGAATGCAACTATTGAAAAAAGAGAGTATAATTTGCAGCTTAAAGACATCGACTACAATTTACCGAAGAAAAAGAAAAACATCTACTACGAACACAGTTATACATAGATTTTAGTTACTGTTGTAGTAGACGACTGTTTGTCGAAAACATGACTTCAATTCTTTTTCAATCAAAGAAATAGATACATGAGGTAAAGCAAAGTTTATAGGCATTAATTAATATTACACGACTTAATTTTCACCCACTATATTAAACTGATCCAAGTAGCAATAAACGAGAAATAGCAATTCCAATGTATAAATGCCACAAATTTCTTCTACACAAGTTAGAAAAGAAAAACATTCAAATAATTCAAAATAACTAAGGAGTGGATTGGTTATTTTACTTTTGAAAAATAAAAGATAAAATACAAATAACAATAATTTGCTTTTGTGTTTCTAAAGGCGGGTGGAAATCATTGTTCTCGCCTGCACTCCTCCAATATAAAGGAAAAAACGCATATATATATATATATATATATATATATATATAATTTGCTTTTGTTAATTGAAGCCTCTCTTATGAAATCCATATACTTTAAATTAACACCCATGTTCAACCACAAACAGACAAAAGAGTCACTCATTTGTTGAACATTGAGTGAGATGAGATTTTTTTCTATTACACGTGAACTCGTATTATTTAATGTACCAATATAAGATTTGTAACATCTCAATTAATTTCATGTTTAAATTTGGCAACCTGTATTGATGTGAGACATATATTTCAACAGGACGTGCCTAGCCTTGTCCGATAGTGTACCCTCCAACTATATACCCTACATTTTGGGCAACCTTCTTTAAACGTCTACGTACAACAATACCTTGTTTGTTTAGGGTTAAGTAATCAAAATTCACTGCAGTTTCATATTAGATGGGAAAATTCCCCTTACAAATGTGTGTACGTATAAGTTTCAAAAACGTGTGAATACTCCCCTAAAAGTTTTGAAAACGTAAGAATACCCCTGCCAACCTCTTAAATACTCATTTTATTATTTTGCAAAGATTATTATACCCTTATAATTAAATTAGCATTATACCCTTATTGTAGGCCCATTTTTCATCAGGCCCATCGTACAAATTACATTGGATCAGTATACCCATTTTAAAAGTCCAATTAGAAAATAAAACCCAAGGATATAGACCCATTTCAGATTAAAGCCATTAAGGAAATGATGGTTTTAAAAATATAGAATCAAAACTGACATAAGATTTATTATGACAGTTTTTGATGAAACATTAAAGTAGATATTGTATTTAATATGTATTAAAACCCATTTATGGATGAGAAACCAGTTTTCATGTATAAAAGAAAGAAAAAGAAAGAGGGAAAGGGATCCGAGATTGCTCCAGTATTTGCTGATTCTTGAATTTTCTGTTTTCTTCTGACCATTAATCTTTTTCATAGTTTCTGTTTATTTTTCAAAAGTTGAGATTCGTTCGAACACTCTGAACGGGTTTACACTTTTTGGCGCCGTCTGTGGGAAATCGATATCCAGACAGAGGTTATCTGATCAATGGCGGAAGAAATCACTACTCAACTAGGTGATACAGCTGCTATCCTTCAGCGCCTGGAAGCACTCGAGAAAGAAAATCGAGAATTAAAGCAAAGGTTAGATCAATCCGAACACCCAGAATTGCCAATAGTAGGGCGCCGTAATGGCCCTGGTGTTGAAGAAGAAAACAATCATAATGAGGCAAGTTCAGCAAATCGCACAACAGATCCTGCTCTCACCCAACCGATCGCAGATGAAACAAATATCAATAAACATGCAGTTTCGCTCGATATGGTAACCCGACTTCAAAAGATCGTAGATGAACAAGTAAAAGATCTCAGAACACAGTCGCCAGCCGATCTAGCTATCGAAATGACAGCTAAAATGATTAGATCTCCGTTCAGCCCCGAAATTCAGCAGGCAAGAAGGCCAGATAAATTCCGGATGCCTAAATTCATTATGTTCGATGGGACACAGGACCCAATCGAGCACCTGTTTCATGTGGAGCAGATGATGACGCTCGATATGGCTGATGATGCACTAATGTGCAAAGCTTTCTCTACAAGCTTAACGGGCCCTGCTCTGTTATGGTTTAGGCAATTGCCAGGAGGTTCAATCGATTCTTTCCAAACACTAATGGAAAAATTCCTGGCACAGTATTTCGGGAATCGGAAGCAGAAGATGACCATTTCTAACCTGTTTACGATGAGGCAAGCGAAAGGTGAAACATTGAAGAATTTCCTTTCCAGATTCAATTTGGAAATGGGAATGATACCCAGTTGTGATCAACCAGCAGCAGTGGAAGCTTTCAAGGTAGCTGTCGAACAAGGGACCAGCTTCCATAGATCTTTGGTGAAATCAACACCCCTCAACATGGGTCAGTTGAATTCACGGGCGCAGGGATATCTGAGATTAGAGGAGGATGAGCAAGAAAGAGGCCATCGTTCGGCATTAGTCAGTGTCGAAAGCAAATCAAATGAAAGGATAATCAAGAAGGAAGATAATACGAACAGTCACCGATCGGCTCCATATAGACAGCAGGAGAGGAGACCAATGTTTGACATACCTGAAACTCCACTCCGAACAACTTTAGCAAAGTTGTACAACGAGAATAAGGCGAAGGGTATTTTTCGACCACCATTTCCATTGAAAACACCACCAGAATTGCCGGACCGTACAAGGCATTGTGTGTTCCACAATGACTTTGGTCATCTGACCAATGAGTGCAGACAATTGAGGAGGCAGGTTGAGACCTTGATAGCCAGAGGAGATTTGAAGGAATACGTGGACAATGGAGTCAAGAATTTTGATCGGCCGAAGCCTAACAAAATTGTAGGTGGGCAGCCGGTAAAAATTATTGACACAATCCATGGGAAACCCGAGGAGGACGAGGAAAGCCGTTCGGTTCAGCGTTCACGCATGCGCAATGCCAACAAGATTCGAAGGGTTGGAGAGGTAGCAGCACGAACATCCTAACTAAATCAGCTTTCGAGAAGATCGGCATCAGCCTAGAGTTGATCAGACCAACAGCCAGTCCGCTGGCAGGCTTTGATGGAAAAAGGATTTGTCCAATCGGGGTGCTGAATTTACCAGTGACGGCCGCGAAGCGAACTTTGACAGAAAACTTTATGTTAGTAGACATACAACCTTCTTACAATTTGATCATGGGAAGAGGTTGGATTCACCGAATGCAAGGAGTTCCTTCCACTCTACATCAGGTGATGCGATGTGCTGACCCTTCAGGGAAGGGGTTTGTTGATATTCAAGGCGATCAAGTGGTGGCGAAGGAATGCTATGCCATCGTTACCAAAGGTATGAAAGGCGAAAGTTCCGAACGAAGCATATAGCAATTACCGAGCCTCCGTGATCAGACTGATGATGCTGAGAAAGCCGCAGAGGATACCATCACAGTAGATCTGATCGACGGAGACAAGGGAAAAACCACCCGAATTGGAAGAGGATTGAACCTTGATGAAAGAAACAGCTTGGTTTCTATGTTGCGAGCGAACATTGATGTTTTCGCTTGGGAGCATAGCGATATGCCTGGGGTCGACCCGGGAACCATGATGCACACATTAAATGTTTATTCCAATGCCCAGCCCGTACGGCAACGACCCAGAAGGATCGGAACCGAACGAGGAAGGTTTGTAGCTGAAGAGGTTAGCCGTTTGCTAGATGCTGGTTTTATCAGAGAAGTTCACTATCCTATGTGGCTGTCCAATGTTGTCGTTGTACAAAAGAAGAACGGGAAGTTCCGAATGTGTGTGGACTTCACCAACCTAAATAAAGCTTGTCCGAAGGATAGTTTTCCTCTGCCGAAGATTGACCGCATGATCGACGCGACTACAGGGTTCGAACATCTTACCTTCCTGGATGCGTATTCAGGGTACAATCAAATCCCAATGAATCCAAAGGATGAAGACAAAACGGCGTTCATCACCGAACGAGGGACTTATTGTTACAAGGTCATGCCGTTCGGTCTAAAAAATGCAGGTGCGACTTATCAACGATTAATTGATCGGATTTTCAAGACCCAGATAGGAGACACGGTGGAGGCATATATTGATGATATGGTGGTTAAAAGCCAGCAAAAGAATGATCATTTGAAGCACTTAGAAGATGTGTTCGCAGCCCTGCGATCGCACAAAATGAAACTAAACCTGGAAAAATGCACTTTCGGTGTTTCTTCCGGACAATTCTTGGGTCACATAGTTAATAAAGATGGAATCAAAGCAAGCCCAGCACAAGTTCAAGCTTTGATTCAGATGAAGGCGCCTGAGTCCCCAAAGGAAATCCAGGTACTCACAGGAAGATTAGCAGCTCTGAGTCGGTTCATATCCAAATTATCAGATAGATGCAAACCGTTCTTCGACGTCTTGAAGTCTAAGAAAACGGTTGCTTGGGGGGAAAAACAACAAGAAGCTTTTGACCAGTTGAAACTCTATATGGCAAAACCACCAATCCTTATGGCGCCCAAGAATCATGAATCCTTAATTTTATACTTGGCGGTTTCTCCGAACGCTGTCAGTTCAGCGTTGGTAAGAGATGATGGGAGCAGACAGTACCCGATCTATTACGCGAGCAAGACATTGCTTGACGCCGAGAGAAGATATTCAAAGACAGAGAAGATCATCTTGGCATTGGTCCAGGCAAAACGAAAGCTCCGGCATTATTTCGAGTCCCATCCGATCAGAATTCCAACTACATTTCCAATCAAAGCAATTCTGTCAAAACCGGACTTCTCAGGAAGAACGACAAAGTGGTCGATAGAACTGAGCATGTTCGACATTACTTATGAGCCACGAACATCTTTAAAAGGTCAAGTTGTGGCGGATTTCCTCCTAGAATATGAAGCAGCCGCAGATGAGGTCTGCAACATAAATCCAAGGTGGCTACTTTATGTAGACGGATCAGTGAATAGTCTGGGAGCAGGTGTGGGGATCGAATTAATATCCCCAGAAGGCACCAAGTTACAGCAGTCGATCAAATTATCCTTTGACAGTTCAAACAATGAAGCTGAGTACGAAGCCGTGTTGGCAGGGTTAAGACTGGCAAGGGAGCTCCAGATTAAAGAGCTAACTGTGTTCAGCGATTCTCAGTTAGTTGTAAATCAGATCACAGGGAGTTATAATACTAGCGAGGAAAGAATGTTGCAGTATAAAAATATCGTTCAGGAAGAAATGAGGAACTTTCAGGTCATCACTTTTAAACAAATTCCAAGGACAGAAAATCATGTGGCCGATCATATAGCAAATCAAGCATCCTCAGCAGGAGACGATATGGTCAGAATAATCCCGGTGGATGAACTGTTCACCCTTTCGATCGGTAAAATGAAGGAGGTATGCGTGATCCCGTACGAGCCAAGTTGGATCGATCCAATCCTTGAGTATTTATTGATCGGCGTTCTACCTGAGGATCGACGAGAAGCAGGGAAAATAAGAGCAACCTCTACCAAGTATTCAGTGATCGATGGCTATCTATATCGCCGATCGTCAAGTGGGCCCTATCTGCGATGTTTGACACCTTCAGAAGCACAAGAGGTACTCAAGCAGTTACACGATGGGACTTGTGGAAGTCATATCGGAGGTAGATCATTATCTCACAGAGCAATAACACAAGGATATTTCTGGCCGTACATGATACGGGACGCAGAGGAATACGCAAGAAGATGTGACAAGTGTCAAAGACATTCGCATATAATTCATCAACCGGCCGAGCTTCTCACAGCAATGGCCTCCCTTGTTCCGTTCGCACGATGGGGGATGGATGCGGTCGGACCATTAACTCGGGCAGCTTCGAATCAAAAGCATGTACTTTTGGCCACAGATTATTTCACTAAATGGGTGGAAGCAAAGGCTTATGTAAGAATCACTCACACTCAAGTGATAGATTTTACTTTGAATCGTATAATCTACAGATTTGGAGTACCAAAGTACATAATGATGGACAACGGCAAAAATCTGGACAATCAATACGTTCGGGCATTGCTGGATGAGTACGGGATCAATCAGAATTTATCATCTGTCAGTTACCCGCAAGCAAATGGACAAGCTGAAATAACAAACAGAACGATTGTTAGATGAATTACCGAGAGTCCTATGGAGCTACCGAACGACTCCACGCAAGCCAACCGGAATGACTCCGTTCGCTATGGCGTACGGAGTCGAGGCGGTGATCCCAATTGAGTTGGATATCCCCACAACAAGAACTCATCTATTCGATCCTGAGCAGAACGAAGAAATCTTAAAAATCGAAGGTGACCTCATAGATGAAAAGAGAGAAATGGCCTCAATAAGATTGGCAGAGTATCAACAAAGGGTGATGAAGAGTTATAACAAGAAAGTGAAGCCAAGATCATTCCAAGTTGGCGATCAAGTACTAAGGATATTGGCTAGCAGATTAAACAAGCTGGATCCCACGTGGGATGGGCCATACACAGTAACAGAAGTGATCGGGAAAGGTGCCTACCGATTGGCTGATCAGGATGGAAAACAGATCGAACGAGCTTGGAATGCTATACACCTCAAAAGGTATTTTCAATAAAATTTAAATTGATCATTTTGTATGATAAAGATCCATGTCGAATCAATAAAGATGTTATTCATGTCTTCTCATATTTCTGTCCAAAGTACTTGGCCAAAATACATATGCCTATTAGGCAAAAGACCATCATGAAGATGGCACCAAGTTCCTGTTTGCAAAAAAGACGTATATGAATACGCATAAAAAAGATAGTTCAAAAGATTGCATCATCCTGTTCAAAAAAAAAAAAAAAAAAAATTATATATATATATATATATAAGGCATATCAGTGCCATCCGTTCAGAAAAACATCTATGCACCTCGGTGCCATCCGTTCAGAAAAACATCTATGCACCTCAGTGCCATCATTCAGAAAAACTATATGCACTTTGGTGCAATCCTGTTCAAAAAATGCTATCTGTTTATAAAATAGCTATGCACCTTGGTGCAATCCTGTTCGAAAAACATTAAAACACGTCAGTGCTGTTCCAAAAACTTGTCTGAAAAAACGCTCATCACAGGAGCATCTAAAATATACAGACCCAAAAAATTGTTCAATAAGAGAAACTTCTAAATCAAGAAAGTGGAGGATTGTTATCATCAATAGGAGGATGCTGGCTCTCTGAAGCTGGAACGGAAGGCTCAGCTGGCACTCCATTGTCATCCGCCACAGGCTTTGGCCGTTCGACCGGAATGATCCCATGCAAAATGAATTGAGCTAAATCTTTTTCATCTCGGGAAGACTCAGGCTCTTTATATGGATGAACGACTCCACAAGCGGCATCATGGGCGGACGGATTATCATATGAACGGGCAGATGGATCTGATGACATTTGATCAAAGCAAAATCTGAACCCATCACAGAACTTTATGTCAAAGATGTTCACATACCGCCGATGCATGTCCATACCTCCCCTTCGGCAAATTTCTAAACCCGTCTTCAGATAGGCATTAGAAGTTTCAAGGTTATGGATCTGCTTTGTCAGCTCAGCATTCCGATCGGATTCTTTCTTATGGAGTTTCTTTAAACTCTCCACCTCAAGCTCCAAGATCTTCTTCTGCTTTTCAGCCAACATGGCACATTTATCGGCTCGAAGGTATGCATCATCAATGCTCTTTCTCTTATACTCACCCATCTCCACAGCCTTACAGAGAGCTAGAACATTGAACACAGACTAAAAAGAGAAAAAATGTTAGTTAAAAAAAAAAAAAAAAAAAAAAAAAAAAAAAAAACAACTTTGGTACCTCTAGAATAGAAACAGGAGCCCTAGCAAGAAGCTCTTTCTGATCGACGTGCTGCTGAAAGAGTTCATCCTTAGGAGGCCACATGCCACGAGCGAGAGCCATCAAAGAATCTGGATCAGACATTGCCAACGTTCGGCGATTCAGAACACTGCCATCGCCCTTTTCGAACTTGGGGATCCATTCACCTTCAGGATCAAACGATGGAGGAAAACAGCAGTCTGGGATAGTGTAGCTGCTCACAGATCTGGCCTTCTCAACAAGCTTTTCATGCTTGTCAGAATCAATTCTTTTCGCATGTTCAGAGGGGGGCCCAGCAGCAGCTTTTTCGGAGCATTACCACTGTCTTCGGTGTTCGTCCTCTTCAAATGCCCCCTTGTCTTTTTCGGATCTTCAGTCAGATCGACCACTTGGCCCTTGCCTTTCTCAACTGTCGAGCTGGTAGGGGGAGTAGATTTTTGTGCAGCAGCACGTTTGGAGGCGGTGACCGGAATTTCCATAATAGTCGCCTCTGAAGCACTGGCAGCGATCAATTTCAAATTTTTGGAAGTCAAAAGTGACTTGCTGAACGGAAGAGACGAAAATACTTTCTCGTTCAGATATTTAACCCGTTCGACTGTATATAAAACATTGGCATACGATCAACAAACAAGCAAGTACGAAGATCAAAATAAAGCAGGCGAAATTTATAAAAGTATGAAAAATACACTTGCCAGGATTTTTGAATCCACACTTCAGTTTCTTACATATACCGAAGGCCCTTGGCAGAAGATACGGGCCGGACGCATCCACCCTCCATTTTCCCCCAATTTTCACCACCTTATCCTTCCACTCCTTCTCAGAAGAAGGATTGCCTTCACAAAGTTTTAGAGTTGAATGGGGGTGCAGATGGTATCGTCCGGGGTTTTTTCTGATCTGATCGACTTTGTAACAAAGCAAAAGATCATCTAAACTTAGGTTCAAACCTCGTTCGTGATTCAGAACGAGCATAACAGATAGAACCCTGAAGAAATTAGGGTTTACTTGCAAAGGGGCAAGTCCTAAAGAAAAAAGGATATAATGATAGAACGGATGCAAGGGAAATCTAAGAACGGCCAAGTGATGTGCAGAAAACAAAACCTCGCCCGGTTCAACTTCTTCGTAAGCTTTGAAGTTCAAATCAGAAGAATATTCAGAAATCGAAACATCTTTTGGTATGTCAAACTCAATTCGACACCGAGCGGCTAAAGGCAATTTTCGTAATTGTTTTCGGGAAAATTTCTGGGATCTTGGTTCAATCAAATTGGGGGCAACTTCAGAGGAAGAAATATCTGGGGCATCGTCGACAACCACCTCCAGAGAGGGGGTTCGGCTGCTATCACTACTCATAATACTCTTTGATTAATGAAAGAAATATGAAGGATGGTAGAGAAAAACTAACCTCTAGGAGTTCCTTGCTGGGAATCGTCTTCAAATGGAGTGAATCTGCTCTTGTAAACTGGGAAGAAATATTGAAGGAAACGCAGGAAATAGGGAAAATAGCAGTTACACATGGCTCTTCGAATTCCCACCCTATTTCAAAAAATGAAATGGGCTTGGGAATTGGGGGCAAAGTGTAGGCCCATTTTTCATCAGGCCCATCGTACAAATTACATTGGATCAGTATACCCATTTTAAAAGTCCAATTAGAAAATAAAACCCAAGGATATAAGCCCATTTCAGATTAAAGCCATTAAGGAAATAATGGTTTTAAAAATATAGAATCAAAACTGACATAAGATTTATTATGACAGTTTTTGATGAAACATTAAAGTAGATATTGTATTTAATATGTATTAAAACCCATTTATGGGTGAGAAACCAGTTTTCATGTATAAAAGAAAGAAAAAGAAAGAGGGAAAGAGATCCGAGATTGCTCCAGTATTTGTTGATTCTTGAATTTTCTGTTTTCTTCTGACCATTAATCTTTTTCATAGCTTCTGTTTATTTTTCAAAAGTTGAGATTCGTTCGAACACTCTGAACGGGTTTACACTTATAATTAAAATATATAAAATTCGAAAGAAATATATAAAATTCGAAAACAATATATAAAATTCGAAAAAAATATTTAAAATTCGAAAAATATATATAATTTGAAAATATATATAAAATTCGAAAAAATATATATAAAATTCGAAACAAATATATAAAATTTGGAAAAAATATATAATTTTTGAAAACAATATATAAAATTCAAAAAAATATATAAAATTCAAATTATATATATTTTTTCTAATTATATATATATTCAAATTTTATATATGTTTTCGAATTTTATATATATATTTTCGAATTTTATATATATTTTTTGAAATTTATATATTTGTTTCGAATTATATATATATATTTTTTCGAATGTTATATATTTTTTTTCAAAATTTATATATACTTTTCGAATTTTATGTTTTTTTATAAATTTATATTTTTTTCGAAAAATATATATTTTTTTACATATTTTCCATTTTTTTAAAACTTATATACTAAGAGCATTTATGTCATTTTACACGAAATGTGGTCAATTCGCACACAAATGAAAGATTTGTGGTGAAATCAAACTAAAGAGTGTTATACGCACCATATGTATATAGGGGTGTTAAAGGCTTGTGACCCTTATTTTTATTTGAAAAATATCTCGCAGTAACTCATTTAATACTAATTCGTAAAATCTTAAAATCATGAATAATTAAAATATAATTTACATAAAAAAATCCGCGTAGCGTAATAGTGTTTCTTCACTCATTATTTGTTTTTCTATTACTGAAGGTAGGATAACTCACGCATGGAGCTGAACCTCTACAATAGAATTATCCTCATAGAGTGTTATACAAAATCATCCCGTAATCTGTATATTATTTAAGTTGTGAATTTACGAAGTGATGAAAATTCAAACGCACACTTAATATACTGGATTTAGTGATGGACAAGCACGGTTACATTAAGGGACGAGTGGGGGAGGCCACTCCCATTGATTTGTTTTTACCTTAGATACTCTAGAAGTTAAAGATCTTATCATCTAAGTTCTCACTAAAAAATTATTTTACCTTAGATATCCCATAATTTAAATTTTTTTACATCTAAGCCCCCACTGAAAATTTATTTTAAGTCCCGCTAAAATAAATATATATCATTTATATTCCAAAAACCCACTGTAAATGATTTTAGCCCCCACTAAGTTGGATCCCTAGATCGTCACTGGTGATAGATCTAGGGATTGAGGTGAGTGGTGACGAAATTGTATTATCAAATTTTAGTGGTAGGTTAAGTGAAAAAGCAAAAAATCGGTGGGGGTTTTAAGGGTATTTTAGTTGGGCAGATTCATAAAATTTCAAAAAAATTGGGGTAATTAAACTAAGAAAGAAAATTCCATGAGGACCATCGCCTCAGGTCCATGCCTGGATTGGAAAAACCTATCCTAATTAATCCCTTCATGTTTTACTTTTATTTATTTATTATTTATTCTTTTATGCGTAAAATGCAATAAACCCCCCTAAACTATTATAATTTTGCAATAAACCCCCCTGAACTATTGATTTGTTGCAATTTGCTCCAATTTCATTACAGAAGACTATCCTACCCTTCTTATTATATTTATAAATTCTTTAATTATCTCAATAATATTTCACTTATTATCATAGTTAAAAAAATTATAGCAAAATAAAAATTTATTTTCATAGAAATGTATTCATAAATAACTAACTAATTATTTAAAAATTAAACACCTTTTTATTTTCTCATATTATATCTATAATTGTGGTAATTACTTAAGTATTCTAAACTTTTGACTTAATTTTTATTTAAATAACCTAAAAATATCATTTAAATAATTAATTTTATAAATTATGTTTACGTTTATGGAAATTTAAATGAAGAATATGCCATCAATTTAGTACAAAGTTTCATATTATATGTTAATAAAAAAATTGATTAAGTAAAATTCAATAAAGAAATGGCAGTTTGGTCATTTATAAAAAAATATAAGAGAATGGGGCAATTTGCAACAAAATATAATAGTTTAGGGGGTTTGTTGCACAATTCATAATTCAAAGGGATTAGTTTCACATTTGACTATAGTTGAGGGGGGTTTATTGCATTTTACCCTTCTTTTATTTCTGCTTGTGATGGACTTGTCGTTTCTATTTTTTTTTTACATCAAACCCTCTAACTTATAAAGTGATAATAATAATAATAATAATAATAACAATAATAATAATAAAAAGTAACCCAACTTAATAATTAACGTATTTTTGGTGGAATGATAAAACATCTTTTATTTTTTATTTTCTAAGGCAATTAAGTCATAATAAATAAATAAAATTATCATATATTTGTTCATAATCAAAGTTCAATCATACAACAAAATAAAAAGAAAAGCATTGCCGTACTTCTTCAAACACTCGCACTCTCGCACTCGGACACTCACACTCACACCTGTATCACGTGTGAGCCACGTGGACCACCTGATACATACAGCATTAGTGCTAATACTCCATAGGGAGGGAGTTTTGTTAGTTATTGTTAAATCTGACAAAATGTGAACACGTAATGGATTAAAGGGATTAAAATTTATCATAATAGAGTTGAAGTTGTATAAGAATCAATTCGAACATAACATGAAAATACAAGTGTAGGGTTAGGGTCAAACTAGAATAACCCGAACAACCCGTTTATTAATAAATTATAATTAGATTGTCTCAAATTCAATTTGATTTTTTGTTGATAAATAGATTAAACGGGAATTGGGGTGGGTTACATATTTTATAAATGAGTTGGATTAAAATTGAGCATATTTAATATGTATATTAACTAGATCTATTTTGACACGACACCATCCAATCCGACAATAACAATTCCAACCCTACTTAAGGTGCAACTAATTATGAAAACTGTCAACCTAATCCAACGGCTGAAAACAACACATCAGCACCAAAAATGGGATCAAAGTAATTGCCCACCACAGTAATGCATGATTGCCAAATATACATTAATACTACCTCATATATATATGATAAATTACACTTTCATCCCCTATTATTAATAAAAATTACACCTAGATCCCTATAGTTCCACTAATTACACTTTTATCTCTTATTTGTTTCACTTTTATTTCCTCAGTTCAACCTCCGGCGAGGTCAAACACAGTCAACCTAATTTTGAAATGCAAAATGACTAAATTACCCCTAAATATGTGTAAAGACACATTTACCCAACTAAAATGATATGAAATGACTAATATACTCTCACCTTTATATATATACATATCTACATATATATATATTTATATATATATATATGCACCTTCTTCTTCCTCACATTTACACATGCAAATCAATTGGGTTTCTTGCGAAAGATCAATTCACATATTCATGTCCAAATAAAAAATGAAGATCAATTCACATATTTATGCCCAAATCAAAAAATACAGGAGTGGATCAAATGGGTTTGTTGAGAACACTTTGATTCACATGTATGCAAACCTTTTTTAGTGTTTCCAAATTGACTATACATACACACACGTATATATGTGTAATTGTATATATATAAAGAGAGATTAATTCACTATTCTTGGGTTTTATTTGTTCACCTTTGAAATTTGATATATATACATTTTTTCCAATTCCTTCATGTGGAACAATTTGAATGAGAAACTATTATTAATCATAAATTATGTTATTGTATATGCAAACATATAAACAATTATGGTATTGTATATTCATATATAATTAGGGTTAGAGTTAGGATTTCGTTAGGAGAAAAAGGGGGTGAAGATGAAGGATAAATAGGTAATTTAATATAAAAGAATATTTGATTATTTAAAATAAATAAAAAATAAGTGTATAAGACCATGTTTGGTAGGCGGTCTTGTCTGGCCTGGTTTGTCTAGATCCTGAATTTAAAAGTCTGTTTGGTAAGCGGTCTGGTTTGATGGTCACGATCTTACAAGCATTGAACTAGACCATATTTAATAAAGCGATCTGGTCTAATCTTTTCGCTTTAAAAAAATAAAATTATTTATTATTTATTATAATATTCATTTATTATTTTTATGTATTATTTACTTTATTTTATTTATTATTTTTTTCATTTATAAATATATTTTATTATTTATATATTCATTTATAAATATATTATATTCATTTATTATTTATTTATTCATTTATTTAATTATTTAATTCATTTTATTTACTATTCTTTCATTATTTAATTCATTTTATTTATTATTATTTCATTATTTATTTATATAATTATATTATTAATTTATTATTATTTATAAATATATTTTATTAATTATTTATTTATTCATATATTTATTAATTATATTTATTTTATTTTTAAATATGTTTTATTTAATTTCTTATTTATATTATTAATTTATTATTATTATTTATTCATTTTTAATTATTTATATATATATTTTATTAATTTTTTATTATATTCATTTTTATTATTATTATGTATTATTTTATTCATTTTGTTTATTATTCATTATTTTTATTTTATTTATTATTTGTTAAATTTTAATTAATTATAAATATATTTTTATGAAATTATTATTTTGTATATTATTTTTTATTTTATTCAATTTTTGGTTTTTGGTGGTTTTAATCGTTGGTCTAAAAAATCTTATTTTTGTTACCAAGACCAGACCAGATCATGTGGAACCACCAAAAAAACTGGTTCAAAAAATACCACATTTGGTTCAATTTGGTATGGTTCCAAATTTTGAGACCAGTCCAAACAAACATGGTTTGGTCCCTGAAAATCAAGACCAGACTAGACCAGGTGGAATCATAACCACCTACCAAACAGGGCCTAAGGATAATTTCACATGTCCGGTCACCGAATATGAGTTTTAGGAAGTGGAAGTGTAATTTAGTACTACCTAGCTTGTAATAGTAGTCATATTATTGGTTGAGAAGGTCAACCACTGGTCACTTTGGAGTCTAACGGCCGAGATTCGATTTGCCCAACAAATCAATTGTACGTGTGATTCAATTAAAAATAATTATTTGAATTATTTTAAACTGAATTCAAATCAAATGAAAGTAATTAAGCAATAAATTAATCAAACTTGAGATTCAAAAAACCACTAGAAGAAGCATCCCAGTTTCTACCTCTCTGATCACTCTCTCTTCTCTGTCTCTCCATCGCCAATTCTTTACCTTGAGATCTTCATTTTCACCTATCCGAACCTACGTCTCTCTTTCACCTTCAACCCCCTTAAAATCCCCCACTCAACTCCCTACTCTCTCTCTATACTCACTTAATTTCTCTCTCTAAAACCTGCTTTCTGTCGAATTTATTCGAACCCCTTTTCACATAAATGCTATTTGTCATGCTAGACAGCTTTTTCATCCCTCGCCCTTTTCGTCTTTAATTTTATCAATACACAATTTGTAATTCCTATTTTTGAAAATTCTGAATTGAGCTAATTGAATAGATGGAGTTTTTGAGTTCACAGAGAAAGCCATTGCCGAAGGCTCTGATGCTGAAAGACTATCTGTTGGATGACATGAGCTCGTGCTCATCCAACGGCTTTCGCTCGTATCCCAGGCGACAGTGCTGCACATCCGTCCGATTCCTCATGGAGATTGATCTCAAGAACAGAGACACCTCGAACCGCGCGAATAGGCTACTGAGGAGCAAGCCGAAGGCGTCAACGACGACCAAGTCGGCGTTGCAGAGAGCTTCCAAGGCGATGATTAACGCCGTCAGGAGTCTACCGTTCGCCGCCGTGAGGTCGCCGTCGGCTTCGAAGCCGAAGAAGTGTATTATGCCGAGGAGTTTCTCTCGGAAGCTGTTGAGGCGAAGCTTCTGGAAGAGAACGGATAAGGAGATCGAACGGTGGAGATCATTCCGTGAATTGCTGCAGGAGAAAGAGAAATCGGTTGAATTCTCTCCCTCCACCACCACCGCCGCTGCCGGAACCGCCACAACCGCCACCGCCACCGCCGCTGCCACTTACACTAACAGTTCGACGACTGAAAGTAATAGAAATAGTCACAGCTGGTCAGATAGTGAATTTACGTCGGAGTATTTACCGTGTTCGAGCGGTAATTCAGTGAATTCAGGCGAAAACGACGTCGCAGAGAGCAGAAGTATCTCACCGGAAAAAGCTGTTAGCAACAGAGTTGGCGTAACCACCACCACCAACTCCGTTGAAAACGCAAAGGTGCACCTACAATTATATATATATATATATATATATATATATTTCTGATGTCGGTTGTTTAGCGTGCGTCTCTTATTTCATTATTCATATTCAAACTTCAATCTCTACTGGTTCATCCATCATACTTGTTGTTTTTAAAATGTTACTAGTGCTAGTGAATATTGATAAGCTAGCGTTTTGTTTGGGGTTTATTTAATTTTCACAGCGGGGGGAAGGTAAAAAAAACATGTGGAGCTAAGGGGGTTTTAAAGAAATTCACGTGTGGAGTATATATTGGGAAGGATAGAGTACGTCTCGGACCACGAAATTAAATTAGCATTGAGTGTTTCGATGCCATCGATCCCGCTACGCGTCGTCTTATTGCGGGATCTACGGCGTGGAAACTTCGGAGTATTAAATGTACGGTGAGGATTGACTGTGTGTAAAATATTTATTGCTTACAAAAGTGAGAGAAATGAGGGAGGTTTGGGATATTGTTTAATTTAATGGGTTTTGTTGAGCTGGTCGGAATAGTGATTGGTTAAATTGGGTTAGACAGATGTTTTGTTCTTGTCAAGTAGTGGATTGACTTTGACATGTCTATACTCGTTCTTTGTATTTTACTTCTCTTAAAGCTTGAGAGGTTTGTCTTTTCCTCATCATAGAAACATATATAGGTGAATAAATTCAACTATTTAACAAGTTTGACCATATTGTATTTTATTGGTATATGGCAAATTATGGAAAGAGTCGAAATGGAATGAGTAAAAAAGAGTCAAACACTGAAGAGAACAAACACATTCCACAAGAAATTGTTGGTCTTTACCACTGATTAGGCTGAAAGTTCAAACTATGACTCTATTTATGTAGAAATGGAGTCTTATTTTATGGTTTCATTTGTTTTCTTTTGTTTCTACTTAATAATTTAGCATTTCAATTTATTTTTTTACTTGCATTAACGTGACGAATCATAACAGAAACAGCGGCCACATGAGGACGAAAAAGAACAATTTAGTCCGGTGTCCATTCTGGATTTTCCATTTGATGATGAAGAAGAAGTGCCCTCACCTTATTTTCGAAGTAGGCTCGCTCGCATGGAAGGTTCGTCTCTCTCCCTATGTGCACGTAATTAAATTCTTTTGAAAAAGAATTGATGTCAATTAATTTTTTTATGAATATTGTATCGGACCATGTCACCGAAAGAGGATGCGAGGAATCTTAGTAGGGTCCATATTTTTAATAATTTAACTGCGCTGAGCAGCCCTTGTTATAGAAGATCCTTCAACATGGTTACAATTATATGCACCAATATACAAACTATGATTGACAAAAAAAAAAATGATGTTTGATGAACAGGAACTAAACAAAAGCTGATGCAGAAGATCAGACGCTTCGAAAGCCTCGCTCAACTCGAACCAGTGAACCTAGAAAAAAGGATTGCATTGTCAGAATCCGATGATAACGTGTCACTGAAATCCCCATTGCAGCCTTGCTCAGTGTTGGTCCAATGCAACATCATTGCAGACAAAGAAGACGAGAAAAGCGAAACAGAACACAAGGCACTAGACTTGCTCAACCTTCTGAAAATTACATCAAATAGCTTCAAGTTGAAGGCAGACACTCTCCTATTGGATTTCTTCAAAGAAACATTAACCGAAACTGATGTGGGAAAAGACGGTCACCAATCTGACCACGCGTTGATAAATGTAGCCAACGATTGGATTAATGGGGAGTCGAATGAATTGTTGCTTGAATGGGAGGTGCAGAAGAACAGGGAATCATATATTAGAGATATGGAGAAGGAAGGGAGGTGGAGAATGTGGGATGAAGATCACAAAGAAGAGGTGGCTATGGGGTTGGAGGATGAAGTTTTTGCTTCTTTGATTGATGAGCTTCTCATTGATCTCGTCACATCCTAGATGATCATTTGAATTGGGGAGTTTTAGAGACAAATGTGGCTGTGCAAATGTTGATACTAAGACAAATCATTGTTGTTTTTTTGGTCATGATAGTACAAGCCACTAGAGAGAATTAGAATGACTATAGGAGAATATTTTGTTTTCCTTTTGCTAGTCCCTTTTTAGTATAAAGGTAGGGAGATTTCTAGGGTTTAGGGGACCAGCTCTAGTTTTGACCTGGATCCTCTCGGATGATTATTTTTTCACCCTCCAATTTTTAGTTATGTTTGATCTTCGGTTTAAAACGCCACTCTTTTTCTTTTATTTTTGGACAATACATAGGTCCTTCCTAAGAAGAATGAAGTCCGTTCTTTCTATTGATGTCGTCCAATATAATGTGACTAATTTTTTAAAATAGAATTGAGGCAAATTCATCTTTTTAAGTGTTTAAATTGTATTGAACCAAATCAGCGTCCTCAACTTTTTCTTGTGTTGTCCTAATCCCTTCTCCACACCCATGCCTTCTCTAGTGAAGGTTACAAGAGTGATTTAGATCAAGGTCTTCAAATTAGACAAGCAATGACACTCTAGGAAACTATAATTGTACGAAGTGTAAACTCTTTTATATATGTAGCTATATGAACCCAATGTGAGATTTTACTGTTTCACTTGCAATTTGCCAAACAAAACATAAGAATAAAATTGATAGAGATGAATAATTGTTCTGTATGTCAAGGTCAATGTATTTATTCATTTTTTAGCAAAGGATAATATTCACCTCTTATAAAATGCTACCTACCGGACTATATATCAAGCAATGACACTAGTAAAAGACCGTATCAAATTATCAATATGTATGTGGCCCAACAAAATATTATATACTTATATTTTTTAATAAATGATAATGCCATAAGTGTTTATTTTCAAAAATTAACTATCACATATAATTCTGAGAATAATTATTTCATAATTTTAGAATCATTACTCCAATGAATAACACAAAAGGTCAAATAAAACTATGATAACAAAGTGATCATAGTTCATCGTATCGCTCAGTACACTACATATGGCTTGGTTCGTATGGTATTTAGAAGGTGTTGATATCGCAATAATATTTATCCAATACTTATTTTTAAAATCTATATTATCCTAATTTATTACACCGTTATAACAATTAGACCCGAACCTTGTTATATATATAAGGGTGACTACTTTGTATTGAAAGTTGTCCCACATTGACTAAAAGAAAAAATCACTTCTATATCATTTCCTATAAATATAGGATATATCCTATTATATTGTGTGCACAAATAGAGAGAGAAAATAGAAGAGATACAAACTAGTATTCTTCTTGGTGAGAGTTAGGAATAATATAAGCTTATATTATTCCGGTGATACATAAATGAGTATACACTATGTGTGTGCGTGTGTTTGATTTGATGATCAACCCCCTTGTAATCTTTTTTTTATTATAGTGAAACGAGGCTTCTAACAGTGTTCTTGGGCGGGTGTAAAAACCCTAACAAGTGGTATCAGAGCTTCAGGTTGAAGTAGAGAAGAAGCCCGTTCGTTCTGGTCCAGAATTGAATTTCAAAAATGCCCGAAATCAGAAACCAACCATACCAGGAGCTTTGTATCGACGAGACGAAGCCATCAGTATCAAGATCGTCGCCGGAAAGTTCCGCATGTGTTGCCTGAATTTCCGGCCAGATTTTTAGCTCCAACACGCAGCAGTTTCGGTTCGGGGCTCTTTCGCGGAGCATCGTTGATCCATATAAAGAGTATAACATATCAACGGAAAACTATTTCAAAGACGAACGTTTTGACACAAAAATTATCCCTATAGGTGTTAAAACGCGCCCGCACGCACCACGAGAAGGTACTGACTTGTCAGCAATTTTTTATCTTTTGTGCAGATTTGGTTTTTCGCCCTTTGGAGTCATTTTTAACCCATTTTTGACGCGGTCAGAGGCGTTCTTAAGATTTTGAAACATTCCGGACGCAACCGTGCGATCGTTTTTACGTAATTTGACTCCAAACACCTTGAATAAGCTCAGTGGGAGCTAGGGGAGAAGAAAAGGCTGCGATGATCGACAAGTTTGATGGTTCAAACTTTTCCTATTGGAAGATGAAAATTGAGGATGTGTTATTCCAGAAGAATTTGTTCTTACCATTAGAAGGGAAGAAGCCAGAATCGATGAAAGACGAGGATTGGACAATCTTAGATCGAAAGGCTCTCGGTACGATTAGACTGACGTTGTCAAAGTTCGTCGCCTTCAACATTAAGAATGAGAAGACAACAAAGTCTCCCATGGATGCTCTTTTGAGCATGTACAAACAACCATCTGGAGCGAATGCGGTACATCTCATCACTAGATTGGCAAATCTAAAAATGTCCGAGAATGGGAAGGTCAGTGAACACATCAGTGTTCTTAATGAAATTGTTGAGCAGTTGGAATCAGTTGAGATGTTAATCACTAGCAAAATGAAAGTGGTTTTTCTTATAAGCCAATTGCCAGAGAGTTAGAGCGCCACAAAGGCTGCAATCAATAATTGTTCAGGGGTAGAACCGTTATAATATGATTCCGTAGTGAGTATGATACTCACAGAAGAGATCAGAAAATAGTCAGATTCTTTTAACAGTGGCTCAGCATTGAACGTTTACAGCATAAACAGAGGTTTGAACAGGAAAAAAAGGCTGAAACCAAGGGGGTGGCCATTCCAAGTCGAGACAAGGAAGACCACATGGAAGATCAGAATCTCAAGGTCCTAGAAATTCCAAAGAGATTAAGTGTTGGAATTGCGGCAAAATTGGTCACCTCAAGAACCAGTGGAGATCCCTGCAGAAGGTAGCGGAGAACAAAATTGAGGCAAACATTATCTTAGAAGAAGCTGATGATGAGTTGATATGCTTTTTGGAGAGCAAATCAAAGTTTTGGGTCTTGAACTCTAAAGCATCATTCCATGCCACCTCAAGTCGAGAGCTCTTCGAGAGCTATACACCTAGAAACCTTGGCAAGGTTTATCTAGGTGATGATTAACCCTGCAGTGCAGTTGGCAAGGGTGAAGTACATATCAGACTCAACGGATCGATATGGAAGTTAAAGGATGTCAGACACATTCCAGACTTAAGGAAGAACCTGATCTCAGTAGGCCAGTTGGCGAGTGAAGGTTATGTGACCACTTTCAATGCAGGAGAGTGGAAAGTTTCCAGAGGGGCTATGACTATAGCACGAGGAAAGAAGAGTGGTACACTATACACTACCACCAAAGCTAGCACGTTGATAACAGTTAAAGAAAACAATAAGGATCATAATTTGTGGCACCAAAGGCTAGGTCACATGAGTGAAAAGGGACTCAAAGTTATGCTCGCAAAGGGAAAGCTACCAAGCCTAAATTCGATTGATATCCATTTCTGTGAGGATTGCATATTCGGTAAGCAGAAGAGAATTAGTTTTAAAAAAACGGCAGAGATCTTAGAGAGGAGAAGCTTGAGCTAGTTCACACTGATGTTTGGGAGCCAACAAATGTCTCATATATTGGCAGAAAGTCCTATTTCGTCACCTTCATCGACGACCATTCCAGGAAGGTATGGGTTTACTTTTTGAAGCATAAATATGAAGTGTACAATGTGTTCAAGAAATGGAAGGCTATGATAGAGAATGAGAGGGGTTTGAAGATAAAGAGGTTAAGATCCGATAATGGTGAAGAATATTAGGACATCGAGTTCAAAAACTTTTGTTATGAGAACTGTATCATATTGGAGAAGACTGTTCCACGTACACCACAACATAATAGCGTAGCAGAACGTATGAACCAAACATTGACTGAGAGAGCCAGAAGCATGCGCATTCAAGCAAGGTTGCCGAAACAGTTCTGGGCAGAAGCAGTCAGTACAGTAGTGTATCTAATCAACTGAGGTCTATCAGTACCATTGGAGCACAGAATACCAAAAGAGGTATGGAGCGGTAAAGAGGTAACACTTTCATATTTAAAAGTTTTTGGTTGTGTTGCATATATACATGTTAGTGATAATGTGAGGGATAAACTTGATCCCAAGTCATATAAATGTATTTTCATTGGCTACGACGGTGATGAGTATGGCTACCGCATGTGGGATGATCAAAACCAAAAGGTGATCCGAAGCAGAGATATAGTGTTTAATGAAAAAGTGATGTACAAGGATAGACACACAACTACCTCAGAGCTTATAGCACAGAATGATCTTGTGCGTGTTGAGTTAGATGATGTTCAAGACAATGAGAGTACTAAGTCAAAAAAATAGATTGAAGATGACACTACTCAATAGGATGATACACCGCAATCTCCAACTCTTATTCATGTACCTAGGAGGACTTCACGACAACATGTGCCAAACGAGAGATACATGAATTACATGTTGCTCACAGATGGAGGTGAACTAGAGTACTATGATGAAGCATGCAATGTAACAGATGCGAGCTAGTGGGAGCTTGCGATGGAAGATGAGATGAAGTCTCTTATCTCCATCAACACATGGAATCTAACCAAGCTGTCGGTGGGAAAGAAAGCTCTCCATAACAAATGGGTCTACAAGGTCAAAGAATAACATGATGGTTCTAAGAGGTACAAGGCGAGACTCGTAGTAAAAGGCTTTCAGCAAGAATCGACTACACTGACATATTTTTTTCGGTTGTGAAATTGAATACCATTCGTTCAGTTCTTAGCATTGTTGCAGGAGAGGGTTTGCACCTAGAGCAGTTAGATGTTAAAATTGTTTTCCTCCATGGTGACCTAAATGAGGAGATCTATATGCAGCAGCCGGAAGGTTTCTCCATGAAAGGTAAAGAGAAACTTGTGTAAGTTGGAAAAGAGCTTGTATGATTTGAAACAAGCTCCAAGATAGTGGTACAAGAAGTTCGATGGATTTATGCAGACACATAGTTACAACAAGTGCGACATTGACCATTGTTGCTACTTCAAAAGGTTTGACACGAGTTACATCATCCTCCTACTTTATGTTGACGACATGTTAGTAACTGGGTCTGATTTTGTGAAAATCAGCAAGTTGAATAAGCAATTGGCAAATGAGTTCGAGATGAAGGACTTAGGCGCAGCGAAACAGATTCTTGGTATGAGAATCAACAGAGACAAACAGAAGGGTACTTTATAGTTGTCTCAGACTGACTACGTTGAACGAGTTCTGAAGAGGTTCAACATGAGTGATGCTAAGTTGATTAACACACCTTTGGCTAGTCACTTCCGATTATCCAAAGAGTAGTCTCCCAAGTTAGAAGCAGAGATGAACAATATGACCAATGTTCCATACGCTTCAGCCATTGGTAGTTTGATGTATGCAATGGTTTGTACGAGACCAGATATTGCATATGCAGTGGGAGCAATCAGCAGGTTCATGTCCAATCCATGGAAGACTCACTGGGAAATAGTGACGTGGATATTGCGATATCTACGAGTTACCACAGACAGATGCCTTTGTGTTTGGAAAAGGTGAAGTGAATTTAGATGGCTATGTAGATTCAGATTTTGCAGGTGAAATAGACTGCAAAAAAAGCACTACTGGTTATGTCTTTATAGTAGGTACTACAACAGTTAGTTGGATTTTGCAGTTATAGAAGATCGTAGCATTATCTACTACAGAGGCTGAGTATGTAGCCGTGACAGAGGCTAGCAAATAAATGATTTGGTTACAGGGATTGTTGGCAAAGTTGGGATTTGAGTAAGAGAAAACTGTTTTGCACAGTGACAGTCAGAGTGTTATACATCTGGCGAAGAATTCAGCATTTCATTCGAGGACAAAGCATATAGATCTTCGTTATCACTTTATTGGATCTCTATTAGAGGATGAAGTTCTGACTCTTAAGAAGATTCAGGGAAGCAAGAATCCGGCCGACATGTTGACCAAAGTGGTAACAATAGAGAAACTGAAGTTGTGCGCAACTTCAGTGGGTCTTCAAGCTTAAAGACAGAAATGAGGGCACCGTACTGTACTGATCATTGATGGAGTTAATTGATGGTAGCAAAGTCGTCAAGTGAGAGATTTTTATATATATAATGGTGACTACTTTGTATTGAAAGTTGTCCCACATTGACTAAAAGGCAAAACCACCTCTATATCCTACCCTATAAATATAGGGTCTCTCCTATTATATTGTGTGCACAAATAGAGAGAGAAAATAGAAAAGATACAAGCTAATATTCTTCTTGGTGAGAGTTAGGAATAATATAAGCTAATTCTGGTGATACACGCGTGAGTATACACTGTGTGTGTGCGTGTGTTTGATCTGATGATCAACCCCCTTGTAATCCTCTATTTGATTATAGTGAAACGGTACTCTCAGTGAACGTAGGCTTATTTTGGCCGAACCACTACAAATCTTTGTGTCCATTGTTTGGTGTGTGTTTGTGTGCGTTTTCTGATTTGCAAGTGCACACGACGTCTAACAGTGTTCTTGGGCGAGTGTAAAAAGTCTAACAAACCTCCCAAATGAACAACAAATAAACAAGCAAATCAAATTGGGCTCAATCTAAAAAAACTATATAAATTCATTAAAAAGTGAAACTAAGTCCAATCCACTTTTGGTGTCAATACATTTCCGTATCACTTGGTTCCAAGCTAAAAAAATTAATTGTATAAATTCATTAAAAAGTGAAACTAAGTCCACTTCACTTTTGGTGTCGATACATTTCCGTATCACTTGTTTCGTAATATTTTTGAAAGGTGTTAACACAAACTCCACATGCATGTAGGGCTGTAAATGAGCCGAGCCGAATAGTAGTTTGTTTGAGTTCGGCTCGTCTATGTATCAGGTGTGTTCGAGCTCGACTCGATTAAAATTAGGATATTCGAGCTCGGCTCGCGAGCTCAATTAACTCCACAAGCCGAGCTAATTATCAAGTTTGTTTATGAAAATGAAAAAGGCGACCAGATCTGAAACTAGGAAGTAGGAAGTCTGAGGGGATTGGAACTAACAAGTCTCTATCAGCATCTTTCTAAAAAGAAACTAGGAAGCTCCATCCAAAATTATGTTGAGGAAAAGAGACTTCAAATGGCGTAATAGTGATATATACATACATACATATATATATATATATATACGTGTTTGCACAGAGAGAGGCGACCAGATCTGAGGGGATTGGATCATATATATATGTGTGCTTGTATAGAGGGAGAGACCGAGAGAGAGTACCGGATGGCACGACGGTGGGGTGCGATGAGGAGCGGCGGTCGAAGCCCTTGTCTGTGTGTGATGTGTGGAAAAGAGAGTGAATGAGTTTCTAGAGAGAGGAAGCCACATGCATAAGGGTGGGTTGTCGTACAAACTTTTTCATATTATATTTTATTACATAAACTTTAGAGTATTATATACATAAACATTTTTATTTTAAAATTAAAGTGGACATGACATGCCCGACAATGTTCTTGAAGTGGAAGATGCATTACAAACAAAACTCATTTCTCTCTCTTTAATGTATACATATATATATATATATATATATGTCATATATATAATCGAGCTTTGTTCGCGAATATTATCGACGCGAGCCCATACCTATTTGAGCTTGACTCATTTGCGAATCGAGCCTAAAAAAATTATTTAAGTTTGGTTAACTTACTAAATAAACGAACGTGAGTCGAACTATTATCGAGCCGAATCCGAGTAGGTTATCGAGTGTTTGGTTCGTTTACGGCCCCAAGATACATGTGATATGAAAATATGGTTGAGCTTTCACTCTTTAGTTTTCACTCTTCAGTACTTTTATACGCACATGAAGTTGAACAGCAAACAAACAAGCGAATCAAATTGGGCCCAATCCACAAAAACAACTGGCCCAGTGTAAATTCATCAAAAAGTGAAACTGAATTCAGTCCATTTCAGTGTCGGGCGGTGGGGCCCATAACGGTGCGATAACAGTACCCGCACGTGACCCATGTGTTTATCCCGTTAATCACACCCCCAATCGACGGTCCCAATTGAAAGCTAGTACCCCACCTGATTTCAACGGCCACGATGACTCCCCTATAATTAAATTCGAAAATTCTCCATTAACAGAAAAAAAAAAGCCCTAGACTGGAACGCAACGATCAACGAGTCCAAATACTATTTTATCAGGAACTCATTGTTCGTTCAATCTCCGCCGAATCCATCGAATCAATACAATGAACGGAGCGAAACGTTTAGCCCTAGCGGACTCCAATTCCAACGCAGATCAATCGATTGTATGTCACTGCTCGTTTCTCTCTCCAAAATAACCTAATTTGTTTCTCATTGTATATTTGTGTATATGTATATATACATATATATATTTGTATTGATATTTGCATGTTCTTTTAGTTAGAGCATTAACTTTATGTATTTGCAGCGTTGTTTAATTTAACTTTCAATTGTGTGTATGTGTGTATAGACGTATATATAGGGATTTCCATATTCTGTTAGTTAATTGACTAGAATCAGGCGTTCGGGTCATTTATGCTGAGTATTGATTTTAACTATTTGCAGAGTTGTTTTATTTTTATCTTTCAAGTGTGTGTGCGTGTGTGTTAAAATATGTATGTTTGTTTAAAGATCCATTTTTTGTAAGTTAATTGATTAGTTCTGAAGAATTAGGGGTTGGGTTATTTTTTATGAGCATCTATCTTAACTATTAGCCAGCGGTTTTGTAGATTCCTCCTTTTTACACTTTGATATGTTACTGTGAAGCCTTGTCGTCATTAATTTATTTGCTTCAATTCAATGATTACTGGTTATTTTGGTACTCCGGTCAGAATATTCGAAGCCAAGATTTTTGCTTTTGACCGAGAATGAAAGCTCATTTTCTTGCAATGTTATTCGAGTCCTTTTCAATTGTTAACTAAGTAATGCCTTTGTTTCTTAGTCCTGGACCTTGTATTAAATTTGAAAGAAGCTGGACACCCATTTGGGATTCCATTGAAAAGTAGTCAAGTTGATGTCCGTTGGTAATTTGACAAGTTGATAACCTGCCCTTAAAGAAATATTACAATGTGGAGGAACTATACTTCACACATTTAGAGTGTTGTGAAATATGACCTTGATTTTAGACTGTCATTACGAATGCCATACAACATAGGGATTGCAATACCAACCCGAAGTTTACCGCTAAACTCGAGAAAACTAATGTTGGTGTGAATGAGGGGTCTATTCTTGATCCCAACTAGTTTGGAAGTCCTCAACCTTAAACCTGAAGGAGTAAAACAATATCTGATTGGAGCATTATCTCTTATGCGGTTAATAGCTTCCATCCGCAAAACTTTTCTCATGATTTTAACTAGAGGTGGCAAAATTTACCCAAATCCACCAACCCGCCCATATCCGCCCTCAAATTTTGGATTATTGGGTGAGTGGTTTGAGATGCGGGTCGCTAACGGGTTGGGTTATTAACACTCCTCAATTTTGCGGGTTGTTAGCGGGTTGGGTGAGGGTACCCGTGTTTACCCATTTAGGAACCTAAAGCCTCTCTCCCGACTATGCCCCCCACCCCCTCTCGCCTGTCTGCTCCTCTCGCCTCTCTCTATAGCTTAGGTGGCTCTTCAGACTTGATATTTGTTTGGGATGCCTTTTAGAAGTGTTAGTACATGTGCCTCTCTCTCTAGCTAGGTGGGCCTTCAGACTTATCTTTCTCTCCCTCTACAATATAAATCTCTCTCTCTACAATGGAATTGTATATATAATATTATTTCTGCAGATCATTTGCCTTCATATTATTTTATTTTACTGCAGATCTTTCTTTCTTTATATATAATATTATTATATATATTGTTCAATACCATAAAGGTGAAGACAAATGAATTAAACAAAGTTTGTTAAATAAAAAGGTTTGATTCGCTTCAACTATCTGCTCTACAATCGCAACGGTAATCAACAAGATTTTGGGTGCCAAACATTTAATCGATAGATGTACAGAATGTTTGTTATTGATTCTTAGAATTGTTAGTGTTTTTATATGTGGTTATGAATATATTGGAATAATCAATGTCTACATGTTTCAGAGTAATTTTGAAGATCAAATCTTTTTGAATTCTTTCTTTTCGAATGATGAATGGATTTGAAGTTTTAGTTTATATCATCAATTTCGGATTTTTTTAGATCAAATCTTTTTGAATTCTTTTCGAATGTTGTATCTTTGATGAACATATCAAATTGGGGTTTAGGGGGAAAAAAGGAAAAATTTATGTGGGCCGGTTGACCCGGCCCATTTACAAACCGACCCGTGATCAACCCGTCATGAACGGGTACCCGTTAACGAACCGACCCAAACCCGCCCGTTTGCCACCTCTAATTTTAACATATGGGCAACATTTGTCAATTGTGGATAAGGTTGGAAACAATGTCGGCGCTTATGTTAATAACCGAGATCCATGAAAAAAGATGCAGGTAGAAAGTTTTGACAGAGGAAATGATATATGTTTTTCTTATCAGTTTGTGTTCGACTTGTCATTTATTTTATTAGTACTTAATGTTTATCTTAGTTTTCCCTGTGATGATGCAGTTCCAGAGTGAAAGAATGATGGGGGCATCCTATTCCGGTGTACAAAGGGCAGAACCATTTCAGCAGCAATTAATGGCCTCACCACCATTTGATATGCGCCGGGCTGAATCGTCTAGACAGCATGTGAGAGCTCTCAATACCCAATTTGCAAGGTCTCTCTTTTTTTTTTTCTATTTCTACAGCTGTGCTTTTCTTGTATATTATATAATTACCATGTTTTGTTGGTATTAACTAATGTATTGGTTAGTTATCCCTTAGTGTGTTTATACCAAAAGTGTTTTCCTTTTTATGCCAAAATTGTTTTCACTTTTGAGAAGAATGTTAGAATGATGTCTATTTATTCCTTGAAAAGTGCTTGGCTGAGCCCTTTTTGTTTCTTCTTGGTTTTGTTCATTTAACGTGATCTCCTTCACTTTCAATTCGCATTCCTTTTTGAAAGAACTTTCATATCAAATCCCAGGTTAATAAATAAATTGGAGGTGTTTTTTTAAACATGTTGCGTTGTCCGAATAAGTTTTTGCATTCATTAGCTACCTAGGTGGTTATAAATTTTTCCTATAGTGTGTCTGTTAGCATAATTTTGTATTTATCCCATGTTAAGACTGGTGTTTTATGGTAAACAGTTGGATCCAATCACAGTTACAGAATCACCCTGATGAACTCTGGGAAGATGGGGTCCAGGACTATCTAGCTCATGCTTCAAGCATTATGGTAAATTTTAACCGTCCTTGCGAAATTTTTAAGTTCTAGTAAATACATCTATGCCATTCACTTTCTTATAATTGTATAAGTTATTGGGTGAGTAAAATTCACTAACTAGGGTATTTCATGTGGTGATATAAAGGGAAGAGTGGAGATCAACCTAACATTATAGTATTTATTTACACAAGTTTGAAGAAGATTGGGGATAGACTTATTATATTTTCGCATCTATTTACATAGTGGTTGCACTCAAAGTTGAACCTGCTTCATGTTTGCACCAATTTTGAATTAAGATACATTTAAGAGAGTAACTTCATTAGCGAAACCGGTGGTTTCTTGGTCATGACCGGATAAAGCTAAAGTTCCATTAAAGAGCGTTTCCTGACTCTTTTTCAAATTTGATAAATGTCAGTTGCTCGTATATTTCGTGATTCTAGTGTTTCTGTTACTATCTAAGTTAATCCATGATGAACATCCACACCCCAACATTCCGAAGAAATGCAAGCAAACTAACATCTATTTGGCACTTTAATTAACGACTTGAAGCCAATACTATATTAAATGCTATTGTGATTATAAAACTATAGAGCTGAATTTGGCAATCTGACGCAGACAGGCTTCTTTTGTCATACCTGTTACAAGAATTTTTTTCTTATGGGGGCTGCCCGAGTGGGGTGGGCATGGGGCAGACTTTTTCGATGCTTGGGTTGCAATAGATTGGTTTTAGATCAAAAGTTTACTCAAGCTTATCCTAAGCGTGCTTATTTTTAGGAAGAAAAGATATTGATTAGAACTTGTTCTTTAAAGATAAGGTGAACGTAGTTTGATTGAATAATAATATATGTAGAATAAGTAAACAATTTATAGAGGAAAATCAGTTGTTCCCTTCAGCAGTTCCATTGGCAGGCAGGTGTAGACGAAAAAGATTCTGATTTGCGGAAGGACATCGGAGTAGGCTTTCCATTGAAATTTCCTAAGATCATCATTGATTTAGTGTTGAGATAGGATTGGACCTGATGGATCAAATCGCCTCACATGGCACCCCTTGCTCACATTAGATTGAGGCTAGGTGTGGATGAAGCTCATCCAAGACCGTCCATATCTAATCCAAGTTCATATGTTATCAGTACTGGAATGTATATTGGGCAATCATCGTATGAGTGATTCAAGGCTCGTCAGGATATTGATTGCAGTGCAGAGGTGATTGTAGCGATCTTCCATCAATACTATATTCATATTTATCACCTGCACTTTTCTTTCACCTATGAATAAAGGCCACGTTCGGAAAGAAAATCCAAAGATATTATTATAGATTTAATGTAGCCCTTTTTGGGCTTTTGTGTCATGGATGTAAACCCTAGTGACTGAACCATCTACTTCTTTATTCTTCTTGCTTTGTTTCTTACTTCACTTATATTTTGTTATTTACAGCATGGTCATAAAGCCTTATTTACTCTTCTCTTCCCTGCTTTTTTTTTTCTCTTGGTGCGACTTTCTAGGTGTTTCTTTGTTTGCTAGGACAGTTGCCTCACATGTGTTACAAAATAGGCAGGATCGCTTCTCATGTCTGGACCCTTATTTTGGGTATTCCGTTGGCCTTTGAATTGTGCTAAGGGTCTTTTGTTGTTATTTGTGACTTGTTTGGGCTACCGGTGTGTTTGGTAGAATTGTGTTATTCGCCTTTGTCGTGTCTTCGGCAATTTTCTGTGACTTGATTGGGCTGCCAGTTTGTTCGTTGACATTTTTCCTCGCCTTTGCCGTGCTTCAAGCAATTTTTCTTTATGGGCTGCTAGTGTTTTCGGTAGCATTTCGTTTTTGCTTGTCTCCGGCAGTTTTATTGTCTTATCTTGATCTGTGTGTTTTTCGGGCTTTGGTGTTTTCAGTAGCATTGTTCTGGGATATTATCAAGTTGCATATATCTTTATTAAATCATTTTAAAAAATATCTAGTTTTATGATATAATATGTAATTTTGGCATTAATTTCCTACACGCTCCAGATTGAGGGGGAGAATTTAAAGACATAGTAGGCGATTGTTATTGGAGTGATTCACGATAGTGATTTTATGGATCTTCCGCCAATGTTATTTTTCTATTTATCACCTCTGTTATTCTCGGATGCTGTCACCTTCGCTAACGACGGCCTCATGCTGATAACCACTGAACACAATCGTCCCAGCTATGTGTAAATAGAGGCGATGATTGTAAAGAAAATCAAGAGAGACTATTATAGATGTGATGTCACTGATGTGTGATGTAGTCCTTTGAACTCTTTGGGCTGTGGATGTAGGCCCTAGTGGCTAAACCGCATAAGTTTGTATTCTCCTTGTTTCGTTTCTCTCTTCACTTATATTTTGTTATTTACAATAATTGGTTTGGCTTAAATTTATTGTGAATATATATTGCGTTATATGATGTCAAGTGAAGTTGCAAGCAACCTGTGTTAACATAATAAGGAATAGTGTCTTTTGGCTGATCTTCATCCGCCCTTTTGTTGCAGGATAAATTTAGTGATGTTGTTAAATGGCTCAAAGCAAATCAGGTAAATGGAGAAAGTTCCTCTGCTATTGGATCTCATGTTCCTCAAAAGCAATTTGGATATGAAAATAGGGATAAGAAGGTGAAAGTGTCAGAGGAGAAAATTGGATTTGCTCCATCTGGTACCACGGCTTCCTTTGCACCTTCATGGAGCTCTGGAGCTCTATTTAATGGTCAAACTCCCTTTTCATTTGGTACGTAATATATATATATTATTTATTTATATATGTGTGTGTGTGTGTGTGAGTGCACTATCACTTTTAGGTTTGAGTGTGGATGCAAGTTGTATGGTTGAATATGAGTGGCTTTAAGGTGTCTGCCCATATACTTATGGTAGAAAAAATGAGGAACAAAGTTACATGAAATTGGTGGAGCCTGATTCATAACTTTGTGGGAGCCTTGAGCTTTATCTACCTACTAACCAGTTTTATACAGAATTTAATGGATTTTAACTCTAGGAAGATTAATGGAATTCGAAATTCATTTATTTTTTAATTGCTTTTTCAGGAAACCAAAACTCAGTTATTTCAAACCGTGATGCTTCAAATAATGCGGATGATGGTGAGACATGCAGATCTTTCTTATTCCACACTATTAGTTCTTGGTATTATTACTCCATTCAAGATATTTTGTCTGCCACATGTTGTTTACATTAGTCATAACATGTGTTGGATTATGTGACATTTTATTTTTTATTTTTTGATTTTATTAGTATTTTTAATATGAAACTGATTGTTGTTCCTTCTCATTGATGGAATATAGTGGATGTTGACAATTGTCAGCACAACAATTTTTGATAGTGAACTGATCTACTAAAAGAGCCAAGTGTTTTGTCATTTCAAGAGTGGATGGGCAAAAAAAATTCATTTTTTGCCATTTGTAAACTCAATTCTCTGGTTTGGTGATCGACTTTTCCATTACGATTATTGACCATGCTGTTATTATTAGTCATCAAACACTTGAAATTTGTTGTCAGTTAACAATACTCTTATTCTAAGATTGAATATGTGGAAGTACTCAAGGTTTTATAGTAAGAAGAATCCTCAACAGCATTACCTTCCGAAAAAAAAAAAAAAATCATTTACAAGCATTTGTTTGAGAGCAAGAACAGTGTCAACCATCCGATCAGGCACCATTGCTGTCTTGGTCCTGCAAACTGTCTTGTGGTTTCAGTATTTCCTCTCTTATTACATATTTATATATCTGTATCTATAAAGTCTGGTGACAATGAGAAGTCTCTTTTCATCTTGATCCACATTTCGGGCCCAAAACAATAGCAAGTGCCAAGAGTCCAAGAGGTAAACCGTAGTTGCAAGAATTGTTTTTAGTTTTTGGGCAAATATCAAAAGATTAAAAAAAATTGTTGTTTAGATAATACTTTGTATGATTTTATTCTTTGTGCATGTATTAGATACTTGTACATGCTACAGATATGATCCTGCTCCAGGATTCTTGAACTTTGTTGCACTCCCACTGCTCATATCACTCTTGATATGTATGACTTCAGGACTGACATTCAGGGAACTAGATATTTTCTTGGCATGGAATAGTAATTTGGAGTCTGCTAAATCGAGGAACATATTATTATACTTTGATACTCTATTTTTTATTTTTTTATTCTTGGCCATTCTTAATCAAAAAAATATGGAGAGCCTAAGTGAGAACATGATTGAAATACATGAATTTTGTCCTAGAAATTGAGCTTTGTTTTAACTTCGTTCCAGTTTAGATTGCCCACTGGCTGTCCAAAGAGTTTTCCTCTTGATTGGCAGAAAGCCAAAAAGGAAAACTTGGAAGAACTTATCATTCATTATCTAACTGGTTTAAGTATCTTTTCGTTATAAATATGTTAAACACTTCAAAAACCTGATGCTTTTGTTTTTAGAAAGTTCTCATGCTGTTTTCTTCCCCCTCATCATGCTTTCGTTGATGGAAATTTATCCTTGCTTTATGCCATTATATTTTAGTATGAAATTTAGCCTCTTTCTTGTCTAGAGGAAGTAAATTATTTTTATCACATGGTATGTGATTAGGCCAAATGGATGATAGGGGTGACTAGAAAACATTGGATTAGTAATAAATTGTGAGCAGAAACCTAGGAATCACATGTCTTAACCATAAAATTTGAAAAAGTGGACTTAGGTGGTATGGTCATATATCTAATGTGGCACTTTGTTGTCAGGGTAGTTGAACCTCTTGGATCTTGGTTGTTAGTTTATTTACCTATTTGGGGATCTGGATTTCAACTCTTCATGAACTGATGAAAAAGAAAAAGAAAATATCGATATTGTAGTTTATGGGTTTTTCAATCTATTATTTGTAGTTGAGGAAGTAGGGTTTGTGAGGTGAATTAAGGAATTGAGCTCTATACCCCTATAGATTCTTAAATCCCTTCTACGCATCGGTTGATCTTATTATACTTTAATCCATTATATATTTGGCTGTTCCTTTTTTGTCAACTATACGGTGTCTTTTTACAGGAGGATTGTTTTTTTGGTTTTACTTTAAACTTATGGTGGTCCTCCATTCTTGTTCGTGGCATGTGCACCACTCAAACGTTTGCTTCGCTTCAGTGAAATGACCATTCATTTTTTTCTCACATTCATGAGACTATTACTTTTTCCTCGCACAGAATTTTTGAGAGCCGGAATGCTTTAGAAAATTTATTCAGATTCAATCTCCTCTAGAGAACTTTGTCAATATATCTGATGATCAGATAACATTATCTGCAATGGGTGACTGTTGTTTTACTTATCTATTTAATTTTTTTTTAATTGTATATTCTTGGATTCTCAGAAGATGAAGTGGAACAACCTAGCACAGAATTTTTTTTTCTCACATTCATGAGATTATTACTTTTTCCTCGCACAGAATTTTTGAGAGCCGGAAAGCTTTAGAAAATTTAGTCAGATTCAATCTCCTCTAGAGAACTTTGTCAATATATCTGATGATCAGATAACATTATCTGCAATGGGTGACTGTTGTTTTACTTATCTATTTAATTTTTTTTTAATTGTATATTCTTGGATTCTCAGAAGATGAAGCGGAACAACCTAGCAGCCCATCTGTGAAAAAGACTGAAGAGGAAGGTATTAGTGTTGTACATGAAGTCAAATGCAAGCTTTATGTGAAGGTAATTTCTAATGAACTTATGTGATTTTTTCTTTGAGATATTACATATATTTTTCTTGTTTTTACTCCAGTTTTGTGTTTACCAATACTAGTATAATAGGAGAAATTCACATCCTTTATATTCCGAAACTCGCTGTAGTTTCAATGAGTAATATTTCCATCAAATCTCTCATTTCATTAGTAGTTTTTACATTCAATTAGCAAGGTTGAGAATTTTAAGATTATATTGCCAACCTCTAATATAAGTATCTTCTTTCTTTCTTCCCTGGAGCTCATGCTTCACCAATGAGCTCTAAATTTGTATTTGTGTAGACGCTCCCTCTCTCACATATAATCTTGTGACGACAAATATCATGCATGAATAAATGTCATGTGTGCTTCGTACATTAGCATTTTTGTACACCTATATCATGGCATGACACCTGCTTGCCTAGCCCTTGAGAATTAGACATGGAGACTACCTCCAATCAAGCAAGAAATAAGGGATAAATATTCCCTCTGTCCAAATCAGTGTAGCAGTAATATAATAAGTTACAGTAATATTGGGCATAAAAATATTTCTACAGACAACATACATGTTTCATTTGTATTTTGAGGAGGATTAAAGAGAAGGTACCTTTACATAAAATTGATCAATTTTAATAATAACATGCATGCATAAAAGGACCTTGAATTGGCACCCGCTACATCCCTCCCACTGCCCATGCCTATACTGCTGAAATCCTGTCACACCTCGAGTAGAAGTTGTTAAGCTTACACCACTCTGAAATTTTTTCTAGGACACAGACACACACTAACACGCACCAGAAGTACAAGGAGATGCTGGCTGTTTTCCAATGTATACACTAATTATACTTCTATTCTGACTTATCAAAAAAAAAAAAAAAATTATACTTCTATTCTTGTGGTATGTCATCTTCCTACTTGCATCAAATTTTTGGATGTGTTTTTTTATTGGTTCATGTTTTTTCCTTTTTTCTGTCTGTCCAGTCAAGTGACCCGGCAGATAAAGATGCATGGAAAGATAAAGGCACAGGTCAGCTTTCCATCAAATGTAAAGAGGGTGTCAGCAAGGGCACAAAAGAATCCAAACCAACAATTCTTGTTCGGAATGATGTATGTTTGCGTCTGAATTTTTTTTTCCACAAGTTGATTTTCGCTTGAAATCTTTTTCTTCTCTCTATGAACACTATATATGGAAAGTGAAGGTATCAGATTGATTTTGTCTATTATATAGTGTGAAGTGCCAATTATTTTCATCGATATGATTGTTTGGCTTCTCCACTATAATTGGACCTCCTATGCTTTAGTAGATATTCAGGGAGAGATATTAGGGATCTTCCTTGTAACTAATGACTGGGAGGAAAATTAGAGGAGAGAAAAATTCATAGTATGGTAGTTGCAGGAGCATTGTGAACTGAGAGTTTTTGAGTAACTTGGAATGATGCCTCATGTGATTAGCAGTAAATTGTTGAAAGCGTGACTTTTTAATGCTCTCTCATATAAGCTATAATATTATGCCCTTGTATGATACTCTTGATAGCACTATGCGTTTGCTTTTAAATGATTCCCAATAATAGAAATTGATCACCAGCTATTCTAGAGGAGTTAGGAACGCATCTCAGAGTTTGAAGTGAAGCTGTTGGGCTAATTAAGAAACATATTTTTCACCTCCCCATCCACCAGAGCACCTGATGTAACCGTATTGTAGTATTTTGGCATGCTTCTTACCAATGTTTTGCTTTCTGGAATTATTATTAGTTTTTGAGCTCTTGGTGGCTCATGGTAAGCTATTACCCTAGGTTTTGAATAATAGCAGCATTTTCTTCTTGTTCCAATATAAATAAAAATGGTAACAGTGGCCTAATTGTGTCTGTCAGCGGAAAATTCATTTTCACTTGGATGGACTTTGTTTAAATCTCTTATCAGCCTTAGCTCTCTATGGCCCTTCTTTTTTGTTTAACATCCTGGATAAACTTCCTTCCAGTTGTGTGATGCTTGATCTACAACTTGAGGGGATCAGTGCCTCGAGCTTTGTCAGTCAACTCAACAAACACTTTATTTCATCCAATTGTAATGTTCTTGGGATGCACCAAAACTGGACCATTTCTTTTGATTTTTTTGTATTTCCCCCCTCTTGCAGCGTTCTTTTTGGTAGTATATTACTTGTTCAGGAGAACTCAAGGATATGATCAATGATAATTTCACTGTTGTCCCCCTTGTTTCAGGTGGGAAGACTGTTGCTTAATGCATTGTTATATCCCGGAATCAAAACAAGTATGCAGAAAAATTCAATTGTGGCTATATTCCATACTTCGGTAAGACATGTTAACTGTATGTATTTTGTATAATTCTTTTGGTGGTTTTAGCTCCTCCTTGGTATTTTGTATACCCGATGTTCCACTCAGAATTTAACATCCTATTTTCTTGTAAGAATTGAAGGACTTATGTTTAGTGGCAGAAATAAATAAATGGTGTAGTAGAAATCTACTGATGGGATTGTGTCTTGAACTCCTTATGGATTCAAGGTGGTCTGTTGTCTAACTTCTCCAATGATTCTATCTATTCGATGCATTTGAGCACCTGTAGTAATTCTCTTTCATGAACATCTTGTGTGTGGGTGGGTGTAATTATATATATATACATCTTTTTAAAAATATTACACCATTGTCTTCTCTGTTGTACTTGTACCATTCTTAGTGTATTATTTCTTTTTAATGATAAATATATCTTAGTCATTTGGAATTATTTGGTGACAAGATGAGATACATCTATTCTAAATTATATGCCCTTTGTGAAGAGTGCTTTTTTTTTTTTTGTAACAGCTTTTCACAGTTGTCTTTCCAATGACAGTAAATTTGGTGCTTTATTTGATTCTTGTAGGGTGACAATGACGGTAGCGACAATAATAGCGTCATGGCACGTACTTTTTTAATAAGGACGAGGAACGAGGAAGATCGGAATAAGTTGGCTGCAGCAATTCAGGAATATGCCCCTGCTGCTTGAAATTTTGTCACAGCAACACAAATGCCATTGTATGATTTACCTGGGCTCCAGCAAGCTACAGATCTGATGCTGCAATCCTTGTATTGTTGTATTCTTAGTTTAACTTCAGAATTTCGAGGAAGGGTAATTTTGTTGGAATTGACTCGGCCCTTTTTCCCGGGGTAAAAAATGTCACGAATGTTGTCGATATACACAAGCCAATGATATTTTCACATGCATAATTAGAAGGTTTTTGCAATTACATGAGATAGAATGATGAAAAGTATGTCTTATGTGGTTGAAATTTTGCTAGAGATTTCTGGAAAAAGATGCTTATATAGTCATATACCAAATGTGAAGTAAAAAGGGCTTGTTCTGTTTTCTTTTTCACTGTACAAAGGTTCGTTACCAACCTTTCTAGTGCGTGTTTTGGTTTTTGCATTTCCATTTTTTGCATGTATTGGTGTAAGTAATGAAATGAAGAGAGTGGGATTGCCTTAACATTCAGTGCTAATAAGAGGGCATTTTCAAATATAAATGGCTTTGGTTAAAATCCAAAATATATTCAGATATAAATGAATAGTAGAAATATTAGTTATATTCATCTGAGCATTTGAGTTTTTACTTTTTATGCAATTGATGTAGTTCATAAGTTTCTGTGTAGCAATTCGGTTAGGACACTGGTTCAATCATTTTTCAAGTCAAAAATTTATTACTAAATAGGTTGGACATCTGTGCATGAATCATTTTCAGATAAATTGCGTCGCCCTAAAAAATTAAAATAGATGCTCTTTTCCTCATCAATTTTTTATGTAATTTAGAAACATAGTAGATTATAGTTGGTAATTGTTTTTCTGAGACATGATTGCGTTTGTAGTCCAACGGTTAGGATAATTGCCTTCCAAGCAATAGACCCGGGTTCGACTCCCGGCAAACGCATTTTACCCTTTTCTTTAATAGAGAAAAGAAAAGGAAAAAAAAACATCAGCATTTTTAGAAGGCCTTTTATAAGTAAATTAATTTGATGCGGATCTTAAATTTCTAGTAAACTGTGAAAATATTGAATATACTTTATATGATGCAATAACCTTAAAACCCACACATTTAATTTCTAAAGATTTGTTAAACTCTTTTTGATTGATTTTTATTATGTATTTCTTACATAATAATGTTATATTGGTTTTGTAAAAAAAATTTAGAATATAATTATTGCACTCCAATTATCAAATATAATAACAAATATGTTTTATACAAACCATATTTTTTATTATACAAAAATTAGGATCACATAAATTTCACAAGTCATACATTAATATTACATAACAACTTCAACTGTCGATAACATGCAAATAATGCAGAATGATATATTGGCTTTTAAAAAAAATATTATTTATTATTTATTGTTAACTATTTATTTATTATTTATTATAATATATATTTAATTATTATTATAATTATATATTATTTAATTCGTTTTGTTTATTATTTATTCATTTATTTTTATTTGTTTATAAATATATTTTATTAATTTATTATTTATTATTGTATTTATTTATTTATTATTATTATTATATATTATTTAATTCATTTTATTTCATTTAGTTTGTTTATTATTTAATTCGTTTAATTTATTAATTATTATTATGTATTATTTAATTATATTTATTTAATTTATTAATTATTATTATGTATTATTTAATTCATTTTGTTTATTATTCATTTTTTTATAAATATAATTCATTTAATTTATTATTTATATTATTATTTATTCATTTATTTTAATTAATTTATGTATATATTTTATTCATTTTTTATTTATATTATTATTTATTCATTTTTATTATTATTATATTTATTCATTTATTATTATAACTATGTATTATTTAATTCATTTTGCTTATTATTTATTTATTTTTCTTATTTTTATATATTATTTAATTCATTTTTTATTATTTATTACTATTTATTCATTTATTTTTACTTGTCTCTAAATATATTTTATTAATTTATTATTTATAATATTATTTTTTATTTTTTATGTATTATTTAATTCATTTTATTTCATTTATTATTGAATTCATTTAATTTATTAATCATTATTATGTATTATTTAATTCATTTTATTTCATTTATTATTGAATTCATTTAATTTATTAATCATTATTATGTATTATTTAATTCATTTTTTTAATTCATTTTTTATAAATATAATTCATTTAATTTACTATTTATATTATCATTTATTCATTTATGTTAATTATTTTATAAATATATTTTATTCATTTATTAATTATTTATTATTATATTTTTTTATGTATTATTTAATTTATTTTGTTTATTATTCATTATTTTTATTTTATTTATAAATATGATTTATTTAATTTATTATATTATTATTTATTTATTTGTTTAATTAATTTATAAATTAATTTTATTAATTTATTATTTATTATTATATATATTTATTATAAATATATTTTATTATTCATTTATTTATATTAATTTTTAAATATCTTTTATTAATTTATTATTTATATTATTATTTTATTCATAAATATATTTTATTTTATTTTATTTTTATTTATTCATTTATTTTTATTAATTTATAAATATATTTTATTAATTTATTATTTATTCATTTATTTATTTTTATTTTTTATTTTTGTGTTTTGGTTTATATATTGGTTAGATGTGGTTCAATTATTGGAGGACATTTTAGATAGATTTTATAACCACACCAAATAGAACCACAAAAAATTGTGGTCCTAAAAAAGGTCATTTTGGTTTAATTTAGTCCAACTTGATCTGGTTATATTTTTTGAAACCAATGCAACACAAACATGGTCTGGTCTCAAAAAATCATGACCAGACCAGGAAAATGGGACCATAACCAGTAAACAAACAAGACCTTAGTGCTTGTTTGGCAACCGGTGCGGTGTTTGTTTTTTATTTTGGGTTGGGTTTGGTGTGGTTTTATTCTGAACTGAAACCATTTTTGGTGCACATGGTTTTGGTGTGAGAAAAAGTAAAGCTCAAAAACCAAACCATGTTTGGTAGAGTTGGTATGGCTGAAATTCTGAAACCAAACCATGTTTGGTAACTTATAATTGTTTGACATTTTATTTATTTATAATAATATTTTGTAAATATATATGTTTTAAAAAATAAAATATATAAATAAATGACTTTTATAATTATTCTTATTTTATTAAATTTTAATAGTAAATCCCAATTACACCCCTCAAATTAGCCCATATCCAACTTACACCCCCTCAAATATTTCGAAATATATATATAATTCAAAAAATATATAAATTTTGAATATATATATAATTTGAAAAAACATATATAATTCAAAAAATAATATATAAAATTTTAAAAATATATGAAATTCAAAAAAATATAAATTCAAATATATATATATAATTCAAAAATATATATAAAATTCAAAAAAAATATAAATTTTGAAAATATATATAAATTTCAAATATATATAATTCAAAAAAAATATTAAATTTCAAATATATATAATTCGAAATATATATATAAAATCCGAAAAATATATATATTTTGAAATATTTATAACATTTGTTTTGAAAAAATATAAATTTCAAATATATATAATTCGAAATATATATATATATATAATTCATATTGTTTATATATTGTTTTCAAATTTTATATATTCTTTTCGAATTTTATATATTTGTTTCAAAATTTATATATACATTTTCTAATTTTGTATTTTTTTTCAAATTTTATATATTATTTTGGAATTTTATGTATTTGTTTCGAAAGTTATATATTATTTTCAAATTTTAAACATTGTTTTCGAAATTTATATTTTGTTTTGAATTTTATAAAAAAAAAAAATCGAATTTAAACATGGCTTATAATTTCAAAAAAATTTGTTTCTTCAAAATGGTACACCAAGGATTGGCTTGGGCTTTAAAATGGTATACCAAGATGGTTTTGGTTTGAGCAAATAGTAATCACACCATGTATTGAGATGGTGTGAAAAAAGCCCATTTGGTACACCATGAAACAACATTTTGGAACCAAAACCAATCAACCAAACATAAATTGGGTTACATTTTCCACCCCAACACCAAAAATATGAACCCAAACCCATGTGCCAAACAACACTTAAAATTCACAAGATTCCTCCAAATGTAACAATGTGATAGTAAAACAAGAATTATACTGATGATGAAATATTATTTGTTTCTATTTTCTTTGAATGAGTACGATGTCATGATATTACAACTTAGGACATCAAGATTTAGGTTGAATAAAAAGGAATCAAAGACAACTCAAGAGTTTGATTCTGACTCAGTTTGTTTTTTTAATGGACAACATTGCCCTTATATTTATTTATTTATTTTTATAACTGTAATGTCAGGGGAAGCTTACGCGCTTCAGGGATCCGTGCAAGGTGACCCCCCCTCCCCTAAACATGAATCGAGGTAAGGTTCGGATTATGTCCGCGGTCGTGGCCCCAATAATTTATTTTTTTATTTTTTTGAAAGGTGGTCCTAACGAATTGTTTGCACCTAGTAGGAATCGAACATGAGAACTCATGCTTCTTGAAACACCAAGTCTCAAGTTTTTTCTAACTAGGTTAACCCGCTTAGGTTAAAAGTTTGCTTTCAGGTGAAGGTGGAGCTTTGTTTTATCATCATCTTCTTCTACTATTTGCATCTTCCTCCATTTAAAAACAAAAAAAGTGAGGGCAAAAATGTATTTTCATTGAGTTAGGGGTAACATAGTCATTTTTCATATTATAATGGGATGACATCATAAACTGTAGAAGGAGGTCAAACTGTAATAAATCCAAACAACAGGGAGGAAGTGATACAAAAAAATAAATTAGAGGGGTTAAACTGTAATAAATTCAAATGACGTGGGGAAAGTGATAAAAAAACTAAACTAAAGTGGGTGAAACTGTAATTATCAATTTTAGAGAGGGTCAACCTATAATATATCATATCTATAGAGGTGAAATTGTAATTTACCCTATCTCAATTTAGGCGACCGTTGATAAGAATAACATATACTGAAACTGAACTAAATCATTTGCGATCGGACTCATGTTTGACTTATTAAAAGTAGTTCTCGGCTTGAAATCGTTAATTTATCAATTAATCCTTTTTAAGCTCATTTAATTAATGAACCTAACTTGAACATAGGCACAACTCGGTTCCCTTTATTATTATTATTATTTTAGAGTCCAAGGAAAGAAAATTAAACTCTCTTTTGAGGTGGAATGCATAATGTTTTATTTTTACCATTGTACTATCGTGAGGTCTAGCATAAAATGTATAAGTATTTTCACTTTGACTTGACATATAGGGTGCGTTTGAAAAGTCTGTGTTTTTGTATTTGTTTTCTGTTTTCAAATATAAAAATTGTTTTTGTATTTGTTTTTGTTTTTTTCAGCAAAAAACTAAAACAAAAAAGCGTTTGGATGAAAATTTGTATTGAAAAATAAAATTGTATTGGTGACCGGCGGCGGCGGCGGCGGGGGTGGTGGTGGTAGGTGACTGGTGGCGGCGGTGGGGGCCGGCGGCGGCGACCGGTGGCTGTTGGTGGCGGCGGCGGTGGGGCGGTGGTGGAGGTGGTATCCTAAACAATAAAAAAACTCAAAAAATAACTAAAAGTTGTATTTGGTATTTTCACCACTTTTACACACTATTCACATAAAATAGTTTTTTTGGAAAAAAAAAAGTGAACAGTAAACGAGTTTGCCAAACGTATTTTTTTTTTTTAACTAGGTGAACAGTAAAAAAATAAAAACTATTTTCTCGTATCCAAACATACCCATAGAGTTCCTTTTAAGGACTATCTTGGTATTATTTTGGGGCATCTAGACAGTTAATTAAATATTTTTATTCATTGTGAACATGATTAAAAATTAAATGAAAATTTGGTCTAGTACAGACTTCACCACTGTTTTGTAGGTGCACTTTAATTATCTTTGTTATGAGTTAAAATCTACAGACTCGTCAGATGAGTATCTTTACCTTTAATTGTCTTTATTATGAAAAATTGATGTCCGTAAATTGATCACCGATCACGTGAGTATCTTTCAGTTTGTAAAAGATAAAAATTAAAAGATACATATTGTGAAGCACAATAGAACAATTATAATTAGAAGTGAAAACTCTAGTGAATTAGTTAGTGCGCAGCGGAAATAAAATAAAAAGACACCGTTGATCTCGATAGAGAAGAATCCCACCCAATACCACCTCAAAAATAATAATTTATATTAGTAAAGCCATTCATTGTTAGCGAGATCTTGTCACATTTCGAATTTAGATGAAAAATAGTTTTAAGATATATAAATTTGGTATTAACTCCACCTAATAGTTTAAATTTTTAGGTGTGATTGTAAAATGTTTGACCGGTATGTATTAGAGTTAGATCAAATACTTGATTCGAATTAGATTCAATTATTGATTCGGAGTTATATAAAATGCTAGTTTGGATCAAAAGGATAAATTGTATAATGTAGTAAACTTTCAAGTATTAGGATAGTAATTTACAAATTGTGATACTGTACATAAATGCGTTTGTAGTCCAACGGTTAGGATAATTGCCTTCCAAGCAATAGACCCGGGTTCGACTCCCGGCAAACGCATTTTTCTGACTTTTTTTTTAAGTCAGAGAGGCAAAGTTTCAAGCTTCTGCACCTCTCTAATGACAATTGAACCATCTCTCTCAATAAAACAAAATATTGTTTGAATATTAGAATGAGGTATTATTTTTTTAAATCAATTACATATTTATTTCTCTTATCATTTGTATTTAATGTGGAATATTCTCAGCTTATTTAAAATCACAACTCTTGTGCTTTTTAAGTTATAGCTTACATAGAGTGATAACCTAAACAATTTTACTCTAGAAACTTGATCCAAAAAAACATTTAGGATCTACTTGATTTGTATATCTGAAAACTGTTCACGAGAATTCTGAGAACAAAAAATGGTTTTATGAGAAAAATAAAAATGAGTTATCTGAAAACATGCATTTTTATAACTGAGTTTTTTTTCATAAAACTAAACCAAATAGACTTTTGTACCGTTTTTTTTTAGTTGTTCTCATAAATATAAACCAAACACGCCCATTCGATTTTAACTTTTAAGCCATTTTTAGGCCTTGTTTGATACAGCTTCTGCTTCTGGCTTCTCACACAAGAAAAAGAGAAGCAAAGCTGGTACCCCTCAGTTTCTTTAAAACACTCTTTCAAGACTCAAAAGCTCTTCTAAAATTTTTGTCAAACAACATTGTTTAAAATAGTTTTTCCTTCCGGAAAGCCAAAAACAATGTTTAAAAAACCAATCCAAAAATGTCCTCAGACCCTATTTATGTATTTTCAATTTGTCTTTTTATTGGAATTTCTGTCCTCTAAAACCCTTGCCACATACTTTCTTATGAGTTTATTATTGCCTCGAGTAGATGAAAAAACCTGCTCCACCTTTCTTTTCCTTATTTGGATGATGGTAGACTGTCATAGAATTGAGAATCGAAATCTCTTTCTTAAGAAAGGTCAAATGAAATGCCTAATGATCTATTTTTGCATTTTTAATACCCTCAGTTCTAGGCTTTTAGGGCCTGTTTTGTAAACATGGAACGGTTCAATTTAAGCCAGACGACAATTAGTAAGAGTATTATATGTTGTAACTTTCGTGAGCAAGCTTAGGTTCTGACAGATTCCATACAGCACCAGCATGCATGCAACCTCTTTCTATCACAACAGGCTGGGATATCCATCTAGCCAACTCATACATACGTGAACAAATTGTTCACTCCACTGCCAACACATAAATGTTGTTGTTTTGAGTTCCTCTTTCACAACTCTATATATATGAGCAGATACATGTGTGATATTTGAGAGACATATACTGTGTAGTATATATGTGATATACAAGAGTGTTATACACGTGAGTAAGTGATACACGAGAGCAAGAAATCTTGTGAGTTTTTGTGAGTGAAAAAAAAAGTGTGTGTTAGATTGAGTAGAGTAGATACTAGAATTTGTATCCTCCTCCCGAACCACCGTTGTTTTCAACCCATCTATATTGAAAAACTCTCAAAGTAGACGTACCCGTGTTTTTGGGGAACCACTATAATATCTTGTGTCAATTGTGTATGTATTTGTATTTAGAATTGGTTATCCGCACAACAGGTTCGACTCGTTAAAACTAGAGCTCGGCTCAAACTCGTTCGATTAATAAAATTAAACGAGACCGAACTTGAATATTCCAAAACTTGTCTCGGATCGGTTCATTTGAAGCCCTATTCATATGCACTTTATTGTGCCCGTGGGTGACTCAACCCAGTTATCTTCGATTAAATTACTTGGACAAGTTCTTCCAAATAAGGAAATTACTTAGAAAGGTTTTAATTCTGTATTATCTTTTAAGACGTCCCTATCCCCTATACCTCGTCCCTGTATTTATTATGCCCATTTATTAGAAAATCACATTAATGTAATCTATTGACTGTATAATAAATTTATTGACTGTATAAATTCAATTCTTTGGGAATTATTGTAGCAGTTACTTTTCGACTTTATTACCCTTTCCTCTTCGAGACAACGTATAAGATTGACTTATTTCAGTTATTATTTTTTATATTTTTTTTAAAGAAACATATCTTTAGCCTTTCAAAAACATAACTGAATTGCACAATTATTTTGAACCGTCTTACATTATTAGTTAAAATACAAATTAGAGTGCGCGGTAATTTCCACCATTTTGTTTTTATGCTAAAGAGATAATTTAGGTTTAGTACCCTATAAGAAAACTAATAATTCTTATCATCAAAGTTAGTCCTCTAAACCCATTACCAGCATATATATGTATTATTAATTATGCTCATAGTGAATCCATGATGAATTGATGATTTGTAAAGTAGATTTTTATTATTTTTATGTACGGAGATTAAATTGGTAAATTGATAAAATAAAATATTTTCACTTTTCAAAGATTGATATTTATTTTGGAACGTACAAAAATATAAAAATAAACACTTAAATTTGGACGAAAGAAAATGACTAACTTATAAGTAAGTCTTCTAAACCTATTACCAACATATATAACAGTGATCAAGGCGGAGCTACAGTATAGCTAGGGGGCCAAATTTTTTAAAATTTTTTTTTAGTTCCAAAAATTATATATATTATAAATATGTTTATAAAAATTGCATATGGCTTCTCCAAATTTTTAAAAAATTCCTTTGATAACCTAAAAAAATATAAATTTTATCAATAAATTTATAAAAAAATTGTATTGCCTCCTTCAAATTTTTTAAAAAAATTTCTTTGATAAACTAAAAAACATATAAAGTTTACTAATAAATTTATAAAAAATTATATTCCCCCCCTAGATAATATTCCGGCTCCGGCCCTGCCTATGATTGTATTAATTGGCCCTAGTTGATGAAAGCACCTCCTTTTCTTTTTCTTCAATTATTTTTTTCTTACTGTAATCTTGGAAATGAGAATTGAATTTTCTTTCCCAAGAGAGGTGGAAAAGATTAGAATTTTGCTTTCACTCTTTTAATACCTAAGGTATAGTATGAAATGCATGAGTTTTCTTTTTTCTTTTCCTTTTTTTTCTCACAAGCTACAAGGAGAAAAAAAAGAAGAAGAGAACCTTGGTAAAAGGAGTTTCATTGGGAATCATCTAGGAATAATTTGGGGGGATTAATATAATTAAATAATATAATATGTTCATGAAAATAGTTAAAAATTAAGTGGAGAATTGGTCCAGCGTCGACACTGCTTTTTGGTTATACTTTTATAGTTTTAGGAATAATTACACAAACCTTCCCTAAATTAAGATATAATTGCATGCGATTCTCTTATTGTTTTAATAATATCATAAATCTCCCTTAGTAAAGTTAGTATCATCGAAATATTGGTCCAACAAGAAATAATAGTGAAATGACGTATATACCCTCATATCTTTAGAGATATTTAAAGAATCTTCTAAATGATTGTGATTTTACTACCTTGCCCTCAAATATATTGGCGGGAATTATGTGTACCAACAACTATCATTTCATATACATCCCTAATCTTTTCCAAGTCATGATAGAACGCTTGTAGAGAGAGAATGAATGATTTTTAGAGAAAGAGAGCAATTTGATAAAAGAAGTTGGGGTATTCTAGTAATTTTGAATGCAAAAGTCAGGGTTCAAATATAATTGCAAGAATAATAAGGATAAAATAGAGAGTTTGGTCCATAATATACCTTTAATGACCAATAAAGTAAATTTTCAGAGTTAACTTTGAGAAGTTAAAAATCAGCGGATTATATGACGCAAGTATCGTTAATATATAACGTATGAGAAATTGTGAGTTGAATATGAGTAAATTTATATCTCAAAATATAATTTAATTAAAGTATAATTTTTCTTTTGTTTTCTTTTAAATAGTAGTGAAAAATGTCATCTGATGCCAGAGAAAGTAATTATGCTAATTATGTCATTAATTATGTCAGTCTCACAAAAATAGATTACTAATATTATTATCCCTTTATCAAAACTGTACAGACTAATGTTTCTACAAATTTGGGGTGCTATAAAATATTTCTGATAGAAATACAAGGATATAATAAGTCTATATAACTTTTTATACTCTTGCAGTTCACCTAATTGTTATAAATCAAATGACACAATTATTGTTTAACAGCCAATTATGGAAGAAGTATTTGGAACAATTTTGTAAAAATACATGAATTTTGAATTAAAGAAAAAGAAGGGGATGCAAATAAAATGAGACCTTGTAAACCCGTTCGATGATACCGAACGAATCTCAACCTTTGTAAATCAAACATAAGCAATGAAATAGATAAATGGCTAGAAGAAAATTGAGAATTCAAGAATAAGCAAATATTGGAGCAATTTCGGGATCATTTTCCCTTTCTTTTTTCTTTCTTTTATACATAAAAACTAGTCTTACCCACATGAATGGGTTTTAATACATATTTAAGACAATATCTACATTAAATTGAAGTTTAATGTTTATCAAAAACTGCTATAATAAAACCTTATGTCAGTTTTGATTCTATATATTTGAAACGGTCATTTCCTTAATGGCTCTATCCTGAAATGGGCTTATATTTTCTGTTTAGGCTTTGTTTTCTATTCGGGCTTTAAAACAGGTATGCTGATCTAGTGTGAATCTTCGTATGATGGGCCTGATACACTTTGCCCCCAATTCCCAAGCCCATTTCATTTTTGAAATAGGGTGGGAATTCGAAGAGCCATGTGTAACTGTCACTTTCCTTATTTCCTTCGTTTCCTTCCATATTTCTTCCCCATTTACAAGAGCAGATTCATTCCATTTGAAGACGATTCCCAGCAAGGAACTTCTTGAGATTAGTTTTTCTCTTTCGTCCTTCACATTTCTTTCATTAATCGAAAGTATCATGAGTAGTGATAGCAGCCGAACCCCTTCTCTGGAGGTGGTCGTTGATGATGTCCCTATTATTTCTTCTTATGAGGTTGCCCCCAATTTGATTGAACCAAAATCCCAAAAACTTTCCCGAAAACAATTACGTAAACTGTCTTTAGCCGATAGGTGCCGAATTGAGTTTGATATACCGAAGGATGTTTCGATTTCTGAGTATTCTTCTGATTTAAACTTCAAAACTTATGAAGAAGTTGAACTGGGCGAAGTCTTGTTCTCTGCCCATCACTTGGCCGTTCTTAGATTTCCTTTACATTCGTTCTATCATTATATCCTTTTTTCTTTAGGACTTGCCCATTTGCAAGTAAACCTTAATTTCTTCAGGGTTCTATCTGTTATGCTCGTTCTGAATCACGAACGAGGTTTGAACCTAGGTTTGGGTGATCTTTTGCTTTGTTATAAAGTCGATCAGATCAGAAAAAACCCCGGTCGGTACCATCTGCACCCCCACTCGACTTTGAAACTTTGTGAAGGCAATCTTTCTTCTGAGAAGGAGTGGAAAGATAAAATGGTAAAAATTGGGGGAAATTGGAGAGTTGATGCGTCCGGCCCGTATCCTTTACCAAGGACCTTCGGTGTTTGTAAGAAACTGAAGTGTGGATTCAAAAATCCTGGCAAGTGTATTTTTCGTACTTTACGAATTTCGCCTGCTTTACTTTGATCTTCGTACTTTGTTTGTTTGTTGATCGTATGCCCATGTTTTGTATACAGTCGAACGCGTTGAATATCTGAACGAGAAAGTATTCGCAACTCTTCCGTCCAGCAAGTCACTTTTGACTTCCCAAAATTTGAAATTGATCGCTGCTAGTGCTTCAGAGGCTACTATCATGGAAATTCCGGTCACAGCCTTCAAGCGTGTTGCAGCACAAAAATATACTCCCCCAGTCAGCTCCACATCTGACAAAGGAAAAAGCCAAGTGGTCGATCTGACCGAAGATCCGAAGAAGACGAGGGTACATCTGAAGAGGACGAACGCCGATGATAGTGGTAACGCTCCCAAAAAGTTGTTGTTGGGCCCTCCTTCTGAGCATGCAAAAAGAAATGACTCTGAAAAGCATGAGAAGCTTGTTAAGAAGGCCAGATATATGAGCGGCTACACTATTCCAGACTGCTGCTTTCCTCCATCATTTGATCCTGAAGGTAAATGGATCCCCAAGTTCGAGAAAGGTGATGGTAGTGTTCTGAATCGCCGAACGTTGGCAATGTCCAATCCTGATTCCTTGATGGCTCTCGCTCGTGGCATGTGGCCTCCCAAGGATGAACTCTTTCAACAACACATTGATCAGAACGAGCTTCTTGCTAGGGCTCATGTTTCTATTCTAGAGGTACCAAAGTTTTTTTTTTTTTTTTTTAACGTTTCTTCTCTTTTCAGTCTGTATTCAATGTTCTAGCTCTCTGTAAGGCTGTGGAGATGGGAGATTATAAGAGAAAGAACATTGATGATGCATACCTCCGAGCTGATAAATGCGCCATGTTGGCTGAAAAGCAAAATAAAATCTTGGAGCTTGAGGTGGAGAGCTTAAAGAAACTCCATAAGAAGGAATCTGATTGGAATGCTGAGCTGAAAAAGCAGATCCATAACCTTGAAACTTCTAATGCCTTTCTGAAGACAGGTTTAGAAATTTGCCGAAGGGGAGGTATGGACATGCACCGGAGATATGTGAACATTTTTGACATAAAGTTCTGTGATGGGTTTAGATTTTTCTTTGACCAAATGTCATCGGATCCATCTGTCCGTTCATATGATAATTCGGCCGCCCATGATGCTGTTTGCCGAGTCGTTCACCCATATGAAGAGCCTGAGGCTTCCCAAGATGAAAAAGATTTAGCTCAATTTATTTTGCATGGGATCATTCCGTCCGAACGACCAGAGCCTGTTGCTGCTGAAAATGAAGTGTCAGCTGAGCCTTCGATTCCTGCTTCAGAGAGCCAGCAGCCACCTACCGATGATATTAATCCCCCACCTTCTTGATTAGAAGTTTCTATCTTTGAACAATTTTTTGGGTCTTGTAAAATTATATATGTTTTTTATGCTCCTGTGGTGAGCGTTTTTTGGACAAGTTTTGAAATAGCACTGGTGTGCTCTGACTTTTTCGAACAGGATGACACTTAAGGTGCATAAATATTTTCCGAACAGATGGCATTGTTGTGCATTATATATTTTTTGAACAGGATTGCACTAAGGTGCATAGATATTTTCTGAACAGATTGCACTGTTGTGCTTTATATATTTTTTGAACAGGATGATGCGTTCTTTTGAACACAACCGTTTTTGATGCGTATCTATATACGTCTTTGTGAAAACAGGAAATTGGTGCCATCTTCATGATGGTCTTTTGCCTAGTTGGCTTTTGAACAGGATGATGCGTTCTTTTGAACACAACTATTTTTGATGCGTATCTATATACGTCTTTGTGAAAACAAGAAATTGGTGCCATCTTCATGATGGTCTTTTGCCTAGTTGGCTTATGTATTTTGGCCAAGTTTTTTCACTTGGGTTTTTCCTTCTTTTTTTTTTTATTAGTTTGAACAGAAATATGAGAAGATATGAATAATATCTTTATTGATTCGAAATGGATCTTATCGTAAAATGATCAACATAAAATTTATTGGAAATACCTTTTCAGGTGTATAGCATTCCAAGCTCGTTCGATTTGTTTTCCATCCTGATCAGCCAATCTGTAGACACCTTTCCCGATCACTTCTGTTACTGTGTACGGCCCATCCCATGTCGGATCTAGTTTGTTTGATCTGCTAGCCAACACCCTTAGTACTTGATCGCCAACTTGAAATGATATTGGTTTCACTTTCTTGTTATAACTCCTCATTCACCTTTGTTGATATTCTGCCAATCTTATTGAGGCCATTTCCCTTTTTTCATCAATGAGATCACCTTCGATTTTTAAGATTTCTTCATTCTGTTCAGGATCGAATAGATGAGTTCTTGTTGTGGGGACTTCCAACTCAATTGGGATTACGGCCTCGACTCCGTACACCATAGCGAATGGAGTCATCCCGGTTGGCTTACAAGGAGTCGTTCGATAGCTCCAGAGGACCCTCGGTAATTCGTCTAACCATCGTCATTTTCCTTCGATCCCCTCCAATTTTCTTTTTATCCCGGCGAAAATCGTTCTGTTTGTTATTTCAGCTTGTCCATTTGCTTGCGGATAACTGACATATGATAAATTCTGATTGATCCCGTACTCGTCCAGTAATGCCCGAATGTACTGATTGTCCAGATTTGTGCCGTTGTCCATCATTATGTACTTTGGTACTCCAAATTTGTAGATTATACGATTCAAAATAAAATCTATCACTTGAGTGTGAGTGATTCTTACATAAGCCTTCGCTTCCACCCATTTAGTGAAATAATCTGTGGCCAAAAGCACATGCTTTTGATTCGAAGCCGCCCTTGTTAATGGTCCGACCGCATCCATCCCCCATCGTGCGGACGGAACGGGAGAAGCCATCGTTGTGAGAAGCTCTGTTGGTTAATGAATTATATGCGAATGTCTCTGACATTTGTCACACCTTCTTGCGTATTCCTCTGCGTCTCGGATCATGTACGGCCAGAAATATCCTTGTGTTATTGCTCTATGATATAATGATCTACCACCAATATGGCTTCCACAAGTCCCATCGTGCAACTGCTTGAGTACCTCTTGTGCTTCAGATGGTGTCAAACATCGCAGATAGGGCCCACTTGATGATCGGCGATATAGATAGTCATCGATCACTGAATACTTGGTAGAGGTTGCTCTTATTTTCCTTGCTTCTCGTCGATCCTCAGGTAGAACGCCGATCAATAAATACTCAAGGATTGGATCGATCCAACTTGGCTCGTACGGGATCACGCATACCTCCTTCTTTTTACCGATCGAAGGAGTGAACAGTTCATCCACCGGAATTATTATGACCATATCGTCTCCTGCTGAAGATGCTTGATTTGCTACATGATCGGCCCCATGATTTTCTGTCCTTGGAATTTGTTTAAAAGTGATTACCTGAAAGTTCCGCATTTCTTCCTGAACGGCATTTTTATACTGCAACATCCTTTCCTCGCTTGTATTATAACTTCCTGTGATCTGATTTACAACTAACTGAGAATCGCTGAACACAGTCAGTTCTTTGATCTGGAGCTCATTTGTTAACCTTAACCTTGCCAAAACGGCTTCGTACTCAGCCTCATTGTTTGAACTACCAAAGGACAGTTTGATCGACTGCTGCAATTTAGTGCCTTCTGGGGATATTAGTTCGATCCCCACACCTGCCCCCAGACTATTCACTGATCCGTCTACATAAAGCAACCACCTTGGATTTACGTCGCAGGCCTCATCTTCGGCTACTTCATATTCTAGGAGGAAATCCGCCACAGCTTGACCTTTTAAAGATGTTCGTGGCTCATAAGTAATATCGAACATGCTCAGCTCTATCGACCACTTTGTCGTTCGTCCCGAGAAGTCAGGTTTTGACAAAATTGCTTTGATCAGAAATGTGGTTGGAATTCTGATCGAATGGGACTCGAAGTAATGTCGAAGCTTTCGTTTTGCCTGGACCAATGCCAAGATGATTTTCTATGTCTTCGAATATCTTCTCTCGGCGTCAAGCAATGTCTTGCTCGCATAATAAATTGGGTACTGTCTATTCCCATCATCTCTTACCAACGCTGAACTAACTGCGTTCGGAGAAACTGCCAAGTATAAAATGAAGGACTCGTGATTCTTGGGTGCCATAAGGATTGGTGGTTTCACCATATAGAGTTTCAGCTGATCAAACACTTCTTGCTGTTTCTCCCCCCAAGCAATCGTTTTTATAGACTTCAGGACGTCGAAGAACGGCTTGCATCTATCTGACAATTTGGATATGAACCGACTCAGGGCTGCTAATCTTCCTGTGAGTACCTGGATTTCCTTTGGGGACTCAGGTGCCTTCATTTGAATCAATGCTTGAACTTGTGCTGGACTTGCTTTGATTCCATCTTTATTAACTATGTGACCCAAGAACTGTCCGGAAGATACACCAAAAGTGAATTTTTCCGGGTTTAGCTTCATTTTGTGCGATCGCAGGGATGCAAACACATCCTCCAAGTGCTTCAAATGATCATCCTTATGCTGGCTTTTAACCATCATGTCATCAATGTATGCCTCCACTGTATCTCCTATTTGGGTCTTGAAAATCTTATCAATCAATCGCTGATAAGTCGCACCTGCATTTTTGAGACCGAACGGCATGACCTTGTAACAATAGGTTCCTCGCTCGATGATGAACGTCGTTTTGTCTTCATCCTTTGGATTCATTGGGATTTGATTGTATCCTGAATAAGCATCCAGGAAGGTGAGACGCCCGAACCCTGTAGTCGCGTCGATCATGCGATCAATCTTCGGTAGAGGAAAACTATCCTTCGGACAAGCTTTATTTAGGTTGGTGAAGTCCACACACATTCGGAACTTCCCGTTCTTCTTTTGTACAACGACAACATTGGACAGCCACACGGGATAGTGAACTTCTCTGATAAAACCAGCATCTAGCAAACGACTAACCTCTTCAGCTATAAATTTTCCTCGTTCGGTTCCGATCCTTCTGGGTCGTTGCCGTACGGGTTGGGCATCGGAGTAAACATTTAATGTGTGCATCATGGTTCCTGGGTCGACCCCAGGTATGTCGCTATGCTCCCAAGCGAAAATATCAATATTTGATCTCAACATAGAAATCAAGTTGTTTCTTTCATCAGGATTAAGTCCCCTTCCAATTCGGGTGGTTTTTCCCTTGCTTCCGTCGATCAGATCTACTGTGATGGTATCCTCTGCGGCCTTCTCATCATCGTCAGTCTGATCACGGAGGCTCAGTAATTGCTACATGCTTCGTTCGGAACTTTCACCTTTCATACCTTTGGTGACGATGGCATAGCATTCTTTCGCCACCACTTGATCGCCTTGAATATCTACAAACCCTTTCCCTGAATGGTCAACACACCGCATCACTTGATGTAGAGTAGAAGGAACTCCTTGCATTCGGTGAATCCAACCTCTTCCCATGATCAGATTGTAGGAAGGTTGTACGTCTACTAGCATGAAATTTTCTGTCAAAGTTCGCTTTGCGGCCGTCACTGGTAAATTCAGGACCCCGATTGGACAAATCCTCTTTCCATCAAAGCCTACCATCGGACTGACGGTTGCTCTGATCAACTCCGTGCTGATGCCGATCTTCTCGAAAGCTGATTTAGTCAGGATGTTCGTGCTGCTACCTGGATCAACTAGCACCTTTTTAACTAAACAATTTGAAACTATGATCGAAATTACCAGTGGATCTTCATGTGGTAGTTGTACACGTCTTAAGTCCTCTTGTGTAAATGATATTGTAGGCATTGGGTAGTTCCGAATGACATTCACCTCCCCAACTCTTCGGATCTTGTTGGCATTGCGCATGCGTGAACGTGGAACCGAACGGCTTTCCTCGTCCTCTTCGGGTTTCCCATGGATTGTGTCAATAATTTTTACCGGCTCCCCACCCACAATTTTGTTGGGCTTCGGCCGATCAAAATTTTTGACTCCATTGTCCACGTACTCCTTCAAATCTCCTTTGGCTATCAAGGTCTCAACCTGTCTCCTCAATTGTCTGCACTCATTGGTTAAATGGCCAAAGTCATTGTGGAACGCACAGTGCCTCGTACGGTCCTACAGCTCCGGTGGCGTTTTTAACGGAAATGGTGGGCGAAAAATACCCTTCGCCTTATTCTCGTTGTACAACTTTGCTAAGGTTGTTCGGAGTGGAGTTTCAGGTATGTCATACCTTGGCCTCCTCTCCTGTTGCCTATACGGAGCCGATCGGTGGTTATTCGTATTATCTGCCTTCTTGATTATCCTTTCCTTTGATTTGCTTTCAATACTGACTAATGCCGAACGATGACCTCTTTCTTGTTCATCCTCTTCCAATCTCAGATATCCCTGCGCCCGTGAATTTAACTGACCCATGTTGAGGGGTGTTGACTTCACCAAGGATCTATGGAAGTTGGTCCCTTGTTCGATAGCTACCTTGAAAGCTTCCACTGCTGCTGGTTGATCACAACTGGGTATCATTCCCATTTCCAAATTGAATCTGGAAAGGAAATTCTTCAACGTTTCACCTTTCGCTTGTCTCATCGTAAACATATTAGAAATGGTCATTTTCTGCTTCCTATTTCCAAAATACTGGGCCAGGAACTTTTCCATCAGCGTTTGGAAAGAATCGATCGAACTACCTGGCAATTACCTAAACCATAACAGAGCGGGGCCCGTTAGGCTTGTAGAGAAAACCTTGCACATTAGTGCATCATCAGCCATATCGAGAGTCATCATCTGCTCCACATGAAACAAGTGCTCAATTGGGTCCCGTGTCCCATCGAACATAATGAATTTAGGCATCCGGAATTTATCTGGCCTTCTCACCTGTTGTATTTCGGGGCTGAACGGAGACTTAATCATTCTAGCTGTCATTTCGATGGCTAGATCGGCTGGTGACTGTGTTCTGAGATCCTTTACTTGTTCATCTACGATCTTTTGAAGTCGAGTTACCATATCGATCGGAACTGCACGATTATTGACATTTATTTCATCTGCGATTGGTTGGGTGTGAGTAGGATCTGCTGTGCGATCTGCTAAACTTGTCTCATGATGATTGTCTTCCTCTTCTACACTAGGGCCATTACGGCGCCCTGCTATAGGCAATTCTGGGTGTTCGGATTGATCTAACATTTGCTTTAGTTCTCGATTTTCTTTCTCGAGAGCCTCCAGACGCTGAAGGATAGCAGCTGTATCACCTAGCTGTGTGGTGGTTTCTCCCGCCATTGATCTAATAACTTCTGTTTGGATATCGAATTCCCACAGACGGCGTCAAAAAGTGTAAACCCGTTCGATGATACCGAATGAATCTCAACATTTGTAAATCAAACAGAAGCAATGAAATAAATAAATGGCAAGAAGAAAATTGAGAATTCAAGAATAAGCAAATATTGGACCAATTTCGGGATCTTTTTCTCTTTTTTTTTTCTTTCTTTTATACATGAAACTGGTCTTACCCACATGAATGTGTTTTAATACATATTTAAGACAATATCTACATTAAATTGAAGTTTAATGTTTATCAAAAACTGCTATAATAAAACCTTATGTCAGTTTTGATTCTATATATTTGAAACGGTCATTTCCTTAATGGCTCTATCCTGAAATGGGCTTATATTTTCTGTTTGGGCTTTGTTTTCTATTCGGGTTTTAAAATAGGTATGTTGATCTAATATGAATCTTCGTATGATGGGCCTGATGTAAAAATGGGCCTACAGACCCCTATGCACTTTATCATGCCAGAGGGTCACTCAAAGCAATTATTTTCAATAAATAACATAGACAAGTTTTTCCAAATAAGAAAATTACTTTTAAATAGATTGGTATATTATATTATTTTCTTTTAATACATCCCTGTGACTATGCCTCTTTGATGAGAAGAATCATATGAATATGAATGTAATTTACCAATTGAAAGTTTATTCGAAATTCAGACCTATGCAATCATAATTTAATGATGAAATAAGCTACCAAAACCATATGTCCCTTATTACATCCCTTTAAAAGAGTAAATTTGAAATTGAGCAAAAATAAAAGGCTTTCTTCATAACTCTATCCTTATACCATTTTGTTATATTAAAATGGATAAATTACAATTTCACATCCTTTTATTTCGATTTATTATAGTTTCACCTTATCGTATTTTAGATATTTACAATTTCATTCCTTAATAATAATCAGCGTTTAGTTCTGGTAATCGAAAAAGGAAATTTACAATTCTACCCATACTATTTATTTCATTTTTTAAAAGGAAAAAAAAGTCTTTACAAAAACTGAGGGGCATTATTATTATTAGTAGTAGTAGTAGTAGTAGTAATTTCTTTAGTAATTACCTTAGTACTATTTAGGGGCATCTTAACAATTAATCAAAAATTCATATTTATTGTGAACGTGATTAAAAATTAAGTGAAGAATTGGTCTAGTCCAAACTCTGCCACTCCTTTTTAGGCGTACTTTAATTGTCTTTATTATGAGTTGAAATGTGCATACTCATCAGGTGAGTATCTTTCACTTTAATTGTCTTTATTATGGAAAATTGTAGTTTGCAGACTGATTACCGATCAGCTCAGTATCTTTCACTATTTTATTTAAGAAAAATTGCAAGTTTTTTGAGAAATTAATAGTTCAATTACAATTGATTTAAACAAATTATAGTATAATTTTCTTCATTTGTATTTGAAATATTAATTAAAATAGTGATTTAATGCCAAATAGAGTAATTATGCTAATAAAACCCTTTCAATAACTCCTGATAAAAGCGGATAATTGAATCTCATTAAAACAAAAGCATAGTATTATTAATTCAATTACCCCCTTTATCAAAACTGAAGAGACTCGTTTTTGTACAAATTTGGTGTCCTATAAAATATTTGTGATTGACATTCAAGGATATGATAATGATATCACTTTCATTTTGGAATGTACAATATTGTACTTCGACCATGTATGAGTATTTTCACTTAGACTCGAGCAAAAAGAGTTTCGAAGAATTATCAGGTACTATTTAGGACATCTAAACAATTAATTAAAATTCATATTCATTGTGAACAAGATTAATAATTAAATGGAGAATTGGAACACTTCTGAAACTTCCACTACTTTTCAGGCGTACTTTAATTGTCTTTATTATGGGAAGTTGAAATCTGGAGACTTACGTGAGTATCTTTCACTATTTTATTCATGGGTAAGGGTGGCAAAAAAAAAAACCCCCCACCCCCGATCAAATAAATGGAGGTTGAGAAAAATCTCCGGTTTGTAATCGAGGCGGGTATGGGGAGGGGTCGTCCCGCCCCGATTATATTATTTTTTTTACTAAGATACCTTAAACATTATCATATATTATTAATATATATCATTTATATAAAATAACTCCTTTATTTTTTTATATGTCACTTAATACTAGTCCCCTTATCCTTTTACTCTTTTAGACTTAATTTCATATCAACTATATTAAAAATTACATAGTTTACTTTGTTTCTCGTATAATAATAATATATCCAAAGTATAAATTAAGAAATTACATATTACCTTCATTTGTATAAATTTTTTTTAAAATGTGAAATGAAGTTTATTAATCGTTTAATAAACAGGGATGAGGATGGGGGATGCGATCCTCACCCCGCCCCATTGTCATTCTTATTCATGGAAAATTATAAGTTTTCAGTGAAAAAGTTAACAGCTTAAATACAATTAATTTAAATAAAATTATTTTTTCATTTATTTTTTAAATACTAATTAAAATTTTTATTTAATGCCAAATAAAGGAATTATGGTAATTAAACTCCTGAGAAAAAGGCTCATAATATCAGTTTCATATCATTAAAATGACCTGTCCTCTCCCACTAAATTATAGAAACCACCCCCGGCAGTCCGTACTGTCACATAGAAAATCACTTTATTGAAAGGAAAAGAAAGCTGACGTCATTAGTGGTACAATTGTAATTATTTTAGAAGAGGGAGGGTTTGCATTTTAATTGTCGTGAGGTGAAACATTAATATCTTTCACTATTTTATATATGAGAAATTGTAAGTTCTGGTAAGAAAGTTTATACCTCAAATATAATTGATTTAAATAAAATTGTAGTATAATCCTGCTCAATTGTTTTTTAAAAGCTAATTAAAAATTGATTTAACACTAAATAAAGTATTTATATAATTATTGTTATATTATTTAACAGTCCTAAAATGGAAAATTAAACTCTCTTTAAGGTGGAATGCAATAATATTTTACTTTTATATTTTGAAAACCACGAGGTCTAGTGTACAATGTTGGGTATTTCCACTTTGACTTGGCAAAATTACGTTATACTATTTAGGGGCATTTAGATAATTAATTAAAAAGTCATATTCATTGTCACCATGATTGAAAATTAAATGAAAAATTGGTTTAGCCAAGGGTTTCCACGGCTTTTTAGGTGCATTTTAATGTGCGTACTTGCCTTAAGCCATATAAGTAAAAAATATTCTATTTATATGTGATGTGGTTTAATAAAAAAATTATATGTGTGATAAAAGTTTAAAATATTACCTTAAATGGATTATTTTTTAAAATTAAAAAATCAATCAAATCAATAATTATGAAAAGATTTTGAAAATTATGAAAATGTTTCAAATTTTTAGAACACGTGTAAATGTTTTATTGGACCATATCATATGTAAGTAAGACCTAAGTAAGTAGGAAGTCCTACTTACATGGCCCGAGACAAGTATTACCCCATTTTAATTGTCTTTATTGTGAGTTAAAAATCTACAGACTAGTATCTTTCACTTTAATTGTCTTTATTATGGGAAACTGCAGATTGTTAGTGATCACGTTAGTATCTTTCATTATTTATAGGGTTAATTTCAAGAACTCCTATGTTATTCAATTTAATCAATTAATCCTTATTGTGTCAACTTTGCCTCATATATTATCCAATTTCATCACTATGCCCCATCCTCCTCACATTTAGAGTCAAAATGTCTAAATTACCCTCCCTTAATAGTATAAGGGAGTTTAGTGAACCCTTAAAAAAATTATTTTTTGAAAATAAATTATATTTTTTGTAAAAACTATAAATTTCCAAATATATATATATATTTCGGAAAATATGATTTTTTTTCCGAAAAATAATACTTTTGCAAAAAAGTAAATATTATGTTCCAAAATATGAATTTTTTCCGAAAAATATATATTATATTCCAAAATATGAATTTTTTCCGACAAATAATTTTTTCCCGAAAAATATTTTTTTTGCGAAAAAGTATATATTATATTCCAAAATATGAATTTTTTTCGAAAAATAATTTTTTTACAAAAAATATATATTATGTTCCAAAATATGATCTTTTTCCGAAAAATATTTTTTTTGCGAAAAAATATTTATTATGTTCCAAAATATGATTTTTTTTCCAAAAAAATACTTTTTTTTGCGAAAAATATATATTATGTTCCAAAATATGATCTTTTCAGAAAAATATTTTTTTGCGAAAAAATGTATATTATTTTGTTCCAAAATATGATCTTTTCCGAAAAATAATTTTTTTTAGAAAAATATATACTATTATGTTCCAAAATATGATTTTTTTCGAAAAATAATTCTTTTGCAAAAGTATATATTATTTTTTCCGAAATAATTCATATTTTGGAAAATAATATACTCCCTCCGAAATATAATTTTTTTGCGAAAAATATAATTGATTTTCAAAAAATAATTTTTTTAAATAGTTGATTTCACTAAACCTCCTTATACTATTGAGGGTAGTTTAGGCATTTTGATTCAAAATGTGAGGCAAAGGGGCATAATGATGAAATTGAATAGTATATGGGGGAAAATGGACAGTGAGAGTTAGTTGATTAAACTGGAAAGTATAGGGGGTTTTTGAAATTAACCCTTATTTATATATATATATATGAGAAATTGTAAGTTCTAGTGAGAAAGTTCTTACCTCAAATACAATTGATTTAAATCTAATTGTAGTATAAATTTGTTCAATTGTTTTTTAAATACTAATTAAAAAAGTGATTTAATGCCAAATTAAGTAATTATGCTAATTAAGCCCTTTCTATAACTCCTGATAAAAGCTGATAATTGTATATAATTAAAGTCTTCCTTATAACCCAAACACCATTAGAAAGACACAAAAAATATAAATTAAATAAATTATCCCTTTGTGAAAACTGAACAGACTGATTTTTTTGTACAAATTTGCTGTGTTATAAAATTTTGTGTTCACATACAAAGATATGATATGAAGAATGAAGATATCACTTTTATTCTTGTACATTTCAACTTAATTGTTTAATAAATAATATGATAAGATTATTTTTTAAAGAGTAATGCTTGCCCCAAGTTGTACAAGAAGGAATTTGTCCTTAAACGTGATATGACTCAAATAAAAAAATTTACATGTGTGGTTAAATTTTAAAAATAATTTTATAAGTTTTAAAACATCTTCATGATCATCAATTTCTTCCGGTTTTGAAATTTAAAAAATATTATTATGAAAATAATTTTAAAATAAAAACAAGTATCAATTATTCCGAGAGCGAGCAAAATTACATGTAATTTAAAGTAAAGAAAAAGATGGAAATGCAAATAAAATGAGTCGCCAATGCAATTTGGGTCAGTGTGTCGGTCAACGCAATTATTTCTATAAATTATATAGACATTTTTTTTCCAAATAAGAAAATTACTTTAAATAGGTTGGTTTATTATCGCGTGTCCTTTTCAGACATACCTATTGCATTCTTCATCATTGTGAGATAAGAATTACATGAATGTAATTTCTTTTTCCACAACCGAAATATTATTCAAAATTCTGAAAAAAAAAAATGGTTATCCACTTACTTCAAGTTGAATGTGAACCACATATCCATGATGTTGGATCTAAACCACATATCATAGATATTGGTATGTTCCATGTAAAATTTCAATTATCAAACACATCCTTACACAACCTGGACAATTAAATAAGATAGGACCGTACTTGAATCTCTCACTTGATGCCGAGAAGATTCGGGTTCCCAAAATTTAGACCTAATTCAAAACTATATGTCCCAAAACATATAGATATGCTCAAATATATTTACATATTCCCAAAAGTTACATACTAATTGCAATCTCTTTAAGGTGTAATGCACAATATCACTTTTACCTTTTTAATAAAATTAGCTTTAGTATATACAATGTATGAGTATTTTTCAACTTGGCAAAAAGAGTCTGTTTAAGAATTACCTTGTTCCTTTTTAGGGGAATCTCGACAATTAGTGAAAAATTCACATTCACTTTGAAAAAAATTAAACATTAAATGGGAGAATTGGTATATTAAATAAGAGAATGGGTATAGTCCATTCTCTGACTCAGTGCTTTTTAAGCGCACTTTAATTATCTTTATTATGGAAAATCGTGTGAGTATCTTATATTATTTTATTCATGGAAAATTGTAAGTTCTCAGTGAAAAAGTTAACACCTCTAATTTAAATAAAATTATAGTGTAATTTTTGTCATTTATTTTTAAATACTAATTAAAAAGTGATTTAAAGCCAAATAAAGTAATTATGGTAATTAAATCTTTTGAATAACTCCTTAGAAAGAGGCTTATAATTGCATCCCATAAGAGTGATCTGCCCTCTCCCACTAGGGTCCATTTGGTAACTATTTTTATTTATTATTTATCGTTTATGATAAACATAAATAATTATTATGTTTATTTTTTATTGTTGATAAACAGATATATTATTTGATAATGTAAAATTGTTTAGTTATTTTTAAAAACAATAAATAGAAAAACATGTTTGTTAATTTTATTATTTATTTTTATGTATTATTTAATTTAATTTTTTATTATTTATTCATTTATTTTTTTTATATTATTATTCATTTGTTTTATTTAATTTCTTATTTACAATATTATTTATTCATTTATTTATTTATATTATTTATTTATTTTTATTAATTTATAAATATATTTTATTTATTTTTTATTTAATTTATAAATATATTTAATTTAATTTAGTATTTATTCATTTATTTTTATTTAATTTATAAAAATATTTAATTAATTATTTAATTTTATTTATTTATTATTATTTATAAATAATTTTTAATTTATTCCTGCAAAACACATGAAATGTTTCCTATATATACCCGGCTACAGTATAATCATAAACAAAAATTGATAAATAAGGATTTGGTGTTTATAAAAACTAAGTTTATGTACAAAAAAATATTTATACATGTTTATATAAATGATAAACACAAACAAACTTAACAAACATACTTTTGGGTAAAATTTGTTTATATAAACAATAAATTGTAAAAAAATTAACAAACGGGCAAATGATATTTATTGTTGTCTACTTTATGACTTTTTATCTGCAAAACTGTTTAGGATCCGTTTGAGAACCATTGTTTTTGTTTTTGTTTTGAGAATAAAAAAACAAGAACAATTCTTGTTATTGTTCTTGTTCTTATTTTCCCACCCAAAATAACAAGAACAAAAAACATGTTTGAGGCAAAAAAACACACATATTCTCACACAATTTTTTCTCTCTACCACAAATGTTTTTTTTTGGAAAATCCCAAAAAGAACAAAAAAACAGGTTTTTGTTGTTCTCTTGTTTTTTCTATTATTCACGAAAATATTTTCCAAATTGAGAACATAACAAACAATAAAAATGATTGCCAAACATATTATGTTCTTCTGAACAATGTCAAAAAATAAAAAACAGAACAAAAATAAAGTTTTCAAACTGGGCCTTAGGCTCCTTTTCTTTTTAAAAAATAACGGGCCTTTCAAAAACATGAGTACAGTGCACAATTATTTTAAAAGACCATGAATAAAATTTTAAATAGTATGCACTCAAATAATAAAAAATTAGAGAGTGGAGACCCCCAACACTTTATTTTTTTAACCTAAAAGGAGATATGTTGTGAGGCAAAGTTGAAAATTGGTTTAATCTCCTTCTGCTAAGTTACAAAAAATACAACAATTCCTATCACTAAACCAAGTCCTCTAAAACCCCCATACATAATTGTGATTGAGTTGCTTCCAATTGATGGAAGTACTTCCTCCTCCTTTTATATTATTATTATTATTTTATTTTGCATTCCTAAAAAGGAAATATGAACTTTCTTTAAGGTGGAATACATAATATTTTACTTTCACCTTTTTAATACCCTGAGGTATTTTCATTTTGACTTGGCAAAAGGAGTCTTTGGTGAGAATTACCTTAAAAATTGATATTCATTGTGAATAAGATGAAAAATTAATTGAAAACTGAAATGTGCAGAGACTCATGATGTTAACATCTTTCACTTTATTATATTTATCACTGATCATATGAGTATTTTTCACTATTTTATTCATGAGAAATTGTAAGTTCTCAGTGAAAAAATGAACTTAAATATAATTAATTTTATTAAAATTAAAGTATATATTTTTTAATTTATTTTTTAAATACTAATTTAAAAAGCAATTTAATGCCAAATAAAGCAATTATATTAATAAAACCCTTTCAATAACTCCTGGTATGATTTAATCAAAGAAAATTAGAGCATAATCTTGCTCTTGTATTCCCTCCAATTGAAGAAAGTATTTCCTCCTCTTTATTTATTTTTTCATTTTGTAGCTTTAAAATGAAAATTGCTCTTTAAAGGTGGAAGGCACAATATTGTACTTATACCTTTTAATACCATGAGGTGTAACATACCATACGGTAATGAGTATTTTCACTTTGATTTGGCAAAAAAAATCTCTAAGAATTACATGGTACTATTCAGATGCATCTAAATAATTAATTAAAAATTCATATTCATCGTCAACATGATTAAAAATTAAATGAAAAATTGTCTTTAGGCGCACTTTAATTGTCTTTATTATGGGAAAATAAAATCACACATGAGTATCTTTCACAATTTTATTCATGAAAAATTGTAAGTTACTCAGTGAAAAAGTTACCCCCTCGAATGCAATTGATTTATTTTTTAAATACTAATTTTAAAAAATATTTAATGCCAAATAAAGTAATTATGGTAATAAAACCCTTTCAATAACTCCTGAGAAAATAGCTGATAATTTAATTGCATATCATTAAAATGACCTGTCCTCTCCCAAGAAATGTTAGAAACCACCACAATAGTATCGAAATAAATAATAAAAACTTTATAGTGGAACCCCCACTTTTAACTTAAAATGAGAAATATTGTGATGCAAAACATATAGATTACATTTAAAATCCATGTTCTAAGCTATAAAAAATATAACAATTCTTATCATTAAAGTCCAACCTCAACTCCCATCACATACATACTTGTTATTGCATTGCCTCCAGTTGAGGAAAGTATTTCCTCCTTTATTTAATTTTTCATTTTGCAGCCTTAAAAATGAAATTTTCACTTTATTTAATGTTTCTTTTTGTAGTCTTAAAAATGAAATTGCACTCCCAAATTCCCAATAAGGTGGAACGCAGAATATTGTAATTTTACCCTTTTAATATCATGAGGTGTAACATATAATGTATACTATTTTCACTTTGATTTGGCAAAAAGAGTCTCTTAAGAATTATCTTGGTACTATTTAGGGATATCTAAACGGTTAATAAAAAAATCATACTAATTGTGAATATGATTAAAATTTTAATGAAGAATTGGACCACTTCTTAATCCATTGCTTTTCAGAGCGCACTTTAATTGTTGTTATTATGGAAAGGTGAAATCTGCATAAGATCAAAAGTTATAGGACATCTAAATAGTTAATTAGGATTTCATAATCCTTGTGAACATGATTAAAAGTTAAATGGAGAATCGGTCCACCTCTCTCTGAATTTTCCGGTTTTTTCTAGGCGCACTTTAATTGCTTTTATTTTGGAAAGTTGAATCTGCAGACTAATCAAATTACCTGAGTATTTTTTACTATTTTATTAATTTATAATTAATTTAAATAAAATTATAGTTTAATTTTGATCATTTACTTTTAAAATAAATTTTAAAAGTAATTTAATGCCGAATAAATTTATTATAGTAATAAAACCCTTTGAATAACTGTTGAGAAAATGGGTGATAATTTAATTGCATATCATTAAAGTGACCTGTCCTCTCTCACTAAATTCTAGAAACCACCCCCAACAGTCCACACTGTCACACAGAAAGTCACTTTCATGAAGGAAAAGAAAGCTGACTTTATCAGTGGTATGAATTAAAAAAGTACAATTGTAATTTCGTCAAAAAGGGAGGGTTTTTATCTCTGACACACGCGGTTTTGTTAAAAACTTCTCTCTCCGCCGTGAACTCTTTTCCGAGTGTCAGAATATTTTCTAAGAAATTGTGAATTGGACGTGATAAAATTTATATCTCAAATATAATTAAGTAACGAAAATCTATTTTAATAGTAATGCAAGAGAAATTAATTATACTAATTAACCCTTCTAATAACTCCCTTTATAGGCTCATAATTATATCTCATTAATTATGCCACTCTCACAAAAACAGATTACTAATATAATTATCCCTTTTATCAAAACATTTTTTGAAAAGCCCATTTTTCAAAACTTTACAGATTCATTTTTGTACAAATTTTCTGTGCTATAAAAAAAATTCCTATAGATAATACAAGGATATGATAAGACCAGGGACGGGTACAATTGAGGCCCAGTGGGGGCTATGCCATGGCTCGGCTGAATTGAAATTTTTTTTTTATATTTTTTATTCTAAAATTTTAAATATTTAGTATTTAGCTCTTATTGAATTTTTTTTAATTTTAAGTACCACAGAATTTAATTTTTTTTACAAATAAGCTCCCACTGAAACAAATAACATTTATACCCTAAAAATTCAAAAAAATAAAAAATTTAGCCTCCACGACACAGATCCATCACTATCATAAGAGGATATAACTTTTTATACTCCATTACACCTAAGGTCTAAGTATAAAATGCAGGGGTATTTTCACTTCGACTTGACAAAAAGAGTCTTTTTTAAGAATTTCCTTAGTACTATTTAAGGGCATCTAGACAATTAATTAAAATATTATGAATATGATGAAAAAGTAAATGGAGAATTGGTCTTGTCCACACCTTTTCAGGGCGCACTTTAAAATCTATAGACGAACCTCGAGTATCTTTGACTTTAATTGTCTTTATTATTGGAAAGTGCGGTATAGTCCATACATTTTCAGGCGCACTTTATAATTATCTTCATTATGAGTTGAAATGTGTAGACTCATGAGTATCTTTCACTTTAATTCCTTTTATTATGGGAAACCGAAGCCTGATCACCTAGGTATTTTTAACTATTTTATTTATGGAAAATGTTAAGTGCTCAATTAGAAAGGTAATACCTCAAATACAATTGATTTAAATAAAATTATAGTATATTTTTATTCATTTGTTTTGAAATACTAATTAAAAAATCGATTTAATGACAAATAAAGTAATTATGGTAATAAAAACCTTTCAATAATTCCTTATATAATTTAATTAAAAAAATTAGAGTACAATCTTGTTTATTTATTTTAAAATACTAGTAAAAAAAGTCAGTGTCAAAAGGGCCCCCAAAACACTGTAAGAAAGCCACTCTCACAAAAATATACTACTATATTCCATTATCCATTTATTAAAACTGAAAAGACTCATTTTTGTACAAATTTGCTGAGCTATAAATATGACCCAATAAAAAATATATATTACATCCGCACTTAAATTTTAAAAATAAAAAAATTCAATTAGATCTGTACTTAAACTTTAAAAATAAAAAAATTCTTATCGTTAAAGTCCATCCTCTAAACCCTCCCGTCAGATTACATACCTGCGATTGCATGGCCTCCAATGGAGGAAAGTATTTCCTTCTCTTTTATTTATTTTTTCATTTTGTAGTCTTAAAAATGAAAACTGCAATTTCTTTAGGGCCTGTTTGGCAACCCGGTTTTGGTCTTGATTTTGGATTTTAAGACCAAACCATGTTTGGCAAGCCGGTTTTGGAGTTGATTTTGGGTTTTTTAAAACCAACCACTAAAACCTGATTTTGGCCCACCAATTTTGACTTTTCTCTCTCTCTCTATATATATATATATATGGCCGAAAATATGAATTATTTTGAAATTTATTTTAAATTTTTCGGTAAAATTATTTTTCGGGGAAATTTTTTTTTGCAATAAAATCATAATTTAATGTAATTTTTAAAAAAATTAATTTTCGGAAATAAAATATTTTTCGGAAAAAATCATATTTTCGGAAAAAAAATTAATTTTCGGAATAATTATTAATAAATAATTATATATAATTATCTTTCGGAAATTATTTTTTTTTGCAATAAAATCATATTTTAATGTAATTTTTCAAAAAATTATTTTTCGGAAAATTTATTTTTTCGGAGAAATTTATTTTTTCGGAAAATAATTATTTTTTTGTCAAAAAATTATTTTTCCCAAAAAAATTATTTTTCAGAAAAATAATTTTTTCCCGAATATTACTTTTTTTCCAATTTTATATATATATATTTTTAATACATATTAGTATATATATATATAATTATACCAAAACCAACTCTTTACCAAACATTATATATTGGTTTTAGATTTATCAAAACCACCCAAGACCAAAACCAAAACCAAGTTCCCAAACGGGCCCTTAAAGATGGAAGGCACAATATTGTGCTTATATTTTTTAACATCATGAAGTGTAACCTATGAAGCACGGGTACGGATACAAATACGACACGATACGGACACAGTGACACGATAAATTTAAAAAATATAGGACACGACACTTCTCGGACAAGTCTATAAAAAATATAATTTTTTTTATATACACATTATATTACATAAATACTTCATTTATCATTTATTGATACCCTAAATGAGTATACACATATAACAAATTGGAGTTTAGCGAATGCAAGTTTAAAGAATTTCTTGCCGACTAAGGAGTTTTGGATTGTTGGACACTTTTTGAAGAGTTTAAATTAAAGTTGATATTAGTGTTTAGGTAGGATTAGATTTAGATTATTTATCTTTTATTTTATTAGTTTTTATCTATAGGCTATCTAGGATATCTTTTAAGCTATAAATAATATGTGTAACAGAGAAGTCTACGACCAAATACAAAATATTCGTGCTACAATAGCAATTTTTCATTATATTTTACTTTTTTATCTTCTTTTATATTCATCGCATTTGCACTTTCAATATCAAATTTACATTCCCAGTATATTTCAATTCCCTACAATTGCACTTTTCAATTCTTTTCGCGATTTCTTTTGGTTACCCAAAAGTCCTCTTTGTTGAGGCAATCAGAACTCATTCGTGTGAATTGAGTTATCTCTCGCACAAATCGTCTGATTCTATTCCACATGTTCAAAATAGACGAAGATTCGTTCCTTACGGATACGAATAATATCATCGGCCCTACTATTCGGACGATGATTATTATTTTTTGGAATCCTACGAATCATGATTATTATCGGCCCTGCTATTCGGCCGGTGAATATTATTTTTCGGAGCGAACATATTTTGGCACGCCCAGTGGGACATCACTAGGTAACCGAGAGAATTACAACATGCCATCACAAGCAGTCTATGGTGAAACCTTACAACAAATTGAGGGTATTGATTCAAGAAAGAAAAGTGTATTATGCTGAGAAGAAAACGTATTATGCTAAGACAAAAACGTATTATGTTGAGGCAGCGTATTATGCTGATACGGAATTGTATTATCCTGGTAAAAATGGGTATCATGCTGAGGCAGAAACGTATCATGCACAGATGACACAAGGTTATTTTTGGAGCAAAACAGATGCTTCAAGAGGTTAACGATTTGATGAAGAAAATATATTTGAGTCCCTCATCTAGTCGGCCACTACATCCTTCGAGACACGGGGGACAGTCAACCGATATCCAAATGGTAACGACTGATGTTATAGTGACTGATTTCAATTTGGTCACTGACGTTGACACCAAAGTGGCCAAAATAGGGGTAAATAAAGTGACAAATCTAGTGGCTGATACCCAAATGGTAGCGGCTGATGTTATAGTGGTTGATTTCAATATGGCCAATACAATTGTCACTAACACCAAAGTGGCCGATACCCAAATGGTATCGGCTTGGATGAATATAGTGGCTTCAATGGTGGAAACTTTGTTTTTTTTTTATAATTTCAGTCGATACTGTTAGAATTATAAAAAATTATAAACTTTTAAGAGCAGTGGTCGTGCGATCGGCTAATATGACTTTGCATAATAATTTGATTCTGGTCGATCATGTTTTTTTCCCCCTACAAGAGTTTACAAATTCAAATATTGGAGTCATTTGTAGGTTCATTGATCTACTGTAAATGAACACTAAATGATTTTTATTAGCCTTAGGAGAATAAATATCACTTTATTGTTGGTTCTAAATGAATAAAGCACTTGAGCCAACTCAATTTTCTTTTTCTTTTCAAGTGATAAACTTGGGGGGGGGGGGGGGGGGGGGGGGGGGGGGGCAATGATACAAGGATACGAGAATGTGTTGACATGATACAAGGATACGAGAATGTGTTGACATCATTTTAGGCTAAAGAAAAATTCCAACAACCATATTTTTGAAACAAAATAGCGTTTGAATTGGGGGGCATTGTTGACACCCTAAATGAGCCAACACGTAAATTGATAAAATGGTTCACTGGCTGATTGGAGTTTCGGCCCAACGGATACCCCGTATAACAAATTGGAGTTTAGCAAACGCAACTTCGAATAATTTCTTGCCAACAAGAAGTTTTGGATTGTTGGACACTTTTTGAAGAGTTTAAATTAAAGTTGGTTAGTGTTTAGGTAGGATTAAATTTAGGTTATTTATCTTTTATTTTATTAGTTATTTATCTATGGGTTATCTAGGGTATAAATAATATACGTATACCTCTGTTACAGAGGTCCACGACCAAATACAAAATGTTCCTACTACAATAGCAGTTTTTCATTATATTTTACTTTTTTATTATCTTTTATATTCATCGCACTTGCACTTTCAACACAAAATTTACATTCTGCAAAATAACATTCCTAGTATATTTTAATTCTCTGCAATTGCACTTTTCAAAAGTCCTATTTGTTGAAGCAATCAGAACACATTCGTGTGAGTTGAGTTATCTCTCGCACAAATCGCCTAATTATATTCCACATACTTAAAATAGACGAAGATTCGTTCCTTTTGAACCGGTTGAACTCCGTCACCGATTCTGGTATGCCCGCACCCTACGGATACAAAGAATATCATTGGCCCTACTATAAGGCCGATAATTATTATTATTTGGAATTCTACAAAAATCATGATTATTATCGGCCCTGCTATTCAGCCGATGAATATTATTTTTCGGAGCGAACATCATTAAACAATTAGAACCAAATAAACTTATAAACAAAAATAAATAAAAAGATTAAAGAAAATGTCTGATATATTCAAAATTCTTCATTCCACTATCATCCAAGGAATCAAATAAATCTTCCTTAATATCCCAAATCTTATTATCTCCCTGTTATATTATGAATTTTTTTTTTTTGATAAAAGATAAAGAATGGAATGTACAAATACCAATTTTTTGGTACTTTGTGGTATTAATTTCTCTTACAAGATGAGAAGGAGATAAAGATGTTCAAGTATCTTCAAAGCCAAAGATTAAGTTAGGGGTGTTAAAGTTCCATAATTGACCCACCAAATTACTGGTTTCATAAGTCCTCTATCTTTCATGAAATTAACTGATCCACTGCATGCCTATCAAGTACTCTAAGTGCATGTTTGGCAAATGGAGTGGAGTCAAAATTTTGGATTTGGTTTGAAAATTTTGCTCCACTCCATGTTTGGCAAATGGTGTGGAAATTTGGAGTAGACACTGTAGCAATTCCATGGTGCAACTTTTGTGAAGGAATGAGCCAAAATTTGGAACCATAATTTTTTATGGTTCATGGTTTTGGTTTTGGTTTTGGTACCAACACTGTAGCAAATTCATTTTTGATATTAATAAATTTTGAAAAATTAAATATTCTGAAAAATTAAATATTTATGAAAAATTAAATATTTCGAAAAATTAAATATATTAATATATTATAATATTAATATATTAAAAATATTAATATTAATATATTTTAATATTATAATATTAATATATTTTAATATATTAATATTAATATTTATTAATATATTAATATTCAGAATTTCAACCCATACCAACTCTACCAAACATGGTTTGGTTTTTCAGCATCACTTTTTCTCACACCAAAACCATTTGTACCAAACATGGTTTGGAACCAAAATAAAACCACACCAACTCCAACCAACCCAACTCCAACCAAACCAAAACCAAAAACCAACTCCACACCGTCTACCAAACAAGCACTAAGTGTCCATTGCTTGTCCCCTAAGTGTCCACCGCGTGTCCAATTTTAAAAAAATTCAGGACACGTTTTTTAGATGTCGAATATGTATTTTTGGCATGTCCGACACGGGTACGACGATCCTAGAAAAAATATTCGTGCTTCATAGGGTGTAACATACCATGTATGAGTATTTTCACTTTGACTTGGCAAAAATAGTCTCTAAGAATTATCATGGTTCATTTAGGGGCATATAAACAATTAATTCATAATTTATATTCATGGCGAGCATAATTAAAAATTAAATTGAAAATTGGACCATTTCTAAATATTCTACTCATTTTCAGGCCTACTTTAGTTGTTTTTATGGGTAAATACCACTAACACCCCCTTAAAGATACCCTAATCACACACAGACCCCTCGATATTCACTATTCCCACTCGAACCCCCTCAAAATTGAATTTTGTCCCACAAAGACCCCCTCCGTCTCCACACCGTTAAACTGTGCCGTTAATCACCCTGTGAATTGTCTATTTTGCCCTCAAAATGATATAAAATGACCTGCATATCCTTCTTCTTCTTCTTCAATTTGGGCATCTCAAAACCCTAACCCTAATTTATATATATAGAGAGATTGGAAGTGGAAAATTGGGAGAGACATTGAAGATGAAGATTGTATATATTGCATACCCATATATATATATATATATATATATATGCTGCAATATATACCCATATACCCATATATATACCCGTGTATATATATAGCCGCTATATATTCCCGTATATATATATATATACCCATATATACATATATATATCCGTATATATGTGTGTGTATATACATATACATATATGTGCGTCTGTGTGCAGGGCAGGGAGGGGTGTGTGTGTGTGTGTGAGAGAGAGAGAGAGAGAGAGAGAGGAAGAGAAAGAGAGAAAATTAAATAAATTTAATTTTTTTTAATTTTATATTTATTTTCGAATTTAATATTTTTTAAAAAAATTTAATATATATATATATTTTGAATTTTATATTTATTTTCAAATTTTATAATTATTTTCAAAATTTAATATATATTATTTGAATTTTATATGATTTTTTTAATTTTATATATTTGTCTTGAATTTAATATGTTTTTTTAAAAAAAAATTCAAAATTTATATTTATTTTTTATTTTATATTTATTTTCGATTTTATAATTTTTCAAAATTTAATATATTTTTTCAAATTTTTATGTTTTTTGCGATTTTTATATTTATTTTCGAAATTTAATATTTTTTTTGAAAAAAAATATTCGAAATTTATATATATTTTTAATATTATATTTATTTTGGAATTTATAATATTTTTCAAATTTTAAAATATATATTGTTGAATTTTATATATATTTTGAAAATTTAATACAATTTTTTTGAATTTTAAATATTTCTTTCAAATTTTATAAATTATTTTTGAACTTTATAATTTAGGTATGTTTTTTGAAATTTAAATATTTTTCTGAATCTATATATTTTTCCCCTTTTTATATATATTTTTTCTAAATTTTTTATATATTTTCGGATTTTAATATAATTTTTCAAAATTTTATATTTTTTTTGCATTTTCAAATTTTATATAATTTTTTTGAATTTTAAATATTTCTTTCAAATTTTATAAATTATTTTTGAACTTTATAATTTAGGTATGTTTTTTGAAATTTAAATATTTTTCTGAATCTATATATTTTTCCCCTTTTTATATATATTTTTTCTAAATTTTTTATATATTTTCGGATTTTAATATAATTTTTCAAAATTTTATATTTTTTTTGCATTTTCAAATTTTATATAATTTTTTTGAATTTTAAATATTTCTTTCAAATTTTATATATTATTTTTGAATTTTATAATTTATATATTTTTTCAAATTTTATATATATTTTCTAATATATATATATATTCGTAATATATATATATTTTGGGCATATGGATAATTTCATATTTTATTTATTACCCTAATGTAATAAGTGAAATCTTAGGGGGTGCTACTGCAATTTACCCTTTTTTAAAAATATATATCGAAGGGCAAATTAGTAATTTCATAATAAAATATCATTAAATGTAACGGCCGTCTGTCAGAGGGGGTATGTGTGAGAATACTCAATATGAAGGGGTCCGCGTAAAATTAAGATTTCTTTGAGAAAGTGTCGGTGGAAATAACCTTGTTTTTATTATCAGAATTGATCAGATCACCTAGTATCTTTCACTATTTTATTCATGAAAAGTTTACACCTCCAATACAACTAATTCAATTAGAATAAAGGTATATATTTTTTCATTTATTTTTGAAATACTAATTTAAAAAGTGATTTAATGCCTAATAAAGTAATTATGGTAATTAAACTCCTGAGAAAAGGCTGATAATTTAATCTCATTAAAGTGACCCGTCCTCTACCAACAATCCGCAGTGTTACATAGAAAGTCACTTTATTGAAAGGAGAATAAAGCTGACGTCATCAGTGGTACAATAGTAATTTCGTAAAAAACATAGGGTTTTCATTTCAATTAGGGTTAATTTCAGTAAACCCCCCTATACTATCCAGATTAATCAACTAACCCTTTGTGTGTCCACTTTGCCCCTTATACTATTCAATTTCATCAAATTGCCCCCTCACTTCTCAAAATGCCTAAACTACCCTCAATAGTATAAGGGGGTTTAGTGAATTATTTCGGAAAAAATAATATATACTTTTTGCAAAAAAAAAAAATTTCGAAAAAAAAAGTATATATTATGTTCCAAAATATGAATTTTTTTTTGGAAAAATATTTTTTTTGCGAAAAAGTATATATTATGTTCCAAAATATGAATTTTTTTTTCGAAAAATATTTTTTTTGCAAAAAAGTATATATTATGTTCCAAAATATGAATTTTTTTTTTCGAAAAATAATTTTTTTGCAAAAAATATATATTATGTTCCAAAATATGATTTTTTTCTGAAAAATATTTTTTTGCGAAAAATATATATTATGTTCCAAAATATGAATTTTATTTTCGAGAAATAATATTTTGGAACAAAAATGTATATATTATGTTCCAAAATATGATTTTTTTTTTCAAAAAATAATTTTCGGAAAAAAAATAATATTTTGGAACATAATATATATTTTTCGCAAAAATTTAATTTTCGAAAAGAAAATTCATATTTTGGAACATAATATATACTTTTTCGCAAAAAAAAATCATATTTTGGAACATAATATATATTTTTCGCAAAAAATTATTTTTCAGAAAAAAATCATATTTTGGAACATAATATATATTTTTTGAAAAAAAAATTCATATTTTGGAACATAATATATACTTTTTTGCAAAAAAAATATTTTTCGAAAAAAAAATTCATATTTTGGAACATAATATATACTTTTTCGCAAAAAAAATATTTTTCGAAAAAACAATTCATATTTTGGAACAAAATATAATTTTTTTTCGAAATTTGTTTTTTGTTGCAAAAAGTATATATTATTTTTTTCCGAAATAATTCACTAAACTCCCTTATACTATTGAGGGTAGTTTAGGCATTTTGAGAAGTGAGAGGGCAATTTGATGAAATTGAATAGTATATGGAGCAAAGTGGACACACAAGAGGTTAGTTGATTAATATGGATAGTGTAGGGGGTTTACTGAAATTAACCCTTTTAATTATCTTTATTACACGGTGAAATATGCAGACTATCATGTGGGCATCTTTAATTGTTTTTAGGGTCGGGGAGTGTCCCTATAGTATAAATATAGTGTGTATAACTCCCTATGGTTTGAATTGATCACAAATTTTTTTATTTATATGTGAATTGACCCCATTTTGTGTAAAATGACATATATGCCCTTAGTATATAAATTTTTTAAAAAATGAAAAATATATAAATTTCTAAAAAAACATATAAAATTCAAAAAATATATATATAAAATTTGAAAAAAAATATAAAATTCAAAAACATATATAAAATTCAAAAAAATATATAAAATTCGAAAACAAATATAAATTTCAAAAAAATATATAAAATTTGAAACAATATATATATTAAATTTAAAAAAAATATAAAATTCGAAAGAATATAAATTTTGAAAAGAAAATTATAAAACTCAAAAAATTATATAAAATTGGAAAAAACATATATAAATTCAAAAAATATTTATAAATTTTGAAAACATATATAAATTTTGAAATATATATATAAAATTTGGAAAAAATATTAAATTCAAAAACAATATATTAAATTTCGAAAATAAAATATAGAATTCGACAACATATATAAATTTCGGAAAAAAATATATTAAATTTCGAAAATAAAATATAAAATTCGAAAACATATATAAATTTCAAAAAAATATATAAAATTATAAAAATATATAAAATTTGAAACAATATATATAATTCAAAAAAATATATATTAAATTTCAAAAAAATATAAAATTCGAAAAAATATAAATTTTGAAAAGAAAAATATAAAATTCAAAAAATAATATAAAATTGGAAAAAACATATATAAATTCAAAAAATATTTATAAATTTCAAAAACATATATAAATTTTGAAATATATGTAAAATTCGGGAAAAATATTAAATTCGAAAAAAATATATTAAATTTCGAAAATAAAATATAGAATTCGAAAACATATATAAATTTCGGGAAAAAATATATAAAATTCAGGGAAAATATTAAATTCGAAAAAATATATTAAATTTCAAAAATAAAGTATAGAATTTGAAAACATATATAAATTTCAGGAAAAAAAATATAAAATTAGGGGAAAATATACTTTTATTTTCTACTTTCTTTGACTTTAAATTTTGTTTTGGTGTATTATAATTTGGTCACTTATGTTTTTTATACTTCTATTTGCACAACTATTTGAATTTTATATTTTTTTTTTCGAATTTTATATATTTGTTTCAAATTTTATATGTTTTTTCGAATTTTATATATATATTTTTCGAAATTTAATATTTATTTTTCAAAATTTATATATATTTTTTGAAATTTAATTATTTTTTTACGAATTATATATATATTTCGAATTTTATATATATAAATTTCAAAAAATTTATTATATAGATATATATTGGTTTTGAATTTTATATATATAAATTTCGAATTTGAATTTTAAGAGAAAGGGTAAAATGGGTATTTAAGAGAGTATAAAAGTCAAAGAAGGGGGTATTCGTACGTTTTCGAAACTTGAAAGGGGATATTCGCACGTTTTTGAAACTTGTAGGGATGTTCGCACGTTTTTCAAAATTGCTGGTGTCAATACACACATTTTCAAAGTACAGGGTGTTATTCGCACCGTATTTATACTAAAGGGGTGTTTTTATTAGTCTGTGACTGATCGCATATTCACATGAGTATATTTTACTATTTTATATATGAGAAATTGTAATTTATAGTGAGAAAGTTAATATCTCAAATATAATTGATTTATCAAAGACTTAATGGACAAATTTGTATTTGCCCTTACTCCCAATTTGGATGTCAAGGATTCAAGTTTCACTAGTAGATGTAATGTGTGTGACTTTCAATAAATAAATAAATTTTTATTTAAATAAAATTGTAGTATAATTTTGTTCAATTGTTTTTTAAATACTAATTAAAAAAGTGATTTAATGCCAAAAAAAACTAATTATGCTAATTAAACCCTTTCAATAACTCTTGACAAAAGCTGATAATTGTATCTAATTAAAGTCAGCGTCCTTATAACTCAAACACTGTTAGAAAGACGCACAAAAATATTTTTTTAATTAAAGGGTAATTTGCATTGACACCCCCTGAGGTTAGGGTCAATGGCAATGAGATTATGGTCAATGTTTTTTTCGCATTCACACCCCCTAAGGTTCCTCCTTCGTTGCAATGACAACCCCTGAGTTGGTGAAATGACTAGAATACCCCTTTAATTGTTTCACTTATTACATTAGGGTAATATATAAAATATGAAATTACCCATATACCCAAACACCCAAACACTTCACCTTCTGAAATTACTAATTACATTTCCACCCCTTATTACAAAATATATATATATATTACGAAAATTACAATTTAATTTTTTTCTTTATAATATAATTTGTATATATAATTACAAAAATATATATATATAATTTTTAAAAAATATATAAAATTTGAAAAAACATATAAAATTCAAATAAATATATAAAAATTGAAACAATATATAAAATTTAAAAAAAAACATATAAAATTCTAAAATATATATAAAATTCAAATATATATATATATATATATATATAAAGTGTGACTGAAGTTTAAGTGGACAAGCCTCAGAGTCATTAGCGAAGGTAACGGATCATCTCCAACTCACTACAGAGCTATTTCAATGACCACGATGGCGACACATGTCCCACGATGGTGATCGAAATCGGAATCGAATCGAATCGATATTTTATTAAAATATTTTAATCAAAATTAAATATATTAATATTTGGATCAAAATTAACGATTCGGTTCCGGTTCTCATTTTTAAAGAACCGAAAGTATTAGTTCGATTCCGGTTTCGGTCAGAATCAAAAGCGAACCGCATCGTGAATATATTAATATTTGAATCAAAATTAACGGTTCGGTTCCGGTTCTCATTTTTAAAGAATCAAAAGTATCGGAACCGAACCGTTAATTTTGATCCAAATAAAAATTTAATTTCGGTTCTTTAAAAATGAGAACCGGAACTGAACCGTTAATTTTGATCTAAATATTAATATATTTAATTTTGATTAAAATATTTTAATAAAGTATCAGTTCGATTCCGATTTCGATCACTATCGTGGGGCATGTGTCGTCATCGTGGCCATTGAAATAGCTCTGCAGAGAGTTGGAGAGGATCCGTTACCTTGGCTAATGACTCTGAGGCTTGTTCACTTAAACTTTAGTCACACTTTATATATATATATATATATTTGAATTTTATATATTTTTTAGAATTTTATATGTTTTTAGAATTTTATATATTGTTTACTAATTTTATATATTTGTTTCGAATTTTATATATTTTTTCAAATTTTATATATTTTTTACAAATTATATATATATATATTCGTAATTATATATATAAATTATATTATAAAGAAAAAAATTAAATTGTAATTTTCGTAATATATATATATATATATATATATTGTAATAAGGGGTGGAAGTGTAATTAGTAATTTCAGAGGGTGAAGTGTTTAGGCATATGAGTAATTTCATACTTTATATATTATCCTAATGTAATAACTGAAACAATTAAAGTGGCATTCTAGTCATTTCACCAGCCCAGGGGGTGTCATTGCAATAAAAGAGGAATCTCAGGGGGTGTGAGTGTCAAAAAAATGTTAACCATAATCTCATTCCCATTTATCCTAACCTCAGGGGGTGTCAATGCAAATTACCCTTAATTAAATTATCCCTTTATGAAAACTGAACAGACTCATTTTTGTACAAATTTGTTGTGATATAAAATATTTGTGATGGACATACAAGGATATGATATGAATATACTACTTTTATTCTCGTATATGATATGAATATATCACTTTTATAAGACATCCCTATCAGATCATCTTTCACTATTTTATTCATGAAAAATTATAAATTTTCAGTCAAAAAAATAAGGGTTAATTTCAGTAAACCCCCCTAAACTATTCAATTTCATCAAATTGCCCCCTTAGCTCACATTTTGACTCAAAATGCCTAAACTACCCTCAATCAATAGTATAAGGGGGTTTGTTGATTCAACCATTTAAAAAAAAATATTTTTCAAAAATCAATTATATTATTCACAAAAATTATAAATTCAGAAATATATATATATTTTTCGGAATTTTTTTTTTTTCGGAGGGAGCATATTATTTTCCAAAATATGAATTATTTCGGAAAAAAATATATATACTTTTTGCAAAAAAAATATTTTTCGAAAAAAAATCATATTTTGGAACATAATAGTATATATTTTTTGCAAAAAAATATATTTCGGAAAACATCATATTTTGGAACATAATAGTGTATATTTTTTGCAAAAAAATTATTTTTCGGAAAAGATCATATTTTGGAACATAATATATATTTTTCGCAAAAAAAATATTTTTTGAAAAAAAATTCATATTTTGGAACATAATAAATACTTTTTTGCAAAAACAATTTTTTTGAAAAAAAATCATATTTTGGAACACAATAGTATATATTTTTTGCAAAAAAAATATATTTCGGAAAACATCATATTTTGGAACATAATAGTGTATATTTTTCGCAAAAAAATTCATATTTTGGAACATAATAAATACTTTTTTAGCAAAAAAAAAAAAAAATTGATTTTTTTTTTTCATATGCTGCAGGTTTTCGGAAAAAAAATGATTTTTTGCAAAAGAAATTTTGAATTTTTTTTTTTCATATGTTGCAGGTTTTCGGAAAAAAAATGATTTTTTGCAATTTTTTTTTTTCATATGTTGTAGGTTTTCGGAAAAAAATGATTTTTTGCAAAAAAAATTTTGAAACTTTTTTTTTTTCATATGTTGCAGGTTTTCGGAAAAAAATAATTTTTTTCGAATTTTTTTTTTTTGCAAAATATGATTTTTTGTGAAAAATATATATATATATTTCTGAATTTATAATTTTTGTGAAAAATATAATTGATTTTTGAAAAATAATTTTTTTAAATGGTTGAATCAACAAACCCCCTTATACTATTGATTGAGGGTAGTTTAGGCATTTTGAGTCAAAATGTAAGCTGAGGGGGCAATTTGATAAAATTGAATAGTATAGGGGTAAAATGGACACAGTAGGGGTTAGTTGATTAAATTGGATAGTATAGGGGGGTTTACTGAAATTAACCCAAAAAATAATACCTCATATACAATTGATTTAAATAAAATTAAAGTATAATTTTGTTAATTTATTTTTTAAGGGTTAATTTCAATAAACCTCCTTATACTATTGAATTTAATCAACTAACTTTCTTTCATCACATTGCCCCTTATAGTTTTCAATTTCATGACATTGCCCCCTCACCCTCACATTTCAATATATATATTTCGGAAATATAAATATATATATATATATATATATATATATATATATATATATTCCGGGAAAAAAATATATATATTTCCAATTTCATCACATTACCCCCTCACCCTCACATTTCAATATATATATTTTCAAAATATATATATTAAAATGTGAGGGTGATGAAAATATATATATTGAAATGTGAGGGTGAGGGGACAATGTAATGAAATTGAAAAGTATAAGGGGTAATCCAGACATATGAATGGTTAGTTGATTAAATTGAAAAGTAAATGGGGCAATTCGGACATAAGAGATGTAGTTGATTAGATTCAATAGTATAGGGGGGTTTACTGAAATTAACTTATTTTTTAATTACTAATTAAAAAAGTGATTTAATGCCAAAAAAGTAATTATGGTAATAAAAAGTTAAAAACCCTTCGAATAACTCCTGAGAAATTGCATATCGTTAAAATGATCTGTCCTCTCCCACTAAATTCAGACCAATGCAGTCATAATTCAAAGAAGAAATAAGGACCAAAACCATATGTCCCTTCTTACATACATCCCTTTATTGCACAATGATATATCTTGTGTGCAAAAGGTAGAAATTGTATTTAAAATCCTTACGCTAAGTTATAAAAAAAATCACAAATGTTATCATTAAAGTCCATCCTCTAAACCCCCATCACATACATACCTGTAATTGCATTGCCTCCCATTGAGGAAAGTAGTTCATCCTTTTCTAGGGGCATCTAAATAATTAATTAGGAATTCATAATCTTTGTGAGCATGATTAAAAGTTAAATGGAGAATTGGTACATATCTGAATCCTCCTATACTTTTCTTACCCACTTTAATTTTCTTTATTATGGGAAGTTGAAATTTGAAAACTTTAATTGTTTTTATTATGGGAAGCTGAAATATGCATACGAGCAGCTCACGTGAGTATCTTTGACTATTTTATTTATGGAATTTTTTTGAGTTTTCAGTCAAAAAAGTTAACACCCAAATACAATTAATTTAAATAAAGTTATAATTTAATTTTTAATTAAAGTTAAAAAGTGATTTAATTCCCAATAAAGTAATTATGGTAATAAAACCCTTTGAATAACTCCTGAGAAAATGGCTGATAATTTAATTGCATATCATTAAAGTAACCTGTCCTCTCCCTCTAAATTATAGAAACCACCCCCAACAGTTCACTCACTCGCCTCCTCCTTTTTTTTTTCCTGCAATTAATTTTTTTCTTTTTGTAATCTTTGAAATGATAATTGAATTTTCTTTCCCAAGGAAGCTGGAAAAGATAAGAATTTTTTTTTTTACTCTTTTAATACCCTAAGTCTAGTATGAAATGTAACGAGCGCAACAAGTGGCAATAGTATAACCTCTCTTTCTAATTGAAAAGGTGAGGATCTCTCCTAGGATTTTCACCTAAGGTCTAGTATTAAATGTAGGGGTATTTTCACTTCGACTTGACAAAAAGAATCTCTTTTAAGAATTTCCTTGGTACTATTTAGGGGCATTTAGACAATTAATTAAAAATTCATACTCATTGTAAATATGACAAAAAATTAAATGGATAATTTCTTTACACCTAAATGAGCCAACACATGACAAATAAAATATGGCCATAAATTGGGCCAAAATTTGGCCACAAACTGGGCCGAAATTGGGTCTGAAGCTGGGCCAGATCAGTGAAGTAATATTGCTGATCAATATTACAAAGTTTGTAGAGTATTGGACACTTCTAAAAAATATGAGTTGTAATTGATTAGTGTTTTGTTTAGATATGTTTAGATTTATGTTTGATTTATCTTTTATTTTATTTATTTATCTCTAGGTTATATTTTACGAACAATTTTATGCTATAAATAATGTACGTAGACCTCTATTTTAAAGGTCCGACCTATCTCTCATCTTATTTTTCTTTCGGTTACCCAAAAGTCCTCTTTGTTGAGGCAATCATGTTCCATTCATGTGAGTTGAGTTATCTCTCATACAAATTGCTTAATTCTATTCCATATATTCAAAAGAAACAAAAACTCATTTATTTTGAACTAATTGAACTCCGTCACCAATTCTAACACGTCCGCATACTGCATAAACAAAAATTATCGGGTCTGTCCTGCGGCGGACTATTTTTTGGACCGAACAATTCTAGTCCATATCTTTTCAAGTGCACTTTAATTATCTTTAGACTCATCAGAAATGTACACTCATCAAGTCATTATAAATGTGCAGACTCAGACTCATCAGAAATGTGTAGACTCATGAGTATCTTACAATTTATTGTCTTTATTATGGGAAACTGAAGTTTGCTAGAAAATCTTTCACAATTTTATTTATGTGAAATTGTAAGTGCTAAGTGAGAAAGTTAATACCTCAAATACAATTGATTTAAATAAAATGACAGTATAATTTTGTTCAATTGCTTAGAAATACTAATTAAAAAAGTGATTTAATGCCAAATAAAGTAATTATGGTAATAAAAAACTTTCAATAACTCCTGATATAGGTTGGAATATTATTCTCTTTCCTTTTAAGACATTCTTATGAGTAGGGGTGTTCACGGATCGGATTGGACCGGATTGAAAGTATTTTAAATCCAATCCACTAATACCGGATTCACCATTTATGGATCTAATCCAATCCATTTGCTCAACGGATCTGTAGATGCAGAAAAAATACACAACAATAATTGGGGTAAAAAATTGGATCCCTTTTCATTCATCAAAGCCATGCATTTATACACAATGTTGGTAAATGGGTCAAGCCCATTTATCCAAGTTTATCAATCCCTTAAATCAGGGGATTTGATAAATTTTACCCTTTTTTGGACTCTTCATTCCATAGCTGGACTACTCTTTAACTTATTGATCACTTACTTTCTAGAATTTTCCACAGACCCATTATCTCTTTAGTCCACTTGTTTTCGGTCCATCTGTCTTCGGCCCATCCGTCTCTGGCTCATCTGTCTTTGGCCCATCAGTCCTGTGGCCCATCCTGGTTGGACCATGTATTATTTTGACTATTACATAGGCCCCCGAGGTTATGGGCTTTTGTGATTTTCTCCTTTTCAAAGCCCGTGACCGAAAATTTAAACATTATTATACACATATACATACATGCACTTTATGGGAGATGAGGGTTTGGTGAGTTGTCAATCATCAATGAGCATTTATTGGCATTTGAAATGAGTGGTCATTACTTCCTTAATCTCAGCACCATGACGGCTCATCGTGGTTCGCGCGACCTTCGGACGCAGTCTTTTGACTTCCTTCTCCCCTTCTATAAAAACCCACACTTCTCCATCTCATTCCTCATTCTATATTTGCAAATTTCAGCTCTTGCCTCTCTCTTCCTTAACTTTTCATTTCTGGAATTTATTTCCTCATTATCACCGCAACTCTTTTCGTCGGTCAGTTCAGACCTTTCAGTATAACAGAAACCCTGCTGCTACCCGAAGCTTTTGTGACTCTTTATTCACCAGCTGAGTAAGTCGATCGGTCCTTTCTTTCTTTAATTTTCACCTCTACCCCTTCTGTCTCTTCTACCTTTCTTGCCACAATGTATGACAGTGACGATACCCGGTCAGTAGAGGAAGTCGTTATGTCCTCCACTACGGGCACTGATCCCACAAGTAGTGATAGTCCTCAGTCCAATCGCCAAGGAGCCCCAAAAACAACTCCCTATAATACTGACCTTCCGGATTCATCAACGAACGAACCTGCGAATCCCAAGCCCTCTGAACCATTTGTAGTGGCCCCACTTAAGAGAGTCCGACCTGAGGTGGGCGTTAAACACCTCCGGGCAGAGACCCAAGTACCTAAGGATGTAGATGTATCTCTTTACCCAAGTTACCTAGACTTTACTAAGAGTCAGGGATTAGCACCCGGTAGCATTCTGCTATCGGCATCTCACCTTAGGGTTTTAAGGTTCCCCCTTCACCCTTTCTTTCACTATGCGTTCTTTATGCTAGGCTTGCACCCCCTTCAGCTGAACCCGAACAACCTTAGGATTATATCCATGCTCCTGTTGTACAATAGGGACCTGAATCTCAATCTAGGTTTAGCCGACCTGCTCCTTTGTTATTTTTTCCAGAACGCCAGAGCGAGTAAGGGTAGATACAATCTCTTTCCCTTCCAAGGCCGGATCATATGTACTGATACGAAAAAGTCCGATAAGGGATGGAAGGAAAGAATGGTAGTTGTGAGTGGCAACTGGTCTTACCCTTTTTTGCGTATATTTCCAATCCCAAATACTTTCGGTGCCATCCGTCTGCCTATCTTCCGCCCCCTTCATAAAGTGTCTTGCCTTTGCGAACATTGTGACCTTCATCGGGGGGATTATGCTTACAAATTTATGGGTTATGAGGATAAGGACATTCCCCTTACCTTCATAAAACAACATATAAGCCTCCTGAAAACCCATGTCTGGGGCAAGGCCCGATCGGCTACTGACCTGTTGATTTTGGAAAATCGTGAGTCAATTTCTAATTTGGGCGCTGCTGTTGACAAGATGGACTTTCCAGACAAACCACTTTTTGTCAGATGCCCTCAGGTTCCCGAAAGGGTCACCCTAGTTAATGTTGTACCCCTTTCGACAGCACCGCCGTCGGCTTCGGTATATCTTCCTGCTCAGAGCCGGTAGCGCCACCAGCATAGAACCCGGTAGTTCCACCCCCGCCTCCTGTAAATCCTCCAGTTATCAGGACCCGGTCTAGTACAGCCGGCGGAATGACCAATAAGAGGGCGATAACTCAAATTGATACTGTTTCTACAAGCACTACTCCTCTTCCTCCGGAGACATTCCGAACCTCAGTTCCCTAGGAACCAAAATTCCTTATGCTAGACGGGACTCCGGTCTGTGCCGACCAAATCACTCTTACCCAGCCAGAAGCTCTTCAGGCTATGGCGAAGGGTATCGGGACGCCAACTGATAGGGTCGCTCAGACCAAAATCTCCAGGACTGATCTGGCAAAGAAGACTTCAATAATGGTCATGGAGGTAAAACTTGTTCACCCTTTTGTACTTGGTTTATTTGTTTGTTTGCTACTTCATGTACTAATCATTTCTTTACCATGCAATTTATTTATAGGGTTCAGGCCTTCAACAATATCTTGGAGTCTGATGTAAAGGAGATAGCCGGTATGAAGGCCCAGATTAAGCAAAATGATGCCCACCGGACTACCTTAGTCAAAGAGGAAAATGGCCTTCGTCAGACCATCTCAGAATAGAAAATCCTTATGGAGACTGGTGAGGCAGAGAAGCGGGCTCTGATGGCTGAAAAACTTGCCTTGGCTGATGAGTTCGAAGAAGCGAGGGCAGCTAACACAAAGATGGCAGTTGAAAAGGTAGAATCAGAAAAGTTGTTGGACCTTGATCGGGCCAAAGTGGAAGTGTGCCGCTTAGGGGCTCTTGACATGTATAATCGATACTGCGTCATTTGTGATCTCCGATCGGCTAGGGCTTGGCAAAGGAGACACGAAATGGAACATATTCCTCTGGAGGCTCGGGAGTTCAAGACCGCAGAGGAATTTGATGCCCATATGGGAGTGCTGATGCCCTATAAAAACCCTCCTGCCTCTGAAAATGAGAAGAAGTTCGCTGTCATCCTGAAGGGAGAAGAATATCATCCTCCCGATCAGTAGTTTAGGCTTTTTTAACTTTATCTGTACTTACTTCCCTCAACAGGGTAATTTTGTAACTTTCTTTTTTCTCATTAATGAACAAGAATTTTCCCTCACTTTAGTATTTATTCTTTTCTTGTTTTGTCTTTAGTGTTTGAACTTTAATCATTTATGAAAACAATTGAGCCTTCGGGCATCTGGCCCCTGGGGCTTGCTGTTATCCTCCGGTTAGTTCAAATCAAGTTTAAACTCAAACACTTAGGAAAATTTTAATAAAGAATTGAGCCTTCAGGTATTTGGCCCCTGAGGTTTGTTTTCATCCTCTGGTTAGTTCAAATCAGGTTTGAACTCAAACACTTAGGAAAATTTTAATAAAGAATTGAGCCTTCGGGCATCTGGCCCCTGAGGCTTGTTTTCATCCTCTGGTTAGTTCAAATCAGGCTTGAACTCAAACACTTAGGAAAATTATAATAAAGAATTGAGCCTTCGGGCATCTGGCCCCTGAGGCTTGTTTTCATCCTCTGGTTAGTTCAAATCAGGTTTGAACTCAAACACTTAGGAAAATTATAATAAAGAATTGAGCCTTCGGGCATCTGGCCCCTAAGGCTTGATTTTATCCTTTGGTTAGTTCAAGCTAGGTTTAAACTCAAACACTTAGGAAAATTTTAATATTGAACATGGAACACTTGTATAAAAACAGAATGTATCTTTATTGAAAGGAGAATCATGAAGTAGAGGTGCCGGACATCGGACACAGATGTTTTATTATAACCAGAGAATGTGTCGTATGTAAGACAGTTTTATTTTATTTTTTTTTAAAAAATAAAATTATCTAAGGATAATACCTCTTCAACTGATAAGCATTCTGAGAGTTAGACTCGATGCGGCCAGTCTCGTTCTTCCGAACCCGATAAGGTGCCCGATGACCTCAATTATGGTGTATGGTCCTTCCTATGTCTCTTGTAATTTGCCCACAATTCCAATATTTCTTCTGAGCACCATATCGCCAACCTGAAACTCTCTCCTTTTTACTTTCTGATTGAACTGTGCCCTGATTTATTGCTGATAGGCAACCAGTCTTATCCCGACAGCTTCCCTTCTTTCTTCTAGGAGGTCCAGATCATGTGCTAGGTGCTGATTGTTCGGACCTTCTTCCCATGCTTGACTCCTTAAAGTAGGTACCCTCAATTCAGTCGGGATAACGGCCTCGGCCCCATAAGTCATAGCGAAAGGTGTCTCTCCCGTTGGCTACTTTGGAGTAGTCCGATAGGACCATAACACCTCGGGCAATTTCTCCAACCATGCCCCTTTTGCGTTTTCAAGTTTTTTCCTCAGTGTATTAAAGATGGTTCTGTTTTTTCCTTTCAGCTTGCCCATTTCCCTGCGGATAGCCGACGGAAGAAGTATTCTGATTGATCCCATGTTTTATCAAGAATGCTTGGACCCTCCTGTTATCAAGATTGGTGTCATTATCCATCATAAGGGTAAAAAATTGTGTAGATGCAGAAAAAGTACACAACAATAATTGGGGTAAAAAATTTGATCCATTTTCATTCATCAAAGCCATGTATTTATACACAATGTTGGTAAATGGGTCAAGCCCATTTACCCAAGTTTATCAATCCCTTAAATCAGGGCATTTGATAAACTTTACCCTTTTTTGGACTCCTCATTCCATAGCTGGACTACTCCTTAATTTGTGGATCACTTACTTTCTAGAATTTTCCACAGGCCCATTATCTCTTTAGTCCACTTGTTTTCGGCCCATCTATCTTCGGCCCATCCGTCTCTGGCTCATCCGTCTTTGGCCCATCTGCCTGTGGCCCATCAGTCCTGTGGCCCATCCTGGTTGGGCTATGTATTATTTTGACTATTACAAGATCCAATCCAAATCGGACTGCGATGAGTCGGATTGGTTCAGATCAGATTCACGGATTCAAAAATTAAAAATTAAATATAGCAAGACAAGAATAAAACTTTCACAAAACCTGTCATTGCATATCTAAGATATCAAACTCAAAAAAAATTCACAGATCTCAAAATACAGATATCTAGTTTTAGTCAATATGTAGCTCCAATAATCTGAAGCATAATGTGCCAACTAAAAGAACACTATACATTGCTTAGTCCATCGTAACCGAAAATAAGGTACAAAAAGATCACATGAAAGATGAATTTTGACCTCACCATATGTCAAAGATTCACAGTTACAATTATACACAAACAAAATATATCCTAGTAGCAAATTGTTCCCAATAGCAAATTGACATAGTAGCAAAGTATACACAAACAAAATATATCATAATAACAAATTGTTTCCAGTAACAAATTATACAAAACAAAATAATAAAAGTTGGAGTAAATGAATAAAATATCCATGCAGCATCCTAAAACTTCAACGGATTGATTTAAAAGTGCGGCATCACCTTCAAAACTCCTCAAGCATTAGTTATGGCTACAAAAATAAAGCTAAGTTTAGTTAATTATGAACAAATAATTACAAATAAATTGTAGTGAATAAATAAAATATACTTAATATATAGTGAATAAATAAACATACTTGATTGAAAATAAAAAGAGTCGAGTGCTTCAATTTCGTCCATTTGTGCTTCAATTTGAATCGGCACTTGCGAGGCACGTAACCAAACTTGTACACAAATCAAGGCTTCAACAACTTTAAGAGTAAGAGAACTACGAACTTGATCAAGGACACGACCCCCCGTGCTAAAGGCGGACTCAGAAGCAACAGTTGAAACAAGAATAGTTAGGACGTCATGTGCAACTTTGGATAGAATTTCATACCTTGAAGAATTTACTTTCCACCACATCAAGATGTCAAAAGTAACTTTGTCATCATTATAAGTAATTTCTTCCAAATACCTCTCCACTTTCGATTTCCCCCCACTTCATATTTTCTTCAAATGCTCCAAATATGTCATTTGTGTCATGTTGATTACATTTAAATTACTCATTGTCTCACTACTTCCACTTGCCCCACTACTAGATTTATCAATTTCCATGAAGTTAGAAACTTGATTGCAAGATGAAGTACCCCCACGGTTTTCATATTCAAGACATATTCAGTTTAATATCGTTATTACCTTACTAATTAGATCATTCAATTTGCTATAATCAATAATTTGAGAATAACAAAAACGCACATAGTCCAACTTGAAGCAATGATCTAACACAACGGCAAACACTAACATCATATTCACTTTCTCAATGTTCCCCCAATACTTATTGAATTTGCTCTTCATTTTGATAGCCATGCCACTTAAACGATGATCCGTACTCAACATGGCTAAAGAAAACTCTCTTTCAATACTATGAATTTGATGAAAATATCCATTTTTTTAAAAAATTCCTAAAAATTCGAGCATCATCCCAATCATTCATGGTAGGTTGGCCATCGTCAAGTGCCAAAGAGAATGGTACGTCTTCTTCTTTCATTATTTGAAATGTCTTTTGAAACTTTAGGGTGGCATTGAACATGAGATATGTAGAGTTCCACCTAGTTTGAACATCTAAGCATAAAAGACTTTTAGATGCTATCTTTTTCATAATTACAAAATGCTTGAAATGTTTTTCTCTTTCGAGAAAACTCTTAACATACCTCACGACCCCACAAATACGAGTTATTGGACCTTTTGACTTAAAACTACACAAAAGTTAAGAATCATCTTGTGTAATTTCCAACCATTGTCAATAAAGTGAGCCCTTAAACATATGTAAGAAAGATTTTAAGGTCCATGTATCCGCAATGATGCAAATTCTTTGGTTTGATTTAACTAATAAATTCTTAATCTTTTTTCTCTCTCTCATTAGCATACAAGACCAAACAATCCATTGCCACTGTAAAACGGCTATCAAGTTTAAACCTAGGTTGCAACACTTTAAGAAGATTGCGGAAACCTTCACGCTCCACAAAACTAAAAGGCAACTCATCTATAATTATCATTTTATTAACGACTTCTCTACCAAGTTCTTGGTCAAACTTCCAAACACCCAAATTACTTGCACCGCCTTCTTCCTTTACTGGCTGAAATGATAAAGTTGTTTGACTCTTATCCATATTGTAAGGATATTAAAACACTTTACAAAATGTTTTCTTAGTGTAGTAGTTATATTCTCACTTGTCCATTGATAAGTTTTATTACAATATTTACATGTAACACCTCCTCCATCTTTCTTAGAAATTTCTATGAAATGATCCCAAATATCAGATTTTTTAGGATTTTTTCTCTTAAGAGAACTTACCTTTGTTTATTCTTCATGAATATCAATAGGATTTCCTGCATCTCCAACACTCGACATCTACAATAAATGAAATTATGTATATTTGAGTAGAAATTGTAGAAATTGATCTTTTGGATATTAATATTGTTGAATATAGTTGTTTCAACTGGTAATGCCTCCCCACTTATGGAGACATCAACCTTTATTTCATTCAGCTCCATATCCATTCACTACCAAGAACTAAAGAGAAATGGACACAGAAATAAAAGAAAGGAATCAATGCTTGGATTCTTTGTATTGGAGTTAGAAAATCGATTCACACTGAAATGGTAACGGTCTTTTAGGTTTACAACTCTGAAAACTATTTTCAGAAATTCAAAAAAACAAAGAAACGAAATGCATTTAGAAAACTATAGAAGATAGTTTTCAGAAATATATGTTCTTTTATAGTTTTTAGAAAATTAAATTCGTTGTACAGTCGTTTTAAATTCAATTTTAGAAAAAAAACTGTATTCCGAGTTTAAAACAAAGCAAACCCAAATTTTCTCTCTGATTTCATCTCTATTTATGAATTCTTCTTTCTAACTTGCCCAATCTTTGATTTTGTTAGTTGCTACAACGTTTGTTCATAGTGAGAAATGCTTATACGTGAATAATCTCTGGAAAATGGGCATGGATGTATTATACATAATGAGAATAATCTTTGGTTCAAGTGAATCATTTATAGAACGACTAAAGTTCCATTAAACCAATTTGATCAAGAACATCAAGATAATGTTTCTAAATTTAGTCTTAGTTTGTAAAAGAATTACATAAATTAAACTTTAAAATTAACAAATAAGAAATATTACCGATGTAAAAGAAGATGACAAAGCCGTTGTTGAAGGTAAGAGAAGAAGCCAGAGCAATGAAAATCGGTGAAAGAGAGGCGGTGATAATCGGTGAGAGAGCTAGGGATGGGTGTCTGCGCAAGTCCTGAGAGAGAAAGAGGTGTGAGAGTTGTCTTAAGCCTTAACCTATTGAAGATCTTCTAGGGTTTTTAGCAGCCTCTGGATGAAGAATCTAATGGTTGTTATAAATTATTCTAATATTTTTAAATTTTTTATAAAATAACTAATTACCCTTTCATTCAAATTACTCTAATATTTAAAAAAAAAATACAAAAATTATATATACTAATTTAAATCAATTATCTCAAAATTTAAACTTAAAAAAATTAAACTTAAAGTAATAAGTGTTGTTATTTAAACTTTAAAATTATTTTTTAAAAAATTAGTGAAAACTTTTAACTATATCTTTCATTTGAGGGTTTAGGGTTTACTACATTTTCGGCTCCCAACCTCGATTGACTTTTAGAGATGTTATTAATAAATTATCCTTTTTTATTGTATTAATGAAATGTATTATTCATTATAGTTTAATTTGTTCATCTATTTATTTCAAGACACTTGTACACACAACAAACTCGACTTATATTGATATATGAAATATACATAACTTAAAGTTGTGACTTATATTGCAACATTGCATGAAAGATATTTCACAATACAATAAGTTTTTAGTAATAATTATAAAATATCATATGTTATATTTATTTAACTATGAAATATAAAAATTTAAAATTTGGGTATTCTTTCATTTTATTTTCTAATTGTTGTGTATGCTTTCTTTTAAAGAAAATACTTGTATTCAAATAATAAAATGTATTAATGTACTTTAATGATATTTTTTTGAATTTAGTTATTAAAGTCTTTATTAAATTAAAATTTAATTGTAATGTTTCAAATGGAATAAATGTATAAAAATATTTTAGAGGCCTTACTCTTTTATAATAGTAAATAACTAATAGAAAGTCTTTCATTATATTTTTCTGAAAATTACAATAGTGATGAATGTTTTAATGTATGAAATTATTAGAAATGACTTACATTTTTACAATAGTATGGGTAGATATAGATAATTATTTGTATAAAATAAGATATTATGATTTAGTTTGGAATAATATATTATTGATTTAAGATATTATAGTTCAATTTAAAATAATATATGATGTGATATATTATTAATATAATATATTAAAATATATATGAACAATATCGGATTGAACCGGATTAACCGAATTATTGAAAATGCAATTCAGGACCGATCTGTAAAATACGGGATTGGGTGTTTTTGAATCCATGTCCAATTCAATCCATAAAAATCCGATCCAATATATCCGGATCGAATTGGATGGATTGGACATATGGATATCGTGGATTTTTGCACACCCCTACCTATGAGGCAACCGATATTTTGTTCACAATTCAGACAAATGCAATCATAATTTAAAGAAGAAATAAGGTACCCGAACCATGTCTCCCTTATTACAGACGTTTCCACAATGAGATATCTTCCGATGCAGAACACATAAATTATATGGATTAATTTCATTTACACCCTGAGGTTGAGGATGATAGGTTTTTTTTGGGATTGTTTGGATGTAAAAATAGAGTTGAGAATATAGTTGTTTGAATATTGAATTTGAACTATCCTGAAATTAAGTTAGTTTAAATTTGTTTGGCTTAAGGGCATTTAAGATATTTCACATCAAAATTTATTGACACGGGGTGTAAATGAATTTTGAAAAACCTGAGAAGGTTCAGGAATGTAAATGAAATTAATCCAAATTATATTTAAAAACCTTATGCTAAGTTATAAAAAAATAACACAATTTTTATCACTAACTCTAAACCTTCGCATCACATACATACCTGTGATTGCATTGCCTTCAATTGAGGAAAGTATTTCCTACTCTTTTATTTATTCTTTCATTTTGTAGTTTTAAAAATGAAAATTGCAATCTCTTTAAAGGTGGAAGCACAATATTGTGCTTGTACTTTTTACATACAACGTATGAGCATTTTTACTTGACTAGGGTAAAAAGAGTCTCTAAGAATTATCATGGTACTATTTAGGGGCATCTAAACAATTAAGATTCATATTTATGGTCAACATAATTAAAAATTAAATGGATAATTGGACCACTTCTGAATCATCCACTGCTCTTTAATTATCTTTATTATGGGAAGTTGAAATTTGTTGACTGATCAGATCAAGTGAAAATCTTTCACTATTTTATGGAAAAATATAAAGTTAACATCGCAAAATACAATTGATTTAAATAAGATTATAGTATAATTTTATTCAATTGTTTTTGAAATACTTAAAAAGTGATTTAATGCCAAATGAAGTAATTATGGTAATAAGACCCTTTCAATCCTGATAAAAAGCTGATAATTGCATCTCATTAAAGTGAGTATCCTTAAAACCGCCCCCAATAGTACTAGAAAGTCACTCTCACAAAAACATAGTAATATTAATTCAATTAACCCTTTATCAAAACTGAAGAGACTCATTTTTTTTCAAATTTGCTGTGGTACAAAATATTTGTGATTGACATTCAAGGATAGGATGTGAAGGTATCACTTTTATTCTCATACATTTCAACTAATTGTTTAATAACTCATATGACACGAATATTTTGTCTCAAGTGTATAAAAATAATTTTTCTTCAAACTGATATGACTCAATAAAAAATTTACATTGTGTCCTCAAATTCTGAAATATTTTCATAAATTTCAAAAAACATAAAATCATCAGCATGGATTTGTTTACTTTTTGAAATTGGAGATATTTAGATTATGAAAATAATTTTAAGATAGTAACATGTGTCAACTGTTCAGATAGCCACATCAAATGCAAAAATAATTGTGAAAATAAATTTAAAATAAGAAGAGAATGCAAATAAAATGAGACCCCTATGCAATTTTGCGATTATTTTGAACAAATAAGTAGACAAGTTTTTCCAAATAAAAAAAATTACTTTAAATAGGTTGTCATATTATTGCGTATTTGATAAGAAGAATCATATGAATGAAATTTCTTTTTCCACCAACAGAAATGTTATTCAAAATTCAGATTAATGCAATCATAATTTAAAGAAGACGTAAGGCACCAAAACCATATGTCCCTTATTACCTACATCCCTTTTATTGAAATTCACAAAAGTATTTTCTCCTCCTTTATTTTATTTTTCTTTTTGTAATCTTAGAAATGAAATTTGCAATCTCTTTAATTTGGGGAGGCACAATATTGTACATATACCTTTTAATAACATGAGGTGTAACATATATTTTCACTTTGACTTTGTAAAAAGATTATCTAAGAATTACCTCGGTACTATTTAGGGGATCTAAATAATTAATTAAAAGTCATATTCCTTGTGAACATAATTAAAAATTAGATGGAGTATTGGTCAACTTCTAAATCCTGCTGATTATGAGAAGTTGAAATTTACATACTGATCTTTGACTATTTTATTCATGGTAAGTTATCGGTGAAAAAGTTAACACAATTTAACACCTCAAGTACAATTGATTTAAATAAAATTATACTATAATTTTATTCATTTATTTTTTAAAATACCAATAAAAAAAGTGATTTGATGCAAATAAAGTAATTATGGTAGTAAAACTTCTGAGAAAATGGCTGATAATTTAATTGGATATCATTAAAGTGACTTGTCCTCTCCCACTAAATTTAGAAACCACCCCAAATAGTATCGAAGTAAATAATAAAAAAGTTAGAGTGGAACCCTCACTTTTTATTTTTATATTTCAACTTAAAATGAGATGAATTGTGATGCAAAATATATAATTCATATTTGGGTAAATAGCTTAAAACCCCCCTCAAGTTTACTCTTTTTTTCTTCCATACCCCCTCAACTAAATTTAGCCCCCTAAACTTTCATTTTTTTGCACCATGGGTTTGCCATCCAAACTTTTTATATTTCCACCTTGCATTTAATCCTCTTATAAGGTAAAGTGCAAAAAACCAATTTGTCTCAATTCTATTATAAAAGACTATCCTACCATTACTATTATATTTCTTAATTCTTTAAATTACAAAAATATTATTTCTTTTAGTTAGAATATTAATTATACCATTTACCTTTAATGTATTAGACTAAATATATTCTCAAATGCTAATTTTTTTTTTATATAAGTTCTAATTATTTTATTTGTAAATCAATTAACTTGTTATTAAATTTTAGTTTGATTTAAATCATAAAACTCATTATCCTAATTATTTTTTTTATGCCAAATGAAACTTTCTTTTCATAAAAATATATTCATAAATAAATCACAAATTACTTAATAATAAACACCTGTTAATTTTCTCATGTTATATATATATATATAGTTCGGTTTAATATGTACTCTACATGCTAAACCGATCATCAATGCATATGAAATTTGAAAATTTCATAGAACCTACCAAATGTATGGACATGTACTCAAATGCCCTAATTGTATATTTAACCAAAGAACCTACCAAGTTCCCATCCAACACAAGATAATGAACACCTAAATAATAAGAAGCAAATAAAATTCATTATCGGAAAGAAGACAAAGACATTAAAAAAATTATAATATCAAAATCTGAAACCCCAGGTACTGAAAATCATATAATGTAATTGGACCTAAATCTTGCTCCTCTCACATCCCCTATCTATCATCTTCCAAATTATACAACACTTGATTTTATTTTATTTTCAAAAATTATAGAAAATCAACTAAAGGGATACCAGTTAAACATTTAAATCTTTAAAGAATACATTTGCAACCACCATTTTATTGTCTATTTCTTTGTGTATAAAAGGCACTGAAGTCATTTTCTAGAAATTTTTTTGGTGTTTTAGTGATTGTCTTTCTTTCTCGGTAAGAACTAAATTTAACAAAAAAACAAAAAAACAAAAAGAAAAACCTAGGTAAACAATTGTTTTAAATAACTATAGAAGCTAAAATCCAGAAAACCAAAGTAAGTACCAAAGAACACGAGACTTACCGATAATAACTTTTGGAGTAGAAATCTTCGGTATACTTATTTTCTCATGTTATATATATAGGGATGACAATTTGTCCCGCCCCGCCCCGTTCATAACGGTTTTGGATACCTCGTTTATACTATATGGATGAGGATGAAGTTGGGGAAAAAACCCTCACATAAACGGGACGGGGACGGTTTTAGGTATCCCCGCCCCGTTTAGACATATTAGAATAAAAAATTAGTGTAACCCACTAATCCTAAATTTTATTTTGTTGTTGTCTAGATTGAAGTGAACATAATATTGGACAAACTTCTTTGTTGCTGTTATTTTTCGTAAAATGTATTATAATTTAAACTGTTGGATATTTTAATGTTTATTTAGTTTCTATAATATTGAATTTCGTGTTTTAAGTATATGATTTTGTGGAATTGTTTAATTTTAAAGTGAAATATTCAAAAATTTCAGTTGTTAGCGGGTACTCGCGGGCACCCAACTGGGACGGGGACGGGGTGACCTCCCCGTTTAGCCAGTTTTGGGCAGGGATGGGATGGGGATTTCTTAATGGTTGTTGGGGCGGGGCAGGGTATACCCGCCCAAAACCGCACCCGTTGCCATCCCTATATATATATATATATATATATATAACATAAGAAAATTAACATGTGTTTATTATTAAGTAATTTATGATTTATTTATGAATATATTTTTATGAAAAGAAAGTTTCATTTGGCATAAAAAAATTAATTAGGATAATGAGTTTTATGATTTAAATCAAATTAAAATTTAATAACAAGTTAATTGATTTATAAATAAAATAATTAGAACTTATAAAAAAAAATTAGCATTTGAGAATATATTTAGTCTAATACATTAAAGGTAAATTGTAGAATTAATATTCTAACTAAAAGAAATAATATTTTTGTAATTTAAAGAATTAAGAAATATAATAATAATGGTAGGATAGTCTTTTATAATAGAATTGAGTCAAATTGGGTTTTTGTACTTTACCCTAAGAATGTTAAATGCAAGGTGGAAATATAAAAAGTTTAGAGGGCAAAATGGTAAAAAGTTTGGAGTGCAAACCCATGGTGCAAAAAAAAAAAAAAAAATTTAGGGGGTTAAATTTAGTTGAAGAGTATAGTAAAAAAAAAAAAGTAAACTTGAAGGAGTTTTTAAGCTATTTACCCTTCATATTTAAATTCCTTGTGCTATGTTATACAAAATATAACAATTCTATCATTAAAGTCCATATGTATTGTGATGCAAAAGATATAATTCATATTTAAATTCCTTGTGCTAAGTTATACAAAACATAACAATTCTATTATTAAAGTCCATCCTCAATCCCCATCACATACATACGTGTTATTGCATCGCCTCCAATTGAGGAAAGTATTTCCTCCTCCTTTATTTATTTTTTCTATTTGTAGACTTAAAAATGAAAATTGCAATCTTATATTTACCTTTTTAATACTATGAGTTAACATATAATGTATGACTATTTTCACTTTGACATGACAAAAAAAAATCTCAAAAATTATTTTGGTACTATTTAGGGGTATCTAGACATTTAATCAAAAAATCTTACTCATTGTGAACATAATTAAAAATTAAATGAAGAATTGAACCACTTCTGAATCCACTTTTCAGGCGTACTTTAATTGTCTTTATTCTGGAAAACATCATATAAGTATCTTTCACTTTTTTATTGATGGAAAATTGTAGATTCTTAATGAAAAAGTTAACACCTCAAATACAATTGAATTAAACAGAATTATAGTATAGTTTTGTTCATTTATTTTTAAATACTAATTAAAAAGTGATTTAATGCCAAATAAAGTAATTATGGTAATAAACCCTTTGAATAACTCCTGGGAAAGAGGCTGATAATTGCATCTCGTTAAAGTGGACCTATCCTCTCCCACTAAAATTCAGACCAATGCAATAATAATTCAAAGAAGAAATAAAATAAGGACCAAAACCATAAATTCATCCTCTAAACCCCCATCACATACATACCTTTTTTCATTTTTTATTTTTTTTATTATAGTTTTTTTGTAGTCTTAAAATGAAAATTGCAATCTCTTTAAGGTGGGAGGCACAATATTATACTTATACCTGAGTATTTTCACTTTGACTTGGCCAAAAATAAATATCTAAGAATCACCATGGTACTATTTAGGGGCATCTAAACAATTAATTAAAATTTATATTCATTGTAACCATGATTAAAAAATAAATGGAGAATTGGATCACTTCTGAATTATCCACTCCTTTTCAAATGCACTTTAATTCTGGGAAGTTGAAATTTGCAGACGGATCATCAAGTGGATATCTTTCACTATTTTATGTATGGGAAATTGAAGTTCTTAGTGAAAAAGCTAACATTTCAAATACAATTAATTTTTAAAAAATTATATTATAATTTTGCTCATTTACTTTCTAATTAAAATTTTAAAAGTGATTTAATGCCTAATAAAGTAATTATGATAATTAATCGCCTGTGAAAATGGCTGATAATTTAATTGCATATTATTAAAGTGACCTGTCTTCTCCCACTAAATTTTAGGAAACTACCCCCAACAGTCCATACACTGTCACATGGAAAGTCACTTTATTGAAAGGAAAAGAAATCTGACGTCATCAGTGGTATAGTTGTACTATAATTGTAATTTAGTAAAAAACGGAGGGTTTTATCTCTGACACACACAAACACAACACAACCTTCGTCGCGGCTTTGTTAAATAAATACTTCTCTCTCCGCCGTGAACTCGCCTTGTCTTTTCTTACTGAAAGGAACCGGCGGCCCCTTTATTCTCTCTACTTTCTCTCTCTATATACACACAGACACACAGACACACACATATATATATTCCCACACATATATATATATATATATAAACACCTCCACTTACAGGACCGAGATTCTCATTGTTTTTTAATTAAAAGCCCTTCAGTTCTCGAAGAAGTCTCTCTGTCGTCTCTCGCTCTCTGCTTCGAACAGCGCTCAAGGAGAGTAAATTACCGCGATTTTTCTCCCAAGAAGTAAGAGAATTTCTGAATTTACTGTTTATATATCTGTATATATGTGTATGTATGCGTTCTTGTGTATCGTCATTGTTTTCTGATTACTGTTTTTATTTTTTATTTTTATCACAGACGGTGCTTGTGTTACTTGTGTATGTATCCATAAATTATTGTTTGCTTATTTGTGTTTAATTTTGCTGGTGATCATGTGTTGTATATACTGTGTAGGAAAATTTTTGCATGTCGATTTTGATGGGTTAGTTTGTGCAATGTGGTTCATGATTTTGTGTTTTGATAGTTTTGGGTAATAATTTTTGTGGTTTTTATAGTTAGTTAGTAATTTCCGTGGTTTGATACTTTTGGTTTAGGGGTATTTGTTGTTTTTGTTTTTGTTTTTAGTGAATAAGATTTTCTGCTGAAAGAGAGGTAGGATTTTTTGATGTTGTTGTAGCATCAAACTGTTGGGAAACAGTTAGTACAATGGCACTACTTTCTATACTAGTCTACATCTTGAGTTTTGAAGGGTTGAAGATTGAAAGTTTGACAATGTGCTTGGAAATCATTATTTTATTGATGAGTTCTTAGCTTCTATTAATGAGGGGTTAAGATTTGGGATGTAGTGGGGGTGTTTTGGGTTTTCTGAGTGACCTCCTGTGACAATTTTGTTGCATTTTTGGTAGCACCTAACCAGTGTCTCGGAATTGTAGGAAATTTTTTTAGATCTAAAATTAAATTTCTTCCTATTAAAATTGAAGCCGCCAATTCTGTAATTCCAAACACCGCATTTACGTGGTTATGAGCGGGATGGATTAAGGAAAAAACATAGTTAGCTGGAGGTGGGGTATATTAAGGCCCTGCTTGTCATAGTTTTTGCTTTTGGCTTTGTCTAGAAGAAAAAGAGAAACAGAAGCTGTTTTGAGAAACTGGTACCCCCAACTTCTTTAAAACGCTATTCCAAGGCCCAAAAACTCTTCTAAAGTTTTAGTTAAACACCGTTCGAAATAGCTTTTCCCTCCAGAAAGCCAAAAACAACGTTTGAAAAGCCAATCTAAATAGGGCCTAACACTAATTGATTAAAAGTGGTTTTATGGGCACTTTGGTGGTTTTCCCCGTCTCCAATAGTAAGTGTGGGTCATGTGGGCTTCAAGCTCACGGGCCTTACCTGGTTCTTCATCAATCAGTTCAGGTTCCATGTTCCTCATTGTTTTAATTAAGGTCTTTTTTTTATTACCTTGGGTTGGGTTATGCATGAAATTATAAAAATTCCTGAGTCTTATGAGGTTAAAAGAAGTGACCTTTAACAAATTATCCAATAATAAAATTATTGCAAATTATATGTAGCATTAACTAAGATCATGCATCAATTAAAAATGTTACATTCTTTTTTTTTTTTTTCGTTTTTATTATTCCAACTATGCTTGGAGTTGAAAATTAATATATCTTAGCTCATTTTTATTCGAAAGTTGCCATCTAGTTGAGGTACTAGTTCTATAGGAAAGATACTAAAAATGACTTGGTTTAGTTACTTACAAGATGTACGGTTACAAACTTACTGGTCTATAGCGTGATCCCTTAAGACTTGAATAAAGATTTGTTAAGTAAACTGGAGGATGTAAAGTGGTACGGGTGACATTAGTTAGTAACTGCAACATCTGAAACACTTTGTCTCACCACCAAAAGATCCAAAACTAAACAGCTTTGTGCTGACCTTTTGCCAAAAATCTTTCCTGCCTCATATAGGAATGGGGAATGGAAAACTGGAGCATCTTGTGTACCAGGGTGAAGATCTATACGGACACCAACTTTAGGGGTGTGCTAAAATCTATCCCATCCAAAAAATCAAAATGGACTATATTGAACCACACCGTTTGGTTTGGTTCTCAACGGTTTGGTTCGGACACGGTTCCAAAATAGTGGAATCGTGATTCCACCGTTTCGTTTCGGTTGTAGGTCATGCAAAACTGAGCTGGTCTGAACCGATTCACAAAGTATTATAAACCATTACATGTTAAACATATATATGCATACATATAAATATGTCTAAAGAATAAACTTGTACATGTTGTAACATAGTTCTGAGTTTACTGATATAATTTGTACAACTAAAGAAGTAAGAATTTGGATTAGTGAGCTGGAAAGCGTTTGCTTATTAGAAAAAGAATTGCTTTATTTATTTATTTTTTATTTTGTTTTATTTTTTTATTTGGATTTTAGAATGTGCAAAAAATTGCCATTGTAAATATAATATATTTTTTTGTTTCCATTTTTCGAGAATAGCTGTAATTCTACCATTCAGAACAAGAATAGAAAAGAAAAAAAAATCAGAACTGTTAAACCGAACAAAACCAAACTATTTATCATTGTCTGGTTTGGTTGTGTTTTCACTGATTAAATTGTATGGTTCGGTTCCACATTTTTTAGAACCGTTATGAACGGTAGGGTTCCAAAAAACTCATAAACTGGTCCAAACCATACCGTGCACACCCCAAGCTCTAGTTCTAGTTATTTTATTCAAGTAAGGCACTATACTGATATATTTGGCCAAATAAAAAACAACACTGATATATCATCTCAACCACATTACTGTTGTATTTGTGATGCATGAATTGAACACAATTGGGGCTGGAACTAGCAGTATATTAGGGGAGAGAGAGTTGTAAAGTTAAGGGAACGCTGCAGATGTGAATTATACGCGTTAGGAACGTCTATTGGTGGGGTAATGCATGAAGTTGGAAGAATTTAAACGGTAAGTTTTTTTTTTTTTTTTGATAAGTAAGAAGTATATAAAATAAAGCACTCAAACGGGGAGCGCGTCCCATATCCAAGGAAAAGAAAAAAAACCTATTTCTCAAGAGAGCCTCAAAAATCTAATATGTTCTTTATAGATGTACAAAAATGCCCATGCCCCAGTAATTCAAAAGAAATGAACTTGTCTCTAAGGTTGCTAATGGGCGACTCAATCCCGTCAAAGCAATGATGAGGCGTTCTAGCCAAAGGCACCACCAAAGACAAAGAGGCACGGCCCTCCAAAAAACCTGAGCTTGGACCCAACATAACAAGCTATCCATACCTCAATGACTCCCTTGACAGAATGCGGCATCACCCACGAAATACCAAAAAGTCCCGGCGGCAAGGACCAACAATCAAATAGCAATCGAGCAGTGATAATGAAGATGATATGCTGACAACCTTCTAGGGGAAGTGAGATCTATGGGAAAGAAGATCTACTGGCTCCCGACATGTGACGAAACAAGAAGAAATCTCAAAATGCCCATGGGAGGAAAGTACCACGAAGTAGAGTATGAACCCTCGCTGGGGAAGCTCTGAAACCTCGTCATGTTTCAAGAAAAGATCTCACAAACTGCACGTCTCAAACTGGCCGACCGGTATCGTGACTGTAACAGTCCGCCACTAGGGTGTGGCGATCGCGAGCAATGCGAAACAACCGAGGGAGCAAGATAGCCAAGGGTGACTCCCCACACCAGCAATACCACCAAAACCTCACCCACCTCCCGTCCCTCACCCTAAACCGAAATAGCCCCGAAAAAGGCACCAACCCTTCGAGACTATAACAGTTTATGAACTTTAATAAAAATTATCAAATATTGTCTATTAAGATCTTAGTTCTTAATCTGATGTTTGATCTCATAAAATTTAGTTTAAGTAAATAATATATTGAATGTGCCTGTAATTTGTTCTTTATATGGATGGATCACTTTCAAGGGATCCTTAGATGAAGTAGTGGTTTATAATACTGCAATGAGGATAAGAGTAGCACCTTCGCATATATAGGTACTCCAGACTTTGATTTCTTGGTGAAATTGCCAAAAATAAGGAACTTTGTGCAATAATCTTGTATTACTCCCATTGAACATGCACTTACCCATGGTGCTCATCTCCTTTACAAGATCAATTGTTTCGTCAAATCAAAGTGGATGAAATTTGTAGAAGTATGCTAGAGAACATATTTTAGCTGAAAGTTTCCTATCAAGAAGGAAGATGATCCCCCCCTGCAAGGACGGTAGTTTCTCCTTGACGTTAACACAAATATGTTTAAATAGATTATGGCTAGTGGAAGATGAAGGTTTTTTTTTTTTTTTTTTTCCTTTTCCCTGAAGGATGCTTTTTTGCAACTTGAAGGAACCTTTTGCAACTTGAAATAATTGCCATTAAGCTACAATTGAGAAGAAGTTAAAGATGGTACTCATTCTGTCCTCAGTTTGTAGAATTGACTAGAAGCTTATTGATGGACAAGTCTTAGTCATGCTTGGGTTTATGATTAAGTCCAGAGACTTTTTGTAAGAGATGAAAAGAACATCTAATTACTTATATGAGGGACGAATAAACAAAAATCTTCTATAGATTAAAGACGAGAGAGGGATACTTGTAAAAATCGTAAAGTAGTCCTTGGAGAGAATTTAGAAACCAATATCGACTACTAGTACTAGATTGTTAATTAAAGAGTTAAGGGGTAAAAACAAATGATAAAAGGAGATTAACGCATTAAGTGTGTTGATTGGAAAGGTAATAAAGGTACAACATATTGAGAGAAAATAGTCCAAGAGACACAGTTGAATGAGAAGGATAATATAATAAGGGTCATGAGTGATTAACCCCATGTGATATGCATATAGTTCGTATAATCACTTCGTGTTTCGTTGGTACCGATATATTTTTAAAGTGTGCTAACAAGTACCAATTTTATTTTTTCGGGTATTGGAGCTGTAAAAACACAGAATTACCCCAGAATTTCTATATGAAACAAAAGTATAGAATTTTAAAATTGTAAAATTACAAAAAATTCCAGGCAAAACAATGTTGTATGCAAATGCACTAGAGTGCGTTCATCATTTCATCTTTCTGGAAACCCTAGATCAAATTTATCTCTCAAGCCCTAGATCGTGTCTCTCTCTGGAAGCATTTGCCCGCCTCTCTCTCTGCACTGGCATTCGTGACTCGGAACTTGTGGCAAGTCTGAATTCATGTTTTTCGTAATTCTAGTGCTGTAAAAAGACAGAATTACCCAGAAGTTCTATATGAAACAAAAGTATAGAATCTTAAAATTGTAAAATTACGAAAAAGTCCAGGCAAAACAATGTTATATGCAAATGCACTAGAGTGTGTTCATCATTTCCTCTTTCTGGAAACCCTAGATTGAATTTATCTCTCAAGCCCTAGATCGTGTCTCTCTCTGGAAGCATTTGTCCGCCTCTCTCTCTGCACTGGCATTCGTGACTCGGAACTTGTGGCAATCCTGAATTCATGTTTTTTGTAATTCTAGTGCTGATATGCTCCTTCGTGAATCAGAATTTGTATTACTTATTTCAGGATGACTCCCCTTTTGAGTGTCATTTATATATCTTTTTAACTTATAAAAGAAAGAAAAGAAAAAGAATTTGATATTACTTATATAAAAAAAAATTGAATCAGAATTTGTTATAGACCTCATAAAGCAGGTGTGCTTTCCTTTTCCTTGCTTTGATTGGGAATATAACACGAGATTTATCAAATTACATTATGGCCTTCAAATGGTTACAAATATATTCTTTGCTAACCAAATGTTCCTAATTATATATATATATATATATTTCAAACACCGATGAGAGAGAGAGAGAGAGAGAGAGAGAGAGAGAGAGAGAGAGAGAGAGAGAGGGAGGCAATTTAGGATATACAAAGGGTAGTTTGGGGTTTTCATAATCTTATTTAAGATACGTGCAAGGCACATGATATATTTACGGTCTGATGGATCGTATTTTGCTGGTCGGGGGCTATTTGCAGCATGTTTGCATTTTTATGAATTTCTACACATAAACAAGTGTTGATGTGTTATTTGCACAAAATCAAAACTATAGGGATGTTTTATGTACTTTCCCCTATAAGTGAAATATGCCGGGGTAGTAATAAGAATATGGCAAGAGAAACTTTAGGGAAACTATGATAAATAATTAGCTCAAAAAGCAATATGGTTTACAAATTGAGTTTAAAGAATGGAAAAATAGTAAAATATAAAAACAGGAATGTGAAGCTAAAAGTAGGTATGCAAAGCTAAACTTTATGCTTTACATAACTTGTACGGAAATATAGGAACAAAAGAAGGTGAAATAGCTATGTACAAATTGACATAAAGTAGAGAGAGGTTGAACAGAGACATGGATTGCGGTAAGTGTCTGAAAGATATCGACCAAACAATATTAGTTAAAGATAAAGATATTTTTAGAAAGATGAAAAAATTACTAAACAACTACTAGATAATAATATATGAGAGAAGTCATAAGTAGCTAGTAATGAAGTAGATGAAATTCATAACAAGGACATAGAAGGCTTATTTAAAGCAAATGAGTAATAAAAAAGCTGTAGGTCCAAATAACGTACCTACATATACATGGCGAAATTTACTCAAATTAGATATTCAATAATTTAAAAAGGTGGTGAACAATATTCTAAGATAGAAAAGATTCCAAGTGAGTGGAGGAGAAGGACAATTATACCATTTAATAATATAAAGGTGATAGATAAAGTCGAGTTAAATTGAAAAGTCATAAGATGAAAGTTTGGGAAAGGATAATTTAACAAAGATTAAGGAAAGAAACATTAATAAACAGCTACTAGATAATAATATATGAGAGAAGTCATAAGTAGCTAGTAATGAAGTAGATGAAATTCATAAAAAGGACATAGAAGGCTTATTTAAAGCAAATGAGTAATAACAAAGCTGTAGGACCAAATAACGTACCTACATATACATGGCAAAATTTACACAAATTAGATATTCAATAATTTAAAAAGTTGGTGAACAATATTCTAAGATAGAAAAGATTCCAAGTGAGTGGAGGAGAAGGACAATTATACCCTTTAATAATATAAAGGGGATAGATAAAGAAGAGTTAAATTGAAAAGTCATAAGATGAAATTTAGGGAAAGGATAATTTAACAAATATTAAGGAAAGAAACATTAATTTTTGATAACCAATTTAGAATTATGCCTGGTAGATCCTTAGAGCTGGTTTTTGGGATCTTTGGGTCCTTGAGGCTTTTAGCCTTTTGTTTTTGGGTCTTGCTCCCCTTAGAGCGGTTCCTTTATAATATACTTTACTTATATATGCCAGGTAGATCCATCATGGAAATCATATACTTAGAAGACAACCAATTGGAGAATAATTGGAGTTAATAAAGACTTACATATGGTTTTAATATAACAAGTACCTACCTAAAAAGGTTATAGCTCTTATTCAGGATGTATACAGTGAAACATTGACATGGATGTGGGACTACACCACGGGTTGAATAAGAGCTCTTATGGCATATGAAGGCCTTAAGTGTCATTTTGTTTTCCCATTGTGTGCCTCCCTTCACTCAGGCTTGTGCCTTGCCTTGCTCCTAGGCTCTTAAGGACCTTTAGCGCCTTACTGTGCCTTGAAGCTTTGGAATGGATATTAAACCAACAATATTGTATGGAGCAGAGTGTTGAACATTGAAAAAGTCACACGAATAATGCATCTAGGTGATGAAAAATGAAGAATGTTATGTTAGATGATAGTAAGCAAAAATAAGATTAGTAATGAGCGTGGGAGGGGAATATTAGGTACATGCTTGTAAATCATAGAATTAGAGAATATAAACCGAGTTGACATGAATTTATCATAGATCCGATGACGCACAATTAGCAGTGGAAGAGTTGTTTTCCTATAATGTAGACGACGAAGAGGCGAACCAAAACTTACATGGGATCTAGTATTTGTAATAATTTTTAAAAATAGGATCTAAAAATAAGACATGTATATAATAGGAAAGAAATGGAGAATATATGTGGTTAATCGCACTGATGGTGATGATGAATTTTCCATGCCTGGCTGCACAAATCTATGTTGGAGTGTATGCAAAGAGATTAACTTGAATAAATAATGCTATTTTTAAGCCATACTTCTTAATAGCCGCCGAAAACTCTTGATAAATTGGGTTTTATCTTTCGACAATTGCATTTGAGGTGGACATAAACAGTATTGGAGATGTTCACAGTATATATATATATATATAGATATTTATTTTTAATATGACGCATTAGAGACTGTACTCAAATTCGGGAAGATTTTTCCCTCTTACTTCACCAATCAACTATACCTGAGGCCAGAATCTTATTGAATCAAAGGCCATCATGCTTTTTAGCTAGGTGTTTCATTCTGTAATGATTCATCAACAATTGGGTTCTTTCTCTTGATAGGTAAGCTGTTGAAGAAGCTGTTCATTATCAAAGGAAGCTAAGTATTGGTTTATGGTGCAACGTCCTAGAGACTAGTAGCTAAGGGCCCGTTTGGTTCGTGCTTTTGCTTTCGTGCTGTGGATTTTATAAAGCAGAAGTATATGTTTTTGCTGTGGAGTGCTGTGAGTCTAAACTGGAAGCACGTTTGGTATTGATTTTTTGATTTTTGTTTTGGTCACTTCTTTCCTTTGCTACAGTGTTATTTTTGTTAGTAGTGCGAAAAATACAAAAAAAAAACATTATTTTAGTGCTTCCTAAAAATGACATTATTTGCTTTAATTTTTTGTACTGTAGAAAACAAAACATTGGTGCCAAACATGTTTTTGTTGTGAAAAATGGGATAAAACACAAGACAAAAAACAAAAACGTGAACTAAACATGCCCAAGTTTGTATGAATCTTTCCTTTAGCATTTCTTGCACTATAATAATAAAAACTTCTCAAACTAACCCTAGAATTTCCATTGTTGTTTCATTTATATTAAAGATCTTTAAGATTCTTATTATATGCACGTAAATGGTACACATGATAGTGTAAAACTTACATTATGTGCATCTGTATCTGTATGCCATTACATATGGATCTATGTTGTTAGCTGTGTTTGGAGGTCATAGTTATTTTGAAACAAACCTTGTAGGGAGGTTGATCTAACTATTTCCGGTAGTTTAATCTAATAAGAGTGATTTGGACACACCTCTAGGGAGGTTGGGGTAATGCAAGTGCACTTTTTTGCCTATACTCAGAATGATATTATTAAGGCTCTAATGGCCATATTTACATAAGAGGTTGATGGACTTTTTGGCCCATCTGAATAATAATCATATCCCTTAATTATTGAGACTTACAATCATCATTTTTTATCTCAATCAATCCCTATTTAATTGGGATTCTGACTTGGACCCAAAGAAATTCTAGAATTCTCCTCTTAATGGGTCGGGCCTGCACTGAATGGGCTTTAACATGTTGCAGCTACAAATTGGTATGATATTCCCTTACACTGGCCCCTTCGGATCCGACCCATCTTGATACATGTGGGTTGGATTCGAATGTGAAATGTCCGATCTTTTTCTTTTTGTTGAGGTTCTTCGATAGTTCCACTTGGCTCGAACACATGCGAGTATTTTTCTGCATTCAAAAATTTCAAGTTTTCAATCAAAAGAGTTCTTAGACCCACTTTCGGGCCTCGACCCCCTATATTCATGATTTCTTGCATTTAGATATTTTGCTTGCTTTAATCTTGGCGACTAACTTTCTTAGTGTCTCTCGTTTTAATCTTGGCGATTACATTTCTTCATGCTTTGATTTTTTGGCGGTTGGCTTTTTTGTGCCACTTGCCCTTTTTCTATCTTAGCAATCGGCACTTAGTAGTGATCTGCCACTTTGATTTTGCTGATAGACATTTAGATGTAATTTGCCACTATTTTGATTTTGCAAAATTATATTTCAAGTATACACGTAGAGTACATTATACTTTTTTTTTTTTGTAAATAAGACGGCCCCAATTAAATTGGTATTCGCTTTGGAATAAGCATGGACATCTTGCCTTCAAATAAAACTTTTCAATTGGCAACCGGCCTTTTGTTAGTATAATTTGTAATAGGATATTTTTTATTATAAAATATAAAAGTACTCATCTCTTATACTGGCTTCATTTGGCAAGACCATGGTCATCGGTCTTGTGGGTTGGCTGCCAATGATGGCGCCCAACTACGGCGACCACATCTGGCAATTGCAGGCGACCTTGAACTCGTTGAAGATGTAGTTTCAACTCCTCTTTGGATCATAGGATGGTTGGTCCTGAAGAGCCTTCAATGCCTTTTTTTTTTTCAATTGAAATATGCAATGGAGTGGAGCAACTGGGAAGTATCTCTCTCACTCCCGATTTTGTCGGGACCCTTATCGTCTAACGGTTGCAATCCGGCGAGTCACGGATGGTTTTTTCATTCCCGATTTTGTCCGAATCCCTATCGTCGAACGACTGCTGTCCGGCGAGTCATGGACGGTTTATTCACTCCTGATTTTTTCCGAACCCCTATCATTGAACGGCTGCGGTTCGGCGAGTTATGGACAGTTTGTTGTGGATCAGGAGACGTTGTGATGGGGGAGGTGGTGAGCTGCAACGAGTGCAGCGACATAGGTGATTAAGGGACTGATGATTATGCTACATATGGGGCTTATGACGAAGTGGCTAAGCACTTGGATATTTGGACAGTGTCAATTTTTGAAATATAGATTGAAACAATTGTGAGTGTTGGTACACGGATGGATCTTCACTTTCTTTCTCTCACCATATGATATTGAATTTAATTAATCAATATCATGAATGATTAATATACATATATGGATAAAGGCTAGAGAGGAAAAGTAAGATCTTAGGTTAAGATGTATGGAACAAGTACCGTTCCCATAGACGGCGCCAAAGTGTAAGTGCACTTTTTTGCCTACACTCAGAATGATCTTATTAAGGCTCTAGTGACCATATTTATACAAGAGGTTGATGGGCTTTTTGACCCATCTGAATGATAATCATATCCCTTAATTATTGGGACTTACAATCATCCTTTTTTATCTCAATCAATCCCTATTTAGTTGGGATTCTGACTTGGATCCAAAGAAATTCTAGAATTCTCCTATTAATGGGTTGGACTTGCACTGAATGGGCTTTAACATGTTGCAGCTACAAATTGATATGAGTGGGCCCGATATTTTTGGTCCTTATAGGTAATTTGCCCAAAAATAAGGTACTTGAGATTAGGTCTTACAATTTTCTTTTTTCCCCCTTTAGGGCAATTTAAATAGTGACGTGATAATTAATTAAATTTACTTTTTTTTGCCTCCCCTTGTTTTTGATGCTTATGTGCTGGGTTATTCTGATTGCTTAATTTGTGCCAGAAGAACAAGCTTACTAGGCTCAATGGATAGCGAGTTGCATGAAGAACAACAAGCCCCATTTGGATTCCTGAGTAGCATAAATTTCAACATCTTAACACAGGCAGATGCAGTAAGTATTTGTTAAATCAATGGAGTATTAGTTGTTTAGTTGTCCTTTTATCACAAATCTCAGATCGGACTGTAATAATGTTAATTCCTCTTTGATGTTTCTGGTCTGGTGGCGGTCCATCAGCTGTATTAATGATCTCTATGTTCGATAACTCTAACGGGAAATGTCAGATGAGCTGTCTCATTCTCATACCCTTACTATGTTTCATTGAGAAATCCCTCTAATGTTGGTTACTTTTTTCTTTCCATTTAAGCTATGGGTGTTGTAGTTAAATCTTACAAATCCTGCTTTTAATTTTACGATATCATTTGACATGGCACCTCTTTGATATGAATTGTTAGGATGAAGCCCATGTCTTAACGTATGTTGATGAATCTATAGGAACCTAAAGGGACCTACATACTTAATAAAAAGAAAAGGTTCAAACTCATCAAAGAAGGAACTTAAATAATTTTTTGTTTTAATGAATTCCATAGTCTATTTATCTTGTCAATTAAAAAACTTTTTTCTTTCTTGGTCATTTTTTCTGTGTCAACCAAAGCTTCGCAAAGCCCTTTTAAGGGCATTAAGGTTTAATTACAGCATTCTTGGCCTCTCTGTAGGAAGTTCAAATCTAAGATTATTTTTGCCCATGGTAGTGCTCTAGAATGATGTTTTGAAGCCAGTTTTTTAAGTTTAAAGAGGCTGTTCCGTATGACTTACGTTATGACACTTGGATTTCTTTATTTTAAGTGAATAGTGAAGTGAAAAAATGACCCCGGAAGGGTTCATTTTACTTTGGTCAATGACTATTCTTTTTAACCTGTGATACTGGTGTGGGGAAACAATTCCATTGAAAGTGAGCTTTTAGAATGGGCTCTGAATGTTTAACTTTTATATCAAAAAAGTAATATCATGATACTGTCTCAGGAGAAGGCATCAGTCATACAAGCAATCAATGAAGTCACTGATCCAAGGTTGGGAGTACCAAACCCAACTGGACAGTGCTCCACATGTGGTGCCAAAGATGTAAAGCAGTGTGAAGGTGTAAATCGTGAACTTGAATATTGATCTTTTATTTTCTTGTGTTCCTATACTTCTTATTTTACTTGAATCATGTAGTATTTTAAATTCCATTTTGCAGGCCATTATGGAGTAATAAAATTCCCATTCACAGTAGTCCACCCGTATTATATATCAGAAGTTGCACAGATCTTGAATAAAATTTGCCCAGGATGTAAATCCCTTCGGCGCCATAGGGCCAAGGTAAGGTAACTCGACCCCTGTGCTGACCACCCTCGAAATTGCTGCACTTATAAGGATGCATCATTTCTTTGAAATGGTTATATGCAATGTTTTTATGTTTGACCATTTATTTTATTTATTTATTATTATTTTTTTTCCTGGAAAGTTCAAGCAAATTTGGACACACCCACAATATTGTCCTGTCAGGGCCAGGACGCTAACCTCCCCTTAAGGTAGAAGAGACCATGCCATCTCGGCTATGATGTCATTTGGTGAATTTAAGCATATTCCTTTGTTGTTATTTTCCTTGTTCACGTCTTATTTGTCCTCAACTTGGTTCACTGGATCTGTTGTCTGATTCATAGAAGATGCATTTATCAGGTCACTCTCCCACTTATCATATGATTCAGTGATAATAAAATTTGTGGATTTGGCATAAGATGACTACATGTAGTGAGAAATTAGCAAAAGATGACATAGACGAATCATAAGGAGCATGTCAATTATCGGAAGAAACTTGGTGTTGGAATGAACAAGTCCAATCTATAGAATATAATTGGAATGCCATAATGCTTTGGCAATAAACTAGAACTAGTGAAACCTCTGAAAAGTGAAAAAACCAGTAAGTAAGTTAAAGAAAGCAGAAGCAAAATATAGATGATATGGTGCTCTCTTTTCTGAACTAGGTGTAAATGATGGGGAAACAATGTATATACATATAGACTTGTTAAACTGAGAGAGTGGAAAAACTAGATATCGTAGAGATATCATCAAGAGCAAAAACTAGATATTGTAGCCTAAGTGGTATAACCTTTCCTCCCCCAAGGGGGAGGTTGGGGGTTTGAGCCCCATGGGGCGCATGTGGAGTGTGTGCGTATTTGCCTACCAAAAAAAAATAAAAAATCAAGAGCAAAAATTTGAGGATTTTAGAAAAAAGTAATCAATGTTAGAAAAAGTGGAAAACTTATATTTGTAATAGTGATTGCAAATCATCTAGTAAGTTCAAGCTTAGAAGAATATAGCATCCTTAGGGATTTTCTTGTAGGGTCTGCAGCGTGAGGTCAAAAAGGGGACATGCAAGATAATTAGAACTAAAAGAATGTTTGATGAGTGCTGCAAAAAAAAAAAAAAAAAAGAAATCAACAGGCAAAGATAAAGGGGACATGGAAAGTTGTAGTAATGACAGTATCTTTAAGTTAACAAGTCGTTCCATGGAACTTTGAGATAGATGATTGAATAACGACTAAAGAGAACGTTGTGTCGGGAAAACAGTTCGGATTCATGTTGGAGGTGGATGATGGAGGCTATTTACTTATTGAAGAAACTGATGGATAGATATAGTGAAGAAGAAAGATCTCCATATGATTTTTATTGATCGAGAGAGTGTGCTTGGAGATCTAATTAGGGTTTTATGAAAAAGGAGGACTCACTAAAGGATATATTGACACAATGAAGGACATGTTTAATAGATGCGTGACTATAGGTAGAATGACTTTAGGGAGAAAATGATTTCAATTACTCTATGCATACATCAAGGGTCAGCATTTACTGTACCTTTTTGTCTTTGGTTATAGATGTGCCCTCAAGATATGTTATAGATGATTTTTCATTGTGAATGCTATTTGTTAATGAGATTGTTTGAACTTGTGAGACTAGAGGAGGGTCAATGCCAAATTGGAGGTTTGGAGGGAAACACTACAATTTGGATGTTTTACGATGTGTAAGAATGAGATTGTATGTAGCGAGTGTAGTTTTTTTTCTCCCTTAAGGTATGTTGTGTAACTTTTATTTATTTATTTTCACTTGTGGAGTGGAATTTTAGCAAGTCTACAGATACAATCTAGGATTGAGTGAAAACTGTGAGTGTTACAAAAATGTGGATTTTTATTGAGCTTAAATGTGAAAATTGGTGTTCCAGGGGTACAATTTTGTGAATTTCTATTGTTATAAGCTCAATTATCCCTAAGGAAGGAGATATAGGATATGATGTTAATGAGAGGATTAAGGTAGGATCTGATAAAGGAGATATAGCAAAAATTGAGATAGATGCGTGACAAAACAAGAATACAATTCAAAATAAAGGTAAAATAATATTAGAAATAAATACAATTGTGTGTCAGTCGAAGTAGCATCAACTGGAGATAGAATCAGAGAATCAATTAAGATGGTTTGGACATGTGCATAAAAAGACCTTTAAGTGCACCGATAAGGAACTAGAAAGTGGCGTGGTTCACATTGAGGGTAATGATTAGAGAAGAGGACGATGAAAATAAATGCTCAGAGTAAAGAGAGATGTGTATGATAATACGTGGTTTGACCAAGGTTATAATAGATTGGAACGGAATAATAGGTTTGATGTACCCGCCACCAACTAGTTGGAAAAAGTCTTGATTTGTTGTTTTTGCTTAAGTTGATTATTTGTTGTTTTTGCTTAAGTTGCTAAACTGTAGACAAATTCTTATCTATAGCCGGATTTGATAATTGTTTTGGGGTTCCCTCTTCATTTTATTCTTCTCCTTTGTTATGACAAGTTCCGTGAACCCCAAGAAGAAATAAAAAATGTGACAGAAGTAAATCATCACACAAAGAGTACAAACATTTAGTGGTTCGGTGTAAGTTTTACATCCCTTATGAAAATCCGGCAAAAGAATTTACTTTGCAAAAAATAGGAGATTACAAGTTTCAACTGCCAATTCCAATGGTATATCCTCTCTGTCAATGTAAGCTTTTTGAGTAGATTGGGGTAAAAATGGTATCAGATCAAATGTCTCAAGGTTAAACCTTGCTGTCACGCTGAAAATCAAAATTGAAAGCACGTGTTGGGCCGAACAAAGGCGAGACACAAATGGGCGTGTTGAATGATTTAAGATATTGAAGTTACACCATTTCTATCAACTTAAGCTTTTTGAATAGATTATAGTTGACACAGGTCAAATTTGACCCTTGTTGGAACAAAATCAGGTCACAACTTCCCATCTATCAACTAAATATACTGAAGTATTGAACTGAAAGAAGTAAAGGAAATTTCTAAAATAGAGTTTGTCTATTTGGAAATAACTGACTTCTGTTTTTTTCACGTTCTGCCACAATATTTTTCTCATCTGATTTGTTTCGGAATTCTTTTCTTTGGGTTTGGTTGCTTGTTTTGAAAGTGGTTCTACTTGAAGCAATATGGGAATGTTTTGTTTGCTGTGATTCTGTTGTTATCGATAAGAATTGACACCACTTTGTATTCGTCAAATTTATGTAGTGTCAAACTCGAAGGGACATAATCGTGTCTTTTATTCCTTTCTTGATGTAGGCAGGTTTAAGCATATATATGTCCTTAAAATTGTTTGGTGAATGGAAGATTAGCCAGGCAACTAAACTCAATTGTTCCTTTATGTTCAATTTCAAAGAGTTCAAATAATCCGAATTCGATGAATAATTGCAGGACTTTTGCTGGGACTTACTAAGAGGCAATATTTTTAACTCGAGCAAGAGAGCCTTTAAGTGATTCATTTTATGGAACAACCACTAGACTAGTAATTATCCATTGAAGAGAATTCACTTGGTTACAAGGAGACATATTATTCATCAATTAATCTATTGTATCCTGTGTTAGAGTATCTCTCAAATTCGTATGGGATACATTCTGAAGTAGTTGGACTGGTCCACCTTTTGCTATCTAGTCCAACATGGCTGGAGTTGGAGACCAAGGGTTTTACTGGGTTGGTACTAGTCCAACTTTCAAGGCTTGATAGTTGCGGGAGACAGTTGTTGTGCTTTGGGCGAGTGCTGTGAAGAAACGAGGTTACGTATGTAGCCTTGTGTTGGGTGAAATATGTATAATATTGTATTGTGAGTGGATGAGAGTATGATCATTTTTTCAAAATATACTTGTTTGATTGTAACTTGATGAATGCGGAATTTGATTCTCAACACCAATTGGGCATGTAGCGAGTTGGAGGGAGTTAATTTCCCAAACATTCTGAAACTTCATTATTATTTGTAGGGGTAAACTCACAATTTCCCTTTCTACTTGTGAAATTGTTCAGAAAACCCCTAGTAGAATTATAAAACCCTTGGTCTTTGGAATTAAATTTATATCTTTATTTTCGTCGCAGCAAATTATTTTTTACACAAGGGACTGTGTTGTCTTTCTATGGGATTGCGGGTCTCTTTATCAACTCCTAGCTGTTTTCCACACTTCCTTGGAATGTAGGTAGGGGTTATGATCTATTTGACAGAAAAGACAGAGTAGTGTGTATTTTTTGTTTGGGATATCCTGGAAAATATCATCGCATTTTCCTGCAATTCCTTCTAAAGGACATTCATTATGTCAGAATAATTTTGAAAGTGAAGGGTTTTTTGCGGATGCATCCCTTATTTTATAAGAGCCAACTGCATTGCACTATACCCCTCCCTTGACTATCTTTCTGAACCAAACAATCCTCCCCCTACCCACCAATAAAATTTTTTGAACTCATATTTATTATTACATTGATCACCATATTTTAGTTAAAGAAAATCATAAAATAAATTCAAAATACTGAATGCAACTACATAACACTTCCTTAACACATGTCTAGCCTAGTTAATCTTTGAATCTCATTTACTCTCTCTTTTTTGTTTTTCCCCCTTCCTGTCCAACCAAACAAGATGAAGGGAAAGTCCTATTATTTTATGCCCTTCTACTATTTTGTGTCATTCAATGACTTTTTGTAATTACAATTCAGTTGTGTATCTAATTGTATGATCTAATGTCCAAAATATAAGTGCGTTCATTCAAAATTTTTAACTGCTTATAAGCGGAAATCTAATAAGCTAGACATATGATAAGAAAAATATCACATGGTTGCACTAATAATTTAGAATTTGTCTTTTGTTTCTGTTGTTTGTTTTCTTCTAGTTTAGGGTCCATGTTCAATTATTTGTTATTGCTGTACATGGTTAACTTCTAAGTATTAGCCCCACTGTTATTAGTTGTTTAACAAACAACTTTAATAGCTAGCAAAATGCTTGGTTTCTAGTTGTTTGCTTCCTGATGACAGTTCTCCTGTATAGGCTGCGGATTTAATATCAAGACAGGGCCAACCTAGAAATTGCAAATATTGTGATGTAAGTTCCTATGAAATTGTCATGCAATTTGCTCCATTTTACCTTCATATTTTCCAAACTGAGTTTTTTGTTCCTTTTGCCTTGGTAATTTCTGAACTCATTTTTTTTTTTTCCAATTAATAGGGAACTATGAAAGACTTCTATCCAAGAATGAAATTTAAAGTTTCTGTGAAAGATACGTTTGGGAAGACTGCAATAATAGCTGAAGTGACCGAAAAGGTCTCAAAGAACGTTCGAAATATAGGTTCTAGGGAAGTTTTGGCTTCAGATTATTGGGATATCATTCCAAAAGACGCACAACAGGAAGAAAGTTTTCTGAAACCAAACAAAAGAGTCCTATCACATGCCCAGGTAGGATTCAGGAAACCATTTTTCATATGTTGGACTGTATCCATCCTTTGAATCTTTATTTTTTATTTTTTTATGGTAGTTCAAATTTTGGTTTTCTTACTCTTCTTTTTCATCTATAATATCTTCAGACCCCTTGAACTTGTTGGATTTTACTCCTCACCCTTAGAAAATTTTACAATGTGTCAAAGTACTTGGTAAAATTTTGAAAGAGTTGAAACTAACCAATGGGCTTGACAAATAATAATGAATTACACTATTACCTTCATGCCTTCAACTATTTTTCTGCAGTTTCTTTCATTTTTCGTTTCTGCAGTTATTCTCCTTCTAATGCGGGCTGCCACCATTATTGAACAATGGGCTTGCCGTCGAAAATATTTTCATGCACCATATTTCCAATTTGTAATCAGTGACATGACACTTTTGCTTATGGAAAACAGTCTGCAACACTTTTATGTAGAAGCACCCTAACATTGTCATCTCTTTGAATATCACTATGGCCTAATTCAAAGTACCTCGCCTGGACTGGTGTACAAGTGTTGGTGTATGTATGTATGTGCCTAAGCATTGGATTTACCCACTCCCCAAAACCAGAGGCAAGTGGACGTCGTTGAATACTAATATTAATTAGTGCTAAAAACAATGACCTCCCTGATGTTTATTGATATGGTGCATGAAAGTTTGATGAAGGTACCATCGTTTTCCCTCGAGTCTTGTCGCATGGTAAAAGTGAACCACCCTCTCTGTCCAAATCTCCATCTGCTCCTTTATAAATACTAAATGTGCTAGCCAAAATACCATTCAACACATGGTAAAATTGAACCCTCTCTGTCAAAATTTCCATCTGCTCCTTTATAAATATTAAATGTGCTGGCGAAAATACCATTCAATCCATTTCTTCATGCTTCTTACTAATACTCCATAGAATGGATCTGAGTTGTAATGCATTCTATTGAGGATCTACAGATATTATCTAATTTACTCTTTCACCGAGGACTTTTTGCTAACTTATTCAATCCTTTTCCTTCTTCTCGTTGCTGGATATCTCGTCTGTACAAATTTTCTCTTTGTTTCCCAGGCCTCTAGTGAGTTACATAGTGTTTAAAAGGGTCAAATGTTTTATGATTCCAAAGGTCTAATATCTCTTTGAACTGGTGAAAGTTCCTCTCTCTCTCTCTCAAGTTGTACATGCATCTAATTAATGCCGACTAGGTGCATACATATGATGCCATCTTTTCTTTTTTCTTTTTAGGTCTATCATATGTTGAAAGATGTTGATCCGAAGTTTATTAAAGAGTTCGTTTCAAGCACAGATTCTCTCTTTCTCACCTGTTTCCCGGTGACTCCCAATTCTCATCGCGTAACAGAGTTTGGGCAACATATGATCTTCGTGAGTAAATAATTTTCTTAACTGGAGTTCTTTGTCTTGGTTGAATCTTAAGATCCTACGTGGCTCCTTTATTTTATTTTCTACATTTCTGGTTGTACATGGTTAATGGTTTCAGGATGATCACACGAGGGCTTACAAAAAGCTGGTCGATTTTAGAGGCTCTGCCAATGAGTTGAGTTTGCGCGTTCTTGAGTGCCTAAAGATCTCCAAGGCAAGTGATAATGTGTTTTCTTTGACTCATTTAAGCCAATCTTTGAGTTATCTCATGTTAATGGCATACAGTTGATCATTTAATTCTGCAGATAAACGCTGAAAAACCATCAACTAAGGATTTAACTTCCTATTTACCAAAAAAAGATTCTGCTTCCAGTATGTCTGGCTTGAAGTATATCAAAGAATTGCTTCTTGGGAAGCGAACTGATAATTCTTTCCGCATGGTTATTGTTGGTGATCCAAATATAAAGCTAAGTGAAATTGGATTACCATGTTACATTGCAGAGAGGTTACAAATATCTGAGCAATTGAATTCTTGGAACTGGGAGAAGCTTAACACTTGCTGTAATCTTCGTCTACTTGAAAAGGGGGAGATTTTTGTTCGAAGGGATGTTGGTCTGCTTCGTGTAAATCATATGAATAAATTGAAGATTGGGGACATTATACATAGGCCTCTGATGGATGGAGACATGGTCTTGATAAATAGGCCTCCATCTATACATCAGCACTCCTTGATTGCTTTATCTGTGAAGGTGCTTCCAATAAACTCAGTTCTTTCAATAAACCCGCTTATCTGTTCCCCTTTTCGTGGGGATTTTGATGGTGATTGTATTCATGGTTACGTTCCTCAATCAATTGATTCTAGAACTGAGCTCCATGAGCTTGTTTCTCTGAACAGGCAGCTAATTAACAGACAGAGTGGTAGAAATCTTCTTTCCCTAAATCATGATAGTTTAACTGCAGCCCATTTGGTTGTTGAAGATGGCGTGGTATTGGATCGTTTCCAAATGCAGCAGCTGCAGATGTTCTGTCCTCTTCAGTTGCAATTGCCAGCAATTGCAAAAGCAAGCTCACCATATAAGTATATCAAAGTAACTTCACCAGATGCTTGTTTTTGGACTGGAAAACAATTATTTAGCCTTCTTCTTCCTCCGGATTTTAATTATGCTTTTCCATCAGATGGTGTTTATATAAATAAGGGGGAGCTTCTTTCTTCATCTGACAGATCATCCTGGCTACGGGACTCTGATGGAAATTTTTTCCATAGTCTTGTCAAACATTGCCAACCGAAGGCTCTTGACTTCCTCCATGCTGCTCAGGAAGTTCTATGTGAGTGGTTGTCAATGAGGGGCTTAAGTGTTTCCTTATCTGACCTTTACCTCTCGACTGATTTACACTCCCACAGAAACATGATTGATGAAGTCTCTTGTGGCTTGCGTGAAGCAGAGCTGATCTCACATATCAAACTATTGATGGTGGATTCCAACCGGGATTTCCTTTCTGGAAGTGGTGAGGAAAGTGAAAGTGCTGTTGATTTTGATGTTGAGCACATGTGTAATGATAAACAGAAGTCAGCTGCACTTAGTCGAGTTTCAGTCTCTGCTTTTAAGCAAGTGTTCTGGGATATTCAGAATCTGGTCTATCAATATGCAAGTAAGGACAATTCTTTTGTGGCTATGTTAAAGGCCGGTAGCAAAGGCAATTTGGTGAGATTAGTCCAGCATAGCATGTGTCTTGGCTTGCAACACTCATTGGTCCCATTATCTTTCAGACTTCCCCACAAGCTTTGTTGTGCTGCTTGGAACAATCACAAGGCACCTGCATCAACTTCTGACTGTCCTGGTCCTTTCATCCCTTGCGCTGTGGTTGAAAGTTCTTTCATCACAGGCTTAAATCCTCTTGAAAGTTTTGTTCATTCATTAACTACTCGAAATAGTTCATTTAGTGACAATGCTGATCTTCCTGGGACTTTGAACCGGAGGCTTATGTTTTTCATGCGTGATTTATACATTGGATATGATGGAACTGTGAGAAATGTTTATGGGAATCAACTTGTTCAGTTGTCCTATGATGTCGAGGGCGGCATTTTTTCGAGTAGTGATACCGACTGTTCCTTTGATGACAGCACTTCTGCCTGTGGTGCAATGGCTGGTGAACCTGTTGGTTCACTGGCTGCTTGTGCCATTTCTGAAGCTGCATACAGTGCTTTGGATCAACCAATTAGTGTACTTGAAACATCGCCTCTTCTAAATCTGAAGGTGCTATCTCTCTCCTCCACCAACCCTGTAAAAACATATCTAACTTTTAATAGCTTTATTAAATGATGGTTAATGTCAAAGGTAATTTAAAGAAGTTCCATCTCAAGCATTCATTTACTAATAGATGCACTAAACTGCATCCTAAATTTCAGGGAAAATAATCACATAAAGATAAAGTTGAATAAGTTGATCTATTAAAACTTCTGTCAATTGGTTTATCAATGGATATAATTTTTGTGGTGGTGTTTGAATTTCTTGTCCTGTTTTCCGCTTTTAGATGTAACCTCTGGAGGGTTCAGTTCTGGTAATTTAGAGGCATCTTGTGGGTTTCTCTGAGAAGTATGTTCAATTTGTTGAGCTTTTGTCCCCTCCCCTTTTTCATTAGTCCTGATACTGTTATGTCTTAGATGATAATGCTTTATGAGCTTGCACACAACAATTGCACGAGGTTGACTTTTCTTGGCAAACTATTAATTAGTTGCATTCTCTTTGGTAAACTATATATTATTTGAAGCTTTAATTGTAATGTCTATCTGAAGAGGCGCGTGATTGTTGGTCAGTTGTGCTTCCACCATCAATTGCTATTTCGTATTATGTGCAGGTCGTTTTGGTGCTTGAAATGACATATAAAAAGGCCTTAGTAGGAGTGTATCTGTTCATATTGTACAAGGATCAAAACATAAACACTGAGATACACACAAAGCACACACACGTATAACATGTATAATGCCCCGGCCATATTACATGTGCAATGATAAATTATTAGTTCAGAAATTTCTAAGTCTGATAAATAAAAAGTATCAAAAGTTTAGCTAGTAATCTGTTAGAATAATGTGATCTCAAAATTATGTTTCACACCCTTTGGGAGTGTATGAACGAATGATCCACCTTTAAAAGTGTAAACTTTAGTGACATGGAAGTTTGTTTTTTAAAAAGACAAAGCATGACTACTACCTAACCAAAATATATTAGAATACAGTGTTCCGTAGGACAAAAAATAAATCAAAAGGGAATGCCCACAACACATCATCATATGTCGATAGGTGGCTTATACTAATCAATAGCTTTTGCAAAATAAAATGAAATTCGCCTACTTTTTAGCTACTGATTTATACTAAGCACATATAAAATTAGGAAAATTGTGGATCTTCTCATTTGGCTAGATGCATTCTACTCTTGCTTTGTGTGAGCATGCCAAGGGCATGGTGATTTTCTCAAATAGTTTGTGGTCTAGTAGGAAGTAATTGTTATAATTAAGAGAAAATCAAAGAAGAATAAAGATATAGGTTTGGGGGTGTGGAAGGACATCAGGCAGGGATGGGATTCTTTTGTTCCTTTTATCAGATTCAGGGTAGGTGATGGTCGTAGTATCAACTTTTGGACGGATTGATGGTGCGGTGAGGGTCCTCTTGCTACTATTTTCCCTTAGCTGGTTAGGATTGCTCGGGATTATCATGCCTCAATTGCTAACAGTTATCACCTTGATAACGGACGAATAGTGTGGGATGTCAGTTTTGTGCGACCTTTTCACGACTGGGAGTTAGAGGAGGTTTCCAAGTTGCTGGAGCTTTTGTATTCTCAGATGGTGGGGTCTGGGGCCGATTCATTGATTTGGTTGCCAACCTCTTCTCGGATTTTTTCGGTTGCATCTTTTTTTGGTTGCCTTTCGCCTAGGGTGGAAGAGGTTTTTCCGTAGAAGGCGGTTTGGCGATCAAATGCCTCGATCAAGGTTGCGTTTTTCACGTGGTCAGTAGAATGGAGTCGCATCCTCACCTTGGACAATTTGAGACGCCGGGGCATTATTGTGGTCAATCGGCGCTTCTTGTGTAAGAAGGATGGAGAATCCGTCGATCACCTCCTTTTGCATTGCACAGTGGCCTTTGATTGTTGGTGTTTTCTCTTTTGTCTTTTTGGCATTCCGTGGGTGTTGCCGGGTTCGGTTCGCGATGTGTTGCTTTCGTGGAGGGTGCGCGGATCGGGGCCCATGCTCGTTCGGTTTGGAGGGTGGCTCTGCTTTGCCTTTGGTTGGAATGCAATAGGCGTTGTTTTGAGGATGTGGAGTCCTCTTTGGGAGCGATTAAGGATTTGTTTGTTTCTAATTTATTTTGTTGGGTGGAGGGTCGTAATTTTAAAACTTTTGATGAGAAGGTAGAGTTCTTAGGCTCTCTTGGCCCTTAGGGTCATTTTGTATATGGGACGCTCCTCCCGTTTGGGTGCTTTTATACTATTTCTTACTTATCAAAAAAAAAGAAAAAGAAAAAGAATAAAGATAGAAGAGAAAAAGAAGAGAAAAGAGAAAGAGAAAGAGAAAGAGAGGGAGATTTGGGGAAAGAGTGAAAGAATGAATTGAATCATCTTCATCATTCCACTATACTTTGTATATATATTAATAAGTTTCTAAAAATACAAAAGTACCCCACTTTAACTAAATAATAACAAATAAGTCCCTTGCAACAGTTATTTCGTTCTTTTTCTGTGAACTGTAGACTGTAGTTGACCATTCAATATATTCAGATCACTTCTTTAGCCACCGGTTTGGTTGGATGCAGACGGGGTAATTGAATTTTAACAAGTTCTAAAGTTTCGTAAAATTGAGTATGGAGCTAGAATTTTCATAACTTATAGTTTAAAAGTTTTATTTGTTGAAGTGTTCTGTAAATTTAGTTGTTTCATCTGCATGGCCATGACAGGTAACCCAACTCTTCTTTATGAGTGGGTGATCTTTTAATTCTATTATAGCTCAGGGAGTTGGATGTATTTGAACATAATATCTTTCTAGTATCATACTCGATGATATCGACAGATTACTTAAGCTGTTTCGCGAGCTTTGCAATTTAGTTTATAGATGTTATCTGCAACTATTGTACTATTCTGAGAGTGCCTAACAAAAATTAACCGAGTCCAATATGGTTGTGCAGAAAATACTTGAATGTGGTGTGAAAAAACGTAGTGGTGATAAAACTGCTTCACTGTTCTTGTCCAAGAAACTTGGAAGATGGACCTACGGTTTTGAATATGGTGCTTTAGAAGTTCAGAGTCATTTGGAGAGACTACTCTTCTCGGACATTGTTTCTACTGTAATGATATTGTAAGTTGTTATTTTCTTTTTATCTTTTTAATTATTATTTTTCCTTTTCGATTGTACGTAATAGTTTATCACTTTTTTTCTAATTGATGTGCCCTTTGGGTTCTAGCTTCTCCCCACAGACATGTGACCGTACACATAGCAGTCCATGGGTTTGCCATTTTCATATTTTCAAGGTATTACTTTCTAAAATCATACGTCTTTCCGATAGTAGTTTTTTTATATCACATATGCAAGGTATAATTATCTAAAACCATACAACTTTTCTTTATCTACGCAAGTCCTTTCTCTAGCATAAATTTGTGGTTTTCAGGAAATTGCAAAGAGGAGAAGACTGAAACTGCATTCTATCATTGATGCTCTCTACGTTAATTACAATGCCACCAGAATGAGACTAAAAAGCAACCTCCCAGACTTGCAGATAACAAGCAAGTGAGCTTCTTTTTCCCTAGAATTATGTTTTTTCACTTTCCTAACTACGGTTTCATGAACTCCATGTGGTGCTGTGTACATATCCTGGTTCAGATATATGGCTTCGAATATTTATCATGTGAAAGCTTCGCACACATCTATGGATTACTCTTTGCTGGAGATTTAGTGTCCTACATTTTAACTGTTGATTAATTGGCAGGGATTGCAGTGTAGCTGACATTGAGAAAGCAACTAAGGCAACCTTTTGCATTACAGTCACAGCAGTTGAAGGCTCCAGGAACTCTTCTGAACAATTAGATAACCTTAAAGATGTGGTCATACCCCATCTGCTTAGAAGCGTTATAAAAGGTTATTACTGAACTTCAAGGATTTAATTTTCTTCAAGCAATGTTGTAAGTTTCTAAGGTTTTTTCCTAACAGAAATTTTCTTCAGAACAAGAGATAAGGGAACAAAACACCTGTCACCTATGTAGTACAGCACAAGGATTTTATTAGCCACATGCTTCACCCCTGGAATTTTTCTGATGTTTGATGAGTTCCCCTCAAAAAAGGAAAAGGGCTTCTGTTTGTGGGTGTGTGGGGAGGGGGGGAGTCTTGTAACAAATACAAGGCTTTTAGTTATAGGTACATGGCTCCCTCGTTAATCATGGCACTCGTGTGGCTTATATCACATTATCGCATGGCAATGACTTGAAAAGGCTACTCAGCATGCCATGTGGCAGTCTACGTGTTTTGCAACTAGACATCTGACATTCCCAATCTTCCTCATATATATCTATGTTTCCATTTCACAGATTTGGAAATAATCTATTACCTGTTGATGTTTTGCAAATCATCTTGTAAATGGGTAACATTTAGTTGGTTTTTGAATTTGCGCTTGTGAATCACTTTTTTCCCACTCCCATTTTTTTTATTTCCAACGAATTCTACAGAAGCCAAAAGATTTTCAATCTATTAGAAATGAAGATGTGCTTTACATGTTGAATATACATAAGTGATTGTTTTTATGATCTTTGAGTTCTCTTTTTTCCTTTGTCATGTTATTTTAGGATTCCGTGAGTTCAAGAAGGTGGATATCTTATGGAAAGATCAGCCAAATGTATTAAGATCTCATTTTAGTTATTCTGGTGAACTCTATCTAAGGGTTTATATGGCTGAAAACTGTGATAGAACAAATTTCTGGAGTGTCCTTATGAATAATTGTCTCCAAATGATGGATATGATTGACTGGGGCCGAAGTCATCCAGATGAAATTCATGACGTGACTTCCGCCTATGGAATAGATGTTGCATGGAAATGCTTTCTGAGTGTAAGTTATGCTTCAGGCATTCACCTTACATCCTTTGGCTGCATCAGATTTTCTGTACTTGTGAATATTTCTAATTTACAATTTGTAATTTTGAATGCAGAATTTGAAGTTGGCAATATCTGATACTGGGAAGTGTATACTTTCGGAACATCTGCTTCTTGCTGCAGATTGTCTATCAGCTACAGGAGAGTTTGTTGCCTTACATGCAAAAGGGTTGGCGCAGCAAAGAAAACAGACATCTGTTTCTTCAGCTTTCACGCAAGCATGCTTTTCTGTTAGTAGTCATTTAATTGTGGAATTTTGTTTGTTTGTTTGTGTATTAAAGCAGGGCGTGAAGCTGTTAATTCTATGTTTTGTTGCAGAATCCTGGTGATTGCTTCATTAAAGCTGCCAAGATGGGAGTTGTGGATAATCTTCAGGGGAGCATCGATGCATTATCATGGGGAATGATTCCTTCTATAGGAACAGGAGGAAAGTTTGATATGCTATATTCCCCAAAGGTAGATATTACTTTGTTCTATTTATATCACAGATGTACCAAATGTTCAGGTTGTGAGACTGAAAGAGAGGACAATTAAGGTGTTTTGAGTCATAAAAACAAATTATGTGGGTATGGTGTACATCAGTTGTGCCATTTGCCCCTTCTTCGATCAATTTCCTACTTATCACTTTATATCATATTTATTTTGGAATTTTATCATGACTTCTGACTTTTGACCTTTTTTGGAACTAGGAAGAATAAAGTATTAGTATATCTTTTGACGTTCTTGAGTACTATAGGATATATCAGGGAAACAAAATGCATTCCAGGTAAAATGGCACTTTAATTTCGTGAGGTGCTACATGAGCTTCGATCACACACATGTAATTGGATTGGAGTGCATTGATTGCTCTTGGCTTCTTTCTATGGCATTCTGATCACCTTCTCAATTACACAAAGTATTAGATAATTTAGATGCGCGTTGGAACTTTGGCTTCTACAATATTCTAGGGATGCTTGAATTATTCTCTGTATTGAAATCAAGGTTCTTTTATATTCTTCAGACGTCTTTCCATCTATGCAGCCTTTAGGTATTGACATGCTTCCGTAAGTGTGAATGACAGATGTTCGGTTCTTGGCAATTCGTCCAGGTGGTATAGCCTATCCTCTCTCAAGTGGGGAGGATAAGTGGTCTGAGTGCCCTAGAGGGTAATTGTGAGGGTGTGTGGAGAGTTTCTGCGTAACCCAAAAGAAGCAGATGTCAATGTGTTAGCAGACATGCATCGAATAAAACAGTCTAGCTGTAGCATCCCTCAACCTTGAAATCAATCATTGTCTCAGAAATAGACTGCAAAGCTCTATCCCTATTCCCTACCAGACGGGCTACATGTTTTAGAGCTCTTGAATAAAATCTAAAGAAAAACCAGGGTTCAAATGTAAAATATTTCTATATCTTCCCCTACTAAAATAGGGTTATGGAACATAAACCCTCCAGCCTTGCTGCCTGATCAAAAGTTGAGTATCACTCTCTATTTGTATCTTCTGATACTCCCAAAGTCCCGTGCGACGGCCATCTGGGCTACCCATCCGAAAGAAAATCTTATAGCCATTGAGCCATTTGCCACATTCACGAAAGATTCCATAGCCACCTAAAGAATTAGCCATCCGGATTGTAGAAAATAAGACCACCTCCTAAAGTCGACGTTTACTGTTGTTACTTGATAGTCAGAAGTCATGTATGAAACTTATTATGCAGTTTACAAATAATGTTGATCTTCTTCAATGTTTGAATGAACAGAGTCTTTATGTTCTTTTTATCTTTTCCAATGTATCCTTCTGTGATAGAATGGTGGAATTGACTTTCATGTTCTAATCCTTTCTACTACGTGATTGATCAGGGGCATGAACTTGCGAATCCTGTACAGGTCTATGATCTGTTGAGTAGTATCAGCTCTCTTGAACAGAATGTAAAGGTCAAGGCACCCAGCTGGCATGACCATATGTCCAACAAATGTCACACTCAGCCATTATATACATATAGTGATATCGCTGCAAAAGGACGTAAAAATTTGGAAATATCACAAACAAAGTTAAGAAGTGTTTTCTCGCTGAAGGACATTCAGAGGTTGTCTCAGGAATTGAAGTATATGCTACACAAGTAAGTTGCACTCGTTCACGATTCCTATCTAAATGCTGTGTCGTATCATTTGATCCTAGTGAAATAACATATGTTAGTTATGGTATTATATCCTATATAAAATAGTATACGTTTTTCATAGACAGTCGGTTCTCATTTTGCTGCTCTTCTGTACTGAGCTTACAATTGTACTAGTTCTACATCTTCTGTTGGAATGGAACTATGGTCAAGAATCTTGTTACTAATTTTTCTTTAATGTAAAACCTCTCTTTAGTTTAGGGCTTGCGATCGTGACTATTTATTTGTTACAGGTTAAAAACATCTGATTTATCAAATGTTGATAGGAACTACAACTCTGTTGAAAGAAGGTAAAGTGGGGAAAAATAAGGACATGAAAAAATTCACCTACAGAATTACAACAGCAAATAGGACTAAATTCTAGGGTTTAGATGACCTTTGGCGAAGACAGAGATACCTTTAAAATTTCAAGAATGGCTGCGCCTCTCTTAGTTGACATGTACGCTTCTTCATGTTAATTTAGGACATAATGGTTGAATTTTAAGCCTCCGATTTCTCATATGAGGGGTCATCAACCTTTGGTTTCTCTATCTTACCAGTCAGATTATCCATTCTGTACTTTTAATGAACAATGTTGCTGACTGTGACCAAGCGAGATAGTTTTGGCTGTCTAACTTCACTGTTGTGATCTGGATAGTAGGTGTTTAACATGAGTACTGCCATGACTCCCCTGTTTTGGGATTTGGGAAATCTCATTTTCTTCTGTCATGTTGTGGACAGTCTCAAATCCCACTTAATCTCTTCCAATAGCACAAGAAAATGTTAAAAAAGAAAAATTAACCAATCACTACAAAGGCACTATCTGATAACTGAATGTGGAACTCTGTGCTACATTGTCAAAAGATGGAAATCAGAAGAGTAACTGCAGCAGATCTAAAAAGATACCCATCACCTGGTAAGAATTAATAATCCTTGACTCTCACTTATTTCTTCAAACATGCAGAACCACACAAAATTCCAACAAGACTCCTCTGTTACAGATTGGAGAAAGAAATTGTGGTCAGGAACCCTAGATCAGGACTCCTTCCAAATTCCTGCTTTGAAAAACTAAACAAAAGGAGTAAGCAAATATAGTCAGATCAGGATGAAACATCACAGATTAGAATCCCCGCTCCTTGGCCAGCATGGTGGCAAAAACTGCCACCTTGCTGGTGTCAGCGTGTGTATTGGCTTCCAGGTGCTGACATCAGCACTGCTGTTGTTTCTGGCCTTTTAAGATGTTTGTCATTGTGATGCCAAGTTGATTTATGATATTGTGAAGACAAATCAAGGAAAAAGAAGTAAATAAATAAAACTGAGAAAGGAGAGGGAAGAGAAAATGTGATGGCTGAAAGAATGTGAGATCTTGTAGAAGATGATGAAATTAAATAAATGTGGAAAGTTGAGAAGCTATGAAAATCATACAGATAGCAGAAGTTTAGGAAGATTGCAACCTTAGGGATTATAGAGAAATTAAAATCTATGGGTACAAAGGAGGTAAAAAAGGTATTAAAGAAGAGAAAAGCAAGTTTAGGTGATGTTGGTGTGTCTTGGCTAAGAAAATTGGTGAATAATTTATAATAAATGTCTGATGAGTGATGTAGAAGTATTTTAGTTCCTGTATAGGAGATTAGAAGGGTTATATTAAGATGTCCAAATTATAATTTTTTCAAGCTTAGTGACTCAGAGTATGGAACACCAGGAGAGAGGAGATGAAACAATTGAGCAAGGCACCATACAATCGATTTAAATCTATGCCAAGGAGGTTAACAACGAAATTGTTTTTCGTTGCGGTGATCGAAAGAAAGATCCAACTCTGGATGCTATAAATTTAGAGAAACTTCACAATAGGGTTCCTTGAGATATAATATGGTGAATCTTGGGGGAAAATAGAAAAAGAAACAAAAAAAAGTGGAGCTAACGATAGATATATTAATGTGCTAAATGATATGTATGATGAAACACTTACTATTACAGTAAGAAGAGCAAAAGGAGAAACAAGTAATTCCTTAATTGCTGTAGGTTTACATCAAGATTTACACCTAGTTCATATTAAGATATGGCCTTAGCTATGGATAAACTACCAAAACATATCAAGGATCAAGGTCCAGTGCATATGCTATTTGTGAAAGATATCTTTGTGATAGAGGCAACTAGAGTAATGATAAAGTAGAAGAGAACTGTTGTAGGACTAGAAATACAAGTAACTATCTAGTGAAAATAAAGTGTCCAGAGATGCTCAAAAAACATCTTGCAACAACAAGGTTTGATTGTGCACAAAGAGGTAGAAACTCAAGACGATCTTAATAGTTAGAAGAAACATGATGGGCGAAATGGGGAACTACTTTTGATATCGTGTATGATTTGCATATACTGCTAATTTTGATGTCTAAACTCTATACTCATACTCTTTAGGGTTGAGTACCTGAAAGTTGATATACTCCTAAGACTGGTGAGAAGAGTAATGTTGAGATGGGTCTGTGGCAAGATAAAGCAAGACAAAAGATAAAACTTGAAATATATATTTATCTTTGCTAATGGAAAATTTATGCATATTTGAGATAGTTGAAAAACAACGATTAAGAGATAAAATGACAGACAATTGCTTACATAATTCGGCAATGTGCAGCTGTAAATGCAGTGCTTAACTTCACACCATTCCAATTCATCCACCGCAATATTAAATTAACTCCATCACCTACTAAAATGTCATTCGACATAATAAACAGATAACACTTATTAAATCCAATCTATGTTACATGATCCTCGCTAAATGATCACTTATAGTAGGAATTAAACTTGGATGATAAAAATTGTTCACTGGATGCCTCTGGACTATTACATTACTTCCCTTTTAGTCTATGTTTTTGAGTAGATGGTGGTTAACACGCAGTGCCATATATGTTTTACCCATGGTACTTGTTGGAGAAAATTATTGTAAGAGTGATTAAAGCATAAAATCACTCCTTAACTTGATTTGATTGGAGTAAGTTATGGAGTGATTCTAGGAATACTCCATTGATATGTTTCTAAATTTATTAGATTATTTCACCTACATATAGTAGTGATTATTGTAATGAAAACCAAGAGAGAATGTTATGAAAGAGATGTAGCCCTCTGGGCTTTGTGTGTCGTGGTTCAAACCACGTTTATTTTCTGTTATTGTTCCTTCATTATCTCTCTTCAAATTTTTCAACACTACTCAATCACGAGGCATTAAAAATAGCGTTATTTTTGCAAATTTGTGATAATGATCTCGTTTTGCAAATACTTTTTATGTACGTAGTGACACTGTTTTCTGAATGGAGGTCTGCTTGTTTGCCATGATTTTTTCTTAGAATTTCATAATGAGGCCAGTTTTTTAAAACTGATGTTCTTGCAAGCATATATTTAGTTGGCAGGAATGCTTAAGGAGCATACGTAATTAACTGTTCAGTCTGGGGTTGCCTATTCATTTATCTTCCCTAACCTTGTAATCCTTTCTAGTAACTCAAGTGTGACTTGTGTGTTTCTTTCCTTTTATGTTCACTATCTTTTATGTAGGTATCCTATCAATCATCAGTTGAGTGATGTGGACAAATCTATTGCAATGATGGCGTTGTATTTTCACCCTCGACGGACAGAGAAGATTGGAACTGGTTTTCAGGAAATAAAGGTGAATTCGAAATTGTAATTTAGTGAATAATGAATTTCAAAAGGAGTTTATTTACTTACTTATATGTCTGGTGTCTCAAAATGGAAAAACTTGTTACATTCTCTGCAATATGATTGTTTAAAACCTGGGCTCCTTACTCTTCTAAGATGACCATACTAATTTAAAAGTGAGCAGTATTTAGTCAAGTGGGTTTCTTAGGCGTTATAATGCAAACTAGTTTGTGATTCTTTCTACCCAGAATTTAGTTGCAAGCACCGTTATATTAATTTTATTCTAAGGCTAATGGGCTTTAGAACTCGGTATCATCATTTAGGGCTTAAAAGATTATTAGAGTTAATGTTGATCCGCATAGGCTAACCAGAAATTTTAACCATGTCTTTGGAACCTAAAAAATGCTCTTAAATTCTTTACAACCACTTCTCCTAAAAGATGAGGAACCAAGATTACAATTTTTTGACTGGAGAGACTGCTAGTAATAATATCCAGGGGTTTGAGTTGTTAGCATATAACTCCTTTATCAGAGTAGTTTCCTATACATGTCCTAAAATACAATGTTTTAGTCCGTTATATTAGTTGAAAATATCTCAATTTTATGGCGCACTTGTATTCCTGTTTTGTTCACAAAAAGCCACATTAGAGCTACACGATTTTGTCTTATTTCTTTCAACATTTATATGCATCCTCTTGTTCATAAAGGAAAACACTTTCATTATATATTCAAATAAATTGACAGACTAGAGTTTATGATCGTATGTCTTACAAGGACAAAAACAGATGGTGATTATAGATCCAGATACTTTTATTAGTGCCTGTGTTGGAAGTAATTTCCAAATGAATGAATGGACCTCAAAGTGCAAATGAGTAGAGATTGAGTATTTCTATGCAGAACTACTAACTGGTCACTCCTGTTTACAGATTGGTTACCATTCAAAACATGAAAATGCCCGTTGCTTTTTGTTGATAAGAGCTGATGGAGCAGTCGAAGATTTCTCTTACCATAAGTGCATACATGGTGCATTGGAAATTATTGCTCCTCAAAGGGCGAAAGCTTATCAGTCAAGGTGGTTGTTAAAAGAAACGGTGTAGTCCAACTTTCACACATTTACATTTGGAAGTAAGGGGCAGTTGGATGATTCCTTTCTGGCATTCGCATTGGACGATTAGATGTGCAGCCATGTTGACGCATAACTCATGGATGGGCAATGTTTCTTGAGATGGGAGTAATGGTATTTTTTTTGGGTATTCTTTTTGTAACTTCAGTGGGTAGTTTTGGATTAAATTTTATAAAATTTAAGCATAAAATATTAAAAGGAAAAATTCACCCCCCCCCCTCTCCGCATGTTGAAAGTGTTGGCATGATATCTAAATCAGTTTGGTTCGCGGTTAAGTTTTGGTTTCACTCAGAACAGAATTTTGTTTTTCTTCATGCTGCACTGTATCTTCCGTCATGCTGAACCAGAACAAAGGCTGCGTATCCTATATCCTTTCCTTCCCCGAGTGCCAAGACATTTTTGTGTGATTTTCCCTTGTTAAGTTGGGGTAGTTCGATGCTTATGCTTTTTCGTGTTCGATGATTCGCAGTGTTTTATTACTGATCTAGAATAGTATGTGAAGAATACCTGATGTAAGTAGCCCAAACAGTTTGGAAAGGGAATCCCCTTTTTATGTTGTATTTTTAGCTGACAATGTAAACATCAATCTTTATTTTCAAGTCAATATGCGCGCTCGTTTCAGCGTGCTTCAAATCCTTCCAAGAGCTTTTGTTTGCTATGTTAAAATGCTTTGAGCAATAAATTGTTAATAGAAAATTTTCCCTTGCGTTCACTAACATTTCATGTTTTCTATTCTCACCTACCAAGAAATAGAAACATAAACGAAAATCATGTTTAATAATCTGTTTTCGTTTCCAGATTAGAAAATGTTTATCATGTTTCTGCAGAAAAATGGGAACATTAAAAATGTGTTTCTCTTGTTTCCGTAGCACAAAAACATATCAACACTGTTACCACATATACACTATACATTTGAAACAAACTTTATATATACCTCATTATTATTATTATTATCAATTAGTATATTATAAAATAAAATTATTTCTTTATATATACCTCATTATTTTTAAAATATATAATTTACTATATAACTTTATTTATTAAATATTATACTTTTATGTTAGTATGTAATAGATATCATACTATAATTATATTATATTACGTCATCACTTATTTTTTTAACTAATCTAAAATATAAATATATTACGTACAAAATTATTATACAAAACTTGTAAAACAAATATTTTATTAAATGGTCGTATTTGTTTCTTGCTTTCTACATTATGAGAACAATAAGATTAATAAACATCATTTCTATTTCCTGTTTTCAATAAGTGGAACGAAAATATATTTCTATTTCTTAGAAAAACAAAAATTAAAAACGTTCCACGTCAATAAACACATTTATGTTATGGTATGTATTTCCATGTCTCTCATTGATTTTTCGGTTGCATTTGTACTCTTAATTTACAGGGACAATAAAATATCGGTAGTTTTCTCTTGCCTTCGAAAATAGAAGCTCGAGAGAGATATGCGTGTAGTGTTATCTTTCCAAACAATAGGTCTAGGGCATGGTTCGCAAAAACGGTTTCGGTTGGTGCATTGGTTGTGGTATCGGTGTAACAGAATCGGGTCAGGATCGGGGTTACGTAATGGTATTGGTTATCATAATCGTGAATTTTTTAAAAACTCACACATGATGATAAAAATGCAATGATATGCTACTTTTGACAACATAACTGAAGTTTGATGATTTTTTTGGTAATTTTAAATGAATTTTATTTATTTTTTAAAGACATTTAATATAAGAAATGATTTATAATGAATTTTAAGGCGTGGTCGATCTTCTTACGAGATTATTTTATGGTATTAAATTTAAACAAATAAATATTCAAATCATAAAATATGTACTTTACCTTCAAATTAATCCAAAATAATTAAAATAAGTACATGGTTTATAACCAAAATGAATTTTGCGGCGAATCTTGTTGTTTTGGTTGGGGTTCATTAAAAAAAGCAATCCAATACGGAGTGTTTTGAACCTGCCGGAACCGGCGTTATGACCTCCGTAATGGCTGTTTCGGAGAGTATCGACCAATTCGGGTGTGTGAATCGGCACCCATCGATATACCAGACCGTGACGGTAATACTAACTCAACAAATTGTTACGAACCGACTGATACGTAACGGTTTCGGCTATTTTTGCGAACCATGGTCTAGGAATATGGGAGAATTGTTGAGCATGGTTTGTCGTCGCAGTAATGGTACGACGGACTCAAATAATATGAGTATTGAAAGTGAATATCAGATGAATATTAGTGTTACGTCATGGTATTGACACATTTCAAAAACGTTATTGGATGCATAAAAAATTGGATGATATGTAATGTATTATTGATGTGAGAGTTTCTTACTTTGATATTATAAGAAAGAAACCACCCTCAACTATTGCCTATGAACAAGAAATCCCCCTCAATTACAAAAAACCCCCTCAACTATCAATTTGGTGCAATTAACCCCCATCAATTAGTAAAAGACATTTATCCCTAAATTAAATTAAAAAATCACAAATTATATATATATAATTCGAAAAAATATATAAAATTGAAAAAAATATAAAATTCAAAAAATATATATAAAATTCGAAACAAATATATAAAATTTGAAAAAATATATAAAATTCGGAGAAAAAAAAATGTAAATTTGAAATATATATTTCGAAAAAAATATAAATTTCAAAATATATATATTTCGAAAAGCAAAATTAAAAAATATATATATAAAATTCGAAAAAAATATAAATTTGAAAAATATATATTTTGGAAACATATATATATCATAAATATATATATATATTTCGAAAACATATATATAAAAGTAGTTTTCTTCGAAATTTATATGATGTTTTCGAATTTTATATATATTTTTTGAATTATATATATATATATATTTGAATTTTATATATATTTTTTCGGATTATATATATATATTTGAATTTTATATATTGTTTTCGAATTTTAGATATATATTTTAAATTATATATATATATTTTATTTTTCTAAGGGTAAAATTGTATTTTTACATTGAAAAATCTTGTGTGGGGTACATTATAATTGGGCTTTTTTTTTCCTTCTTGCTCATTGGATCGTAGTAGATGATTTTTTTTTGCACTTTACCTTACAAATAAATATAAGTTGCTGCTTGGTACTCCCGACAATAAGAATGAAAAGATAATAAATTAATGAATAATTAATTAAGTACTTGAGGCTGTTTTATTTATATTTTATTGATTGCTCCTACCAGCATAAAAACATGAAAGATAATGGTGTCTGGATATTGTTAAATGATTTAAAAATACATAGTTAGGTGGTCAGGTGATTCAACTCTACCTTGTCACCATCAATGAACCCACCAATGGAAATTCATGTGTAAGGTCTATTGTGGTCAACATTAATTAACGTACTAAGTCCCCCAAATAAAGTGCTCTTATTTTCCTTCAATGGCAAAATATGATTGACATCTCATAATAAAGATCATACACTGATGACAATGATCAATGATGGTTTGCATGTTCTTGGCGGTGATATGATATTGGTTCTGTGTCCAAGTATTGATTTCGGTCGGTTGTAACGGTATTATTATCCTTCAAAAATATTTCATATAAATATGTATTTTAAAAATGTTTTTTATAAATATATATGAAATGGAATAATATGTCGAATCATAATATAATACAACTAAATTAATTATTTCTTCCATTACATTCTGGCATCGATCTAGAAATTTAAATGAGTAAAGACAAAATTATTTTTATTTTAAAATCAACAGGGACATTAGGAGTTTTTTTTAATTGAGTGGAGATATAAACGTTGTTATTATATATTTAAGAATAAATAATCAAAATCAAATACTGAGCTCAAGTAGTTCCGAGCCAAACTAAATGTGACTAAGTTAATCTTATGCCATGTTTGATAATAGGATTACAAATTACTGCTTTTATTTTAAATAAAAAAATTCAAAACACCAATTTTTACTTGAAAATCACTACAACAATGTTTGAATCCAATAGAGTTCATTAAATTCATCTGCTTTTGCTAGTAAAATCTACCATTTTACAATCATATTAATGCAATGGTTAATCGGAGTTATAAATGCACTGGGGTTACAGTGGGGTCCACTTCCTCCATGTAGGACGCTAGCTAGTGTTTTCATTGTCTCGGTGTCAATATTCGAGTAGCTGACAAAGATAACCGCCTCTTCGACCATATCTGATTTGCTTACGTATCTCTCTCCTCTCTCAATCAATATACATTATATCTATATACATATATATATATATATATATTTATATATAGACGATTAAACACAAAACACTTAATAGACAAAGATAAATCAAGCAAAGTCGAGCTTCATAAAAAAAATTCCATTCAAATTGTATCTTCGTTCAAAGATCCCAAGTCTCTGCAAGCATAGAATTTCAGCTTCTGTCGATTCAGTTTTGGTGAGTTTGTTATCTCTAATTATACCTAAATTGTCCCAATCCCAATCTGTTGCTTTCTTATATTATTATCATTATTATTATTTTTAAGATATATATATATGTAGAACTTTTTTGGCATTTCGCTCCATCTTCTCGAAACTTTCATATATTTTCACTTGTTCGAACGTTTCGCAGAACACAAATTCTTCGTTTGTGGATGGTCATCTAAAATCTCACAGGAGAAAAAGGTTTCGAAGTATCCATTTTGGTGAAGGTATTTTTATTTTATTTTGCAAGTGTATGGTCTGTATACATGCGATTTCGTTTTGTTATTTGATTTTTCATACTTTTTTTTTCCTTTATGTATTTCGAAGTTTTAATTCTGATGAGCCCAGCAAGAATAGTAATTATAATATTATATAATAACAGACAATAATTAGGGTCTGGGAGTTGAATAGAGTGGCTGTTTCTGGTTCAAAAGAGAATAAGATATAATGTGAATGCATGTTTTGATACTCCTTTTGGACTACCAAATCATTTGATTAAGATATAATTTACCTAAAAAATACTGGTTAATCATTAGCCACTCTATGCATGAGCTACACTTATATATGTATATATATATATTCTTCCGGTGGTAATCAACATACATAGATACATATATATATATATTGTAGATAGGAAACATGTAGACGTTACTGGAAACTAGCCATATCCGTTCTTATTTTGGTGTACATTAAAGGCCGTTGTATAGGGCACTTTCCGACTATATATGCAAAACTGGAGAGTGGCTTTAGGATTCGAAATATAAAGATAAAATTTTAAAAGAATAAATTGAATCATAAGCATGATAAGTCGAATTTATCGATTTTATAGGTGCACATTAGAAATTGTAGGTATCAATTTAGTTAATATGTTAAGAAGAGAAATAGCATAGTTAGTCTGCAAAAATTTGCAGGTGTCAATGCTAGCTGAAGGTTCTTTCTGGGGTCTGGATATGTAAAATGAGATCTAAACAAGGTAAAATTTTATAGTGATAAAATGGAATCGTATTTGGCGGAAAGACATGATGTGCATTTGCGTATCAATTTTTCTTTTGAATTTCTTCTAACAAGTTCATTCTGCAAAGGCTTATCCCAGCGGAGTACTCCTGTCACTAGGAAGCTGCCAAATCAGAACCTTAATATGTTAAGAAGTACTTCAGAGTGTACTTTTTTTTTCTCTTCCATTACCTATTTTTTCTTCAAGAAATTTTCATTGTTTCATTCTGCTATATTTGTGGGGTTTATGATAGCCATGGATTGCATCACTTATTATTGAACGTCATTACAAATTTTAATATATTTGTTCTGAAAGTCTTATATAGTCTTACAGACGGGTTTTACAAGCTGAATATCTTTCTCGGGTCTATTGGACATCATTACAAATTTTGATTTATTTGTTCTATGTTCCTTCTCTCTCGGGTGTGTGAGTTTCAAATAGAAAAAGAAAGAAAGGGGTCTCTCTCTCTTTTAAACTTACGTGTTTCTCTAATAACTTTCGTGCAGTGAGAGATGGTTGCCTTTGGGAAGAAGTTGAAGGAAAGACAAATTCAAGAATGGCAAGGGTATGAATACATGTATCTTTTTAATGTAGTTGGCGTCCACTGGGTATCTTATATGCATTTATCTTGGACTCTTGAACAGTTTCCTTGAAAATTAACCGAATAAATTCCAAATACCATAGGCTACAAAAATGAACAATTAATCAGCCACTTTTTACAAGAACAGAATAGAACGTAATGTATAGGTATCCCTTTCACTAGTGCATCATCTTCCATTGTTAGGTTACGGGACTATCCTAGACATAAAATACTCGTCACCTCCCAAAGTGTGGTTAATCTTTAAGCATATATATTTTCTATCATGTTTTGGTTTTGCTCATTTATTATGTTCTGTTACCACCTTTGGTGACAATAGAGGGAAATGTGCATATTTATGTAGATTTGAGAAGGCAGTGTGTAGTCTCAAATATTTAAGTTGCCAATGGAAAAAAGGGAAAAACAACAAGTCAATACGTTTACCTTGTTAAAGGTGTATAAGCAGCGAAGATGATATAATTCTTTTGAACAATGATCGGCCCACAGAAAGGTAGAAGTGCTGCATTTGTGCATCATGCAGAGGAAACCAAGTAGGCTTGGAGCATGCTAAGTCAAAGATAATTGTGTAATTTGTAGTTGGAGCCATAAGCTTTTCCTTTCAGTAGAGAAAGACAAATGTAAAACAAATTGAAGTGCCTAAATTTAAATGAACATGGACAAAGATAAATGTGTGGGAGAAATCTCGATGTTGGCAGTTACACTACTAGAATTTGGGTATTTGATATAATGAAAAAATATGAATGTATCAAAAAATTTAAGACATGGCTTTGAATTCAGTTTTGGGCATATATTGGAGATGGTGGTATCCTAGTTTATTTGGCCGTTTAAGGATGTATTTTCCTTGAAATTGCACTAACTAAAGTGCTATACAAAGAGCTTATTCCTTCGAACAGAAAATGGGCAGTAGCAATATTATAAGTGAAAGGTGCGAATCTATAGGTTTGTTTAACTTAACTATATTTGCCAATACATCCATGATGTAGCATGCCCATTTATTAAGAAAAAACAAATGAATAACTAGTTAATCATTGAATTTTTTTATTTTTTTTATAAGTACTAGTTAATCATTCAATTGGCATGATTAAACATTGATAATTATGTTAAACTGAAGGCATATTATTGGTTATATCATGTAACAAGTTCTCTCACTCCTTTTTTATTTTTATTTTTTGTTGATGTGCTACAATTTAATACCTTTCAGATACTACATTAACTACAAATTAATGAAGAAGAAAGTAAAACAATATGTCAACCAAATTGAAGTTGGAGCTCTAGACCGCAGACATGTTCTGAAGGATTTCTCAAGAATGCTGGATAACCAGGTATGCTATAATCTATACGAGAAAACCTTGCATTTTTGCAATTTGTTGTATACTTATCAATTATATATGTGAAAATATAAAATTGGAGAGAGAAAACAAAGCAAGAAGAACACAAGGCAATACGTGGTTCAGCCACTGGGGCTTACATCTATTGTGCAAATCTTATGTGCCAAATAAGACTCATTATAGTTTTTGGGACATATTTTGAGGATATAATTCTCTGTTTCTTTTGTTCCTCTGGAAATAAGGATAACTGGAAGTCAATAATGGCGGTGACAGTATGCTGAATGTAGTGGACATAATACATTGCTTCCAGACGCAATTTATAAACGTTTTATATTTCTGATTGATGCGTATTTCCTGTCTATAAAGGTAGTTGTGTCTTGTACGATGTGACTTCTCATGCTTCATCATAGAAATCTTACTTTGCTAATTTATGCGTAATGCTGAATATCTAATAAATTTTCCTTGTTTGTGTTATCCCAATTACAGATTGAAAAGATAGTTCTTTTCCTGTTGGAACAACAAGGGCTACTTGCCAGCAGGTTAATCGAGCTTGGAAAACAGCGGGATTCTCTTCAACAGGAGCCAGAAATCTCTAATTTATCTGAACTTCGAGAAGCTTATAGAGCAGTGGGGCGAGATCTTTTAAAGCTTCTCTTTTTTGTTGAGATGAATGCCATTGGTCTGCGCAAGATACTAAAGAAGTTTGACAAACGATTTGGATACAGATTCACAGATTACTATGTCAAAACTCGTGCTAACCATCCTTATTCCCAGCTGCAGCAAGTGTTTAAGCATGTGGTAATATGCTTAAGATCGAGACTTTTGTTTTCGTAGTTACTTATAGTTTCCTATTAATGTTCCCTTTTCAGAAATTCAGTTTCTGGACTCCAGAAAGCTTTAAGAAGAGACCTTTTTTTAGATCATAGTTCCTATTCGTGAAGCATGTAGAGCAATATACAGCATGGCCAGTGTCATGGTTATGCACTTATCAAGTTGCTACCCATGCCCGGTGACACTTGACATGCCACACCATGTCATTTTGGTAAATAGTTGTATATTGTACGTTTTAAATATTTTGCATGATGATTTTTGAGACCCAATATGATGGTTTCTCTTGCTAGTCCTGTTATGGCTAGAAATGTTTGTCGGGGAAGGTTAGTTTGGTACGATTCAAATTCCATGCTCTGCAGCTTTGGATCTTGTTCATGGGACTTTGTTAGTTTGTTGCTGAAGTTGTAGCGAATTTCCCATTTCCGAAAAAGTTACATTGCTTGGCATTTATGTTTTGTTGCGAACTTAACTAGAGGGTTGCTCTGTAACTCAGTTCCTCTTGTGGCAAGTGCGGACTTCTGACAACAGAGATCACATAAGTATGTCTATGGGAATCAAGCTGTCACTGACAATTGATGTGACTTGCAGGGGTTAGGGGCAGTTGTAGGAGCCGTCTCTCGCAATCTTGCAGATCTTCAGGACCGTCATGGAAGCTACTTATCAATTTATGACCACCCTACTCTTCCTGTCCAGGTCTTCCTTGCGTATACGTAATCCAGCTTATTACTATATATATATATGTATGTATGTATGTATGTATGTGTGTGTGTGTGTGTGTCTGTGTGTGTAGCTCTAGTTATGATTTCTTTTTGGCTATCTATGTTTTGCTTTATATCTTTTTGGCTGGACAAGCTCCGAATTTGCTATTTAATAAAGTTAATCTGCAGGATCCTGTTATTGATTCAATAAAAGCAGCCGCAAACAGATTATCCTACTCAACAAACTTTCTTCACTTCATGGCACAACATGCATTTATTATGCAAGAAGAATTACCTGCTCCTACTGAGGAACCTGTTGATGATGAGAGATACCATTTTATGTCACTTCTCTTGAACTTAGCAAACACATTTCTTTATATGGTCAATACATACATTGTTGTTCCCACAGCAGATGACTACTCTCTTAGCCTAGGTGCAGCAGCAACAGTTTGTGGGATTGTTATTGGTGCTATGGCTGTCGCCCAGGTGTTTTCGTCGGTGTATTTCAGTGCATGGTCGAACAGATCATACTTCAGGCCTCTAATATTTAGCAGTATAATGCTTCTTTGGGGAAACTTGTTGTATGCATTGGCTTATGATCTACACTCGATATCTGTTCTTCTTATCGGTCGTCTTCTTTGTGGGTAACTCTTTCTGCATCTCTGTGGATGTGTCCCTCTTCTGCGTCTGTGTTAGTATGAGTCACTCGTTGCAGACATTAGGTTTATCTCTAATAGTCCTAAATCCTTCAGAGCTATGCCAATTAATTTGCTTGAAGTTTGTTTAGTAGTCCCACTGTTATATGACAATTAATAATTGGTTGTTGCACCTTTTATGCTGTTTGGATTTACGTTGACTTGTTTAATTTTACTCATTCATGAAAATCTGAAATTGCAATTAATCGTCTTCTTCTTGACCTGATTCTTGGAGTAATATAACATGCACAGTGAGGTTCTAAGTTAAACTTGTTTGTATTATTATGGAATTTTTTTTTTTTTTTTTTCTTTCCCTTTCTCCCATTTTTGGTCAAGTTCCAAACTTCAGTTTTTCAAGGAGAATTTATCAGATCAGAACTAAGCATCTATCCTAGGAATTTTGGAAGATTTGATGTACAACAACAAATAATTGTAATTCACATGATTGCATGGAAAGAATTTTTTTTGCAGTTAACATGTATCCCTCTAAATTTTTTGTGTAACTCCCATATTAATTACGTGGATAATCAACAAGTGTTTCTTTTCTGTAAATATTTTATGTATGTAACAAATAATTGAAATTTGGGGGAAAGCATGGGGAGACAACTTCATACAATTAACATGCAACCCTCTAAAAATCGTTTGCAACTCTCATACGAGTTACTAGTGTATAATAGCCAACAAGTTTTTGTTTTCTGTATATCTGCTAACTTTGTGTTGAGCACAGGAGGTATTCAATGAATCATTTCATTACCTGAACAGTACACTACGAACCGAGTCTATATATACTCGGATGTATTATTTGAAGCTAAACATCCTCAGGTTCATTATGAGAAATTAAATATGAGCAGATGAAACAAAATTAGAGACATATGAAACATACATAGTTGCATTTTGCTCTATCTTCATCCTTACTGTAGGCTAGGTATACTATATGTGCTTTTCAAGATTGCAAGTACACCTCATAGTATGATTGTGACAGAAATTGTGTTTTTTTTTTTTAAATTTACAGATTGGGTTCTGCTAGAGCTGTAAACAGGCGGTATATAAGCGACTGTGTACCCCTTAAAATTCGTATGCAGGCCTCAGCAGGTTTTGTTAGTGCAAGTGCTCTTGGAATGGCGTGTGGCCCTGCACTTGCTGGTTTACTCCAAACTAGGTTTAAGATATACAAACTCACATTTAATGAGGACACTTTGCCTGGCTGGGTTATGGCTGTGGCATGGCTAATTTATCTAGTATGGTTGTGGATCTCATTTAGAGAACCTTCTCATGAGATCGAAGAGAATCATACGCCACAAGGATGTAATACTGGTATGTCAATGTCTACTGTTCTCGTTGTTCTGGATTTGATCTTGACTTTTAGAAATATAGCTTTTACTAGAAGTTAATTGACTAGAACTTGTACTTTTATTTAAGTCGCCTGCACAATTGCCCAAAATCTAGAGCTGGAAATCATGAAAATATTAAGTTCTTTTATATCGCTTCACTATAAAATAGTGTCATAATAATTGTATATAGTGATTCTACCTACGAAATTAAAATCGCATAGTGTTCTAGAATCTTACAAGAACAAAGTTTTAGCTTCCAAAATGCTTAAAATCAAATTTTAGCTCCCCATTCTTCAGATTGGGTGGTTAGTTGGTTTCTTTGTCATATGGAACCTTCACCAGATAATTTGGTTCCTAAACTTTCTCGTGACAAGATCTTGAGTTCTTCGAACAAAGAAAGCAAAGAAATATTGAAGGTGGTGGTCTTCTTTGTTTCTTTTAATTCTAGCAAGTTGATACAAGGCATGTATGTACTTCATTGTGTTTGCAGCCCTTGCATTGATAATGTATACGTAAATATCAACACTTTGAAAGTTCATTAGTTAGTGTTACTCAGTTCATGAAAATGTTTCCCTTATGTAGAAGTTTCATTAGGAATTCTGTATATATTCGAGTCATAGCTGCATCACGGTGATTGCTGGGACATTATAAAACTTTATTATCTCAATCGAAATTACTGTGATCTATATCAAACTTTAAAGGACAATTTCACTTTGTTTGGGTGCCACATAATTTCTTCAGAATTCTCTCCTATTTAGAAGCTACTGTATTCCAACTTAACAAAATATTATCCAGAGCTTCAGTACTTCGCAAGCACACAATGAGGCAGAAACGAAACAGTGGGAGGCAACGAGGCTGAACCTTTTACAGAATATTTTGGTAATATGAATTCAATACTGATGGCAAATACTTTCCATTACCTCGGGTCCTGGATAGCTGGCCTTCAATATCTAATGTTTGGAGGAGATTAACCTTGAATAAAGAACTTTATTAGTACGGTAACATTCCATCTCTATTATGGTTCAACTTGAATTAGCAATAAAAGTTGTTCCTAGAAAAATTGTAGGACTTGCTGTTATATGGTTTTTTTATTCCTGAATCCTTCCTTCAGAACATACTACAGGAGCAAGCATCTCTCTTCGGATGGTAAATGATAATTATAATCTTGTGATGCTTTCATACTGACCCTTGGACATGGCGCCACCAACTTAATGTTCTTTGAAATTCTCCTGTGACTACTTATAGGATAAATAGCAATAGAGAAATAGATAAGTAAATCTCCTGACTGAATTGAATCCTGGATTACCCAAAATATAAGATAAACACAAATGTGATAAAAGAAGAAGAAAAAGAATCGGGAGGACATTTGGTTAGTGCAGGTTACTGAATCGCAATGAGTCTACGAATAGGATGTACATTTGCTTAATGACTTCTAGTTGTAGGTTAGTGAACGTCAATGAGTCTTTGCTGCGAGTCGATAGGTTCTTTGGTCTGGCTGATTGTCTGAATTTTGGCAAATCAAATGTAACTCTCTGCTGTAAATGGGATACGTTCCCCGTTTGAGAGCCTTTCTGTAAATACTTCACTCATCAGAAAGTAGTTTCAGCAACAAGATTACACATGTAAATGGTGCATATTGGGCAATTGAATTACTTTTCTAAATCACTTAGCAGTTATTTCTAAAAAATCCTGGCTTCTTACTAGTTCCGTATTATAAAAATTTAGAGTACATCATCCATGGATTAGAAAGATGCTTAACTAAACAATGAAAGAAGGATGATTAGGTAGAGATGATGCATTTTTATGTTTTTTTTATCAATAGAACCAGTACAGAATGATGTACTTGAAAAAGGTCTTGCACAACCATTGCTCCCAAGTTCAGAGGAAAATCAACAAGGTGAAGATGGTGACCAAGAGTGTGATGATAGTGAAGAAGCTCCAGAGGAATCTCGTCAGCCAGTCACTTCAATAGGAGCAGCATATAGGTTGCTTACGCCATCTGTGAAGGTATGTGTTTCGTTTTCACTTTTTCCATATCTAGATCACTGAGTGTCCAATGAAATCTAATATAACCATTTCATTCTCCAGGTATCTGACACTAGAAGAATGAAATAACTAGGAGTGTCAGAATACAAAATTAGATATATTGGGGCTTGTAAACATTAGATTACGGATTGAAATAATGGGGAGATAGCTTAATCAACAAACAACGTCAAGCAGCAGAGTTGTTTTATGTGCACTGATTATATTTAAGTTTTTATTCTTCGTGGAATTTCTAACCTATGTTCGTACTAATAGTGGGGAATTCCGTTTGATTTGAAGTCGACCTGGCGCTTCATCGATAATGATCATGTTACCTGATGAGTACTTGGAATTGATGATATTGCACATCTTAGCAAAATAATTATTGTTGTTCCGAGAAAAAACGCATGACTTAAATTCAATAAGACATGAAACACAGTAAAAAAAAGACACTAGTTAAATTCAATAAAACATGAAATGTTTCTCGAAGATGTATATTACATGCTTAATATTATTCTCTCTTAAAGAAAGTACTAGTCGTTAAGTTAATTGCTTATTTTGAATGTTGCTATCCATACTTCCATGCTGTCTGGAGTGTCTGCACAAAAAAAGAGCTAACTAGCTTATGCAATAGCGACTTATCTCTGCAGTACTTTATCTTTCCATATTCAGCAATACTGACACAAGTTCTCTGTTGACAATAAGGAAATCATGCAGCAAGCACTAACATTGTTACTGATTTTCAATTGCACTTTATTCATGGAGGGCATTCACATGATTGGATTTGAGCATTGACGTCATGTAAAACATTGGTCCCTAATAGAGTGAACTTAATTTGTCAACGTTATAGGAGTGTAACTAAAACTTTCTAGTAGGTTAAAAGTTTTCCACTTTATTTCTATAATTTCTAGGTTAAAAACTGTTATGAAATTGATATTGCTTGAAAGTCGAAAGTGCTTGTGAAGAACAAGGAGCTAGGAAGAATAGAACCCAGAAATAGGATAGCAACATAATATCCAACAGGATAGCAACTAATCCATGATCTTTTAAAGAGCTATGTTCATGATTGGAAGTGCAAAGGTCCTCAACAATTAATGTAGAACTAAAAGACTAGCTGCTCGAGCAAAGATTCCCAATAATTCTCTTACGAGGCATTCCTTGAATTGTTGAAATTGATTTCACAGCATGCACCCTTTCAATTCTAACAGGGATGGGAGATGCTTTTAATAAGCTACAATAATTTGTAAGGAAAAATGAATCTAAGTATCTCAAGGCATTGTTCCTGCATAGTAGATCTAAGAGGAATATTTCAGCCCTTGTCAGTAACCGCAATCTGGGGAATCCGACACATAAATCCCTTGTTAAGGCATTTTACGTACATTTGATACTTGATTTTACATTGCGTTTCTCTTTATAAATTTGGGTGGACTCCGCAATTATTTAGCATTTGCTAATGATACTGCCAAACAAATTCAAAGTAAAGCCATTGATCAGTCAGCAGAGTAGTACGAGGATGGTCCTGAAGAGAATAATTGGTTCAGGTCAACATTAAAAGAATGGGAATGGGATTAAGGGGTGCAGGAACAACGCACACACATAAAAGAAAAGAGTAGAAAAAATATAAAAAAGGAAAAAGAAAAAGAAAACTTGTCCTAGTTTCATATCGGATGGATATGTCCAGTATAAATCTGTATGAATGTAGGGTCATTGTGTGATTGTTTAAAAAGAGTGGGTCCTTCTTTTCTTTCTGAAGATAGAGATCTGATAGGACTGGAAAGTGTCAAGAGAGATTAATAGGGGACTTCTATTATATAAGTAGTGTAGCTGTGTAACTATTTCGTCTTGTGAACTAGAACTTCCTAACTGGGACACTGGTGGTTAAATTAAAAAATCCTGATTGTCTACCTTCTTCTTGTTTTCCCAAACTATATTATTAGTCCTTGTTGATATTTAGAGCCGACTCAATGCATCTTTGAGGTGTTTTTTCCCCTTCTCGATTTAACTATTTGTGAAATCTCAAAACAGATGTATATCAGCCTCTATCTGAAGCTAATTACTTACATGCATCCAATAACTGGAGCTAATCAAATATATAAGATCTCTCTGAATTATTACTATATATTGCTAACAGGTTCAATTGCTGATTTACTTCATGCTTAAATATGCAATGGAGATTCTACTTTCAGAATCTAGCGTCGTTACCGCATACTATTTTGGCTGGTCTACAAGTAAGGTGGCAATTTTCCTTGCATGTCTTGGCTTAACAGTTCTTCCTGTGAACATCGTTGTTGGAAGCTACATTAGCAACATGTTTGAAGACAGGTAATTTTAACTGAGATGCTCCTTGAATCTCTGTTTAATGGCTTTCTGATATGAAGTTTATTTAAAGTTCAGTTAAACTATTTAGTGTTCAAGTGTCAGTCGAAGTTCCTTGCAAAAGTGAGGACATACCTCTCTGAATGTGCAAGTCACCAATGCAAGCATTTTTCCATACATCTTGAGTTAGCTATGAAGCTTCAAAACCGTTATACGTCAAAAGCAGCATAGATTTTTTTACTCTGGAATAATTTTTTTGCTCTTCCCTGAATTATGACCAGAATCTGAAATTCCTCATCAACCGGCTTCCTACTTTTTAAGGGTATATCACTGCTGAATTCTCTTAATCAAAATATTTTATGTTTCTTGAATCTGGTGCATATGCACTTTTAGGGATTCTATCCCAACATTTCTGCTTGTAGATGCAATATGTGTTGCATTGAGCATTAAAGGGTTCTCTTGAAATGTCTATCTCTAAAGCAACAGGCATTGTCATTGTAGCATCGTTGAAGATTTGTTGTATTAGTAAGATAAACTATATCTGCTCCCTATATTTTACTCAACTAACAGCAAGCAAGCTCCTCTGATCTGGCATTTTCCATTCCTTTGGCTCCTGTGTCCTCTCTTTAATTTATTTTCCTTGTGAATCTAATTGCAGGCAAATTTTACTGGCATCTGAAATTATGGTTTGCTTGGGCATACTCTCAAGCTTCCATATAATAGGTTCATACACTGTGCCACAATATGTCTGCTCCGGACTCATAATGTTTGTATCTGCTGAAGTACTAGAAGGTAAGATTCGCATTATTGATGAACTTGATCACTTCTGTTATGTTTGTGAAATGACTGATTATATGAAAAAATATAAGAGAGTACAATGGGGAGGTGGGACACTCCATAAGGAGAAAAAAAAGGAATTTTCGAAAGAAACAGTGGAGGATCTCCTGTGGAACATAGACCCAGGGAAACGAAATGAAGTGATGCATTAAGTGCATCCTCTTAGTAGTGTTCTCCTACTTTCTTATGCATCATATCAGGATATCTTTTATTGTATTAAGTGAGGAAATATTAGGACCACTGAGTAATATCATTATTTTTACTAAACCATCATCCTTTCAGTACTTCTTGTGAATGAAATTGGTTTAGGGTTTTCCCTATATACAGATGAACAAAATATCAGAGAAAGACTACATTGGTGCTTGGTCGAGTAGCCGAGTATCATTGTGAAGATGCCGCCATAGATCATATAATATTAGTAGGTATCGCAAGTTGTTTCCCCATAACAATGGTTATAGTTTACGCCTGTAACCACCGGCTATTAGCGCAGTTTTCTGTTGTTCCTCCCTAGGGGAAGTTGCCTACTATCCTCCCTGTTTTAGAGATCCAATCAAAACAGTATACAATCATGAAATGAAAGTTTTCTGCTCAAGTGCTACGAGGAGTTTTAGTAATTTATTCAAGATATTTTAATAGTAGGATATGCGCAACACTGAACTGTAACTAAATTTCTATTCTAGGGATGTGAAAGATATACGGAGCCCTTACAATACACCTTCCCAAGAGACTCCTTTCTCCTCATGAGTGTTCTCTCTGTTAACCACCATGTACTCTGAAAGCTTAAGCTATTATAGAGGGTGTAACTTTTCTATATGTATCTAGTGACAGCATGTGGGTTGTGTGGTGTGTGTGGCTTCCATTTTTCTCATCCATACAATATGGTTGTCCATGCAGGTGTCAACTTGTCACTCCTCTCTCGGGTCATGTCATCCAGGCTTTCACGGGGAACCTACAACGGTGGATTGCTTTCAACCGAGGCTGGGACAATTGCTCGAGTGATTGCAGATGGAACGATAACCTTGGCGGGCTACTTGGGCGAGAGTAGGCTCATGAATGCTACTCTACTTCCTTCACTCTTAATTTGCATATCCTCCATTATTGCCACCATTTGCACTTACAATTCTCTCTACTAATATGGATCTCTTGTATCTAGGAAATTCCTTAGGTCCCAAAATATCCCGAAAATTCTCATTGATTTTTATTAATATTGTTGTTTATTTATTTATTTTCTTTTTGATTCTCTATCTTTTGGCGGTCTTGTATTAATGTTGTAGAATGTTGAGCAAAATTACTTAAATTTTGATGGTGTTCAGTTGTTTCCTAAGGTGCTAGAGCAAATAAACTTTCTTGTGGAGCAAAATCACCTGAATTTTGGATACACATTCTATATATATATATATATATATATATATACATTTGATTCTATATATATATATTTTAATGGTAAGAAACGCACACACCCCCACATAAGCCCCGTGGGGCTCAAACCCCTAATCTCCCCTTTGGGGACAAGGCCGTCCTGAGATTGGAAAAAAATTTGGGGCCCTAGGCGAAATTACATATGAGCCTATGAGGCCCTTTATAAAAAAATTGTAAAACAAAAATTTTCATTAAAAGATATGAAGTATTTTAATATGAACAACAAAGAAAATAAATCGAATCTTAGTGTTTTATAAAGAATACGATCCCTTATATGAAAAGAAAATAGGCAATAAAGATTAGTCACAAAACTCAAAATCCAATTTCATATCAAAGTAAATGTTATCCATTTTGATTAGAGGAATGATGATTTAGGCGATTTGGGAGACCTAACCTTCCATGAACCAATTTTCCATCTTCTTGATGATTTGCTCCAGGCCCCTCATGCAAAGCGCTATCTCGAAGATAAGGCAAAGCTTCTTTCAAGCTTGATACTGGTGGTTGGGGAGAGTTCATTACAGAGCAAGGTTTTCTAAAAGTTGCACACTAGGTTTTTGACAAATTGCTCATAAGACGGCCTTGGGTCTGATCTTTATGACTGATCAAGCTGATGATGTGCATCGGTTATGGGAAGAATTACCGACTTTGAAAGAGATGTTCGAGGAAATCAAAGCTCAAAAACGAGCTGGTACAACTCAAGTTGCTGGTGTAAATCAAGAACACAATATAATCAAGACAGGTTCTTCTCAACCATCTGCAAAATCTCAACCAATTATTGGTACAACCCAAGTTGCTGGTGCAAATCAAGAGCACAATATAATCAAGCCAGGTTCTTCTCAACCAATTGTTGTGCCAGGGAATGGAGGTGTTGTTCATCAAACTTAGGCTCAAAAACTTCATAGCAGCGTGGAGGCTGGCAAAATGAAGCTGAGATATATTGCTCCTAATAGCAGCACCCCAGGTGTAGTTACAATGTTGCCAGCAGCAGCCCAATGTGTAGGCTAGGACCAATGCCTGGTCGGCTACTTTATTGATAAAAGGCTTCCTTTCTTAATAGTGGAATCTACTGCAAAAAAGCTATGGAGTAAAGATGGTTTTTGTGTTATGCATAGTCTTGATAGTATTTTATTTTTATTCAAGTTTGATTCTATAGATTAGATAGATGCTATCATTAAAGGCAATACCTGGCATTTTGCTAACGATCTCTTAATTCTTCAAAAGTGGAAGCCTGGTTTGTCTATTAGTAAAGATATTATCACAAGTGTGCCAGTTTGGATAAAAGTTTTTGGGATTCCTATGGAATACTGGAATGGGGAAGCTTTCAGTGAGATAACTAGTGTTCTTGGGACTCCTTTGTATGTGGATAAAATGACTGAAACCAAGAAAAGGTTGGGGTTTGCTAGGATTTGTGTTGAAATGAGAATTTATTCTGAGTTTTTGAAGTCAGTTACTTTAAACTTACCAAATGGTTCTTCGGTCAATGTTCGAAATGAGTATCAATGGCTTCCACAGAAGTGTATACATTGTAAAGTTTTTGGTCATACCAATAGCAAGTGTCCTAAAACTACAACAGTTGTTGTTCCTCCTATGCCAGAAAAGCCTAAGCAGCAGGAGTGGAGGGTAGTGAGCAAGAAGGGGAAAGATGGGGGTGATCAAGTTGCTAATACAGAAGTGGATATTGGGCATGTTGATGCAGATATTCTTGAAATGGTTTCCACTATTCCTGAAAGGGTTGCTAATACTGAAGTGGGTATTGAAGAGGTCGTTGCAGCAGACGCATCTGCTCATCCTATAGATCATTCTTTAGGGAATGCCTTTATTTCTAACAAATTCGGGGCCTTGCAAGAGAAGGGTTTGTAAGATATCACTGTTGTAGCTGAGGATGATACTTTAATGATTGAGACTTCAACTCAGGTGTTGAAGGATCCTGTCAATGTAGAGGTGATGGGGGTAGAAGATGTTGTTTTTTTTTTTTTTTTTTTTTTGAAAAGATCAGCTGATATATAAAATAAAATAAAAGGCCAAAGCCTTACAACTCGACTAGGGCATTCCCTAGTTCACAAAATTTGTATATGGAAACCATATATCCACCAAAGGAAGATAGTAACATATCCACACAACTTTTGGTAGACCATATGAAAGGACCAGAGCCATAACAACACTTCACAGCTAAAGTTAGAATATCCCAGCACAACAGACATCAAAATAAGGTCAGCATCATAACACTTCAAAGGCCACAACATGCTCCAGTTAAAGGCATCCTGATTCACAGCAAGAGAACTCCCATCAGCAACAAGATCCTCCAGCACCATATACAAAGCCTTACTGAAGATCACAGAGGAAAACATCAAAGTTTGAGACCAAACCACCACTGCCTGATAAAAGAAGTTAATCATCTGATGAAGCCATTGTACCAATACAACATTAAACCAACCCTCATCAGCCAAACACACCCCCACAAACCAGCATAAAAATTGCAGCCACAAACCCATTAATGCAGAATAGATGAAGGCAGGCCCCATTCATGCAGAATAGAAATTCTCCTATGAATGCTATTGTTCCTATTCAGAAAGTTATTGTTGTTAATCCTTCCAGTTCCTCTATTTCTGTTTCTCTTATTACAGATCAACCAATTAAATGGGGTGATGGTAAGATGTTGAAGACCACTAAAGGTGGGCAAAATGCCAAGTCTTCTAAGGTCAAACTGGAAGAGGAAGGGGTTGAGGTTCTTTGTGTTTGCTCTATATATTTTTCAGGTTTAATGAATTTTGCTCTTTGGAATGTTAGGGGATTAAATTCTCCAAATAAGCAGTTTGAAGTTAATAAGGTGGTTAAGAAATCTCAAGCTTCTCTTTTTTGTATGGTTGAGACTAAGGTGAAGGAGGCTAAAGCCTATAGAATTCTAAATACAGTCGCTAAGGGTTGGAATTTGCTTGCAAATTATGCTCATGTTGATAATGGTAGGATCTGGCTTTGTTGGGATCCTACTAAATTTGTTGTTTCTGAGTTGTACACTTCTAATCAATTGATTCTATGTTCCATTAAATCTTTAGATGGATTTATTCATTGTACTAGAGGGTTTGTTTATGGGTTGAATGACAATATTGGAAGAAGAAGTCTTTGGAGGGATATTATTCAGTTGTCTGATACTTATTCTAGTTCCCCATTATTTTTAGCTGGTGATTTCAATGCTCTCAAGTGTCTTGATGATAGGTTTGGTGGCTCTACTATTAGGAATGCTAGCAAGAGAGAGTTTGGAGAGTGTCTTGGGGCTGCCTCTTTATATGATCTCAAGTATTCTAGCTTAAGGTACACGTGGTCTAATGGTACTATTTTTATAAAAATTGACAGAGTTATTGTTAATAAATCCTGGAACATTATTTTTCATTCTATAGAGGCTATGTTTGATCCTAGCAGATGTTCAGATCATGCTATGATTCTTATTAAATTTTAGACTGAGTTACATAGGATTGGGGCTCCTTTTAGGTTTAACAACCATCTTGTTCATCATCCAAATTTCCTGAATATTGTTCAACAAGTGTGGAGTATTGATATTCCAGGTTCCTTAATGTTTAAAATTTATCAGAAGCTAAAGCTTTTGAAGAAGGAATTAAAGAGTTTAAATGTCAGTTGTTATAATGATTTGAGCTCAAAAGTTGAGGATTTTGGTGGGAAGCTTCATGATTTACAAATTCAGCTTGATGGCGATCCAGGTAATGCTACTCTCAAAGCTTAAGAACAGGTATGTTTAGCTGATTATTTGCATTTATCAAAAGTTGAGGAATCCCAATATAGACAAAGATCTATAATTCAGTGGTTACAACTTGGGGATAAAAACACTTCCTTCTTTCATAAAGTTGCTAATTATAGGAAGAAGATGAATTCTATCTTCACTCTTATCTCTTGAGGGGGTGGGACTTGATTCTCCTTCCTTGATCTCCGATGAAATTATCCACTTTTATCAGAAGTTGTTACATGCTAGAGATAATGAGGTGGTTCCTGGTCTTTGTTCTTTTGTCAAGCCTTTGTCTTTGGATTGTATTAGGAATTTGTCTACTACAGTTTCTGATGAAGAGGTTAGAAGTGCTATGTTTTCTATGAAGGATGGGAAAGGTCCTGGTAGTGATGGTTACAATGCCCTATTTTATAAACAGGCTTGGAGTATTGTGGGTGTGGATGTTACTAAAGCCATACAAGCATTCTTTTATTCTGGATATCTTTTAAGGGAGATAAATTCCATTGTTATTACTTTGGTGCCTAAGACGGAAAACCCCACTATGATTTCAGATTACAGGCCCATCTCTTTGTGTAATACTACTCTTTACAAATGCATCACAAAAATCATTGTTAATAGGGTCGTCTTGTTTAAAGGAATGTGTGAGTTTCAACCAAGGAGCCTTCATCCCAGGTAGGAGCATTTCTGATAATATCCTTTTGGCTCAAGAATTATTAAGGGGTTATCATAAAGATGATGGTGATCCTAGAATTGATTTGAAAGTAGACTTGATTAAAGCTTTTGATACTTTGTCTTGGAAGTTCTTGGAGGCTACTCTTGTTGTTTTTCAGTTTCCTACTCACTTGATCAGATTAATCATGACTTGCATTTCCTCTCCCATGTTCTCTGTGAACATTAATGGTACTTATAAAGGATATTTCAAGAGTTAAAGAGGAATTAGACAAGGTGACCCTCTTTCTCCATATCTATTTGTGCTTTGTATGGAAGTGCTTAATGGAATGCTTGCAAGCAAGGTTGAAGCTTCAGCTAACTTCACCTACCATTGGAAATGTCAGCCTCAAAAGATCACTAACCTTTTATTTGCAGATGATTTACTTTTTTTCTCAGGTGGTGATATGTCTTCTATTGACTGTATCTTGTCAGTTCTTGATTGCTTTGGAGCTTACTCTAGATTAGCTCCCAACTCTGCTAAAAGCTCCATGTTTCATGCTGGAATTGATGTTGCCTCTTTTGCCCAAATTAAGTGTAGGCTCAATTTTCAAGAAGGGCATTTGCCAGTGAGATATCTAGGAGTTCCTTTACTGTTTACCAAGCTTGGGAAATTTGATTGTGATGTTCTAGTTGCAAAAATTGCCACAAAAATCTCTAGTTGGTCTAGCAAGTTTCTCTCTTTTGGTGGGAGGCTTCAATTAATTAAAGTTGTGTTATTTTCTACTCAAGTTTATTGGGCATCCACATTCATCTTGCCAAAATCAGTCATTCATGATCTTAATACTTTGCTTAGGAAATTTTTGTGGACAGGTTCTAAAATGACTCAAGGAGGGTGTAAGGTTGCTTGGCGGAAAGTTTGTGCTCCATTTGAAAAGGGTGGCCTTAGTGTTAAAGATCTTGAAGAGTGGAATAAATTTGTTATGGTCAAGCACATTTGAAATCTCTTGAATCTTAATCATACTTCTTTATGGAAAGATTGGGTTAAGACTCATCTTCTTAAAAATAAAAATTTTTGGGATTTGAATGTGCCTCATCCAACTTCTTGGACTTGGAAGAAGTTGTTACAGATTAGGCATGTTGTTAGGCTTAGTTTTAAGTCTTTAATTGGAGATGGGAGGACTACTTCTTTATGGTTTGATAATTGGCATCCTCTTGGCCCTCTAAGTGAATTCTTTCCTCAAGCTCTTATCAGATCATCTGGCTTTGGTAGTAATGCTACTGTTAGTAGGTTGATTAGCTCCTCTGGCTGGCATTTTCCTTCATTAAACTCTCAATTTTGGCTTGATTTTAAGCATGCATTTCCAACTGATTTTTTGCCAAACACTTCTATGCCTGACAAGCTTGTTTGGGATTTTGTTGGGGGCAAATTCTCTATTAATCTAGCTTGGCATTTCCTGAGGCAAAAGTTTGATGTCATGTCTTGGAAGAAGGCTGTGTGGTTCAAACATTGTGTCCCAAAACACTCTTTTCTGGTTTGGATTGTGCAACTTGACATTTTGTCTTCTCTGCATTACCTTTTCTCCATTGGTGTGGTGCAGCAAGCCACTTGCGTTTTTTGTGGCCTCAATCAAGAAGACAGAGACCACCTCTTTTTTCATTGTAGTTTCACATCTAAATTGTGGAATATGTTACTGCAGAAGGGGTTAAAGGCTTGGCCGAATGACTCTTGGGAATCATTTTGTCCATGGATGATTGATACTCTAAGGGGTAAGAGCTTGGTTTCTACTCTTAATAAACTAGCATTCAGTGTTACAGTATATGAAATTTGGATTGAGAGAAACAAAAGAATCTTCCAGCAGGAGTTCACTACCATTGAAGGTCTTTTCAAAAAGATTACCTCCTAGGAGAGATACTCTCTTTTCCCTCTGACCAAGTTTCCTAGTTCAACTCAAAATTTAACTTTGATTGAACAGTGGGATTTACCATATTCTCTTCTGATATCATAACCTGTTTGATTAGTATGGGTTTGGTTCGTGAGCTCTCTAGGTGGAACTGTAGTGATTGTTATTCTTTGTTATTCTTCAGCATGTGCTGGGTTACTACTTTTAATTGGTTGTTGTTGCTGGTTGTTTTATCAGTTTATGCTTGGGTCTGGTTTGCAAGGTGTTCTCATGTTCTGGTGCATATTTCTACTCCCCCTTGGATAGTTCTGTTGGCTAATCTTTCTGTTGCTGATATAGACCTTATAGCTTTGGAATCTTTTCAAATTTTAGGTTTGTTTTGGTTCTCTATCAGTCTCTGTAATCAGGATTTTCATTGGTCCTATTTGTTTCTTTTCTTTTGGTGGATCTCTGGCTTTCACTTAGTTACCAGGGATATGCCCCTTTGATCTTTGTATAGGCTTTTGGGACCTTCTTTTTTAATACTAATCTTATCATTCAAAAAAAAAAAATGTTATCGTCTTGCATTTTTATTCTCATTTTCATGATCATCATTTATGACATTATTATTTTCATTCATATTTTCTTCAATTGCATTCTCATTTCTATGTTCCTCATTCACCAAATTTTCAACTAAATTATCTATTTCTATTCTGTATTAAAAAACTTATGAAGAGCTCATTTTTTTAGATCAGGTCAATTCTTCTTCTCTTTTATTCTTTTTGCTTTTTTGAAACCCAATTTCACATTTTCTTGTAAACACAAGAAAATTAAACAATTAGACTTTGAACTATATATTGGCTTTAAAATAATTCAAATAATTTTCTTTCTATATTCTAGTCATTTTCTCATTGACCAAAAACACATTTTGCATTAAATAATTATTTTTGTTAGAGCGTATAATATATAACGACTACAATCAAAACTAGTTACAAGTGTCACTAATAGGTATCTAATGAATCAACAAAATCAAATTAATACAATGAATTTACCATAACAAGAAATAATATATATATATATATATATATATATATATATTACAACTTAGATCCATTACTGAACTCAATTAGCCCACACTAGTAATGTTAGGGCTTTAAGTGAAGAGACTTCAGAAAAAAAGAAAAAGAAAAAAAAAGAATTGTCTACTGAAGGAATTCAAAGAAGTTTTGTAAGTTTGGAACTTGGAAGCTGAGTTTGCACTTGGCACATGTGTATATATATATATATATATATATATATTGTATTATTATATAATTTAAATGTCTTGAATTATCATTTTATATGTCTTGATAATGATGTATTAAATATATTTTATTTTTATTTTTCGTAAATGATTTGATAATTGTGTATTGAATATATATTATAGATCATTATCTTGTCTGCACAATATAATATCACATATCTGTTTTCAGGCCTCTCCAAAGACATTATTTAATGGAAAGATATATGATATTATATAGTGCAATAAGATAATGATCTATAATATATAAAAATTAGCATTTGTTCTTGTACACATAAAAAAAAACCATTTCATATTAGAGAATTGTATATATATAGAATGGGACCAGTGAAAATAAATAGGGGTTTCCAAAAAATGAGCCTCTATGATTCAATGACCCATGTGAGTACTTAGGATGTGGACCAAGGAAGCTTCAACACTCCATTCAAATGGAGTCTCCCAAAAAATCACTGCAGCTTCACATGACTACACCAGACAATTTGCAATTTGGAATTATTTTTAATTTCATGTTAGAAGTAATCTATTTGATGATTAACATGACAATGTTCCATTGGCAACAATATTATGATAATCAGCCTTTGGTAATGCTCATGTTATTCCACTTGCTGTTTGGTTTATCTTGAAAAATATAACCCTTGTTCAAATAAACTAAATACTGTTATTGACAGAGAAAAAAAAAAGATAAAAAACTAAAATATATATATATATATATATATATATATATATATATATTATTCATAAAATAAATGGGAATTAATACCGCATTGCTTAAATATAAGACAGATCCCTTTTACTTTTACAATGCATCACTATTAAGTACAAGAACATAAGGTATAATAATTTTACCACCACCTATGACCATCTGATTTTACATTTCCCACTAAAAGCATTAACAGTTAACTTCAGTGTGGGGTCTTATTTTTGTCATAGTATATAACAAAGAAAGTTGTGATAGCTTTCACGCGAGCTACTTATATATATTGTAGTGCCTAATTATATACTTCAGCTCTCAAATATATTATGGGTTAATTCATTTATACTTCTGAACTTTATCTATACGTTGATTTTGATCCCTCATGTTTGCATAATTGCTTATGTTGTCTTTTGTTCCCAGAAAAAAAAAATTTAAATAATCTTGTATCATATATTTTTCTCCCACAGACACTTTTCAATGAAGGCTGCTGATGTGTTCGTTTACACACTAGCAAACATTTTGTCTCCTGGCAAAAAAGTAAATTAATTGTTACCAGAAAAAGAAAATTAAAAAATAATCTTGTAGCATATAAACATTTCACTGTTGAAAAATTAAAAAATAATCTTGCCAATCACAGCTGGCTTTACCATAAATGTTGTAGCATGTTGTTGATACGTAGAAAATTAATTCACTATTCCATCTTTTATGCTTTTTCTACTTTTGATTAAGGCTTTATTTTTTATTCATTACCTCATGCTGGTTAAAATCTCTCCCCAAAGTGTGTGGCATGAGCCCAATGGCCCAATTGTTAAGTGTCTCATGTTGTGTTGATCAAGGTTCTAATATAGCAACTAACTCTCTTGTTATATAAAAAAAACAAAACAAAAAAAAAAACTTTTCTCAAACACACACTCTCTCTCTCTTATTAAAATTTTCACAAGCCTACATTCATTGACGGCCGTTTGGTTTGTGTTTTTGCTTTCGTTTTGTGGATATTTTATAAAGCAGAAGTATATATTTTTGTTGTGGAGTGCTCTGAGTTTAAACTGGAATCACGGTACTGATGTTTTATTTTTTGTTTTCATCACTTATTTCCTCGGTTACAGTAATATTTTTATGAACAAAGAAAAAAACACAATATATATATATATATATATTAGTACTTTTTTCAAATGACACTATTTGCTCTATGTTTTTCTCCTGTAGAAATCAAAACTGATGAAGCGTTGAATGGTCAGGTAGAAAACGATGTCGTTCCTGTCAAAAAGAAAAAACAGTGACTGGAAGAGGTACCGGTGGGGTACTGGCCAAATAGGCTCCGACAGTCAAATTAGAACTTGAATCGTTCAGAGAAATATAGCAGGAGTAATGGTAGGTGATTATTATGTACCTCTTTAGGTTGACCCCGACCCTCTATTTATAGAATATTTAATGCGGCGGTGTTGATATTGTGATAACTACCCGCAGGTATCCTGGTGAGATAATGACATCTACTCGTAGGTATTCTGGTGAGATAGTGACATCTACCCGTAGGTATCCTGATTAGATTGTAGAGTCTTGGTAGAAAGCAACCGGTTAACACCCTTATCTCCACGTGCGTTACAAGTTACACCTATCAGTTGCCCCCCGTTTCCGAATTCGCTTGCCGGATTTAGGGAACGTAATCCTTTCCGTTTGTGATATATGTAGATTTTTATTTATGAATATATATATATATATATATTTATATTTCAAAATGCGATTTTGTTTTACCCACCTTGTAATTATTGATTACATGCATACTTTAATATATATTTAAAGCAAAAATGTAACCCTAAAATTTTCTTTAAAAATTAAAGGGTCATTTTGCTAATTATAGAAAACTTCCAAAAGGAGCATTAAATGATTATGTAAAATTTTGTAGGGGGAAAGCTAATTATTTTTCAACTTCCCACTTTCAGACACACATGTGTGTGTGTGTGTGTGAAAATGAGTACCCGTATGACTTTTCAACCATTGATATAGATAAAGCTTCATGATATGTGGATGGTCATTTAGAAAAGTCAATTTAAGTAGGAAAGTTAAATAAATTAATTTGAGTAGGAAAGTTGTCTGGCCTGTACCTTTACAGGCACGATATGCACGCCAACACGCCAGCTCTTTATCTGGCATGTACCCTACAAGCGTGAAATGCACGCCAGCTCTCTATAGCTGGTCTGTACTCGCATTTTCAAAATTTAAGCTACAACGGTTATATTGTAACGACTACTATACCCTATTTCTTCTATAAATTTCACCAGTTCTCCAGACCCCCTCTTTGGAGTTTCTTTCATTGCAATTTACCAGCTCGTTGCTTTCTTTTGTATCTTGCTTCTCCCTCATTTCTTGGTCTAAAATTTTATTTGCCCAAATATTTTTATAAAAATATTCTATGGCACCTAAAAATGTAGAGGACGTAATTTTCACTGTCCATCCGACCATGCTTGATAAGTTGAAGAAGGAATTTGTATTTCCGTATGAGGTTGAGCTAAATTGTCCGGGTCTAAATCAAAGGGCGCACCACTCCCTTCCACATGGGATGTTTCTCTACACCTCATATTTTGATGTTGGGTTGCGCCTTCCGCTTCCCCGACTGTCGAGAGAGATCTTGGACCATTTTGGTCTCATCCCTTCCCAGCTCTATCTGAATGCCTGGAAGGCTATTCTAGGGGCTCCTCTTCTATGGTGCCTGTGCGGGAATGGATCCATGTCTCTTTAAGAGTTTCTCTCTTGCTATTACATCCAGCGCAATGGTGCCTGGGCCAATTTTTTAACTGCAGTAAAGGGCTTCCCACAGGAGACTGGTGACAATCCAAAGTTTTGGTGGAGTCGTTTCTTTCACGCTAAAGGCAACGGATTGGAGTTCCTAGACGCGGTCGAAGGCGAGGACAATGGTCCATCCGTTCCAAAGGAAACGTGTGATCTTACTGAAGCGGGTAAAATTTATTTATTTATATATATATATATATTTTAAACACGTCTTCTCTTCTCTTCTATAGCGAAAAAGAAGTTGTCCATTCTTTCACCGGAAGATAAAAAACATATAAATGAGAGACTGAAGAGGGCAAAAGTTTTCTTAGCCCGGCATAAGGAAGAGTCTTTTTTTGATTCAAGCGCTTTGTCGGGATATTGTCTTGGCCTTCGTGGAAGCCCTAATATCCCATCCGTACCTCCTTTCCCTGACTCTCCGAGTGGGAGTTCGTCAGGTTCGCCATCACATCCAGAGTTCCATTCTCCGGTATCTGGAGGATGTCGGGTAATTGTTGACTCTGGTCAGACCTCCCCCGCTCCTCTGACGACCGACAGTCGGGCATTCTCCAGTCATCCCCCAATTTCTGGTGGGAGTCATGCACTTTCTACTCCTGGAGATCTTGACTCACCCCCGACAGTTGGCGGGAGTCGGGCCCCTTCCACCAGTGCATGTATCCTTATTTTTGTTTTTATTTTTAGTGTTGCTTATTCGCTTTGTTTCAAATACCAATATTTTATTGTGTACACATGGGGATCTCAGTGGTTTCCCCAGGATGTGCTTGATAACTTTTTAAATAAAAAGCGCAAGACAGGCTTGTCGCCACCGATTCCCCACTTCTCCTCCTCGCCTGGCCGAGGTTCTTCTCCTTCTCACCAGATGATGGCGAGAGCATCCTCTGGTCACATTAGGACCTTGGATCTTGATTCAAAATACTAGGAGCAGGGGGCCTATCGTTCAGACTGGGTTCAGCCAGTTCTCTGGACCGCCTACTTTCGGCCAGTCTTCGCGACCTGGGTCCATTTTTGGGATGTCATATCCTGAGTCCAAGTGTTCATCGGGTGATATTGTGATGTCAAGCATGTAGGTAGCGACTGAAAAGATCATAGGCGTTTTGATGGATGAGGACCTTCGGTCACTGGAGAATGAGAATGACCCTATTGTAGAGGCTTATCGGAGATCTCTCCTTGATGCAGGACATGTTAGTATATCTGCATTATTTATGGTCCTCTTTTTATATTTTATATGTTGACCCATTTTTCTTTTTGCAAAATTTGACTCGAGGCCGGTACATAGCCCATAGATGCATGCGAGCTGAGTCTGAAAGAGATCAGATGGCTGTCAATCATCAAGCAGAGATCAACGAGCTTCGGGGCCACTATGAGCGTCAACACCAGCAGCTTGAGACTGCCCGACTGGAGGAGATCAACAAGCTAAAGGGGACTTATGAGTCTGACCTCAAGAGGGCAGAAGAGGAACATGCCTCTCTTTTGGCCCAACAGCTGGCCGAAGCAAGGATTGCTGCAGTTGAGGAATTCAGACACTTTCCTGAGCTCCAGGAGCAACAACTGGTATATTACCTTGGTGGTTTTGAGGATCTCCGCGAGCAGGCGACTGCTTTTTATCTAGCCCGGGATTTCACTGGATTTAATCCTAGTGGACGTCGTAGGCAATAGTTGTTTCTTTTTCTTTTTCTATGTTGAAATCTTGTAGTGTCGCTGTGATGTTTCATTTTCTTTCATTTTCATTTGATGTACTTTGAAAATTTATGAATGAAACGATGTTTATGGACCTTAATCCTTGATTTATGTAGGAAAAACTTGACCTTTTATATTAAGGCAATTTTTGTGAGAAGATGAGTAATAATTTTACTCTCTTTTATTTATAGGATTTGGGCTTCACTCAGCCATACCCTTTCAATAATAAAATTATAACCCCGAGCTTCACTCAGCCCCCCCTTTCTGTTAGGGGACCCATTTTTTGGGTGGAAGAATATGTTTATGATAACACAATAGGTGCCCAAGAATTGTAGAAAAAGAATTATCTTTATTGATAATTAGTGGGATAACCGTTCTAACAATTAATGTAAATTAAATAACTTCTACTGTAGAATGTTTGATGGCTTATTGCAAACTAAATCTAAGTAAATGAAACTACTCAAAATGATGCTAAAGAAAAGAAAATAAAGGGTAGCCTAAACTGACCCTAATGCTACCTTTCCACTTTTACTGGTGATACTTCCTCAAGTGCTGCGCATTCCAAGGATGGGTTAACTGCTTTCCCTGGAGGGTCTCTAGCTAGTATGCCCCCTGCCGGTATGTGCGGGTTACCCTGTAGGGGCCTTCCCAGTTGGGAGCCAGTTTTCCCATTTTCACAATTTCACGGTTGCTGGTGAGTGGGGTGACTTCCCATAGGACAAGGTCTCTTGGCTGAAATCTTCTCTATTTTACCTGCGCATTGTAATATCGTGACATTGCCTGTTGGTAGACAGAAACCCTCATCTGGGCTTGCTCCCTCTTTTCCTCAATCAGATCTAAGTTGACTGCTAACTCATTTTCATTATGTTCTGAATCATAGTGACTTGTCCTGTAACTTTCCAACCCGATTTCAACTGGGGTCACAGCCTCACTACCGAAAGTAAGGAAAAAAAGGGTCTCACCCATGGGTGTTTTGGCCGTAGTCCTGTAAGCCCACAGTATAACGGGCAGCTGTTCAGGCCATAAACCCTTGGCCTTATCCAGACGCTTTTTGATCATCCCAAGAATCGTTCTGTTGGCAACCTCTGCCTGTCCGTTAGCCTGTGGGTGTCCAGGAGAAGAGTAGTGGTTTTTTATTCCCAGACTCGAACAAAACTCTCGGAATACACTTCCATCAAACTGTTTTCCATTGTTAGACACTATGACCTGGGGGACGCCGAATCTGCAAATGATCGACTTCCAGGTGAAATCTTTGACATTCTTGGCAGTGATTCGGGCTGGTGGTTGTGCTTCCACCCATTTAGTGAAGTAGTCAATCGCTACTATTGCAAATTTGGTTTAACCCTTACCCCGAAACAATGGGCCAACCAAGTCGATTCCCCATTGAGCGAAAGGCCATGGCCCAGTCATGGGTGTTAATTCCTCCGCTGGAAGTCTGGGGACATTAGCAAATGACTGGCACTTATCACATTTCTTCACGTACTGTAATGCGTCATTTTGTATTATCGGCCAGTAGTACCCTTGTCTTATAGCCTTATGGGCTAGAGATCTTCCCCATGCATGGTTTCCACATAAACCCTCATGAATCTCTTTGAGGATGTAGTTTGCCTCCGTAGTAGAGACACAACGCAAGTATGGAAGAGAAAGACTCCTCTTATAAAGAACTCCGTTGATGAGAGCATATCTGGTAGCATGAAGCCTTATCTCTCGGGCTTCCATTCGGTCTTCTGGTAATTCCCCATCCTGGATATACTTGATGATAGGTTGTGCCCATTCCATACCCTGTTCCACTTGCATGATCATTGTAGTCTCCTCTTGTTGAATACTTGGTTGATGTAAATGTTCCAAGGGAAATATATCATCATCTGGCTCAATAGCTGTAGCTAAATGGGCAAGGGCATCTGCATGACCATTCTCTTCTCTTGGTATTAAGCATATTAAGCATTTTCTAAATTGACCGATCAATTCCTTTACCTTTAGTAGGTAAGCCTTCATTTTTTCTCCTTTCGCCTCATACTCCCCATTGACCTGGCTTGTAACTAGTCAAGAGTCGGTGTTGACCTTCAGGTAGGGTGCCTGCAAGGTTTGCGCTATTCGGAGTCCTGTTATTAAAGCTTCATACTCTGCTTCATTATTGGTAGCTTTAAACTTGAACTAGATGGCGTAAGGGAATATTTCTCCCTCATGAGTGATTAAGAGTAAACCTGCCCCACTCGCCTGCGAGTTGGATAAACCATCCACATATAATGTCCAGAGCACTTCCGGGTCTATTGGTCATTCTGCCTCAGGAATGAGTATTTTTTCAGCAACTTTAGGGGCTTCATTATTTAGAGGATAGGTGAACTCGGCCACAAAATCTGCAAGTGCCTGTCCCTTAATCGATGTTCTAGGCTTGTAGCGGATGTCGAACTCTCCCAACTCAATCGACCATTTCACCAGGTGACCGGATGTTTCTAGCTTGTGGAGCACCTACCTGAGTGGTTGATCACAATACTCTAAACTTCCATTAAATTTGCCACCCTTAATAACCATTGATGCAACGTCAGGTGTATAAAACTATGTGGTTAAAAATAACACATTAACGACTCTAGGTTTTACCCTATGCAAGCGCATGTATCAATTGTAGAATAACAAAGCGGCTTGAGTAAGGGATATTGATCTCACAGAGACTGAGATTATTCACTTTAATAGTTCAAAAACATTGAATTATATTTTCTGAAAATTATTTTGTTTGGGTGGTAAAAGACCAAATTATCTATTTTAACTAAATTTATCTAGAAAACAAATTAAATTGGTTGTGATTAAGATGAGAGAGAAAACTAGGGTTTTCATCACTCGACCACTAACCGCATAATATAGTTCCTCACTGTATCAATTGTATGAGGGCGATCCATAACTGTGAATTAGGTCGTACCGCAAATAGCTAAATATGACCCCAAAAAGGAGTACCATCAACCGGATCGCGACAACCCGTCTCATGACTGACCTAACTAGTACATGTCAATTATGTTACTTTAATCTACTCATAATGCATGAAAATAAACTAAAGCATGTCTATATTAAATCGTCAAGTCACGGTCTGTGTCAACCTAGGGTCTCAAGTTTCATTACTACCATTGTGTAGAAAACCATAATTAAACATCCGAGTTCTTACTCATATTGAATAATCATAGTTGTGCAAAATAATACATTCATTCCATCTAAGACAAGAATTTAGAACAAACATATAATTTTATATTGCAAATCAAAATGGTCTCTTAACTACTACAATTATCACAATATGGTCAATAGTTTCCCCTCGTTACAATTAAAAACAATGAAAGAACTACATTACTTGGCTAGAGTTTTGCTAGAAAACCCTAGATACTGAGTTAGTTAGCAATGGTAGGAGGTGACTACATCATTGATGTAGAAACACTCTCCATAGTCTTCTCCTTCAGATCTCTAGGTTTGAATATGGATCTCAATAGCAGCAAGTCTGAATCAATGAACCTCTTGAATGAACGTCTCCCAAAAACCACAAAAATCAGCAACACCAGAACTCCTTAATTCTGATATATGATCATGTATATATAGGCAATGGCATAGAGAGGCCCTTTTCAATCTTTTCATTTTACAACTCATGTAAACTCTAACTTTTCATATATATAAGTATATATACATGCATATAAAGGTCTAGAGTCGCAGACACGTCTTCCAATTGAGCCGGGGGTGAAACAGGAAAAATCCATGAAAACCATCAAAAAGTTGTTGCACCTACGCTTCAAGCGTATATCAAAGCGTAGAAATGTGATTTCCAGCCACTTTTTGAAACTGAAAGCATAGGCAAAAACGTAGGTATTTTGTGAAAAATCACTTTTCTCCGTGAATGCACTAAAACGATCGTCTTGAACCCACGATACTTTTTGCTGAAGATGACGGCTTTTGGAGATGCCATTTTTGCCCTCTGGGAGCCATTTTTGTCTCGGACTATCTCTTTGACACTCCACTTGGATAGAAATAACATACTCTTCAGTTAATTCACCGAAGTTAGCTTTATTTCTTCATTAAGCCCCTGAAACATACCTTAACACACAAACGTAATAAAAATACCAAATAATGGAATGAAAGAACGTAACAATAATGAGTTACGAGGTCAAAATGTCTAATATTTGACACCTATCACACCTTCAAACTTACATATTGCTAGTCCCTTAGCAATAAACTCAGGAAAATTTTCTTGTGATGATCTTGTTACTCTAACTACTTTAATTAATCTAACTACTCTAACCTAATCACTTGCTTTCGTGAGGGTTGGCGATTACACTTAGCACGTGTAACAAGTCTTTTAAACCCCTAGGTTACCCCTAGTGGACGAGTGAAGTCTCGTGAAGGTTTCCAGTGATGGTACCTACAAACATGTCAATTCTCTGTAGTCACGCAGTTATGAGTTCACACACAAGTTAAATTAAGTCATGATACAATGCAAAAGACAACACATATACAAATACTCTCACTCACTACCGAACAACAATTATATCAAGCTTCGTGTCATAAATGGCTCCCACTAAAGTGAATGATTTCACTACTTTCTACTTTAAATCTATACAACCTTCCGTGATTTTGTGAACACTCGACTATGATATTTCAGTTTATTTTCTCCTATTTTATTTATCAAACTTTGCCATTTTTACTAAACACGTATATTTCCATCTTACCACTTTTTATCCTTTTTTGTCTTTCTAAGTCTTCGGATTTTCCAGCGAGGATTTTTAGTCCCAACCCACTGGGCCCGAGCTTCTTCCATGGAATTTATGCTCATTAGTTTTCTCCCCTTTAAATGCGAACAGTGATATTGGTGATACCAAGACCCGGTTACTCAGATCGAAGAATTACTTTTTGCATTTTATTTTCTCAAAAATAATTTTTTCAATTTTCTCCATTTCAACCATAACATCTCCCATTTTATTGTAATGAAATTATTTTTTAACTACATAGTAAAAAATTAACTTATTTCTCATAGTGAATGTGTGATTGTGCTTATAGGTCAGAGTCGTCTTTTTTAATTTCAATTTCACTCATTCACCCATCCATGTAAAACCACATCACTTCACTAACTTGATTTAACCATTACTCTCATGAATGGGAATATTACATTACATACTACTCATGCATCATAAACATAAACTTAATCAACTTGTAATGCAAAACATTCATGCATGAAAACAAAGAACTGCTCCAAAAATTTTAAAATTTCAAAAAACAAATTTCTCAAAAAATTTCATTCCTTGTAATACTATACCCTTACCTCCAAACTTAAATCAGACCATGTCTCTATGGTCAAAAATAATATAGGAGAATAGATACAGTTACCCTTGAAGCTTAATTCTAGATTCCAAAACAAAACATGAATCCCCTCCCCCAAACTTGATTTGAATCACCTGTAGATATCATTAACAAAACACAAATACCCAATCATAGCAAGGAAAAATAAATTTCATCATAAATATCCATAATCAACACATGTTTTCAAGGAATCAAAAATTATATTTTTTTATTTATTTTCAAAAAAATAATAATAATAAAAGAAAATTAAAAATTGATTTGGCCTTAAGGGCCTACAATCCTAAAATAAAAATAAAATAAACAAACAAAGATGTGGCCTTAAGGGTCCACCATCCCTAAAAATAAAATAAAGCAAAACCAAAGGGGAGGCCTTCATGGCCGAGTCCAGGTTTTTTTGCCCCCACGGTATGGATGAGGAAGCTCATGAGATGAGGGCCACGCCCCTCCCCAAATGGGAGGAATACGAGGTTGGAGAGCCCGTTCACTCGTCGTTACATGCTACGGAGGATAATAAGATGAAAGCCACGTGTAAGCGCCTCTAGGTCTCGGGAGGCCGTGCCATCTATAGCCTGTGACGGTGCGGGGGGGGGGGGCATCCCAAGATCAAGAACAATCCCTCGAAAGTAGACTTGTGGCGTGATAGAGGAGGTTGGAGGAGGCCAAGCCGAGGAAGACGAAAGACCCCGATGGGCGGAGCCCTCCGAGGTAGAGGAGGTGGACCTCGCCCATGCCAATACCCCCAAACCGAAGTTTATAAGAAGGCTTCTCCAATCAGAAGAAAGGGAGAGCCTCATCTCCCTCCTAAAGGAGTTCATCGATGTGTTCGCCTAGACATATGAGGAGATACTAGGGATTGACCCTAGGGTCGTCGCTCACCACCTTAATGTGAATCCCTCGGCCAGGTCCATCAAACAACCTCAGCGGAATTTCAGACCTGAACTAGAATTGAAAATCAAAGAGGATGTAGAAGAGCTTTTGAGAGCAGGATTCATAAAACCCATACAACATCCAGAGTGGCTAGCCAACATAGTACATGTGCAAAATAAGAATAGGAAAATCTGTGTGTGTGTGGACTTCCGGGACCTCAATCGAGCGTGCCCCAATGATGACTTTCCCTTGCTAAACATTGATATGTTGGTTGACTCATACTTCAGGGAACGAGATATTTTCCTTCATGGATAGGTATAGCGGGTATAACCAAATCAGGATGGTACTGGGTGACACAGAGAAGACGACCTTCCGTACCCCCTTTGGGAACTTCTACTACACTGTGATGCCTTTCGGATTGAAGAATGTCGGGCTACCTATCAACGGGCGATGACAGCCATGTTCCATGACATGTTCCACCATCATATGGAGGATTATATGGACAATTTGGTAGTTAAATCACTTCACAGGGCTGATCATTTAGCCGACCTTCGCCAGGTGTTCGAAAGATACAGGAAGTATGGGCTAAAAATGAACCCCTTGAAATGTGCCTTTGGGGTAGGAGCAGGGAGGTTTCTCGGGTTTGTGGTGTATAGGAAGGGGATCGACATCGACAAGTCTAAGGTGGTAGCTATCCTAGGGATGCCCAAACCCTCTACCGTGAAAGAGCTGAAGAGTCTTAGAGGAAAAAAATTCTATCTAAGGCGGTTCATACCAGCTTTGGCAGAGGTCACCCATGCCTTTGGAAGTCTCATGAAGAAGGGTGTGAAGTTCAAATGGGGAAGTAAGCACCAGGATGCATTCGAGGCAATCAAGGGGATACTCACATCACCTTCGACAATGGTTCCACAAAAGCACGACAAGCCATTGAGATTGTATGTCATTTCTACGGAGAGTTCTATCGGGGCGCTGCTGGCTCAGAAAGGTGAGGAAGGAGAACGACCTATGTACTATATCAGTCGAGTAATCAAAGATGCGGAGGCAAGGTACCCAGCTATTAAGCGTCATTGTCTATCCCTCGCCTTTGCTTTGAAGAAATTTTGCCACTATTTCATGGCGTATATGATGTATCTCGTGACCAAATGCGACCCCTTAAAGTTTTTACTGGCCAAGCCTCTGCTAACTGGGAGAATAGTTCATTGGTTGCTGATGATGGCAGAATTCGATATAACAAGTGTGAAGCCTAAGGCTATCCTCAGCCAGGCTGTGGCTGATCTCATGGCACAGTTTTCTTCAAGGGAGGTCGAGCCAGTAGAAGATGAACTCCCGGGGGAGTACTTTGGATCGGTCTGTTGTGCCTCAGACGTGGTATGGGCATTGTCCTTCGATGGTTCCTCGGTTACCGCGAGGAGGAGGAGCGGAGGTCGTGCTAACGCCTGAGGGGGGAAAAAGTATTTCCTTATCATACAAGCTTGATTTCGGATGTTCCAACAACACAGTGGAGTACGAGGCTTTGTCCCTAGGGTTGCTCGTTGCCTGGTAGATGGGAATCAAACATCTGCGAGTAAGAGGATATTCTAAAATGGTTATTAGGCAGCTGGATGGAACCTATGTGGTTAGAGAGCATGCCTTAGCGGCGTACCGGGCCTTCATCCATAGAATGGCCGATCAGTTTGAGGAGTTCCAAGTCGAGCACACACCGAGAACCATGAATAGGCACTCAGACGCGCTGGCCATGTTGGGTTCCAAGGTGAGCATGGAAAATGACCTCGCCCACATTGAGGTTTGGCGGAAGGAAGTCTCATGTATCCATGAGTAGGATTAAGAAGAACTAGAGGGCGAGGACTGGTACTCTAAGGTCCAACGCCAGCTAGGTATGGAGAAATGGTCATTATCCTTGGCCAGGGTTAAGGACTATTTCATGATAGGGAAGGTCCTCCACTTCAGGGGCCCAGGAGGTGTGTTGTTGAGGTGCTTCTCCAGGAGAGAGACCCACTAGAGGATACTTGAAATCCATAAGCACCCGGATGGGGAGGAACCTGTGAACCTCTACAAAAGGATGCAACGGAAATGATATTTTTGGCCCGACATGGAAAGGGAAATTCAAAGAGTACAAAGAGGATGCTAGGAATGCGAGCTCGACCGGGACGCGAGGGTGGCATGTGTCGAGGGAATAGAGGATTGGCGCATGAGGTACCTTAGGGAATGAACTCTCCCCGAGAATCGAAGAGAGGCCGCTCGGTTGAGGAAAAATACCACTCGTCTTTACATCAGAGGGGGTAGGCTCATAAAAAGAGGGCTTGATGGAAGAGACAGGGCCTGCCTAGGAAATGAGGGGGCAACAAAGGCCTTGGAAATGGCATACCAGGCAGAGCACCAAGGAGGAAGGAAATTGTATCACCACCTCCTCCGGATGGGGTACTTTTGGCCAACCATGAGAGGGGATGCCAAGACACAGGCAAGATGTTGCAAGAAATGTCAAGTTCACAGTCACATGATCCATGTCCCCATGGTAGAGTTGCAACACCTGGCCTTTCCACTCTTGGGCGATGGATTTAGTGGGACCTATTGCACCAGATTTAGGAAGAAGAAGATGGATTTTGGTGGCAACAGAGCTCTTTACCAAATGGGTAGAAGCGGTAGCGATCAAAACTTCAACCAGTGCAGCAGTGGTAGGTTTTGTTAAGGAAAACATAATTTGCCGATTCGGAGTGCCAAGAGTAATCATTTTTGACAACGACACTCCTTTTGTTAACTGGAGGACAAGGGAACTGTTTGATTCTTATCAAATAGCACATCAAAAATCCACTAAGTACTACCCCCAGGGGAACGGTCAAGCAGAAACAACCAACAAGACCCTTATGAGGACCATCAATCACACAGTAAAGGAAGAACACCATAAGTGGGTGGAGCACTTGGGCCTGGCCCTGTGGGCATATAGAACATCTACCAAGAGTGCCATGGAAACAACTCCCTACGAACTGGTATATGGCCTCGATGTCGTCCTTCCCGTGGAGATTGTCATCCCTTCCACCAGGCTGGCCGAGCGAAGTGGAGTAGGGGAGGAGGCTCGAGTGGGAGAGCTAGAAGCAATGGAGGAAGTCCAAACTTAAGCCCAGGCAAAAGCGGCGGCATATCAGGCTAAAGTGGCAAATGCGTATAACGGAAAGGTCAGGCGAAAGGAGTTTGAAGTAGGGGAACTAGTGCTCTAGGCTGCTCCCTTCATGATGAAAGGAATGGTAGCACCAAAGTTCACCCCCAACTGGAAAGGGCCGTATGAAGTAAGAAACGCCGAGGGGAGTGGCTATTATGAAATAGGGAACCAAGGAAGTCTAAAGACCTTGGGTGTGGTCAATGCGAAATGGTTGAAGAGATTCTATGACTAGGGGAAGCCCAAGTCCTTTTGATGATCCACCCTTGCTGGCACTTGTTATTTGTTGTTGTATCTTCTTTGCCCATTTTGTGTATTTAAGGGCTGATGTGCCTTATTTTGAGGGTATTTTGTGTTGTAAATATTCAAGTCAAATGTTTGTGCAAAACCCTCCTGGACTTGGGATCATTTCGGTGCATGATTAATGAAATCTGGTGTTCTACTTGGTACTTACCTTTGCTGGCAAATGAAGTTTTTTTTTTTTTTTCCTCTTCCTCTTATTAAGCGAAATGTCTTGGTAAACTACACTAGAAGAAAGGGGGTGGATAGCAAAACCCGGTGTTTGTTACCATACACAATCAGCAAAGATTTAAGGGTAAGACAAAACGAAATACTAAAACTTAGATAGACCAAGAGCAAATTGGAATTCATTAAAAGAGAGCAAAGAAATTACAAGCAAGTTGTGTCAAGACTGTGTCAAAATGTAGAGACTACAAGAAAACATGGTCGCATAAAAAATAAAAATAAAAATAAACATTATGTTAGGATAAACAATGTGTCAAGCTTAGATACATGTATTTCAAACTGTGTCAGGGTATGTTAACAATCAAAACGATCGCGAAACCCATCTCCGAGCCTTTCAATCTGGCTGCCTCCTCGAGGGATGCAACAATGCCTCGGCGATGTTCCACTTTGCCTGTCAGCTCTGCAAGAGTGACCCCGGCCCGCTTCAACAGTTGTCTCTCCTCGGCAAGGTTATCCTGGAGTTGTTTGAACTCCTTGACGACTTTATCCTGCCATTCCTTCTCCTTTAGCTGATCGATTAGTTCGCAGGCCCATTGAACATTGACCTGGGCCCTGGTCAGATTGCTCGTGACCATCTCTAGGAATTCAAAGTCACCGTTTTGGAGATAGCGTACTTTAGCATCGCGGAGGCGGGTAATGAGGTAGAAGAGGAAGTCATAGATCATTGAACGAGGGAAGAAAGATTGATGTCCCCAACCCTTGAAAGTCGTCGGATACTGGAGCTTGATCTCCTTAAAGAGGGCAACCCTCTCAAAAGAAAGGGTATCGTCGTGCCAAACGACCAGGTCTTGGTAACCCGTTGGTAGCGTCAGGGAGGATGACACGATAGGGGCCTGGGCAATGGTAGTGGCTTGAGGAGGAACCCACGAAGGAAGGCACAATCTCGGCAGTACCGACGGGAATGAAAGTGTCCAGAGGAGAAGGAGGAACCAGGCTCTCTAAGGAACCGTTGATAGAGGAATCCGTAGCTGAAAGGCTATCGTCGTCATCGGAGAGTGAAACTGCAGGAATAAATTGACCGCCAACCTCGGGGGTCTCGGCTTTGTCTTCACCAACTTGGGTAGCATCAACAGGAATTTCACCTTCCACCTCTTGGGTCTCATCTGCGGGCCCTTCATTTTCGGCTAAAGAATGAGAAAGGGAGAATGTGGTTAGGAAAAGGGAAGGTAAAAAAAAAAAGGGGGAAACAAATGCCATGTTTGGTAGGCGGTCTTATTTGGTTTGGTTCGGTCTGGTTTGGTGTCGTCTGGTCTGGTCCAGTCTGGTTTGTCTAGATCCTGAATTTAAAAGTCTATTTGATAAGCGGTCTGGTCTTACTATTTATTTTTTATTTATTATAATATTTATTTATGTACTATTTATTATTTCTTCACTTTATAATATATTTTATTAATTTATCATTTATATTATTAAATTATTATTTATATTATTATTTATTCATTTATATATTAATTTCTAAATATATTCTATTTTGTTATTATTATTTTATTATTTAATTCATTTTATTTAAAAATTATTTAAAAATTATTTTATTAATTTAATATTTATTTATTATTATTATACTAATTTTTTGTTATTATTATAAAGTATTTATTTATTATGTATTATTTATTTATTTATTTATTATTATATTTATTTATTTATTATTATTATTTATTTCATTTTTTTATTTATTATTTTTATTATATTTTTAAATATGTTTTATGTAATTTATTATTTATTTTATTAATTTATTATTATTTATTCATTTTTAATTATTTACAATTATATTTTATTATTTAGTCCATTTTTTATTATTATATTTATTTAATATTATTGTATTAATTTTTCATTATTATTATGTATTATTTAATTCTATTTGTTTATTATTTATTATTTATTATTTATTTTTAAATATATTTTATTTAATTTATTATTTATATTATGAATTATTCATTTTTAATTATTTATAAATATATTTAATTATTTATTCATTTATTTATTTATTATTATTATATTCATTTATTTATTAGTATTAGGTATTATTTAATTCATTTTTTATTATTTATTATTTATATTTTATTTTTGAAAATATGTTTTATTTTATTTATTATTATTATTATTTATTTTTAATTATTTATAAATATATTTTATTAATAAGACCAAACCGGACTAGGTTGAACCATAAAAAAATCTGGTTCCAAAAACACCCCATTTGGTTCAATTTTGTCTCATTTGGTCTAGTTCCAAATTTTGAGATCAAGTCCAAACAAACATGGTCTAGTCCCAGAAAACAAAGGCCAAATAAGACAGCTTACCAAATAGGACCTAAAAAAAACTAAGTGTAAAGGAGAGCCTAACCTTCACTCTCATCCTAATCAAAATCAGGGTAACCATCATCAAGCACGTTGCCAGCTGCATCGAGCCTCTTACCAAGCCCACAAGCAAGGGGGACCAGCTCCTTACCCCGGTTATGCTTCGAGTGAGATGGGGGCAAGGAGGGACTGACGTTTAGGTCAGAATCCAGTATCTCCCTCGCGGCATGACCATAGTCGTCGAGCACTTCATTAAGCGTGTGGAGGGGGTCCAAAGGAATGCCCAAACCGTCGGGGTCAGAGGAGGGGAGTGTTGCTGAAGCAGGCACTTCGAGGACTGGAGGATCAAAGGTAGGTCTTTTGGGAGCCGGCGGATCAGAGGTAGCCCCCTCGTGAACTAAAGTATCAAAGGGAATTGGCACCAATGGCACAACCGATGAAGGAACCGCCGAAGGAGCCGTAACTGAAGAGGGTGCAGCCGAGGAAGGCCCAACCGAAAGAATTGGAAGGGATGCGGGAACCACTTGTTGAGTCTAAAAAAAAAAAAGAGGAGAATAACATATAAGGAGAATTTGTTAATGCAATAGCCAAGCAAGAGAAAAGAGGATACCATATTTTTCTTTTTCTTGGCGGAGGTAGTAGCGGACGAGGAACTAGTAGAGCCACCTTTGTGTTTGAGAGAGACCGGTGAAGGCCTCTCCTCGAAGTAGATGATAGTGTCCATTAATAGAAAGGCTGGTAACTTGTCTGTCAGGTACGGAACTCCCCGAGAGGGAACAACCCCTTTGTCTTTTTTTGGAAGCCTGAATGAAGTGTCCTTGGCATAAAAAGGGTACGAGTGGGCTGGAGGGGGGTCTTCTCGATGAATTTGTGAAATTAGACAATGCATTGCTTCTAGAACTCACGAGTACCGGGACCCTAACCCCCTTCGCGGGAGTTGGAAGGAACTCGAAACTCCTTAATGTCCTCCACCAGCGCATGATCTAGTGTATCGAGGAAGGAACGAAAGCTGGAAATGTAGGCTCCGAGACCTTGCAAACCAAAAAATGAGGTATTTCAAGGGAGTCCCTGGTCGAAACCGAATTGCCTGGCCACCCGGTGGGGGTGATAGGCTACCCCAAGGCCGCTATGAGGAGGAAGGTAAACGGGAATGAAGCCGGGGGTGTAAGGAGAAAGATTGGTAAAGGAAACTATCTGATGGTTCTCCCGGTCGACAAGGATAGTGGAACCTGAAAAGGTCATGTCAATAGGAGGAAGGTAGGAACTGAGGCTGACACCCTTGGTATACGGACGAGCGACGAAACAGCTCTCTCGGTCAATGTACTGGGTAAACCTATTTCGAGTGGTGCCTTTGTTCCACTTGAAGGCAGGATGGCTCTTGCTTAAACCGTTTTGTTTGCGAGGTTTCGGAGCATATAAAGGGAAACGCTCCTACAGAAACATTTAAAGAAATACTGAACAGACGGGGGACACCATACAATAGTGAACCAGACTTTTAACCATCCGACCATGAACGAGGTGAAGCTCGTTGTAAAGTGAATCGAGGAACATGGGCGTGAGGGGGACATTCCTCCCCTTCGAAAGCTGGATTGCTAGGGGAATCAAGTCAGAACGTGGGCCATCGTCGGGAGAACCAGGGAAGACAAACCAATAGAGCCAGGTCAGAATGAAGGCGGCGAGGATTGTTGATGGCCGGACCATCAAGGGGAGCCTCTACGGAATGCTGACTGGAAAGATAGTCCTTAAAAAAGTATCGACGAATGGAAACATAAAAACACTTGTCCCTAGTTTCAGGAAATTATTTGAGGACCATATCCCCAATGAAGCGGGTGCAGACCTTCCTCGCCTCGGTAATGAACTATTTCAAGGCAGCCTCCAGCGCCTTGTCTTCCTCGAAAGTGACCCACCTTGAAGGGTCCCCTCCCCTAAAGATATTAATATTTGTCAGCTAAAGTACGTCCTCGAGTGTGGGAGTACATTCACCCCACACGGTCACAAATGTATGGCTCTCCTTGCTCCAGCGGGACATGAGGAGAGAAAGCTCAGCCACATCCCGATTGATAACAAGGCTTTGTGTGAGTTCTACTGCGGTGTTTATCCCGACGTCGACCAAGGCTTGCTTGAAGGCGACATTTACTAGAATGGCTGCAGTCCAGGCATTCCACCCAACGAGGCCAGCCCCTGTGGGGCTGGTAAAAAGAATCCAGGAATGAGGGACTTCACCTCGCTCGACTCGAAAACGTAAGACGAACCGAGGAGGCACAGCGGTGCCTGTATCCCCGAGGTATTCATGACCGAGGAGGAATAAAGGGTCCGTTGGAACCACAGCCTTATGAAGAAGTGCGGTGTTGGCCCAGAAGGTATCGTCGGTGCCAAAGTATGGGGTTTTCCTCCACTCAGAAAGTTCAGGAACAAGAGAAGTATCCTCTGGCTTACGAAGGGCCATTGACAAAAGGAAGAGTTCGAAGGACTTAAAATTTAGAGAGCCCAACCTAGGATGCTAGCTCCTTCGACTAAGGCTGACGAACCCTTGAGCAACAAGGAGGTTCCTCAAAGGATTGTTGGGTAAATGGGAAAAGAGGGAGTGAGACTTTTAAGAAGGAAAGTATTTGATCTTGAGATGTAAAAAAAGTGAAGGTGGAGTTGGGGTTTTCTACTCAGCAAAAGGAGCGGTTCAAATTCTAACGGCTACTAGGACGTTGCACGAGGTGACATGACGGTTGGGGTGACAATTAAGTCTTTTTATGGAAAATTAGTTACGAAGCGACACATAGGTTGCCAGGTGACTGTTGGAAGAGACGTGCCTTATGTCGCATTAAATGAAACACTACGTTGATAAAACAATGCATTGATTGGAACGCGCGAGCGGCTGAAACGCTTGTCAGATGAAATGAAACGTTGGTTGGCGTGCTGACGCACATGTGATGGGATATGGAGTGAAACCTTGGAGGACGGACCATTTTGCTCGAAAGACTCTCTCGATAGCTTTCGAGCAAAGAAGGCTAAATGTTGGTGTCACAATTGGAAGCACCCTTAATCCTTTGGTTATGGTTAAGGTTTGGAGTGCTAAACTGGCCTATGGTGAATCACACCACTCGCATTGGAGGAGGGGAGGCCTCAAGAGAGTGGGGAACATGGGCCCACCTCAGGGGACCCCTCACCCCTCGAGGAAAAGGTCCCGCTCCAATTGGATGGGCACTCCCCCGAGGGATCTAAAATTGGTACCAAGTCCTGGGTGCGCGCGATAGCTGGTGTCTCCTTCCTCGGAAGAGGGGGTATGTAGGATCACTAGAGAATGGGAACGAGAGGGAGTCGGTCAACGGGGCCGAGGAAGGCCTATCCCCATTAACCGACGCCTTCCCCCACCCTCCTTGTCGTTAAGTGTCGAAGTCGCATGGCGGGAATCTGGGGATCAAGTGGTAAGGTGGCTTGGGGCCAAGGTATTGGTCGAGGATGGGTGGCTCCCATCAGACCTAGTACAAGGGGGGAAGAAGCAGTTAGGTGACTATGCCAAAAGGAATCACACTAGTTAGGAGTAGGTGACTAATGAGACCCGCATTTAATGCAACTCTAATCCCTAGGCATAAAACCCGTTAAAGGCAGCTAAGTGCCTTTGGGTACAAAGAGCTCCTCTGACCTAGGACATTGAAATGCCCCCCGGGTATGGGGACAACGCTCCCATATACCTAAAGAGTATTAACCAATATGACTAGTATAAATAGGGGTACAAAAACATCATTTAAGACAAGAACAAGAAGTAGGAAGACATACATAAATGTGGAAGAAAATGACTGTAGAGTTTGAATTGTGATTCCTAGTGGCATGAACATTGAACTGGAAACCCTCTCTTTCTTATCCTTCATTGATGAAAGGAGTCCTTCGTAGCAACCTTGGGCCCTCACCCTAATCTGCTTTCCCTATTTTCCTAAACCGAATTAAAGTCGCATAATCCTCATTTACAAAAAGAACCACAAACACCGACTCAATCACTTGTTATGTGGGACTTACATTAAGCCATCTATATACCCAATCATTTTTTTTATCCGAATCCGATGTGAACAAATAGACACCGCTAACACCATGACAATGGTTAAATATACTATAATTATAATAATATGATTGACTTATTTTTTTGAATAAATTACAGTTACACTCCCTCGAGATATAATATATTACACCCGCACCCCTAGTGTTTGGATAATTATAACTAGACTCACTCAAGTTTGTAAGTTGTAACATATACCCCCCTAGTCATCGCTTTTTCAAAGTAAAATGTCTAGAATACCCTCAACTATATGCAAACACATTTGAATCCATGAAAAATAGTCATGGGTAAATAAGTCATTTCATAGCTAGAGGGGTGAAACTATAATTATCTAAACGACAGAGGGTGCAAGTGTAATATATCGTATCTTGAGGGTAACTGTAATTTACCATTTTTTATGAAACTTCATTTGAGGGTAATAAACCAAATCCTCAGGGGAGGTCAGAGTAAATTACCCCTAATTTTCCCTATATATATCGTGGGTACTATATTTATTTTGCACCAACAGATTGAGTTCAAGTTAATCAAGTCCCCAAAGTCCCCACATAAACCCCATCTCTCTCAGTATCTCACTCCCACTTCCGGCCACCATAAACCTTATCATCAGTCGCCTTTCGCGGTTCGTTGTTTTCCAAACTTCATCTCCTTATCTCTACTGAATATCCATAAACATTCATATATATATAAATATATATATATGTAATGGTGTTAGGCTCACATACACACACAAAAAGACTCAAAGATGAAAATGGGATGAGTTTTAACTCTAGAATTTTCAGATCGGACAAGAAATCCACAAGACTCACTTGTTTAAGCATGCCTCCTCAATCCGTTGGTAATTTACTATTATTACGCTGCTTCTCCATTTTTAAAGCTTTTATTTAGACTATTTTGTTCTGATCAAAATAGTATTTGTATTTGTATACGTATATACTGAACATGCTTTTTGAGAAGTTTTCTGACACTTCAAAAAAAAAAATCGCATATAGGTTTACCTGTCACAAATTGAGAAGCTAACTGGATTGAGGGAACTTGGAAAAAAGAGTGAATTGTTTCGGATCTATTTTTTTGTTCTGTTTTACTTTTTTATTTTAAAAAAACAGATTCTTACGTTAAAGTTTATTACCAGAAATTTTAATCATCAATAATTTTAAGGTTTTTCACTTCAATTTTATGTTTTGTAAATAATGGCATTCTCTTTAGACTTGCTCATGTATCTACTCTTTTCTTTTGTTGGCTGTGCTACAAAATTACTCAAACTCGTGAATTAATTCAAACTCTTTCATTACAATTATTTATTTGATGAGCGATTTAATTAAACGGATCACTAAACTGAATACGGTCTCCACTGATTCGTACAACTATATACAACATTAGTGTGATACGGCAAATCCAAATGATCTTCTTCCATCGTACTGATTGTATTAAGATGTACAAAAAGATTAGTATATACAACATTATGGTGCATTTGGAAACTAGTATTTTCGTTTTTGTTTTTTATCTCTTGAGAACAAAAATTTTTCTTCTTCTTATCCTAAGGGTAATCCGGAAACAAAAACATGTTTGATTGAAAATTTTATTTAAAAAATTTTCGGGAACAAAAAAAAAAAAAAAATTTTGAAGGTTAGGGTTTGGAGGTTGAAGATGGAGGTTAGAGAATCTGCAATAATTAATTTTTTTTTTTGGTTGAGAACAAACAGTGCCGAAAACAAAAAAAAATACCATTTTGATGTTCTCAAATTTTGAACTAAGGGTGAGAAAACGTTTTTTTACTGTTCAAGAAAACAAAAATCATCAAAGGCTTCCAAACGCGTTTTTGTTCCTGTGAACAGTGAAAAAAACAAGAACAAAAACGGAAACACCCCTGTCCAAACGCACCTTATAAGTTTCAAATATCTTGTATAGTGTTGATATCATTTCCAATTTAGCAAATTTGATTCTAGCTTGTTCATAAATATGTCCATTATAACTAAAATTAATTGACATTATAAATAAAATTAATTGACCATACTATTTAGACTGGTTGTGGATACTAGTCTTCAATGTCTTTAAACTCATAAAGGAGTTTGGAAATTTCTCACCAGTTTGATAGCTTTATTTCACTTTGCACATGTCAATATATATACTGACAAAACTTAGGCCGTTATTACTGAAAGTCTTGGTTTCATACTAGTTCCTTAATATTGTATTGAAAGTATTAATTGAAATGATGGATTTTTTTTTTATAAAACCTGTACAGACTGATGTACTTGAAGAAGAAGGTCTTTCAGAACCTTTGCTCTCAAGTACAACGGAAATCCAAGTTGAAGAAGGTGGGGATTTTGTCATCCAGTTACTTCGACGGGATCGGCATATAGGCTGATTACGCCATTTCTGTCAAGGCCTCATTGTCACTACTTGATCTATGAGCTCATGAAAAATCGGAGTTTGAAAACTGCAAACTCCCATTTTTCATGAGATTATTATAGACCAAGTAGTGGTTGGGAGTTTGCAAATTTACCCAACAAAAAAAATGAGAGTTTGCAAGATATGTTGAATGATGTGTAGATGGGACTAAAGAGTTGAATTGGTGGGGTAGGCATAAATTCACCTTGCATAACGCAATTTTCAGAAAAATCAATAATGAAATATTTGTTTGAAGTGAAATTAATATTATGGTTTCTAGGTTCAAGGTTAAACCGATTTACAAAATTTTCAATTTAACTATTGAATATGATTTTTAAAACATTTGAAAAACGCACCACATAAAATCAAAAAGAATATTTTACGCCAAAGTTATGTGTTTAATAACTAGTTTTGAATCTAGATCGCTAAGTGGCTAATGTTATGTAAGTTAAAATTTTCATTTTCCTGGTATCAAGAATGATGTAACTCAAGTATATGTATTACCAGATTTGATATATTGGATTGTAAAAGCAGCGGAATTGTTCCATGCGAACTGACAATATTTGATTTGTTATTTTATCTTGTAATATATTTAATGTTTGATTCTTAATACACCGTCTAATATTGGGCCAGCCATGTCATTAATTTGGCCAGCCATGTCATTATTTTAAGGTAAGTTGTGTTTGGCTAGCTTCCTTGGTGGTGTGGTTGTGAGCCCGTTTGTGGTGACCGAACAGAATCAACGATTCAGAAAGCACTAAAAGATATATAACTAGAATAAAGAAAGAATCAGCATGAACTATTTAGATATGAAAAGAAAAATATTATGCGAGAGAGAGAGAGTATATGTTGAATGAAATCTCTTTTATTCAATATTCTTCTACTATTTATACAGAAATAGTATCTTCAAGTTTGGTTAAGATCAATTACAGCTTGATCTTTGTCTTTCATCATTCTGGGCTTGATTAGTGGGATTGATGGTTGGTGAAAATTCAAATTTCCCTCTTGAAGCTTTCGGAAATGGGCCTCGTGGGCTTCCTCTTGGGCCCTAACTTTTAATTCATTGGCTTCTACTGAGCACGATGGGCGATGGGCCTAAAGCTAAATTTGGGCCTAAAGTGGTGTTTGTCAACTCTGGCTAAATTAAGTTTCTTTATTAAAGTGGATCATCTTTTCTCTCTCTCAATATTTTACAAAACAATATTAAAAGGGTAAATTACAGTTTCACCCCCTGTTGATAGTGTAAATTACACCCGCATCCCCTCTATTTCACTAATTACAGTTTCACCCCTTATTTGTAAATTACAGTTTCACTTTCACCCCCTCAACTCATTCTCCGGTGAGGTCAAACCGGGTCAACCAAAATCTGAGATGCGAAATGACCAAATTATCCTTATATGTGTGTAAAGACTTGTTTGTCCATCCAAAATGATGTGAAATACCTAAACTATCCGCATCACTTATATATATATATATATATATATATATATATATATATATATATATATATATATGTGTGTGTGTGTGTGTGTGTGTGTGTGTGTGTGTGTGTGTGCATAAATATAAAGATGTATATGTATGAAGAAATTGATTATTGGGTATTGGGTAAATTCAATCTATATTCATAGAAGCATAAATTGGGTCCAAAATCAACAAACACTTCCTATAAGAAGCATGATTTAGACAAAAAATCAACACACCCATTTAGATATATATGTGCATATATATATATAGATAGATATATATAGAGATAGAGATATACATGTGCGTATATATATATATATAGATATATATGTGTGTATATATATAAATAGATATATATAGAAACAGAGATATATATAGATAGATATATATATAAATTATATGCGTATATATATATATATAGAGATAGATAAATATTGGTAGTTCATTTTAGGGTTAGGGTTTGATTTGAGGGATTTTAGGAGAGAGTAGGGGTGAGATGAAAAAGATGATGGAAGGGTAAATAGGTAATTTAGCATAAAAGAATATTTTATTATTTAAAATAAATATAAAAAAGAGGTATAAGAGTAATTTCAGATATCCGGTCGCCAGATATGGGTTTCAGGGGGTGAAACTGTAATTAGCAAAAATAAAGGGAGTGCGGGTGTAATTTACACTATTAACAGGGGGTGAAAGTGTAATTTACCCATATTAAAAGGACTCTTCTTTTTTCTCCTCCGCTTTCTCTCTTATACGTGGCTCGCTAGCCAAATGTGGCTAACCTTCTTGGCTAAGTGGGACCCACTCGTAGCCAACCCCACTCCAAATCATTTGGATGGCCAAATGCCTTGCTAGCTAGCCAAATTAACCACCTCTGGATGCTCTTAGTTAGCCATCTCCTTCGATCAATATGGACCATTGTGTGTGTATATATATAATATACATAAATATAGGTATATGAGCTAGCATTTATGTAAACTTCACTATAATAAATATATATTCATATCAGTATTTTGTATTTTCATAATTTGATTTGGGTGAACTAATATTCCTACTCCCTCTATCCCATATTAGTTGTCCACTTTCCTTATTTTACTTGTCATAATTAGTTGTTCAGTTTTGAATCCCAATTGATTACACGCATATATAACTACATGTGTATACCTATATATTATATGGTTTGCATGTGAGCCTTGTGAGTGGATGGTCCTTCATACATGTGTATGGTATGTCTTTCTTTCTTTGTTTAGCATGAAGTGCACAAGAAACAGATTTTGTTGCCATTACTGATTTTAGTCTTATAGAGGTGAAAACTCTCTTTCATGTGTGATGATTTTAGTACTAGAGTATTTTTTTTTCTGTGTTTGGCCTCTATTGTTTTAAATAATTATCAACTTTTTTTTTTTTTTGAAAAGTTCAGTTTGAATAAAAAAAGGAACAAGGTCAAATACCTACAAGAGACACTAGGGCATTCCCTAGTATAAAAAAACAAGATGGAAGCCAAAAAACCACCAAAGGAACAACATACATGCCTTCCAAACAACATGAGCTACTATATTGTGCAAACAGAGACACACATACACTATCAAAGTCACACACTCCTGCATATCAAAGCCCAATTCTCTGCAAGGAACCATTTGATTCAAAATCACACTCATTTGCACATAACAACATAGCCCTTTTCCTCTCCTCCAACACTGCATCAGCCCAACATAACTCATGCAAAGCTTACTCACCTGTTGCAGACACCAAGCACTCCACCATGCAAAACTCCATAACATAAGCATCATACCAAAAGTGAAGATGGAAGATCCCAAGCCTGTATAAGCTTCATGTTATGTTGAGAATCCCTAAAGCCACGTAGAGGGAAAAGTTTCAATCTCACAACAGACACAACCCTTTGAATAACTTCCTCATTAGTAGCAAATTGATTATGAAAAACTCTCTTATTTCTTTCACACCAAAGAATATAAATAGAAACAGCAAACATTAATTTATTGATGACAGAAGACAAAAAGCTATCATGCAGTCTATTACAGACCCATAGCAGAGATTGCTCCCAATTATCTGCAGGACAATCCCTACGACCCTTACTCTTCAAATGATTCCACACCTGTTTAGAAAAGCTACAACCAAAGAACAAGTGATCCCTGTCTTCAATCATTGAGTGACAAAAACAACAAGAAGCTTGATCCACATAGCCAATGGATAGTAGGAAATGCAAAGTCCTAATTCTATTCAGAATCACTAACCATAGTAGAAATGCATGCTTAGGAATAACATGTTTAAACCATACTGCAGAGAACCAAGACACCATTCCTTTCCTTCTTCTAATAACTTCCCATGTTGCTTTTATAGTGAATTCCCCATTAGATGGTACCCACAGGAACCTGTCATTAAGAAGAGCCTTAGGATAAAAATTCATAGGAATCTTCATTTGCAACCAACTCATATCCTCAGGAATACTCCACTGCTCATTGTGAATAATAGCCTCTACCTTTGCAAAAGCTCCTAGAGAGGAGCCGTCAATAAACTCAGAGGTAACACCATGGCAAAGAGCACCTTCTGGCAACCATTGATCAAACCATAAATGAGTAGATTTACCATTACCAATAATACATTTAACATGATCTCTAAATTTGGCTTTCATCATCAAAACGTTTTTACATGTCCAAGAACATTTTTGAGGAGTCTTAACCATCCAAAAACTTTTATCCTTAATAACATGCAACCTCATCCATACAATCCAAGCAGAAGATTTATAGGGATTAGCCAACCTCCAAAAATGTTTTAACATGGAAGCTTCATTCCAAGCAGCCACATCCTTCACCCCAATACCTCTTTCTCTCGTAGGACAACACACATCCTTCCATGCCACTTTAGTACCCCCATTACAGAGCTTGGACCCAGTCCACAGAAACTTCCTCATGACACTATTAATATGATGCAACACAGACTGAGGAAGCACAAAGATTGAAGCCCAGTAGACCTGTATAACAAAAAGAACATAATTAATAAGTTGTAACCTCCCTGCAAATGACAAAAACCTTGAAGACCAACTCTGTATCCTAGCTGTAATTTTGTCCACCAACACTTTACAAGCCTATTTTTTCAATCCAACAGTGATAAAAGGAACTCCTAAGTATTTCATAGGCAATGTACCAATGGGAAATTGGACCAAGTTAGCAATAGTTGTAGCAACTGGTTCTTTTATCCCTGCCATAAACATCTGACTTTTAGAACTGTTGGGGCATAGACCAGACACCCTACTAAACCAATCTAAGGCCTCCTTTAAACATTGAACTGACTTCACCTTCCTAGCTGAAAACATTATCAAATCATCAGCAAACATCAAACTGGACAACTTTTGTTCCTTGCACCTCCAGTAATAGGTAAACTTCCTTCTCTCAATGCTTGCATTGATAGCCCCAGTAAGCACCTCCATGCCCATCACAAACAAATAAGGGGACATAGGATCACCTTATCTCAGGCCCCTACCACTCCCAAAAAAACCATGCAAAGAACCATTAATGTTGATGGAAAATCTAGCAGTTGAAATACAAACCTTAATCCAACTTATCATAATAGGATGTAGATTGAATGCTTTCAAAGCAGCAAACAAAAAATTCCAAGAAACAGTATCAAAGGCCTTCCTCAAATCAACCTTCATAGCAAATCTAGCTGACACTTTATCAGTATGATATCCCCTAAATAACTCTTGAGCCAAGAGGATGTTATCAGCTATGTCCCTCCCTGCCACAAAAGCTCCCTGGTTCATACTGATGCAAGATGGCAAAGAAACCTTCAGCCTATTAGCTATAATTTTAGCCACACATTTGTATAAGGTAGTACACACAGATATTGGCCTAAAATCAGCAACACCAGTAGGATTGTCCACCTTAGGTATCAAAGTAATGATAGTAGAATTAATCTCCTTCAAAAGTCTTCCCTTGTGAAAAAAATCCATAATAACATATTCAATCTCCCTTCCCACAATATGCCAAACTTGTTTAAAGAAGAATACATTAAATCCATCACTACCAGGAGCCTTATCATCTTTAAGAGAGAAAAAGGTAGCTTTAACCTCCTCAGCAGTAACTGGACTTACCATTTGTAAAGCCACATCATTAGACACAGGGTGCATCACAAAAGAAGCAAGGTCAGGCACCTCCACTGCATCTTGAGCGTGAAATAAGTCAGTGTAATAATCCACAATTTCAGTAGCCACCAACTCTGGAGTCTCAACTCTCTCACCAACTCTTGTGACCAAAGAATGAATACTATTTCTATTTCTCCTTGCTACTGCCACCTTATGAAAGAATGATGTATTTTTATCACCAAGTTGCAACCATTTAATTCTAGATTGTTGTTTATACATAGACTCTTCACAAGCAGTTAAGGTGACAAATTGCTCCATACAACCCCTCTCGAGATGCTTCACATGCACATTAGAAGGATCACCATCAAGGATTCTCTAATATTTAAAAAGACATTTCCTGCATTCTTTCACTTGGTTTGATAAATCAAAATAAGATTTTATATTCAAAAGTTTCATTTAAGCCTTCACCATCTTTAGCTTTTGCACAACTTGGTACATGGGAGTACCCTTAACTATTGTAATCCAACTATCCTCCACCACCTTGAAAAAAGAATGGTGTTTCACTCGATGGTTATTAAATCTAAAAGGTTTACCACCCCTATTAACAATGTGAGACATCTTAACCAAACAAAGAGAGTGATCAAACACTCCAAAGGGCTCAAAGATAGCCTCAGATGTATTGAACACCTCATTCCATTTCCCATTCACCAAAACCCTATCAAGCTTCTTGTAATATGTATGATTTGTCCAAGTAAATTGCATCCCTGAATGTCTAAGATCAAGTAGACCTGCATCTGCCAAACAAATGCCAAACTCCTTCATAGCTGAATCCCATACCATAGAGCAACCATATCTTTCATGACTAAATCTAATTGCATTAAAATCACCCATAACAACCTTGGGGTCATTCTCAAAAACAGCAGCCCAAGCTCTGATATCCTCCCATAGTTTCCTTCTTGGCACCACATCATTCTATCCATAAACACCACATACCTTAAAGGAATTATTATGAATTACATCAACTACAGAGCACACAAGGATTTGATTAGAACCCCCTTCAAGGGACACATTCACCTTATCATTATCCCAGCAAATCCAAATTCGACCCCCATCAGTCCATGCATCATTAGTCAAAAGCTTCCATCCTCTAGCAATAGCAGAAAAAATTCTCTGCATATTAGCCTCCTTAACCTTTGTCTCCACTAAACAAAACACAGATAATCCCTGTTCTTGGATAACTCTTCTAACCTCATTTTGTTTCAGGGGTTGATGTAAACCCCTAATATTCCAGACTGCTAGATTCATAAAGAAACATTAGGAGGAGAACTTTTATCACTGGCAGTAGACTGCCCTATACCTCTTTTAGATCTCAACACTGGACCTCCTTGATTTTGCTTCCCCTTCTTTTTTGTACCTTGTTTATCGCTTTTAGCTTCAACAACAAGCCCGCCCTCAATCTCATTTGTTTGATAAATATTCTGATTTCCCACCTCCAGCAGACCATCCCCATAAGTGGTACTATCCACACTTACCACATCAATAGAATCAGTTGCTCCATCCTCTGCTGCTGAACAGTCATTCTCAACAGGAGTCACTTCAACCTCTGCCTCTCTCACCTTATGAGACTCGTCTTCCTCCCTAACAGCCTGAATATCATTCTCCTGTCCCACATCAGATAACACAGCAAATTGATTAGAAGATGCTTGAATCCCTTTAGAACTAGAGGCCTCATTGTCTTTAGTTCCTTTCCTACCCACAACAACCCATTCCTGTCTCTTTTCCTGAATTTTATCACTTTTGTCATCCAATTTCACCACCTGTTTACCTGCACCACAATTTGCAGTAGAGTGCCCAAACACTTTGCACTTAGTACATTTAGAAGGAATCCATTGAAACTCTGTTTTGATAGGTTTACTAGTACCATCAGGTAGAATAAGTTGTATTTCACTTACAAGCTCAGTATCTATATTGATCTCAACACAAATCCTAGCAAAACTCAACCTTTGAGACTCCTCTGTCATATCATCTGCATATAAAGGTGTACCCACCACACTAGCAACTTCACTCAACCCATCCTCTGTCCAATATTCCATTGGCAAATTATAAATAATTATCAACTTGTCATAGACTCATAGTCACATTTATTCACAATAGAAATAGATATATGGTGGCGATTAGCATTCAATTATTATAACAGAGCACAGGTTTAAGAAAAGGACTGGCCTGAGGCCACATGGTTTCTGTGGAGCGTGTCATGCATCAATTATATGTTGTGAATATATATATATATATATTTATTTCTTCTCTTGTTTTGCTTTTCAGAATTTAGAATGAAAACCTTTAAGCTGAAAACCTCCACGTGAACTACCATTCCATTTTGATTATGAATAAACCATTTTCATAATGTCATCTTACAAGATGAATTCAATACAAACACCATTTATATCAGTGTCATCTGATAGTGATTGTGAGTACCTCTCATTAGTAGATGACAAAATAAAGTGAATCATATTACATATATACTTCGCAAAAAAAAAAAAAAAAATATATATATATATATAAATATATATATTACATATATACTCAGATGACCACATTCCTGAACATTTTTCATTTGAATTGCTATGATATTTTTTCATTTAACCAACATTTTCAATTGAATATTTCGAGCTGAAGTCCTAGAACTAAATTGTAGGAGCTACATCCAAAGCATATCCGTAATTTTTATCTTATATGTAAAAATATTTTATCTATTATTATTAGTAATATACCTCATTAGTAGGTATATGGTTTTTTTATAATTATATTTTCAATAAGGGTAAAATTAAAAATTACATATTTTATGGGAGACGATGTTTTTAACCTCTCTCCTCTTTCTCCTAAATTTAAGCAGGTGAAAAAATGTGAAGCTTGAAATGATTCTTCATTCCTCCTTGGTATACCCTCTTTTTCCTTACTTCATCTAATAAAACATAACACTATTGAATATGAAGTAGGGCTGACAATTCGTGTCGGCGTGTCGATCATGTAATCTGACACGATCCAACACGAAAAATAAATAATTTAAATTTGACACAATCCAACACGAAAAATAAAAAATAAAAAATAAAATTGAAATTGAAATTAAAATTGACACGTTCTAGTAATAATTTATTGATATATTTCAATCTATGATCAATTAGAGAATAAACAAATTTGTAAATAAATAACACAATAAATATAATCGTGTCAAACGTATCATATCGTGTCACATTTTGTCAGAGTAAAACATATTCATTAAAGTGTTTGACTACAAAATTATTTCAAACCAATAATATCATTTTTCAATAGAGAACTCACTCATGATATAAATGTATATATATAGAGAGAGAGGGAGAGACAGAGAACTCACTATGAACATTTTGTATTACTATTACCCTCGTGACCAGTGGTACGAGAGAATATTTTAGTAGCTTATTTGAAACATAAAAACACCGAAGAGAATGATATGATGCGTTTGGAAACTAGTATTTTTATTTTTATTTTTTATTTTTTGAGAACAAAAAATTTTCTTGTTCTTGTCCTAAGGGTAATCCGGAAACAAAAATATGTTTGGTTGGAAATTTTGTCTAAAAAATTTTCGGGAACAAAAAAAAATTTAATTTTTTGGAGGTTAGGGTTTGGAGGTTGAAGATGGAGGTTAGAGAATCTGCAACAATTAAAAAAAAATTTGGCTAAGAACAAATAGTGCCGAAAACAAAAAAACACCATTTTGGCGTTCTCAAATTTTGAACTAAGGGTGAGAAAACGTTTTTTTACTGTTTATGAAAACAAAAACCATCAAGGACTCCCAAACGCATTTTTATTTTCGTGAACAGTGAAAAAACAAGAACAAAAACGAAAACACCCCTATCCAAACGCGCCACTTCCAAAACTTGCGTGGTCCAAAAAGGTTATGAAAAATGACTTTGATGATAAACTCTACAGCTGTACAAATTTTGTGTGGGAAGTTACTTTGATTATGAGCACAATTCAATGTCTAACAACGTGTGTAAAAAGCTCATTCCCAAAGAGGAAATGAAGAAAACTAAGGGAAAAGATAACATTAGGCATGAGGGGGATCATAATTGAATCAAGGAAAGAAAATTTCAATAATTCAGTTTTAGATTTTACAGTTTTGCATAAAATTGCTATGAAGAAGTGCATCATAACTCAGCACTCCCAAGTCATTGACATCATTTTGCACAAATGTAATGGTGGCAACTTTTTTCCCATCCAAACTTATGCAATGTCCTCATTGTGATTAGAGCACTCTTATTGTCTTATCTTGATCCAGATTTATCTGGACAATTAAGGATTAGGGTTGTCTCTGATACAAAGATGGGGTGCTTAGCTATCATATTCAAAAATTCAAGTTGTTATGTGGGACTTACGTTAAACCATGTATATACCCAATCATTTTTTTATCCGAATCCGATGTGAACAAATAAACACCGCTAACACCGTGACAATAGTTAAATATATTATAATTATAATATGATTGACTTTATTTTTAGTAAATTACCATTACATTCCCTCGATATATAATATATTACACCCGCACCTCTGTTGTTTGTATAATTATAGCTCGACCCCTTCAAATTTGTAAGTTGTAACATATACCCCTAGTCATCACCTTTTCAATGGTAAAATGTATAGAATATCCTCAACTAGATGAAAACACATTAAAACCCATGAAAAATAATTATGAGTAAATAAGTCATTTCACAGCTAGATGGGGTAAAATTATAATTATTCAAACAACAGAGGGTGCAAGTGTAATATATTGTATCTTGAGGGGATGTAACTATAATTTACCAACTTATAATCCAAACCGGTCAGAGATATACATATCCGAATTAGCTTCTTTGATCACTAGTGGACTCGACATAGATACGCCACCCAGAAGTTTCAAAGCCAAATGGTTTCTGTAGTCTGATCCTAACCAAAGTTGCCGATTTCAGGACCCGACTCACTTGCCTCTCCAACTCCTTTCTCTAGAGAAATCATCCACTACATTTCTCCCTCGACATATTTTTTCTCTAAAGCCGGCCACAACGCTACCCTCCCCACCGTGGAGATCAAGACCCACTTACTTGTGACAAATAGAACTATAAGGCATCCACAAAATGTTTGACAATTCAATAATGGAGAACAATCTGTGCCGTATAATTTTCTTGTACTTTTGCTTCTTTCATTTCGTATTGTTGATCATTTCTCCTGAAGTTGATTTAGAATGATCTTAATTCCTTTTCATTTCAATTTTTTCGAGTTTGTCATCCTCTAAGTTGTGTCAGAATATTGATTTCTTAGAAGCTAATAGTTTAGTGCACTTTTGTTTTGGTAAAAACAAAATGTAAATAGAGAAGAAAGTTAAAATGTTGTCTGCCTATGTCTTTTTTTATTGGCTTTTTTTTGTCTGAAAAACAAATGGGTTTATGACCTGATACCAGACGAGTCACTAATGGTGCTGTAACCCGCTAGGAATAACCTGCCCTCTTATAACCCAAGCCAAGCTTGACCGGTTGAGCTCATTTGAATTCTCGTTTTGGTCAAAAAGGAGTGGAACTTTTTGAAACAAACTGAATGTTTGGAATTTAGATCTTTCTAGTATATTTTGTTACAATTTCTGTATGAACTTCGACTGCGTGTGCAAAAAATGGGATCCTCTATTGGGTGCCAAAGAAATTCACCAAAAGCGTTTCTTCTTTGCACTATTGTAATAAATTAGTGTGATATTGCAAATCCAAAAGATCATCTTCCATCATACTCCTTGATCAATTAAGATGTCCAAAAAGTATATAAGTTTCAAATATCTTGTATAGTGTCGATATCATTTTCAATTTAGTAGATGTTGAAGGATATAAATATTTAAGTTACATCATCTCTAACAGTTTAAGCTTTTAGAATAGTTGGTTGTTAATATGGTATCAGAGCCAAATGTCTCGTGTTCGACCCTCGCCGCCACCCTCTGTTAAAAAATTATCGTTTCACGTGTTGGACTAGAAGAAGGCCACACGTGAGACAATTTAAGTTCAATAAAACATGGGATGTTTCTCCAATGATTTATATTATGTGCTTGAATTTATTCTCTTCAAGAAGGTACTAAGTCTTCTTTTCATGCTCCCATGACATTCCCCAGTAAGAGGGAGCTTACTAGCTTCTCTAACAATGATTTATGTCTGCAATATTTTAGATCCAGGGATGACCCAAACTTGAAAAAACTCAGGCATAATAACAAGGCCCAAACTCCATATATAACATTGTGCTCACCCCCATTGACATTGCATACACCGAAGCTGATTTGAAGTGCACATGAGCTATTGGTTCTTTTCGAGAAAGCATTCTTAGAATTAGCGAACCTTTTTTGTTTTCTCTTAGTAAAAAGACTTAGCGCTCTAGAGAAATCTAAAAGGATAACAAACTCATTTCATCATGTAATCATCACCGATTCATTGGGGAAAAAAAAACGGAAACGTGTAGACATAGTAAAAATATTGCAAGTGTAATTTTTATACATTTTGATATTCTTTTTAATCTTTGAATACTGATTAAATATATATTGGGTTTGTAAAAAATTGCGGGTTGACCCGACCCATTTATGAGCCATCATAATGGATTGAGAATGGATCATTGGCCCATTCACAACTCACCGTTTATGACCTGACTCAAACCCACCCAGTTGTCGCCCCTTATTTTTTCAACATTTTTCTGAGTTGAATATAAAATTATGATATGCTAACTCCAATCTCCAACTCACATTTTTTTATCAATGTCTCATGTGACCTCTACATTTTGAATGATAGACTACAAATTATTGACAAAGAAAAACATACAATCAAGTGGAGACAGTAAGGTAAAAACATACAATCAAGTAGAGACAGTAAGGTTCGCTCATAGTTAAGAACTTGGTTTGCATATTCATATTTCAACCCTTAAATTATGTGTATGGTCAATAATGAAGTATTCTAAGTGGCAAATTAGTAATAGTCTGGTAACATAAATACTAAAGACTCGAGAGCCATATATATTATCCGTGGATACGATTTATCATGAGAAAAAAAAAAGAAAGGAAGTCTAATTTTGTTCAAGTATACTTACATATTGTAGGAGTTCGATTTTAATGAGATTTAGAGATAGTTTCCACACAAGATTGATAGAGAGATAATGATGCTTATACCTTTATTGATTTTGATGCTTTTACAGAAAAATGGAGCAGATGAAATGGAAGAGAAATCAACAGCTCAAAATGATGTAAAACACTCTCTCTCTAGAAATTTCTCTCTCTTGGTTTCTGAAAAGTCCCCCACAAGTGAGCTCTAGCTTCTCTATTTATAGACGTCAGCGTCAAGTTGGTTTTCGCGAATCATCTTTGCCACGTCAGCGTTACCTCGCGACATGGACTATGCGATATCAATCTGCGTAATAATTACCATGTAATTTGCCATGTTAGCGTTAGATCGCGACATGGACTATGCGATATCAATCCGCATAATAATTACCATGCTAGTATCACCTCGCGAACTAGATTACGCGATGCCGATCCGCGTGATCTCTTGTGAGGATCCTATTATACTTCTCGACCCGTGATCCGTGCCTTTTTCCTCGCGGATCTGATTTTTCCTTAGCCAAGGAACCATGATGCTATAGCTTTTTCCTAGGTCATAACATTTTTGCATGCATACCTTTTTCATGACCCTGAGTACTATCGATCTCTCTAAGGTACTTTTGCTTTGAATGGTGCAAATAGGGTCGCGGCCCACTATTTGCATATCCCAAGCATTTCCCTAGATTTTCGAATAGTACTCCCTACGTGAGCAGCATATAGGGCTATGAGTTCAGATGTTAGCTATACCTATATCAGTACCCTCATAATTCCCTCTGTATAATGCTAATTTTCGTGTATAATCCTTATTTGGGTCATTCTCCCAAATAATCCGTTACTTGGGTCAGTTCCCAAATAATTCTTTTTTTTTTGAACCCATGTTTTTGCTCATATATTTTTAGGTGCGAGCCACCCCCTTACACATATTAAACCTTCAACAAAAATAAATAAATAAGTAAAATAAAAAATTTCAAGTTGTGGGTCTATATTATTAGTATCTATCCTTTTCTAATTTGTTGAGGTATTGATTATGTTTTATACCTTGTAAGCTTAACATTTAGAATGTTTAATTGAGAGATAAGGGTTTTCGAGTAAATTATCCCAAAATAACCTTTTAATAGTAATCAAGTTTCAATCTTGGTGACTATAAATCTTTTGTCTAATTTATGATCCTTTAAATTAATTTTGTTTAGGTTTGTTTGCTAAATGATTTTTCCTCTTCATGATTAATTGTTAAATGGTCATTTAACAACAATTAATTATATTATAGTTCTTGTAAATTTACATAAATTTTTTTTTTGACTCATCACTATATTTCATTTCTATTATAAATTTCGTAATTAAAAACTAATTTTTCAAAAAAAAATTTTTTTGATAAATGCGAATGCTGTTATTCGCCTACTGCAATCTCATGTATATATATATATTTCATAATATGCGAACTATATATATATATATGGCAATATGAAAATCAGACAGAACAATATATATATATATATATGAAAACTGGCAACGAATAGAACTTAAAATTCAGAACTTACAGTATGAATTGCAAAGTCTAGAAAATTAACCGAGAAGGTAACGAACGAATCCGAGTGAGCCCTATGAAACTCACAGTTTCCTTAAGATAGATTTGCTCCCTCTCCGGTGCTCAAGGTTGTCGATCAACTATCTCCCAAGATAAAATGGATTTTCGCCTTCAAAGATATAACACTCCAATTTAAGAAGACCAGCGAACGCAATTTTTGTGTTTGCACTCGAACCAAATGACACTAGTATGTATATATGTATACGCAACAGTATGTATCTATATATATATATCCACCTGTATGTATAAGAGTGAGAGGAAGATGAAAATTTTATCTGAAAAGCTCCTGAAAAGAATTAATTCACGAAGTGAACTAAACCTGTATATTTATAAACACTGAATAGGCACATAAACTGTGCTTACAATGGTTGGGAGAGGTGCTGAAACTGTATTGGGTGAAAAGGCACTTCAACTGTCCAAAAAGTTGAAGCAACTCTCTGCAAAATGGGTCAAATCCGTGGGCAAAAAAGAAAAATCCGGATCATCAAAAGACCCACACCCACACCGCCGCCGCGTCACGGACCTGGCGGGTGGCGCGCGTGTGTGGTGGTTCAATGGTTCAACATTGTTCAACCCTCTTCCCATGACTCTGGGTACTCAAACCCTTAAACCAATACAATTATATATAAACACCTTGCTTGTTCACTTTCTTTTCGATGTGGGACACACTCTCATACCTAAGTTCAAATGGGTTACTTTGAGAGATAATTTCTCATTCAATTCTTAATAGTTTTGAACACATGAATATACCAAATTGATCTCCTCACCAAGGAGAACACGTTGGTACTTGGTCCTGTTCATATCGGAGTACGAGTCCCACTTTTATTTAAGCTCAAAGTCGCTCAAAATTTCCAGTTTTCAAAACTATTTTCCAACAATCCCCCCACATGAATGAAAATTAGCTTTTCAGTATGCAAATGAATATGCAGACACTAGTTCGAGTACAATGAAAGGTTACTGTATTAGGATAAAGTAGCCTTAGAGCCTTGAACTTTCCCTCGGTAAAGACTATCGGATTTACAGTCTAATCAGTGGACGTGATGCCTTGAACTGTCAGCTGTTTTTGTAAACCAAGACAATAGAATTCACACAGTTCTCCTTCGAACATAGTTGGTTCTCGCGTTTGTGTTCATTTTGGCCTTGAACACCACTTGGTTTCATGAGTATTTGTCAGAGAATTCAGCCTTCCATAATTCCCGTAAGAAGCGGCACCTTCTACTCACATAGGTGATTTCTATTAGGAATTTTTATACATACCTCACTTGGATATATCCAAGTCATAAAAATCATTAAAAGTGTAGTTTACCCTAAAAATATGCACTGTCTCATCATAGGAAAGGGAAGGAGTTAATAATCTTCAAGGTGTTTTACTAAGTCACACACAATTCGGTTGCCCCTTTGAACCTAGATCTTAGGATCTCCAATCAGCTAGGTTGGGTTGCCATTGTGGTGTCTTTTAATCCAGAGGCTTCAAGCCCATTCCCCTCGATGATCTTTCCACTTGTTCTCTAGTCAAACCTTTAGTTAATGGATCCGCAATATTATCCTTGGACCTCACATAGTCGATGGATATTATACCATTTGAGAGAAACTATTTCACGGTATTATGGCTACGACGAATATGTCTAGACTTACCATTATACATGTGATTTTGTGTCCTTCCAATCGTAGATTGGCTATCACAATGTATACAAATAGCTGGCACCGGTTTTGGCCGGTTTGGAATATCCTCTAGAAAATTACGAAGCCATTCTGCTTCTTCTCCAAACTTGTCCAATGTAATGAATTCAGATTTCATTGTGGACCGAGCAATACATGTTTGCTTTGAGGATTTCCAAGACACAACTGCACTTCCAATAGCAAAGACGTATCACATATGAACTCTCTTGACATAAACACATTTGTCATATTCATTTATTTTGAGCCCATTTGACACCATTGTCAAAATTTTCATATAATATTACTAACAAAATGCAAAAAATGAGATGACACCAGTTGTGGTCACAACTTTATATTTTCTCATAATTTCAGCCAATCAATTTCTTTACCAATTTTGCTAATTTATAGCATAAATATTATGCTAACTTTGCACCAACATTCATAAGTTGTGCACTCCTTATGCTAAGGCTCAATATCAACTGTTCAGTTAACAATCACTTAGGTTTCTCGCCTATAACTTAATTATGAAATCATATTGGTAACTTTATTTGTAACTAATAAGTTGCACATTACCCCCACACAAACAAATATTATCAAATTTATTGGGGTAACTTTTTCCATTTAATAAAATGAGAGACATAAACATATTGACAACTTCTTTCCAATAGAATATGCTTAGGAGAAAACATGACCTCCTTAAAAGTTTGAGAATCATTCTCCCACAGATGAAGCATTCTTTTATTCAATAATTGTATTCACATGCATATCAGAAATCTTAGATTTATTGACAAGAAATCGATATGCATTACTGTTATGAGCAAGGCTCCAATGTGGCCATAAATTTCACCTTGGTATGTCACAATTTCACTTTTTTATTTATCTATATATAACCCGATTATATATGGATTTTCTCTTGATCCTACCCCCAAAACTCTTTTGTATTTTTTTTTTAATCTCTTTTTGGTCTATTATTTGTTTTTGAAAGAATGTGTTGAAATTACTGTAGATATATGGAAGATTTGAATTTAAGGTGGTTTTCGAGATTTGGAACCAAGTTATTGTGTCTCTTTTTGAGGGTTTGGTAGGTGGTGATTATTTTGATAAGTTTAGTTGGGTTTATGATAAAGAATTTTAAGAGAAATTCCCCACCCCCACCCCCACCCCCTGAAAAAAAAAACATGCATGTACAAAAGTAGTATATATGCAAAATAGAAAATTTCTGGTAGAATTGTTATTTCTTAAAAGAAACATCGAATCAGTAGTCACCAAATTTCCGGTTTGAATTTTTGTGTATCTGGTGGATAGAAGACCTTTGGATCATCGATTCGGTGAGAAAAATAGCGTTGATAATTTTCTAATGTGCGAGTTGACGGTTTCTTCTTAAATTTCAACTACTATTATTAAGGTTAAAATTTATATTCCGTATTAAAAGGGCAAATGTTGTCTAGCACGTAACATTACCGTTAGAGGAAAAAGGCACACAACATGCTTATTAGTATGAGATTGCAGCTTAAGAGCACGGTAAAATAATTATATCTGATTTGATTTCATAGTTAGATTAGATTTTTGATACCTGAATTTAAGAATTTTATTTGCAAAACTATATGCAGTGGTAATTTATGAGAATTTTACACTTCCACAATTTCAATTCATCTAGCTATAAGTCTAAGCATTCATATGTTTCGCTCTCTCCAGGTTTTCCTTCTTCTTAGGTTCTGAGGTTGTTTTAATCCTATAAATTGTTTTTTTGTATAGTGAAAACTAATGTATTCACTAACTTCTATTTTACTTCTGATATAAATTTTTGTAAGTTACTATAATTCTTTTGTTCAGGAGACATATTGATGTGAATACTTTTTATTTGCAGCTTACTTAATTGTATATGAAATTACTCATCTTTTTAATATAAGGTTACTAGTTCTTGGACAATTCTTATGTTTTCTATTGCTTTTTCGCCAGAGTGCATTGGCTTTGCGTTCAACTATAAAGACGCAATGCAATGCCCAAACTGCCAAGTAATTGAAGACGGTGAATGGCTATATGCTGCAAGAGCTAATGATTCAGATGATGATGATCTTCTAATTGACATGATGGTAAAAGATTTTGTGTATTTTTGTTTCTTTTTCATGTCGAACAAAAAGCCATTACAAAAAAAAAAAAAAAAAAAAAAAAACTAGACTCTTCAATGAATAGTATGTATTAATAAGTGAAATTACCTAAACGATCAATAAAAATAGCCTAGAGGGGGTGAATAGACTTTTTGTGGATTTATTGACAAATTAAAATTAATTGCAGAAAAGTCAATTTTAATCCAATTATTTATCAAGATAAATCATGCAAATAATAATCTAAGTGCAGAATATAAAGCAATAGAGACACGATATTTTTACGTGAAAAATCTTGGAAAGACTCCAAGTAAAAACCACGGATACGCTCGGGTATCGATGCACTATTAATCAAATATTACACAGACTCTATGAAGCTTTAGACTTACAAATCTCTCCAGATCTGCCTTTCTTCACTCGACGTCTGGCGAACTTGAATTTCTCGCGCTCCACGAAGCTTCTCGTTCATTTCCGTACTCTAACGGCTCCGTTTCTCAACGGATCAAACAACCATGAAGCTTCTCGCTCCGATCTCCGCACTCAGACGGCTTCGTTCTTCAACGGATCAATGCAACCACGTTGCAACAGATGGTGTGATGATTTTTCAGCAACTAGATCATCCAATTGTGTATAAGATCTTCGGTGTAAAAACACAATTGGAAAATTCCAATAACAAGAGAGAATTCGAATATATATGATCACTCAATGATTTTTTCTCTCTCTGTATATCTCTGTAGAAGAATATGAATGATAGAAAACTGTAGAGATCTCTCCAAAAACCGTCGTCTCCTCTCTTGTAGACCTTGATATTTATAGACAATGATGAAACAAACCCTAAGTTTGTTCTTTCTCGTAATTTCACATCCAACTAAGCAAAATCCTAATATCTTATGTATATTATGTGTATTGCACGTACACCACGATATAGGAGTCGTCCATGTACCATCAGATCAAAACGGGGGCATAATCGGCAAAATATCAGAAAATCTCAAAATCTTTGTCGTCGCTACGCTTCAAGCGTAGGCTTAAGCGTAGAAATGCATTTTCCAGTCATTTTTTCCTTCTGAAAGCGTAGGCATTTTTGTGAAACCACTTTTTTCCGAAATTACGCCAAAATGACTATCTCGACTCCACGAAACTTTTTGCCTGAAGTGACGATTTTGAAAAATGTCGTTTTCGCCCTTCGGAAGACATTTTTACTCAATGCACTCATTTTGCACTACACTTGTATTCTTCACTACTTCAACGCTTGATTTCGCCTTTGTCGAAGCTTGTGAATGTCGTTAACACTCAACATGGTTATTGTCTAGAACATGTCATACATAAACAATTACAATAAATGTTCTTACAATAAGCATCCTGTGCAATTACATATCTGCTAGCACATGGTACCTTGTAGGTGTTAGGAAATATTTTTAGTGGAAAAACATTTGATTTATGACAGAAGTTAACATATTTATAAAATGTAGAAATATTTTCTCCCCTAGTGTTTGACAAGCTAGAGGTTCTTAGAGAAACTAGTTGCTTATATTAATTTCCGTATTTGCAATGTAATGGTTTAATTTAGTCCATTATAGAGGGTCTAGTTGATCCTCATTACCACCATTCTTTAAGAGTGACCTATAGGTACTCTAATAGTTTGTATTCTTTATTTCTTCTAGTTTTAGGATAATTTCCCATAATTTGATTTAGGGTTTGGTGCTTCCTATAGTACCTAGGCTTCAACTCTTATTTCTATGTATCATGTCATGCAACTATATCCATAATTGGTTTGACTTGTTTCCTTTTAAATTATTTTTAACTGGTTCAATTAATTACGCATTTACAGGATTTGCCGGGAAGTCCGATGTGCTCCTTTAATGAATTCCAAGGAGCTCCTCCGGCTTTAGGGTAACATTAACTCTCTTCTTTTATTATCATGCTATAATAAATAAAAATCAAGGTCATAAGTTTTCGTATATTCCGTATTAGAGTTGTGATCAATTATATAAAGAAACTTTGAGGTATCAAATATAATTAAACAGAGTATATTACATTCCAAGCTGGTGTAGGCTTTAACAAGTCGCGCATGCAATAGCTATACCATGTTGCAATATATTTAATTTGAAGTAGTTTCACCTCCGAATTTTTCTCGAATTATATCTCGAGGAATTTATTCACATTATTAAGCAAATTGTGTTGAACAGTTCATATATCTAACATGTTGTTCTATATGTTGCAGGCAAAGCATCATCGTACACACTGCAAGTAAAGTTTTTCATTCCATATTAGACATTTTATTTTGATTTTACGGATTTTTTTTACATAAACCCCCTGTTGCTAATTATTGTGAAAATAATTTTCTTAATCATCCAGATGCGATAAATGAAGAGGTTTTAAACATTCATAGAGTTGGATTCCACAAGCCAACCCTATGAATGCTGCTAATCAAGCGCTTTATTCGCCTCGAATGATGAGGGTTGCAGGGATGCGATCATACTGCCAAGCAATTCCGGGGTCCTCTCCACAACCCGCCACCATACACAATCAGTGGTAAGCTTCGAAGTCAAAAAATATTTTGGATATGCATTTGCAATCTCCCTCGAGTTTCCTTATTATATCCATCAATGACTTCATTTATAAGTCCGAACGTCAATGTAGTTCGATCCCCTTCCATTTCCGTTGATATGAAGGATTAAAACATTAAGAAATCTAATCCTAAGTGCTAAATCATAGTTTCACATAAGCAACTAGTGAATAATGGCCCCTATAATTTCATATAAAGTGACTTATTTGCTTCATTCGACTTCAGCGTTACATTTTCCCTATTACTAGTGCTTGAAAACTTTACAGCCAGTTCATGGACCATATAATTTTATACAAAGTGAGCTAGGTCCATATAGTTCAAATACTTGATTAGGTCACCTTAAAACAGATTTCTGTTTTTTAAGAAACTGAAATCAGAAAACTGTCCAAAATAGGCTTGGTGGTTCGGTTTTCTGAAAACCGAAATAGTCCGTTTTCAGAAAAACGTCTTTTATAGTTTAGGCTCACACATACACACAAAAAGACTCACAAGAGTCACATTACTCTCTCTCTTGATCTATTTTCAAAGATGAAAATGCATGTTTTAACACTTGAATTTTCAGAACGGACAAGAAATCCACAAGAGTCACTTGGTTTAAGCATGCCTCCTCAATCAGCTGGTAATTTACTATTATTATGCTGCTTCTCAATTTTTAAAGCTTTTATTTAGACTATTTTGTTCCGATCTGATGTCAAGGATAAGTTTTAAATGCAAATATGTATATGTATATACTGAATATGCTTTTTCAGAAGTTTTCTGACACTTTAAAGAATTTCGCGTATAGGTTTACGTGTTGCAAATGGAGAAGCTAACTGGATTGAGGGGACTTGGAAAAAAGAGTGAGTTGTTTAGTATCTATTTTTTTTATTATTATGTTTTACTTTTTATTTAAACAAGCCCCAAACAGTCTTTTACGTTCAAGTTTATTATCACAAATTATAAACACCAATAATTAAGGCTTTGATTCTTTTTTTTCACTTCGATTTTATATTTTGTTAATAATGGCATTCTCTCTATGTATCTGATTTTTTTTTTTGTTGGCAGTACTCAAACTCGTTCAATTATTTATTAAATAAGCGATTTAATTAAATGTATCACTAATTGTCACTTCACTGAATACGGTCTCTACTGATTCGTACAACTATATACCACATTCTAATAACTCTCATTCTCAACTTCTACATGGCAAATAGAAATTGCCATGAAAGGGCCAATATATGTATACATATCCGAATTAGCTTCTTTGATCAATTTCAAAGCCAAATGGTTTCTGTAGTCTGATCCTAACCAAAGTTGCCGATTTCAGGACCAGACTCTCTTACCTCTCCAACTCCTTTCTCTAGAGAAATCATCCACTACATTTCTCCCTCGACATATTTTTTCTCTAAACCCTGCCACAACGATCAAGACCCATTTACTTATGACAGATAGAACTATAAGGCATCCACAAAATGTTCGACAATTCAATAATGGAGAACAATATGTGCCATATAATTTTCTTGTATTTTTGTTGGCAGTACTCAAACTCGTTCAATTATTTATTAAATGAGCGATTTCTCCTGAAGTTGATTTAGAATGATCTTGATTCCTTTTCATTTCATTTTTTCCTGAGTTCGTCATCCTCTAAGTTGTTTCAGAATATTGATTTCTTAGAAGTTAATAGTTTACTGCAATTTTGTTTCGGTAAAAGCAAAAGGTAAATAGTGAAGAAGGTGCGAAATTTCGCCACCTATTCACTTCGATTGGATCAGTACGTACGCCATCTCTGAAGTTATGTCGGAACAGCACTTGAAGGTCAACTACTCTTAGATTTGAATATTTAATAACTAGTTTTGAATCTCTAGATCGCAAAGTGGTTAATGTTATGGAAGTTAAAATTTTAATTTTCCTGGTATCAAGAATGAAAAAAGTCAAGTATCAGTAGTACCAGATTTGATATATTAGATTGTAAAAGCAGCGGAATCGTTCCATGCGAACTGACAATATTTGATTTGTTATTTTATCTTGTAATATATTTAATCTTTGATTCTTAAGGTATACACCGTCTAATATTGGGGGATCTCATTTGATATGATGTTGGTCCGGAGATCGATTACTAAGTGTTATATTATCAAATTGAATGCCTCGAATTGATAAGAAAAAATGATGGTGAATATCTAAAGCCGAAGAACTACTGTTATTAGTTATGACAAACGATGCATACCTTAAGTTCTATAAAGCATGAGATGTTTCTCCAATAATTTACATTATGTGCTTGAATTTATTTTCTTCAAGAAGGTACTAGTCGTTTATTTGATTGCAAACTTACTAGCTTCTCGAACAATGATTTATCTCTGCAATATTTTAGATCCAGGGATGAAAAAGCTAAGGCACAATAACAAGCCCCAAACTCCATATATAACATTTTGCTCACCCTCGTCTATTGGAGTATTTGATGTTTACCTTCATGTATGAAACAAGCACGAAGCTGATTTGAGATGCACAAGTTTCAAAGGATACAAGACTATTAGAATATTCAAAACAGGAGAAAAAATGTGATATATCCAAGGCCGTCAGAATCGGGAATCTAGGTAGAATTGTTTTGAGGTCCGTATAATCGGAATTGTAAAATCGTAAGATTCTACTTAAACGTATTAATTTCTTTAAAAAAATATTAATAATTAAATATTTAATTTTAAAATTTAAATCATATTAGAATTTTTAAACTTCTCTAATACATAAACCTTTTAAATGTTTTCTCACTAATTTAGGTCATATATTGAGATATTTGACTAAATCATAAAGCACATTTCATATGGAAGGTTTAACAGTTCAACCATTATTTCAACGTAATAGAATCGTAGCAGAATCTTAAGATTTTATCGGTTAGAATCGGGATTCTGACAATTATGATATATCCTAATGTCATTTTGGAAGGACATGTCTAGTATCATATCGTCATGAATTTAGGTTTTCAGTGTAATTGTTTAAAAAAGGAGGGGGCATTTATGAGAATAGAGATCTTATAATTATAGGGTGTTGAGAGTTTCAAAAGAGCCTGTGGAACTTCTAGTAAGCAACTAGTGTAAATGCGTAATCTATTCAGAATCCGAGCCTCCCCGTACCTGCTTCTCATGTGTGGCGGTTCCACGTCAAATAAGTTCATACATTTTGTAATGACATTTGAATTATATATAGATGCCTACATTTGGATAGATGGAAAAAAAAAAATACTTATTAAAAAGTTCCTATCAATTTTTACGTGTGGTCCATAGTGTGTTCATTTTTAAGGTTTACCCTGGGGCTATATTGCTTACAGTGACCGCTACAATACTGTCAAAGACTGAAGTGGTATTGAATATTGATTAATTATACAAGTGGAAATTGTTTGGGCCCCACTAACACACCAAACTACTTTAATAAATCTCCAGAAGCATGGTCGAATGGTCACTTTCTCGTGACCACTCCTGGATCGTGATGCTCTTTAGTTATCCATCTCCTTCGATCACTATGGACCATTGTGTGTCTATATATATATATATATATATTTATCAGTTATTTGTATTTTCATAATTTGATTTGGCTGTGTGATCTCTTTCCAGAACATGATCTAATGATTAAAAATATATGCACATTATCACTAAACAAAATTACAAATAGAATTTGTTGTGATACAATTTGTTGTTATACACCTCTGGAGAGAGGAAATCACAGGATCGAGGATCCTAATTCATATAATTAAGACCCAATTTAGTAGGAAAAAAAAAAGAAGATGTGATAGACTGGTAGTAAAATTATTCATACTTTATTTCTTTAGATAATCACCATTACTATCATTTTTTATTTTTATTATTTCATATATCGATATCGATATCGATTCTTATTCCTATATTTTGCTTCTCTTCAAATTAAAGAGGTAGGTGATACCATTATCATTATTCTTGGATCCAATGTGATTGCTCTCCATTTCACCTATGACCTACCCATATTCTTGTGATGGTGATTGTTGTCCATTAATTTATCCTGCTCGTATTTTTTTATGTGGTCCATGTACAACAATATATTTATTGGGGATTTACCAGGAAAAAAATATAACATTTATATTTATATGGCAATATTTTATAGCTCTTAATCTGTTGAATGGTATGTAGGAAAATAGGCAAACAATCATTCTGAGCTGAGCAATTAGTATACCACATGATCCCAAATGATTGTACGTATATATACGTACATGTGCATATTATATATATATATATATATATGTGTGTGTGTGTGGTTTGCTTGTGAGGATGCAAGTCTACTACAAGGTAGCTGGGTGGTCCTTCATAAATTCATAAATGTGTAATCAGAGAGCCTGAGTGCCGTCAAGGGTTTTTAAACGGCTACATCAATCCAACCCGTAGCAAACCCAAATGTTACCATTCATTCACCCATTTAAGACAAATTTAGTGGGCGGGTACGGACGGGTCGGGTTTGGATGGTATTTGTCAGCCTTAGAAAAAATAGATTCTCTGAAACAAAAAGTAAATTTATGTTTGATAATTATCGATTATTTTAAAAAAGAAAAATGCAGACTATGTTCAATAATGACAATCGTGGCTTGAATTAAATTTAAGTGTGTCTAATTAAGTTTGCATTTTTATTGAAATTTAAATTATTATTTTTTGCGTAAACAACTTTAACAATAAAAAATTTATAATTTTTATTTTTAAAAAATATTAAAAGTACTTCAAAAAATATTTAAGTTACTTTTTTCCAAATCATTTTATTATTTTATTTATATTTTATTTATTTATGGATTATTTGTTTTATTTTATTTATTTATTTGTTTTTATTTTTTTTGTGAACATCTTTTCTTAATGTATTAAAGAGGGACTTTCTAACCGGTGAAAAGTGGTGGGTGTCCACTAACATCCATTCCTAGCTCGGTTCCGATAACGTAATTCCAGGAAGAGTCGGTAGTTACACACTAGATCCCTTCGAACCTAGAGTGTGACGTTGAGTCGGGTTTAGTGAACCAACTAGTCGCTCCTCCAGTGGAAGTATCGGGCCCCTTTTTCGTTGCCTAGGTTACACCTTTGGAATACCCTAGAAGAGAATTTTGCTCTACTTCCTCCAATCGCCACACTAACTCCCCCTTCGTCATAAGGTGTGGAATTAGACCATGGGGGATCTCCATAGGAACTACTCCCTTAGATTTCGCACATAAGAGATTGAGACATAGCCCAAAGACTATGGGACCGATGTAGATCAATCGCCCTAGATAGACAACTAAATAAAGAGTCTCTACAAATCTATATATTCTTTGATTTCGTTCCCCCCTTAAAATTAATATAACAACCAACGAGGTCACAAGTTTCACATCCAAGTAATATATGCCCTATTAATCCCTAATATCATTCCATAGACGGCCAGAATTGCCACTAATATGTTCAACCTTTAAGAAGGCAAAAATAAAATGCAGAAAATATCAGTGGAAAATTAAAACAGATGACTTGTTTAACAACATCAACACCTATTTTCCTCAAGATCTTCAGGAAGTTGGACAGAAATCTGTATTCAACTATGGTAAATGGTACTAAAAGGAAAATAATTACAAATTGCAAACACTTGAGCGATACAAACTATTTGCTGTATAGAACAGAAGTTCAGTTATTCATCTTTGTGCTGACAACATTGCCTAAACCAACACTCGAGCCAACTTCAGGCATTACATCAACTTCGAACTTACTACAACATCAGCCACATTCAGGCTGTATCATACATGAACCAACATACAATATCATAACATATAAATTTATATAAATATGTATATATATATATATAGAGTGAGAGAGAGTACCAAATGCAGGAAGCAAGACCCCTGCTAGGACAACCATTATGGGTAAATCTTCCTTCATATTCTTGTTATTGCATATCATACGATAAGATAGGCTCTGTAGTCAGCTCTTTATATATCAACACTGCATCTTTAAGCTAAAATCAAAGCCCATGCATATTAATGACCATTTAACAATTGACTGTGAAGAGGAAAGACTATAATTTACTGGCCAACCTGAATAAAATTGATTTAGAGGATCATAAAGTAGACAAAAGATTTATAGTCACCAAGTTTGAAACTTGATTGCTAATAAAGGGTTGTTATATTAGGATAGTTTACTCAAAAAACACTTCTCTTAATTAAACATTCTAAATCTTAAGCTTAACAGAGTTAAAAAACATAATCAATATCTCAACAGATTAGAAAAACACGGATACAAAACAATATAGAGGTTATATGAGATATTGATAAAAAGTGTGAGTTGGAGTTAGCACATCATAATTTTATACTCAACTCAGATAAATTTAAGGGAAAAAATAAGGGGTGACAACTGAGAGGGTTTGAGTCGGGTCGTTAATGGGTCAATGACCCATTCTCAAGCCATTATGATGGTCCAGGTTGGGTCAAACCGCTAAGTCGGGGCCAACCCGCATTTATTTTTAAAAAATGTATATCTAATCATTTTTCAAAAATAAAAAAATTACAGTTATACCATTATTACTATGTCTGTGCAAGTTTCCTGTTGTTGTTTTTCAATGAATTGGTGATCATTATGAGGAAATGAGTTTGTTATCCTTTTAGATTTCTCCACAGCACAACAAACATAATATAATTATACAATTATCAAATTACTTAATTGAACTTTGTCTAAAAAGAAACCGAAATTTTTTCTTACCCTATTAGAGCAATATCATAAGCCATCAATAGTCATTTCCAAGTCAACCTAACAGAAAAATTAAAACAATAAATAAATAAAACATATCAAAAACCGTCATTAGAAATTAATTAAAAATATATCTTTATTTACGTGAAAAAATAAAAAATTGAACACGAAAATATCAATACAAACACCCAAATACTTCAAACAAACAACAAATTCGAATCCTAACATCATTGATTTATCCTTTTAGCTTACATTGCTAGAATAATCATTGCAATTTAAGAATATTAGAAGCATCGATCTGGAAGCATTTATTACACACATATACATACATATATATATACACCAAAAGCTAAAGCTGTGAGAAAACCCAATCAAATTTAATCTGGTTTCCCAGAATGATAATCAATCTTCACTGCATTCATCTTTATGTTAAAAAGCATACACACACACACACACACACACACATATATATATATAACAAATCCCAAATATACATATAGACAGAGGAGCAAGAGGGAACCGAGTTGCAGAGGAACAGAGGCCGACCAACCCGCGAAATGCTGCGAGAGAAGAGGTGCCTGAATCAGAGAGCCTGAGTAGCGTCAAGGGTTTTTAAACTGATAGCCTCCATTAACAACCCGCGTTTTATATCAATCCAACCCGGTAACAAACCCTAATCACTAACCCAAATTTAGTGGGCGGGTCGAAGGATTTGGATGGTATTTGTCAGCCTTAGAAAAAATAGATTATCTGAAAGTAAAATTTTAATTTTAATTTATTTAAAGAAAACAAATCGTAAAATTATGTTTGATAATTATTGATTATTTTTTAAAAAGAAAAATGCAGAATATGTTTAATAATGACAATCGTGGCTTGAATTAAATTTAAGTGTGTCTAACTAAGTTTGCATTTTTATTGAAATTTAAATTTATTTATTTTTTGCATAAACATCTTTAACAATAAAAATATATATATAATTTTTATTTTAAATATTAAAAGTATTTTGAAAAATATTTAAGTTAGTTTTTTGGGAAAATTACATACAGGTAATGTTAGGGAATGTAAATTACAAATTAATCAATATTAAAATTTCATATTTCATTTTGATAGAGTTAAGCAAAATTAATTACAAATAAATAAACAATTATTATTATGGCCCAAAATATCCTCCAATCACTTTTTCAAAAGTACCAAAATACCGACCGTCCTCCACCACCTCTCTAATTATAATCGGGCTCTGAGACACCAATCTCCAACAGACCCTAAATAGAGTTGTGACTGACTAATAGTTACACTGCTTGGCCAATTTTTTAGTTGAAGGGCAATTTACCGTCATTTACTGGAGACGTGGAATGTGGCTGCGAATTAAAACGATCAAAATATAAGCAGCCTAATTGCAAATGATGAGATAAGGCAATGACAGTCAGGTTTTACTTCCTAGGCATTTTTATCTACTCATTCAAACTTTGTTTTAGGGTTTGACATCACTAGCTAACACTACTACCATTCCATTTTCCAACCATCAATGTTGTGTGCGGACGTGCCAATTTGCTTAACCCTAATGAACAAAGAAACAACCTAATTTCAAATGTAGGATGCTTTAGATGAAGATAAAGACTGATGAGTTGGATTTATCTCTTAATCCAACTTGGATTCAATTTAATCTAATTTTGAGTTGTGAAAATTGAACTTTCTTGGTTAACATGTGGACTGATCAATTCCAATGAGATTTAAATTACATAGTGGAGAGGTGGTGGAGGGGCGATGGCGAGGTTGAGGAGGATGGTGGCGGAGGGGCGGTGGAGGGGTGGCGGAGGACGGTGGGTATTTTGGTATTTTCAAGAAAGTGTTTGGAGGGTATTTTGGACCTCAATAATGATTGTTTACCTATCTGTAATTAGTTTGCTTAATTTTATCAAAATGAAAAATAAAACTTAAATATTGACTAATGTGTAATTTACATTCCCTAACATTACCTATACGTAGTTTTCCCTCATTTTTTTCAAATCTTTTTACTATTTTATTTTATTTATTTATATATTCATTTGTATTTATTTATATTTTATTTGTTTTATTTTATTTATTTATTTGTTTATATATTTTTTGTGAATTTTTTTTCTTGATGTATTAAAGGGGGTTTCTTTAACCGGTGAAAAGTGGTATGTGTCCACTAACGGACATTCCTGGCTTGGCTCCGATAACGTAATTCCGGAAAGAGTCGGTAGTTGGGCACTGGATCCCCTCGAACTTGGAGAACATGTGATGCTGGGTCGGGGTTTGGTGAACCAACTGGTCGCTCTTCTAGGTGAAATATCGGGTTGCCTAGGTTACACCTTCGGAATACCCCATAAGTGAATTTTGCTCAACTTCTTCCAATCTTCACTTTACGTCACGCCGACTCCCCCTTTGCCATAAAGCGTGGAATTAGACTGAGGGCAATCTCCATAGGAACTAGTTCCTTAGATTTCGCACATAGCAGATCGAGACACAACCTCAGGGATATGGGTAAAGGTGTAGGCCGATCACCCTAGATAGACAACTACATAAAGGCCTAATGGCCAAGCGGTACTTACCCTTACTCTCAAATGGGATATTAAGGGTTCGAGTCTCAATAGATGCAGAATGTGTGAGTTTCTTACATTTCAAAAAAAAAAAAATCTATATATTCAACCAACGAGATCTACAAGTTTCACATCTAATTAATATCCGGTATGATAGTTTACGATATAAGTATAAATATATATTTAACAACCAACATTCTAAAATTTGAGAGGAAGATGCATCTAAGATGAAATATTTAATAATATAGTAAAAGAAAGTAAATAGTGTCAAAAGCAGAGGAAATACATTTTTTGTATTTTTTTCTTCTTTAATTAAGAATCCGTTTGGTTAAACAATTATATGATGAAAAGTAAAAGTGAAAAATAAATAAATAAAGTTTATATTATGTATTTGATCAGCACTTTCGAAAAGTTGTATGGTTCGAGTGACTTCCCATTTTTTAGGGACTGAGATTTGCATAACGATCATACTTGGTGGATCTGTTACCATGGGAACATATAACATTCTTTACTGTATCAACAATGGCCTTATTCCCATACTAGTTTCATTTTCTGAACACCATTTACAAACCAAATGCACAACTTGGATTATCCTAAACCTAATGTAGATCATTCATGCCCCCTCTAAAACAAGCTCTTCTTTATGGGGTACTGCTAAAATTTATGCCCTATTAATCCTTAATCATTCGATAGACGGCCAGAATTGCCGCTAATATGCTCACCATTTAAGAAGGAAAAAATAAAATGCAGAAATTTTCAGTGGAAATTTAAAATACATGACTTGTTTAATAACATCAACACTATCAGTATTCAATTATGTTAAACGGCATTAAAAGGAATAACTCAATTAGGAAAATAATTATAAATTACAAACACTTGAGCGATACAAACTCTCTGTTGTATAGAACAGAAGTTCAGTTATTCATCTATGTGCTGACAACATTATCTAAACCAACACTTGAGCCAACTTCAGGCATCACATCAACTTCAAACTTACTATCAGTGACCGTTGGCCAGTGAGCCATTCTTACAGGCACTGCTGGTGTCGTTTCCAGCCTTCTTTGCATAGAACCTTCGGTACATGGAGTCAACTTCGGTGAGATAGTAAGTGCCTGGTGCTAGAAGACTGCAATCCTTGCTTGTCACGAAGTCCTTGGCCCCGTATCTATGCTCCATCAGCTTCATGGTGTCGACAAATTTTTCTGGCGGAAACTGCAGGAAAGCACATATAACGCTAAAACAACAAGAATGAAGCTGAATGGCAATTAGGTGGTGTTGTGCAGCCAAAATCTCAGATCAATGCTAGGTGCGATTGGCAACAAAATTCAATTATTGGGTGGAAAGTATATCTAAAGAACCAAGTATACCTCATGCCTTGACTTCAACTTCCCGCCAACATTCATCACAGCTGCAATGTTTGAAAGGCTAAAAGGATGTTGACCCTCGCGAAGTTGGAATGAAAACATCGTGGCACTTAAACCACTCCCGTAGGAAAACATTATCACCCGTTTTCCCGCCTGGAAGTTATAATTGCAATCATGTTAGTGGAAGAAAGATTCTCACATTTAATTAAGCATGCGAAATTTCCAGAACCAGAATTAGTTTAAACACTTACAAGTGTGCTATTTTTGTTGTGAAGAAGGGATGCAAATGCTGCATAAAGCGAGGCAGTGTACATGTTGCCAACTTGTTTTGGAATCAAAGTTGTTGGTTGCACCTTTGCATCATATAGAGGCTTTGCGAGTTGCTGAGATGTCTGAAAATGCATGAAAGTAATCATCAGTGACACGACCAGGTACAGCAATTACGGAATCCTAAAGGACCAAAGTCTCCAGAAATAATATATGCTTGTCAGAATTCGAAACAGACCTTTTCAAGATCACGGCTTTGGTAACTTTCATCGCCAGTTAAAGTTGAAAATGGTCCCAGCTTTTCTTTAGTAACCTCATCAACAGAACTGTGAATAAGATCAGGTATAATCAGTTACTTGATACATGCGAATCAAACAGATCATAGGTTTTCAAGGTAAGAATATCTATGGAGAAAATGTTAAATCAAAGGACCTTGCATTTCTTGAGAAATCATTGAACAACAATCGAGCAAAGCTCTTCTGTACAAGCTGCAGTAGACCAAGTTAAATGAGAGAGTGTTTCTTTAAGTGCACAAAAATTTCAACGAGAAACACAAGAATAAAAAAAAGTAATATACAATAAAAAATTATTTGGAAGAGCACAACTGTTTTAGCTAAATACCTTGTTATAGGGAGAATGAAATACAAAATAGTCTGCATCAACCATTGAAAATTGTTTGGCCTCGTATTTTTCATACCTATAGGAAGCAAAACAGTTATTTACACAGCTGCACACATAATCTCCGAAGTCCATATACGACAGAGAATACTGCTTCAAGACCTTAAATTAGCAGCTTACTTGTTGCAGTAACGTTTATAACAAGAATCCAGTGCCATGAGATAGCAAGTTTGTGAAAGCTTCCCGTCAACAACCTAAGAAAAGTAGTTGCCAATAAATGAGAATTATTGGGATATTGACTATGCTAAAAAAACATCTCCATTATAACAACATATAAGGAAGCATAAGCGAATTTGTTAATATTTGATAATTGTTAAGGCACACAGTATAGAAAAGCAGAGATGGCTTTAAATCTTTTGACTCCATAATCATTTTCAGTCGTTTCAATTTTGATCAGATATATTACAGAAATCCGAAAAGTTAAAAGTAGATTGCTAGTTCTTTGTTTTTTTTTTGTTATTCCTTTTCTTTTTCTCTTTTTTCTTTTCACTTATTTACAGCTGACTGTTGGTATGTCTAATTTTGCATTCTTCCAATAAGTAATGACCACATGACAATATTAATTTTTAAGAGCTCTTACATAGCTATAGGAATCAAGGCCACAGGCCTAAGAAAATCTATTTTTCTAAGAAACACCCATTCATATATATGAAGTTTGGTGCAACATATGCTATGCACAAGGGACATACTATGTAGGGATACCTCCCCTGCCCCATTTTGCTCTAATCTTTCCACTTTCTGTAGGCAGTAGATAGCTTCCTAGATCATAAGCTTTTAACTTTGAGGGACATCATTGTCAATGTTTATAAAACATAAATTGTTTCAGCGAAATCTATAATATAAAATATAAAATAATGTTATTTTTGCTATGTCCTAAATGGTTGCTTGTACATGCATGAAATATCATATTTAATGAGACGAACAGAAGGGCTAAAACCAAAAATGAAATTGAATGACTTTTGTTGTTTTGACTTTTGAAACCAAAATCGAAGTTAAGGACACAGTAAGATGAACAAGTATTGAAAATGTTATGAAACAACACGGAATCAAAAGTGAATTCATGAAGGATTACCGGATATTCACTTGCAAGGTTGGGCTTATAAAAATCATACACATGAGACATATGACTCCCTCTGAATTTGCTTTCAAATGCAATAGGAGCATCAGGCCCAATCAGCATAGCAATAGCAGCAGCTCCACCAGTGGGGCGAGCTGGTCCCTCTGCGTAGACCTGATAACAAAAGCCTCTAGTAAGGTAACAGAACATTATGTACTACAACCAGAGTAAGAAATCTAGAGATACATATATAAACATCAAAGTTCAGTAAACCAAATGCGATTCTAACAAGAATATGGAAAACAGGAAGGCATGTTGCTCCTGCAACGTTTCCAATGTTCATGTAGTCTTGGGTATGTAGTGAGCAAAGAAATGAAAGTAGAGCTTGGATAGCAAAGTCACGAATTTTATGAGCACAGTATCCCAAAATCTTTCAATGTAACAACATTGCCTCATCCAACAATTTGGTTTGATTCTATCCATGTGTCAATCGGTTCTCTAGTTACCAAAAATTGGGTTTTTGAACCGCATGGATAGGTCAATCACAGTTCATTATATTTTTTTCAGGTGTTCCAGTTCATCTTAGTCGAAGGAAAACTCAATAATCTGAACAAAATTATCATACCGCACTATCTGTGCACACAACAAGTCCGTAGCGTCCATCCCATGAACTACTCTCTACCCAGTTGACAACATTGAATAAAGCTGCGGTTCCGCCATAGCATGCATTTGTCGAGTCCACACCTTCAATATCAGTATTTCCACATTCCTGCTTATTTGACATGAGGAGAAAATAAATTTGTGACAACAGGTATTGAAGATTTACTATTCGACTAAAACACTTCACCAAACATATTGGACTTGAGAGGAAGATTTATACAGAAGATGGGACGCAAGAAATCAAGAAATAAAATATCTGAAATGAATTTTTTATTTTTTTTTTGGAATAGCACAGTAACATGCAAGAAAATTATTTGAAGCCTCAACCTGGTACCAAATGACTGGACCGTGGCTCAGATATGAGTTGTTTTTGCCCTTTGACACTACTAACTGCTGAATCAAATTTTCTGCTCCTAAATTGAAAACAGGGGCCAAGCGTAATAACCAACTCATGATCATATTTTCTTAAGTTATCTAACAAATGATCATACTTTCTTATGTTATGCAACCATCCTGTATCTCAGTTAATTTTGATTCCAGAAGACTAATTTATGATCACAACTCACAAGTTCAGTCACACCATGTGCATCAAAAATAATCATAATAAGCCTCTCTCCCAAGTACTTGAGGTCCACTACATGACATAAATAGTACTTTTAAATGAGAAAAGCACCAGTAGAAAGAAGAAATGAATTAATACCTCAAAGATTTGCATAAGAAATGTCTTAATGGATTTGCTCTTGTCTATAACAGTCTCGCTGCCCACTTCAAGACGACCAATCTGTTTTAGATCAATCTGGTATTTCTCGAGAAGGGAAGTAACAGCTGTCAAACTGAAAATAAAAGATATGTTACTAAAAGTTATCAACTTCTGAACCAAATTTTTTAAAACCTCATAGACTGATAGAGCAAGTAAAATATGAAACTATCTAAACTAGAAGAAAAATAACTTAGGATGAATATCAAAATAGACCTTTATTATGAATAGTGGATAATAAGAAACTGCAAGAAAGCAGATAGAAAATGATTGAAAACAGTTCACTAGCAGAGAATGACACAAAAAATGAGTTGTAACTCTTCATTTTAGATTGATAAAGTAATTAGCTAACAGTTGGGAAAGACTCCAGAACAGTTGTAATTTGACAAAAAGGGAATGGATTGTTGATGCAGTTTTGGTCCTCATCATTCCCAAGTTGAATAACTATGGTTTATTCCTTGTATCAAGGTTTCAATTCAAATCATCAACTTTTTTAGCAGTGAAGGATGGCCGCATTCCAATGCTTTATATGGCATTGTATTGCCAAGATGTTTCCGAGAATTTCTAGATCCTCGTAAAGATATTACTGAATAGTATAGCTGTCAAGAGTGAGTATATCTTCAAAAACTGCATAGAAATGCAACTAAAAATCTGTTTTCTTTACAGTTTAGCACAAATGAGTACAACAACCGAGAACATGTATCAACCAAATGAGTAGTAGTTATCATATCTTTAACGAGCTTCCTATTACACAACATGTGAAATGCTACCAAGCAAATAAAACCGATATTACATTCTGGCATTAAATAATAAAACCAAGATCAATTGTAGTGATAGAACCTCATTGAGATGACATCTTCAACTTCTGTGCAAAACGCCAAGCAGTCCTGTCCAAGTCCAATGGTGTATTTCCCTTTGCTCACTCCATCATGAGCCTCCAGTGCCTCCTACAGAGTACATGCCAATAGAAAATTGAGAATTTTATATGGTTATTTCTATTTTAATTATCTTTAAGATCTTTGAAGCGCATAAACACTAAAAAACCGACAGATGAGACATATTAGCTGTTTTAATTATCTTTAAGATCTTTTACGTGGACTCTTGAAAAGTAATGAAGTGCCCGTGATAGATCCATATTGTTCGGACATGGGTGTGCCACTTTTGTCAAACATATAATTACAAAATTAGATTTAATCATTTAATCATATTATGGTCTTAGTATCATATGAGTTAAGAACCTATTCCGAACACTATACTAGAAAAACGTTACCTCACTCGAAACAAAATAAATTATCAAATAAAATGAATATATGGGCGGTGTATGTATGTCCTATCTAAAGCTTTGACATTTCAAACCGGACACTCATTCATGAGTCCATGTAACATAGCATATTTGGATAGTCCATAAAACAACAGTAAAACCATTATGTACCACAAAATAGTACAAATATAATTTAGTCCTAACTGGATTCAGATACACATGTATCTTGAAATCCCTAGGGTATGGGATGAGAAACTAGCTTGTTGGCTTAAACTAAACAAAGTTAATATTCCTAAAACTAAAGTAAAATACAATAATAAGAAAATGAGCAGTTAACAGTTAAGTATAATCATTAGCCAACACAATTCACACAACAACCCAAAACAATAAAGAACAAGATTTAGATTATTAATATAAAACGCATAAGCTTACAATAATTAATTTGCGTTAAAGGAAGATAAATATTATTGGATCAGAAACAACAAATTCACCGAAGAACAAAAGTTCTAAATTCACACATATAGTTCAAACAAAATTTCCCAACTCAAACTAGACTAATATAAGCACCAATTCGTTAATCTGTCAAGGAAATGAAAATATCGGATTAATTCATAAAAAAAAAAAATTAATACCCTAAAGTGAATTTCAAAAAATAAAAGTAAAGTATAAGCTAAAAGCTTCTGAAACAAGTGAGACAAGCCGAGGAGAATCAAAAAATTGAGACATGTGAAACGAATTGAAGAAATATAGAGAATGATGAGATTTATTATTCACCTGTTGGATGCAAGTAGGAGGGAAGTAGATTTCCATGGCGAGAATTCCCACATTTTTCTGCTCTGAAGATCCCATTTCTTTTCTCTCCTCTGTTTTCTCGGCAAACAAACAGAGAGATTCTAGAGCGAGAAAGAATTTAGAGAGAGAAAGTGAGGGTCCTCGAAAATTGTAAAGGAGGATAGCTGTGAGGAGGCTCACATGTTCAGTTTGATATATATATAGAAAGTCTCTGCCTAGTCCTCCACAACAAAATAACAGTCTACTTGGTAATTCGGAGGCAGCTGTGAAAACTCCCCATTATCTTCTATCAATTTAATAATCTGCCATATGTGTGTATATATACCTATATCTTCAATAGAAATGATTTTGATCGAATCCGATTCGATTAGCCAGATATGGATTAAAAATAAAAATCCGATAATTTGATTAGGTTCCGAATTCGATAATTCAATTTTTTAACAAATTAGATTTGGATTTATGCTAATCCGATCCGATTAATTTTATATATACACATATATATTATGTTATTAATATATAAATATTAAATAGTATACTTAATTATGTTTCATTTTTTTTTTCACTTTTTCATTTTTATGTTTTTATAGTCATGTATTATAAGCATTGAATTGATTATAAAATATTTAATTTAGTGTTTAATATTCTTAAAAAACAACATAAAAATCAATTTTTTAAAATAATTTTTGTAATTCTTTTTTTACCTAATCGGATCGGATATCCGAAAATGAAAAAATTCGAATTTGGATCAATTAAGTGAAAATCCATTGGATTATCGGATCGGATCAAATCGGATATGAGCTTATCGGATTCGGATCAAATCAGGACATATCCGATCCGAATCCGACCTGTTTTCAGGTCTATCTATATCTATAGATTCTATATTACAATTAAAAGTGTGTGTGAAGAAGTTTTTGTGTTTTTATAGTCAAAATTTTATATGTAATTTTTTAATTTGGATTATAATTATAAAACTTAATTGAATTCTATAACTTCAATCCAATTTCTACTTGAATTATAATTACAAAATTTAATTGAATTATGTAACTTTAATTCAAATAGAATTCTATTTAGAAGAAACAATCTTTATTTATGTATGACTTATATTAGTAAAATCTGATTATGAATTATATATTTAAATTTCATCACTAAATTTTAATTATATTAAATCAAATTAAAAATCAAATTGTGATAAGATACTAAAAGTTTAATCATTTTTTAATTTTTAATTCATTCTCTTATTATAATTTAATTTTAATTAATATCCCTAATCCTAATTAGATAAATATATACACATATAACTTTAAGCAATTTGAACACGTGATCAATGCCGTTTCAATACGTGGTCAAAATATTTTAAAAAAGAAATAAGTAGTTATTTTATTTGTTATGCATTTTACGTTCATCCTTTCAAAAATAAAAATAAAAAGTTAATCAGGTGTTCATACTGCATTGACCATATGATAAGGTAAACTTTGTTATCATGCGGTAAGACTCGAGTAATATTAAAAAGAAATATGAAAATTTTAAGTTAAAATAAGCAAAGTAATTGTTTGCTATTGGTTGTGATCGTCCCACACTTATAATTTCATTCGTTCCAATACTTGGTACAAATATTATCAGATTTGGGCTCATTTTGCACGATTTTGTTCTTGGACTCCTCTCCAAAATGTCTCATACCAATTAAAAATACGCATCACCAAACCTATATCCGGACGATGTGGGACGTCACATATCCCTTAAAAATGATAACTGAAACGATTTAGTTCCGGTTATAAAAAATAATAAGAATAAAAAAAATCTATTCGGTTTGGTTCCGATTTTGTTTGATTCTGCATGATTAAGAACCAAAACCGAATCAAAAATTAACTCTTTAATTTTTGGAACCGGAACTGATCCGAACCACCTTAGAACCGAATCAAATCATCAATTCCGGTTCAGTTAAGTCCGGTTGTTCAATTCTTTCTACACCTCTATCTCCCGCTTCACAGTGCACATCACCTAACAGAATATTGAATATTGAATATTTGAATGTAACCTCAGGAAGGAAGATTGAAATTTAGTGCAATAAATTATTGAATAACTATTTTAATGTACTGTTTTTTTATAAAAAAAAAATTTCAAGATTGAGGGTTCACGTTATTTAGGAGTAAAGTGGGTACATAAAAAAAAAAATTAATAAAATAAATAAATAAAAACTACACTCGCAATCAGAGAAATATTGAATTTGTCTCACAAAATACATAAAGAAATTACCATGAAAGAATTGGAGTTTTTAAAATAGGTTAATTAAGTATCACATAAATAGAGCTTTTGGGATTATTTACTTTCATCTCCCTTATTTAATAGAATAAGTTTGTGAAATTTAAAATTGAGAATGAAATATCGTTTATACCCTTTATACGTTAATACTGGTATAATAAATAAAATCACTATAAGTGTAGTTTGGTCATTTTATAAAAAGTTTGTTAATGGTAAGAGTGTCATTGACAGGGAAGGTCACATCAGTGTAATTTGGCCTAAACCTTGAAAAACAAAAATCAGTGTAATTTGGCCTTTAAATTTTTATTTGAAATATCTAACAACTGTGTATGAATTCATTTTTTATACAAAGTTGAAACAGGCTCAGAAATGGGACCATTGAAATCCCCAGTCCTAACCACTTTAAAGAACACATCAACAGCCTTCATTGAAATGCCCAAGTGTCATGGAACACACAGCTGGTTCTAGTTCAACTTTGTTTCACAATCAATTGCTATTTTTTTCAGCGCCTTTAATATAAAATACTCTAGAGTTTAACAAAAGATAATACTCCCTCCTCCAATAGTTATCCAATTTAAATTTTTTAATATTTTATTGATTTAGATTGACTAGTGTGCAATTTTCAATTTTGCTCTTAATAATATAGTATTATGGTAGGGTCCAGTATTTATTTAATATTAGTGAAAGAATAGTAGTTGAAGAAAGTGGAAAATTAAATTGCATTGAAATTCGAACGGGACAAATATTTTGGGACAAGTAAAATTACAATAGTAGACAACGACAGAGGTAGTAATAAATAGGAATAAGAAAAAAGAGATAAAGATTGTGACTCAGAAATAGGAACATATAAAGTTTGTTATTCTTTAGTTTCAGCCAAACATTTTTGACATTCTTTCAAAAAAAAAAAAAATTTGACATCGAGAATAGCGTATATATTTTTTCAAATACTCTTCTAAAAAAATATAACATTTGAAAAGTCAATCAAAATAAATTTCCATCTACTGAGACTCTACAATTAATAAAATTTTAGAAGCTTAGATGCCATATGAATGATGCTCTTGTTAAGTAAAATTTGTTATCATTAATTTAATCTCATGGATTATAATCCCCTCCTATGTGGAGGTTCTTTTTTACACAGTTTTGGGAGCACGAGGTGAAAATGTCAAAATGATATGCAATAACCTTAATTTTGTATTATTCGATATGCAAGTTGTAACGTATAATCTAATTTAGTTTGATTCATAATATTTTATAAAGTATTGATATCGCTATGCTACTACAATATTCATTCAATATTTATTTCTAAGATCATATTATTCGAATTTGTTATATTATTATCGTGGTCATGCGAAATTATTTAGTACTGAAAGACTCACCTAATATATACAAAAAGAAAAAGAAAATGTATTCAACATTAGAGTTTGTTAATGTACCACCAAAGGAAATTCATGTTCAGTGAATCAGCAGCTGTTTGAACACCAAATTATTGGTAGGTGATTATAAAAATAGAGATGAGATATTTATAGTGATGGATTTTACTAGTATAATGCAACAAAATTGACATTTCAATTAATGCCAACTTATTTGGAATCCATCTAGCCTCCAATAAATGCATAATGTACACTGTCAACTATCTATCTCCCCATTAATCAACCACCATCCCTTTGTCAATGGATGTGTACACCAACAGCATCTTTCAATGTAATAATCAGTGGAACGGAAGAACTTCATCCTCTCGGGATTAGATTGAAATAATAATATTTAATGAATATTATGTAATAAAATTTTACCATATGATGACAAGTTAATCTAAATAATTCTATTCATTTTAAAAATTAAATAAGTAATTCATGGGGAATATCCTAACTTGGTGATTCCTCCTATGAGAAAATCATAAAAGTCATTTTAAGTGCAATCTCAAAGCATATAAGAAAAAGTCCAAACCCAAGGATTTATTAGTCAATTTTCCAGTTAAAAAGTATAAAATGTTGAATTCAATGTTGTGTAATATTTAAAAATGAGAATCCCCAATTACCGCATCCTGAGATACCATTTTTCAGCCATGAATAATTGCAGAGCTGGCATGAAACACTTGAAGATTAATTCAACCATATTTTATATATATAATATATATATATATAAGACAGGCAGTGTAGGTAGAGCATGCCAATGTTGATTTGAGAGTAAGAAGGCTGACTGACTTGTATTGGTGAGAAAAGATTACTATGCCAGACTAGAGAAAATGTGTGTGTGAAGCCATTTAGACCCTTTCAAACTATTATTTTCACATTTTAAATAGAGATGTATTATTTGACTTTGAAGTAAAACAAGGCGGCTTAAATTTGACAAACATATGAATATTGTAGTTTGGTACGTAATAGAAATTCGATCTCAAAAACATATATTAGTACAAACAGTTTTTTATTTTTTGAAAATTGAAAATCAAAAAATTATACAAAAAATCTGTTCGGTTCAAGTTTCAGGAAATTCAATTATAATAATATTTATTTTCAAATAATTTATTTTTAAAAAACTGTTTTCGGTTCTCGAAATTCTCGAGAATAATTTCCAGAGATCAAACCAAACCCACTCATAATTATTCTTTTTAGTCTTGTTTTCAATTGATATAATTCTTCTTTTTGTTTTTATTTATTTGGCAACATCCCAGTCTTTCTTTTCTTTTCTTTTCATTTTTTGTTTTAACGACTAAAAAAAGTAGTTGAGATTGCATCATGTGTTTGAAGAGTGAAGTTATAAAATTGGCGCTACCTTGGATTGACTTTCAATGTGTGAAAATTACGTTCATGAGGAAACAATGGAGGCTTGTTTTTGGTTTTGTGACTTATAACGTCAAACCACGAAAAATATTTGTGATTGTGAACTTTGGCTACTACTTGAATGAAAATGATGTCACTCAAGTACATACCCCTGCGATATTTTAAAGACTTAATTTCAGTAAACTTTCCTGTCATTTTTAAAAAATTATTTTATCTTCCTCCTATACAGAAAAATACCCTATAATTATCAAAATGTATCAACTTGTCCCCCTTTTTATAATTTTTGAACAAAATACCCTGCAATTTAATTAAATAAAAAATATATATAAAATTCAAAAATATATATATACTTAATTCGAAAAATATATCAAAATTAAAAAATACATATAAAATTCAAAAATATATACATAAATTGGTAAAAAATATATAAAATTCGAAAATATATATAAAATTCATAAAACAAACATATAAAATTCGAAAAATAAACATATAAAATTTGTAAAAAATATATAAAATAAAATTAAAACATATAAAATTCAAAAAATATATATACATAATTCGTAAAAAATATATAAAAATTTTAAAAAACATATACGATTAAAAAATATATAAAATTCAAAAAAATATATAAAATTCATAAAAAAACATATAAAATTCGAAAAACAAACATATAAAATTCGTAAAAAAATATATTAAATTCGTAAAAAATATATATAAACTAAAATAAAATATATATATATATATATAATTCATAAAATATATATATAATTCGTAAAAAAACATATAAAATTAAAAAACATATAAAATTCGATATAAATATATATAATTCGTAAAAAATATATAAAATAAAAAAAATCATATAAAATTCGAAAAAAACAAATAAAATTCGTAAAAAATATATAAAATATAATATATATATAAATATATATATATATATATATATATATATATAATCCTTTGTCACACTACAATAATATATTCAAACAAGATTATCCAAAAAATAAAGGGGTAGGAAAATCATAATATTTGATTTTTCGGAAAATCATAATACAATCAAAGAAAGTGCTCTTTCACTATATTTGATTTTTTTTTTCAAAAATATTTAGATGTCACAATAGAGTATAGTCATAGTTTTAAAATAATTTGTGGTGTTAAAAGTGCTTTTTTAGAAGTCAATTGTTTTTTTTCATTTCCATGCAATAAACAAAATGCGGATTGAACTAACCCATTTTTAATATGGAGGGTCCAACATAATCTACCTATTCATGTGATTTAATAATAAAGTTATATGATTTTTTTCCTAATTAAAATTAAAATGATATTTATGTTTTCGAGATATTTTATTTGATTGGTAATATGATCTTTTTCGAATTTTATAAGTTTTTTAAATTTTATATATTTTTTAAGAATTTTATATATTTTTTACAAATTTTATATGTTTTCTTTCGAATTTTATCTGTTTTGTTTTACTAATTTTATATATATTTTAATTTTATATATTTTTTACGAATTTTAAATATTTTTTCAAAATTTATATGTTTTTTAATTATATATATATTTTTGAATTTTATATATATTTTCAAATTTTATATATTGTTTTGAATTTTATATGTTTTTTAAATTTTTATATATTTTTACGAATTATGTATTTATATGTTTTGAATTTTATATGGTTTTTTTAAGTTAATTAAATTTCAGCGGTATTTTCGTCCAAAATTATAAGGAGGGGGATAAGTTGATACATTTTGGTAACCATAAGGGGGTTTTCTGTATAGGAGGGGGGCAAAGTGATCTTTTTTGAAACCACAGGGGGGTTTACTGAAATTAACTCTATTTTAAATAAGAATCCTTATATGATATTGTACATGGGAATTTGCGAAGCCCATCTATCCCACTAGCCTAACAAGGTTAATTGGGGTCTGATGACCCGAGTACCACCCAGGCCCGAAAGAAAAGGCCCATCCCAAAGGCCCATTTCCTAAATACTCTAGAATAAACTTGGGGATCAACTTAGTGACGTAAGCAATAGACAAAATGATGATGTAAGCAAGAGAATGTTTCCCTAATGGGCTCAAGGCCCAAGAAGGGAATGTATATTAACAAGGAAAAATGATTAATAAAACCCTATTCTTGTGTTGTGTATTTTTTAGCATCTACACATTGGCGGCGTCTGTGGGAACTGTATTTTTCTTTATTCCAGATCTGTAGTTCATCTAGTTCGTCTTCACCTTCCAGATCTGTAATCACCTTCCCATCTTTATAGCTAAGCTTATTCCTATTCATTTCGAGATCTGTGGTTGTACCTTGGCCCTTCAGATCTGTGTTCGTCTGGCTATCCCTGTAGTTGAACTTGTTTCTATCTAAGCAGCCATGTCGGTAACCCATTCTCAAGCGGATGCTCCGATTACCGGAGACAGTCACGCAGGTGGTACTCAAACTATTGAGCAAATCCTATAACACCTGATAGCCATTGAAGAACGGAGCCAAGCTCTTGAGAAGCGGAACGCAAAGCGTATGGCAAGGATGGCTCTTCCACCCGCTCATCCAGTAGCGATGCCCGTCCGTTCCCAAAATCAAGAAGACGACGCCAAGTTAGAGGAGCATGTTGAATCCTCTCATCGCCTAGGTAAGGCCCCCGTCACCGATGAGGCCATGACCCCTCAGAAGCTCCAGGCGATAATGGTCGAGTTCCAAATAAGAGTTCTGAGGGACTTAAGAACCCAATCTACTGACGATCTGGCCGTTCAGGCCTCCACTGAGTTGATACAGTCACCCTTTACTCTCGAGGTAACTAGGGAGCCCTTCCCAAATAAGTTCGTTATGCCTTGATTTACCCCCTATGATGGCACTAAGGATCCCAAAGAGCACATATACTAGATTCACCAAAAAATGACTATGTATGCCGAGAACGAAGCCTTGTTGTGCAAAGTGTTTTCCACAAGTCTCGCCAATGCAGTTTTGCTATGGTTCAAGAAGCAACCACCCAGATCCATCGGTAGCTGGCAACAACTAACCAGACTCTTTGTTGCACAGTATTACGGGAACAAGAGAAAGAAAAAAAACCATATCCTGCCTATTCACGATGATATAGGATAAAGGAGAGTCCCTGAAGAGCTTCATGTCCCGATTCAACGTTGAATATTCCTCCATCGATAATTGTGACCAACACTTTGCTGTTGAAGCCTTCCAGATGGCCCTGATTCCTGGAACCAAGTTTCATCAACCTCTAGTGAAGCGCCCGCCATCGGGCATTGGAGAGTTAAATTATAGAGCCCAAGGGTACCTGAGGATAGAAGAGGAAGAAACCATTAGGCAGAAGAGGGATGTCTTGGTCAGTGTGTAAACCCGATCAAAAGAGTTAGTGACCGATCGAAAGCGCCCAGCCTCATCGGGACTTTCATCTCTTTCAGGTCCTTCATCCCCGAACCTAGTCAAACGTTCCAGATTTGAGGAAAAAGTGACTCCCCTGAGAGTCAGCCTTACCAAACTTTACCAAGAAAATAAAGCCAGAGGAATCTTCCAACCACCACCACCTATCAGACAACCTTTGGATCAAATATATAAGTCAAAGCACTAAGCCTTCCACAGTGATTTCGGGCACATTACCAATGACTGCCGAAATCTCAGACGCCAAGTGGAGGCAATGATACTTTGAGGTGAGCTCCAAGACTACATCCAGCTAGACAAACCGAGGGCCGATCAACACGTACCCAACATCCCCCGTAATCCCGCAGCTGCACAGCCAATCAGAATTATCAACATGATTCTCGATGGCCCCAGTTATAATGAGATGGAAAAAGCCAGCCGGAGCCAGCTGCGTCGAGCCCGAAAGATGAGAAAAATTAACAAAGTGAGTGAAGTCCACCACAAGACAAGTGAAACGCAAATTATTTTTTCTACAACAGACCTTCGAAACATCCAGACCCCTCATGACGACCCACTAGTTGTCACATTGATGGTAGCCAACTGCCTCGTTAAGCATGGCATTATTGATCCAGGGAACATTGCAAACATCATCACCAAATGGGCCTTCAAGAAGCTTGAAATCAATCCAAGTGAAGTCATGACTTCTCGGAGTCCTATTGTAGGATTCGACGGGAAACAAGTTGAACCCATTGGGGAAGTCCAACTACCAGTATCGGTTGCTCAAAAGACCCTACTGGAAACTTTTGTCATAGTGGATGTGAAACCATCTTACAATTTGCTCATGGGAAGGGAATGGATCCACATGATGCAGGGGGTACCTTCAACCCTACATCAGATGATGAGGTGCATAGGTCCCGACGTGTTTGACATCATCGACATCAAAGGAGATCATGTGGCTGCAAAGGAATGTTATGTCATTACCCTAAAGGAGATAAGGAAAGAGAAAAGCCCGAAGGAGATCCGCACCAAAGATCGAGGTCCATATCCCAAATAGCAATTAAAGGACAGGGATTCAGGTATCCCGATTGTGGTCGAGCCTTTACAGCCTGTATCCATAATACCCGATAAGCCCAAAAGAGTCACCTATGCAGGTACAAATCTTACTGATTATGAATTACAAGAATTAACCCAATTTTTGCAGAACAACTCCGATGTCTTCGCTTGGGGACACACAGATATGCCTGGTATTGATCCCGCTGTCTGCCAGCACTCCCTACATGTTGACCCGAATGTAAGGCTAATCAGGCAGAATGAGAGGCGCATGGGAGCCCACATGAACCGAATCATAGCAGAAGAGGTATCCTTATTGCTCCAAGCATGGTTCATCAGATAAGTGAAGTACCCCGATTGGCTTGCCAACGTCATAGTTATCCAGAAGAAGAATGGTAAGTGGAGAGTTTGTGTTGATTTTACTAACTTGAATATGGCATGCCCGAAAGATAGCTTTCCCTTGCCAAAAATTGATCAGATGGTGGATGTTATCGTTGGCTATGAGCGGTTGAATTTCCTGAATGCATACTTAGGGTACAATCAAATAAAGATGAACCCGGCCGACGAAGAAAAGACATCCTTCATCACTGAAACAAGTACTTACTATTTTAGAGTTATGTCTTTTGGATTGAAAAATGCAGGTGCTACTTTCCAGAGATTGGTAAACAAGATCTTCAAAGGGATGATAAGTACTATGATCGAAGTTTATATCAACGACACTGTAGTCAAAAGCATAGTAAAAGGGGACCATTTGGGACATCTGCAACAAGTGGTTGACACCCTATGGAGACATGGAATGAAACTCAACCCGGAGAAATGTTCCTTCGGCGTGTCATCTGGACAGTTCCTGGGACACATTGTGGACTAGACCGGAATTCAGGCTAGCCCGACACAAGTCAAAGCCCTAATGGAAATGAAGGAACCCCAGACTTATAAGGATGTTGAAGTCCTGACTAGAAGAGTGGTTGCCCTTAGCCAATTCTTCACAAGACTTACCGATCGATGCAAACCATTATTTCGGGCAATCAAGTTAAGGAAAGGTAAGGTCTGGGGTCCAGAGCAATCCGAGGCCCTCACAAAATTGAAGGAGTACATGGCCAAGCCCTCAATCCTTACCACACCAAAACCCAATGAAGTCTTGTATCTCTATCTGGTAACGTCCTCCATTTTAACCAATACAGCCCTCATCAGGGAGGATGAAAGCTTGTAGATGCCTATTTTCTACACTAGCAAATCCTTAGCAGATGCTGAAACCCGATACAACAAGCAAAAGAAATTGGTGTTATCACTTATAAATGCAAAACGGAGACTCATGCATTATTTTGAGGTGCATCCAATCATTGTCTCGACCTCCACTCCTATCCATGTCATTATGTCTAAACCTGACTTTTCTGGCAGAATTTCTAAGTGGGCCATTGAATTAGGCATATATGATATAACTTACATACCTCGGGTCTCCATCAAGGGTCAAGCAGTGGCAGACTTCTTACTTGAGGAGAAAACTAAAGAGACCGATCAGCAGCATGAGCCAGATATATGGAAGCTATTTATGGACGGGTCAGCCAATTCAAAACAAGTTAGGGGTTGTCTTGGAAATCTAGACACCCAATGGTACCTATCTTCATATGTTAGTGCGACTGCAATTTCCAGCCACCAATAACGAGGACGAGTATGAAGCAATCATATCTGGTTTGAGGTTAGCCAAAAACCTCCAGATCCAAATCTTAGCAGTACACATTGACTCCCAATTGGTCATCCGGCAAATCAAAGAAGAATACGAGACAAATGATGTAAAAATGGAGTCTTATCGGGCACTCGTGTTAAAGGAAACATAATATTTTCAAAGAATAACTTTCACTCAGATCCTGAGAAATGAAAACACTGTGGCTGACCACCTAGCCGGGCAGGCATCCTCAGCTGATGAGGACCTGACCCAGGTTGTGTTGGTAGATTTCCTAGCCAGACCAAGCATTCAAGAGCCCGAGAATGTAATGCTTATCCCTTGGGAACCCAGTTCTATGGATCCCATAACGGATTACCTTAAGCATGAGGCCCTATCGGATAATAAAACAGAAGCTCGCAAAATCCGGATGAATTCAGCCCGATACTCAATCATAATAGGGCAACTCTATCGGAGATCATTCTCTGGTCTATACTTAAAATGCGTAACCCCCTCTAAAGCAATGGCAGTATTGGAGGAGATCCATAGCGGGTCATGCGGGAACCACTCTAGAGGAAGATCCCTAACTCATAAAATACTCTCCCAAGGTTTCTTCTGGCCTTATCTGTCACGGGATGCCGAGGACTATCTTCGAAGGTGCAAGGTGTGCCAAATGCATGGAGATGTTATCCATCGGCCTCCAGAGTTCCTACATCCTATCGTGGTCCCTCACCCCTTCACCCGATGGGGAATAAATATTGTGGGTCCACTCCTGAAGGAAATACGATCAACTTCCTATATCCTTCTAGCCACTGATTACTTCATGAAATGGGTAGAAGTCGAAGCTTATCCAACAATTAAGAGCAACCATGTCATCAAGTTCATTTGGAGCCACGTAATATGCAGACTCGGGCTACCGAGAATAATTATGATGGATAATGGAATAAACTTGGACAACATGAATGTAAGGGCATTCTTCGCCGAGCATAGCATCAATCAGAATACGTTTTCGGTCAGGTACCCACAAGAGAATGGACAATTTGAAAGAACAAATCGAACTATATTTGACACTCTTGCAAAAAAGCTTAAAGAAGCCAAAAGAGCATGGCTAGAAAAATTGCCTGAATTGTTCTGGTCGTACAGAATGACACCCAGGCAACCCACTGGGGCAACACCCTTTACCATGACATATGGCGTTGAAGCTGTAATCCCCACAAAAGTCAAAGTTCTTACCCTTAGGAGTCAAGCCTGGGAAGATGGCCCTAATAACCAGCATCTGGCTCACGACCTTGATCTGCTGGATGAAAAAAGAGAAGCAGTGGGAATCAAGTTGGTAGCCTACCAATAGCATGTCCGAAACAATTTCAATCAAAAAGTCAAAAGAAGAAAGTTCCAGGTCGGAAACATGGTCCTTAGGCAAAAAATTGGACTTGTAAGCAAGCTGAGGGAGCCTTGGGAGGGCCCGCACACCATCACCGAAGTTATCGAGCGCGGAGCATATCGCGTCCGCAAAAATGAAGATGGTAGAATGGAGCCAAACTCCCAGAACGCCTCTTGCCTGGAGAGGTACTACCCGTAACAAGCCAATTCGATTTTTACCTTACCTTGTTCGCTTTTGTAAAAAGGCTTCAATGCCAAATCAGTTAAGTTGACATCATTAAAATTGTCTTTTCTTGACAAAAATAGCTTACAGATGATTACTGATGCAAAAATAAACTAAGTGTTGTCATGTCTCTCGCATGGCCTTAAGAGCCCGAAAGACACAACACCCGATCCATAAGTGGTCAAAATTTTACAAAAATTATCCAAGTGTTGTTATGTCTCTCGCATGGCCTTAAGATCCCGAAGACACGACATTGATCCACAAGTGATCAAAATTTTGAAGAAAAAAATAAACTAAGTGTTGTCACGTCTCTCGCATGGCCTTAAGAGCCTGAAGACGCAACACTGATCCACAAGAGATCAAAATTTTACAAAAATAAACTAAGTACTGTCATATCTCTCACATGGTCTTAAGAGCCCGAAGACACAACACTGATCCCTAAGAGATCAAAATTTTACAAAAATTATCCAGGTGTTGTCATATCTCTCTCATGACCTCAAGAGCCCGAAAGACACAACACCGATCAATAACTGATCAAAATTTTACAAAAATTATCTAAGTGTTGTTATGTCTCTCGCTTGACCTCAAGAGCCTGAAAAACACAAGCACTGATCCACAAGTGATCAAAACTCCTATGTACTGCAAAAAGAAACCAAGTTGTATCACTAAGAGTAAAGAGTCAAAGAATAAAACATTCATCCATGAATCTTGTCCTTCCAACATCAAACTTTCCATTAAGTATAAGGCTTCGGTGGCCAAGACTTACAAAATACAAAAGTTTAAAAAACATTCAAAAACAGAGAAGAAAAGATTAAGTCTTCTACCCCTGGTATCTGAACTGACGTCCAAACTCCTCAATCCTGTCACTAGCCTTGGTCCGAACCACCAGCATCAGGTAAAACATTGGGATCGGGGACCAGAGCGAGTTCAGATAAAACAGGGCCAGAAGCAGGAGTGGACCTGGGAAGAGGTTTAGACAAGAATTCATTTAAAATGAGGTCATCAGGGCCCGCTACCGGATCATTGTAAGGCGGGGCGATGCCAAGAGACTCAACCTTCTCCTTTTGAGTCTTCAGGCCCTCATTCTCAGCCACCAACTCCTGGTTTCTCACCAATAGGGCTTGATGAGCTTCTTCCATCTCCTTGAGCTTCTGATAAGCCACCCGAAGTTAATGTTCAGTGGCTATATCCCGCACGATTTGGGCTTCCAATTTCTCGTTAGCAATCACCAGCAAGGCAATCATTTTTTTCCCTCCCTCCTCCTTCAGCCTCAGATACTCTGCCGATTGTTGGAGGGCTCTACTATCTTCCTCAAGCTTTGAATTATAAGCTTGGATCAAGTAAAACATCTGTTATAAGAACACAAGTGTTTCACAATCAGTAAAAAAATAAATGAGATCGAGTTGCATATAAACCACCTTCATCGCCATATCGGGGCCAGTCAGGGCTAACTCCCCCTGTCTACCTTCTGGATAGCCTTTCAGTCGGCTAGGGTCCAGATCTGAAAACCCATCTCCCTAAGAACAACGTCATCGTTAATGGTCTTGCTCCCAGCGACCAAGAACCCGCCACCCGTGAGCTTTATCCTTGGATTCCAAGGGACGGGTTCTTCGGTCTGAGTTCCAGCTTCGGACTCCGCCCATACACTTGGAGAGGTTGTTGTCGTCAAGCGGGGCCAAACTGATCGACCGGGATGATCTTCTTCAGATCGGGAATGGGGGACACCCGTTATAGGCGAAGATGGTAAGGAGACCCCCTCATCGACCGATGCAGAAACAGGAATTTCCCCTGAAGGGAGAAGAGTAGGAGTAATAGTGGTCTCCTCTTCAGAAGGAGAGGAAGACAGGATGATTGGAGGATCCCCCGAAGGAAGAGGTGATGGTGGTAACTCCCTAACAACTGGAGGGGTGGAACCCAAAGGAGTAGCAGGATTGGCTGGGGCTCCCGACCCCCGCTTGGTCTTTCTCTTCAGGCTAGGTTGGGGAATCCTCAACATATTTCTTACTACTTTTGATGATAGTTCCTGGAAATTATCACCAGTCAGGTAATCAGGGCACATCTTCAAGGGTTTACCCCAAACTTTAGACTTAAAGAGATCAAAATGAGATTTAATAAAAGCTAGAGTTTTGTGGACATCGGGCTCCTTCAAAAACTCAAATACATGATTGCCCAACTTATCATTGCACACCTCACAGAAGCAGTTTCCCTTATGGTAGGGTTTGAAAAATGGGAATAGATGTTGTAACACCCCGCTCCAACACTTGGTATGATATTGTCCGCTCTGGGCCCAGCCCGCACGGTTTTGCTCTTGGGCTCATCCCAAAAGGCCTCATACCAATTGGAGACAACACTGCACATATAAGAACATCCCTAGACCTCTACCCGGGCGATGTGGGACATCACAATCACCCCCCTTGGGACCCAACGTCCTCGCTGGCGACCCACGGGTGATGTGCATGCTCCCACACTTAATTCTGGCCGGGCTTTAGCTCTGATACCAATTGTATTGTAACACCCCGCTCCAACACTTGGTATGATATTGTCCGCTCTGGGCCCAGCCCGCACGGTTTTGCTTTTGGGCTCCTCCCAAAAGGCCTCATACCAATTGAAGACAACACTGCACATATAAGCACATCCCTAGACCTCTACCCGGGCGATGTGGGACATCACAGATGTTGGCTGAACATTTTAGGGATCACGAATTTAACTGAACCGGGATGCCTCCAACCCCCCACTCACCAGGATCATCCTCTCTTTCCAACCCTTGTTGGACTTCTCAGTGTCATCACACATCTTTCTCCCCTAGAAGGGAAAAAGATTGTAAGGACCCCTACAGTCTTTTTAATCCTGTAACTTGTAAGAAAGCAGGATCTCAGTCAAACCCAGATCGAGACCTAGATCCCGATTGAGCAACAACACCATGGCTAGAATCCTGAAGAAATTTAACCCAACTTTGAGCGAGGCCAGACCTAGAGTAGACAAAACAAAAAGGAAGAAAGGGTGGATGGAGAAACGAAGGACCTGAAGGTGATAAACAGAAAACATAATTTTGTCATCCTTAACCCCCTCTCTTATCCTAAAGTCCAATTTCTTAGGGTAAAGCTTGATGGTCACCCCTTCAGGAATGTCAGCTTTCTCTTTCAACTTCTTTAAAATTACATCTTTCCTAAGAATGGCAGGGAGGGGATTTGCATATAATCGTGTCTCTGAATTACCTCCAGCCTGTCCCCCAGTTGGGCCCCTACCAGCGTTGATAGTTTGGGTAATCTCGGTGGGACTGGATCTAACTGTCCTAACCACTTCAACTGATGGGGGGCTGAGAGAAACATCAAGGTCAACAGAAGAAGGAAGACGATCACTACCTGATCGAGTATCATCACTATCAGACATCTTTGTAAGAAAGGTAGAAAGGGTAGAGGAAAGAACTTACACTCAAAGAGGATTTCGGCAAGTCTCCGATGAAAATCTCTGACTTCTTTGGGAAGCAAATGTAGTTTCCGACAAAGATATTTGCGAAGAAGATGATTTGTAGAGAAAAACCTTTGATGTGAGGACAAAATAACAAAGTAAGAACTTTGCAAAAGTACAAATGAAGGATATATATAGGAGTTACTGAAGAAGATCAACCACTCGTTTTTCACGCCAAATGAAGTACCAAGCCGTCTTCTCAGCCACCACCGCGAAAATCAAGGTCACCTAAGCCATGTATTTGAATTTGAAATAATGGATACAACTGCCTCATTTAATGCCTCGGCCATGTCATGTGCAATATAGAGACTGACCACATGTTTTCTTTGGTAATGAGCCTCATAACATATAAAGGCCCGTAACCAAAGAGGGGTTTGTGTACATGTGAATTTGCGAAAGTCATCTATCCTACTAGCCTAACAAGGTTAATTGGGCCCTGATGACCCGAGTACCACCCAAGCCTGAAAGAAAAAGCCCATTTCCTAAGGGCTTGTTTGGATAGGTGGTTTTGGGCCTGGTTTTGGTTTTGGTCTTTGATTTCAAGACCAAACCATGTTTGGTTGGTGGGTTTTGGACTTGGTTTTGGGTTTTTTAAAACCAACCACTAAAACCATGGTTTTGGCCTACCAATTTTGACTTTTCTCTCTCTATATATATATATATATATATATGGCCGAAAATATGAATTATTTGTAAAAAAATAATATATAATATTTGGAAAAAAATTATTTTTCCGAAAAAATAATTTTATTCCCAAAAAAAATTAATTTTCGGAAAAAATTAATTTTTCGAAAAAAAATTAATTTTCGAAAAAAAATTAATTTTCGGAAATTTTTTTTTTTTGGGGAATAAAATTATTTTTCGGAAAAAAATTATTTTCGGAAAAATAATTATTTTTCCCCATTTTATATCCTTTTTTTTATAAATTTTTAAATTTTTTCAGTATATAATAAAATTATTCAGAATTTTATATTTTTTTTGAATTATATATATATTTTCAAATTTAAGATATATTATTTGAATTTTATATATAATTTTCACATTTTAAAATATTTTTTTCGATTATATATATATTTTTTGGAATAAAAAAAAATAAAAATGTCAAATGGTTTCGGGAATTTTAAATATTTTTTAATTATATATATTTTTTCATTTTAATATTTTTTTTCCAATTTTATATATATATATTTCATATTTATATATTTTTAATACAAATTAGTATATATATATAATTATACCAAGACCAATATCAACTCCTTATCAAACATTATATATAAGTTTTAGATTTACCTAAAACCACCCAAGACCATCAAAACCAAAATCACAAGACCAAGACCAAAACCAAGTTTTCAAACGGGCCTTAAATACTCTAGAATAAACTTGAGGAACAAGTTAGTGACGTAAGCAATAGACAAAATGATGATGTAAACAAAAGAATGTTACCCTAATGGACTCAAAGCCCAATAAGGGAATGTATATAAACAAGAAAAAATGATCAATAAAACCTTATTATTGTGTTGTGCATTTTTTAGCATCTACATATATGTTTAGATTAATATATTGGTTCATGGATTGATGTACGTTCTTTTCTTTTCTTTTCTTTTTTTCTTTTTTCTTTTGCATGTAGACATAAGATAGTTTTTATCAAAACTAATTAGTAAAATAAAAATAAATTTAGGGAAAAGTTTATACAAAGGTACCTACACTCGCTATTACTGTCAGTTTGGTGAGTCATTGGCATGTGTGTGTGCGCATGCGAGATTGGCTGTAACGTATGCTGGAACACCACTCTTATACTTTGTATATATATTTATGTAATATTGAAATAATTATGTTTACCTTTTTTCATATCAAAATGAAGATTGATCTCTTTGTTATTGTTGACTTTAACAAAAATTCTATAAATAACTATTGGGATAATTGCACTAACTTCTCCTAAATTAAGGCATAATTGCATGCGACTTCCCTAACATTTCAATAATATCAGAAACCTCCTTTAGTTTCATCGGAATATTGGTCCGGCAATAAATAATAGTGAAATGATGTATATACTTTAGAGAATCTTCTAGAAAATGGTGAATTTATTACTTTATCCTCAAATATATTGGCGAAAATTATGTGTACCAGCAACTGTCATTTTGTATGCGTCCCTTATCTTTCCTAAGTCATGACAAAAGGCTTGTAGAGAGAGAATGAATGATTTTTAGAGAGAGAATAATTAAAAAATCCACTCAAATATGTTTATATAGAATATATATGAGAGCAATTTAGTAAAAGAAGTTAGGATATTTTAGTAATTTTGAATACAAAAGTAAGAATTCAAATGTAATTCCAAGGATAATAAGGATAAAATAGAAAATTTGATCCATAATATGCTTTTATTGATCAATAAAATATATTTTCGGCATTGACTTTGAACAGAAGGGGTTAAATGTTACAAATGATGTGCAATTAAGGGAGATTTTTTATATTATTGAAATATTAGGAAAATCGTGTGCAATTATGTCATAGTTCGGGGGGCTTGTGTAATTATCCCATAACTATTATACTTTTGGGTTTTATTTATTTTAATGTAAAACATCTTCTTTTATAAAATGAAACTAATTTATTATTAATCTCATTTTTCACTAGCAATTGAATAATTTTTAATCATTCTCAATCCGAACTAATTAAAATTAATATATCAGTGAGCAAAAATCACCATGAACTACCATTACCGGACTGTCTCTTTACATAGATTTCAAAATAAGTTGAATATGAATATAGTAATCATTTTAAATAGTTTAAAGGGCAGTCTCGAGTTGTAAGTTGATTTTGAAACAGACCAAAAAAAATCCAAGTATGAAAGGAAAGGCCAGTATTACTTAATTTTATATATTATTATTATTATTATTATTTATTTATTTATTTTAAAAAAAGGTCAGTGTTACTCGCACTTTGGTAAAAAGGGTAGTGTCATAATTGAAACAAGAGGGAAAGTAGTTGTCCCCATTAACAAACTATTAGGTTCGGTCCTATAATCCTAAACGTTTTGTTGTTAAATTTTTTATGCATCCAAACATAGAATTATTGCCTTTGATTCAAAAAGAAATAGGAAAAAAAAACTCCCAGAGTCATATAAAACCCTATAAACTATGTCCATAATTTAATAATATATAAGCAATATATATAATACATAAGTAAATTAATAATGAAAGTAATGTCTATAGAATATATATAAAATGCACAATTCTATATGTTGTCCAATCTTATTTAAAGCAGTCCACCAACGCAACATACATAAATAAGGCAAGGGTTAATTTCAATAAATCCCTTTTTACTATTGAATTTAATAAACTAATTCCTCCTATATTCGGATTGCCCCTATAATTTTCAATTTAATCAACTAACCCCTCATATGTCCGAATTACCCCCTATACTTTTCAATTTCAATCATATTGCCCCTCACCCTCAAACAATATATATAAATTTGAAAAAATATATATATATATAATTCGAAAATAATATATTAAATTTTGAAAAAATATATAAAATTCGAAACAAATATATAAAATTCGAAACAATTATATAAATTTTGAAAACAATATATAAAATTCTAAAACAATATATAAAATTCAATATATATATATAAAATTCAAAACAAAATATAAAATTTGAAACAAATATATAAATTTTGAATTTATTTTGTAAAATTCGAAAATATCATATAAAATTTGAAAACATCATATAAATTTCGAAATATATATATATATATATTTGAAATATATATATAAAAGAAGACCACTAATTGATGTTGGTGGCAAGTAGTTTGATTCACTTTATTAGAAAATATATGACATTTTACCAATATATATATTTTTATAAATTTATATATTTTTTCAAATTTTGTTTTTGATATATATTTATTTTTTTAAATTTATATATATATTTTGAAATTTTATATATATTTTTGAAATATTATATATATATTTCAAATTTTAAATATTTTTTCAAATTTTATATATATTTTTCGAATTTTATATATTTATTTCAAAATTTATATATGTTTTTCGAAATTTATATATATATTTCGAAATTTATATTTTTTTTGAATTGAATATATTGTTTTCAAATTTTAATATATTCTTTTCGAAATTTATATATTTGTTTCAATTTTTACATATTTGTTTTCGAATTATATATATATATTTCAAATTTTATATATTTATTCAAAATTTAATAATTCTTTTCGAATTATATATATATATATATATATATATATATTTATATATATATATATATATATTTAGTGTAGAGGGCAATGTGATTGAAATTGAAAAGTATAGGGATAATCCGAACATAGGAAGAGTTAGTTGATTAAATTAAAAAGCAAATGGGGGCATCCTGACACAGGGAGTAAGTTGATTAAATTTAATAATAAAGAGGACTTTATTGAAATTAACCCTAAAGAAAATATCTCTCCTCAAAAGTATATATTTTCCTAATCCATTCCCACGTATCCCTGTTCGTTCACATTGAATTTCAATCAACCATGGCCGAGTCAAGTAAGTTTCTTATTATAGGAATTAATTATTTTTTACTGTTTAAGAATTAATCTCACTCAAGATCATGCACAAAATATCAATAATTATTAACATTTTTTTTATTAATCAAAACACTCAACAAGAAAATATCACTCAACAATTATTTTCTCTCTCTTCCTCTTTTTTTCTGTATTTTCTCTACACCAAAAAATTCTAACCACCATACTCCAATATATATAGATAACCTAGATTGGTGAACAAGTCATATCTAAAAGGAATCTTAGATTACAATCTCCTAATAATAATAATAATAAAAAAACCCATTACTGGACCATCGAGTACTCGGTGAAACTCCCACCGAGTACTCGATGGATGCACAAACGTGCGCAAGTTCGCAAAAACCCACTGTCACTTTTCCAACACTTTGCGCAAGTGTGCACACTTGCACAGTTACCAAGTACTCGGTGGTTCTTCACACCAATTCCCATTTTTTCTCCAATTATCTTCATCAACGCTAACACCACTAATGATAACATCACTTAAATTTCGCCACACCCTAACAATCTCCACATTGACGAAATTTCTCCACATTTACTTAATATTTTAAAACAGGTTTATACAGCATATTTGAAATTACTCCACCTAGAAGTGTATTTCCTAACAACTCATACAAATTTTCAACCTTCTTTCCAATGAACATGATGCGTGGTCCTCTTTCTACTTTCAACAATCTATAATTTGCTTTAAACCAACAATCTGTTGACATCAATGCACCCAAAGAAATCACATTCCTTCTAACACTTAGAACATGATACACATCTGTCAAAGTTCTTACCAATCCATTTGTTGTTTTGATATTGATTGTTCTGATTCCTATGACTTCACAAGAAGAATTATTCCCCATAAACATTTTACCAACAAATGGTTTGTAGGAGGTAAACCATTATTTATGAGGACAGACATGATGGGAACTAGCAGAATCAAGAATCCATTTATTTGTTTCATCATTTTTGTCAGTAATTGATAGAGCTTCAAATACGTCATCATCTTCTTCTCTTGTCTCAGCAACTGCAGCGGTGTTGTACCCATCTTCCTTCTTTTTTGGACACTCCCGTATGTAATGTCCTATTTCTCCGCAATAGTAGCATGGTCGCTCCATAAATGTCTTCTGGTTCCATGAAGCTCCGCATTGTCATCTATCACGTCCTCTTTGTCTTCTTTTAAATTATATTATATTCTCAGCAACAAGTGCATGATTATCTTGGATACTTCCTTCATCTTCTCCATTTATTTTCTTACTAGAAAATAAAGTATTCTTCATTTGCTCCACTGTAACAACATCTCTCCCATAACGTAAAGTATTAAACAGATGCTTATAAGTTGAGCAAACCGACGTCAATAAAATAACTGTTTTATCATCATCACTAACTTGTACACCAATATTAAATAAATCACAGATAATTTTATTGAACTCACTAAGATGAGCATGCAAATCCATACCTTCTTTTTTATGAAAGGAATACAATTCTTGCTTTAAGATTAATTGATTCGTAATATTCTTCCCCATGCAGAGATCTTCCAATTTCTTCCACAAATATGCTGTAGATTTTCGCCGACTACATCGTATACCACATCATCTGTCAGAGTCAACTGAATGGTACTCACTGCTTTCGAGTTGATTCTGCTCCACTTTGTTGAATCCATATCTGCAGGCTTCTCGTTCAACGCCTCATCTAAACCTTGTTGAAATAACAAGTTTCACATCCGAATTTGCGAGAGACTGAAAATTTTTTTTCTATCAAATTTCTCCACCGCAGCATAAAACTTAATATTAGAAGTTGTCTTCATAGCTTTGATATCACTTGTTAGGAATTAATTCTTTTTCACTGATTAAGAATTAATTCCGACCAAGATCATGCACAAAATATCAACAACTATCAAGAGCTCTTTTATTAATCAAAACACTCAACAAGAAAATATCACTCAATAATTATTTTCTCTTTCTTCCTCTCTTTCTTTGTATTTTCTCTACACCAAAAAACTCTAGCCACCAGACTCCAATATATATAAATAACCTAGATTGGTGAACAAGTCAAACCTAAAAGGAATCATAAGATTACAATTTCCTAATAAAAAAAGAAAACAAAAAACCCGCTACTGGGCCACCGAGTACTCGGTGGATGCACAAATATGTGCAAGTTCGCAAAAATCCACTCCCACTTTTCCAACACTTTGCGCAAGTTCGCACACTTGCACAGTTACCGAGTACTCGGTGGTTCTTGACACCAATTCCCATTTTTTTTTTCAATTCTCTTCATTAACGCTAACACCACTTAAATTTCGCCACACCTTAACATCTTATACTTAACTAATTAATTAGTTTTTTTTTTTCTCTTTCTTTATTTTTCATAAAGAATTAAAGGAAAATATAATATTCCTAGATCACTGATTTTGGTGATTCTCAACACTTCCAATAGTATATTTGGTTTGTTAAAAATAAATAAATAAATAAAACAATATATTTGGAGAATGCATTACTCATGAGTCATGATTTTAAAGATGCAACGTTTATTTCAATTATGAAATACTTCATTCTTTCCAAAATAAGTATCTACTTTTTCTCTTTTCACTGTCCCAAAATAAGTGTCTACTTTTGAAAAGTCAAAGCACTTTATTTGGTTAATTTACCAATTTAACCTTCAAGCATTAAAGTTATAAAACATATACACTATAAACTATTACATCACTATAATGGGATCATGGATAAAATTAATATTTCATTCACTAATACTACAATAAAAATCATCCTCCTAAAAAAATTGAATTACCCAAAAAAACCTTATAATTTTTGGATGGATGAAGTAACTCTACAATGTTAAATATATTGAGATTTTTATTTTCAAAAAAGTACTGTATGTGAACAAGTAAAATACCAAATTGTGTATTAAAGTCAATGGATTCCATTATTGTTGAAGTTTTGCACAAGTCAAAACAAGTACACAAATATAATTGCATTTGAAAAATGAGGTCCTTAATAAGGCCCCAAATAGCTAGACGGTTAAGTAAATCAACGTTGATTTACTTACATTATTTATTAAATATGACCAATTGATGAAAAATGAAATTAGGCACCAAGAATTTTTCAAGTGATGTTCTTCAACTGGTGCGTTCTTAATACTACTTTAAACGAGTGAACGACCTATAGTGAAACTAAAATTAATAGACTTATGCAAATCCATATCTTTTTTCTTAAGAAAGGAATATAATTTTTGTTTTAAGATTAATCGATTCGTAACATTCTTTCCCAAATAAAGATCTTTCATAAATTTGCTGTAGATTTTTTGCCGACTAAATCGTATACTACATCATATGTCAAAGTCAACCGAATGGTACTCACTGCTTTCGACTTGATTCGGTTCCACTTTATTGAATATATATCTATAGGCTTCTCGTTCAGCGCCTCATCTAAACCTTATTAAACTAACAAGTTTCCCATCCGAATTTGCGAGAGACTGAAGTTTTTTCTTCCATCAAATTTTTCCACCGCAGCATAAAACTTAACATCAGAAATTGTCTTCATAGCTCTGATACCACTTGTTATGAATTAATTCTTTTTCACTGTTTAAGAATTAATCCCAACCAAGATCATGCACAAAATATCAACAACTATCAACAACTCTTTTATTAATCAAAACACTTAACAAGAAAATATCACTCAACAATTATTTTATCTTTCTTCCTCTCTTTCTTTGTATTTTCTCTACACCAAAAAACCTTAGTCACCATACTTCAATATATATAGATAACCTAGATTGGTGAACAAGTCAAACCTAAAATAAAAAATCCACTACTGGGCCACCGAGTACTCGGTGGATGCGCAAACATGCACAAGTTCGCAAAAACTCACTGCCACTTTTCCAACATTTTGCGCAAGTTTGCACACTTGCGCAGTTACCGAGTACTCGGTAAAGAACCCATCGATTACTAGATGGTTCTTCACACCAATTCCCATTTTTTCTCCAATTCTCTTCATCAACGCTAACATCACTTAAATTTCGACACACCTTAACATCTTATACTTAACTAATTAATTAGTTTTTTTTTCTCTCTCTTTATTTTTCATAAAGAATTGAAGGAAAATATAATATTCCTAGATCACTGATTTTGGTGATTCTCAACACTTCCAATAGTATATTTGGTTTGTTATAAATAAATAAATAAAAAGTATATTTGGAGAATGCATTACTCATGAGTCATGATTTTAAAGATGCAACGTTTATTTCAACTATGAAATACTTCATTCGTCTCAAAATAAGTATCTACTTTTTCTCTTATTACTGTCCCAAAATAAGTATGTACTTTTGAAAAGTCAAAGCACTTTATTTGGTTAATTTACCAATTTAACCTTCAAGCATTAAAGTTATAAAATATATACACTATAAATTATCACATCACTATGGTAGGATTATGGGTAAAGTTGGTATTTCATTCACTAATACTACAATAAAAATCATCCTCTTAAAAAATTGAATTACCCAAAAAAAAATTATAATTTGGGATGGATGAAGTAACTCTACAATGTTAAATATATTGAGATTTTTATTTTCAAAAAAGTGTATGTGAACAAGTAAAATACCAAATTGTGTATTAAAGTCAATGATTCCATTATTGTTGAAGTTTTGCTTAAGTCAAAACAAGTACACAAATATAATTGCATTTGAAAAATGAGGTCCTTAATAAGGTCCCAAATAGCTAGACGGTTAAGTAAATCAACGTTGATTTTGTTACATTATTTATTAAATATGACCAATTGATGAAAAATGAAATTAGGCACCAAGAAATTTTCAAGTGATGTTCTTCAACTGGTGCGTTCTTAATACTACTTTAAACGAGTGAACGACCCATAATGAAACTAAAATTAATAGACTTATGTAGCTTATAGGACGTGGACCAACTTGGCTTCCATATTTCATTGACTTACCTACTATGATTGCTCAAGTTTTTAATTAGTACTAATTTGATTCGTATAATTAAAATATCAACAAATTAACGTTGAAACACAATGATATTTTGAAAATATTCCACTTGCCTGTTGGAAGTAATCAAGAAATCGTTGTTAGAGAGTCTTATCTCATATCAGATCGGTATAAAAAATAATTAGGTGTATTACTGGGTGATTGTTAGTCCCACGTTTTATGTTAAACTTTTAAATTTAATTGTGAAATATTCGACCCGTTACAATTGATAAAAGAGAAAAGTTCATTTCTTGATCTAGTATCACATCAAACGCTTGTTTGGATATGCCCAATCCGGAAGGAGTTCGTGTTCGCAGTCGGATATATAAGGTGATCCGATTGCAACGAGGTTGTTGTGCGAATTTGGATGGGAAAAAATATTAGAGGACCTTGTCCCCCGTATCGGATTCAGATGAGAAAGTGATCGTGTGAATAATTCATTCAGAAGAATAAGTATTAATTCTACCAAATTTAAGAAACTCAATAACTGATTTGTGAAAATATTAAACCAGACCTATTTTTGAGTAGAGTTTTTTTCTTTTCAATTCTTTAAAATCATAATATTAATTTCAAAGAAATAAATCAAATAAACTCACAAACAAAGCGCATGCCATTATTTGAAAATTGTAATATGCATTATGCACAAAAGTTTTTATGCAGGAATTTTGTGCAAAATGAGCTGGCAATAAACATGTGAAACTTTTTGGAAACGTTTATCATTCAGGGCTTGTTTGATTTAGTCTTGTCTTGTTTTTGTTTTTTTTAAATACCAAATGGATTTTAATTTTTACAATTTAAGATCAAATATTTTTTTTAGGTGGGTCCCGCATTCCACTACACATCATCTTTTTTCTCTCTCTCTCTCTTTCTATATATATATAATTCATGATGGACCCCGCATGCCACTATTCTTTACTCTCTTTCTTTCCATATAGGATAATTTGCACTAACACCCCCTGAGGTTTGCATCTATATATATTTTCAAAAACATATAAATTCGAAATATATATATATTTCGAAAATATATATATAAAATTTGAAAAATATATAAATTCGAATATATATATATTTCAAAAAAACAATTCAAAATATATATATTTTCAAAAACAAAATTCAAAAAATTATATATATATATATTCAAATTATATATATATATTTCAAATTTTATATATTTTTTGAAATTTATATATGTTTTTCAAAATTATATAGTTTTTTGAATTTTGTTTTAGAAAATATATATATTTTGATTTTGTTTTTTGAAATATATATATTCGAATTTATATATATTTCAAATTTTATATATATATTTTCGAATTATATATATTTCAAATTTTATATATACATTTTAATTTTTTATATATATTTTTAAATTTATATATGTTTTTCGAAATTATATAATGTTTTGAATTTTGTTTTTGAATATATATATATATTTTGAATTTTATATATTTTTTTGATTTTATATATATTTTTCAAAATTTATATATTTTATTCTAATTTTATATATTTTTTCAAAATTTAAATATTTGTTTTCGAATTTTATACATTTTTTCAATTTTATATATATTTTCGAATTTATATATATGTTTTTCAAAATTTTATATATTTGGGGTTGTGGCATAAAGGTCATTTCACATTATCCTTAATATTTTTGAATTTTATGAAGGGTATTTTGGTCATTTGGGGTGTCATGGCATGCAAAACCAAACTTCAGGGGATGTTAGTGCAAATTACCCTTCTATATATATATAATTCATGGTGAGCTCCGCTTACCACTATTCTTTACTCTCTTACTATATATATATATATATAATTCATAGTGAACCTCGCTGGCCACTACTCTTTACAAAATCACACAAAATCAAACAAAACAAAATCAATATAACCAGATAAAATCAAAGAAGACCATAATTCAAACGGCTCAATGTCACTTTCTCATTTTAGCTCTAAGAGTTTATTCTTTTTTTCCTAACGGTCAGCTGTAGTATAGTTGGTCTATATATATAATGAGTGTCCTACAGGTGTCTTCTTTTAAATTAGGGACAACGTAGACAGATTCAACATTTGTCAATTGCACTCCCACTTGCCCTTCTATGATTTGATAAATTGAATAAAGAACATTCAAATATATAACTTTGACTATATTATCCTTTTTTTAATATGTATAAATATTTGATTTGATTTTATTATTTGATTTAATTAGTTGGGTGAATTATAATTTGCCAAAATATATAAAATTTGAAAAATATATTTAAAATTCGACAAAAAATATAAAATTTGAAAAATTATATATTAAAATTTGAAAAATATTATAAAATTCGATACAAATATATAAAATTTGTAAAAAATATATAAAATTTTGAAAAAAATATAAAATTCTAAAACAAATAGAAATTTCAAAAAAATATATAACTTTTGAAAAACATATACTATAAAATTCAAAAATAATATATAGTGCCAAAAAAAAATATAAAATTCGAAAATAATATAATTTGGAAAAAATATAAATTTATGTGAAGATTAAAACATCATTGTAATGGAAAATTGGAACTTGGTGTCATTGATAAAAGTTAGGGTCCACAACAGCGGTAGCACTTACCTAAAAGATCATGACATTTCACCATTTATTTAATCTAAAATCTTATTATTAAGCTCCAAGATTTTAGACTAAATAAATGAAGCTTAATAATAATGTTTTAATCTTCACATAAATTTAAATTGGAGCTTAATAATAAGGTTTTAGACTAAGGGCCCGTTTGGGAACTTGGTTTTGATCTTGGTCTTATGATTTTGGTTTTGGTGGTCTTGGGTGGTTTTAGGTAAATCTATAACCTATATATAATGTTTGGTAAGGAGTTGGTCTTGGTCTTGGTCTTGGTATAATTATATATATATATATACTAATATGTATTAAAAATATATAAATATGAAAAATATATATATATAATTGGAAAAAAATATTAAAATGAAAAAATATATATAATTAAAAAATATTTAAAATTCCCGAAAACATTAGACATTTTTATTTATTTTTATTCCAAAAAATATATATATAATCGAAAAAAATATTTTAAAATGTGAAAATTATATATAAAATTCAAATAATATATATAATTCAAAAAAATATATAAAATTCTGAATAATTTTATTATATACTGAAAAAAATTAAAAATTTAGAAAAAAAAGGATATAAAAAGGGGGAAAATTAATTTTATTCCGAAAATTAATTTTTTTCCAAATATTATATATTATTTTTTTCAAAATAATTCATATTTTCGGCCATATATATATATATATATATAGAGAGAGAGAGAGAAAAGTCAAAATTGGTAGGCCAAAACCATGGTTTTAGTGATTGGTTTTAAAAAGCCCAAAACCAAGTCCAAAACCCATCCACCAAACATGGTTTGGTCTTGAAATCAAAGACCAAAACCAAAACCAGAGCCAAAACTACTTATCCAAACATGCCCTAAATAAATGGAGCTTACTAATAAGGTTTTAGATTAAATAAATGGAACTTACTAATAAGGTTTTAGACTAAATAAATGGTGAAATGTCATAACCTTTTGGGTAAGTGCTACAGTTGTTGTGGACCCTAACCTTTATTGATGACACCAAGTTCTAATTTTTCATTACAATGATGTTTTAATCTTCACATAAATTTATATTTTTTCGAAATTATATTATTTTCAAATTTTATATATATATTTTGGCACTATATATTATTTTTAAATTTTATAGTATATGTTTTTCAAAAGTTATATATTTGTTTTCAAATTTTATATTTGTTTTATGAATTTTATATATTTGTTTCGAATTATATATATATATTTTGAAATTTATATAATTTTTTTGAATTTTATAATATTTTTTGAAGTTTAATATATATATTTTTTATTGAATTTTAAATATATATTTCGCCAAATTATAATTCACCCAACTAATTAAATCAAATAGTTAAATATATAAGAACTAAGAAGTAAGAAGAGATCGACCCTTAAATTTGAGAGGACTACATTTGAGTATCAAATAATAATGCCGGTAGTAGCAGTACAATTACACACCCGGAGACAATTACAAGTCAGGTTTTGCTGCTTGAATCATTCAGTAAAACTTACATTATAAAGCTTTGGCACAGGGACACAATTACAAGTCAAAGCCTCTAATTTTTACTTTGTGTTTCGCTGCTTGAATCATTCAGTAAACCAAGGTCTCGCTACTCTATCTTTGAAGTTTTGAACTTGGTGTTGGTCCGTTCACATTTGGGAACCTGCAATTAGATCAATGAGGAAAATACCGATTAAAAAAATGTATAGAGAAAGATCTTCCAAATCTGAAGATGTATAAAGTTATACCCGTCGGTCCAATTTAAGTGTTAAGTGTTCCAATTGAAAAGTTAATGTATTTTTTTGGGTTAATTTACCAATTTCAAGCATTCAAGTTATAAAATATTCAAACTACAAATATTACATCATTCGGTAGAACTAAAGTAAAATTAATTTTTCATTCACTGTCGTACTTCCCCAAAATGAACGTAGAAGAGGGAGTATAACATATAGAATAACATTGTACAGAGAAAGATGAAAACAAATGAAGTTATGACTAGAGAGATGGAGAACACAATCTCATTTAAAAAATTATTGTTCTTTAACAATATATATGTTGCTCTTTTAAAAAATTATATATGCATGCTTATATAAACAAAGTATTTGTATTATTTCCACTAAAATATCTCTACAAACCTAAGAGAGAGAGAGAACTTACCATAATTGCGATGATAGAAACTGCTAGCATTCGGATTAGTGGGTGGCAACGAGCTGCAATTGCAGTGGGATCAGCTGTTGGTGTATTGTATGAAGAAGAGTCCTGAAGGCAGAGTGAGTCTTTTCTCAATTATAACATAAAAACATTTCTCAATTATTCCATCACGTAGTTTCTGGTGAAAATTAGTGGGTATGAAGGAGGAAATCAAAAGTTGATCTTCTTGCATTGTCTTGATAGGATTACTTTCAATATTGATAAAAGTAATATTAAATTACGTGACAAACAATTCAGTTTTTGATAACTGGGTGTTCAACAACTTCACCCGACTAATTCAGGGAGATTCATTACATTTTTACGCGGATTTGACACGGCATTCCCGGATATTCCCAAAATTTTAACAGGCCCTAAGCTAAAATTTGAGGTGAGTCTCTTTATACAATTTGGTGGGTTGACAATTCGTGTCGTGGGTCGTGTTCGTATCGGGTTGAAATTGTGATGAAAAAGAACTAGTTAATATATGTGTCAAATATGCTCAACCCTAACTCAACCCACATGTTATCTGTGTCTACCCACGTATCGACCCATGTAATTCATTTAGCCTATTTATTATAATATATTAAATTAAATTTGACACAATTCAGCACGAAACGAACTATTTAACCTATTATTAACAAAATTAAATTGAAATTGACACGATCCAGTAATAGTTTATCGATATATTTCAACCCATGACCAATTAAAGAAGAGAAAAAAAATAAAAATATAATTGTGTCAAACGTGTCATGTTCGGGTTACTCTTATATTCTCGTTTCGTGTTCGGATCGACTCTTATACAGCTTCAACCCTTTTATGGTCAACCCTAACTTTTTTAATTCATGTCGTATTCGTGTTGTGTCTCATTTTATCAACTCTACCATTTGGGTAGGTGGGTTAGTTGTCTGTTGGCCTGAATTTATTAAACAAGATTTGAATTTTTATTTGAATCAAGTATAAATTGGGCTATTTGATTTTTTGTTCGGGCCTGCAATAAAAAGGAAAAACTTAGAAGTGAGACGGAACCGAATACGTGGCCCAAGTAATCAACCCAACCATTAAGCACTACAAAAATGCCCGAACCGACCACTGCCCCAGTCTCATTATCAAAGACTGAAGAATATTTTGATTCTAGTGGAAGAGAAGAGTAAACTCAATGCCGTCATAATCAAAATTTTAGGTAGAATTATTTTGGGATCCTATAAATAGTAAAAATTAACGGGGCCAATCCCAATTTGTAAAGTCCAATGCTAGATAGGCCCATATATATATAAATAGTTAAATAATCCATGATTAAAAGCCTATGTAGTAAAATGAGCCCATCATTACCATACAGTCCTCTAAAAATGGGAAGTAACAATCCATTACCAAGAGGTAGTGGGTAATTACTAACCGAGTGGATCATGACTCCATGTAATTGGGAGCATGATCCTATTAAATAGGGAGAGTGGTATGGAGTTAATGTATATATATGGCCAGTAGAGCCTCAATAGAGATATCTTTTTTATGTGAGTAAATTTTTACACTTACAGGTCCGTAAAATCGAAATCGAAATCATAAAATCGTAAGATTTTAGCAACTCGTATTAATTTTTTTAAAAAAATATTAATAATTAAATATTTAATTTAAAGGTCTAAATCATATTAGAATGTTTAAAATTTTCTAATACATTGGTCATTTAAATGTTTTCTCATAAATTTAGGTCATATATTGGGATATTGGACTAAATCATCAAGTTTTTGGGCATTTCATATGAAGGGTGAAACCGTCAAATCATTATAAAAATATAGTAAAATCGTAAAATCGTACAGAATCGTATAAAACCGTAGCAGAATCATAAAATTATAAGATTTTATCAAGTAGAATTGAGATTCTGACTACCTTGAGTATACTAGCGCCCGAAGAATATACCGATGATTTTGTGGTTTTCTTGTTAACAGTGAAAAAAAACACAAAAATAAGAAAAAAAAAATATTTTGGTATTTCCTGAAAACAACACCATTTTGTTTTTTATTTTTTAACGGTAAAAAACAAAACATTGAATGTCAAATATGTGTTTATTGTGAAAAATGGTAAAAAAAACATAGACGTAAACCAAACATGGCCGGGGAGTCTAAATGCAGATGATTTATCGGCAGTGAAAACAACTAGTAATCATCTTTGGATATATTCATAAAGCTCATGATTCTTTTCTGGATTTTGGAATCAAAAAGGTTATTATCCTTGGCCACCAAAGAGAACTTGAGAATACAAAATTACTGACTTGTAACTAATATTTAATACATTTTTTCAAATTTACAAATAACATTTATCATAAAAGCGAAAGGTTGGTAGTATTTTACGCCCCCAAATTTTACTTGGTTTGATCTATCGCAGAAGACACTGACACTGCAAAAGGCATTTGATGAACTGGATTTTCCAAAAAATTATGGGCAGTCAGAAGATTATGAGTGGGTAAGTGTCCATAAGCTAACACACAACTACGAGAAAAAGTGGTGCAAATTTTGATTAAATGGTAGGAATTTTATTTCCTGGCTATTTGTCAAATGCAAGATAATGCGAATCTTACCACATTGTTGAAACGGTGTAAACTAGAACCCAGCTGATCTGAGAAAGAGACTTGTTTATAGGACATGACATGGCCCACTAGGTCATCAACCGGTTGTTTATTTCAATTGGACCATGCAGGGGCCTGATCCCTTACATGGATGGAAGTTCTACCATAGCTGATCCCTTACCTTGGAAGTTCCACCATAGCTGGAAAAAAAAAAAATCTTTTATGGAATCAACCGATCCATCACGTGTACATCGCGTTAGCCACCGCATATTTATCGGGTATTCAATTTTAAATAAATTCAGGACACGTTTTTGGCATGTTGGACACGTACTTCTGGCGTGTAGTCCGACACGGATACGCCGGTCTTAGATGAAGTGTCCCCACGAGATCTAATGCTGGACCAAGACGATTAACTGAAGCTTAATGAAACGAACATGGAGAAGTGGTCCCGGGACTGGATAGAGGCGAATAAGAATCCAATTCCTTGCCACCAAAGGCACTCACCTCCATATCTAGTTCCCCTATATTGGTAATCGAACTAATGTATTCCAAGTTCGAGCCAAGGTGATCAATTGCTAGCTAAGCCCCACCATATTGTCTTTCTTTGTCTCTCTCCCATTCCCATGTCCCAGGGCATGACAGTTCCATACCCACATCATGCAAAACCATCTACTGTGCATGCAAATTCTGGTATCAAACCCATCACCATCAATACAACTTGTTGTCATTTGAAACAAAGCATCAATTCACGCATGGTTCTTCAAAGTCAGTAATAGTTGCTGAAGATCACTCATGAAGTATTCAAACATATCTTCAAGCCACTCATGCTCAAGTTGCAGTTTGTTTGTTTCTTTACGTATGCCTATATATATGGCATATTGTATGGTGTGGTGATATATGTGAGTGTGATATAGACGAGAGATACACAAGAGTTTGAGAGAAAAGAAACCAAGAGAGTTTCTATGTGAGTTTGTAAGAGAATGTGTGAGGTTGAGTATAGTTAATACTTGATATATGTATCCTCTTTCTGACACCATTGTTTTCTTCAAACATATTGAAAAACTCTCAAAGTGGACGTAGGTACCATTTGGACCTAACCATTATAAATATTGGTGTCTCTACTATGTGTGTATGTGTTTAGTATTGGTTTGAGCACAACAAGGCACACCTATCCATGTTTTCACTTATCTCCCCCTTATCACTTAAAATCTAGACTCCCAACATTTGCAACTGCCGATGATCCCTAAACCGCAAGTGTTCGTGTTTCATAGCTAGGGAGTGAAGAGGGAGAGGCTCAAAGTTTGAATGCACAAAGAAGGGAGAGAGCCACGATTACTATTTGGAACATTTGGGTGAACTGGTAATTTATTTGTATAGCTCCTAGGGTTCCATTCTAGTTCTATTTGCTTGGAACACCTTTCAAATAAAAGCTAAAATAATAAATAAAGACGAAAACAACTCACCCTTCTTTTTTCCACCGACACTACTCAATCCATTTAGCTTCTCCATCAACATGTAAACCTGTATGAGAGAAAAAAATTTGTGTTAGAGAACTTCTGAAAAAGCATTTTTAGTGTGATGCATATATATATATATATATATAATTGCATTCGAAATTTATCATAGCAGATCAGATCAGAACAAAATAATCTTATAAAAAACAAAGATTTAAAAGTGAGAAGAAGCATTATAATAGTTAATTACCAGGTGATTGAGGAGCCATGCTTAACCAAGTGAATGGGTTCGATCTGAAACTTCAGACAAATCAGACTCTGACAGTGAGATTGTATAGATCTTCAAAATCTGAAGATGTATAATGTTATATAACAAATAGGATAACATTGTAAAGAGAAAGATGAAAAAAATGAGGTTATGAGTAGAGGGATTGAGAACACAATCTCCATTTCAAAGATTAATTTTCTTTAACAATATATATTGCTCTTTTAAAAGATTATCATTTATATCAATATATATACACGCTTAATGTATATAAAATACACAAAACCATTAAAAACAACAGATGAGATATTATACACAAAGCTGCTCGAAACAACGGATATATACAGATCTACATATATATATATATATATATATATATATATATATATATATATTTGTCCGTTCCGAAAAATAATAATCATTACCGGCCGAATAACAGAGCCGATAATAATCATGATTTTCGTGGTATTTCCGAAAAATAATAATCATCGGTCGAATAGTAGGGCCGATAATATTCTTCGTATCCGTAGGGTGCGGGCGTGCCAGAACCGGTGATGGAGTTCAACCGGTTCAAAAGGAACGAATTACCGGTGATGGAGTTCAACCGGTTCAAAATGAACGAATTTTCGTCTCTTTTGAACATGTGGAATAGAATCAAGCGATTTACAAGAGAGATAACTCAACTCTCGTGAAGGGTTCTGATTGCTTCAACAAAGAGGATTTTTGGGTAACCAAAAGAAATTGCGAAATGAATTGAAATATACTGATATTGAAGAAAAACAAATAAATGACTGGGAATGTAAAAGACGATATAAGTAAAATATAAAGAAAACTGTTGGAGGAACATTTTTGTATTGGTCGTGGACCTCTGTAACAGAGATATACGTACATTATTTATAATGAAACTATCCTAAAAATAAACTAGAAATAAATGAATAAATAAATAAAAGAAATAAAAGATAAAAACAACCTAAATTCTAATCATATCTAAACACTTTCACCAACTCAATTACATCTCTTTTCAAAAGTGTCAAATACTTCACAAACTTTATAATCTTCTAGTCTTAATCAACTTGATGATATGACTCATTTTCAATCCATCTTCTAACTCATTTTCGCGGCCCAAAAACAGCCCAATTTTCAGCCCACTTCGCAGCCCAAAAATAGTCCAATTTCAGCCTAGTTTTGGCCAATTTCTGGTCCATTTTGCAGCCCAATTTCTGCCCAGTTTAAGTCCAGTTTTCGACCCAATTTCAGCCCAGTTTTCGACCCAACTTCTAACCCATTTTCGTAGCCCAATTTCTGGCCCGAAAAATAGCCCAATTTCAGCCCACTAACAACCCAGTTTTCAACCCATTTTCGCAGCCCAGTTTAGGCCCAATTTTGGCCAATTTTCGGCCTAGTTTCGGTCCGCTTCGTTGCCATGTGTTGGCTCATTTAAGGTGCCAATAATATTAACAGATAAACATATATGCATGCTAGGAATGTGTCTGGAATTTATATAGTGGTTAGGGATTTTTAGGAGGCGTTGGATAGAGAGATCCGACGGCTAAAAACTAGAGGTAGTGTTTGGATACAGGCTAATATTGCGCTGCACCAGGATATATATATATATATGCAAATTGCTTATCACCACGGTTTTCCAACCTAATAAGAATAAGAATGAGTTTGGTATATTAATGTCACTTTTAAAAATGTACTTAAATTAAAATAAATTCATTTAATAAATGAAACTGGAATATTCAATTCATTTTATTTATTATTTAAATTTTTTAAATAATATTAATTCATTTTGTCTTCCACACAAGAATATAATAAAAAAACATTATATATTATATATATTTGCATTCAAAACTTATAAAAAAAACAAAAGGATTTTTTTAAAAATAGAAAAATAATAATAGTTAATTAAGAGTTGATTGAGAACTCATGCTTAACTTAAGTGAAATAGGTTCCAAGATGGGTTTTGTCCTTTGCTAACTCTAAGGCCCTGTTTGGTAATATGGGTTGATACCATTTTTTTGGTTTTGATGTGAAAAGATGGTACCAATTCATGTTTGGTAAAATGGTTTTGGGTCAACAGTATTGGCACCATTGGCACCGAATGGCCAAAATTTGGAACCATGTGAATTGATGGTTTTTGGTGGTGCGGTACTGCAGCAACCCAAACCAAAACCAAATGGTTGCACCATCTCACATCAAACCAAAACCAAATAATTGCACCATATTAATATATTAATATTAATATATTTTAATATATTAATATTAAAATAAATTTTTGGAAATTTAATATATTTTAATATTATAGTTTTATTATCTTTCCTAAAAATTAATATATTAATATATTAATATTAAATATATTTAATATTATAAATTTTAATATTTATAAATAAAATGTGAAACCATTCCAAGTTACCAAATATGGTATGGTTTCAGAATTTCAACACATACCAACTCTACCAAACATGATTTGGTTTTTCAGCATCACTTTTTCTTACACCAAAACCATATGCACCAAACATGGTTCCAATTTAAAATAAAATCACATCAAACCAAATCTAACCCAACCCAATCCAAAATTAAAAACTAACACAACACCGCATCGTTACCAAATGCACCCTAAGTGGATTCCTAGTCCACCTTTCTAGTGCAGAAGCTTTTAACTTTGTTGGACATCATTGGCAAGAGGGAGTTTAACTCAATAAAATGGATGTAGTTTTTTGTTACTAATATGACAATAATATATAATTGGTCAATAACACCTAGAAAATTATTGGTAAAGAGTATAAAGACCGGCTTACCATTATACTAAAAAAGGGGTAATATGCAGTAACATATTAATAAAAATACCTCATGAGATTTGTAAAGTCTTGCAATGACATTCTTTGAAAATATGAAATAACTTAAGTGTTCTTAATTATATTAAATTATATGTAAAATATCTAAATTACCCTCATTGCCTAAATCTTAGGTTTTACTCTTATTGTTTATATCTATACTCCTATAAAAGTACAAGCAAATTTTATTTTGTTTCATACGTTTTTGAATATTTTATTTATTTAAATAATTATAATTATTCATTTTTATAATGTTATAACATTCTTTTGATCTTCCCAAAAAATATATTAATTATTAATAAATCTCACTAAACCATATACTACTTATAAAAGTCAAAGCAATATTTATTTTTTTTATAGATTTTTTTTTACTCTCGTTATTTATGTTTTAATTAATTTTTAATATTTATAAAAAAAAATATTTTTATTTATTAAAATAATTATAATTATTCATTGACTTAACATTTACACTAAATGTTACAAAATTCTTTTAACTCCCCACTTAATGTAGTGATATTATTAAATTCAATTAAATTATATTTACACAAATTAATACAAAATATATTAATTACTACTAAATCACATTAATCTATATACTACTTAAAATATCAAAGTGATATTTATTTTTTCTATAGACTTTTTGTTTTTATATTTACTCTTGTTACTTATTTAAATTATTATACCTATTTATTTATTTTATATTTACACTTAAATATTACAAAACTATTTTGACATTGTCACTAAAATTAATAATTATTATTAAATCATATTTAATTATTAAAAAATTGTATTGTCAAATCACACTAAAATTGTTGATTGGCTAATATAGAAATATAATTGTTTTTCTATACGTTCATAAAAATTTATATATAGTTATTAGGTATGTAATACTTATAGTGTTATTAATTATAATCCTTTATCTTTTGTGAAATATTTATATAGTAATATATTTAAAATTAAAAGTAGTAATTAATTAATGTGATTTTATTATTATCAATTTATGTATTTTACTATTGGTGAAATATATTTAGTGGTATAATTTACTTTTAAATATATCTTTAGTATATTTAGGTGTTTTTTAATTTTTGTATTTAAAATAAAATTATATATATTGCATATCTTATTTATTCATTATAGATTTTTAATAATAAGGGGTGTGGTGATAAGGTTTGTTGGTGTAGTAGGCGAGGTGTAGTGGGGTTAACTTAGACATTTAGCATGAAACCCAAAAGAATCAAGGAAACTAAAGTCATTTCATGCCTCTTGGGGTGTTATTGCAACACTTTACAAACCTTGGGGGTGTCTCCATTAGAAAAGGCATTTAACCAACTACTAAGTAGAATTAACCCAAACCTTAGGGGTGTCATTGCAAATTACCCTAAAAAAAATGAAAGCTGTTGCAATTGTATTCTCCTTCTCTGATAAAGCCTCAACCTTCCTCCGCGAATTGCTAGCACTAATATCCAAACATGATCAATGTAGACATATATGTAACATATATAACAATACCTACAAATGTTGTCATTTTAAAATTTTGGGTATATAGTGCGAAAACCTCCCTCTATTATGCATATAGTGCATATAAATACCTCTGATTTTTTTATATCTTATTATTCAAAAATATGTGCGTTTTGCTTTTATTGTGACATGAATGGTTTGAAATACTCTTAGAATAAGTTGTTTTTTAAAAAATAATAAAATAAAATTACATAAACAAAAAAAATAGAAAATATATTTATAAAAAAATACATTTAAGAAAATAATCAACAAAATAATTACATTTTTTTTCAAAAATATTAAAATTATTTTGAAAAACAAATAAGACTATTTTTTAACAACTTTTTATCTATATTTATATAACAATTTGATTAAAAAAATTAATCCAGTTTATTTTTTTAAAAAAATATATATAATAAAATTAAAAAAACAAAAACAAAAAATGGAAAATATGTTTATAAAAAATATATTTAATAAAATTATCAAAAAAAATTACACTTTTACTTTCAAAAATATTAAATATTTTTTGAAAAAAAAGTATATATTTTTAAAACTTTTTAAATAATTTTATTTATTTATTATTTATTATATATATTTTTATTTATTCAATATTTATTATTTTTATTAGGTCAGAAGGGGTATTTTAGGAATTTCATATCGTTTTGGGAATAAGTTACACATTTTTTAAACATAATGGATTTACACATACATTTTGAAACTACAGGAGTTTTTTTCGCAAATAACCTTAAATTTTTTCACATTTTATATACTAAAACTCATAAAATATATATGTATCAGAAAAATACTTGACTTAGGCCTCCCTCCTTAAATGTGATGCGATCCAATAAATGACCTACACATGTTTAAAGATTTTGAAACTAAGCAAATATGTGATGATGAAAAGATTCTAAAATTTTTGAAAATATTTTCAAATTATTAGGCACCTGTAAATTTTTTATTGGCTCACAAGTTGTGTTGTCTTACATGACTTGAGGCAAGCGTTACCATACCAAAATATAAGAATTAAAAAAGGAAGAGTGAAAGAAGACGAGTAATAAAGAGGCAGAGTAATAATAACATTTTTTTTAGGTATTAATGGTGTCCGGACCAATTTACACACACCTCGATTAATCCACAAGCCCTTAAATTAATGACGGGTTAAACCCTCCAGTGAACCAAACTTTTGGAACCATTAAAAATAACATTGGATGAAGTAATAACAATGATTTCACGAATTTAAATATTAGTGAGGAAATGGCATAGAATTGGAAAGAAATAAGTACCATACTAATGGTATGTAGTTTTGAGGTTTTTTGAAAACTTAAATGGTACCTTATCAAAAGATTGTTTAGCTGACTTTTCAAATGAGAACTAATTTGAAAGGACCCAGAGAGTAAGATAAATTAATAAAAGGAAAAAAAAATAGATTTTAGTACTAAAGTTTAAACAAAATTGATTCCATAGATTATTAGTCAAAAGATGGAAGGTGACCAAATTTATAATTTGATGACTAATAAGTGACTATTTAATGATAAATTATCAAAATGTTTTTCTTTATTTTTTTATATGTGAACAAATTTACCCCCACACATCTAACAAATGTTTTATATTCGACTATATCAGCTGATCCAACATGTAACGCATGCCTCATAAACTTAGGATAAACTTCCCAATTTTGGGACATATAATTGTACTGCCATATTTAGATATCCAAATAAAAAATAGGGATAACTTCATTTACACCCCCTGAGGTTTGTCCTATCATCATTTTGACCTCTCAGGTTTGCATATCTTCATTTACACCCTTATGGTGTGAAATGTCTAAAATACCCTTATACCAAACACCCCTTAAATCAATTTAATCCCTAAATCAATTTAAACCATAAACCAAACACCCCTTTAGAATCAATCTAACCCTCAAACCAAACACCTCAATATCTATTCAATATTTATTCTCTCTCTTTCCTATATATCTCTCTCTCTCTCTAACTCTCAGATCCTCTCTATCTCTCTCTAACTCTCAGACACACACATACACACACACACACACACACGCACATATATATACACACATATAGATCTATACACATATATATATAGACCCATCGGGGGAGGGGGTGGTGGGAGGGGGCGGCGCCGACGGGGAGGCGGTGAGAGTCGGCCGGCGACTTATATATATATATATATCTGTGTGCGTATATATATATAGATCTATATATATGTGTGTGTATATATATATGTGTGTGCGTGTGTGTGTGTATGTGTGTGTGTGTGTGTGTGTGTGGTGTGTGCGTTTGAGAGAGAAAGAGAGAGAGAGAATTATTTTTTTTTTAATTTTATATTTATTTTCGAATTTAGTTTTTTTTTTGAAATTTAATATATATATATTTGAATTTTATATTTATTTTCAAATTTTATATTTTTTTTGAAATTTAAAATTATTTTCGAAATTTAATATATATTATTAGAATTTTATATGATTTGTTTTAATTTTATATATTTGTCTTGAATTTAATACGTTTTTAAAAAAAAATTCAAAATTTATATATATATTTTATTTTATATTTATTTTCGATTTTATAATTTTTTTTGTAATTTAATATATATTTTTGAATTTTATATGTTTTTTTAAAAAATTTTATATATTTGTTTCAAATTTTTTATGTTTTTTTTTTTTTTTTTATATTTATTTTTGAAATTTAATATGTTTTTTTGAAAAAATAATAATTTCAAAATTTATATATATATTTTAATTTTATATTTATTTTCGAATTTATAATATTTTTCAAATTTTAATATATATATTTTGAAATTTTAATACAAATTAAATTATTAAATGATGGGAGGGGGTCTAATTGATAAAAACACTATCCTTGTTTCCAAACAGAATAAGGATAAGACATTAAGGGTAGTTTAGGGATTTTAAAAAAAATTCAGGCTGATGTCATCGTTCAGGGGGTCTAAGTGATGAGAATATTGAAAAGTAGGGGGTGTAAATGAAGATATGCAAACCTGAGGAGGTCCAAGTGAAGATAAGACAAACCTCAGGGGGTGTAAATGAAGTTATCCCTAAAAAATATTATATTTCCAAATTTACGTTATGCTAAAATGTAGTAGTAATCAATACACATTGATTTTTGGGCTAAAGTTATAACTTATATAAAGAGAAAACCACAGAGCCCATCATATTTTTTATAGATACCACACTACCAACAACATGAAGAAATTTTCACCAATATGGGCTTTCTTTGCAGTTTTTTTATTTGCTGCACTTGGTAATCTCTCCCACTCTATGCATTGTATATTTATAAAGAAATCTTTTGCATTTTTTCCCCTTTTCAATTAGTTTTAGTTATACAATGTTCTCAAACTAATTAGTACATGTTTTGTTTGTATCTCTAAAACTGTACTCGATATATCTTAAAACAGTAGAAGAGATTTTTTTGAAAACATGCATTCCCATAACTAAATTTTCTTAAATCAGTTTTTAGAAATTTTAATTAATCAGACATTTTGTATAATTTTCTGATTTTCAATTCTTAAAGAACAGAAAATTATTTCAAAAAATGCAAATTAAGCATACCGCTAAATTTCCATAGTAGGCATATTTATGTGTAAAGGTTGTGATGCGACACTAATTTCTTAATGTGATGAAAAATTCCAGCTTATGGTTTGAATGGCGAAACAAGAGAGCTAAAAGTTGAGCAATGGAACCATCCCGATGGAGCCAAGTTTTCAGGCGACCTGGCCACAATCGACTCGAAAAGACTCTTACCACAGTGCATATTTGACTGGCAATGTTATGAGTGGGGGATGAAAAATTGTGATCCTCGTAGATGCCCCGAAGTGATCTGTCAAACTGATTCCAAGTGTTATTGTAAATGTAACGAAAAATAATCTGTTGGATCAAGTGTTATTTTGAACTAAATTTTTCTCACTAAGTTTCGAAGAATAAGAATGATTAATAAAAGAATGACAAGTTTATATTATTCCCTAGCATTGGTTGTGACTAGTTTAATTTTAGATTTAAGTGATAAAATTTATATTAGGGTTATTCCCACCGACACCCCCTCAAAGAGACCATAATCCCACACGGACCCCCTCGATATTGAGTATTCCCACACAGACTCCCTCTGACAGACGGCCGTTAGTTTTATTGACGTTTTTATTGGGAAATTACTAATTTGCCCTTCGATATATATTTTAAAAAATGGTAAATTGCAGTAGCACCCCCTAAGGTTTCACTTATTACATTAGAGTAATATATAAAGTATGAAATTACTCATATGCCCAAAAAATATATATATATATATTACGAAAATATATAAATATATATTACGAAAAAATATATAAAATTCAAAATATATATAAAAAATCTGAAAATGCAAAAAAAATATAAAATTTTGAAAAATTATATTAAAATCTGAAAATATATAAATATTTAGAAAAAAATATATAAAAAGGGGAAAAATATATAGATTCAAAAAAATATTTATATTTCAAAAAACATACCTAAATTATAAATTTCAAAAATAATATATAAAATTTGAAAGAAATATTTAAAATTAAAAAAAAATGTATTAAAATTTCAAAATATATATAAAATTTGAAAAAATATATTTTAAAATTTGAAAAATATTATAAATTCGGAAATAAATATAATATTAAAAATATATATAAATTTCGAAATTATTTTTTTTTTGAAAAAAACATATTAAATTTCGAAAATAAATATAAAAATCGCAAAAAGCATAATAATAAAAAATATATATAAATTTTGAATTTTTTTTTAAAAAAACATATTAAATTCAAGACAAATATATAAAATTAAAAAAAAACATATAAAATTCAAATAATATATATTAAATTTCAAAAATAATTTTAAAATTCGTAAAAAACATAAAAAATTATAAATTTTGAAAATAAATATAAAATTCAAAAAATATATATATTAAATTTCAAAAAAAATACTGAATTCTAAATTAAATATAAAATTAAAAAAACATTTAAAATTTATTTAATACTCCCTCTCTCTCTCTCTCTCACACACACACACACACACACACACACACACACACACACACACACCTCTGCACAACACACACACACACACACACACTGCCGCGCACACATATATATATATACACACACACACACACATATATATAGATCTATACATATATAGACACACACATATATATATATATAGATCTATACATATATATATATATAGATGTATACATATATATAGCAACATCTATATATATATATATATTACCCGTATATATAGTATATATATATACGGGTATATATAGCATCATATATATATATATGTATATATGGGTATGTAATATATACAATTCCAATCTTCATTCTCTCTCCCAATTTCCCACTTCCAATCTCTCTCTATATATAAATTAGGGCTAGGGTTTTAGGATACCCAAATTGAAGAAGAAGAAGGATATGTAGGTCATTTTATATCATTTTGAGGGCAAAATAGACAATTCACAGGGTGGTTAACGACACAATTTAACGGCGTGGAGACGGAGGGGGTCTTTGTGGGACAAAATTCAATTTTGAGGGGGTCTAAGTGGGAATAGTGAATATCGAGGGGGTCTATGTGAAATTAGGATATCTTTGAGGGGATGTCAGTGATATTTACCCTTTATATTATGTATAGTATAATTTTACCTTGGATCACCTGTTACAAAGATTTTGTATAAACATTTACATTGGATATATTTGTTTTTAGGGTAAAATACATTAATCTCTCTTCAGGTTTCATTCAACTACACATAATACCTATGATCGGTATTTGTTATAATAAGTACTCCCATTATTCCGTACCAACATCAAAACTCACTGATTAAAGAATATTTCTATCAATATGTTTCTCCCTCCATTTCAAATTAGTTGTCCACTTTATCTACTTTACTTGTTCTAAATTAATTGTTCAATTTCAATTCCCAATACAATATTATCATATGTTTTTCCAAATTATCCCTTTTTATTAACTTCAAAAGGAAATGAACCCCACTAAAAACTATAATTATACTATATTATCAAAGGGCAAAATAGAAAACACAAAATATATAACAAAAATGTTGAAAAGTCAAATGTGGACAACTAATTTGAAACAGTAGAAGTATATTTTTTTTGTCATGTAACTTTAGAATATTCGAGTTTTTATACAAAATTTTACTAACATATCCGACGTTAAGATAGCGGGACTGTGGTCATACATCAAACCTCAATAGTATATGCTGGCATGGACCTAGGTGGCCCCACTAGATTTGATTTTTTTGTGTTTATTACTCTTGAATTTGGAATGATTGTGATTATGCCCATTGAAAATTTTCAAAAATATCTTAAGACCCCATTAATTTAGAATTATAATAATTTCGCTCCCACTCATCTAAATTTCTTTAAATTTCTTGGTCCTGAGTATATGATGTAATAATGACAAATAAAAAAAATAGAAACCATTAGATTAGCGCTTTTGGGTCTAAGTGAAAGTGAAAGAAAAATATAAAGTTTTTACTCGAGTGATTTGATGTCAAATTCGAGGGGATCTGAAACTAATCCAATACTTTTTTACTTCAATTATTTTATGAAATAACAAAAATGCCCTTTTTAACTTTAAGTGACACCGTTATATATGGACCTGCACATGACTTACATAAGTCATAACAGCATTGGTTAAAAAGCAAATCCATTTTTACTCTGTATTTTTGCCTCTTTCAAAAGCTCATATTGGTTTCTATCATTCTATGTTCATTGCATAATAAGAAGAGATTGAAAATAAAATATTAATTAATAGAAAAATAAGGCTAAAGTGAAACTTGCGTATTGGGGATTTTGGACAGACAATTGTTGGTGGTAAAAAAGAAAATGAGGTTCATTCGAACAAATGTGTTTTTAGTGCACATAACTTGCTTATATTATTATTATTTTTGAAAGGTAATTATATTATTGTTTTTATTTACTATGTACTTGAAGTATTTTTAAAAGCTCAGGTGTCTTAACAAAATTTATATTTGATGTGGTGTTGAAGATCATTTGTACTTTTAAATATACAGACCTAGCAGTTTCTTGGAGTCTGAATCTCTCAATATTTTTTTTTACTCTTTAGATAAAAAGAGTACGTTGGGTGCGATAAAAGTTTCATTAAAATTTGAAACGGCTTCCTTTGTTCTTATAGAAGAGCATTTAGCTTATCCTAAATCCGAGCTTCTCTTAAATGCTCTTCTTGAAAAAAATGGGCAAATATTATTTTTTTCAGCTTCCTAATTTCAAAAGTCAATCCAAATAGACCCTAAAGCAACCAAAAAAGATAGAAATGAGGGTCGTAACCAAAGTTAAAATTTAAATGTGGTTGAGAGACTATTGTACATTTATTTCATACGATGTCCATTAATTATTTCCAATGGACAAAGCTACTCTCTTTCCCTCTATGCAGATTCTTAAAAATATTAAGATAGAGGAGATATCACAATTAGGGATGAGCAAAAAACCCGTCCCGCCGAGGAACCGCCCTATTTTTTTATAGATTTTAACCGCACCATTTAAAAATGGGGTGGTTATGGGGGTGAAGAAGGAGAACGGTTTAAGGGGTTCCCCCAGTGGGAAACCGCCCCACCCCAAACCGCATAATATAATTATATATATATTTTTTATCAAAGTTATATCATTATATGTATTTTTAAAACTTTTTATATTGAAATTACCTTGTACTCCTTTAATAAAATACCTATTTATTTATATACCCATATATATATATATAATATACAAAAACCCTAAAATCTTGTATATTTGTTGTGGATTTGTCTATGTGATTTGATTTATGTTGTTGAAAACTTAGAATTGGAAACTTTCATTAAAGTTTGTTTATCTAAACATTGATAGTCGATTTCAATTGAATGTGTGAGTCAAATTGTTATATTTGTTTTTGTATTAGAAATTATTATGAGTAAATCGGATTCTTTATTATTTTTTATATAGGTCAAAATGTTATACATTAATTTGCTTATTTTTCATTTGCTCTTGAAATAAGGGTTTAGTGGCTCGTTTTGGTGCGGTTATGGGGGAAGACGTGAAATTTTTAAACGGTTTTGGTGTGGTTACGAGAGATGAAAATTTTTACGATTTTGGTTATGAGTTTTGAAAAAACCGCCCCATGCTCATCCCTAATCACAATTAATCACAATTGGAAAGTTAGAATGAAAAAAATAGAAGAATAAATCAGTTGAATGCATACATAATCTTCAAGAAATTCAATAGTTTTTTGACAAATATACTATTAATTTTCAAATGAAGAAAGTTGGAATGAAAAAACTATAAGAATATATTAGTTGAATGTATATAGAATCTTTAAGATATTCAATGGTTCTTTGACAATATTCTATTAAATTGTAAATCAAGTCTTTGTTTATTGTGTTTAGTAAAGAATGAAATGTGCTCAAGGAGAAACCAAAAAGGAAAAATTCCACAAGAGCTAGGTAAATCCTAAAATTCTATTGTTATGTATTTATTTGTTTTGCCTAATAGGTATTCAAATAAACTTGGTGATGAATATATTCTCTTCATAATTAAAATAAATGCTTCCCTAAGATGGATTCAAAAAGAGATAGCAAGGTAAAGAATTCTACATGTATGACCTGTGAGAGTTGCCAACTGCAGCAGGAGAATATAAGCAAAACAAAAAATAAATTTATGTATATATATATATCCTATGCAGTATAAAGATTTTAAATTATTTTATTTGTGTATGTATTTTTTTCTTCAAATAACATTTTAAACTTTTAGTATAAGAAATTAATTAATTAATTAAAACTTTATACTTTTGGACTTGTTGAATTCTAATTCTTACAATTTCAATTTATGTTACTATTGAGACACCAATTCTTTAGTTCGGAATTTTCTAGTAAACAAGAAAATATGACTAGACCTCTTAAAAAAGACTATGAAATTTTGTGTATGATATTCAGATTATTATTTCAATTTTATCCCACGTTCTAAGCGCACGACCTTTTTGCTAGTATGATAGAAAAAAATGGAAAAAAATTCAAATATCAACTCTATCAATATGCCATATATGTTACAAAAGATAATGATAATAAAGGAATAACGTTTATTTTGCTTTTAAGACAATTAAATTGAACATTCCTGAAAAGAAAGACAGACTACTAATATAGACGTGCCCTTAGAAAGAAAAATAAATTTCAATTGTTGGGGATATAATTGTATTGCCATATATACAATACATAATTTTAGCCTAAAGTTCAGCTGTTGGTATATAAAGAGATGACTAGAGAGCTCTTCATATCTTATAGTTTTCTCAATAACAAGAATATGAAGAAAGTTTCACCTACAATGGCTTTCTTAGCCACGGTCTTGTTTGCTGCATTTGGTACTCTCTCTATCTATACATAAGTATATATATCTATATATATATATGGGTAAATTATTCTGACCTCCCCTAAGGTTTTGCATAATTACTCTCAGATTAAAATTTGTGTAAATTTATTCTGACCTCCCCTGTAAGATTAATATTACACTAATATTTTGTACATTTACCAAAGTACACATAACTTTAGTATTTTAAACTGAGTAAATTATGTTAAAATAACCTAACCAACTTGCATGAGAATGGATAATGAAGTTTTGAGTGGTATAAAATGAGGGGTATTTTAGTAGTTTAAATGATAGGAAGTCATTAAACATGCAAATCATAAATTACTTCAGTTTAAAACACTTAAGTTAATAGTACTTTACAATATGCACAAAAATATTAAACTTACAGGGGAGGTTAGAGTAAATTTACACAAATTTTAATCTGAGAGTAATTATTTTAAACCTCAGGGGAGGTCAGAATAATTTACCCTATATATATCTTATAATATTGCATGTTGGTTTATATATGATTACAAACTTGATGTGAGAAGTTAACGACCGGGTAAATCTCCAGTAATCCAGACGAAAACATAGTTGGAAGGATTTGAACCTATGACCTTATGGTGAAAAACCCAATAACTCTTTCATCCCACCCACCTGTCCGGATTGTGAGTGGTAGTGTTGTATTATAGAGTGCAATTAGAGACCCAATGTAAAAAATAAATAGATGATAATAATAATAAAAAACAATAGTCATTACCATCAGTTTCTTTATTTTTAGATAATTAATTTTGATTAATTGTTTACTCACATTTTTTACAAACTAATATTTTCTTAGTACAAAATTATTCACATGTCAAGGTGAGACACAAATTTTAACTATCTTCGCATATATATGATTGATTGTAAATGAACAGCTATCAGTTTGGGAGCTGAAACAAGGAAGCCGAAAGTAGAGCAATGGAACCATCACCTTCCCAACGGACCCGAGTATGTAAGTAAAACGGCTGAGATCGGATTAAAAAGACCTGATCCACAGTGTGGCTTCGAATGGGACTGTTATAAGTATTGGGAGGCCCAATGTGAACCTCAAAAGTGTTTCAACGTTGATTGTATACACAACAAATGTGTATGCGTATGCCCTTCTAAAAAAGGTTGAAGCACCTGTTGTTTTAAATTAAATCATCTTTCACTTTGTATGAAAGAATCAATAATATGCATAATAAAATTATGATAGTTCTATATTATCCATTGCCTTGATTGTTAAGAATACCTAACACAAGTTTTTATAGAATAATTTTTTTCAATTTATGTTATATTTATATTCTATATGCTATTGTAAAAGTCTAACGGCTTTTTATTATTTTTACCTTTTCTATAAAAAAAAAATCTTATCTTTTACTATTTTCAATTATAATAAGTTTGACCTTCTCTGTCACATATAAAACACTACTTAATTTACTATCGAATGAAATCACTTGCCAGTATTATCTCTCTTCACGATAACGCTTTCCCACCCAATCAACTAGATCTAATATCCTGTCTACAATATACCTTTCAAGAAAAGATCTTTATTTTTTTTTTACTATTTATTATTAATATATAGATTTATATTATTAAATTTTGTATTAGTTTCTTACATCTATTGAATTTAATTAGGCACCACCTTTCATAAACATGTAATTTACCTATACAAGTGCAAGGATTTTGATTCTTTTTTGTAACATTTTTATAATTTATCAGAATTACTAGAAATCTTTATTTCATTAAAGGGTCTCATTAAACAATATTATGAAATATGATTCATAAAATCTTATTAAGATTTGTACAATTCCTAAATATTTTTAGAACCTTATCGTTCTCAACGGTTCCTAAGAACCGATAATGGAATGGCTATTCAATAAACTGAACCCAAAAGTAATATCCCCAAAGATGGACAGTTGAGAAGTTTTGATTGGTGGGAGGAAGAAGAATGGCCTCCGGTGAAGACAGACATTTTGTTGGGTGGAGAAGACAGATATTGTGTGTGAGATGAATATAAGTGTAATTTAGAAAATAAATGTCACTGGTCACTTATAAGTTATTAAATTGGAAATTTGGTCATTAGTTGTCTTTTTGTCAGTTTATGGTCACTTTATACCAATTATAATGGTCACTATGTAATTTTTTCATTTTGAAATTCTATATTTTTTTCGTTTTGAAATTCATTCATATTCCCCTAAAACAAAATTGACTTCAATTCTCTGCATTTGATATATAGGAATGAAATGGAATAGAAATGTCCATTTCAATCATTTTTTAGTTTGGTATATTTAATAGAATGAAAGTGAACATTCTCTTATAATGAAAAATAATAAAAATCTATTTCATTAATAAAATCAAGAAATGAGCATTCTCTTTCCTAACAAAATTTAAAAAATATAAAAATAAAAATGAATTCTCTATTTTATTCTCATAATCTATTTCATTCTTATTCTCATTGTGTATAACCCATATGATTCAATTAAGTAAATATGCCTTTTCTTACATGACATGATAATGATTGAAAACTCTTTTATGATACCAATATTTTATAAATTATACCCGGACTTTTTATAATTTTGCTAATTATATTTTCACCTCTTAATTTTGATCGGCGTTCAATTAAGGACACCGAAACTTGTGAAATGACCTTTATACCTAGGCCTTTTAATTCAATATTAATTCTAAAATATCTTATATGTTAAATTACACTTTTGCCCTCTGTCCCAACATTAACCTAAACCTTTAAGTATATTTAACTTATACTATGAAGTGTTTTTGGAAGATTAAAATAGTAAAATTTGCATTGTAAGTATTTGAAGCGTTGTGGTACAATGCAACTAGGTAATATAAGAAGTGACGCAAAAATGCGTTGAAATATAATACTCTTATGTGCTTTGGTTCAGTTGCAAAATACCTTTTGTGTTATTTTTTGTTCCAAATCATTATCCTGTGTTTTTTAAAAGTTGCAAAATACCTCATGTGCTTTGCTTAGCTCAAAATCACTACCTTGTGTTTTTCAAAAGTTGCAAAATACCCCACTTGGATATATTTTACACAACAATATTGACCATTGTACCCACTTTTCTTGTAATAACCCATTTAGTATTTTATTTATTTATTTCTCCTTTTTAATAATATAATTAATAATTCAAAACTTCACACACATATATTTATTTATAGGGGTGTTCAAAACCGGCCCGGTTCCTTAAAAATAGGAATTGGAACCAAAATTTCGGTCCCGGTTCCGATTTGTACTATTATTTTTTTTTTTTTAAAAAGTAAAAAAATACCAAATATCAAAAGATAATATAATTTTATATATCAATATTTTATTTGTAGATAGAATGATAAAAACGGGAGAGAAAGAAACGGGAAGAACTAAGATTTAGTGAAATTATGTAATTCAATATAATGTTACTTATAATTTAACAAATATATATATATATATTTGGTAGCTATTCACAAAAAGTTTTTGGTAGTTCTTTTACTTATATTTTTGGTAGCTTTAAATACATTTTCATGAATTATATATTTTTTTCACGAATTAAAGATAAAAACATATATAAAATTAGATTATCTTTTGATATTTGACATTTTTTATTTTTTTATTTTAAAAAAAATGTTAGTATGAATCGGAACCGGAACCGAAATTTTGGTTCCGGTTCGGTTCGGTTCTGTTTTCTATTTTTAAGGAACCGAACCGGGTTTGAGCATTCCTATAAATAAATATATGTGTGTGAAGTTTTGAATTATTAATTATATTATTGAAAAAGAGAAAAAAAATGTAAAAAGATGCTAAAAATTGGTTATTACAAGCAATGAGGGCAAAATTGTTAATATTTTTGTGTAAAACATAACTAAAGGGAGTATTTTGCAACTTTTGAAAAACACATTATAGTGATTTGTGATTTGGGGCAAAAATTAACACAAGAGAGTATTTTATAAATGAACCAAAGTATAAGAGATATTATGCACTTTTGCCTATTTATTTAGTTACATTATTCATTTCATCGCGCGCGTGCACGACTGTGAGTAGATTGTGAAAAACTCTACAACAAGTGAATTAATTTGTTATTCAGAGACTTCAAGCTTGTCTCTCAAAAAAAAATTGGATAGAAGGGAGAGAGAAGAGGATGAATAAAATATCTTAGGGAAAAAAAATCGTCTCTCATTTTTTATTTGATTGAATAAAATGATTAATGAAAATAATATTATTTCCATTAATCGAAAGGAAGAGAATCATAATTTATATATTATATGAAAAAATTATTATAATCAAATTGCTAGAACACCTTAAAATATCACTTTGAATACTTATTTTGGAGTTGGTAGTTATTTTCTCTTTTCTTTTCCATCGACAAAAATGTTTAGTTTGGATTATGGAGGGATGCTTCATCCCTTCTTCCTATTTTTACAACCAAACACACAACTTTTATCTTATCCTCCCTCTCATCCATTTTTCCTCAATACTTCCTTCAACCAAATCAAGCATCACTTCAAAGCACCCACCAAATCCCAAAGAGATCTTACAATCTTAAATAACCTCAATAAAAAGAAAATGATCAGATTTTTAACTTTACATGAACCATGTTAGCTTGGGTCTGGTAAGAATTAAAATCGCTCAATAAAAACATTATTATTTAAGAATGATAATTTATTTACAAATATCCTCCCAAAATACATATATATATATCTTGACATCCCACATCATTAGCATCTTTCTTAATTACACAATACATAGCAAGGGAAGGGAGTAGTTATAAGAGTAATATAACACCTCCCTCTGTACATCTATAAATTTATCAAATAAATTATCTTCAAAACCCTCAACTTCCATCAATCCAGACATGGTTTAGCCTCTTGCAAAATTTCCTAGTTGGTGTTCCTTTTGCTTTACCCTTTTCATTCAATGGACCAACACTTTCACTTTGTTCCAGGCCAGCAAAGAACTTCAAATACTACCCTGTCAATAAGCCAAACGCCTGTGAAGTCACCGGATCTGAGTTCTTCCAAGAGACGATGCTCCAATTTCACTGTCAGTATTCTGCAATATAGTTCGATCCATGTATAAGTTGTTTATTGTGTTCAGTAATGAAAGAGATGTGCTCAAGGAGAAACACAAAGGAAAAATTCCACAAGAGCTATATAATTTCTAAGAATCACTTGTTATGTGTGTATCTGTTTTTCCTAATATTTCTACAGCGCATGATGTTACCACCAAAACAGCCGCATAGGTATTCAAATGAACTTGGTATTGAATATATTCTCTCTTTTAACATTGAAGTAAAAACTTACCTGAGATTTAGGAGAAGGGAATACATTCCAGAATCTAAGTGTTTCATCTCCAGCTCCTGTGACGATAGTCTGGGGGGAAAAATTATTTTAAGTGCAGCGAAAGAAAATTCTTTGTAAATTCTTATAAACGAACTAAAATTCATAAGGGAAAAAGAAAAAACAAATTAAGCTACCTGTCCATCAGGTGAGATAGCAAGGTAAAGAACTCTATACGTATGGCCAGTGAGAGTTGCCAACTGCAGCAGGAGAATATAAGCAAAACAAATTAAGAAAAAGGATAAGATATACGTTCTTTCCAACAGGTTATATTTTCACAAAGGTTAATCACAGACCTTTGACATTGTAGGATATCTCCAAACTATTATTTGATTTTGTGAGTATCCATGAGTGCTGACCAGTTCATTGACATTCTTTGACCACACAAGATTGCACACCTGTCATAGATACAATGAAAATTTGTACATATCACTCACCACTTAATATGTGTTAGAGATGTGGGTGCCTGCATATATATATATATAATTGCAGTAAAGGCTTACTAGTTATGAACTCAAAAAACACAGCAGTATAAATGAACTACGCAATAATGTTGACTAGCTATAGAAGTGTTTCTGAACATAATGTTAAGATGCATGATACGACATTCAGATTTGTAGCTCCCCTTAGATATTAGAAAGTAATCGATGAAAGCGAGCTACAAATCTAAACTGGTCACTAAAGCGCACACACGCCCAGAAATGGGCAAGCAAGGAAATTAAGAAGAAATGATCTTGAAAAGGAAGAACAAAGCAGCGCATAAAGAAGCATAGCACCCTCCTTAACCAATAGTGTTTCCAGATGGACCTAAAAGTAGCTTGACCATAGCTCCATCCAATGGAGTCTAAATCTTGTTAGGTGGGAAAAATTCTAGTAACATAATTTGCCATGATTTCTGTCCAAATCAAATATTGTTTGCAATTACTGAACTGATCTTAGCTCCTTTAGGAACATCAAATGATTTAATAATCCTGAGTCATAAATCTGAACTAAGCAGGCACCATTCCACCAGGGGTCCATTAGGTAGAATTATTATACATCAATAAGCAGGATCAAATAGAATCATGCTTGAGATAAAGGTTCTTTAAATTTGGAATCCAGATTATATTCTTTGTCAAGGATTAAGTCAACTGTGCAGCAACAACCATCTATTCCAAAAGCTCAAGTTGTTAGAGACAGGGTCTAACTTTAGCATTACTCATTGTATCTTTCAAAGAATTTCGGATTCATGTTCACAGAGAATCTTTACCATTCTAAAGATTACTCATTAGAGACTCTAATACCCTGTTTTCAGGAACAAAACAAATTAATTGCATCTTTCAAATAATTTCGGATTCATGTTCACAGAGAATCTTTACCATTCTAAAGATTCCTCCTAATGATATTGTCTGCCTAACATTGAGGCCCATTTCGGCAATGTGCCCCAACACTCACAAGTTCATCGCCGTTTCAACCCTTTGTTTCAATGTATAGCAAGCCCTTCCCCTACTATCTCTTCCCTCCCTCCAGCCAAATAGGTAAAGAAAAATTAACGCATTGGTCACTTCTAAAGAAAAGTTGACTACCATTTATGCTTCATGTACTTTAATTGTATATGCTAAATAATTAACCAAAATATCCTAAATGAAAGGTCCAATTTTGTACATCAACCACTCACTTGCATGGATAAAAAAAACATCTGAAATTGTCATGCTCTGGTTCTTAGTAAATTACAAATGTGCATTTTTATGGCTTGCACAATTCGTACTTAATTCTTTCTAATATTTATTATTTCTTCTAAATTCCATGGTATTTGATTTACCTAGTATTAGGGCCTGAGCAAATTAATTCACCATTAGGATTCCTGCACTGTTTTAAGCACAGGACACATGAATTCCAGTCTCTAGAAAGTTAAAGGTAAGATATCCCATGACAGTATAATGATTATTCCCCTTGAAAGTGAGCTAACAGTACAATTACCAATTATCTACTGTGAATCACAATAATTTTCAACACGAAACAACCTCAACAACATGTGAAGGCCAAGTAACTCACCTGGCTTCCTGTGTCCATGCAGCTCAAGTGTGAGTTAGTAGTTGTGTTCCAAAAACGTATGCATCGGTCAGCGGTACCACCACCAGAAGCTAGAAGTCCATGAAGATGGGGGGACCATGCAATTGCTTTTACAGCGGCGGTATGTTCACAGTATTTCAGCACCGGTTGAGTTGAATGTTGATTCCAAACAAAGAGCTGCAAATAAATAATTTTCCCAATTAAGAGTACAACATCAGTCATCGACCTTGCATAATAAAGAAAACTGAGATATGAAAAAACAACAGAGTCACATACTCGATTATCGTTTCCACCAGATGCTAACTCGCGATTATCATAAGACCACTTCAATCCACAAACCTAAACGGCAAAAAGCAACAATAGAAACACTTAGGGGAAAAAATAAAAAAGAAGAAAAAAAGCAATAACTAATGCAAGAAGACAATTATACAGAGCGACGAGTAATGAATTTCATATGAAACTGCTAAATTACTCAACATGAGATGGAAGAAGACATATTTCAATTCCAAAATAGATTCCAATGTCATTTAACCACGATGTTTGATGTCTAACCTCTGACTTGTGACCAGTTAGCTTACTGACGTAATCTTCCTGAGCACGTATATCTCGTTGGAGAATAGTCTTGTCCCGGCTACCTGAAGACAAGAGGGATGAACTCCATGCTAGTGCCCCAACACGTAATCGATGACCCTCCATAGTTCTTACCCTCCTACAGCGAGATGCATCCCAAATCTGGATATAACAAGGTAAACAATCAGTACTGATACAGGACAGTACAAGTTTTACTAATTATTAGAAAGGCTGGCATAGAAAATACAATATCTTTACCGTCAATGCAGCAGAAATGCATGAATGCAAAGATCCAACTAAAGTCACCAAAGCAATCACACACAAACCCAAAATATAACGTGGTTCAGCCAAAACGGGTTTACATTAAGAGATTCACATAATTCTTAAGGATATACACTAACACTGTTTACATGTCTTTTCACCATGTACAAACCCCCGACCCAATTTCGTCAAAACACTGCCTCGTGGTTTTCCATTTTTAATAACCCATAAACTACATCTACCATCAACTTTCTCACGAGGTTACAACTCTCTCCATCTCATAAATCTCAACATAACCTAGGTGCCTAATATATATTTGCAAACTCAATTCCTGGTTAGACAAGGATGGAAATTCTTCAGGGCCCAGGTTTTGCTTAATAAGAAAGTTCCAAACAGATACAACTATATTATAGAAACCTCTCCGATTTCCACATTGTACATTGTCTATTAATACCATTAAGTGAATGATCATATTCAATCTCTCAAACCCCAAGGCTCCACCTCGACTACTCGAGTTCCTGCCACATAATCGTATTAAAACTTCGTGTTTTCTGGATATCTTCACCTTTGGCTTTGATACCAACTTGTTGGGACAATGAAAATGCATAAGCAAAAGATTCACTAAAAACCAACAAAACCATCACACACAAACATAAGATATAACACGGTTCAATTAAAAGCAACTTGTTCATGTATGAGAAGAAATTCCACCATGATTCATAAATTTTTTTATAATACCATGACACTAATATCGTTTACATGTCTTCTCACCATGTATCACACAAGAGCCTATTTACTCACTACCAGTGGCGGGGCCTATTTTTCCTAATCTATCAATTCAAGAACTACCTTTATCCATCAACTCCTTCATGAGACTCATCGCATCTCAAATTTAGACTCAGTATCTATTTTAGAGTTGCATTCTATTTTATTTTTTTCCAAAAAGGGTAAGTCATGGGCGCCAAAGAATTATATTGATGACACAGGAATTATATATAAATGGTTTAATTATATTATGAAATCAAACAAGAGGAAGCCAGGCTTGCAAAACAATCTCAAAATCTTACTACGTCGAATATAATTTGTAGGAGATTCATTTTTTAGAAGTTTCCAAGGCTTTAAATAAACAGAAAAGCCTATAGTTTGATAATAAGGACTTGACTACATTTTGTGTTGGGAAGGCGTATTACAACAGAGTTGATATATACCCAATATAGCCCTCCCCATTATTTTCTAGGAGAATTATAAGGATTACTTACCTCCTCATTGACATATATTAATCTATATGTAGTATTATATCTCCAACCCTATACTTTGATTCATGGCTAGCAAAACAGTAGTCGGCAATGAAATAACATAACTGTCCCTGTGTTATAAATAGTCTGAAGATCTTCTGGCCCTCCAGTTACACCTTAAAGTCTTAATAAACATAGTAGTCCTGTTCTACAGTTACTTCCGTTGATTACAACTCACTAACTAGAGGACCTGTCTGTATTTGATGGTTCAAAAGCACGTGAATCAATCCTCAATTATTACTTTCTCTTGGGTTATACATGTCAAAGTGATTGCGTAGTGTCAATAATTCAAGGAGCTAACTTTGTCAAGTTATGATCCTAGACATTACAAGCAGGGGCGGAGCCAGGATTCCAACATAGGGGCCGGTGGGGGGGGGGGGGCAAAACTACTCACAAAGTACTTACAAAAAATAAAAATAAAAAACTGCTCAAAAAGATACTATATAAGACCGATATATTTTACACCAAAATCATTCCAATATCCATCAGAATCATCAAAAAATAGAATTAGCCAAAATTTGCTACAAAAGTTGAGCTCGACAATTTTTCAAAGAATAAAAATCATCTATAATATAACTTTCCCTTTTGTTTTTTCGCAAAAACAGACGAGACTTGGTAACTTCTGATATGTAGTACAGACTCAGCATATATTCTTTTGTTTCAATTTTTTTGTGCAAGTGGTTGACAGGTTATCACAAGTTGTCCAACAAAGTCCAATTTAAACTTAATATTATATGTATACTTGTTAGTAGTGTCCAATTAAATTTGGGCCTGTATAAACTTTGGACCATTTTATAAATTTTGTATACGGCTTAAATCATGGAGGGGACCGTGAGAAATATCCAACCTATGTATACTTATAATTTCAAATTTTAATAAGTAGTCCAACAAAGTTCAATTTAAACTTAATATTATATGTATACTTGCTAGTAGTGTCAAATTAAATTTGGGCCTGTATAAACTTTGGGCCATTTTATAAATTTTGTATAAGGCTTAAATCATGGAGGGGCCCGTGAGAAATATCCAACCTATGTAGACTTATAATTTCAAATTTTAATAAGTACTAGTAAAAAAAAAAAAACTTGGGGGGCCATGCCCCCCCCTCCGCCCCTGATTACAAGGAGCACCTACGTTTGCAAGACGTAATTAGCAATTCTACATACTGATGCCCATCTAAACCACATAAATGGCTCAAATTACTCAACAAACTAACATGCATCTGGCTTATGAAAACTATGCTTCCTTAACTAATCATACAGTACCTGGAGTTTGCCATTGCTAGTTCCAACAGCAAGTTGTGTTCCACGCTGAGCCCAACCAACCGAACAGACACTGTCATCAATCCCCAAATCACACAACTTTGTCACCTGCATAGTGTGTGCCCCAAAGATGTTTATAATAGCCCAACACAAGCACATAAAAAGTGACAAAGAGATCATTAAACAAGTAAATTATCTACAAGACTACAACACCATCCTGTCTGTATGTGCATATATGTAATACATGTATTGAATGGTATATCTTATGATTGCTCACAATGAAAACAGAGACCAAAAAGAATAACAAACATTACCTTGCTACTGCAAGCATTCCATAAATAAACACAATTGCCCAGCCCCACAGCCAACACATTATGGGAAGACCAATCAACAAGGTTGAGATAAAAATCATCTTGCAATGCAGGTGCATCCAAAACCTAGAAAACCCAAAAATTGCAATTCAATACAATACCCATAAATTTAAATATTCATAAACAAACACAATCAAACTAAGCCCAGAAAAATTCACCTTATAAGGAGACCTGGGAACCTTCCTGGGAGCCTTAACCGGGCTAGGACTCACCCCGGGCAACTGATCATCAAACCCTAGAGGTGCTAAAGAGTGCATAGGCTGCCGAGTCTCGGTCTTGTACCGGAATATGTTCCGAGTCGGCGTCCCGATCGGAAAATTCCTCCCATTTATCCCCACCCCCTTCTCGGGCGTCGCCGGAGGAGCTATACCCGGGTCGGGTCCGAACAATGCGGTCCGCAGCAGCGACGCGTAGGCACCGGACGAGTCCTCACGGCCCTCGGAAGCCGAGTTCGAGGGATGAGGGATGTCGAAGAGCGCGAAATTCGATCCGGATCGGCTCGGAATGAAGCGATCGCTGTAGATGGTCCGCGACGGCGACGGGTGGTACCCTAGACCCACCATTCGATCGATGCGGCGAGACGGGGTCGAGGGTTCGCCGGAGAAAGAGGTCGAAGGGAGATTGAACTGCGAAGAAGAAGACGACAATGGTGACAAAGACGGTGGTCTGAGAGCTGATTGGTGGTCTAGTGATGGTGTCGTGGGATTGTCCATGTGTGAGGGAGATTTTGGGAGGAGAAGGGTTAGAGAGAGAAAACCCTAGAGAGATAGCCGAGGAGTTCGTCGTCTATTGGGGATTAGGTGGAAATTTTGGGGATGTTTTCTGCTGTTTGGAGATTTCACAGTGGGGGCTGTTAATTTTCCCGGGAAAATTAATAATAGAAGCCTTTTTATGGAAAGTGATTGTGAACTTGGGAAGCGTTTTTGCGCGAAATATATATCGTAAGTGGGAACTTGGGAGGCGTTTTTGCGCGAAATATATATGGTAAGTGGGAAATATATATGGGAGTTCAGTTGTTTCTAATCTAGGTTCAGTGCAAAATCAAAATCACTACATTGAATTAATTGGAAGAGAAAAAAAATGAACTATTAGGAATGCATATTTGATCCATTCTTTTTCTTTTCTTTTTTTAAGCTATTTGAAAAGTAAACTTTTGAACTGTCCTCCCTATCAGGTAGTGAGTAAAAGGAGGGAAGTAAAGTTCCCCATTGTTACCTATTGAATAATGTGGTAGATATATCCATTTCTCTGTAACTACTATTTTTTTAGTGAGATTAATATTATAAAATGGAACATATTTATTGTGTGTCTAACCAATTGATTAAGCTCGTGAATAGTAAAAAAATATGTTTGATTCTTTGGTCACGGTTCTTATGTTTTAAAAAATCAAACAAATAATAGTACCAATGTAACTTGTATTTTATCTGAAAATTTGGTGATTTAAACACTCAGTTTATGTGAATGAAGGTAAATAAAGAAAAAAAAAAACAATTTATGATGGTATTGTGAAACATCATTGACTAGATGTGATATCAAGATAAATTAAATTTTAGCCATTTCTATTTTTTTTTATTTTTTTTTGGAGTAACATGTTACTTTCTGTCTCTTCCAATAATAATACCATGAGACACGCTCTTATAATTCAATATTAATATAGTTTTGAGATTGTTTTTCCTTATAAAACAAGAGCATAAAACTCCCTTATACTTTCTAAGGGTTGCAAAATACCCCTTATATTTTTTTTTTGCCTCATTTTATTACTCTCATCTTTTTAAAACAAGCAAACTATCCCCTTTACACCACTATATGCCCAAATTACCCCAATATTACATTTTATCATTATCATTTGTATTAAAATTTAAACAAAATATATAAAATTCAAAAATATATATATTAAATTTTGATTTTTTTTTTTTATAAAATTCGAAAATAATATATAAATTTTAAAAAAACATATAAAATTCGTAAAAATATATATATTAAATTTTGAAAAAATTATAAAATTTGGAAATAAATATAAAATTCAAAAAAAGCATATAAAATTCGTAAAAATATATATATATAAATTGACAAAAATGTATAAATTTTGGAAAAATATATATATAATTTGGCGAAATTTTTTTTTGAAATTTATATTTTTTTTCCGAATTATATATATATATTTTTGAATTTGTTTTCGAATTTTATGTTTTTTTAATATATATTTTTTGAATTTTATATGTCATTGGGGGTACTTTGTGATCCCAATAAGACAATCAAAATGGATTATTTTATTGGATATGTAGATTCACTCAATATTATTGGGAGAACTGTAAATCATGAGTTACTAGATAAGAAAGAAAATTAATATTCAAACATGATTTTTATAGGTTTGTTCTTCACATTTTTCATATTTCAAAGTAAAATCAACATGACAACTTACATCATTTTTAGGTACAACATGCAGCAATACAGTTTCTTATATTTTTAGGTACATCATTTTTATTTCGAATTTTATACGTTTTTTTCGAATTTTATATTTATTTTTGAATTTAATAAAAAAAATCAAAATTTAATATATATATTTTCGAAATTTAAAAAATAATAATTTAATTTAGTATATATGTTTTACGAATTTTATATATTTGTTTTGAATTTTATATTTATTTTCAAAATTTAATATATATTTATGAATTTTATATATTTGTTTTGAATTTTATATATTATTTTTGAATTTTATAAAAAAAAATCAAAATTTAATATATATATTTTTGAATTTTATATATTTTGTTTAAATTTTAATACAAATGATAATGATAAAATGAAATATTGGGGGTAATTTGGGAATATAGTGGTGTAAAGGGGGTAATTTACTTATTTTAGAAAGGTGAGGGTGGTGAAATGGGGCAAAAAAAATATAGGGGGTATTTTGCAATCTTTAAAAAATATAGGGGGGTTTTATGCTCTTTTGCCTAAGGGCCTGTTTGGATAGGTGATTTTGGGTCTGGTTTTGATTTTGGTCTTTGATTTCAAGACCAAACCATGTTTGGTTGGTGGGTTTTGGACTTGGTTTTTGGTTTTTTAAAACCAACCACTAAAACCATGGTTTTGGCCTACCAAATTTGACTTTTCTCTCTCTCTCTCTATATATATATATGGCCGAAAATATGAATTATTTTGAAAAAAATAATATATAATATTTGGAAAAAAATTAATTTTTGGAAAAAAAATTAATTTTCGGGAATAAAATTATTTTTCCCAAAAAATTATTTTTTTCCAAATATTATATATTATTTTTTTCAAAATATTATAATTTTTTTCCAAATATTATATATTATTTTTCGGAAAAAAATTATTTTCCCCATTTTATATCCTTTTTTTTTCTAAATTTTTAAATTTTTTCAGTATATAATAAAATTATTCGGAATTTTATATTTGTTTTTGAATTATATATATTTTTTCGAATTTAAGATATATTATTTGAATTTTATATATAATTTTCACATTTTAAAATATTTTTTTCGATTATATATATATTTTTTGGAATAAAAAAATAAAAATGTCAAATATTTTCGGGAATTTTAAATATATTTTAATTATTTATATATTTTCATTTTAATATTTTTTTCCAATTTTATATATATATTTTTCATATTTATATATTTTTAATACATATTAGTATATATATATAATTATACCAAGACCAAGACCAATACCAACTCTTTACCAAACATTATATATAGGTTTTAGATTTACCTAAAACCATCCAAAATCACCAAAACCAAAATCACAAGACCAAGACCAAAACCAAGTTCCCAAACGGACCCTAAAACTTATTTTAGGCAATTTAAATTGCAAAAAATCCTCTTATTTAACTCACACATATCGAGTATTATTGCATCCAAAATAATGACAACCTAAATTAACATCAATAAATAATAAACAATAATATCCAATTCTCAAAGTTTCATGTGATTTTTTATGTTCACAATATTAATTGGATGCAATGCAAAATAAAACAAGTGGTTGGTCGTGATAATAATATTAGCAAGAGTGTGAAATGACTATGCCATGAATAAGCATATATATGTTTGCCATGGAAAAACATATAGATGATTCCTTTGATTGGGTTGGAGATGTCGTGCAAAATCACTTGACAAAGACTGATAGATTCAATGGTTGGGCACAAGCAAGGGCTATGTCTGCTCTAGAACATGTTTGAATGTTGAGCTATTTTGGGTGTGACATTTGCCAAGTAGGGGACCCTCTTCATGGGCCTGGAGGAGAACATTGTTGGGCTTTACTAGTTTCAGATTTTGGGCTATGAAATTCAAGCCTTTCATGTTGTGGCTAGGTCCATGTGAAGCATGTCCATTTAAGATGACCCTATCCTAAATGCATAGTGTCAAGTTGTAGATTGAGAAAACATCCTTAAGTCTCAACTCCTATTTAGGTCCGGTTTGACAGAACTTTTACTTCTGGTTTTATAGAGAATAAAGAGAAGAAGATCATATTTGGCATAACTTCTGCTTCTGGCTTTTTGTAGAAGAGAAAGAGAAACATAAACTGTTTTGAGAAGCTGGTACCCCATAACTTCTTTAAAACGCTCTTTCAAGGCTCAGAAGCTCTTCTAATTTTTTTTTCCAAACACTGTTTAAAATAACTTTTTCCACTAGGAAACCAAAAATAGCATTTGAAAATCCAATCCAAACAGGGTTGCAGAAGCTATTTTGAGAATCTGAAACTCCCTAGCTTCTTCTAAACACTTTTTCAAGTCCCAGAAGCTCTTTTAAAATTTTTGTCAAACATGGTTCAAAACAGCTTTTCCCCACAGGAAGCCAAAAAACGGCTTTTGAAAAGCCGATTCAAACAAGGCATTAGTATTTACTAGACTCACACTCTATTGTTACTAAAATTGTCAACCATTTTTCATTAAACCTCCCTATTTTTTTTTTAACCCGAGAGGGTTGGCGTAGTTGGAAAATACTTGAGATTTGGTGTCTCAAGAAACATGAGGTCTTCAATTCCTACTAGGTGCAAATAAATCGCTAGGGCCATGACCGTGCAGACATAGTCTAAGCCTTACTTGATTCGTGTGGGGGGATCGCCTTACACGAGTACCGTGGATTAGTCGATGTGCGTGTAAGCTAACCCGAACATCATGATTATAAAAAAAAATAAAAAAAAACTCCCTATTTTAGGCATGTATTTTTTTTGCTCAATCTGGTGTCATTTATTACGTTGGACAATATTTCAGTCTATCTCTCCACCGATGTGATTCAATACATTTTAGACACGTGACGTGACAAAAATATTTAAAAAAGGGAGATATAGTCGTGTATCTAAATTGTATTGTATTGAACCACCAGTTGAGAGAAACAAGTATTGTCCATGTCTTGAAGCTTTTCCATTTTAACTTTATGTGATTTCCATTGAGCTCTATTTTGGAACTTTAGAACATCCACTTTGTGACTCAAAATGAAGATCAGAAACAACTGAAGCCTCTGTAAACACACCTAAACTTTCAAGCACACAAAGGGAAAAAAAAAGAAAAAGAAGCTTTTCTAAATCCTCTGCAATGTCATTCCACTAAAAACCAGTAACCATGTATTTTCAACTACTTTTACAAAAAAGAATAATACATGAACAAAAATCAAGAACTAGTCAAGAAGGAGGAGGTCTGTACTGGTGCTCAATTACTGGCAATGTCCTAGTAGCATTCGCAGTCGGAGCCCTCACATGCCCCACCATCGATACCTCCAGAGCCTCCTCCTCATAAGCCCTCCTCTCCATCTCCTCCCTCCTCGCCTTCTTCTTCACCTTCACGAACAACGCGATCAAAAGCAACCCCAACAGAAAAGCCCCCAATGCAGCCCCAATGGAGCTCCCAACCGCGATTTTCCATCGACTCGCCTTCCTCTTGAATGGCATCATCGGTGACTCAATCACCAAGCCAAAGTGCCCATGCCCTCTTGCCACACAAACGTGTTGCATCGCTTGGTTGCTCAGTGTCACCTTACCGTCGCGCTCGAACCTAGCACACAATGGTATTAGCCCCATTGTGTTGTTGATCTTCGACACGTTGCGAAAATCGACAGTAATGGGATTTTTACTAGCTTGAATTCCAACCTCAAAAGGGTTGCTAACAAAATCTATGTTGTCACCTGCATTGTATGCTAATAGGCCTAATATAGGAGACACAAGTTTATACCCTAGCAATTCATAGTTGTCGTAATATATAGAAGACCAGTTATATCCAAGGTTTTGTCTAACCAGCATGACTCTTTCCACACAAGGCTTGACAGTAACACCAATGCCTAAGTGGAATTCGTTGATCCGAGCGCCATATCTACTGAGACTTCCGCATCGAAACCTCGCTGTGTTGACTCCTATGCCGGAGAGGTTGCGAGGTAATTGCACATCGTGTAACGTTCCTGTCCTGAAGTACTTGTTGTATGACTTGAATGTGTAGTCTCGAATGAGGAGATCCAGAAGGCGCGATGATTTGATCCCTTGAACTTCTTCAGCTTGTGCTGATCCAGTTGATGGGAATGAAAGAATTATCAGTATTGCAAGAGAAAAAAGAGAGCCCATTAGAGCTTGTAGAAAATCAAAATTTCTAGTCTTTTGGGACTTGTAAGAAATTGGTAGGTTTCTGTGAAAGCTAGCTATGTGGGAATTAGCTTTTTCTTTCCTGCAGATTCAAGCTAGGCTGGAGGCTGGACTTGAAAAGAGGAAATTTTGGACTGTTTGGGAGGCTTTACAATTTGGAGAGGAATATGAGTTGGCTAGAATGGGACTTTTCTATGATTGTAGTCTAAGTTCCTTTATGCTAAAAGAAATCAACATCATGCATGGAGGTCCTATATGATTAATTTAAGTATGAGGCCACTAGTGATTTACTTTTGGACCAAATATATTTTAGGGTCGTAATCGTGATTCGCAGTAGCTGTATCAGTCATGATCCTATATAATGGTATAAAAAAAACGGACAACATCGATTTTAAATGAGCATCGGTGATGTTTTACGATATCAACACGTATATATCAAATAATAGGATCAAAATTGTGTTTTACGATTTGACAAAAAAAAAGGCGATTAAGTTTTCGGGTCAAAGTGTCATAACTAAAAGGATTAAATAGTGCAAAGTCACTCAGACTAGTCACTAGTCAACAACAGAGTGAAAAGCATTTTTTCTGTTGCAATGCAAAAAGTTGATCTACATCTGTGTGGTTGTGTTGTGTGTATGAGGTAGGGGAGGTTGAGGTCTCAAAGGGTCATGTGACGAGGTTGGAAGGAATGATATGGAGCGTGGGGATGATGATGACATTTCATGTCAAAAGGAAAGGAAAAAAGGGGTTGGCGTGCAGAGGAAATGGAATGAGAACATGGTCCCTTTTTGGGGGCTCATTACACTTAATTGGTTTGGTAACACGTCTTCCACTCCAACTACTTTGTGGGTCTCATCCCTTTGAAGGAGCCCATAGTTTCACATGTGATCATATATATATATATATATATATTATTCAATTTATCATATTTTTAGAAAGTGTTAATACTGTTAAGTAACACCAAATTCGTTAAATCGTAATAAAAATTGACATCTGAATGCATACTATAGTGATCTAATGGTATTTTCATTCCTTCCCCAAATTGAAACATGTTTGAGGTTCGAGCCCTATAAGGCTCATGTGAGGGTGTGTGAGTGTGTGGGTATGTGAGTTCCTTAACATTAAAAAAAAAATAAAAAAAATTACTTAATAATGTGCACACAAAATTTATTGCTATCTTCAAGGGGATAGAACATACTTTTGACACTTTTCTCACAAATTTGAATTCTTTGTGTGAATGTAATTCTCAAGCAATAGCATAAGATATCTATTTTTCTCTTTTCAACCCAAAAATGAAATAAAAGAATTTACTTGCAGAAAACAAAATGACAGAATTTCTATATATGAGAGACACAGAGAGCTATTCCATTTAAGTGAAATTATTGGTAGATTGTCACATTATTGTTCTAACTGGAAGAACAAAGTCGAAAAAAGTCAATGATTGATTGTTCTTGGAGGGTCATATTCCTTTTCTTTCATCATTTGCTTCGTTGACTTATATGACACTGTATACACATTGGATGTGCCGACTAAAAACCTTTTTTTTTTTCCTCTTTTGGATTAAGTGGAAAATATTTGTTAAAACCATATTGGTTTTAATCCTATGCCGACACATTTTTTTCAATGTATTATTTAGTTTTGCCTTTTACTTATTTGAACAAGTCAATCAGTAACTTAAGAATCTCGATGTTAGGTACTTTTTATCTTCTGTTATATATGCAACACAAAGTGAAAGTAGTAATAAAAAAAATTTGACATAAAAGGAACCAAGTTACTAAAATTTTAATTTACTCCCGTAGGACTTCATTTCCATTGCTCAAGAGAACAAAACCAAATACAACATGAGTAGAAAATCTCAAAAAAAAAAAAAGGAGGTAATAGTGATACACCTAAAGACTTGTCAAGTCATGGAAAAAGCAAAAGATTCAGGGTGGATCTATTATACATCCACACATATATATATATATGTATGTATCAATGGAAGTTGACAGTTGTCTGGTAAGTCAAGCCTACATTCCAGTTATAAGGAGCTACATTCCAAGCTACAACAGTCTGTTTGGTAGTGTAAGAAGTTAGTTTGAAAGAGAGAGCTTGGCCACCAAGAGCTGCAAAAGCCTGGTATGAAGCTCCCCAGTTATGGCTCATGCTTATCCACCCTGTCTTGCTTCCCTTAACCCACATGTTGGCTATGTCACCACCACCGCCAACGTTCATCACGTACACCAACAACCAATACCCGTTGCCTTGGAATTGGAATCGGAGTCCGCCTGGCCTAATGCAGGGTACTCTGCACCACCAACACAATGCAATCAGAGTCAATGAATGAACTTGTATTCGAAATTTCGATATATATATATATATATATATATATATATTTGGAACTAACGTAGTTCTAGCAAATTTGATTGTTGACGGAGATTCTATAAGAAATTGGGAAGGGAGAGTACTACTAATTGGCCTTAGAAAATCATTTATTTTTTTCGTGTTTTAGCAATATATTTATAATACTTTCACTCTTTAAGCATAATTAAGGAGATATATTGCACATGACTAATGGTGCAATAACTCAAAGACTGATGTTACGCCCCGCCTTGAAGGTTATGTCACGCAGGTGCCAAGTCCGCGACATTAGGCTTCAAATGAGAACAATGAAGATGTGAAAGAATACAAGGGCAGATTTTGGTGGTTTGGTCTAAAGCTTGCATACAATGGCAAAACACAATCGAGGCATTTTAGGTGTAAAAATATTCAAACAAAGTCAACCAATGTCTTCCGAATATTTTCCATATGCGACCTAAATAAAATGAATAATACATGGGTCTTAGTTATGGAGAACCAATCCTCGCTGAGATATAGTTCAATACAAATTAGACACGTTGTCGAAATATTCTAAAAGAAGGAAAAAATTTACATAAAATCTATAAAAAGAGGAATCAACCTCAACTCTTTTTTTAAAATATTCAGTTCCATGTCCAATTTGTATTGGATCACATCACCGAGAGGAAACTCCCGAGATATTTAAAATTCCAAGTAACGCTATACACAAGATTATGCACCAGTTGTTGATTTTCGAGAGTTGCTCAAAATTAAGGTTGAAATAATTCGGAGTGTGATGGAATTTATGGTCAAAGATTAGAGGGAAGGTATAAATGTTGCAACTAAAAGTTGTTGATACGTTTTTCATCGAATAAAATACAAATGTTGCTCAAGAGCTCAATTATAGTGAAAATAGTAAGCATACCTGCGGTACATGACGGGCACAATACCAGCCTTCCACTGGGCGATTTCCATGAAAGCGGGCTTGGACATGTCGAAGTGTGAGCGAGGTGGGTTGCACCAGCCACCATTGTTGGATTCCTCGGCCCAATTTGGCGGGCAAAGGTTGGTGGCGGTGATGGTGGCGAACGGAGAGCCTTTGTAGCACCAAGGTGACTCTACACACTTTATCTGGTAACATGTCCCGCATGCGTATCCATCGTTGAACAACGTCGAGCTCAGAGCTGCAGTGTCTGTTCCATAGCCGTTGTTGAACAAGTTTCCATATCCACAAGCTCCTCCTATAGACCAATAGAGACACATGAACGCTCAGCTTATGTATTAGCTGATCATTAAGATGCATTTTCTCATGGATTGAGGGTACAAAATGGCACTCTTGGCTATGGTGGTCCATGCCACCACTTATATATAACCAACATCTTATAAGAATAATTATACCCAAAAAAAAAACATTTTATAAGAATAAATGTATATATATACGGAAAAATATTTGCGGAGAATAAATAATAGGGAAAAAATTATTTTGCTTTTTTCATTTCATTTTATTCTAGTGAGTTCCTAAAACAATATTTATTTTAGCATGAGTTCAAGAATTTCCAAAAATAAATTTTAGTACCAAATATATATATATAATAAAATTGGTCTATTGTGACAAAATTTTAGTGGCAGACTATAATATTGTTCGCCACTAGCACAAAAATTAATTTTTCTATGTAGAAGTTTTAAGGTATAACATTAATTTTACTATCATTATAGTCTAAAATACTCATATAATTAGAATTTTTAATTGATAATTTATAGTCCGTCGCTAAAAATTATAATTAAAGTTTTTATAACTGCATGCCACTAAAATTCTTGTTTTTTTAGTATTTGTTGAAATGCAAAATGCATCAATGTTCTTGTCCCTTCTTAATTAATTATGTACTCTGATGTAAAATAGCACTCTAAAAACATGTTATCTTTAATAGTTTATTAGTAGGATGGTTAACTTAAATACCGACAAATAGAGGTGACACCCATGCTTTAAGTTGTGATCGAGTTATATATAGTACTAAATTTCCTAAAAATTGGTGTCTTATTAGAGTTGGAGAATCTTTAGTTTGCAATTGATTTTACCAATTACGGACCTCAATTTCATAAACCCAATATAACATAAATGAAGTTCAATAAAAAAAAAAGTAATAATAATAATTTAAAATTTTCAATCAAAAAGATTATGTAAATAACGAACCCATTGTGGCAGAGGCTGACTCGTCTCCATAAAACGTGGCATGAGCGATGGCCCACGGACTAGGTCGAAAAATGGGTGCATAAGCAACTGTTGATTTGGCAATAATAGCATATACAGAGCCCATTAGGAGGAAGCTAAAGCTCCATGAATAGAGAGAAGAAGCCATTGATATTGAACCTTGGTAGTTGATAGCTCACACTAAGTCTTTGTGAATAAGTAGATTGCAAATTGACTTAATACATGTACACCCTTATATAACGTTCCATTGTACTATAGCTAAAAATGAAGTGACTTCGTGACCCTCACGAATGTGGTGATATTAAAGTCAAATATACATATTTATATATAGTTATATACACACAAAATAAGGTTAAATGGTGATTATTGAGTGAGAGTGGGCCCCAAATTAGATGATTTGAGGGGTTAGGGTACATGGAGGATAGACGCTTGGAATATAGATGGCTAAGCAACGTGCGAGCAGGTTTTATGTTCATCATCTTTTGGTGTTTGAAAAGAATAGGAACTAATGTTTGGTGATAAGCTGACCATAAGGAGATGTCTATATATATATATATATATATACGTGCAGATATGGATCATATTGTATTTCTTATCATAATTTTTTTTTGTTCATAAATGAAATTGAGTTGGTTGGTGCAATTTTGAGGGTTGAACTACACAAATATGTCATACTAGGATAATTTTTTTTTTTGGACGCACAGAATATAGAAGAAAACAATAAAAAAAGGTGCCAATTAAGTGTCAGGAAGTAATTTTGGTAGGAAGTCATGGTGGACATATGTAAAGACCTCAAAATGGGTTTTTAAACTCTAGAATTATTTTTCAACAAAATATAAAGGTATGTTTTGGGGAGCTTTTCAAATCCTCCAAACGGGCTTCCAAATTCAAAAAGCCCGTTTAATAAAATTACAGTTGTTCGATGAAAACATTCAAATGTACTTTTATGAAAATTTGAAGCTTTTAAAGCCCGTTTAATAGAAACAAGTAATAGTTGTTTCTCAAATTCACGTTCCCTTATTTTAGCAATAGTGAATGTTAAAACAAGATAAATTCATATATTATCCTTATACTTATCTCTTATAACTTTTTATCCTTATCTATTATAAAGTCTTTAAATTCTATTATTTTCACCGTAATTAATGAAAAAGAGTCTTACTTTCATTCATCAATTTTGCATTTGTAAAAATTATTGTACTATATATCAATTTTATCCCATAAAACTCATGGACATTCTACATTATTTTCACGGTGACCTACTTTCATTCATCACTTTTTTATTTGTAAAAATTACTATATTACATATCAATTTTATTTTATACAACTCATAGGCATTCCATATATGATAATTAATATTTAATTCATTCATATTTCTAATAGTAATAAAAAATAGAAAACAAAAGAAAATAAGGACATAAATGAAGGATAAAGAATTCAACCAGAGTTCGATTCCGCAATTCCGATGACACGTGTCTCACAAATTAATGACCCTCATTATTAGTTATTCAGGGTAATATTGTAAATTAGTAACTTATTTAACAATATTAATTCTTAAATGCCTTGTGAAATAGATAGATTCACCAAACAACTTTTTATTTTTAAACGCAATTATCAAACTTACTTCTATAAAGTAATTTTTTTTTAAAATGACTTCTCTTCTCGAGAAGCTCCCCCAAACGCTGCCTAAGTATTTGGTAAATTCAATGAAATAGACTTTTATTGGAAGCAAATAATTTAAAAGTCCGTTTCATAGTGGAGTAACTTTTGGGAAGCAATATTAATATTTATCTACAATTATATTTAATTTACTAATTTAACTTCATTAAACATTTTATATTTCTAATGCTACCCTCAAATGTCTTTTTATTTATTCTTGTTTTTTTTCACCATTTGTTTAGGACTCTTTCTCTCTTCAATTATAAGTAACAACTTTTTGACTTTTTAAATTAAAAAATATTTGAATTTTGAATTAGTTTTCTAAAATATTTCCACCAAACTCATTTTTTATTTTAAAGTTCTTTTATTTAAATTACTTTTCACACTTTATTTTTGAAAACGGACACACCTATCACGAACCCCTCCCAAACGAGCTTGTAGAATTATTAATTTAATCCAACAAACACTCTTCCTTATATAATCTGATTTTATTTTTTTAAACACCACTAAGTTCATGAATATGGGTTGGGCTGAGTGTTGAGCCGTATACCCAGGCCCTATTTAAAGAGGTGGAGCGGGCTAATGTTCAGCACTCTCAGACTGGGCTCAACTCGGACCGTGGGCCGCACGCTATTTTACATCCCTTACCGAATGTGCCTAATACCTATATGGCAGTCCAACAAGATTTTAGGTCTCCTTAATCAATTATAGAAATGAAATTAAGGCCATGTTTGGTAGGTGGTCTGGTCTGGTTTTGCGTTTTATGGGACCAGACCGTGTTTGGTAGCATTGATCCTAAATTTTTGGTTAGACCAAGTAAGACCAAATCAGACCAAAATAGCCTCATTTCAGACAAAAAAAAAAGGTGGTTCCTAGTGGTCCGGTCTGGTCTTATTAATAAAATATATTTATAAATAATTAAAAATTAATAAATAATAATAATAAAATAATAATAATAATAAATTATTAATAATAATAAATTAAATAAAACATATTTTAAAAATAAAATATAAATAATAAATAATAAACAAAATGAAATAAATAATACCTAATAATAATAAATAAATGAATAAATAATAAAATATATTTATAAATAATTAAAAATGAATAAGTAATAATATAAATAAAAAATTAAATAAAACATAATAATAATAAAAAATGAATACAATAATATGAAATAAATATAATAATAATAAATAATAATAATAAATTAATAAAATAAATAATAAATTACATAAAACATATTTAAAAATATAAAAATAATAAATAATATACAAAATGAAATAAATAATAATAATAAATAAATATAATAATAAATAATAAATAGATATAATAATAAATAAATATAATAATAAATAATAAGTAAATATAATAATGAATAAATACTTCATAATAATAATAAAAAATGAGTATAATAATAAATTAATATTAAATTAATAAAATATATTTTTAAATAATTTAAAATGAATAAATAAGCTATAAATAAAATGAATTAAATAATGAAATAATAATGAATAAATAGAATATATTTATAAATTAATATATAAATTAATAAATAATAATTTAATAATATAAATAATAAAATAATAAAATATATTCAAAAAGTGATGAAATAATAAATAAAGAAATAAATAATACATAAATAAATATTATAATAAATAATAAATAAATAGTAAGACCAGACCGCTTACCAAACAGACTTTTTCAGATCAAATTAGACCAGACCAGACCGGATCGAACCAGACCAGACCAGACCAGAAAGACCGCCTACCAAACATGGCCTAAAAACACTTTCCATGATTGATTGCTTGACGCCAAATCCCAGATGTAAAGTTGGATTGTTCAAATTAGCGAAATAATACTTTTTGCAAATTTAATCACTTGGAACGGTCTTAGTATCTTCATTACAGACCATGAGCTAGCCATGACCGTAACTATAGCTTTGATTTTAGTTAAGGGAGGATGAACTTCATCATACGGTCATATTCATTGATGTGGTCTAATAACATTTGAACACGTGATTTTTTTTAAAAAATTCTTTAACTACATGTTCAAATGTTATTGAACCAATTCAACATGTATTGTAACTATTATTCTTATTTATTTATGTTTTTGTTCTTATATTTTATTTTCCTTTTAGTAGAAAATGGTTTGAAGTCTGGCAGGTGACATCCACTCTATGATTGGTTTCTAGCTCAATCGGGAAAAGTGAACATATCTAATTTGGGCGGAGCAAGGAAACTTCTCTAGGGGGGCCAAAATAATTTTTTTTAAGTTTAGTAGTAAAATTTATATATTTTTAGGTTATTAAAATATTTTTTAAAGATAATTGGGGTAGAAATGCAATTTTTATAAATTTATTGGTAAAATTTATACGTTTTTAGGCTATCAAAATAATTTTTTAAAAAAATTGGAGGAAGCATATGCAATTTTTATAAATATATCTGTAATATATATAATTTTTTAGACTAAATTTCTTTTTACAAAATTTGAGGTAAATTAATTCAAGTGATATTAATTAATAAGCCTTTTATATGGATACAATGATAGTTTCGCAACAAAACTTGAAGAATGCCGGGACAGCCATATAACTGCTATCTTTATACTTCGAAATATTACTCCCTTATTCCAATTTATAAAGTCTTTTGTGGAATTCAATTTTTTAAGATGTTGTATTGATAATAAATGAAATACTAATATTATTATTTGTTCCATCATAATGATGTAATTATTTATTATATAAATAATTTATAATTTCAATATATGAAGAGTAAATTAGTAAAATGGTATGATAAATTATTTAACTTTTTAAATGAGACACTTATTTGGAATGAAGAAAAAAAATAAAAATGAACATTTTTTTGGGAATGAGAAAGTACATAAATAAATAATAAAAAAAATAAGAATATGGGTGCTCTTTCCTTTTCCCCAAAATTTCATTTATTTCATCTTTGGGATGATAATGACACTTAAATCAATTAGTAATACAACAATTACTCATAAAGCATCAGCTAAAATTAATTATTGAACGAAGTCTACATCTTCATAATACAATACTCTACCTGCAGCTTCGATATAAACAAGTCCTTTAAACGGATGTGATATATGTGAAGCTGTCACAATCCGGCGGGACGGGAATTGCACTCTTCATTTTCACTCCTGTTTAACTTTATCACCCTCCCATAAATTATTATTAAACGAGACGAGGCGGGTGGAGTGGGGCGATTTTCTACTTAAAATTTTTTTTTTTATGTAAATAAAAATAATGTTTAACTTTTTAATAAAATTTTTTAACTTAATATTATTGTACAAGTATCAATGTAATACGTGTAATTTTTTACATAATTGAGATGAGATTAAAACGAGAAGAGTGAAGAGGTAAGACAATTATGATTTGGTATGAGATGAAAATTAAAAAATAAATAAATTTGAAGACTAAAGTTTACTTGTGGATATGTATTTACATAGGTATATAAGTGTAATATATATAAATTAATAAGGATAAGAATGTAATTTATTATGTAAACGGGGTGGGGTGACCCTCCCCGGAACCCCACCGGATTTTTTTCCCTCCCCCATAACAGCCCTCATTTATTTAATTGGATCCCCATACTCGCTTAAATCGGGGCGGGACGGGAATTTTTGCCATCCCTAGTAGGGTCCGTAGAATTGAAATCATAGAATCTAGAATCGTAAAATTCTACCTAAACGTATTAATTTTTTTAAAAATATTAAATACTTAATTTAAAAGTTTAAATTATATTAGAATTTTCAAAATTTTCTAATACATTGGGTCTTTAAATATTTTTTCATAAATTTAGGTCATATATTAAGATATTAGACTAAATTATTAAGTTTTGAGCATTTCATATGAAAGGCTTAATAGTCCAATTATTATTTTAATATAATAAAATCATGATAAAATCGTACAGAATCGCAAAATCGTAAGATTTTACCAATTGAAATCAGGATTGAGTACTATGAATATATGTGAGCTGAGGTGACGAAGATGATATATGTATATAATATATATATAATTTGATACTAAAAAGTTCCTTAATTATGTAGTTATGTACCACACCATTGATATTTACACACTCATCTCCATTTTGGATGACGTGTGACTGGCCCGGTAGCTTCCTTTCGTCATGGTGTAAGCAATTATTTAGACTAGACAGACATTATCTCCTTTTATTTCATATCAAATCGACTCATTTCATATTAATTATTGAGTTCCCATATTTTGGTGTATAGTTTCAGTGCGAAGTGCAATATTCAGCAACTGTGCACTTCCTTCCCATAACTACTAAATACAGATATAGTTCATTCAAATCAGCCCCGTTAATCGTATTGCACTACAATATATATAAATTATGTTCCTAACTAAGGGCTCATTAATTGGTTCCAAAAAGAAGGGATACCAAATTAAACATGCATGTCCCAGAGCATTTTTATGAAATGTATACATACTAAAATTAAATGAGAAATAATTATATATTACCCAATCATGTTTTATACGTTTAGATTTATGTGTGCATTGTCGCTTCTCATATACATAGCAGCAAATAGAGGATAACAAATTTTGCTATTTACAAGCACATCAATCTTTTCTTGATTACTTCTAAAATGCAACTAAAAAAAAGGTTCCAATTCCATGCTCCAAAAAGGAAATGCATACAAAAAAACTTCCTAAGAGTAGAAATTGAGACTTCAAAATCCAACTCAAAGCCCCATTCTAGCTTGAAAACAGAAACATCGAAAACGCGAAAAGTAAAGGGGATATATATATCTAACTTGAAGTCTGGATGACTAACTCGGTCAACTTCTGTTGCAGCTCAGATGTTTCAATGCTCCTCCCATCATTCACCTGAAAAAAATGTATGTTAACAAGATATCAGAACAACAACTCCTGTCTTCGAACCTCACTGTCACCCACGTGAGGAGGCACGTTGAAGCATATAAATATTTAAATTACAACCTCTCAAAACTGATATTCGAAACGAGTACCTCGGATTCAACTGTATGGAGTAATCTTTCATTCACTCTAGCAGAAATGCAGCTAATAACAGTCAGCCCTTCTTGGATCAGAACGTCGAGCACATTCGAAAGAGGCACCCCTTCTCTTAATCCAGTGCATAGAACAACCTCCACTCCTTCCCTACTAGCGCTAACTTTTACACTATCTTGTGGACAAGCACATTGTGAACAGTCTGGTCCAACATTTACATTATCTGCTGAATTGGCCAAATTTCTAAGCTCATCTCTTTTTTCATTCAACTCTTGCATTCTCTTCTGCATGTGCTTTATATAACTCACAGTCTCATGCATATGATCCGATATCGACCGCTTTCCCTGAAATTAATCCATCAAAACTTCAATTACTAATAAAAAAACCAGTACAAAAACCACAAAATAAAATGACAATTTTTTTTTTTGAATTAACCTTTAGATACTCATGAGGGACTAGTGATCTTAGAGATCTGTAAAGGGTAGCCATTTCTTGCCTCCTTTGTCTTTCGACATTTCGATGCATGATCTTCTTCTTCTTATTGTGATCATTAGAATGGTCATTAATGTCCCCTAAGTTAATGACTGAGGACTTTCGCTGCAGGCTACAATCCGGCTTTTCGGCTAGATCACCATCATACAGTGAGGGGGGCAATTGGATATCTGGTTGAGGTGTGTGTTGCTGAAAGGGAATAGAAGAGAAATGCAACAAGTCATCAACATGGTCAAATGGAAGCACTGAAGAAAGATAATCCATAGCACAACCTATAATCACTCTTTTGCTTTTCGATGCCTCACTCTTCATATATAAGATAGAAGTAGTTATATAGTTAGGTGTGTGTATTTGTGCTTGAAATGTTTGATGTGCCTAGTGCTTCAAATCTGTTTTATTTTTAGACACAAGGATACAAATAGTACTGTACATATTGAGGCAAGAATGGTCTTGCATTCATATATGTAACTATCATATATATATGAGATGGATATGTAGAGATATGATCATGGACATATGGGCCCTAGATCTAAAATTATTGAATGTGAACCTTCAAGGAATGTGACCTTATTGGACAAATTGATTCAATAAGTAGCTGATGAGTTAGGGGAGCAAAAAAAAAGAAGAAAAAGGTAGCTGAGTAGTACATAAGGACAAGTGTTTTTATGGGATTTCTTTGTGTCACACCCAAACTTGTTATATTTTTCATGTTTAACCAACATCATATTTGTTTCCAACATTGAGTGCTCAATTTCAACATTGTGATACTCAGCATTCTGTTCCCAGAACTCATGAATTAGAATTGAATTCAAACTTTAAACCAATTTGTATATCAGAGAATATTAGTCAGTACCCTAGCTAGTTGGACATAATATAAATTTTCCCACTTGCCTAATAAGTAATGAAATATTTAATTAACAAGAAACTAGTTAGGGTCAATTGCAATATAATACATGACTGAGTCTGCAGCTACATGTGATTAATATGTGATTGATGCAACTATATAACCACATGTTAGTTTTTTTTCTCAGGGTTTCCTACTCATATATTTTTATTTGTTCTTGTTTATTATTTATTATTTATTTTTATCTTTTTTGTTCAACCCATATAACTATATAAGTTTAATGTTAGCAATAATGCATATGTTATCAAAATAATTCATATTCGATAAATTTATAAACGTGGTGTTGGTTTTATAAAATAGTTAAAAAAGTTGGTTGTGGAACCTAAGATGTGATTGCTTCATCATTAACAAAAGATTTAATTAAAAAATGATTTGCTATCTTTTATCTATGTTTGAAAGTTTGTTCTTGATTGAGACACTAAAATGACATAAGAGTGTTCATATGTTTTGGAAAGGAAAAAAAACAAATATGTACAAATAAGAGTGCACAAAGGTTAAATGAAGTTTGTAGGAACATTTATTTGTAATGACATGTTTCTGATAAAAAAATCATATTGAGAGTTGTGAGTTTTAGATCAAGTTGATATGTCAAATGAAAATCAACAAATGTGTCATATCAAGTTTAAAGTGATGAAGAACATAAGAGTTGTGAAGAGAAGTTGATCGGAAGCGGTGCTGCATAAAAATAAACAGAAGTTGAAGTTTCTGAAGTTGCCGAGTACTCGAGATTTTTAGCCACTGAATACTCGAACTTCTCATTACCGAGTATTCGAAGAGTTGCGCCTTGGCGCGGATGATGGTGTAGTTCCAGTGACTTTGGCACGCCATGAGTGCGCTATGTTGCACCATCAGACATTTACCGAGTACTCGAAGAATTCCCTACCGAGTACTCAAGATTGGATTTTCGAGTACTCGAAATGCAATTCTCGAGAACTCAAAGTTACCGACTTCAGTTTTTTAAAAAAGATTATTCAGATGCTTTAAAGACTACTATTCACTTAAGGACATGGTTAGGAGTTATTATTGGTATATTGGACTATCATTGGTATATTAGTCTATATTTGGAAGACTGAGCAGGAAGAGGTAATAATTAAGGGGCAGAGCAGACCCAAGCACTACAAAAATTGAAAGAATATTTGGTGAGTCCCCAAGTACTGGTATCTCCAGAGCCAAGTGAAACGCTGCACCTTTACCTAGCCATGTCAGTTACTTCAACAAGTGTCGCGCTGGTGAAAGAAGAGAAGACGTGTCAGATCCTAGTCTTCTACACTAGCAAGTCCTTAACAAACCCCAAGACCAGATACTCCGTTGCTGAGAGAGTCATCCTGTCCCTAGTCAACGCCAAAAGATGGCTTAGGCACTACTTCAAAACGCATTCAATCATTGTCTCAACAACATTCCCCATTAGAGCAATCATGTCTAAACCAGACCTGATAGGGCGAATTACCAGATGGGCAATCGAATTAGGCGTTTTCGACATCATGTACGTGCCAAGGACAACCATTAAAAGGAAAGCACTTGCAGATTTTCTCTTAGAAGCGGAACCAGACGCAGAGCATCCAGAGTTGGATGAACCAGAGTGAAGCCTGTTTATTGATGGATCGGTTGGGGCATCTAGGCTTGGAATTGGGCTGGAGGTTATTACTCCTGATGACACTAAAATACAACAATCAGTTATCCTGGAATTTCCAGCCTCAAATAACGAAGCAGAATACGAAGCACTGTTGGTGGGCATCAGGTTGTGTCAAAGTTTCCAGATTAGACGTTTGAAAATATACAGCGACTCACAGCTTGTTGTCAGACAAATCAATGGGGAATATGAAACATGAGGGAAAATGGAGCCATATAGAGCATTGGCTCTGGAAAAGCTGAGTCACTTTGACCAATTCAACCTTGAGCATGTGCCCAGAGGAGAGAATGGGAATACAGACCGCTTGGCCAACATGGCCTCATCCAATACTCAGGATCTGACAAGGGTGGCTCTGATAGACTACCTTGAGATTCCTAGCATTCAGCAGTAAAAGAACGTCTGCATAACACCGTGGGAACCCAGCTGGATGGACCTGATCATATCTTACCTGAGGGACGGGGTCCTGCCCGAACTTAAGTCTGAAGCTCGCAAGATTCGAATGAAGTCTGCCAAGTATTTCCTCATTAACGGTCAACTATACTAAAAGTCATTTGGGGGACTTTACCTTAAGTGCCTCACCCCTTCAGAAGCTGGGGTGGTAATGAAAGAGATCCACGAGGGAGCGTGTGGAAACCACTCAGGAGGTAGGTCCCTCGCTCGCAAGGTACTAAACTAGGACTATTTCTGGCCCTATCTCTCTCAGGATGCAAAGCCTTTTGTTCAAAGATGCCACAAGTGCCAGATCCACGGAGATAGCATCCACCCTCCACTTGAGCACCTAAACCCCACACTTAATCCACATCCTTTTGCCTAGTGGGGGATTGACATTATGGGACAGCTGCCAAAGGCATTAAGAGAAGTTAATCAGGCACTCATACCGACTGACTACTTCACCAAGTGGGTAGAGGTTGAATCCTACTCAACGATCACACACAAGCATGTGATCAAGTTCATATGGACAAACATCATCAGTCGCTTTGGGGCTCCCAGAGTCATTATGATCAACAATGGAACAAATCTAGACAACAAGTGGACCTGGGCCTTCTGCGACCATCATGGTATACAACTTAAAACCTCCTCAGTTGGGTATCCGCAGGGAAATGGCCAGGCCGAGAGATCAAACAAAATGATCCTAAACACATTGAAGAAAAAGTTAGAGGATGCGAAATGACTCTAGCCTGACAAGTTGCCTGAGGTCCTCTGGTCATACAGAACAACCCCGAGGATCCCGACGGGTGAGACCCCATTCTCAATGACATATGGAGCAGAAGCTGTAATTCCAACAGAGCAGGTGGTTCTAACCATAAGGACGAAGACTTACCAAAAGGATCAAAACGATCAAAATCTAGTATATGCTCTTGACACTCTATAAGAAAAATGAGAGAATGAAGCCATCAGATTAGCTGAGTATCACCAAAGGGTCAGAAGAAGCTTCAACCAGAAGGTAAAAAGACGAGAGTTCCAGGTCGAAGATATGGTCCTCAAGAAAAATATAGGACTCGTTAGCAACCTTCGAGAAAAATGGGAAGGCCCCTATACAATGACAGAAGTCATCGGAAAAGGGGCCTACCATTTAAGGAAGGCTAATGGTCGCATGGAACCCAACTCCCAGAATGCCTCCCGACTAAAGTGGTACTAACCCTAGAATAGGTTATTGCTTTACATAAATTTCATAGGTTTACAATCTGTTTACTAAAGATTTTTGTTACATAGACATATGTGATTAATAAAAGAGGCTAAGGCCTGGTTTTAGATTAAAGTAAAGATTTTAATAGCGTTTATCTCCTTTTTAGATCAAATCATATGTAAACAAAAATGTTAAAATTAACAGAGGCATACACCTGAGTCATATAAAAGAGGAATTTAATGCCTAAGTATGAAAATTACCAGAGGCATATGCCTGAGAGGAATATAATTCCTAAACAATAAAATTAACATAGGCAAACGCCTGAGTCATACAAAAGAGGAATTTAATGCCTAAGTATGAAAATTACCAGAGGCATATGCCTGAGAGGAATATAATTCCTAAACAATAAAATTAACATAGATATACGCCTGAGTCATACAAAAGAGGAATTTAATTCCTAAGTATGAAAATTACCAGATGCATATGCGCATATGCCTGAGAGGAATATAATTCCTAAATTTTAAAATTAATAGAGGCATACTCCTGAGTCATACAAAAGAGAAATTTAATTCCTAAGTATGAAAATTAACAGAGGAATACGCCTGAGTCATACAAAAAAATAATTTAATTCTTAAGTATGAAAATTAATAGAGGCATGCGCCTAAGCCATACAAAAGAGGAATTTAATTCCTAAGTATGAAAATTACCAAAGGCATAAGAGGAATATAATTCCTAAACAATAAAATTAACAGAGGCATACGCTTGAGCCATACAAAAAAGGAATTTAATTCCTAAGTTTGAAAATTACTAGAGGCATATTCATGAGAGGAATATGATTCCTAAACAATAAAATTTGCAAAGGCCTACGCCTGAGTCAGAATGAAATTTTACATCAACCAAAGGTTACATGCCTGAGGCACATTGATATAATATTGCTAATTTAATTTAACAAAGGCATGTAACCATGGTAGATTCAAAATTTCATCAGAACCTTTGGGTTTGTCTCATCCAAAAACAAAACAAAAATAAAATAAAAGAGATATAACACAGGATAAAAGCAAAATTCCATTAAAAATTAGTTTTTACAAATTTTTGCCCTTAGGGCTACAAAAAGAATAAAAAAGAACTGAGGATCTAAGACTTGGTCTTAGATCTGAACTCAGGCCCAAAACTGTCCACAATCTCCGTATGAGCAAAATATGGAACCACTGGGTTAAGGGGATCTGCAGGAGCGGCATCTATAAGAAATTCTGAAAAAAGATTCTCAGCAAGGGTAGGCTCAGGAGTCTTATAAGGGTGCTTCACCCCCAGATGAGCATCCATAACCAGAGGCATATGCTTGAGAGGAATATAATTCCTAAACAATAAAATTAACATAGGCATACGCCTAAGTCATACAAAAGAGGAATTTAATGCCTAAGTATGAAAATTACCGGAGGCATATGCCTGAGAGGAATATAATTCCTAAACAATAAAATTAACATAGATATACGCTTGAGTCATACAAAAGAGGAATTTAATTCCTAAGTATGAAAATTACCAGATGCATATGCCCATATGCCTGAGAGGAATATAATTCCTAAATTTTAAAATTAATAGAGGCATACTCCTGAGTCATACAAAAGAGGAATTTAATTCCTAAGTATGAAAATTAACAGAGGAATACGCCTGAGTCATACAGAAAAGGAATTTAATTCCTAAGTATGAAAATTAACGGAGGCATGCGCCTAAGCCATACAAAAGAGGAATTTAATTCATAAGTATGAAAATTACCAAAGGCATATACCTGAGAGGAATATAATTCCTAAACAATAAAATTAACATAGGCATACGCTTGAGCCATACAAAAAAGGAATTTAATTCCTAAGTATGCAAATTACTAGAGGCATATTCCTGAGAGGAATATGATTCCTAAACAATAAAATTTGCAAAGGCCTACGCCTGAGTCAGAATGAAATTTTACATCAACCAAAGGTTACATGCCTGAGGCACACTGATATAATATTGCTAATTTAATTTAACAAAGGCATGTAACCATGGTAGATTCAAAATTTCATCAAAACCTTTGGGTTTGTCTTATCCAAAAACAAAACAAAAATAAAATAAAAGAGATATAACACAGGATAAAAGCAAAATTCCATTAAAAATGAGTTTTTACAAATTTTTGCTCTTAGGGCTACAAAAATGCCCGAAGGCTACAAAAAGAATAAAAAAGAACTGAGGATCTAAGACTTGGTCTTAGATCTGAACTCAGGCCCAAAGCTGTCCACAATCTCCGTAGGAGCAAAATATGGAGCCCCTGGGTTAAGGGGATCTGTAGGAGTGGCACCTATAAGAAATTATGAAAAAAGATTCTCAGCAAGGGTAGGCTCAGGAGCGGCACCTCCAAATGAGCATCCATAACCTCAGAGTATTTGTACTTCCTCTTCCCGGGCTCCTTGAGGGCATTGATGAAGCCACTACGCCAAAACTCACCACCAACGTTGTTGTTGATAACCTCATAGCGATCGTGCATGGCCAGCCTCCCCCCCCCCACTTTGCATATCTCCAGCTGTGAGTGAGAAATGGTCAACCAATACTTAAGATCCTCGTTCTCAAGATCTATTTTAGCTTTACATTCCTTCACAGCAGCTAGCATCTCCTTCAGTGCATCAGCCTCCTTGATCAACAGACTCTTCATGCTGTTTGCCAGGGCCAGAGCATCCTTAAAGCAGGCCACTTCATTGTCATGAGACTTATGTGCCAAACACAGTGCACTCATGCTATAAAATGCCTGATGTAAAGATAAGACTAAAAATGTCAGAAGTTATGAAGATAACACATAAACAAATAAAAAATAGGATAATAGAAACATGTAGTAAAAAAGGGGCATACCCTCATCACCGTGCCCATGACTTTATTGGGCAGGTGATCGGTTCAAGTTGTGTGAAAATAAAAGTGTTTAAAATGAAGAATTAACACGATCTAGTTTTACCTCTCAGTCGCAAGTACGCGAGTAATATATAGTATAGTTGGGTAGAGAGGGTATCGAACCACAGAGATTAAAGTCGTATTTCAAATAATCGTAAACTAACAAATTAAATTATATTATAAACGTTGTTTTGATTGGTTTGTTTTATAAACTACTAAACATAAAATAAATAAAAAGATAGTTGTTTTGGTTTAAATCAAGATAAACAAGTCTAGGGTTTTGTTCCAACTCCACCACTAGTCTCGTAATATAGTCCTTTAATCTTATTATTGCAAGAGGGAGATACATATTATATGAATCCGATTAGTAATGCTACAAGTAGTTGTCTAATCCTTAAAGAGATGCAATCGGTCCGATTTGCTACAATCCATCTTCGATTAAAGTATAACTAGTGCATGCATCTATACTACAACTACTTCTAAAACATGAAATTAAAAACATGTCTATATCATCTTCTCTTAGTATAGATTGTGAAAATCTAAGACTTTATCATACCAATTAAGAACCATTATGTAGAAACCATTATTAAATCTTCGGGATTCCAGCCCCTAGCAATAAAACATAGTTGTTCAAGATCAATTATTAATTCAATCTATGACAAGAAGAGAATTAACAAAGAATCTTATTTAGGTTATATGTTCAGTCTCTCACTACATAATCATCATATAAGTGCTCTTTAGCTTTCTCTCTTTGCAATAAAATCAATTAAAGTTCTACATTACTCGACTAGGGTTTCGTTGGAAACCCTAGATACCAACTAGCCGCTTATGGCGAAAGAAGACTGCATAATTGATGTAGCAATCCTCTTCATGATTGGTTGGTTGGTTCTTGAGTTCTTGAGGAGAATAATCTCTCTAGAGAGAGAGACTTTGTATATGACTTCAATGTCTGAATGATCAAACTGATCAAAGATATATTTTCTTCATGCAGGCTTCGTATATTTATAGACAAAAGTTGGTGTAAGTATAACATGTCTTTGTTTGCACTCCAAGAAGACTTGGTGTGAGGACTAAGTAAAAGTTGTGAATGGACCAATCTGTCCCTCAATATACTTGTACAAGGAGCCAGAATTCTCCATTAGAGTTGTGCGCGAATTTCAATGTCGGTGTTGCCGACCGATCAGGGATTCCACCGATCGATTGATGGTCCCTGAATTTGAATATTTAATTATTCTGCGATTTTATGCTTTGGTCGCTTGTACTCTGCTTTGTTGACTTGTACTTTGCTATGAAATGAGTGCTTTTATCTTCTAAGTGTCATTCCGGATTAGACATATTTGCTAAAATCCCATAATTAACTCAAATTCGCATTAAAGCCCTTGAAACATGCTTATACACGCAACTTGGATAAAAATATTTTATTAATAAAATAAAGAGACTAACAAAAGGTTAATTTATGCCCAAAATATTGAATATTCTGGTCTTATCAGCAAGTTAGGGCCATCAAGAGCCCTGAAGGAAACTAAGTCTTTATCGCTCCAAAGGGACTTGGCCCTGGTTGTCATCACTGCCATAGAAGTGGGGTTGCCCCCACTCAACTCAGAATTTTTTCCCTTTTGCTTCTACTTCTTCGCAGGCCTCTCTTCGGCAGCAGGGCGTGTATGAGAAGAGAGGGGCTGAAGTAAGGAGAGGGTGGTTGTCTGAACCAAAGCAGACCCAGTCCATTGGATTGCCGAAGGAGGAGAATAGGAAGTTGCCTGTGTGGCAGGGTCTGGAATTATCTCTATGTCATCATCCAGGATCTGAGGGAGATTCAGGCGAAACATGTTGACAGAGGCTCCTAGCTTGGATATATCCTGCAAATTAGCAAGAGTCAGGTCAGTACATGACAGACGCTCAGACCAAACCTTATTCTTTATCAATTTAATCCTTCGCCGAACGCTATTAGAAACAACTGCCTTGCTGCCTATGCCATAAACTCACAAATGTACTCAGCCTTGTGGAGGTCATAATTGCGGTACAGGCATGACACAGTGTGGCCGTGGAGAAGTTTGTATTGTGGGAGTTTAATAGGGCCAAAGTTGCTGGGGATGGGGAAAATGGAGGAGCGAGGATAAGCCCATGGTCCCTTAACCAGGACCATCTGCTCCTTATAGTACTTCTCATACTTTTCAGTATCGATGCAAATGCCCCTACCCTTAAAAGGGTAGAAAATGTACCTAACCGTATAACCAGATGGGCCCAAAATCCGATAGCAGATGAGAAGGTCATCAAAACCCAGGTGTAGCCCCTTATCACGGTTGGCCAAAATTGGCATAGAAAGTATGGGAAATAAGTTTTGGTTAACTTGGAGAGGGGTTAGACCCAGAATAAAGAAAACGAAATGAAAAAAGGGTGAAGGGGAAATCTAACGAGCTTAACTTGGTTGAAAGAAAGAAGAAGGTCATTAGAGCCAACCCCTTCCCTTTGTGTAAAGTCCAAGTCAGTGTCATATGCCTCGATCTCCACCCCCTTGGGAGGCTTGACCAGTTTTTTCAAGGATTTAACGTTAGGGGTCTTTCATTAGCTAGATCGGATATGGCCAGGGTTGTATGGAGGAGGTTCTTCAATATCATCAGCAACCTCATCGGCGAGAGGCAATACGAGGAGATCCTAAGGGACATGGACCTCAACGGTTTCCCCAAGATTTTGAGGGGGCAATCCCTCACTAGATACGGTAGCACTTGACTCAAACATGATCGATTAGGAGAAGAAGAAGTTTGAAACACTTACATAAAGAAAAGAAGGTTGCCGAAATTGATCGTTGAACAAAGCCTCAATAGCCAAACCTAGAAAAATGAGGAGAAAATACAGAGGATGCAAGTGAAAGCAAGAGAGTATTTTAGACCAAAGAAGTGTTAAAAATGAAGTGAATGAGGTTTTTATAGAGGTAGGGAAATCTTACCTAACCGACGCCATTAATGCCACTAAAGGCATTGCAACTTCCAAAAGGGGGTGGGTGCAGAGAACAAGGAAGGCCAGCCGTCAGTTTGAAATATGAATCCCACAAGAAAAAAAGCTCATCATTATCATGATGTCACCCCACCAACTTGTGTACACTTGTCAAGACGCGGGTCATGTCAAAACCTAAAAATTCGGGTTCAGCCCATGAGACATTGGGTCAGACCCGAAGGGGCTAGTGTAAGGGCCAGAAAATTTAATCCCATTTAATTGTCATTTTAAATGGGTTTGTCCCATGAGAGGAAATAGGTCTAACCCATAATTTAGATTATTCCAAAATTTCTTGAAGACCAAGTCAAATCCCCATTAGTAAGGAGTTGATTGGCAGTAGAAAAGGGATGATTTCAAATTAGAGATTTGATTCTGATCAAATCACAAAGTTAGTGGACCAAAAAGTCTACTAAAATCTTGTATAAATATGACCTTAGAACCTCAATAATATTCATTCGAGAGTAAAGCAAAAAACTACATCTACACTTTGCCACACCGACAATTTCTTCCTATTCGTAATATCTGCGACTATTTATTTACATCCATCATTCAAATTATTTGTTTACATTCATCATTCAAACAATTTCCCTACAATTTCAATACTCTGTCCAAGTTCTCAATTTCAATTACAACAAATCCTATTGCGTTCGGTCTCAATTCGAGTCAGTCGAAATTAGACTTGAATTTTATGCTTCGACTTTAACCTCCAAATCAACTTTTAGTACTTCCAAAGCAGCCCCTTCAAAGCTATCATTTATTTTCCTCTCCAAAAATAAAAAGCCCAATTCATCTTTTCACCAAGAATTTTGGCATCATGATAGATTCATTCAAGTGCTTATTCCATTGTGGAGTTTCGTTGCATTTGCAAACAGTCATGGAGTCCTTGCTGTACACGGTCATTTTCTCTCCTACCAATCGCTGCCATCCAACTTTGGCTCCTGCACACAGACAAGGGAGGAGCAGAGCCACAAGCAACGATCTCGAAGTCTAATCAGAGTCAAATAAACTCAGAGCTAAGTCTTTTTTACTTTTTATTATATAACAAAAATTATTATTATAAGATATACTAGTTAAATGTCTAATCCCCAATTTAATTGGGGTCATTCCAAGAAATTATTTACAAAAATAATAGTATAACGTGTTTTACGTGTGTACTTTTGCAAAATCAGAATAGTGACAAATTACATCTAAATGCCTCTCACTAAAACCAAAGTGACAAATCACTACTTATGCCGATTGCTAAGATAAAAAAAAAGGACAAGTGGCACAGAAAAGCCAATCGCCAAAAAATCAAAGCAAAATGCATGAAGAAAGGTAATCGCCAAGATTACCTTTCGAGAGACACGAAGAAAGTTAGTCGCCAAGATTAAACCAAGCAAAAACTTGTTAGAGTACGCAATAAAAAAAAAGAAAAAAGAAAAAATGAAATATTTAAATGCAATAAATCATGAATATAGGGGGTGGAGACCCGAAAGTGGGTCTAAGAACTCTTACGATTAAAAATTTGTAAATTTTGAATATAAGAGAATCTCAACAGAAAGAAGAAGATCGAACAATTTACATTCGAATCCAACTCATATGTATCAAGATGCTTCGGAACCGAAGGGGCCAGTCTAAGGGCCAGAAAATTCAGGCTCATTTATATAGGGTGGATATGGCATATATATAAAAGCTACAGAATCAGAAACACCAAAATCAGAATATATATATATATATAGGGGGAAAGAGATGATATACATACATATATATAATAGTAGTTTTGTTCCTTGCCACTTCACCACTTCCCTCGCCACCTCTTCTTTCCTTTCTACAGATCCATCTATTTGGTGTATATATATTGCCTCTCTCTCTCTCTATATATATATAACACCCACTCAAACATGTATATAAGGGTTTGTATGTTTTGATGATGTATTGTGAAATTTTTGTTAGGGTTTTAATTCTCTAACATATCCCCAATGAAAATTTGAAGCTCAACACTAGTTTATTGATTTGTAACACAATGAAAAATTGAAGCCTAGTTCATTACATTGGCTTCTTGAACTCTCTCTCTCTCTATAACCCATATATATATATATATATCTACATAGAGGTATATATATGATAGATTTACAGAGGGAGAGAGTATAATTTACATACTTTAGGAATGGTAATACAGTAAACACACACTATAATTTATTTAATATTATAAATAAATAATATATTATGGGTACTTACGTAATTTCCAATCTAAAAATTACTTTGACCGGCGTTGACTTTGCCGGAAGTCTGACAAATGGAGAAAGTGTAACTAATAACCAAACAAGAGGGGGGGAAGTGTAATATGTTCAAACAAGAGGGGGTAAAAATGTAATTTATCCTAATATATATTGGAGTTTGGTGAAAAAAATGCACTTACAAAGACTTAACGGTGGAAATACGAATCTTGAAAGGAAAATGATTCTTACCATTAATTGAAAACTCTTCTCTATTTATATGAGTTAAATCAAAGAGAAGGGTGTGACTTTTGTGGGATTTCTGCAATACTTTCATAGATCAAATCCATCTCAAGAGAGAGACAAAAAGAGATAGTTTGATCATTCTATATCAAGGGTTTTTCTAGTTTTTGATGATTATCCAATTGTGTTTTTACATGTGATATCTTTATGCACAATTGGATGATTCGTTGCTGAAAAATTATTACACCAACTATTGCAACATGGTTGCATCGATCCGTTGAAATATGAAACCATCAGAGTGCGGAGACCGGAGCGAGAAGCTTCATAGTAAATTGATATGTTGAGAAACGGAGCCGTCAGAGTACTGATCGGAGCAAGAGTTTCGTGGTAGCGCGAATGATTCAAGACTTTTAGACGTCGAGTGATAAGAGAAAAGTCAGAGTGATTTTTTAAGTCCTAACTTCATAGAGTATGTGAATTCTTGATTCATAGTGCATTGATAGCGGAGGGTATCCGTGATTTTTACTTGGAACATTTCCAAGGTTTTCCACGTAAAAATATTAGTGTCGTCTCTGTTTTATTTTCTGCACTTATATTTATTATTGCGTAATTTGCATTATCAAAGAATTGAATTAAAATTAACTATTTCGCAATTAATATCCCCAGGCTTAGTTCACCATCTTCTATATAATTTCAAAATTAAAGAAACAAATTAAATGTTAAGCTTTTTTTTTCAGGAACCAAGAGTAATTGAGATAAGGGTAGATACTAATAAGAATGTCCTTACTAACATTCTCTTTCAAGGCGTTACGTATCTTTTGATTCATAATATTTTTGAAACATAAGATTCATATTATTCGAATCTATTTAGATCATTATATTTACCAACCACTGCAAATCGTCATTATATTTACCACCACGGCAAATCATTACTCCAAATCAAGAGAGCAAATGTCCATAAAAAAGTTATCCCCTCTAAACCAAAACTTACGTAAATTTTAACATCACTTTCCTTGTATTGAAGACTCATTAATTTGTAACATCAAATTCAATATTTTCAACGTGGGGAGGATTATCCCAAAGAATATCATCATGTGCAATAAACATCAACAATTTGGTTGATTCATTCTTATAATTAATTTGATTCGAATCCCAATTTTTAGACTGCAAGAAAGCCAACTAAAAAATGCTCCACCACAGTTTTGAACACAAACAATGCCTAGCAAACTAATAGCCATACATGTATGACACCTTGGATTCATGATTCAATAACTAGCAAAACAAAATTAAAGGCACTATAAGATAAATATAATCATACACAGAGGTTGAAGCACATAGAAAATAAATACATACATACACTCACATATACATATATGTATGTATATTCCCTTTTTCTTTTCAATATATAAGTAGATCTCAACAGTGACTTCTATTTAAGCATTAAATTCAATGAGCGTCAAACACACTTACATGATCAATCACAACAATTGAATCAACAAAAGAGTTGTTATACAAACCAAATAATACATAAATAATTCCTTAATATTAAAAAATAAAAAATATTGAAGTAGTGAATTTACAGATGTATAGAACCTTTCAACTAGAGAGTGTTTTTCAACTCTCTCATAGATGAAAAAAGCTTTAAAATAAAATAAAATAAAAATAAAGACCTTGCAAAAATCTTCAAATCAAGTTTCGAAAGAATCTCCATTGTCAAAATGCGATTTTTTTGGTTTTACCCAGAATCCTCCATAGTGAAATACTTTGATCACTGCAACATGACCAAGCTTGGTTGCTGATAAAATACTAGAAAATAGAACAAAAAATTCAAAAGGAACATACAATGCCGCATCATTGTCCTGCCCCCCACAATTGAAAGTGCCGCAAATAACCCATCTTTTCCATTCCACCCATCTTCGTCAAACCCTAGAACGAACCCATCTTCTTGGCAATACCTTCTTCCCTTTGTTAAAATTGGGATCGATAGGGTGGAATGGAAAAGATGGGTTATTTGCGGCACTTTCAATTGTGGGGGGCAGGACAATGATGCGGCATTGTATGTTCCTTTTGAATTTTTTGTTCTATTTTCTAGTATTTTATCAGCAACCAAGCTTGGTCGTGTTGCAGTGATCAAAGTATTTCACTATGGAGGATTCTGGGTAAAACCAAAAAAATCGCATTTTGACAATGGAGATTCTTTCGAAACTTGATTTGAAGATTTTTGCAAGGTCTTTATTTTTATTTTATTTTATTTTAAAGCTTTTTTCATCTATGAGAGAGTTGAAAAACACTCTCTAGTTGAAAGGTTCTATACATCTGTAAATTCACTACTTCAATATTTTTTATTTTTTAATATTAAGGAATTATTTATGTATTATTTGGTTTGTATAACAACTCTTTTGTTGATTCAATTGTTGTGATTGATCATGTAAGTGTGTTTGACGCTCATTGAATTTAATGCTTAAATAGAAGTCACTGTTGAGATCTACTTATATATTGAAAAGAAAAAGGGAATATACATACATATATGTATATGTGAGTGTATGTATGTATTTATTTTCTATGTGCTTCAACCTCTGTGTATGATTATATTTATCTTATAGTGCCTTTAATTTTGTTTTGCTAGTTATTGAATCATGAATCCAAGGTGTCATACATGTATGGCTATTAGTTTGCTAGGTATTGTTTGTGTTCAAAACTGTGGTGGAGCATTTTTCAGTTGGCTTCCACTGTAATTATGAAACCAAGGGACTAGAATACCTTGTAGTGGCTGATAATTACTTAACTACCTTAGTAATTCAGTTGGCTTAATTATGTATCAGTCAACTAACCATTTCTTATATAGTTGACTCTGAACGTTTTTTGCTCAGTAAACTTATTTTGTTTTATTGATATTTTTTTTTTATGATTCACAATAATTATTATATTGGACTTAAAATAGAAATGGTAGGATCTTTTGATCCTTCTTTTTTATTTTATATATTAACTCTTATGATAATAATCATTTTTGTTTCATGTTTTTGTAAGTTCTGACTTGGGCATATCAAGCCAAGGGAGATTTGTTTATAGAGTTTTGCAAAAGTACTCTTGTATATGTTGGAATTGGTTGTTTATGAATTTATAAAGATTTATTCTGTTATTGTAATGGAGTTAAGTGGTGTTATATAAACAGTATTGGAAGTTATCGGCTTATGAATTTGATGTAAAAGATTGTATAGATTTTAAGTGGTAATAATTATAAGGTGTTAATAAGTTTTATACCAATTGCAACAATCTTACTACTGATGACGACAGACGTACAACACTATTATTACTAGTAACAATAAAACTCTATGTGTGATGCGATTGGGCGGGAACGTAAGTTTTCAAAATTCAAGTTGATGTGATTGGGCAGGAACGAAGAAATATGAAAATTTCAAGCTAATTTGATTGGGCGGGAAGAAAAGAAGAATCATATAATTTAATATTTACTAAAACTTAATTAATTAAAACTTAAAATAAATAAAAAATCCTAAAAATCAACTATTAACAAAACAAATATAATAATTAAATGATAAATAAAAATAAAATAAAATAAATAAATACAATATAAATTCTTATTTTTAAAATAGTTTTTTATTATTTAATTTTATTCATTTGGAACTTAATTTAATATTCGAAATAGTTTATTAGTTTATTTATAATGTATTATTGATTTATTATATTTTTTATTAATAATTAATGTTTGGGATTTATTGGATATTCTGAGTAATTATTATCGAGTATTTATTAATTCTTAATTCATTTTATTATTTGAAACTGCATTTTAAATCATATTGTTTTTATTTTACTTCTTTGTAATTTATGATTCATGTATTATATATTCTTTAATTAATAATTTAATAATGGGATTTTTTATTATTAGTAATTATAAATTAATTTTTAGTACTTAACAAATTAATTTAAATAATTAATAATTACTTGTTTTAAATGAATATGGTATTCTGGATTTCCCTTTTCTTCCCGCCCATTCATGTCAACTTCAATTTTAAAAATTTTACTTCCCTCCCAATCACATCACCCAAACACTTTTTGCAACTAGTAGTTATACATATGCTATTTATGGTAGTTTTATTGCTGCCTTATGTACCATACTTGTGAAAATGTCATAATGTTTTATTAATTTGAACTTAAATGCATAATATGACTTCAAATAATATCCTTTCCATTTAGGGTTCAATTGGATCCATTTTTAAAAAAAATTAAGTTCCTACATTGAGTTCAATGAAGTGAAATTAAGTAAATCATCAATTCAAAGTAGTGATATTGGGTTCAATCAAGTGAAATTGCGTAAATTCCCAATTCAATTGAGTTCAATTTGTAGGAGGCATCTCGCGAGTGGCACCTCGCAAGATTGGAATAAATACGCGGATAAGGCCGCAAGGTAATAAAGGCAAAATGCTGAAAGGCTGGGGACAGGCCCAGAGCATTTTGAAGGGATACGCGAGTAGGAGACATTACAAAGAGGTGATTTTGGGAGGTTTGAATAAAGGCATAACTAAGATCAAAACCCAAAACCCTATATGTCATTTGCGTAGGGAGTACCGTGTTAGAGCTCAACTTGATAAGCTCAAGTGTAGGGTCGCAACCTTGCTTGGTGTTACTCAAGTGAAGTACTTTAAGCATGTTAGCGGTTCTTAGGGTCATGAAAAGGGAAACACGCGTGAAAGGTCATGACCCAGGCAAGAGAAAGCTATGACATCAAAAGGGGTTCTCACAAGGAGAAAAAGGATATCGCGAGACACAACTTGCGAGGGTTAAAAGAGACTCGCGAATAGTACCTATTCACGGAATGTACTTGTTCACAAATTAATATTTTCGCAGGATTGGTATTTTAACGCGGATTGGTGCTGACATGACACTAACTTATGCCTGACCTAAAGTCTATAAATAAGAGGTTAGGGTCTCATTATAGAAGACTTTTTTTTTGGGGGGGGGGGGGGGGAGAAATTTCTAGAGAGAGAAAGAGTGATTCTCAAGCTGTTTACACTGCTTCTGTTATCTTTCTACACTTCTGTAAATCATCAATAGAAATAAAATTATCAACATCATAATTTTTCGTCTTCATCTTGTGTGGAAACTATCTCTATATCCATTTCTTAGAACCCCTACATTTAAGGCGACTCCGTTGGGGAAGAGATGTCTTCTGCACAAGTTGAGCCTCGACAAACTCGTCGGAGAGGTCGTCCACCGATACGACACACCGAGCAAGTTGAAGAAGAAGAAACAACACATAATCAGGAGGCTGAACCAGTTCCACCAGCAGAGAAGCAGCGTTGTCGTGTAAATGCTGGTGTGGATCGAGTAGAGACTCCTCTGGTGGTAGAGCCAACACCGAATTCACCAGAATTGCTACCAGTTCTGCTTCAAAGTTTACTTAGCATTCAGGAAATGTAAAAGGCTATTCTTAATTTCATGGAGGCCTCGTGCATTTCGGTACCAAACCTGGAGTCACCACAGGTTGGAAATCAAACATTGTCAGGGATGTCAACATAAGAACTTTCTCGAGAGGCACTGCGAGCACGAGCACGAGCATAATCACTAGAGAAAGAGGCCTATATCACCAAAGAGAAACTTCGGGCTATCTTAAATGCAAAATCTGATATAGAAGAAGTGGAAATTTCCCCACCATACCATCCCAGTATTATGACTTTGCCTTACCCTGATGATTATGGAGTACCGAGCTTTCATCAATTTGATGGCAAAAAGGGAAATTCAAGAGAACACATATCTAGATTTGTGGATGCGCTAGGACCTCACAGAAATGATGAGTACTTGAAACTTAGAGAATTCTCCAAGTCTGTAACAGGTTTTGCATACACATGGTATACCAGCTTTGCTCCTGCTTCAGTATCTAGTTGGACAAATATGGTGATAAGATTCTACACTAAGTTCTTTCAGGCAGATGAAGAAGTTTCGATGTTATCACTTACAAGACAAAGGCAGCACCTAGGAGAGGAAATGACAGCTTATGTCAAAAGGTTCCATGATATTGCTCTACAGTGCCACAAGCCAATTTCTGAACTCCAGTTAATTAAAAATTACATAGAAGGAATGTTGTGAGAGTACAGAGTACATTGTTCAATCACGAGTTCAAAAAATTTTCTGCACTCGTTGATAATGCACAAAGATTGGGAGAAGTGTTAGCTCCTCTAACATGGCTAAATGTCACTACTAGGTGAGTTGAAATGGTAGCAGCTACTAAGGATTAAAGGCAGAGGGAAGAACGTGCTAGAAGGTCTGAACCACCCCCTTACCTTTTGGTGAGAAGAAAGCAGTTGCCTTGCTAAATCAGTGGATTGTTGATGATGTCATATCACTACCTTCAGTACGAAGGGTATCCACAAGGGAGGACAAGATGAAGAGCAATTATTACCCTTATCATAGGTCTGTCCGATATTCCTTGACTGGATGCTGTGCATTTCGCAGAATAGTGCACAGAAAGATAACATCAGGTGTTTTGGACGTTGTAAAGAATGTAGCTCATGAGCCTTTCCCTACACATGTGGCAGTAGTAGCTGCTAGAGATGATACTGATGAAATGATAGATGCTGATAAGTGTGAATGCCCACCAGCTCGCTAAGCAAAAGAAACTGCTAAGCTAGAAGTTTTCTTTAACAAGCTCCCAATATAGGAACATGTGAGAGAATTTCTGAAGGAGCAAACCATTGCTGCTCTTAATCACACTATCATCATTCCATAGCAAGAGAAGACTGCAAGTGAGATTACATTCTCAGAAGCAGACAGACAAGTTTTATTTCCTCACAACTGGCCCTTATATGTGCCGGCCACAGTCAATGGGCGTGAGATGAAATGAGCCTTTCTTGATGGAGAAGTGTCTGTCAATTTGGTTCCACTTGTAACCTTGCAAAAAATTAATTTCCTTGAAAGTAAAATTGTAACACACACCATTTCAGTCACCAATTTCAATGGAGATCAGTAAGCCACTGTGGGATTCGCGATATTGGATCTTAAGGTAGGAAAAATCAGGGCCCCCACCAAGTTTCACATCATCAAAGGAGAGCCTTCATATCAGTTATTACTGGGAAGACCATGGCTACATGCCTATGGTGTGGTACCATCGTCATATCATCAAGTAATGAAGGCTAACTGGGGAGAAGGAATAATGATGCTAAAAGCATCTAAAAGCCCTTGTTGTGCGTCTGAGGCTCATTTTGCAGATGTGGTCTATTTCTCAGAGTATGATGAGGAGGATGGCCCTGGTATCTATGCCATGCCAGTGCCAAAATGGGAGGAATTGAAAGCTGAAAGTTTGACTAAACGGAAGCCCAAAGAGGCGAGTTGGTCACGAGTCAAAATGCTCGATGGGCGTGTGGTATACAAGTTGTGACGGGGTTGGGGGTCAGAGGCCTCTGCAGTTGGTACTGTCCCCGGGATATTCAAAGAAGATTCGTGACCCAAGTTTGGCACCGATCCTAAGACATCTAGGATAAATCCGCGACCAGATCATGGCTTGTGTGAAGTGGATATAGGTGACGGAACAGTGCCACGACCTACTTTCATAAGCAGTAGTTTGCCAGATGAAACTAAAAAATATTTAGTAGAATTGCTTAAAGAGTTTCGTGATGTCTTCGCCTAGGACTATAGTCAGATGCTGGGACTCAATACTGGATTGGTCAGTCACCATCTAAATGTGCACTCTGCATCAAAGCCAAAGAAACAAAAACAATGAGTATTTTATCCAGATTTAGAAATACAAATCAAGGAAGAGGTGGAAAAATTACTGAAAGCGGGATTCATCAAGCGTACTCAGCACCCAACTTGGATCGCGAATATAGTTCCTGTGAAGAAAAGGAGTGGGAAAATTCGAGTTTGTGTGGACTATCACGACCTTAATAAGGCTTGCTCAAAAGATGATTTCCCTCTGCCCAACATTGACATTATGGTGGATGCAACTGCGGGATATGAGATATTTTCATTAATGGATGGGTTCAGTGGGTATAATCAAATCAAGATGGCGCCAGAAGATGCTGCGAAAAATGCTTTCCAGATCACAATGGGAAATTTCCATTATACAGTCATGCCATTTAGACTTAAAAATATGGGGGCTACGTATCAACGTGCTATGACATCAATCTTTCACGATTTAATGCATAAAATAGTGGAAGATTATGTGAATGATTTGGTGGTTAAGTCCAGAGCAATACCATATCATGTGAGCGATTTGAGAAAAGTACTACAACAGTGCCGCGAGTACAATCTGAAAATGAATCATCTGAAATGCGCTTTTGGAGTGCCAGAAGGAAAGTTTCTGGGGTATGTGGTACATTGACAATGGATTGATATGGACCCAATAAAAGCTAAGACAGTATTGGAAATGGCTCCGCCCACAACCCGCAAGCTGTTGAAAACTTTCATAGGAAAAATCTCTTATCTCAGGAGGTTTATCCCAGCATTAGCCGAAGTTATTCACCCACTCATACCTTTTATGATTGGGGGAATGAGCAATAAGGAGCCTTTGAAAAAATCAAGCAAATTCTAGCATCTCCAAAGATAATAGTGGCACCAAAATCAAGGAGACCATTGATAATGTATCTCACTTCCACTAATAAATTCATAGGGGTGTTGTTGGCTCAAGAGCATGAGGAAAAAAAGCCTGTATATTATACCAGTCGTGTGCTTAGGGGACTGGAATCACGATACACATCTTTGGATAAGCATTGTTTAGCTTTGGTATTCGCAGCTCAGAAATTCAGGCATTATTTGTTGGCACATCCACTGGAATTAGTAATCAAAAGTGATCATATCCGGTATTTACTCACGAAGCCCATACTTAATGGAAGAACATCGCGATGGTTGCTGGCATTATCTAAGTACAAGATCACAAGTTCCAGACCAAAGGCAGTAAAAAGTCAGGCCTTATCAGATTTGTTGGCTTTATTTCCCGGAGGATCTGAGCCTAAAGTGGGAGTAGTAAGTGAGGCACAAAACATAGAATTTACCTTGGAATTTGATGGTTTTTCCACATAAAAAGGAGGTGGGGTTGGTTTCGTACTGAGGAATGAAGAGACAAAAGAGGAGATGATCATGGCCTATAAGCTTAATTTTCCTTGCACCAACAATATAGCTGAATATGAAGGTTTAGTATTAGGATTGATGATGGCTCAACATATAAAAGTTAGAATCATTCATGTAAAAGAGGATTCCAAGCTTGTCATCAAATAAGTTAAAGGCGAGTATGCTGTTACGAAGCCTCATCTTGTGCCTTACAGAACTCTTCTTCATCAGATGATAGAAGGCTTTGAGTCTGTAGATTTTTAGCATGAGCCGCGAGAAAGTAATCGATGATCTGATGCATTGGCAACACTGGGTTCGCAATTACAATTTCAAGGGGTGGAATCCACTGTGCAAATATTGCGGAGAGCCAACCTCGTGGTTAGTCGCGAGAAGGAACCAGAGGCTTATGCGGAACAAGATTGGAGGGAACGGATAGTGCAAGCTCTATTAAGAAATGATAATAACACCTTAAGACAAGGTTATCATATCATAAAAGGAGTGTTGTATCACAGAGTAGACGAAGGGATCCTTGCCAAATGTATATCGATGAGTGAGATAAAAGAAATACTACAGAGAACTCACGAGAAAACATGTGGGCAAACAGATGTTAGCCTCTATCGAATTTTGTAAAGAGAGGGTTTTGTTTTGCCAAATATGAAAGATGATGCAATCAAATTGCATAGCAATTGCTAGAATTGTAATGCTTACCCTTCCGCGACTAAAGGAAACTTTGCAGAAACAACAGATTAGCGGGACAAGTATGTACTTTATCTAAAAGAAAGGGTCCTGCCTGAAAAAAATGAATCGCGATTCAGAAAATTGGCTGCGCAATTTGTCCTGCATAAAGGAAAACTGTTCCGAAAAAGTTTTGAAGACAAACTACTGAGGTGCATAAGTGAGGAAGAAGCCAAAGAAGTGTTAAAATAGACTCATGAGTTTGGTCATCAAGGTTAGAGAAAAGTATTTCAACAACTACTTTTATCTGGGTATTACTGGCTAACAATGGAAAAAGACTCTAGTGATTTCATCAGGAAGTGTCATGTATGCCAAATACATGGGGATCTCATTCATACTCTAGGAGTAGAATTGCATAGTTTGGCTACCCCCTGGCCTTTTCACACCTGGACGCTGGATATAATTGGGCCAATTACGCCGCAAGCTCAAGGACATGTGTGGGTATTAGTGGCAACTGAGTGATTCACAAAATGGGTAGAAGCCATCCCACTACGACGGACAACGACAGACAATGTGGTTCGATTCATAAAAGAAAACATCATCTGTCGATTTGGGATACCAAAAGTTATATTGTCAGATAATGGGACTCCTTTTATCAATAGTAAAGTCGTAGATTTGCTTGGGAGATATTCAGTAATTCATCACAAATCCACACCTTACTACCCAAAAGGAAATGGACAGGCTAAAGCTTTTAATAAAACATTGATTTGAATCCTGTCTAGATTGGTGCATGATAATCAAAAGAAATGGGTAGAAGAGCTTCCTATAGCACTATGGAAACATCGGACCTCATATCAAAGTGCAACAAACATGACTCCATATGCGTTAGTTTATGGAGCAGAGGCTATATTACCCACAGAATTTGAGATCGCAGCCAAGGTACTAGCATAAAAAAGTAGCTTAGAAGAAAGATTACTGGAAATCGAAGCACTGGAGGAAACAAGGGTTGATGCCTTCATGAATCAAAAGAAGTATAATAAACAACAAGCAAGAAGTTATAATAAAAAGGTACGGTATCGATGGTTCAAAAAAGGGGATAGAGTGCTAAAAACAGTTCCAGCAATTATGAGGGGACAAAGGGTGATAAAATTTGAAGCTAAGTGGAAAGGGCCTTATGTAATTATAAGTGAAAACAACAGTGGGTATTACAGGATGAAGCATGAAGTCACCCGCAAAAGAACTGGACCTCTCAATGTAAAATGGATAAAGTTGTATCAAGCATAAGTGCATGGTAGTAAGCAATAAATAAAGGAAAACATCAACCAGAAAATCACAAATCAAAGCTACATGAAAAACTAGAGTAGATTCTTGGTAACAGGGTCTGAAATACCAAAGCCCTCATGCTCTTCTAGGTACTCGCGAGCCCGTGTAGAATGCTTCGCTGAATCCTGCAGCTCCATACTCTCCTGCTCCAGTGCTGACAAAAGCCTTTGTGCCTTTTCAACCCGAGTGCGAGCTTCTTCAATTTTGGTTTGCCTTTCCTAAAAAGTAGCATGAGCTTTGAGTTCATCAGTGTGATGATCCTGTAGTCCGCAAATAGCTTCTAAACATGACTCCCACCAAGCTACATCCATCCCAATGAGCTTCCAATCTTCCAAGCGAGCATAACATTGGGATAGAGTCTTGGATGTAAGATCCTTCGCAGGTATTATAGTAAGCATAGTAAAGACCTCCGCGATGAGCTGAAGATGGAAAGGCTGAAAAAGAGGCTCATAAATCTTCATGTTGGCAAAGGTTTTGGAGTGATGCAGTGCAACCTGATCCAGAATAGGAATAAAACGAGGGTAGCATAACCATTTCTTCCAAAGCACTGGTGCCTCTGAAGAAGCATTGTAATGGGCGTCAGGTGTGTGCAAAATATGTGGTTAAAAATAGCACCTTAACGACACTTTAGGTTTTACTCTTCTGCAAGCGCACAGATCAATTGTGTATAGTTTTGCTTGAGTAGGGGAATATCGATCCCACAGAAACGAGGATTGTTCACTTTAATAATTTAAAAACACTGAATTATAGTTTTTCTAAAAAGAGTTGATTTTTGTAAATTATCTAATATTATTTAAATTAAACTAAATAGCAAAGTAAATTGGTTTATGATTCAGAGGGAGAGAAAACTAGGGTTTCCTCACTCCACCACTAACCGCATAACATAGTTCAAATTCTAATTTCAATTGTATGAGGGCGATCCATTGATTGTGAATCAGGTCGCACTGTGCCAGCAGTTTGACCCCAAAAGGGATTACTCTCAATCGGATCGCGACAACCTATCTCAAGACTAAACTGATTAATGCATGTCGACTACTAACAGAAAAGTAAATTAAAGTAGTAAATTAAAGCATGAAAATAAACTAAGGCATGTCTATATCAGTTTGTCAGGGCATGGCCTGTGCCAACCTAGGGTTTTGAGTTTTATGACCACCATTGTGTAGAAAATCACAGATTAAGCATCCGAGTTCCATCTCATAGTGAATAATTGTGATTGTGTAAGATAAATATATTCGAAAAGTCTAAGACAAGAATCAATTCAAATATATAAACTTGTATCACGAATAAAAACGATCTTTAATCTAACACAATCATCACGGTATAGTCACAGCTTCCCCTCTCTACAATTGAAAACAAAATCAGAACTACAATACTTGGCTAGGGTTTTGCGAGAAAACCCTAGATATCGAATTAGTTGATCATGGCTGAGGGAGTCTGCATTGTTGGTATAGAAACGCTCTCCATTGCCTTCTTCTCTGGATCTCTAGGTCTTTAATGGTGGTTCTCTTCAATGGAAGAGAACTCTATGAATGAACATGTATCTCCAAAACAGAACTAAAAACAATCCTAAAAGCCCCCCTTTCTAAACCCTAATCCTCTCATATTTATAGACAAGTGAGGGAAACCCTAATGGTTGCCATTTTCTGTAATTTCATAATACATTAATATTCTTATAAAATCAGATGTAAATATGTGTATAAGCTTATACGTATAGGTCTGGAATCACCGATCACTTGAAATATCGAAGTAGGGACAAAACTGGAAAATTCTGAAACAACTCCGAAACAACTTCAGCACGTTGAGGGATCATGTGACCATCATATGGGACCTACGCTCTTGACCTACGCTTGGGCATAGGTCTAGAGCGTAGGGTCCAAAACCAAAGCGTAGCTTAGGAGCGTAGGTTAGGTCCAATTTGCCCATTTTTCTCTCTGGTGACGTAGGTATTATGCACTTTTGATGTAAAACCCGTCTTTTTGTATTTGAGCTAAACTGGTCGCCTTTAACTCCCGATGCTTTTCGGTGAAGTAATAATGTCTGAAAATGTCATTTTTGCCCTTCCGGTGAGATAATAATGTCGTGAAATGACCATTTTGCCCATCAGTAGCTCTCCTTTGCTTTGGCGTACCTCTTGATTCCTTTCTCGAGATAGAAATGAACACGAACTCAGTTAATTCACTGAGATTAGCTCTGTTTCTTCATTAAGCTCCTGAAACATGCTTACACACACAAACGAGATAAAAATACCAAGTAATGGAATGTAAAGACATAATAAACGCCAGATAGGGGAGAAAAATGACCAATATTGAGCACCTATCACACTCCCAAACTTACATATTGCTAGTCCCTTAGCAATAAACTCAGAGAAAACTGACTGTGATGATTCTTATTCTATCTAACCTAATCTATTTTAACCTAATCCCTTGCTTTTGTGAGGGTCGACGATTACACTTTGCACATGTAACAAGCCTTTTAAACCCCTAGGTTACCCCTAGTGGACGAGTGAAATCTCGTGAAGGTTTCCAGTGATGGTACCTACAAACATCTCAATTCTTTTATAATTATGCATTCATGAATTCACACATACAAGTCAAATAAGTTATGATACAACACACAATATAATATGAATGCAAATATTCCCACTTACTACCAAACAACAATTATATCAAGCTTCGTGTTATGAATGGTCCTCACTTAAGTGAATGATTTTGCTACTTTTTACTTAAAATCTAGACAACCTTCCGTGGTTTTGTAAACATTCAACTACAATATTTCAGTTTCTTTTCTCCTACTTCATTAATCAAATTTTACCATTTTTCATTAAAACGTAACTTTTCAACTTTCCACTTTTCATCCATTTTGTCTTTCTAAGCTCCGGACTTTCCAGCGAGGCTTTTCAGTCCCAACCAACTGGACCCGAGCTTCTTCCATGGGATTTATGATCATCAGTCTTCTCCCCTTTAAACGCGAACAATGATATTGGTGATACCAAAGCCCGATTACTCATATCAAAGAACTGTTTTTTGCATTTTATTTTCAATTTTCTCTATTTCAACCAAAACAACTCCCCTTTTCCCCTTTAATTGTAGCAAAATTATTTTTCAACTTCATAGTAAAAAATCAACCTATTTCTCATAGTGAATGTGTGCTTGTGTTTGTAGGTCAAAGTCGTCTTTCTTAATTTCAATTTCACTCATTCACTCACCCATGTAATCCACATCACTTTACTAACTTGATTTAATTATTATTCTCATCAGTGGGAACATCACATCACATACTACTTATACATTATAAACATAAACTCAATCAACTCATAATGCGAAACACTCATGCATAAAATCAAAGAATTGTTTCAAATTTTTTTTTTTTTCAAAAATCTTTATTCCTTGCAATACTATACTCTTACCCCCAAACTTAAATCAGACCATGTCCCCATGGTCAAAAATAAAATAAGAGAACATATACAGTTACCCTTGAAGCTCAATTCTTGATTCCAAAGCAAAGCACAACTCCTCTCCCCCAAACTTGAATTGGATCACCTGGAGATATCATTAACAAAGTACACTTACCCAATCATAGCAATGGAAAAGAAATTGCAGCATAAACATCCAAACATCGACACATGTTGTTAAGGAACAAAGACTCTTTTTTATTTTTTATATTAATGACAATAATAAAAAAAACTAATTTGGCCTTAAGGGCCTACAATCCTAAAATAATAAAAATAATAATAAAAAATAAAGACGTCGCCTTAAGGGTCTACCGTCTCTACAAATAGAATAATCTAAAAATCCTAACCCTAATTCCTAGTCCGCCTCTTCTTCTTCATCACTCAACACGACACTCTTCAACCATATCCGGTAATCTACAGTCTATTTCAACTTCTCTAAATCTTCCTCCGGATATATTTTCATGAATGTCCACCGCATCTCCTCCAATTTCTTCATTCTATCACCCAACTGCTCAGCAATGATTTTTGATAGTAAAAACGGGTATAGAAGATAATAGTCACATTTATCAGCCCCCGCCTCGACTCACAATTGCTCGAGCATATGACATCTCAGCCATAATCACAGTTGGAACACACACTTCATACCCATGAGTTAGGGGGTACAAAGTTCGAAGCATAGTGTGATCTCTTGCACTTGTTCGATTATTAGGCCGAAGTTGAGTCACAACAACACAATCCAAATACAGTAGATCCGACTTCAACCATCATTTTCACACGTTTTATCCCCCGGATCTGAAACCACACACAATTCCTTCACCATATCTTCATCCTTATATGGCCATACTACTGGATGCTCCTTCAAAATTCCATGTAAGTTTGCCGGAGTACCGATTGGTACATTCCATGCATCGGCAATACTTCTTCTTCCAATCACAATAGGAGCACTCCACTGAGTCACTTTAGCCCTTATCACCTCAAATCTAGGTGGTCCCGAAACTATCATATTTTCATAGAATTTTTTGACCAATCCCGGATACACCTTTTCACCCACCAGGTTTTCTAGACTCTTTAATCCTCGTTCTCTAAGGATTTTTTGTTCGGGTGCAACTAAAACTCGATTCATCCTCTCCGGATGAAATATCTCCTCAAATTGCAACCGATACTGCAAAAATGATTTTGGTATGGTTCGGCTTCCCTTCCGACTCGTAGCTTCGTTATTCGTGCTCTTCATAACCACATATGGTTCCGTCTCCTCTATAAACTCTTTAGGGTCAGAATAATATTCAATAGCATTATCCATACTAACCCTCCTCAAAATAGAAAAGAATAAAAGAAGAATACTCAATCTAATGCTCACTCCTTGAGAATTGTGAATTATGAATTGTGTCTACCCTATGGATGTATTTATAGATGAATGGAGTATAATTAGAAGAGGAAAATGATTCAAAACCCCTAATTGACTAGGAAAGGAGAAACAATAACTAATACAACTTCTATTTGCAGTTTCCTTGTCATATTAGGATTACTCTAAAAAATTCTACACATATTCCTAAAAATAACTTAAACAAATCTAAATACAAGTCTAAGTACAAATCAGGCCAAAACATCCCAAAAAGGGTCTATTGTTTTTCAAATTTTCGGGGCCAACCACGAACTACCATACGCCCAAGCGTAGGGTAAGACAAAAATATATATATATATATATTTTTATTTTTTTCAAATCACGTCATGACATGCTTCCTAATAACCAACGTACCCTCAAAATTAAATGCACACATGTCCTCATAGTGTAAAAATAGAATCACACATACTTAACGTAATAAACATAGTAAGGCACGCATATTAGTAAAAGCAGTCAAAACTGTCATTTTATATAAAAGCAAAAATATCACAAACAGTTAAAGATGATCGTTAAAGCGGTCACAAAAGATCAAACATGACTCTCCACTCTACGATTAATCTCTACTGTGAATAACTAAAACAAGAAAATCCTATAAAAATAAAATGAAATAAAATAAAATAATCAAAACTAAACTACAATTACTAAGCATCATCCAGAGGTGGCTGTGTTGATGGAACGGTCACTCCCATATGTCTCATCAAAATATCCATCAACTCACGATGCTCACGGTCGTCGGACCTATCTCTCCTCTGCGAATGATTGCTCTAATCCCTTAATACGGCCAATCAACTGGTCATATTGAGTCTGAATCATCATAACAGAACCCCCAGCCGGGGCCTGTGGCACATCATCGCCTATAACAACCTCTTCAGCCTGTGGCACCTCCATATCAAGTATCTCATCTTCAACCTGTGGCATCTCCACATCCTCCTCCTGTGCTCCCGGTAGTAAAACTCCTCCAAACCTGTGTCGACGAGCAAATGTCTCTAGACCCTTCTTAAGCCACCCCTTGTTCCATGCTCCATTTCCATACGCAACTAACGAGGCAAACATATCCTCGACATCCATCTGTAATCCCTGATCAAATATCAACTTCATCACAAGGTAGGGAAGCATCTGAAACTTGGCAGTCCTAACCTTGTTCTCCCGACACAAGTGCATATAATGCCGAAATAAAGTCTGCCAAAGAACGAGTGGAATAGAGTACCAGTGACCAAACTCGAAAGCATATTGCAATACCGGAAATGGTGGGTAGTACATGGTCTGATGGCTATATAGTAATACATTGGACCGGACTATCATATCCCAAAGCCATAACATCGGATGATAGTTGGAATTTTTGGTCCCATTACGCCTATTGTTGGCCCACTGTCTCTCAATCTGCAGTCGCACCATATCATAAAGTGGCGAAAGTGGGTCTAGCATAGATGGAAACCGCTCTCCCAAATCCGCAGGACACTCGTGTGGAATACCCCACGCAACAATAATACTCTTGGGAGTAATCTCAAACTCCCACCCTTGCACCATTGTCACTAGCCGAGTCCCTCTACTGTAATGCCTCATATGAAGCCAAAACTCTATAATCATGTCAGCACAAAAATATGGTGTAGCTGGGGCTAGGATCGGCAATAATCTATGCTCCCTCAGTATGCCTATAGTCCAATGTGGAACTGGCTCTATCCGCTTAAGTGGCATAATAGCAAAAGTGCGCTCCTGTTGGAACCCCTTCTTCAACGCTTGAGTCATCAACGTCTCCTTGGAGACTGTGGAATGCTTCCATCTGTAAGAAATAAGATCACCCTCGTCACTGTCAACTGCCGGCTCGGGATATGGCACTTCATCGCTCTCAGCATCCTCTAATTCCGCCTCCCCATCCTCACTATCACCACTATCAGAAGTCTGCTTATCGGATGACTCTGACTCATGTGGTAGTGGTGATGGCTCAGGGACTGGAGCTTATGCCTGGGGTCATGATGGAGTCCTCAGTGTAGCAGGTGGAACTATCATCTGGCCAACTCTCAAATCTAACTCAATGCCCTCCGTCGGTGCAATCGGTCTCTCAAACTCTTCATCGGATGAATCCGGCGCAATATACACTGGTCTCGCCGCCCGGGTACTATGACGTATAGTCCGCGTACTCTCCAGGGGCGGTGACCGTGATCTATCTCTTTGCACTACCGTCCCAGATGTAGATGTTCCCTCATCCACCTTCCTCGCTCCTTTTACACGAGCCATTCCTACAAGATTCGGATTTTTGTGAAAAATGAGTGAAAAATTGTCTAGACACCGAATCAAACTCAAAACTATATCTAAAGTACTATAATATGACGATTAAACAAGACCTCATCTAAACAATTTGATATTCAACCCATATCTGAAGCTGAAAACCCAACTTTTTGAAAACGGATTAAAACACAATTTCGATCGGTCTCGTTTGTCAATACAAGTTTAGAATAGTTATATTAAGTTATCGAAACCACAAGAATGGATCAAAACTTACCAAATCACGAGAAATGACAAATTCGCCAAAATTGGATTCCGGAGACTTTTCGAGTTCTTCACGCGAATCCGTACACACCGCTCACTAATCTGATGATCCGCCGATTGGGAATGATAGGAAATATCAATATTTGGCTTTAGGAACAAACGGGAGTCGATTCGGTGGAGAGGAGAGGGAGAAAAGAAAATTTGAAAATGAAAAGCTCGTGACTGTTTTATGTAGTCCCCGTGACCTACACTTGGGCGTGTCACCCTATGCTTGGGTGTAGGTACCAAAGGTGGATTTTTTGCTTCGGTCACTTTGTTGCTCATTCTCAATTCTTGAACACTTGAACCTCCCCTATACACACCTATTGAAATGAGTGACCTCAATTTGTCAAAATTCGGCACTTCGTGGATGAAAATACCCCTCTAACTGATGATGACTATTTCAAACTCGATCTTAAAAATTTTAAAAACCGAATTAAACTACTATTTTACAACTACAAACTAAGATCAAAAGCTAATCTTTATCACTTAGTACCAATATTTAACATCGTTGGCTCGACGTTGCCACATCTCAGTATTCAGGATTAAAATCATCCAGCTCTGGTGCCGATTATGTTAAATAAACTGTTTCAACGACATTCTCTGTCGGCACAACTTCTATATAATGCTTTAAACGCTGACCATTCACCACAAATCACTTTCTGTTGTCAGGGTCATCAACTTCCACTGCTCCATGGAGGTAAACCTTAGTAATTTTGTACAGCCCGTCCCATCTTGACTGGAGCTTACCGGGAAACAATTTTAGTCTTGAATTGAACAACCATACTTTCTGGCCGACCTCAAAGCTTTTCTTTCTGATATGTCTATCATGGAATGTTTTGGTTCAGGCTTTATATATTCTAGAATTCTCATATGCGTTGTTCCTCAACTCCTCAAGCTCTGCGAGTTGGAGTTTCCTTTGAGCACCCGATCTTTTGATATCAAAATTCAATTTTCTGATCGCCCAATATGCTATGTGCTCAAGTTCCACATGGAGATGACACGCCTTACCATAGACTAATCTGTATGGTGACATAGCAATCGGTGTCTTGTAAGTGGTCATGTATGCCCACAATGCATCATTTAGCCTTCTCGGCCAATTCTTCAAATCAGGATCCACTGTCTTTTCAATAATGTTCTTGATCTCCCTGTTCGAAACCTCCACTTGACTACTCGTCTGTGGGTGATATGGCATTCCAATTTTATAAGTGACACCATACTTCTTTCACAAGGCCGGAAGAAACTAGTTTTCGAAGTGGCTACCGTCGTCGCTGATCAACACTCGTGGCATACCAAATCTAGAAAAGATATTGGATTTAACAAATTCCTCAACCACAATGTGATTTGCATGCGACGTGGCAACAACCTCTACCCATTTAAAAACGTAATCAACTGCCACTAATATGTATTGCTTATCACCGGCTTTTGGAAATGGTCCCATAAAGTCAATGCCCCAAACGTCAAACAACTCAACCACCAAAATAGAATTTAGTGGCATCATGTCCCGTCAAGATATGGATCCCAATTTTTGACATCTTAGACAAGATTTGCGAGAGCTTGTAGGTCTGGCAGATGGCTGGTGGGTATAATGGTACAAAAAAAAAGGGATTTGTTAATACATAAAACGGTATGGGTGAAGAGATAAGAGAAGGAGAAAATACCAATCTTTTCGCAATAAGCTCTTCGGGAACACGTAGTTTTGTAGGAATAATTTCCACTCGCTCTGATCGCTTGCGATTTTTTGGTTTTAGTTTGGATGGAGCATTTTGTTGGCCATTTTTCTTGGGGAGATAGGTCTTTTTTGGGTGTTAAGCGCGAAAAGTTTCTGGTTCTTAAACCAAGTCTCACGATTCCTAAACAAAATCATCTGGAGTCTGAAGAGCTAATTTGAATTTATTTCTGCGAGAACCACGGGCCTTGCAAAGCTTTACAGAAGCATCACCTGTAAAGATGTCTATTGGTTGAATTATACGAGGAGGGTCAGTAAGAAAAGTTTGAAAGCCCATAAGAACCTCATCCCAAAACTCCAAATAATGAGGTGTTCGTCCTCCCATGCGATTACTAGGGAGGATATGGATGACAATAGAAAATACGCAGATGGATGTTTCCAACTATTTATACTATTGATGTATCACATGATCAAAAGTTATCTCAGAGTTTGGAGGAACGATTGAGGGAACTCCCTGATCAAACCTAAATTGTCAGGCCACTTGCGAGGGAGTATAAGAGGTAACTGTGGCGAAGGACTTATCAAAAACTAGCAAGTAACAGTTATATGTAACAACATAAAAAGAGATGTAGTAATCTGAGAGAGGCTCGGTCATTTATTTCGGTATCTGGATAGAAATTTGGGGAGTAAATACCATCTAAAGGGGTTGTGTAAGGGCGCCAAGAAAAATTATGAAAATAATCAATAAAGTCATCAAGCCTTTTACCAGAGAATAGGGCAAACCAGCATGAAGCTCTAGACTACAAAGAATGAAGGGAAACAAGATTCGTGGAATCATGATTCGCGGAATCAGGATTCGCGGAATCAATAGATGCGAAAGGATTGGGGATATTCGCGGATAGATCAAGTGGAGTAGGGGCAAAAGCTGGGAATCTTTCAAAGAGGAATAAGGTAAGAAAGGTGCACTGAATATGGGTCGTATCTACCTAAGGATCTGGAAAAATCATCAGCCAACATGTTAAGCTGAAAATATAAGGTGCCCAAAAAGAGAGATGCAAGTGTCATCCTGGTGCCTTGGGAGTGTATAGCAGCATAGAGAAAGATAAATTTATTTGGCCCGTCCTCTAGTTTACCCCGAAAAATATATTGATCAAGCTAATAAGCAAGGAATCCCGCGAGCTCGTATTGATCGTTGAATTCTGGTCCAGAAGTAAAGTTGCAATCTTGGCCATGAAGAATACTTTTATAGGGTTCGTATTCTCCATAAAAATGATGACACCAAGATGAATATGAAAGCTTTGGTTGTTTCGCGAAAGCTTGCTCAGCTAGACAGACGCCGTCTTTACTAAACTAGCTACCTCGTTTAGTGGCATAGGTAGCACACTCGCGAAGAGAGAGATGAATTCTCTAATCCTCTTCATTAAAAGGACGAGCATCAGCTTTGCAAGAATCCAGGATGGGCAAACGGAAAAAAACAACTACATCTTCTAATGTATGAGTAAATTCACCCCAGGATGCTACAAAGGTGTGAGATTGAGAGCTCCATCGCGAGATGAGGACAGTAATGGCATCAATATCTTGGTGAACATACAAGTCAGAAAATAGCTCTATTGCATCTAGGATTCCTGCCTGTTCCAAGGTAGCATGGTGACGGTCTTGGCTCAAAATATGATTTGACCACATTTTCCAGTCGCTAATGGGCGCGACATAGTCCTCAAAATCAATGAAAGAGAAGGGAATATCACCCCTTTCAATAAGAAGACAATGGATGGATGTAGGAGAAATAATGATAGTATGGTTATCACCCTCAGCATCCAAAATCATGGTTTCTTCAAAGACAACATCATCATGAGGGAGTGTTTCCATTTCTGACCAGAAAACATCATGATGCACATAAAAAAATGGAGCTTTCCTCCACTCTGTCTTGAGAGGAATAGAGGGAAGTACTTTAGAAGGAGGTGCTAGTGGCTTGGGGTTAGAAAAGGAAGCTTTAGACATGATAGGAGTATAAAGTATGGAAATAAGAGATGGAATGAAGGGTAGTTTAATAAAATAAGGATGCTGAACAAAGCATAAAAGTGCTCAGAAGAAAGGAATAGTATGCAAAGGAAGGAAAGAAAAGGAAAATGGTGAAAAGTGGTGAAGGAAGACTTATATAATGGAAAGGTGCGGAAACCCAAAAAGTCATCATTAATGCTCACGGAAGGCGAAAATTCGCTTAGCTAGCTGCATCAAGGAAGCTCGCGAATTATGATTGCAACAAAATTTTAAAAAATGGACTATGAAATAGGAAACAACAATTGCATTTTAGCACTTAGCTAAGTACTAAAATGGAAGGGGACAAAATGTAAAAGCTCAAAGGAACAACTTGATAAGCTCAAGTGTAGGGTCGCAACCTTGCTTGATGTTACTCAAGTGAAGTACTTTAAGCATGCTAACGGTATTTAGGGTCATGAAAAGGGAAACACGCGTGAAAGGTCATGACCCAGGCAAGAGAAAATTATGACATCAAAAGGGGTAGTCCCAAGGAGAAAAAGGATATAGCGAGACACAACTCACGAGGGTTAAAAGAGGCTCGCTAATAGTACCTATTCGCGGAATGTACTTGTTCACATATTAATATTTTTGCGGGATTGGTATTTTAATATGGATTAGTGCTGACATGGCACTAACTTATGCCTGACCTAAAGTCTATAAATAGGAGGTCAGGGTCTCATTGTAGAGGACGTTTTGGGGGGGAGAAATTTCTAGAGAGAGAAAGAGTGATTCTCAAGTTGTTTACACTACTTCTGTTCTCTTTCATTTCTCTTTCTACACTTCTGTAAATCATCAATAACAATAAAATCATCAACATCATTATTTTTCGTGTTCATCTTGTGTGGAAACTATCTCTATATCCAATTTCTCATAACCCCTACACAATTAATTAAAATTGAGAAAATCTCCAATTCAATTGAGTGAAATTTGGAAAATCCCCAATTCAAAGTATAGAAATTGGGTTCAATTAAGTGAAATCGAAAAAATCCCAATTTAATGAATAATATGTGAATTTGGGATTCAATTATTTATTATTACCAAACTTGTGGGAAATGGATGGTTTAGGGTATTTAGTGTGTTACCCTCTCTTACTACCAAACTTGTGGTTCCTACATTTCACTTTTCTTCAACTTAGTAATTTAACATTTTTATTATTCTAATTATTGGGAACAATTTTTGAAAATAATAGGGACTCAAATTCACTAAATGATTTAAAATCGCTAAACCATTAAGTGATAAAAACAAAACTGGTTATAAATTTACTCCGGAATAGTTATAAAATATTGCATTTGTATGAAAAATGTTGGGAATCATACCCTAAATAACCGGTCGACTGGTTGATTGTAGAAACCGACTGATATACTTGTGTTTTTAACTTGAAACAATATTTAATATATGTTTTAAATTTAAAAATCTCTAAACTTATAATAATAAATTACATGTTGGAATGATATGTAAATTTGGGATATGAATATTTATTATTGATGCGGAATAGTTAAAGAAGATGTATGTTTATGAAAAAGTGTTGCGAAATAACCGGTCGACTGGTTGATTGAGAAACCGACTGATACATTTGTGGTTTTAACTTAAAAAAATATTTAAAATATGCTTTAAATATAAAAATCTCCAAACTTATCAAAATAAATTACATGTTGGAATGATATGTAAATTTGGGATTTGATTTTTTATCATTAGTGATTACAGATTAGTATTTTGGGAAATGGATAGTTTAGGGTATTAAGACTTGAGAGGGTTACCCTCTCTTAGCACCATACTTATGGTTCCTACATCTCACATTCCTTCGTCTTAGTAACTTAATATTTTTATTATTCTAATTATTGGGAACAGTTATGGGAAGTAATTGGAGCTCAAATTCAATAAAGCGATTTAAAATCTCTAAACCATTAAGTGAACCAAAAACTGGTTATAAATTTGCCGCGGAATAGTTATAGAATTCTTCATGTTTATGAAAAAGTGCTGCGAAATAACCAGTCGACTGGTTGATTGAGAAAACGGCTGATATATTTGTGGTTTTAACTTGAAAAAATATTTAAAATATGCTTTAAATATAAAAATCTAGAAACTTATCTAAATAAATAAATGTTTGAATGATATGTAAATTTGGGATTTGATTATTTATCATCAGTGATTACAAATTAGTCTTTGGGAAAATGGATGATTTAGGGTATTGAGACTTGAGAGGGTTACCCTCTCTTAGCATCATACTTTTGATTTCTACATCTCACATTCCTTCGTCTTAGTAACTTAAAGTTTTTATTAAAATTACACTTTCACCCCTGTTGTTAATGTAAATTACACTTTCACCCCCTCTTGTTTCGCTAATTACACTTTCACCCCTCAACAAAATTTTGACATGTGAAATGACTAACTTACTCCTAAATGTATGTGATGACCTATTTGCCCACCCATAAACATGTAAAAAGACCAATCTACCCTCCTTCATATAAGAATTTATTTTTGGAAAAAATATATAAATTTCTGGAAAACAAATATAAAAAATATGAAAAAATAATTTATCGGGAAAAATATAAATATTTAGAAATATATATATTTTCGGGAAAAAATTTTTGGGAAAAAATAATTTCGGGAAAAATATAAATATTTCGAAATATATATATATATTGGGAAAAATATATTTCTGGAAGGGTAAATTTATGGAAAAAACATATTTCCTGAAAAATATAAATTTTTTGAAAAAACAAATATTTCTAGAAAAAACAATTTCGGCAAAAATAAAAATATTTTGAAATATATATATATTTTGAAAACAATATATATATTTTTAAAAAATATTTATATTTTTCCCAAACTTCTTTCTTCCAAAACTTTATTTTTTAAAAAAAAAATTATATTTTTCCGGAAATATTTTTTTCTAGAAATATATTTTTTGAAATATTTCTATTTCTCCCGAAGTTATTTTTTTCCCAGAAATAAATTTTTATCAAAATATTTATATTTTCCCGAAATTTGTTTTTCCAAAAATATATATTTTTCGAAAATTTTATATTTTTCTGGAAATATTGTTTTCTGAAATATATTTTCCGCAAAATATTTATATTTTTAACGAAATTATATTTTTCCCAATTTGTTTCCCGAAATATTGTTTTTCAATTTGTTTTTACATATTTTTTATATTTGTTTTCCAAAAATTTATATTTTTTTCCAAAAAACATTTCTTATAAAAATGAGGGTAGATTGGTCTTTTCACATATTTATGGGTGGGAAAATAGGTCATCACATACATTTGGGGTAATTTAGTCATTCACATGTCAAAATTTGGTTGAGGGGTGAAAGTGAAACAAATAATGGGTAAAAGTGTAATTAGCAAAACAAAAGGGAGTGAAAGTGTAATTTACCCTTCTAATTATTGGGAACAATTATGGGAAGTAATAGGAGCTCAAATTCACTAAAGTGATTTAAAATCTCTAAACTATTAAGTGAACCAAAAACTGGTTATAAATTTGCTGCGGAATAGTTATAGAATGTTGCATTTGTGTTTAAAAATGTTGGGAATCATATCGTTCGACTCATTGATTGTAGAAGTCGGCTGATATATTTGTTCTTTTAATTTGAAAAAATATTTAAAATATGTTTTAAATTTAAAAATCTCCAAACTTATAATCATAAATTACATGTTGAAATGTTATGTGAATTTGGGATTTGATTTTTTTTATTAATGATTACAAATTAGTATTTTTGTGAAATGGATGGTTTAGGGTATTGAGACTTGATATTGTTACCCTCTCTTAACACCATACTTGTGGTTCTTACATTTCACATTTTTCCAACTTATTATTTTAACATTTTTATTAATATAGATATTGGGAACAATTATGGGAAGTAATATGAACTCAAATTGACTAAAATGATTTAAAATCTCCAAACCATTAAGTGAACCAAAAACTGGTTATAAATTTGCTGCAAAATAGTTAAGTAGAGCTGCATTTGTAGGAAAAAGTGATGGGAATTAACTGGTTGACTGGTTGATTATAGAAGCCGGTTGATATAGTTGTCCTTTTAACTTGAAAAAATATTTAAAATATGTTTTAAATTTAAAAATCTCCAAACTTATAATCATAAATTACATGTTGAAATGATATGTAAATTTGGGATTTGATTATTTATTATTAGGGATTACAAATTATTATTTTGGTGAAATTGATGGTTTAAGGTATTGGGACTTGATGTTGTTACCCTCTCTTAGCATCATACTTGTGGTTCCTACATTTCACTTGTGGTTCCTAAATCCTAAAAATTAACTATTAATAAAAATATATAATAAATCAATTATACATTATAAGTAAACTAATAAATTATTTTGAATATAAAATTAAGTGCCAAATAAATAAAATAAAATAATAATAGACAGTTTGAAAACAATAATTTATATTGTATTTATTTATTTAATTTAATTTTTATTTATTATTTATTTATTATATTTATTTTGTTAATAATTGATTTTTAAACAATAATTTATATATTGTATTATTTTCTTCCCGCCAATCAAATCAACAACAAATTTTCATATTTCTTTGTTCCCGCCCAATTACATCAACTTGAATTTTAAAAACTTAATTTCCCACCCAATCACATCACATATAGAGTTTTGTACTGCTTATTATAGTACGTTTGTTGTCATTGGAAGTAAGTTTGTTGTAGTTAGTATAAAACTTATTAACACCTTATAATTATGGGTAATACTTGCCTCATGCCATGTAAGTAAGAACCTCCTACTTGCATGTGATATGGTCCAATAAAACTTTTACATGTGTTCTAAAAATTTGAAACATTTCCATAATTTTCAAAATCTTTTCATAATCATTGCTTTGATTGATTTTTTAATTTTAAAAAGTAATCTACTTAAGGTAATATTTTAAACTTTTAGCATACATGTAAATTTTTTATTGGACCACATCACATGTAAGTAGAAGGTCCTACTTACGTGGCCCGAGGCAAGTACTGCCCTATAATTATTACCACTTGGGCTTCATCTCTATAAAATATTTTACATCAAATTTCATAAGATGATAACTTCCAATAAGAAATCTACTATTTTATGTAACACCACTTAGCTCCATTACAATAACCGAATAAATCTTCTTAAATACATTACAATAAATGAATAAATCTTTATAAAGAAACACTGTTACAAACAACTTGTTCCAACACATACAAGAGTACTTTTGCAAAAATCTATGAACAAATCTCACTCGGCTAGATATGCCCAAGTCAGAACCTACAAAAAATGAAACAAAAATGAATATTATTATAAGAGTTAATATATAAAATAAAAAAAAGAAAGAGCAAAAGATCCGACCATGTCCAAATTAAAAGTAGGATATGCAATATATATATATATATATACAGACCGTTTTAAAATTGCCTTAAAATATAACAGAAAATGTGTTGATTTGTATGCTTATATACATATATACACACACAACTGCACACCTCTATATATGCATATACACACACACAAAAAATTATACACAAACTTGTTGTCCAATTGCACCTAAATCCACGGAAACTTTTAATTTTTGTACACACAACCAAAGAAAACAAGAAAAAAATTGATCGTAAAGAAAAAGAAACCCTAGAAATCATAGATTGATGAGATTTACCTGTAATCGTACTCCATTTTCGGTCTTCTATAATAGAAGACATTAAATAGGTCTCGTAATCATAACAATATAACGAACTCAAATGCAGATCCTTCTAAGTTTTTTCTTCATAACGGGTCCTTTTTGTATAAATAGAAGGCCACCCCACAAAATTACACAAGGGATGGTTATCAATTCAAATAGGGGCTATGAAATTCTCTTTCTTAAAAAAATAAATAATAAAAACTAAAAAATGGGAGGAAGTAAAAGAAGAAAACAAAGTATTGAAAACACAAAGTAATAACCTTCATCTAAAACAATACTAGAACCCCAAGTTGTCACAACATTTGTATCGCATACAAGTATAACTATTTGGCAGTTAACATGGTTAAAAAATAAAACATAATCAGACCTCCAGGATTCTCTAATCCCCAAAATATTCAACCTAAATCTAAAAATATATATAAAAAAAATTAAGTAAAAAGCACTTCTCTAGATTCTCATGTATTTTTTTGTCATTTTGGAGAACTAACGGAGCTGACAAAACACATTACACACACATACATGAACATATAAATAAATGGGTTATAGAACACTCTACCAATAATAGGACAACTTTCTCATATTTATACAAGCCACAACACACCCAAATGCAGGAGGGACTGTAACATCAGACCAATTTTAACATGAATGATCACACTTCATGTAACAAGAATTATGACAATATATATAGGATCAATTTCAATATGAATGATCACCCGAATCCATTGCTCAAAGTTCTTTAAAACGAATTACGAAAAAAAGAAGAAGCTTTCTTTTTTATAATAATAACAATCAATGTTATGCATCATAAATAGTTTCCGAAGTCTCAAGCATCGGGTCTCTAATTCCTGCATCTCCTCTTAATAAAAATCAAATAACCTATTATGTTAAATTTTTGTACCAATTCTCTAAATTCATAGAATAATTACATAATAATAACAATAACAAAAGGATAATTTTGAATTCTTTCCATTACCACCATTAACGCAACTCAACTCAACAAAATCATGCGCTGACTAATTTAGACACAATTATATACATGTATAATATTTTTTCATTATACTCTATTTAGATGACAACCTTCTTTAAAGTAACTAAGGCACTCAATACCTAATGTTTTACATCCAATAAAAAATTCACTTGAAGCTTCCAACTAATCAAAATTGTAACACCCCGTGTTATTTTCCTTTTTCCTGAAATTAATTCTAATTTAATTTCGGTAATGACGTCACTTGTTATGACGTATTGTTTATTCTTGGTATTTAATACCTGTAAATTTTTCGCGTTTAGTTTTAAAAGTCGACTGGATGACTTTACAGTTTCTTTTTGGACGACTACGCGGTTTCGATTCGACGTTAAATGATTAGTGTCTCGATTGGAGGACGACACATTTTAATTGGTCGAGCTTGTTTAAGTGTTCCGACATTTGGGTTTCTACCCCGATATAATTTTAATTGGACGTTCCGTTATTATTTCGGGCTTACGAGATTATGTTCGGACGTTCCCGATAATTATTGGGGTTTATTGTATATATATATATATTTAATTATATATATATATAGTTTTGGGGTCATTTCGCAATTACGAATACTTGAAGGGTCAATTTTGCAATTATTGACATGTAGAGGGTTGCTTTTGCAAATAGTACATAAATATGTATATACATGTATGCAGACCTTCAGCTTCTCCTTCACGCCAACATCAGACGAGCTGCTCCTTCTTCCTTCTCCTAGACGACGAACGGCTGAACCACCTCTCTCCACCTCCATGGTCGTCAGTCAGGCGAGAGAGAGAGAGAGAGAATCGCCGGTCATGGCGAGATAGGAAGAACGGCCGGCTGGAGCGGGAGCAAGGACGGACGCGGCGGCTGTCCAGAGGAGCGGCGGTGCTGGGCGGTGGACGGCAGCGGCGACCTTGGCAGACGGCGGCGCAGGGGCGTGTAGCTGCGGCTGGTGCACGCAGCAGGGACGGCCATCACTGGTTCGCGCGTGGACGCGTGGACAGGGACGATCCGGCTGGGCTTCGGCCAATTTTTCGGCGACCTTCCGGTGATCGGTTTGAGCCGATTTTCGGTGAGTAGCTCCGTATATACATGGTATTCGATATATATTAATTTCGTGATTTTAGGATAAACGGTTTGCCCGGAAATCGCATTTATAGGTTGTAGTTTCCGTTTGGGGTATTTTAGATTTAACCCAATTAATTAACCAAATATTAATGGGCTTCATATATATCGTATAGGTTGTCAAGACGGACATTTCGATATATTCGAAATAATTATCGGACGATTTTGGTCGGCGGGCTTCATATTCGGGCGCCGGTACTGTGTTGTTCGGGCTGTTCGGTAACGTATAAATTAGGTGGGAAATTATATTTCTCACTCTGCATTATTGAAGTAGTTTAGGGGTGCAAAACCCTTATTTAATTTAATATAGATATATTAAATTGTTAATTTAAATATCTATGATTCGTTTAGAATCGGAATTGGACTTAGGAATTAATTTAAGAAAATTAATTAAATTATTTCCTACGAGATTAAATATATTCCTAATTGAATTGAATAGGAATAGGCGGTTTAGAAATTCCCTTGAGAATTAAATGATTTAGTAGAGATTCGTGGAAACTTAGACGTTGTGCTAGGTTCCCTTGCGAGACGTGAATTAATTGCTTTAATTATTTTAAAGGCATGATAAGGGAATTTGAAATATTTTCTAAAGAATTAAAGAAAATATATATTTGAAAACATGAGTTGTATATGAAATTGTTTTCATATGATTTAAATGTTTTATTGTATTTTAAAAGCATGTTAGAAAGAGATTTCGAGAAATATATTGGATTCATGGGGATATTATATATAAATATGATGCGTTACATATTTATATTGAGAGATGATTGTCATTGAAACCTAGATGCATATAGTGTTGGTATATGCGGTTTATGAAATCATATTTATGTTGATGCATGATTGTCATTTGGACCTGGATGCATATTGAGAATATCATGTAGTGTTAAATCATGGTATTGGTATATGTGGGTTGTGAAATCATGTGGGGTGTCTTTGTGTCGAATCGTCGCAACAACTGGCCAGGGGGTGTTCCCATCCTACAGAATAATGAGCTGTGAATGGGGTATAGGGTGAGTCGTCTCATTCTCGAAGTCGCGGGTCGTCTCGTGCATTCGTGTTGACGAATCTTTGGTCACGGGTCGTCTCGTGCAAACCGTCTTCCTTGTTGAAGTGAGAAGTTTCAAAATCACTTGGGAAGTACCGGTGCGACCCTCTGTTAGCTCATATTTATGGGTAGAGTGCGTATTCGTTAACCTATGATAGGGCAAAGTGTGGTGTTGAGTCACATTATATTTGCTTGGCATTTATGTGATTTCTTTTGACATGTATACGTGAGATTATTACATGTGTTGTTGGAACAGGTTTAATATGTGTTATTATTGCCTGTTGGATTTTTGGAGCATGTTATGTGTGAATATTGCGAATTTAAATTCATATCTTTGTAAAATGCTCAGTTGATAATGATTAACGTGAAAGAAAATGATTACATGTGGTAATAGATCAAGTATAATGAAATGCTTATTTTATACTTGTGAGTATATATATACTTTCGTACCCTTGGGGGATGTTAAGTATATTGGCATAGTGACCTTTGTGGTTAGTTGTGGTTAGTTATTAACTGCAGAGATGATTTGGAGTTGATGCCTTAGAGAAGGCGGGGTTAATAGTTTGGTGATTGTGGTTGGCTGTGTGACCTTGTTAGAGATTGGAGGTTAGAGATTGATTTTAGTATCAGTTATGAATTGGGGCCTTCGAGAAGGCGGGTGATGAGATTGTGAGTTGTAGTATGGACCTTTAGGTGTCTTTCACTTTTGAGGAATAGACTATCAACTGTAGTCGAGATTTTGATTGGTGAGAAGAGGTTATGGTTGAGTGACTTTATTAAGTACTCGAGGTACTGTAGTTTGACAGACTTGGTTCTAGTGCTTAGTCCCTTCCCTTAAGCATTCCTGGTACTGTGTTTTGTACACTAGTACGTGGTCGTTGACTTGTATGTCATTCCTTGAGTTGTCGGTTACGGTGTGGTGCCGAACCTCTTCCTCGTGGTGTCATTTGAATTGGTGGAGTTGGAACGGATGGTTGTCTTCCGTGAGTCCAACGTGTTGCTCTTCCTTTACTGTTCTTTCGGACATTACAGGAATTCATAGAGTTGTGTTTCTCTTATTTGACTGTCATTTCGAAAACGGTGTTTTCTAAACTCTTTGTATTTAAAAGGAAAAACTCGTTTTCGCCTACCCCCGTAGCAACTAAAAGTTTTAACACTTTATAAAATGATCTTAGGATCTTCTTTAAACAAAGATTTTAACTTCTAAAAGTCGGTGATGGCAACTGACGGAGACCGGGGGCAAGACGGTCATTTTTACTATGTGGTTTCTTAAAAGGAAAACTATTTTATTACTTTTCTTGGGATTCTGAGATTTCGAGACCTCTTTCTCAATATCTCATCCTGTAGAGTTTCGAAAGGTGTTCCATTGTTTCACCTTTACTTCCTATCATTTCTAAGTCTCGGGTATGAGGCTTGGTGTTGTTCAGTGCACACATATAGTGTTGCCCTTCCTTTCTTCTTGGTTTTTGACGTCACTACTTAGGTGATTCGAGTTGTTCCACATGTTGTGGGCATGGATACCGAGTGGATTGGGTTCCTTGTCCAAGTGTTCTCCTTAAACACTTGTGGTGTTTTAACCTTGACATTGTTGTCTCGGTTATCTGTTGGTTTAGCATTGGGAAGTCTTTTCCTTTGCTTTGTTTCGGTGACCATTGGGTGGTCGTTCTTGTGAGTTGAGTTCGCGTACTCTTAGTGATTTGATTGGTGGTTTTCCCTCGCCTACAGTGAGAGCGTTAGTGATGTGATTGAACCTATCGATGATAGTATTATGAGGTCGATGTGATTTATGGTATGGTGATATGATTGAGGTGATCTAGCCTTTGAGAGGTAGATTTTCCTTAGGAATGGGATGAGGTTTGTATTATATATATATAGACGATGATTGTGTTAGTACGCAAGGACGTGAGTACTTTTCCTCCTGTGTTCTCGGGGAGTGAGTTATGAGTATTCCTTGGTACTAGTGGTGGATTTTGATCCTTGTGGATGTTAGAGGTGAGTGTGATTCCCTCTGTTTAGATTTTCTGGTTAGCGTTGTGAGCGCTGGATGATTGGTTAGATTTGACATTAGTGTCGTGTACCTAGTGTACGCTGGTGAGAGTAGTGTAAACTACTGGTGTTGGTACTTGGAGTACGAGTCTTAGTTGTACATTACAGACTCATGCTGTGTGTTTATTCTTATATATATATATGTGTATATGTATGTATATCCCCGTTATATACTTACGTACGGTAGTATATGAGTGTGTGCCTTGGGTTTTGCGTGGATGAGATTAGTTGGGCTATATATATATCTTGCTAGATAGTTTAGCATTACCTAAACTGCCAGAGGATGTGGTAGTTAGAGTATCTTTTCCCACTGAGCTTATTTGCTCACAGGGGAATTTCATTCGCCCCCTGGTATTCCACGCCAGGTTGCAGGAAATATACGGCTATGAGCAGGATGCAGTGCAACGGAAGCTTTCTTTTGTTTCCTTGTTACAGGTTTTGGAGTTGCGTTGGGTGATGCGGTTACGGTTGCAGCACGACTGGGTTTGGGGACGATAGGTATCCGCTTTCAGCTTCTTTACCCATTGTTATGGGATTATTATATATCTTTTTGGGAGCCAGTCTGTTGGCACATCCCTACTGATGTATTCTTTATTTCCTGTATTTATTCTTTCAGGATGTATTGTATCTATTCCGTACAGTTATGTGCTCTTCTGTATTTTTATTCGAGCATTTGTGGCTCTGTTGGTGTTAGAGGGTTTGGAGGGGTTTTGGTTCCTTTCCACTACCTCGGCCCGATTAGGATTGATGAATGTGGGGCTTGGAAGCCATTATTATTATCGAACTGTTATTGGCAGGTTCTTTGTGTTGTGTTGGTTGTCCGGATGTTCCATTTACAAACGGAACTCTGCCGGATTTTCGTTAGATTCCGCTGCTTTGTTTATTATTCATTTGGGTATTAAATATACCATTTCTATCATTAACCCATATGTTTTCTTGGTTAATGATGTCTTAGTTGGTCATTCATGTTAAGGATCACATCCTGGATTCCTTGGATATCCCAGTTCGGGAGTCTTAGGGATTTAGGAGCGTGTCTGTTGGTATCTAAGGATACTATTGTGTTCTAGTATTCTACTTGACATGGAGTATATTTTTATTGTTATTCCATGTGTCTTTTCGTTGTTGTTGACTCTAGTAGTCGCTTGACTAGCGTCATCCCTTGGAGATTCGCTGATTCTCTATAATTGAGTTTCGGGAATCTTAGGGGCGTGACAACGTGGTATCAGATCATTTTACCCTTTCGTGGGTATTTGATGATTGAATGTCGTTGGTTCTTATTTATTTTTACTTCCGCAATCACTCCCTTAGCTCTTAGGCTCGGGTTTGGAGTCCTAGGAATTCGGGGCGTGACAACTTGGTATCAGAGCGTGTTCTTTCTCTATGGGACGACGGGAAATGGTCGGCGGTATGTTCGACGTGTGGGGTCTACCTACGATTACGATATACGTTCGACGTGTGGGGTCTACCTATGATTACGATATGCGTTCGATGTGTGGGGTCTATCTATGATTATGATTAAGATCGACGTTTGGGGTTTATCCACGATTACGTTCTGCGTGTTCTCTGTGTACTCTAGTTTCACTGTCTTAGGGACGATGGTTGATGGTCGATGGTACGTTCGACGTTTGACGCTTTTCTACGATTTCGATCTGCGTCCTTTGTGTGCTTCAGTATTCTTGTGTGTTTCACTTGTGTTGTGTTGAGGGCGTGTCTTGCTAGATGCATCCCGTTGTGATTTAATTCCAACGGAGTGAGACGATTCCTCAGTCACATGTATTCTTCGTACCTGTATCATGGGTTGGTTACCGAGGAATGTGAGTAGATCATTCGGCCTAGCTAACCGGATGTGACTTACGGACTAAGGTACTCCCTGATTTCGAGGACGAAATCTCCTAAGGTGGGAAGGTTGTAACACCCCGTGTTATTTTCCTTTTTCCTGAAATTAATTCTAATTTAATTTCGGTAATGACGTCACTTGTTATGACGTATTGTTTATTCTTGGTATTTAATACCTGTAAATTTTTCGCGTTTAGTTTTAAAAGTCGACTGGATGACTTTACAGTTTCTTTTTGGACGACTACGCGGTTTCGATTCGACGTTAAATGATTAGTGTCTCGATTGGAGGACGACACATTTTAATTGGTCGAGCTTGTTTAAGTGTTCCGACATTTGGGTTTCTACCCCGATATAATTTTAATTGGACGTTCCGTTATTATTTCGGGCTTACGAGATTATGTTCGGACGTTCCCGATAATTATTGGGGTTTATTGTATATATATATATATTTAATTATATATATATATAGTTTTGGGGTCATTTCGCAATTACGAATACTTGAAGGGTCAATTTTGCAATTATTGACATGTAGAGGGTTGCTTTTGCAAATAGTACATAAATATGTATATACATGTATGCAGACCTTCAGCTTCTCCTTCACGCCAACATCAGACGAGCTGCTCCTTCTTCCTTCTCCTAGACGACGAACGGCTGAACCACCTCTCTCCACCTCCATGGTCGTCAGTCAGGCGAGAGAGAGAGAGAGAGAATCGCCGGTCATGGCGAGATAGGAAGAACGGCCGGCTGGAGCGGGAGCAAGGACGGACGCGGCGGCTGTCCAGAGGAGCGGCGGTGCTGGGCGGTGGACGGCAGCGGCGACCTTGGCAGACGGCGGCGCAGGGGCGTGTAGCTGCGGCTGGTGCACGCAGCAGGGACGGCCATCACTGGTTCGCGCGTGGACGCGTGGACAGGGACGATCCGGCTGGGCTTCGGCCAATTTTTCGGCGACCTTCCGGTGATCGGTTTGAGCCGATTTTCGGTGAGTAGCTCCGTATATACATGGTATTCGATATATATTAATTTCGTGATTTTAGGATAAACGGTTTGCCCGGAAATCGCATTTATAGGTTGTAGTTTCCGTTTGGGGTATTTTAGATTTAACCCAATTAATTAACCAAATATTAATGGGCTTCATATATATCGTATAGGTTGTCAAGACGGACATTTCGATATATTCGAAATAATTATCGGACGATTTTGGTCGGCGGGCTTCATATTCGGGCGCCGGTACTGTGTTGTTCGGGCTGTTCGGTAACGTATAAATTAGGTGGGAAATTATATTTCTCACTCTGCATTATTGAAGTAGTTTAGGGGTGCAAAACCCTTATTTAATTTAATATAGATATATTAAATTGTTAATTTAAATATCTATGATTCGTTTAGAATCGGAATTGGACTTAGGAATTAATTTAAGAAAATTAATTAAATTATTTCCTACGAGATTAAATATATTCCTAATTGAATTGAATAGGAATAGGCGGTTTAGAAATTCCCTTGAGAATTAAATGATTTAGTAGAGATTCGTGGAAACTTAGACGTTGTGCTAGGTTCCCTTGCGAGACGTGAATTAATTGCTTTAATTATTTTAAAGGCATGATAAGGGAATTTGAAATATTTTCTAAAGAATTAAAGAAAATATATATTTGAAAACATGAGTTGTATATGAAATTGTTTTCATATGATTTAAATGTTTTATTGTATTTTAAAAGCATGTTAGAAAGAGATTTCGAGAAATATATTGGATTCATGGGGATATTATATATAAATATGATGCGTTACATATTTATATTGAGAGATGATTGTCATTGAAACCTAGATGCATATAGTGTTGGTATATGCGGTTTATGAAATCATATTTATGTTGATGCATGATTGTCATTTGGACCTGGATGCATATTGAGAATATCATGTAGTGTTAAATCATGGTATTGGTATATGTGGGTTGTGAAATCATGTGGGGTGTCTTTGTGTCGAATCGTCGCAACAACTGGCCAGGGGGTGTTCCCATCCTACAGAATAATGAGCTGTGAATGGGGTATAGGGTGAGTCGTCTCATTCTCGAAGTCGCGGGTCGTCTCGTGCATTCGTGTTGACGAATCTTTGGTCACGGGTCGTCTCGTGCAAACCGTCTTCCTTGTTGAAGTGAGAAGTTTCAAAATCACTTGGGAAGTACCGGTGCGACCCTCTGTTAGCTCATATTTATGGGTAGAGTGCGTATTCGTTAACCTATGATAGGGCAAAGTGTGGTGTTGAGTCACATTATATTTGCTTGGCATTTATGTGATTTCTTTTGACATGTATACGTGAGATTATTACATGTGTTGTTGGAACAGGTTTAATATGTGTTATTATTGCCTGTTGGATTTTTGGAGCATGTTATGTGTGAATATTGCGAATTTAAATTCATATCTTTGTAAAATGCTCAGTTGATAATGATTAACGTGAAAGAAAATGATTACATGTGGTAATAGATCAAGTATAATGAAATGCTTATTTTATACTTGTGAGTATATATATACTTTCGTACCCTTGGGGGATGTTAAGTATATTGGCATAGTGACCTTTGTGGTTAGTTGTGGTTAGTTATTAACTGCAGAGATGATTTGGAGTTGATGCCTTAGAGAAGGCGGGGTTAATAGTTTGGTGATTGTGGTTGGCTGTGTGACCTTGTTAGAGATTGGAGGTTAGAGATTGATTTTAGTATCAGTTATGAATTGGGGCCTTCGAGAAGGCGGGTGATGAGATTGTGAGTTGTAGTATGGACCTTTAGGTGTCTTTCACTTTTGAGGAATAGACTATCAACTGTAGTCGAGATTTTGATTGGTGAGAAGAGGTTATGGTTGAGTGACTTTATTAAGTACTCGAGGTACTGTAGTTTGACAGACTTGGTTCTAGTGCTTAGTCCCTTCCCTTAAGCATTCCTGGTACTGTGTTTTGTACACTAGTACGTGGTCGTTGACTTGTATGTCATTCCTTGAGTTGTCGGTTACGGTGTGGTGCCGAACCTCTTCCTCGTGGTGTCATTTGAATTGGTGGAGTTGGAACGGATGGTTGTCTTCCGTGAGTCCAACGTGTTGCTCTTCCTTTACTGTTCTTTCGGACATTACAGGAATTCATAGAGTTGTGTTTCTCTTATTTGACTGTCATTTCGAAAACGGTGTTTTCTAAACTCTTTGTATTTAAAAGGAAAAACTCGTTTTCGCCTACCCCCGTAGCAACTAAAAGTTTTAACACTTTATAAAATGATCTTAGGATCTTCTTTAAACAAAGATTTTAACTTCTAAAAGTCGGTGATGGCAACTGACGGAGACCGGGGGCAAGACGGTCATTTTTACTATGTGGTTTCTTAAAAGGAAAACTATTTTATTACTTTTCTTGGGATTCTGAGATTTCGAGACCTCTTTCTCAATATCTCATCCTGTAGAGTTTCGAAAGGTGTTCCATTGTTTCACCTTTACTTCCTATCATTTCTAAGTCTCGGGTATGAGGCTTGGTGTTGTTCAGTGCACACATATAGTGTTGCCCTTCCTTTCTTCTTGGTTTTTGACGTCACTACTTAGGTGATTCGAGTTGTTCCACATGTTGTGGGCATGGATACCGAGTGGATTGGGTTCCTTGTCCAAGTGTTCTCCTTAAACACTTGTGGTGTTTTAACCTTGACATTGTTGTCTCGGTTATCTGTTGGTTTAGCATTGGGAAGTCTTTTCCTTTGCTTTGTTTCGGTGACCATTGGGTGGTCGTTCTTGTGAGTTGAGTTCGCGTACTCTTAGTGATTTGATTGGTGGTTTTCCCTCGCCTACAGTGAGAGCGTTAGTGATGTGATTGAACCTATCGATGATAGTATTATGAGGTCGATGTGATTTATGGTATGGTGATATGATTGAGGTGATCTAGCCTTTGAGAGGTAGATTTTCCTTAGGAATGGGATGAGGTTTGTATTATATATATATAGACGATGATTGTGTTAGTACGCAAGGACGTGAGTACTTTTCCTCCTGTGTTCTCGGGGAGTGAGTTATGAGTATTCCTTGGTACTAGTGGTGGATTTTGATCCTTGTGGATGTTAGAGGTGAGTGTGATTCCCTCTGTTTAGATTTTCTGGTTAGCGTTGTGAGCGCTGGATGATTGGTTAGATTTGACATTAGTGTCGTGTACCTAGTGTACGCTGGTGAGAGTAGTGTAAACTACTGGTGTTGGTACTTGGAGTACGAGTCTTAGTTGTACATTACAGACTCATGCTGTGTGTTTATTCTTATATATATATATGTGTATATGTATGTATATCCCCGTTATATACTTACGTACGGTAGTATATGAGTGTGTGCCTTGGGTTTTGCGTGGATGAGATTAGTTGGGCTATATATATATCTTGCTAGATAGTTTAGCATTACCTAAACTGCCAGAGGATGTGGTAGTTAGAGTATCTTTTCCCACTGAGCTTATTTGCTCACAGGGGAATTTCATTCGCCCCCTGGTATTCCACGCCAGGTTGCAGGAAATATACGGCTATGAGCAGGATGCAGTGCAACGGAAGCTTTCTTTTGTTTCCTTGTTACAGGTTTTGGAGTTGCGTTGGGTGATGCGGTTACGGTTGCAGCACGACTGGGTTTGGGGACGATAGGTATCCGCTTTCAGCTTCTTTACCCATTGTTATGGGATTATTATATATCTTTTTGGGAGCCAGTCTGTTGGCACATCCCTACTGATGTATTCTTTATTTCCTGTATTTATTCTTTCAGGATGTATTGTATCTATTCCGTACAGTTATGTGCTCTTCTGTATTTTTATTCGAGCATTTGTGGCTCTGTTGGTGTTAGAGGGTTTGGAGGGGTTTTGGTTCCTTTCCACTACCTCGGCCCGATTAGGATTGATGAATGTGGGGCTTGGAAGCCATTATTATTATCGAACTGTTATTGGCAGGTTCTTTGTGTTGTGTTGGTTGTCCGGATGTTCCATTTACAAACGGAACTCTGCCGGATTTTCGTTAGATTCCGCTGCTTTGTTTATTATTCATTTGGGTATTAAATATACCATTTCTATCATTAACCCATATGTTTTCTTGGTTAATGATGTCTTAGTTGGTCATTCATGTTAAGGATCACATCCTGGATTCCTTGGATATCCCAGTTCGGGAGTCTTAGGGATTTAGGAGCGTGTCTGTTGGTATCTAAGGATACTATTGTGTTCTAGTATTCTACTTGACATGGAGTATATTTTTATTGTTATTCCATGTGTCTTTTCGTTGTTGTTGACTCTAGTAGTCGCTTGACTAGCGTCATCCCTTGGAGATTCGCTGATTCTCTATAATTGAGTTTCGGGAATCTTAGGGGCGTGACAACGTGGTATCAGATCATTTTACCCTTTCGTGGGTATTTGATGATTGAATGTCGTTGGTTCTTATTTATTTTTACTTCCGCAATCACTCCCTTAGCTCTTAGGCTCGGGTTTGGAGTCCTAGGAATTCGGGGCGTGACAACTTGGTATCAGAGCGTGTTCTTTCTCTATGGGACGACGGGAAATGGTCGGCGGTATGTTCGACGTGTGGGGTCTACCTACGATTACGATATACGTTCGACGTGTGGGGTCTACCTATGATTACGATATGCGTTCGATGTGTGGGGTCTATCTATGATTATGATTAAGATCGACGTTTGGGGTTTATCCACGATTACGTTCTGCGTGTTCTCTGTGTACTCTAGTTTCACTGTCTTAGGGACGATGGTTGATGGTCGATGGTACGTTCGACGTTTGACGCTTTTCTACGATTTCGATCTGCGTCCTTTGTGTGCTTCAGTATTCTTGTGTGTTTCACTTGTGTTGTGTTGAGGGCGTGTCTTGCTAGATGCATCCCGTTGTGATTTAATTCCAACGGAGTGAGACGATTCCTCAGTCACATGTATTCTTCGTACCTGTATCATGGGTTGGTTACCGAGGAATGTGAGTAGATCATTCGGCCTAGCTAACTGGATGTGACTTACGGACTAAGGTACTCCCTGATTTCGAGGACGAAATCTCCTAAGGTGGGAAGGTTGTAACACCCCGTGTTATTTTCCTTTTTCCTGAAATTAATTCTAATTTAATTTCGGTAATGACGTCACTTGTTATGACGTATTGTTTATTCTTGGTATTTAATACCTGTAAATTTTTCGCGTTTAGTTTTAAAAGTCGACTGGATGACTTTACAGTTTCTTTTTGGACGACTACGCGGTTTCGATTCGACGTTAAATGATTAGTGTCTCGATTGGAGGACGACACATTTTAATTGGTCGAGCTTGTTTAAGTGTTCCGACATTTGGGTTTCTACCCCGATATAATTTTAATTGGACGTTCCGTTATTATTTCGGGCTTACGAGATTATGTTCGGACGTTCCCGATAATTATTGGGGTTTATTGTATATATATATATATTTAATTATATATATATATAGTTTTGGGGTCATTTCGCAATTACGAATACTTGAAGGGTCAATTTTGCAATTATTGACATGTAGAGGGTTGCTTTTGCAAATAGTACATAAATATGTATATACATGTATGCAGACCTTCAGCTTCTCCTTCACGCCAACATCAGACGAGCTGCTCCTTCTTCCTTCTCCTAGACGACGAACGGCTGAACCACCTCTCTCCACCTCCATGGTCGTCAGTCAGGCGAGAGAGAGAGAGAGAGAATCGCCGGTCATGGCGAGATAGGAAGAACGGCCGGCTGGAGCGGGAGCAAGGACGGACGCGGCGGCTGTCCAGAGGAGCGGCGGTGCTGGGCGGTGGACGGCAGCGGCGACCTTGGCAGACGGCGGCGCAGGGGCGTGTAGCTGCGGCTGGTGCACGCAGCAGGGACGGCCATCACTGGTTCGCGCGTGGACGCGTGGACAGGGACGATCCGGCTGGGCTTCGGCCAATTTTTCGGCGACCTTCCGGTGATCGGTTTGAGCCGATTTTCGGTGAGTAGCTCCGTATATACATGGTATTCGATATATATTAATTTCGTGATTTTAGGATAAACGGTTTGCCCGGAAATCGCATTTATAGGTTGTAGTTTCCGTTTGGGGTATTTTAGATTTAACCCAATTAATTAACCAAATATTAATGGGCTTCATATATATCGTATAGGTTGTCAAGACGGACATTTCGATATATTCGAAATAATTATCGGACGATTTTGGTCGGCGGGCTTCATATTCGGGCGCCGGTACTGTGTTGTTCGGGCTGTTCGGTAACGTATAAATTAGGTGGGAAATTATATTTCTCACTCTGCATTATTGAAGTAGTTTAGGGGTGCAAAACCCTTATTTAATTTAATATAGATATATTAAATTGTTAATTTAAATATCTATGATTCGTTTAGAATCGGAATTGGACTTAGGAATTAATTTAAGAAAATTAATTAAATTATTTCCTACGAGATTAAATATATTCCTAATTGAATTGAATAGGAATAGGCGGTTTAGAAATTCCCTTGAGAATTAAATGATTTAGTAGAGATTCGTGGAAACTTAGACGTTGTGCTAGGTTCCCTTGCGAGACGTGAATTAATTGCTTTAATTATTTTAAAGGCATGATAAGGGAATTTGAAATATTTTCTAAAGAATTAAAGAAAATATATATTTGAAAACATGAGTTGTATATGAAATTGTTTTCATATGATTTAAATGTTTTATTGTATTTTAAAAGCATGTTAGAAAGAGATTTCGAGAAATATATTGGATTCATGGGGATATTATATATAAATATGATGCGTTACATATTTATATTGAGAGATGATTGTCATTGAAACCTAGATGCATATAGTGTTGGTATATGCGGTTTATGAAATCATATTTATGTTGATGCATGATTGTCATTTGGACCTGGATGCATATTGAGAATATCATGTAGTGTTAAATCATGGTATTGGTATATGTGGGTTGTGAAATCATGTGGGGTGTCTTTGTGTCGAATCGTCGCAACAACTGGCCAGGGGGTGTTCCCATCCTACAGAATAATGAGCTGTGAATGGGGTATAGGGTGAGTCGTCTCATTCTCGAAGTCGCGGGTCGTCTCGTGCATTCGTGTTGACGAATCTTTGGTCACGGGTCGTCTCGTGCAAACCGTCTTCCTTGTTGAAGTGAGAAGTTTCAAAATCACTTGGGAAGTACCGGTGCGACCCTCTGTTAGCTCATATTTATGGGTAGAGTGCGTATTCGTTAACCTATGATAGGGCAAAGTGTGGTGTTGAGTCACATTATATTTGCTTGGCATTTATGTGATTTCTTTTGACATGTATACGTGAGATTATTACATGTGTTGTTGGAACAGGTTTAATATGTGTTATTATTGCCTGTTGGATTTTTGGAGCATGTTATGTGTGAATATTGCGAATTTAAATTCATATCTTTGTAAAATGCTCAGTTGATAATGATTAACGTGAAAGAAAATGATTACATGTGGTAATAGATCAAGTATAATGAAATGCTTATTTTATACTTGTGAGTATATATATACTTTCGTACCCTTGGGGGATGTTAAGTATATTGGCATAGTGACCTTTGTGGTTAGTTGTGGTTAGTTATTAACTGCAGAGATGATTTGGAGTTGATGCCTTAGAGAAGGCGGGGTTAATAGTTTGGTGATTGTGGTTGGCTGTGTGACCTTGTTAGAGATTGGAGGTTAGAGATTGATTTTAGTATCAGTTATGAATTGGGGCCTTCGAGAAGGCGGGTGATGAGATTGTGAGTTGTAGTATGGACCTTTAGGTGTCTTTCACTTTTGAGGAATAGACTATCAACTGTAGTCGAGATTTTGATTGGTGAGAAGAGGTTATGGTTGAGTGACTTTATTAAGTACTCGAGGTACTGTAGTTTGACAGACTTGGTTCTAGTGCTTAGTCCCTTCCCTTAAGCATTCCTGGTACTGTGTTTTGTACACTAGTACGTGGTCGTTGACTTGTATGTCATTCCTTGAGTTGTCGGTTACGGTGTGGTGCCGAACCTCTTCCTCGTGGTGTCATTTGAATTGGTGGAGTTGGAACGGATGGTTGTCTTCCGTGAGTCCAACGTGTTGCTCTTCCTTTACTGTTCTTTCGGACATTACAGGAATTCATAGAGTTGTGTTTCTCTTATTTGACTGTCATTTCGAAAACGGTGTTTTCTAAACTCTTTGTATTTAAAAGGAAAAACTCGTTTTCGCCTACCCCCGTAGCAACTAAAAGTTTTAACACTTTATAAAATGATCTTAGGATCTTCTTTAAACAAAGATTTTAACTTCTAAAAGTCGGTGATGGCAACTGACGGAGACCGGGGGCAAGACGGTCATTTTTACTATGTGGTTTCTTAAAAGGAAAACTATTTTATTACTTTTCTTGGGATTCTGAGATTTCGAGACCTCTTTCTCAATATCTCATCCTGTAGAGTTTCGAAAGGTGTTCCATTGTTTCACCTTTACTTCCTATCATTTCTAAGTCTCGGGTATGAGGCTTGGTGTTGTTCAGTGCACACATATAGTGTTGCCCTTCCTTTCTTCTTGGTTTTTGACGTCACTACTTAGGTGATTCGAGTTGTTCCACATGTTGTGGGCATGGATACCGAGTGGATTGGGTTCCTTGTCCAAGTGTTCTCCTTAAACACTTGTGGTGTTTTAACCTTGACATTGTTGTCTCGGTTATCTGTTGGTTTAGCATTGGGAAGTCTTTTCCTTTGCTTTGTTTCGGTGACCATTGGGTGGTCGTTCTTGTGAGTTGAGTTCGCGTACTCTTAGTGATTTGATTGGTGGTTTTCCCTCGCCTACAGTGAGAGCGTTAGTGATGTGATTGAACCTATCGATGATAGTATTATGAGGTCGATGTGATTTATGGTATGGTGATATGATTGAGGTGATCTAGCCTTTGAGAGGTAGATTTTCCTTAGGAATGGGATGAGGTTTGTATTATATATATATAGACGATGATTGTGTTAGTACGCAAGGACGTGAGTACTTTTCCTCCTGTGTTCTCGGGGAGTGAGTTATGAGTATTCCTTGGTACTAGTGGTGGATTTTGATCCTTGTGGATGTTAGAGGTGAGTGTGATTCCCTCTGTTTAGATTTTCTGGTTAGCGTTGTGAGCGCTGGATGATTGGTTAGATTTGACATTAGTGTCGTGTACCTAGTGTACGCTGGTGAGAGTAGTGTAAACTACTGGTGTTGGTACTTGGAGTACGAGTCTTAGTTGTACATTACAGACTCATGCTGTGTGTTTATTCTTATATATATATATGTGTATATGTATGTATATCCCCGTTATATACTTACGTACGGTAGTATATGAGTGTGTGCCTTGGGTTTTGCGTGGATGAGATTAGTTGGGCTATATATATATCTTGCTAGATAGTTTAGCATTACCTAAACTGCCAGAGGATGTGGTAGTTAGAGTATCTTTTCCCACTGAGCTTATTTGCTCACAGGGGAATTTCATTCGCCCCCTGGTATTCCACGCCAGGTTGCAGGAAATATACGGCTATGAGCAGGATGCAGTGCAACGGAAGCTTTCTTTTGTTTCCTTGTTACAGGTTTTGGAGTTGCGTTGGGTGATGCGGTTACGGTTGCAGCACGACTGGGTTTGGGGACGATAGGTATCCGCTTTCAGCTTCTTTACCCATTGTTATGGGATTATTATATATCTTTTTGGGAGCCAGTCTGTTGGCACATCCCTACTGATGTATTCTTTATTTCCTGTATTTATTCTTTCAGGATGTATTGTATCTATTCCGTACAGTTATGTGCTCTTCTGTATTTTTATTCGAGCATTTGTGGCTCTGTTGGTGTTAGAGGGTTTGGAGGGGTTTTGGTTCCTTTCCACTACCTCGGCCCGATTAGGATTGATGAATGTGGGGCTTGGAAGCCATTATTATTATCGAACTGTTATTGGCAGGTTCTTTGTGTTGTGTTGGTTGTCCGGATGTTCCATTTACAAACGGAACTCTGCCGGATTTTCGTTAGATTCCGCTGCTTTGTTTATTATTCATTTGGGTATTAAATATACCATTTCTATCATTAACCCATATGTTTTCTTGGTTAATGATGTCTTAGTTGGTCATTCATGTTAAGGATCACATCCTGGATTCCTTGGATATCCCAGTTCGGGAGTCTTAGGGATTTAGGAGCGTGTCTGTTGGTATCTAAGGATACTATTGTGTTCTAGTATTCTACTTGACATGGAGTATATTTTTATTGTTATTCCATGTGTCTTTTCGTTGTTGTTGACTCTAGTAGTCGCTTGACTAGCGTCATCCCTTGGAGATTCGCTGATTCTCTATAATTGAGTTTCGGGAATCTTAGGGGCGTGACAACGTGGTATCAGATCATTTTACCCTTTCGTGGGTATTTGATGATTGAATGTCGTTGGTTCTTATTTATTTTTACTTCCGCAATCACTCCCTTAGCTCTTAGGCTCGGGTTTGGAGTCCTAGGAATTCGGGGCGTGACAAAAATGGTCCAATTGCATCTGCAGGAATATATAAGCAAATAAGCATCAATTCAAGCAGAGAACAATGGATAATCTTATACAATTGACAAATCAAAAAATAAAACACATAAGCATATATGTATGTACAGTATATAGAGAGAGAGGAAGTGGGAAATGGACCTTGTTGAAGAAGATCCGACCACCGGAGATGGCGATGTAGAGAATAATATAGGCGTTGGTTAAAGACATCTTCTCTGAGGAGTTTTGTGAAGATGTCTTGTGGCTTTGTGACAGTTCTACTTCACTAAGAAGAGCGCAAACAATGTTTTGATTATGACTTTCAAAGCCCGTGGATATACAAACAAAGAGTTCAGAATTTTGATGACTCTTTGAAATATTTCATTGGCATTGGGGATTCGTGCTCGGATCTCCGGCGATCTCGTCCCAATAACGAAGCTCGGACCTCGATTGGTGAATCAAATAACATATCCACAAGATAACCAAATTGATCCGGATCGGAAGCTACAATCGCACATTCCAATTCAAAGCAAAAACAAAGATACAATTGCTACGAGCGTTGTGAGAGGAAATCAAGCCAAGAAGATGAGGGTTTTCCCAAAAAGATGGGTTTCCTGAAAGTTTAGAGTTTTAGAGAGAGAAGATGAAATATTTTCGACTTTTAGGGTTACATAGAGATAGAGAAGAAACGTGAGTCATTACTGTTGGAAGAGGAATGGCTTAGGGGCTTGTAGTTGGCTTTTAGATGTGGCTTAAACTAACGTTGTTTGATTTTTCACCCAAAACGCTATCGTTTTTGCTGATTTCCGCAGCAATTATTGCAGATGATCCTTTCCCACAACGAGTAGCATATACCTTAATAAAAACATGAGAAGATACACCAAATCCTATGTATTTTATTGATCAAGTTGTTGAATTTAATTCCATGTACTCGTAGGTTTTCAAAGCTAGGCTTCTGTGTCTTCGTTCAAAAATTGATATTGGCGGTGATAGCGGCCGTAAGGGATGAGCCAGGATTATAAGGTAGGGGTCCGAACTACTAATAATTATTAAATATAATAAAATTATAATTTAATAAAAGAAATTTAATTATTAATTAAATCTATGCAAAAATATAATTAGTTCAACTTTGGCATATTTGGGTAAATAAAAAAAATTGGTTGACTTAAAAAAAAAATAGCAAAAATTATTAGAAAAGTTAAATTGGACAACTTTTTAGAAAATAAATTTTATTTATTATTGAATCTAAATTAAAATTGAAAAGTTATTTTATTTTCAATACTAATACTTAAGTGATTTGTAAGAAATTTGTTCTGTATCCGTTACAAAATTATGTTTCACTAATTTATATTTTTTCCATAGTTATCGACCTAAAATATAAACCATGCATTTTTGGAATGTACTTGATACTTCGTTTACCTACATTTTTGGAATGTACTAATTGACAGTTCAATTACCTAAAAGAATAAACTATGCATTTTGGTATTGATCTATGAAGTACGAACACTTCGTCTAGGGTCAACGTACCCGGGTCGAACGCGCGGATACGCTAAAAATACATGTCCGACACACTAAAAACGTGTCCTGACTTTTTTTAAATTGGACACTTAGTGGACACTTAGAGGACACACACGTGTTTGTGTGTTGGACACGCGGTGGGTCGGTTGATTCAATGAAAGATAGAGGTCTTATGAAGCCAATAATATAATGGATCACTTATGGAACTTCAATACCTTTAATTCAATCTTTGGCTTTGAAGATACTTGAATATCTTTGTTCTTCCTCATCTTGTGAGAAGAATTAGAACACATATTCATTTATCCACTATTTAAAGAGGAACAAGATATAACATCACAAAGAGTCGAATATTTGGTATTTATACATTCCAATCTTTGTCTTCAATAAAGAAAAATTTCACAATATAACGAGAGAAGATGATGGATGTTGGGGAAGATGCATTTGATTCCTTGCATAGTAGTAGAATGAAGAATTTTGAACATGTCAGACATTTCATTTGACTTATTTATTTATAATTTTATTTGATTCTCATTGTTTAAGTGATAAATAAAGTATTTGTGTAATATAATATGTATATATAAAAACAATTATAATTTTTTATAGACCTGTCGAGGCCATGTCGTGTCCTAATTTTTTGGAATTTGTCGTGTCGCCGTGTTCGTGCTTCATAGGGATTGATGCTTTTGTTGTAAATATATATATATATGTATATATATGTATATATATATATGTATATATATGTATATATATATATATATATATGGTGTTTTTGGGGTAAAGGGAAGTGGTAGAGGCAGCGGCGGTCAAGGGAGGAGCCAGGATTATAAGGTAGGGGCTAACTACTAATAATTATTAAATATAATAAAATTATATATTAATAAAAAATATTTAATTATTAATTAAATCTATGCAAAAATATAACTAGACATATTTGTGTAATAAAAAAAATTGATTGACTTATCTAATTACCAAAAAAAAAATTATTAGAAAAGTTAAATTCGACAACTTTTTAGAAAATAAATTTTATTTATTTTTGAGTCTAAATTAAAATTGAAAAGTTATTTTATTTTCAATACTAATACTCAAGTGATTTGTAAGAAATTCATTTAAATTGTACTTAAATTGTGTATATATTACCTATATTATATTTAAATTGTGTGTGTGGGGGGGGGGGGGGGGGTTAGGGGAAGTGGTGGTGGTGGTCAGAGGCGGTGGTGGTGTCTTGGGGCAAAGGGAAGTGGTAGTGGTGGTGGTGGTTTTTGGACTGTAAATATATACATATGTGTGTATATATATAGATATATATATTACGTGAACAGTGAAAAACAAAAACAAAAATCACATTTTTTTGTTTGCAAAATTTGCACATTTTTTAAAGTATTTTTTATTCTTCAAAACAAAATAAAATTCGCCAAACGTCTTTTTATTTCGTAAAATGCTACAATACGAAACAAAAAATAAAAAAAATATCAAACAAAAACACATACTAAACAAGACCTTAATGATATAAAAAGGAACTATAGATATGCACAAATTTAAGAATGGCCTACATGGTCATGTTTTGACACTTCTTATACGAATTGGTAAATTGAGAATGAATTCACTTATAATTCATTAAGTCAGTTTTAGAATTTTAAATTCAAAATCTGATTATTGAATTGAAGACAAAATGTATTTTACATGTTCAAAAATGTGAGAAATACGATTATAAAGGGTAAGATTGTTAAAAAAAATAAAAGATCAGAAAGTTAAACAACAACCTGAATATATTGTAATTGATGTAATCAATAATTGAAACTATTATTTTAAAATAATATTAAGATATACAGTAATTATAAATATTTCTGTAAGAACATTTATTTATGTAATGACATTATTCTGATCAAAAACCATGTTGAGAGTTTTGGTATTTTAGATTGAGTTGTTAAGTGTTAAATGTGTGTACAAAGTGGTGAAGATACAAAGGATATTCAGTGGAACAATGGCTGGAAGCGGCAATGCAATGGAGAAACAAGTTCAAAGAAATTTGTATTTTGTTCCACCGAGTACTCGGTGGGATTGTTATCGAGTACTCGGTAAAGTGCAAACTTGCGGCCGTTTGCGCAAAAGTGATAAAATTCTCCAGAGCGTTTTGCAAACTTGCGCAGTTGGGTATTCACATGTACTCGGTAGAACCACCACCGAGTACTCAGTAAGTGGCTACGTAAATTTATTTGTGGGAAGTATTAAATTGAGATACAATCAATTTCTAACCACTTTGGGACGTGATTAGAAGTTATTATCAGTATATTGGACCATCATTGTTATATTTATTTATATTTGGAAGATTTAAATGGTGGAAATACGAATCCTAATTGGAAAAGGATTCTTACCATTAATTGAAGACTCTTCTCTATATATATGAGTTAAACCTAAGAGAAAGGTGTGGCTGGTGGCTTTTGAGAGATCTCTGCAATTCTTCTACAGATTCATATTATTCTAAAGAGATATTTAGAGAGAAACAATTATTGAGTGATTATATATTTTCAAGTTCTCTCTTGGTTTGAGATTTTCCAATTGTGCTTCTACACCGAAGATTGTTATGCACAATTGGATAATCTAGTTGCTGAAAAATCATCACACCACCTTGATCGAAGCAGGAGGTTTCATAGTTCTTTGATCCGTTGATAAGCGGAGCTGTCAGAGTACGGAGATTGGAGTGAGAGCTTCATGGAGTGCGAGTGATTCAAGACTATCACAGGTCGAATGGAGAAAGGCAGATCAGAGTGATTTGTAAGTCTAAAACTTCATAGATTCTTGTACTTCTTGATTCATAGTGCATCGATACCCGAGCGTATACGTGGTTTTTTACTTGGAGTCTTTCCAAGGTTTTTCCACGTAAAAATATTGGTGTCGTATCTGATTTATTTTCTGCACTTATATTTATTATTGCGTGGTTATATTGTCATAGAATTGAATTAAAATTAACTATTCCGCAGTTAAAATTTTAATTTGTCAAGTAATTCATAAAAACCGTATTCACCCCCCTCTAGGCTTATTTCACTATCTTCTAAGTAATTTCAATTGGTATCAGAGCAAGGTTTGCCCTTATTTAGGTTAACGACCTAGGGTTAGATCTTGAACTTAGACGATGGACTTACCTCGTAAAGGAGGTTTCGTATCTAGGTCCCCTTTATTTGATGGCTCTAATTATACGTATTGGAAAGCTAGGATGAAAACATTATTAAAATCTCTTGATGAGAGAGCATGACTTGCTATAGAAATAGGGTATTCACCTCCCACTGTGATAGATGTGACTATTAATAAATCTAAATTAAAACCGGCTAACGAGTGGACTACTGCTGAAACAAACAGTTCTAATTGGAACTCTAAAGCTTTGAATGCTTTATACAATGTCGTTACCTCTAGTGAATTTAAAAGAATTGCTACGTGCGAAAATGCTAAAGAAGCTTGGGATATTCTTCAAGTAACTCATGAAGGGACTTCAAAAGTTAAAGAATCGAAACTGCAAGTGTTAAATTCTAAATTTGAACAGCTTAAAATGGAAGAGGATGAAATTTTTACTGACTTCGATGATAGACTAACCGATATAGTAACGAGTTGTCATAATGTAGGAGAGTCCATTCCTGAGACTACTATAGGGAAAAAGGTTCTTAGGTCTCTCCCTGAACGTTTTCGGTCTAAGGTTACTGTTATCTCTGAAGTAATGAGTCTTACAAAAATTAAACTTGAAGAATTGACTGGAAATCTAAAATCTTATGAGATGGAGATGTTCAAAAGTCCCCCTAAGAAGTCTAGCAGTGCTAAATAAAAAAAACATAGCCTTTTGTTAGTCACTAATTAACCCTAGAGGAGGGGTGAATAGGGTTTTTGAAAATTCTTTAAGTTATTTTTGACAAAATCAAGCAATATCAACAATTCAGTGAATTTGATAGCCAAATAATTTTTCAATGAAAATTTCAATTTAATTTATCAAGCAAATTAATATAAGATTAATATAGCATGCTAGATAAAAATGTTTAAAGAGATAGAGAGATTGACACTGCGATTTTTTCGAGGTTCGGTAACTCCTACTCCTCGGCTCAAGAACCCCTTCTTGAGACTTTTCCCGATTCTTTCACTGTGGCCCTTCCTTCACAGGTGGAATGACAAACTTTTACACATGAATTAACGAGCCCGTCACACAAGTAAGAATACAAACCCTTCTTGAAAATCAAAGAGCTTCACTCACTCAAGAATCACAATCCTTTTATAAAGAAATGATTCACAATAAACATTCAAAACCCCTAAGGTCTTATAGATGAACACAATGTTTAAAGCTCAAGTGTTTAATTGGTAATAATGACAACTCTAGATCAAGTTTCTCTACAATATATGGAATTTATGGCTTGAGAGAAGAAAAATGATCAAGTCAAGCTTTCAATCAATTAATTGAATAAGCAGTGAAAGTTTCTCAAAAGAGTAAATGAATAACTAAGCTTTTTGATGTAGAGAGATTTAGACTCAGGTTTCTTAACCTCTTTCAACACTCATAGCATCATATATATAGTTAGCTTTTAGGGTTAGGAGAGTGAATCTCACTCTATATGAGTAGGAGAGTGTTTTACGGAATTGGTAAGAATAAAAACATCAAGTGATGGGTAAAATGATGGCCAAAAGTATTGGTTTGAAACAAAAGGAATCTGAACTAGCCGTTTACACATACACCATCAGTCAGCTGCATATACTTCATCGGTCAGTTGTTCAAAGAAAACTCTCAAACCCAACTCCTTCAAATTTTATTAATCGACTGCATAAGATGAAGCAGTCGGCTGCTCGAACGTAATCAGTCGGTTGCTCAACCGCAACAGTCGGCTGCACGAAAGAAACATTTAAGCGCAACAACTTTTGACCTTGATCAGTCGATTGTATTATCCTCATTAGTCGGCTGCTAAAGTGTCTTTCTCAAACTTAATAGGTTCAAAATATTTCAGTCGGCTTCCTAAAACTTATCAGTCGGATGCTGAAGACTAAATCCTAATAGTTTGAAGAAAAATTGATTTTGGTTTGACACTTGAGCTTTTAGACATTATGATCAAATATAAGTTTACCTTTTAGTACAATTCACACACAGTCCTATCTACCCCGAGTCTTGTTTTTTCAATTTTCAAGTCTTTTATCCTTCTTTGCTTTATGTGAGCTTTGTAATTCCTAGTGCGATTCTTGCTTAATTGAGACACAAACACTTGAAAATGTCATTAGTACAAAACACACGAAATGTGTTGTTAGCATCAATATGAGCATTGTTACTCTTGGAAAAATCCTTGAGTCAACACCTTTAAAACCATTAGAGAAGATCCGTTTGAATCTGATAGAGAAAGTGATTTAAATATGAATGATATTTCCATGTTCGCTAAAAGGTTAAACACATTTGTTAAGGTTAATAGTGACAAATGACTGAATTTTGGGGATAAATTACATGATTTTAGAAATAAAAATAAATCCCAATATAAGAATGACCAGTTTGATCTTAAAAAGAAGAAACATCAATGTTTTAAGTGTAAAGGGTTTGGTCACATAGTTGCAGAGTGTGCAAACACATTGAAAAAATCCAAAGGCTTAGCTGTCACTTAGGATGATGAATCTGATAATGGATCAGCTAGTGATGCGACAGACTCAGAGGTAGGTGATAAGTCTGAGAACTAAACCGTATTAGCTGCACAAAACAATGAGATTAAAGAAATTGCTAATAGGTGGTCGATGTCTGGATATGAAGATTCTGAGGGTAATGAAGATTGTGATGATGCGCATCAAGCTTCTTAAGATGAATTGCTTGAGAAACTTACTCAACTTAACTATCATCACAATCAACTATTGACTAAATATTAAGAATGGACAAAGAATTACAGTCTTTAAGAGACAAATTAGCCAATAGTCCCCAAACCCTAAAACTCTTACAGAACCAAAAAGCTCAATTGTTTAAAAAATTAATTGAGTCTGAACAAGAAAGGAATTATTCTTTGAAGAGTGTAGATGATTTAAATTAGGAATTAGTCAATCTAAGATCTGATATAGATGAGAAATATGTGAGAATTGAGGTGTTGGAAAAGGAATTGAAGGATGCTAACTCAACTATTTATAACTGGTCTAGTGGAACCCTTAAGCTTGATCATATGTTAAGTATAGGTAAATCTATGCGAAATACTAAAGGATTGGGTTTCGTATGAACAACGGGTAATTCTAATATCATTCCCAAAACTACTTTTATTAGAGTTTCCCAAGTAGCATCTAATTCTTCTCAAGGTAAAACTGATAGAAATCATAATGTTCAATCTTATGTCAGAAAACTGGTTGAGAATAAGCCTCTTATTATCATTAAGTATCATAAGATTCCTAATAATGCTTTTCAAAGATTTGTTCTTATATGTCATTACTGTGGTGTGAAGGGACATATCTGACCCATGTGTTTCAAATTGAGAAAAAGTAATTTGAATTTAATAATAAATCCAAGAACCCAAAGAAGATCCAATATTAAAGATCAAATTAGGGTTTTGAGTAAGGAGGTAAAGAATTTGTTAGAACTGACAATTAGAGCTTCGAAAAATAAAAAGGCATGGGTAAGAAAAAGTGAGTTACATTGTTTTGTTGGTCACACTGCTCTTAGAACATATGATTCTAGTGCTTGGTATTTGAATAGTGTGGATGTTCGAGGCATATGACTGGAGATAAGTCATTATTTGGTTTTTTTGGGGAAATTAATGATGGGATAGTTACTTTTGGAGATGGAAAGAAGTTTAGAGTTTGAGGAAAATGAACGATTGTGGCTTCTGGTATGCCTAGATTGGAAAATGTGCTTTATGTTGAGGGTTTAAAAACGAATTTATTAATTATTAGCCAAATTTGTGATAATAATCATAATGTCAATTTCTCTCTCGATAAATGTTTAATCATTGATTCTTCTGGAAATTGTGTTATGGAAGATATGCGATCATCTGATAATTGTTATTGTATTATTCCTAATTCTAAATTAGCATGCAATAAGGTTAAGCTTGATGAGATAGAAATTTGGCACCAAAGAATGGGACACGTTAACTTTCGTGATTTAACCAAGATTACTAAAAATTAAATTATTAAAGGTGTTCCTAAGCTTGGGTATGGAAAAGGTCTTCTGTGTGGTCCGTGTCGAAAAGGAAAACATACTAGATGTCAACACAAGAAAACTAATACCATACGTACTTCTAAACCCTTAGAGTTATTGCATATTGATTTAATGGGACCAACTAGGACCTTAAACAAAGGAGGTAAGAAGAATATTTTTGTGATGGTTGATGATTACTCTAGATTTACTTGGGTTGGATTTTTGAGTGAAAAGTCTGAAGCTGCTGAAAATTTTAGGAATATTTGTTTAAAAATTCATAATGAGAAAAATTATCCCATTACTAGAGTAAGAAGTGATAATGGAAAAGTGTTTGAAAATTCAGGGATTGATACGTTTTGTGATGAAAAGGGAATAAAACATGAATTTTCTACTTCACATACTCCACAACAAAATGGGGTTGTTGAGAGAAAGAATAGGGTTCTTCAGGAAATGGCAAATGTTATGTTAAATGGAAGAAATGTTCCAAGAAATCTTTGGGCCGAGGTAGTGAGCACAACTTGTTACACTTCAAATAGAGTTTATCTTAGGCCTGACACTTTAAAAACTCCCTATGAATTGTGGAATGGCAAGAAACACAATATAAAATATTTTAAGGTTTTTGGATCTAAATGTTATATTCTTAGAGATAGAGAATCTTTAGGAAAATTTGACTCTAAGAGTGACGAGGGAATATTCTTGGGGTATTCATTGACGAGTATGGCATATAAGGTTTTTAATCTTAGAACACGAACCATGATGAAATCTACCAATGTAGTTGTTGATGACTCATGTGTTGATGAGTCTCGATCTTCAGTTGAGGAAAATGAAAGTGAACCATTTTTCATATTAAGTGATGATTCTCCTACTAATACTGAAGAGGAGAAAGTTGATCATGAAGATATTCCTAGTCCTATAGGATCACATGAACAGTCTCATATTATTCAGTCTACTCCTACTAAAGAACCATTTGCTAGAGTTAAATTGAATCATTCATTAGATAAAGTCATAGGATATGTTAATCAAATGATGGTGACTCATAGAAAGGCTAGGAATGAAATTTCTTATGCTTGCTATACATCCGTCTTAGAACCAAAAAATGTTAAAGAAACTCTTCAAGATAATGAATGGATAAATGCAATGCAAGAAGAACTTCAACAATTTGTTAAGAATAATGTGTGGTATCTTGTGCCAAGACCTAAGGATATAAATGTAATAGGTACTAAATGGATATACAAGAATAAAAAGGATGAGAATGGTACTGATATAAGAAATAAAGCTAGGTTTGTTGCTCAATGTTATGCATAGTTGGAATGTATAGACTTTGATGACACGTTTGCTCCAGTGGCTAGACTAGAATCTATTCGTATTCTATTTGTTATTGCATGTCATCTTAGATTCAAGTTATATCAAATGGATGTTAAGAGTGCATTTTTGAATGGCATTCTTCATGAGGAAGTTTATGTGGAGCAACCCAAAGGATTTGAAGATCCTTATTGTCCGGGTCATGTTTATAAGCTTAAGAAGGCTTTGTATGGGTTAAAACAAGCTCCTAGAGCTTGGCATGAGAGATTGACCGATTACCTGCTAGGAACAGGTTTTACCCGAGGGGGAGTGGACAAAACACTATTTATACAAAAAATTGAAAGTAATATAGTTATTGCTCAAATATATGTTGATGATATAGTGTTTGGTTCCACCTTTGATAAACTTGCTCATTATTTTGGAGAACAAATGACGCATGAGTTTGAAATGAGTATGGTTGGGGAATTGAACTTCTTTCTAAGACTACATATTAGGCAATTAACTGATGGGGTTTTTATTTCTCAAACTAGATATGCCTTAGAATTAGTAAATAAGTTTGGTTTGGATAAGGCTAAGGATGTTCGCACTCCTATGAGTACAAGTGTCAAACTTAGCATAGACACTAAAGGCAAAGATGTTGATTCTACACTTTATAGAAGTATGATTGGGAGTTTGTTGTACTTAACTGTCAGTCGACCTGACATAGCTTTTAGTGTTGGTATTTGTGTACGTTATCAGGCTAATGCTAAAGAGTCTCACCTTACTGTTGTTAAACGTATTATTAAATATATAGAAGGGACTATTATTTATGGACTGTGGTACCCATCATGATCTAATACTGATATTGCTTCTTTTTCTGATACTGATTGGGCTGGTAATGTAGATGATATAAAGTACTAGTGGATGATGTTTTTATATTGGTAATTGCTTAGTTGCTTGGCATAGCAAAAAGCAAAATTGTGTATCCCTTTCCACTGCTGAGACTGAATATATAGCTGTTGGTAGTTGTTGTACTCAAATTTTGTGGATGCGTCAAATGTTACAGGATTATGGTTTTTCACAAAGCACAATGATTGTTTTCTGTGATAATACTAGTGCTATAAATATTTCTAAAAATCCTGTTCAACACTCTAGGACAAAGCATATAGATATTCAACATCATTTTATTTGAGATCTTGTTGAAGATAATATAGTGTCTCTAGAGTTTATATCCACTGATTCTCAGTTAGCAGATATCTTTACAAAACCATTAGATTTTCAAAAGCATATAAGTCTTAGAAAATCTATTGGCATGTTTTCTTTAGAATAGATATCTACATATGTATCATTCTAGAAATATCTTGCATTATACTTTATCCTAGAATTGGTACATTATCATGCATTTTTGTTATAGTGGATTTTTTTTTTGTTTATTATTATGCATGCATCATGTTTTTGATAATTTTAGGATTGTTCATGCATACCTTATGTCATAAAAACATCATAAAAATTTTAAAACAAAAACTTCATAGACACATGTGAGCAGGGTAGAGATAATGAGCTAATCGTTAACTCATCATTCAAAATATGTGATTAGAGTCAAGTATGAGTTGATTTGTGTACATGTTATGACTAGAAAGATATTATGTATGCAATTACCTCACTCATGATTATATTATAGTTTGATTAAATTAAAATTTTAAGATGTGGTCCACATGAGTGAATAGATGAGTGAAATTGAAACCGAGAAGGATGGTTTTGACCTATAAGCACATGCACATGATCTCTATGGGACAATTAATTAACCTTTGACTATGTAGTTGAAAAATTAGTTTTGTTACCATGAGAAATGGAGTAGTATGGAGAAAAGTTGAATATATATATAAAAATAAAAATAAAAAATGAAAAAAACAGTTCTTCAATCCAAAAAGGGGAGAAAACTGATGAACATAAATCCCATGGAAGAAGCTCGGGTCCAGTTGGTCGGGATTAAAAATCCCCGCTGGAAAGTCTGGAGACTTAGAAAGACAAAAATGGATAAAAATAAAAATAAAATGTTTTTAGCATGGAAAAGTTTGATCAATGAAATAGAAGAAGGGAGATTGGTCTACCATAGAGAATGTTCACAAAAACACGGAAGACTATGTGGATCGGTTGTAGAAATTAACAAGTTTATTTCACCACTGTGGGGATCATACATTTAAATTAAATTCATGAAGATTATTGTGTATGAGTGTGTGGGGATAACTTGTATGTATTTTATTCTAACGAAATTATAGCATTTGCATGAGTAATGATTATTTAATTTCATGAGCATACAAGAATGATGAATGAAATCATTTTTGGATAGTATATTTAAACCTCATGTTTCTAAGAACAAATTTTTTATTTTATTTTATTGAAGCATTTTGCATTCATGCATTAGAATTAAGTTCATGCATTGTAGAGATTTTTGTAAACTGAGAGTCTGGATATATTCTTTAGAGTTCTATGTATTTCTATAAGTTTTGCTTAGATTATCTAATCTACCCGAATATTTTCCCAATGTTTACACTTTGTGTCTTCTCCTTCAGGTATCTTGATTTTTATCATGATTTATTACCTTGTCATTTCAGTGATAAAAAATGGGAAAAGTATAGTAAGGGGGGAAGATATACAGTTAAGGGGGAGAAATATTTATTTAAGGGAGAGAATTAATTGTTACTGATTAATGATCATTATACTTCATGTTGAAATTATTCGTCTTATTTATAATCATTTAATATTGATTATTCATGCTATTTGTTTTCCACACTTGCTTTTCACAGGTATGGTTGTTTAAGTGTTATGATTGCAAGATTCGTAGATCATCATGAGATCAAAAGAAAAGTCTATGTCTATGTTTGTCGGTGTGTGTTCATAAGTATAGATTTTATTTTTATCGTGATGATATATTTGTAAAACATGTTTTTGTCTCAGAAATGCCAATGGGAAGATTGTAAGAACATTTATTTATGTAATGACATTACTCTGATAAAAAATCATGTTGAGAGTTTTGGTGTTTTAGATTGTGTTGTTAAGTGTTAAATGTGTGTACAAAGTGGTGAAGATACAAAGGATGTTCGGTGGAACAATGGCTAGAAGAGGCAGTGCAATGGGGAAACAAGTTCAAAGAAATTTGTATTTTGTTCCATCGAGTACTCGGTAAAGTGCAAACTTGCGGCCGTTTGCGCAAAAGTGGTAAAATCCTCCAGAGCGTTTTACAAACTTGCGCACACTTGCGCAGTTGGGTGTTCACCGAGTACTCGGTAGAACCACCACCGAGTACTCGGTAAGTGGCTACACAGATTTATTTGTGGGAAATATTAAATTGAGATGCAATCAATTCCTAACTACTTTGGGATGTGATTAGAAGCTATTATCAGTATATTGGACCATCATTGATATATTTATTTATATTTGGAAGATTTAAATGGTGGAAATACGAATCCTAATTGGAAAAGAATTCTTATCATTAATTGAAGACTCTTCTTTATATATATGAGTTAAACCTAAGAGAAGGGTGTGGCTGGTGACTTTTGAGAGATCTCTGCAATTCTTTTACAGATTCATATTATTCTAAAGAGATATTTAGAGAGAAAAAATTATTGAGTGATTATATATTTTCAAGTTCTCTCTTGGTTTGAGATTTTTCCAATTGTGTTTTTACACCGAAGATCGTTATGCACAATTGGATGATCTAGTTGCTGAAAAATCATCACACCACCTTGATCGAAGCAAGAGGCTTCATAGTTTTTTGATCCGTTGAGAAGTGGAGCCGTCAGAGTACGGAGATCGGAGCGAGAGCTTCGTGGAGTGTGATTGATTCAAGACTATCAGATATCGAATGAAGAAAGACAGATAAGAGTGATTTGTAAGTCTAAAACTTCATAGAGTCTTGTACTTCTTGATTCATAGTGCATCGATAACCGAGTGTATCCATGGTTTTTTACTTGAGTCTTTCCAAGTTTTTTTCTTGTAAAAATATTGGTGTCGTATCTGATTTATTTTATGCACTTATTTTTATTATTGCATGGTTTATATTGTCATAAAATTGAATTAAAATTGACTATTCCGCAATTAAAATTTTAATTTGTCAAGTAATTCATAAAAAACTTATTCACCCCCCTCTAGGCTTATTTCATCGTCTTCTAAGTAATTTCAATTTCATTACTTCAAAGTATATAATATTGAATAACTAATAAAAGTATATATTTATTAAATGAAAATAATTATTTTAAATTAAGATAAATGCATATATAAATGAGTTTACCGAGGGTCTGAAAGCGTCTTGAGACATATATTGACTCAATGACTGATATTCAATCACATAAAATGACTGCTTTTTTTAAATTTTAAAGCTAATGAAAATTGAAGAAAACTCAAAACAGTAATTTGAAGTAATATCTATTTTCAAGCAATCGCTTTCTTTTTACTACCTGTTGCGTATAGATTTATAATTTCAATCAAGCATTTTTTCATAGTCCTCCTTGTTTCAATATTTACTAATTCCTGTTTTTATAGATTTTATGTCCTCTGCCTTTTATAAAAATTTTTATCCATGTGTCAAAGTTGTATTGGTCCATATTAAAAGGAAGAGAAAAATCTGGCTAAAAAATAAAACCAACTCAAGCCCAATAGATCAACAATATTGATATTCTTCTTCTAATGGGGAGTACTTTCTTTGTATCGGATTATATACATATATTACATATATATATATATATATATATGTATATGTGTGTGTGATACAATGGTGGCGGGGTTAATTAGAAGATCAGTGCACTGCAGTCAGACTTATGCAAAAGGATCATCCGCAACCCCAAGTAAGCCGTAAGTGCCATACCATTATCACTGTAATTTTTGTAAAATTACACACATGTATATATATATATATATATATATATATATATATTGAAAGTAATTATTTGCTTGCCTCTATTGTAACTTCTTCAGAAATTTTACCGGATAAATTCAAACTGAAATGGAATTTTATTCTTCCTATTCTGGGGTTTAATATTTCCTAATGGGTAGTTTTCTTTCTGATGCATTGGATTTGGATTTGATGGCTTTATGGTAATTGTTATGCATCTTACATATCCTTATGAGAAGCTGAGAAATAGCGAAGTATAGAATAGAAAGAGGAATTTTTTGTATGACCCAATGTGGGTTTTCATAAGCTTTATAATTGTAACATAATTTTGTTAATAATTTTCATCATATACATTCTTTATATTTGCAGCCATGAATGCCAAAAAATTGATTCACAATTCAATATAGAGGTTTTTTTTTGGGATAATTACAGTTACCTCCCCTCGAGATTTGTCAAATTACGCCCGGACCCCTTATCTTTTGGATAATTACAGTTTTTTCCTCTTTTAGTAATCGACGTCCATGTCCGGCTGCAGAAAATATGAAATTACCGTTATACCCATGTTTTTTATCAAATGTCTTCACACATAAATGTGGGTATTATAGTCATTTTATCGCTGAAAAATTGCTAACGTGAGCGTTGAGTGCTTTTGACCATGCTGAAAGGGGGTGTTTGTAACGTCCAGTTATTTTTCCCATTTTTATGAGTTATTTTTTTCATTTTGTTTCAGTCTGTGTGGTACTCTGGCGTTAGTTATTTTTTTTTAGTTCTCCGAGAAGGGTTTCTCGTGTTGGGAGGAGATAGGTCGCTGCTACGGTTCTTAGGTCTTGGTCTGAATCGACTGTTGTTGCTGTCAAGGACGTGTCTCATGTGTTCACCATGTAGAGGCCTTGGTTGAGGCTAAAGGCCACAGAGCGAGACTATTTTTGGTTAGGTGCGCAGGTGTGTGTAGGCACACTGAGCATGTCTTTAGGAGGTCTGCGTTGGGGACTAGGGACGCAGTTTATGTTGTTTGTCGGGTTTTGGCCTTAGGTTATCGAGGAATGTTCTTGTGGTCTAGGTTTGTTACTCTGGCCAGAGTTTAGGTGGTGTGTGTATCATGGCGTCGGTTACAGAGGAATGTGGGTATGTAGATCGGCCTGATCAACCGAACGTTGTTTGCGGACTGAGATACGCCATGATTTCGAGGACGAAATCTCCTAAGGTGGGGAGATTATAACGTCCCGTTATTTTTCCCATTTTTACAAGTCATTTTTTTCGTTTCGTTTCAGTTTGCGACGTCACAAATTTTGTTGATTTTGAGTTTTCTTGTATGAGTTTTTTTGTGAGTTGTCGTTTATAGTATGTTAGTGTATTGATGTTTAAGAGTTGGAGTTGGTGTGTTGGAGTTAGTTCATGTGTTTAGCATTCTCGGTCTGGTTGTTCAGGGGACCCGGGACACACCTGGTGGGTCTGATGACTGGGTTTTATACCCAAGAATATTTATTTGAGTTTATTTTGATTATCTGACGTTCTGTTAATTTTTCGAGTTCGAGTAATTGCGTTTAGGAATTGTTTTGGTGTCTAGTGGGCCCAGGACATTCCCAAATGGGCTCGGTGTTTGGGTTTGACGACCGATGTCGTTTAGAATTATTTTACTATGATCTGGAAATTTTCTCGTTTTATTTTATGTTAATTATTTAAAGTGGGTGAGAAATTTGGGTTATTATTATTACATAATAATTGTTATTATTGTATTGACTTAAGTGTATATATATATTTAATTGTATATATATAGGGGTAATTATAATTAAATATATGTATATCTATATATCGGTAGAGAGAGAGAAAAAGGACCCGATCTCATCTTCTTCTTCTCCTCCTCCCTCACGACTCCTGACCTGCGCAGCTTCATCTCCTTCTTCGTCACTTCTTCTCCTTCTTTTGGTTTGGAAGTCTTTGGGGATTCGGGTCGTTACAGTATTTGTTGCAGAATATAAACTGGAGGGGTGGTAATAAGTAATCATCCAAGGTAAAGGTGGTGCCGGCATAATTTAACAAATCTTGAGGAGCTAACTGTAATTATGACTTTGTTTCATTTATTTTGACCATCCCTTATTTAGTAGAATTTCATCTATCAAAATCCCGAAAAGTCCACGTTATCAATTTACAGAGTTCTCTGTTGATTTCATTCATTGAAGACTTGCATTAACATAAATAGTTACTCAAGACTTTGTGCCTGCAATTCAGATAGTTCACATTACACAAACACGATGTCAAAGTAAAATTGCTTTTTTGGCTTTAGGAAATTTAACTACTTGTGTGCCAGAACCTCTGCCACCTTTTGTTTAGCCCATCTAAGCATAGATTGGACTTCTTTTGGGGTTTAGGAAACTTAAATTCACTTGTTTTCAGAACCTCTTGCACTCTTTTCACTATGCCAGCTTAACAGATATTGGACTTCTAACCAAGCGTTTAGCAGACACCCAAGTTATATATCCTTGAGTAAAGGGGGTGTTCGTACTAGCATTTGATTTGCTAAAAGCCACTTGATATGTCATCTGCTGGTTCACCTTGGAGAATTTAAGTTTAGTGGGCTTGACGCTGACATCAACGCCAGGTGGTGGAGTAATGTCAACAGTGTAGGATGAAGTAGCCTCGCCAACATTTGTCACTGTCCTCGTGTATGTCTGATCACTAGGTCCAAATGCAATCGAAAATGAAGGATAATTTAGCTGTGCTTCGGGTATGCTTGACTCGTTGGCACAGTCCACTAAACGGGTCGCAATTATCCCCACCTCTCGATCTGTGTAACCCAAACCACATAAGTAAGGTATGTAATCATCGGGTTTGATGTCATATACAAGCCCTGGATTATTTGCTCTTGATGGGTTTACATGACCTGCACCAGTAGCAAAGATGTCAGCTGGAAGCAAAGTTTCGTCGACAATGGCTTTGTTACCGAGGTTTGCCAAATCAGCAGTGGTCATGATTGCAGACTTGATGGCAGCTGGCGACCACTGAGGGTGTGCACTTTTGAGCAATGCCGCAATGCCACTGAGGTGAGGACATGACATTGAGGTGCCAGAAATTACATTAAATGTGGATTTTGTATCAGTATTGTTTTCAAGAGGAAATGGCCATGCAGCTAGAATGCTTACACCAGGACCGATAATGTCCGGTTTCAAAATGCCTGGACTTGCCAAGCTGGGACCTCTCGATGAGAAGGAAGAAACCATAGGAGCATAATCTACTCCAATGACAGTTCCTTTAAACAAGATTGTAGCTGTAGGCATTGAGGTCGAATTCAAGTAGGCTTTGATCTTCACTCCTGCAGCATAACTCACATGTGCCGCAGGAAGAACATGGGCGTCAGCTTCTGTAGTAAAGCCATCAGGCTCCTGATTCAGGAGAATCATGGCGGCACCACCAGCGTCCTTCACCGTTTGGCCCTTGTCAATCCTTGCTATCCCACCACCTCTCTCACACAAGACTACTTTTCCTTTCACATCAATGGTGCCAAGCGATCCAGGGCCACACAATGCAGCATCTGAATTGCCATTCATTCCAGCATAAACCAGAGGCAATAATGTTGGTGGGAAATTGCTCGGCTGGAATAAGGACTCACCGTCAAATTCTTCGCTGTTTCCTAACTTTGCTGTGGCTCTGATGACTCTATCGAGAGTGCTTGCTCCAACAGTTAGAATCCATGGGGCCTCGTTTGATAGACTGCCATTGAAAGGGCCAGAATTTCCTGCTGCACAGCTTACAAATATTCCTTTTTGAATCGCTGAAAATGCACCTATTGCAATGTTGTCATTGAAAAATGAAGTTGAATCTCCGCCGAGGGAGATTGAGAGCACATCAACACCATCATCAATAGCAGCATCAAGCCCTGCTAAAATATCGACATCTGCACAATCTGGTCCAAAGCACACTTTGTAAATTGCCAAATGAGCATAAGGCGCCATCCCGACTGCTGTACCATTGGCATTTCCTAGTGCATCAGCATTCTTGACAAAGCCTCCCGCAGCTGTGCTTGCTGTATGGGTCCCATGGCCATCATCATCAAGTGGTGGCTCAGCATGCCTTCGCTTGTTGGAATTGGCTGCAAGGTCAAATGACCTTGCACCAATAAGTTTATCGTTACAGTTTTTTCCCTTGAACTCACACTTCCCCTTCCATTTAGCAGGAGGTGGTGGCATTCCATCACCACTAAAAGAGGGATGGCTAGGCAGTACCCCAGTATCCAGTACTCCAACAATTACACCCTTCCCAAAATTTGATTCTTTCCAGAACCCCATTTCCTGGTGCAATCCCAAGAAGCCGGGTGTATGTGTTGTCTGCAACCGGACCGTCTTCCCAGGACTTGCTGAAATAAACCCATCCATCTTCTTCATTGCTTCCACTTCTTCCTCACTCAGTCTTGCAGCAAAACCGCTGATCACATGTCGGTACGAATAAATCAACCGTTGTTGGTCTTCTGTGGCTGCAGTGCTGAAAGGCATAAATGACTGATGGTAGCTCTTTAGCTCATCAGATTGGGTGAGGAGTGTTCCCTCTGGCTGCTTTACATGGATGATGTAAGTTTGTAACTTGCTATTTTCAGTCATTTCAACTACAGCCGGAAATGTGCTTCCGTTGGTAGACTGAAGTAGCGACAAGTTAAAAATAAAAATGACAGTGAGTAGTGGCATAATAGCCATGTTTGGTAATGATTTACACTTCATCAAGAAGCAGGCGGGAAGGTATGTGAAGTTGTTGGTGCTTCTGTAATCGGTAGTTGCACCATGATATATAAAGGGGGTTATGTTGGAAAGATGGCTGGCGTCTCCATGCGATCGAAGTATAGCTAAAAAAGCATATACTCTTTAGACGGCATTGGCCATATGTTAATGGATTGTTTGAAGGATGAGGTATTGTCCTCCTGTGTTTTGTCTTATTCTATATAATAAGATGACCCATTGGACTGATGATATCATCTGCAATAATCTTTTCTTAATTTCAGTATCTTGCCATTCATATGACCAAAACCAAGAACATTTTGCTGATGCTTTTTCTGGATTTTGTGTTTGTATTGGGAGTATTGTGATATAGCATGTTGTGATTGGTAATAAAGTGGCAATATCAGCTGGATTGTTACTGGTAGAGGTAAAAGATCAAAACAGGTGAATCCTTGTTGAGTTACTTTTGTCTTTTGAACTGTCACCAATTTCCCCCTGGATTCCACATCTAGTATGAAGACAACCACTACTTCCCACAGGAGGACCCTAATATTACATGCTACCTCAGAAAAGGTCAGGATTATATAGCCAACTGAGCTACAGGAGATTGACTTAGTCCTGCACCTTTAGTTGGGAAACTATTCAGTAATTTAGAGGACTTTCAACCTCAAAATCGGATATCCCAATTTTTTTTTCCAGATCTCTTTTGAGTATTAATTTCTTTCCAGTTGAAATTCCTAATCCATATGTTGAAGACAAGGTTTTTACTTGGAGCTTTTTTGCTTTCCGTAAATGTTACTTCTCCAGTCATTTAATGTTCATTTAGAAGATTCAAATGGTTAATACCGCATAAAATACTTGTGTCCTTGATATTTTTTTTTATTGACTCAGATCATCCCCTCATGTTCTTCATGAAGCTGACAGAAGAGTCAAAAGATCAAGTCTATTTTTTCGGAAGGATTTCGTGCCCTACTTGTAGATTTAGACATAAAAATAAATGTATAGGTTTATCTTTGGATGTCCATTGTTCAGGGTTTTGATTTCGTGCCCTACTTGTAGATTTTGTGTTTGGAAGTATTGGAAGCTCTTTTCACTAGTGTGAACTTCAGTCAAGATTGCCTGCCCCTGTTAATTTTAACCATGCGAAATAGGGAAGTTCTTGGTAAATTTTGCTTCTAGGATTGTTGCGAATTGATAAATTAGATTTGAACAATTCTTCAGGTTAAGATGCTTGTGAAAATCTTAATCTGGTTGTTGAAATATTTGTTTTTGGATGGGGAAAAAAATGCTCCTTCCCGTATGACGGCTGCGTCCTGTAAATAGAAGAGGTCTTGTTGGAGGTTTAAAGGACGGCTGCTTGTGTTTTTAATTACACTTCTAAAGGTCTGCTAGCTGAATCTATATCTAGTAAAGACCACAATTAACTGTAAACAATAATATTATCTCGTACTGGTGTAGGTGTCTTTTGAGACTAGAAGAATATCTGCTGGCATATTTTAAATATAGCTTAAAAAATTAATCAGTTTTGCAATCCTCTGTGGTCAAGTGGCATGAACTTGCCACCTCCTTAGGGGTGTTGAGGGAAAACTAGAATGACAGTTATTTTAAGTTAAAAACTCGTTAAAAAATCTTTTAAAAAACGTAAAAATCTCTCCCTCCCTCCCCATTGTTTATTATGTTCTGGTTATGAGTGTATTTTTTTTTTTTTTGTTGGAGGTCGTTGAAGTTGTAGAATTTAGGGTTTATTGTAGAGGAAGAAGAAGAAAGAGAATGTAGGTAAAAAGTGAGTGTTGGACAAATTAGGGTTAGCCCACACCTCACGTGATTATATTATATAAACCAAAGTATAATAGTGCCCTTGATGAATAAAAAGAAAATAACAAACTCTAACACTCTCCCTCAAGCTGGAGCATACAAATTAAACATGCCCAGTTTGGAAGATATACGTTGGAAAGCGGGACGAACAATCGGCTTTGTGAGAATATCACCCAATTGGTCGCTAAAGCAAATATAGGGAGTAACAATCTGTTTCCACATCAATAAATCTCGAATAAAATGATAATCCACCTCTATATGCTTGGTACGCTCATGGAAGACCGGATTGTTAGCAATTAAGATAACGGCCTGATTATCACAATGCACTGACATAGGAGTAGGAACACTAAAACCCATATCCTGAAGGAGAGAGCGAACCCACAACATCTCAGAAGTAGTGTGTGCCATAGCACGATATTCAACCTTAGCACTAGAGCGAGCAACAATTGTTTGCTTTTTGCTGCGCCAAGTAACAAGATTTCCACCAACAAAGGAGCAATACCCTGATGTCGATCGCCTATCAAAACGACTACCAGCCCAATCAACATCACTAAACCCGACTACAGATAAAGAAGAAGATGTTGTATACAATAAGCCTAACCTAGGTGCACCTTTCAAATAATGCAAAATATAACAAATAACATCAAAGTGAGGTTGCCGGGGAGCCTGCATATACTGACTAACAACACCAACCGCATAAGTAATATCAGGACGAGTGACAGTAAGATATATTAGTTTCCCAACCAGTCGTCGATACCTGCCAACATTAGCAAACAACTCCCCTTGCTCCCCATCCAATTTGACCGTTGAATCCATAGGAGTATCAATAGGTTTAGCACCCAAAAGACCGGTCTTAGAAAGAAGATCAAGAACATATTTTCGTTGAGACAATGAGATGCCTCTGATGAGAATGAACAACTTCAATCCCAAGAAAATAGCGAAGAACACCCAAGCCTTTAGTGTGAAAGCGCTTACCCAAATAACATTTCAACTCATCAATGCCTACTGAATCACTCCCAGATATGATAATATCATAAACATAAACAATCAAGACAATTGTGTCAGCCGAAGAGTGACGAACAAAGACAGAATGATCAGAAGTAGATTGCTGAAAACCGAGCTCAATCACTACTGCACTGAACCTATCAAACCATGCACGGGGAGTTGTTTCAGACCATGTAAAGCCTTTCGCAGGCGACACACGAGATGCTCACTACCAACAACAACATAACCTGGTGGTTGATCCATATAAACCTTCTCTTGTAAGTTTCCATGAAGAAATGCATTCTTTATGTCAAGTTGATATAAAGGCCAAGAACAACAAACTGCCATCGATAGAAGAATACGAACAAAATTAAGGCGGGCTACAGGAGAAAAGGTCTTTGAGTAATCAACCCCATATGTTTGCGTGTACCCTTTGGTAGCTAGACGTGCCTTAAGACGTTCAACAATACCATCAGGAAGGTATTTAACAGTGTAAACCCAATGACAACCGACAGTTCGTTTCTCGTAAGGAAAAGTAGTAAGCTCCCAAGTCTGATTATTGTGAAGAGCACTCATTTCCTCATCCATAGCTTGTTTCCATCCAGACATAGATAAGGCATGCTGATAAGATGAAGGAGTAGAGATAGAGGACAACGTAAAAGCAAAATAGCAAAGAGTTGGAAACACGATTATAAGAAACAAAATTAGCAATGGAATGTTGAGTACAAGTACGTTTATCTCGATTTAATGCAATTGGTAAATCATCAATAGAAGTGGATGGAGGAACTAGAACCTCGGGTTCAAAAGATGTCGTGTCTGGAACATTAGAAAGGACCTGTCGAGATTTTCTCCCTTGGTAAACTTGCAAGGGAGGATTTGATGGTAGAAAATGGCTAGACAGTGCAATTAACGACATCGGAAGAGTAGGAAAAGATAAAGAAGACTCCCCCTCACGACAAGAGATCAGATTGGAGGATAAATTCTGGTCTGAAGATGAAAAGAAAGCAGTGGACTAAAAAAAAGTGACATTAACACTCACAAAGTAACGTCGAGACTCAAGACTATAACAACGATACCATTTTTTTAGTGTTGGAGTAGCCAAGAAAAACACATTTGCGAGCACGTGGGGACAATTTGTCATGACCGGGATTTAAAATGTGAACAAATGCTACACAACCAAAAACACGAGGAGTAAAATGTAAAAGAGACCGATCAGAATATAAAAGCGAGAAAGGAAACTTATTTCTCAAAACAACAGAAGACATGTGGTTAATGAGATAACACGCTGTTAGAATTGCATCAGCCCAAAAATGTTTCGGTACATGCATATTAAATAACAAAGTACGTGCAACATCCAACAGATGGCGGTGCTTCCGTTCAGCAACACCATTTTGTTGAGAAGTGTGAGCACAACTTGTTTGATGAATAATACCACGACTAACACAAAAAGAATCCATGATAAACTGTGTATATTCCAAGGCATTATCCGATCATAGAATTTTAATTCTTTTCCCAAATTGAGTAAAAAATTCATTATAAAATTTGGTCAAAATACGAGGCAATTCAGATCTTTCTTTTATAAAAAATAGTCATGTCATCCGAGAATAGTCATCAACAAATATAACAAAATAACGAAATCCATTCAAACTAGTGGTTCGAGAAGGACCCCATATACCTATATGGACTACATCAAAAGACCCAGTCTCACGACGATGACTACGACTAGGTTAGGAACTACGGTGATGCTTGCCCAACTAACAGGCATCACATTCTAAAACAGACACATGACTCAATGCAGGAATAGCCAATCGTAACTTTGACAAAGATGGATAACTTAAACGAAAATGCCACTGAAGATGAGAAACCGTTGCACTCAAAGCTGATGACGAGGGATGAGGTTCACCAAGATCCAAGTAATACAACCCATCCTTCTCATGCCCCTAACCAATCATCTTCTTCGTCCTGAGGTCTTGTAAAACATAAGAATTAGGAGAAAATGTTATACAACATTGCAACGCCTTTGTCAATTGGCTCACAAAAAGTAGATTGAAAGGAAAATCTGGAACATAAAGGTTAGAGGGTAATGATAACGAGTTGGTAGGGTGAAGGACACCTTTCCCACAAACAGGACGAGAAGAACCATAAGCTAAAACAATATGATGTTTAATAGATTGAAGATAAGAAAAGATAGATGATATACCAAACATATGGGAACTAGCTCCAGAATCAATGACCCGTGATGGAGAAGATTGGGTCACACATGCGATATTACCTGAATTGGCTAAAGTTGCGGTTGATGTGGATGGAGGAGCAGATTGTAATGTCTGGAGGAGCTCGCTAAGCTGAGTAGTGAGTGTATCACGTGAACCAGAATCAGAAGTCACATGTCCAGATGTAGTACGAGACTATAATTGTTTTGGGGTATTACCAACTTTAACCTGATGTGCTTGCTCTGGCTTACCATATTTCACCCAACAATAAGGTTCAATGTGATTTGTACCACCACAATGATCACACTTTTTGTCACCATATCCACTACCACGAAAACCATGACCACCTCGGGTACCACGAGAACCCCCATGAAAACTACCACGACCTCCAGTGCTAGAGACCAATGCAAAAGACTCTATATGAGGTATGGTGGAGCTTTGTCCCAAGGATGATCTCAATAGTCGAGAATAAGCATTAGCGGCTGTAGGTAACTTTTCGCTAGTAAGAATTTGATCTTTGAAGCCACGAAGATCCATGTCTAAACCAGATAGTAATGAAACAATCATAAATTCTTCCCAATACCGCTTTTGTTGCTCTAAATCTGTAGTAAATTATCGATGTTGCAGCAACTGATCCCACAAAATTTTCAGAGTATTATAGTATTCCGACAATGATTTTCCAGACTACTTAGTAGCAAAAATATTCTCATACAACTCATAAACTCGAGAAATATTACTCTGGTGCGAAAAAGACTCTGAAATTGAGTCCCAAATCTTCTTAGAAGAATCACAAAAAGCAACAGTACTTGCAATCTGGGGTTCCATACTATGCCATAACCATCCCATAACAATACTATCCTCACACGCCCAATTCTCGGTTTTTTTCTCGTCGGAAGGAGGATTTTCAATCAAATACTTTAATTTCCTTCGCCCACGTAAAAAAACCTGAACTGCATGAGCTCAAGCAAGGTAGTTAACCCCATTCAATTTTTGTGAAGTAATCGACTTAGGCATGTCATCATCCTTAGTTGATTGTGGTTTAACCTTGGCCATAAGTCCTTAACAAGTCAAACAAAAAAAACAAACAGATTCTATATCCGGAAACAACTCACGAACACCCAAGAGTCTGCTGTTAGGTTTAGAAGACAGCCTTGAAAATTAATTCATAACCAGAAAAGAACAGCTGGAGGGAAAAAAAATCCGAAACAGCAGCAAAAAAACATCAAACAAGCACTGTATTGGGCTGATTCATAAAAAAAAACAGCAGCAAAACGCGAGAAGAACGTCCCCAAAACAGCAGCGAAACTTGAGAAAAAAATTCTCAAAACAGTGGCAAAGCTAGAGAAAAATAATTCCCGCAACAGCAGCAAAGAACAACATTAGAAAACCAATACTGTATTGGGGCTGATACATTGAAAAGAGCAGCAAAACGTTTGAAACGGCAGCAATAACGCCCCTCAAACAGCATCAAGAAACAGCCCGGTACCTGTCATAATTATTAGAAAATTCAGGCGAGCATGCTCGGATGCTTTTGGACCTGAATATGACATCGTCAGAATGATGTCAGACTGACATCAGCGTCAGTTTTCTGAACGGAAGCCTCTTCCGTAAATCCGAACTATAGTTGAAGGATTGTGGTTTTAATTTGACTTGATTTAGCTTTGATACCTCGTTGAAGTTGTAGAATTTAGGATTTATTGTAGAAGAAGAAGAAAGATAACGTAAGTGAAAAGTGAGTGTTGGACAAATTAGAGTTAGCCCACACCTCACGTGATTATATTATATAAATCAAAGTATAATAGTGCCCTTAATGAATAAAAAGAAAATAACAAACTCTAACAGAGGTTATTGGTTATGAATCATGAACTTCATTATGTCCTAGCACTTCACATAGAGCTAAAAATTTACAAAACTAATGTGCTATACTCCTTGTTTGATATTTCCAGTCGTGAAATTATTAGACATTCAACATAGTGCAACATAAATTTGTTTCTCCTCTTGACCTAACACAGGAAAAAAGAATTCTTACCTCACGGGCGACACTTTTATAAAATGTCATAAATCATACGTTCCCAATTGTTCCTATGATCATTATGAGTTATTTCTTGTCGTTCTTAACTCTTGAAGACAACTTATTGCAGATAATCAGTTATTGAACATATTAGATAATAGAATGTTATTTAATATACTTTAGTTGTAGGGGTAAAATAGTATTTTCATGTTTTGGGTATATAAGCCCTTTTATGTGTATCATTCAGTTGTAATGTTTCAATGGAACCCTAGCCTCCAATTTTATCTCTGCAGTTTTTTCATGGTATCAGAGCTTTGGCTACATAGGATGAAGATTGATCTCTGCAAATTGTTTGATGTTGGTTCCCTTTGGAAGCGGTGTGGCAGCTGGTTGCAGAATCGTTTGTCGCTGAGTTCCTTTTTGAAGCTAGTCTGAAGCATTTTTCTCCCATGTTTTTCACTTTGATGAACCTAGTTTCCATGTTGTGGTGTTGTGTGTCAATACAGGTCAGGCCTTTGTATTACTCTGTGTTGTAACTGCAGAATATCAATGTTATGTTGGGTCAATGTTATGTGTGGTAATTGCAGAATCTGTGTGGAGTCCTCTGTTATGTTGGCCATTGCAAATAAGCTTTTGAGAAAATCTTTTTCATGTCATCATTGATGGATAAAATCTTTTGAGAATCTGTGTGGGTCAATGTTAACTTGAATCAATGTTTGAATGTTGCAAAATATTGGTCACTTTCAAAACTTGCAGCTGCTGAGCTAATTGTGTGTGAAAACTCTGGATAAGAAATTTGTTCCGGTCTTCTATTCCAATTCATTGATGGATAAAGTCTCAAGTCTTCAGTAATCTGGAGATTGATTTTACAGTCTTGGTATTGGGTTTCGGTTACATTTTGCAGTCTTCAGCTCTTCTCGAAGCTTGAATGCCCGTTCATTAATTGTTGCTGATGAACGTAGAGCCCCTGAAATTGTCTTCGGTATTGGGTTTCGGTTGCAATCAATTGTGTGGTGAAGAAATCAGCAACACTATCAATTAGAGCCTATGTTGTGTGCATTGAGTTTGAGTCGGTTGTTCGCCTCTTGTTGATTTTGAGAGTTATCAATTTTGAATATAATCTGGAGATTGAATTGGGTTTGCGTTGGAGCAGAAAATCTTCTTATGTGTGTTCGGCGACAACTTTTATTTCTGCACAAAATAGCAAGGGAGAGTTGGTACCCGAAATTGCATCTTCTTTGAATCCCAACATGGTTGCTTTTGAGGAACAGTTTCAGAAGTTCCTTGCCACACAGTCACAGCCATATGCCGTGACCACTCCATCCTCAATAGGTTTGTCATCCTCTAACTCTTCAGGTATGTCTACATCTTTATGGGTTTTAGACTAAGGTGTCTCTCACCACATGTCACCTAATTCATCATCCTTTATCTCTATATGTCACTCTACTTCACCTGTGTCTGTCATGACTGCTGATGGCACCCCGATGCTCTTGGCAGGAGTCGGCTCTGTTCGCACACCCCATTTTTCATTTTCTAATGTCTATTGTATTCCCAAACTTGCAATGAATCTCATTTCAGTAAGTCAATTATGTGATTCTGGTTATTCTGTTCAATTTTCTCCCACCTCTTGTCATGTGCAGGATCTTCAATCCCGGAAGCTGATTGGGATAGGCCGTAGGCAGGGGTGCTTGTATGTTTTAGATGAGCTGTGAGTTCCAGATGTAGCTGCTTTGAGTGTTGATTTGTCTTCTTTTCATTTAACTTCATCTTCCTCCAGTTTTTACTTGTGGCATTCTAGACTTGGGCATGTTTCGGCCCCTCGTTTAAAATATTTGATTTCTAGAGGATCTTTGGGTAAATTGCAATCTCATGATATCTCTGATTGTTGTGGTTGTAAACTGGCTAAATTTTCCGCCCTACCCTTTAATCGAAGTGTTTCTTATTTTGTTGCACCATTTGATTTGATTCATTCTGATGTGTGGGGTCCTTCTCCTGTCGCAACAAAAGGGGGATCAAGATATTATGTTTCTTTCATTGATGATTACACTCGATATTGTTGGGTTTATCTAATGAAGCGTCGTTCTGAATTCATAAACATTTATACTGCTTTTCGGTCACTTGTTAAAACTCAACATTCTGCAGTCATCAAGTGTTTTCATTGTGATTTGGGTGAGGAGTATACTTCTACACCCTTTTCTGAGTTGTTTTGCTCCGATGGTTCTATGCACCAATCCTTTTGTACTGACACTCCTCAACAAAATGGGGTTGCCGAAAGGAAGCATAGACACATTGTTGATATATCTCGTTCTCTTCTTTTGTCTGCTAGTGTCCCTAGTGAATTTTGGGGAGAAGCTGTTCTGACAGCTGTCCATTTGATCAATAAAATTCCTATATCTCACACTTCAGGTTTATCCCCTTATGAAAAGTTGTATGGCCATGCCCCCGATTACTCACAATTACGAGTTTTTGGTTGCACGTGTTTTGTTCTTCGTCCCAGTGTTGCCATTTGTGTTTTTCTTGGTTATGGTGCAGGTCAAAAGGGTTATCGTTGTTTTGATCCTGTTGCTCGTAAATTATATGTCTCCCGTCATGTCTTCTTCCTTGAGCATATTCCTTTCTTTTCGGTTCCTGCTAGCCCTCATAACATGACCAAGTCAGACCTTATTCTCATTGACCCTTTCTCTGTTAATGAAAGTGAAATTCTACCACCTGTAGTAGATACATCACATACTCATCTCCCTGTTCAGCCTTTTCCTTATCATTTTTCTCGCAGGACTTGAGCAGCTACTGATGGTGTGGCCCATGACATTTCTCATGTCCGCTTTTTCCAGTTAATGATGATTTATCCCCTCCTACGACCACCAATGTTTCTCCTGTGATTGTGGATCCTCCAATTTCTCGTTTTCCCAAGCGTACTTGTAAGTCCACTCAGTTACCAGATTTTGCTTATTCTTGTTATTCTAGTTTATTTACTTCCTTCTTAGCATCTATTCACACTCTTTGTGAGCCTACCTCCTATACAGAGGCAGTTCTTGATCCCCTTTGGCAGCAGGCTATGGTTGAGGAACTTTCTGCCCTACATCGAACGAACACTTGGGACTTAGTGTCGCTCCCGCCTGGTAAGAGCACAATTGGATCTCGTTGGGTTTTTAAAATTAAAACTAAATCTGATGGCTCTGTTGAGAGGTATAAAGCCAGGTTGGTCGCCAAGGGTTTTGCCTAGCAATATGGTTTAGATTATGAGGAAACCTTCGCTCCAGTTACAAAGATGACCACCATTCGTGCTCTCATTGCAGTGGCCTCTGTCCGTTAGTGGCGTATTTCTCAAATGGATGTTAAAAATGCCTTTTTCAATGGAGATCTTCAAGAGGAAGTTTACATGGTACCTCCTCCTGGTGTTTCTCATAATCCTGGAGAGGTTTGCAAGCTCAAGAAAGCTTTATATGGTTTGAAACAGGCTCCTCGAGCATGGTTTGAGAAGTTTTCTATGGTGGTTACTTCCCTTGGTTTTTGCTCTAGTGCTTATGATTCGGCTTTATTTGTTAAGTTTACTTCTGCTGGTCGCATTCTACTTTCACTCTATGTTGATGACATGATTATTACGGGTGATGATGTTGATGGGATTGCAGCATTAAAGACAGAACTAGCTCATCAGTTTGACATGAAGGATTTGGGTCCTCTAAGGTACTTCTTGGGTATTGAGGTAGCCTCTTCTGCTAAGGGGTATCTTCTTTCTCAATCCAAGTACACGGCGGACAACCTTCAGCGAGCTCGTCTTACGGAACTCGGATTGTTGATACTCCTATCGAGCTTAATGCACGTTATGCTCCTACAGATGGTACTCCTTTGTCTGATCCCACATTGTATCGGACTATTGTTGGTACCTTAGTCTATCTCACTATTACTCGCCCCGACATTGCATATGTTGTCCACATTGTTAGTCAGTTCATTGCCTCCCCCTCTACAGTTCATTGGGTTGCTGTTCTTCGCATTTTGCGTTATCTTCGGGGTACTCTCTGTCAGAGTCTTGTATTTTCTTCCAAATCATCTTTGGAGCTTTGTGCTTACTCTGATGCTGATTGGGTTGGCGATCTGACTGATCGTAAGTCTACTACAGGTTTTTGTATCTTCTTGGGTGACTCTCTCATTTCTTGGAAGAGTAAGAAACAGAAAGTTGTCTCTCGATCTTCCACAGAGTTTGAGTACCGTGCGATGGCATCTACTACAAATGAGATTGTGTGGTTGCGTTGGTTATTAGTAGATATGGGTGTCATTCTTTCTATTCCTACCCCTCTTTATTGCGATAATAAGAGTGTTATTCAGATTGCTCACAATTCAGTCTTCCATGAGCGGACCAAGCACATTGAGATTGATTGTCATATCACTCGGCATCACCTTCAGTGTGGAACGATTACTTTGCATTTTGTCTCCTCTTCCATGCAAGTTGCAAATTTCTTTACGAAGTCTCAAACTATTCAACGATTTCGTTTTTTTGTTGACAAACTCTCGATACTCCTTGCTACTACATCGTGAGTTTGCGGGGGGATATTAGATAATAGAATGTTATTTAATATACTTTAGGTGTAGGGGTAAAATAGTATTTTCATGTTTTGGGTATATAAGCCCTTTTATGTGTATCATTCAGTTGTAATGTTTCGATGGAACCCTAGCCTCCATTTTTATCTCTGGAGTTCTTTCAGAACAAAATATATGTAAACTTCACCATCACAAAATCCTAATGCTGAAACAAATTGTTACATTTCAAAAAATCTTGAGCAGACTCGCTTGCCGGAACCGCTTCCACCTTCTCACACCAACTTAACAGTGATCGGACTTCTGACAACGCGATTGGTAGAAACCCATTGCAGATATCCTTGATTACTAACATGGGCATCACCTCCAGCACTTGATCGGGTAAATGTCACACTAAATGTCATCTGCTGGTTGACCTCAGTGAAGTCGAGCCTTAGGGGATTGACAGTCACATAAACACCATCAGGCGAAACAATGTTAACAGTGTATGATGAACTAGCCTCACCCACATTTGTCACTGTCCTTGTGTATGTACGCTTGTCAGCTCCGAGCCCAACTGAAAATGAAGGATAGTTCAGCTGCGCTTCCGGTATACTGGACACAGCAGAGCAGTTCACTGCACGTTGTACGATGATTCCAACCTCCTTGTCTGTGTAACCCAAACCACACAAGTAAGGTATGTAATCATCGGGTTTGAGGTCATACACAAGCCCCGGATCACCTGCTCTTGACGGGTTCACATGGCCTGCCCCTATCGTGAAGATGTCAGCTGGAAGCATTTGCTCATTGAGAATGGGCTTGTCTTGGAGGTTATTCTGATCAGCAGTAGTCATGATAGCGGACTTAATGGCAGCTGGTGACCAATCTGGATGTGCGCTTTTGAGCAAAGCGGCGATGCCACTGAGATGAGGACAAGACATTGAGGTGCCAGAGATCATGTTAAATGTTGATAATGTGTTGGTGTTGTTATCAACAGAGACTGGCCATGCAGCTAGAATGCTGACACCAGGACCTATGATGTCCGGTTTCAAAATGCCAGGGCTTGCCAAGCTGGGACCTCTGGATGAGAACGAAGTAACCATAGGAGCAGTGTCTACTCCAATGACAGTTCCTTTGAACACGATAGTAGCCATAGGCGACGTGGACGAGGATATATAGGCTTTGATCTTCGTGCCTGCATCGTAACTCACATGCGTTGCTGGAAGAACATGGGGATCAGCTATGGTACTATAGCCGTCTGGCTGCTCGTTCATGAGTATCATGGCGGCGCCACCAGCATCCTTCACTGTTTGGCCTTTGGCAATTCTTCCGACACCACCACCTCTTTCGCATAGCACGACCTTTCCTTTCACGTCGGTATTGTTATCCAGTGATCCGGGACTGCACCATACAGAGGGCATATCGCCATTCGCTCCGGGATAAACAAGGGGCAGTAATGTCGGTGGGAAATCTTTTGGCTGGAATAGGGACTCACCGTCGAATGACTCTGCGTTTCCTAGTACTGCTGTTGCTTTTATCATTCTGTCAATAGTACTTGCTCCGACAGTCAGAATCCATGGTGCCTCATTTGATAATGAAGCATTACCGGGGCCAGAGTTACCGGCAGAGCAGCTGACAAAAATCCCCAGTTGGATTGCACCAAATGCACCCAGGGCAACGCTGTCAGAATAGAAAGGTGAAGACAGTCCCCCAAGGGAGAGAGAAAGAACGTCCACTCCTTCCGCAACAGCACTGTCCATTGCTGCCAATATTGCGCTGTCAGGACACCCTGCAACACCGCATACTTTGTAGATGGCTAAATGAGCGCGAGGTGCCATGCCAACTGCTGTGCCATTGGCGTTGGCATACACACTGGCACCTTTCACGAAGTTCCCGGCAGCTGTGCTGGCTGTGTGCGTGCCGTGACCTTCATCGTCGAGCGGTGGATCAGTCGCTGATGCTGCGAGCATATTCTTGGCACCGATGAGTTTGTTATTACATGTGATCCCACCATTACACTTGCCTTTCCATTTAGCAGGCGGAGGATCCATTCCTTCGTCGCTAAATGAGGGATGGTTAGGCGTGATTCCGGTGTCCAACACTCCAATTATAACACCCTTCCCATAATTTGAGCTGTTCCAAAATCCTAAATTCTGGTGCAAACCCAAGAAGTTAGGGCTGTGAGTTGTGTGTAGCTGCAGTACTTTTTGGGGCCGAGCAGATACAAACCCATCAATCTTTTCCATGGCTTTCACTTCCTCCGGTGACAGTCTTGCCGCAAAACCAGTGAACACATGACGATACGTGTGAACAAACCTTGATGAAGGCTCATTCAAACTCGCCGTTCTAGCTGGCAAGAATGACTGATACCAGCTCTCTTGACTTTCTGAGTCCGAGAATACTCGGCCTTGTTGCTGATTTAGCTGAACAATGTAAGTTTCTAAATCACTTTGCTCATTTGCTTTTCTTTGTAGCTCACTTTCAATCTCTGCCTTCATCGCTGATGAGGAAAATCCTAGTCCATGAGCCATGGTGGGATAAATATTAAACATGCAAATGAGAGTGAGTGTGAAAAGTATAGCCATATTTGGCAACAATGAACACCTACTGTTTCCCATGATATCAAAAGATGTAGAGAATGCTAGTGCTCTCTATGACTAACACCGTGAACAACACACATATATATAGTGTGTGATGTTTGTGTTGGTTTTTACGATAGCCTGCTTCTGCAAAGTTCCATAGTTATGATTGGAGACATGTGTGAAGGGTCGTAGTGGTGCATGCATAAAATAATAAGTGGACTTCAGAAAATAGATAAAAGAAATGATTTTTTTAGCGTAGGACTTGGTAGTACCCGCTAATCTCTGCTGTTAAGAGCTTAAGAACAAAATGGCGGTTAAACTGAAGCTTTTGAAATTTTGTTTTTGGGACTTTGTCAATTCAACTATTAGGTCTGGTACCATCTGTTCTATTTTGTCACTTTTTGAAGAACCAGCTTTGAGGATATACAAAATATTAGGACTTACATAACCAAAAAACAAAAAAAAAAAAGAAAGAAAGAAAAAAAACTAAATGGATGCTTTGTGTATACTCTCTACTGTTTGTAAACGATAACTAGATTGTTCTCTTCTTTTTTTTTTTTCATATTTTTTGACTGTTGATCTACTTGACAGTCTAAGAATATTTTTAGTTTTGTAAACCTTGCGTTCTATTTTCGATCCGTCTCAATTCATAGCCACGATGACAATCTCATATAATGCATTAATTTTTAAAGGTGTCAGGATTTGTAAATTAGATATTACTAGGATGAAGATGTTCTTCCATATCATATTTGGTTATCTTTTGCTAGGAAAAAGTCTGAGAGAAAGAAGGTAATCTGGACCCAATCTTTTAGTTGTTAAATCAGTTGCAATATAAGTTGAAACATATTGACATTCATATGGAACTGAAAGGAGGTGTTTTATTCTGTATGTGTCTCATTTAGTCTTGCAGCAAAACCGCTGATCACGTGTCGGTAGGAGTAAATCAACCGCTGTTGGTCTTCTGAGGCTGCAGTTCTAAACGGCAGAAATGACTGATGTTAGCTCTTTAGCTAGTCGGATTGGGTAAAGAGTTTTCCCTCTAGCTGCTTTACTTGGATGATGTAAGTTTGTAACTTTCTATTCTCAGACATTTCAACTGGAAATGGACTTGACTTGGTAGACTGTAGAAGAGATAAGTTAAACATAAAAATGAGAGCGAGTAGTGGCACCATTATATATAAAGGGGGTTACGTTGGAAAGATGGTCGGCGTCTCCATGCGATTGAAGTATAGCTAAAAAAGCATAATGGTATGGTCCATCAGGATTTGTTTAAATTGATGCCATATACCCTTGAGATGGCAGTGGTCATATGCTAATGGATTGTTTAAAGGATGATGTATTTTTAATTGTCGTCCTGTTTTTGTATGATTATATATAATACTAATAGGACGACCAATTTGACCGATGATATCACGTGCCATAATCTTTTTTAATCTCAGTATGCTGCCACTCCCAGACCAAAACCAGGAGCATTTTAGTGGATTTTGTGTTGTTTTTTATGAGTCATGAACATTCAATATATCCTAACACTTCACATGGAGCTAAAAATTACGAAAATGACATGTTATTCTCTTTGTTTGATATTTCCAGTCATGGATTATCAGACATTGAACACAGTGCAGCATAAGATTGTTTATCCTCCTGACCTAACACAGGAATAATAAATTCTTCCCTCGAAATATTGAACGGATTGACGGACGGTACTCTTATATAGAATGTCATAAAATCATATAAAAGTTCCCAATAGTAGGAACAATTTGTATCATTTTCTATCATCCTCAATTGTTGAAGTTGCGGATAATCAGTTATTCAACAAAATATACGTAAAGTATACATCACAAAATCCCAATGCTGAAAATGTCGTTAAACTTTAGAAAATCTTGAGCATGCTTAGTTTGCTGGAACCATTTCTACCTTCTCACACCAACTTAACCGTGATCGGACTTCTAACAACACGATTGATGGAAACCCATTGCAGATATCCTTGATTACTATCGCTTGCATCACCTCCAGCATATGATTTGGTAAATGTCACACTATATGTCATCTGCTGGTTGACCTCAGTGAAGTCGAGCCTTAGGGGATTGACAGTCACATAAACACCATCAGGCGAAACAATGTTAACAGTGTATGATGAACTAGCCTCACCCACATTTGTCACTGTCCTTGTGTATGTACGCTTGTCAGCTCCGAGCCCAACTGAAAATGAAGGATAGTTCAGCTGCGCTTCCGGTATACTGGACACAGCAGAGCAGTTCACTGCACGTTGTACGATGATTCCAACCTCCTTGTCTGTGTAACCCAAACCACACAAGTAAGGTATGTAATCATCGGGTTTGAGGTCATACACAAGCCCCGGATCACCTGCTCTTGACGGGTTCACATGGCCTGCCCCTATCGTGAAGATGTCAGCTGGAAGCATTTGCTCATTGGGAATGGGCTTGTCTTGGAGGTTATTCTGATCAGCAGTGGTCATGATAGCGGACTTAATGGCAGCTGGTGACCAATCTGGATGTGCGCTTTTGAGCAAAGCGGCGATGCCACTGAGATGAGGACAAGACATTGAGGTGCCAGAGATCATGTTAAATGTTGATAATGTGTTGGTGTTGTTATCAACAGAGACTGGCCATGCAGCTAGAATGCTGACACCCGGACCTATGATGTCCGGTTTCAAAATGCCAGGGCTTGCCAAGCTGGGACCTCTGGATGAGAACGAAGTAACCATAGGAGCAGTGTCTACTCCAATGACAGTCCCTTTGAACACGATAGTAGCCATAGGCGACGTGGACGAGGCTATATAGGCTTTGATCTTCGTACCTGCATCGTAACTCACATGCGTTGCTGGAAGAACATGGGGATCAGCTATGGTACTATAGCCGTCTGGCTGCTCGTTCATGAGTATCATGGCGGCGCCACCAGCATCCTTCACTGTTTGGCCTTTGGCAATTCTTCCGACACCACCACCTCTTTCGCATAGCACGACCTTTCCTTTCACGTCGGTATTGTTATCCAGTGATCCGGGACTGCACCATACAGTGGGCATATCGCCATTTGCGCCAGGATAAACAAGGGGCAATAACATCGCTGGGAAATCTTTTGGCTGGAATAGGGACTCGCCATCGAAAGCCTCTGAGTCTCCTAGTACTGCTGTTGCTTTTATCATTCTGTCAATAGTACTTGCTCCGACTGTCAAAATCCATGGTGCCTCATTTGCTAATGAAGCATTGCCGGGGCCAGAGTTACCGGCAGAGCAGCTGACAAATATCCCCTTTTGGATTGCACCAAATGCGCCCAGGGCTATGCTATCAGAGTAGAAAGGTGAAGACGGTCCCCCGATGGAGAGAGAAAGGACGTCCACTCCGTCCGCAACAGCAGTGTCCATTGCTGCCAATAATGCGCTGTCAGGACACCCTACATCACCGCATACTTTGTAGATGGCTAAATGAGCGCGAGGCGCCATGCCAACCGCTGTGCCATTGGCGTTGGCATACACACTGGCACCTTTCACGAAGTTCCCGGCAGCCGTGCTGGCTGTGTGCGTGCCGTGACCCTCATCATCGAGCGGTGGATCAGTCGCTGATCCGCTTAGGAGATTCTTGGCACCGATGAGCTTGTTGTTACATTTGATCCCATCATCACACTGGCCTTTCCATCTAGAAGGCGGAGGATCCATTCCTTCGTCGCTAAATGAGGGATGGTTAGGGGTGATTCCGGTGTCCAAAACACCAATTATAACGCCCTTACCATAATTCGAGCCATTCCAAAACCCTAAATTCTGGTGCAAACCCAAGAAGTTAGGGCTGTGAGTTGTGTGTAGCTGCATTATTTTTTGGGGCTGAGCAGATACAAACCCATCAATCTTTTCCATGGCTTTCACTTCCTCTGGTGAGAGTCTTGCTGCGAAACCAGTGAACACATGACGATACGTGTGAACAATCCTTGACGAAGGCTCATTCAAACTCGCCGTGCTAGCTGGCAAGAATGACTGATACCAGCTCTCTAGACCTTCGGAATCCGAGAAAACTTGGCCTTGGGGAAGATTTAGGTGAACAATGTAAGTGTCTAAATCACTTGGCTCACTTGCTTTGCTCTTTAGCTCACTTTCACTCTCTACCTTCATCACTAATGAGGAAAATCCTAGTCCATGAGCCATGGTGGGATAGATATTAGACATGCAAATGAGAGTGAGTGTGAAAAGTATAGCCATATTTGGCAACAATGAACACCTACTGTTTCCCATGATATCAAAAGATGTAGAGAATGCTAGTGCTCTCTATGACTAACACCATGAACAACACACATATATAGAGAGAGATTGCTGTTTTTGGTGGGTTTTTTTTTTCTCTTTTTTTTCGAAAATAAAGTAATATATATTTAATAGTACTAATAATTACTGGCCGAGGTACTACATTATTGGTTGCTCAAAATTCCGAATATATTTGTGTTGGTTTTTACGATAGCCGGCTTATTCAAAGTTTCACAGTCATGATTGGAGACATGAGTGAAGAGTTGTACTAATGTATGCATAAAATAGTAAGAGTGGACCTTATAGAATAGATAAAGAAATGAAAATTTGCTAGCAGGACTTGGTAGTACCCGCCAGTCTCTGCTGTTGAGAGCTTAAGAACAAAAGGGCGGTTAATCTTAAGCTATTTGAAAATTTGTTTTTGGGACTTTGCAGATTCAACTATTAGAATCTGGTGCCATCTGTTCTATTTTGTTATGTATACAGATTAGTTTGTTGTTTATGCTACAGTTCAAGGATCAGATGGAAGAACCAGCCTTGAGATAAACATATACATACAAAAAATGAGGACTTGCCTACCTAAAAAAAAAAAGAAAAAGATATAAAACATGCCATTAAGATGTTTTGTGTATATTCTTTATTGTTTGTGAAGAATAATCAAATTGTGTTTTTTTTTTCTTCATATTTTTGAACCTTTGATCTACTGAACATATTATGAATTGTGTTTAAGCATATTATAGTTTTGTAAAAGTTGCATTATATTAATTTCATGTCCACAATGACATTCTCATAGTATGCATCAATTTGTAAAGGTGACTGGAATTGTTAATTAGAGTTCACTAGAATGAAGATGTTCTTCCATGTTTGGTAATCTGAAAGTAATTAGATTCAATCTTGTATTTTGTAAATAATTGCAGTATTAGTTGAAATATATTGACATATATATTTTAATCTGTAGGTGTGTCTGATTTGGAATTATGGTCAATTGAATACACTGCTATGTATATAGGCAAGAAGATGACTCAATCCATTCTTTTAAGGGTATGATATTAGTTGGTGCATGCTTGACTCCCAATAGTAGTTTTTATATTTCAATTATTCAGTTTAATTTTTTTTCTTTCTATCCTGATAATGAAGACAGACCAATTCAGGCACGTCTATGGTTTCAATGACATTATCCTTGTGAATTTGTGGAAATTTAGTTGGCACAAAACTTTGTGTTCATTTGATGTTTATTGAGTGGACAACTATTCAATTGGAATCCATTATTTTTTTCATGATTTGAAAGGATAATTAAGTTGCGTCATAATGGAGAAGAAATGAGCTGCACCCATGGTTTGCGTTATCGGTTTCGATCGATACCTACGGATTTGGACAATATCAATATCAGTCTTGAAAGTGAGTAGTGGGTGAGTGTCGATAGTGTGTAACGGTATTGATGCCTTCTAAAAACCTTACCGAACCGGACAATTTGTAATGTGTCGGACGTACCATGGTTGCAACCTATCCATCATGAGAGTCGCATAAGAGGCAAGAAATTAACAAGTGTGCAAAATGAAAAAAGTAAAATAAATAAACTACAGTACTTGGTCCTTCTCGGATCCTTTTCTCCTATGTCACCCAATAAATTTATGGCACGTGGTTAAAATTAATTAAAAGATATATATATGAATATTACCCATGGTCTATGAATTTTAACCTGAATCTGAATTGACTTTTTTTTTTCTTTTTTTTTTTTCACTTTCCATCCTAAACTCTTATCTTTTCATCTCCCACGAGTGGTCATTATCTTCCTCCTCAACAACTCTTATAGTATAATAGGAAAGGGGGTATATGCTTTAAGCCATCGACATGCACATAAGAAAAAATATTGATATAATATAAGAATGGTGTGAAGGGAAGATAAGGACAGAAACTTCGAAAAGGGCATGAGCTGATATGCTGAGAGATATATAAGCTTTTGAAAATGATTCATGTATGCAAAGTCGAAGCTTGATGTGCTTATGTGATTTTTCCTCTTCCATTTTTTCTATTATGAATCATCTTCCAAATAACATGACTTTTTAAAATCCAATGTAATGATTTCCTTATTCCATTCTAGTCTGATTTTCCCTTAATACTCTATAGAGCTGGGTTAGATGCTTGGCTCCAGTTTTTAGAGATTTTTTAATAAGATAGGTAACTTTTTTATTAGCAGCCTCTGATGAGATCTTTTTTGTATACAAAAATGTCCAATGGTGGGATGAAGATGAAGATGAAGATTTGGAAAAGTGAAGAGAGTAGTGAAAAAGGGGGAAAAAAGAAAAGAAACAAATACAGAAAATAAAAAGAATTTTAGATTTGGGTTAAAATCCATAATTGATGGGTAATACCCATAGGACAATATTTGGATCCTCCCCGGGAGAATGAAGTTGGAGACACGTGGCTCATTAATTAAAAAATATAGATAGATATTACCTATTATTTAATGGATTTTAACAGGATCTGAATTTTTTTTTCTCTTATTCACCTAAATCTCTATGCCGTGCCTCTTTGCTTACAGTTTGGGGTATGGAATTGTTTGTTCCAGTTCTATTTGAATTGAACTAATTGATAGTAATCACTCTGTTTATGATCTATACTAGAATCGAACAAGCTACTAAACATGTATTTGTACTGGTTGTGTCAATTTGTGTGCGTATATATATATTTATATATATGTTATGTATGTATATGTGTATGTGTGTATTTATATTTTTCTTGAAAGAAATTCTATAGGAAGAGCGGGATAGAGTATATATAGAACTCCAGTATTCTTGTGTTTGTGTTTGTATTTTCTATGCTACAAGCGAATAAAGTAAAAGAACTACGAATGTGAATTTGAATGCAATGTAGTGATCAACGTATTTGATGCTGTTGATTTCAAGTAGGGTTTGTTTTCTTAAGGGATTACTAGAACTAACAAATGAGGTTACTGTTTTAGACTTGAAGACATCCAAAGTTTTTTCTGAAAGAAGATTCTTGCATGGTTTTGCTCGGCAAGGACGACATGAAGAGGATCAAGTATTGTCCATATCCATATATCTTATAATTAATTTTAGTCACGTATCTTAAATTTATTGGGCCACGTAGAAGAGGATGATGAACTTGGTCCTCCCGGGAAAAAAATCCAAATCCAAGTATTTGTCCATAAATAAATAAAGAAAATAAGAGCAAACAACGAAATAGTTAAAGAGAGGATGATTAACAGTCCATCCAGCCAAGAGGAAGTCAAGAAACAGAATCCCAAACATGAAGAATGCAGCAGAGAACCAATTCAATTCAAACCACAAATTTGACTGACAATTGAGACCCCTTCAAGAGAACATAGAAGATGTTGTTGACACCCAAAAATTCTGGCCACGTGGCATCCTACCATTGATGTGTTTTGATAAATGAGAAAACCAATTATTGAGCAACATGTGACACAGTCAGAAGAAACGAATCTGCCGCCACTCAACATTAATCTGGAAAAGGACGAAAGAAATCCCAGGTTGGAAGAATGTCATCTGCCAATCATATCTTATGACGTGGCAGATGGCACATGAACAGTTTAATTGAAGTATAGATTTGAAATTCAAATTAAGAGCAATTGATATGTGACAAAAATACAAGTCGTCGTCTAGAAGAAGAAGTTGTCATTTGAAAGTAGTTGCTATGATTAAGGAATTAGTGGAAGACGAAAGAAATCGCAGATTGAAAGAATGACATCTGCCAAACATATTCTATGACGTGGCAGATACAAAGTATGGTGGAAGAAGGAGTTGTCATGTAGATTCTATAATTAAGGGATTAGTGGAGGTGGTTACACTTTTAAATGAGATAATGTGTTAAATTCAAGGTAACTAATCTATCATTAATTAAGGCTAGATTCATTACCCCACTTAACCTACAAGAAGTGGGAAGTTATAGATTTAACCACCAATCATCATGGGACATATGGCAGCCTCTAAACAATGAAAAATGAGGTTACAAAGAAAGTGGTCACTGGCAGTTGTAACTGCCGAGACATGTGGCAGCTTGAGAGAGAAGCAGCTAACAGATGGAGGAACATGGACTTGGAAGTTACTGATGACCTGGAAGAAGGTGGTTGCTGAAACGACGTGGAAGAACGTGAGTTTGGCAATTGGCGGCGGTTAGAAGAAGGCACTTGCAGGGGCCACGTGGAAGAAGCTAAAGGCATGGATTGAGGATACATGGCAACATCTTAGGAAGGAAGCTGAGATTTAATGATGCATAAATAGAACACTTAGGTTAATTTTAGGACCTCTCCTGCAACACCCAACAAAACACATATAATTGTAATCTTTATCCTTATCTTTTGCATTTACATTATCTTGTCATCCTTATTTCAAGTAATGTCATTTCAATTCCTTTACTTTGTGCACTTTCAAATCTGCCATTTTCGTATCTTTTAGAATTAAGATCCAGCAATTTCCTTTCTGCCATTTGCGTTTCTTCCAACTTAAATATATTTCTTCCAACTTGCACTATCAATTTCTTATCCCTTTTTTTCAACTTTAACATTCAAGTCATTTTGGCTAAGGCAAAAAGAATCCATTTACAATCGTTTGATTGTCATCCATCACTTCCAAATGAAAAGTTGCACATTCTTTTGAAAGTACACTTGACTCTTCCAAACTCTGGCATGCCTGCATCTACCAAGATACCAATTTTTGTGCAAACATTTAGTGGCACGTCTGGTGGGACACGTGTTAAAGTTTGAAAGATATGCCACCAATTTCAAGAAAATCCATCATGGCGAATGAAGAAGGACTGGAAGAAGAATCTCCAGTTTTTACTAGTAGTTTAGATGTGACTCAGCCATTTTCATTGGCAGAAATATTCAAAAGGTTCCACGCAAGATTTGACATTTTGGAGGAATCGCTTGCTCACCTCAAGTCATCTTCTAACATTGTTGAATCAGTTTCTCAACCGGTGCCATGTCCAACCGTGCAGGTTCCAGTTACACAATCACTAAGGGTTGTTTCTTCCGTAACTACCATAGTGAACCAAAATATTCCACAAACCACTCATCATTTTTCTTCTACCTGGACAAGTGTTCCACCGATCTCACAACCGACAATTCAAGCTTCAGTCGTGCAACAACCAATGGTTATTGCACCAATGACCACTATGCTGAAACATAATCTTTCAGAGGCCAATATTTATTTTTCAACTCCTTTGGCGAATCTTCCAATGATTATGCCAATGCCATGGTTTAAGGATCAACCACAACCAACTCTACTACCATTTCAAATGTCCCTGGCGCATCTTCCGCCATTTCAACAATTTCCGCAACCATATCTGCCAGCACCACAACATCAGGCATTTCCTCCGAAATTGTTCGGGAGAGAACTTCTAGACCCAGGGGAAACTACCATCGTTTAAGGCAAAATTCACTGTTTCTTCCACCACAATCAGGGGCACACGGGGGGATGGCCAATTAGCTGCCTATTTGGCCATATCATAATTCTTCTACTTAAAATTTTAGAGACTTTGTTTGATAAATCACAAAGCCTCCAAAATTTGGGGGGAAAATGTTGACACCCAAAAATTCCAGCACGTCCTACCATTGATGTGTTTTGATAAATGAGAAAACCAATCATTGAGCAACATGTGGCACAGTTGGAAGAAGCGAATATGCCGCCACTTAACATTAATCTAGAAAAGGACGAAAGAAATCCCAGGTTGAAAGAATGTCATCTGTCAAACATATCTTATGATGTGGTAGATGGCACGTGAATAGTTTAATTGATGTATAGATTTAAAATTCAAATTAAGAGCAATTGATACGTGGCAGAAATACAAGAAGTCGGCAGGAAGAAAAAGTTGTCATTTGAAAGTAGTTGCTATGATTAAGGAATTAGTGGAAGACGGAAGAAATTGCATATTGGAAGAATGACATCTGCCAAACATATTCTATGACGTGGCAGATACAATGTATGGTGGAAGAAGGAGTTGTCGTGTACTTCCTATAATTAAGGGATTAGTGGAGGTGGTTACACTTTTAAATGAGATAATGTGTTAAATTCAAGGTAACTAATTTGGCCTTAATCAAGGCTAAATTCATTACCCCACTTAACCTACCAGAAGTGGAAAGTTATAGATTTAACCACCAATCATCATGAGACACATTGCAACCTCTAAAAGGTGAAAAATGAGGTTACAAAGAAAGTGGTATCTGGCAGTTGTAATTGCTGAGACACGTGAAAGCTTGAGAGAGAAGCAGCTGGCAGATGAAATAACGTGGGCTTGACAGTTACTGATGACCTGGAAGAAGGCGGTTGCTAAAGCCACGTGAAAGAACGTGGGCTTGGCAGTTGGCGGTGGTTGGAAGAAGGCAGTTGCAGGGGCCACGTGGAAGAAGGTAAAGGCATGGATTGAGGACACATGACAACATCTTAGGAAGTAAGTTGAAATTTAGTGATGCTATAAATAGAACACTTAGGTTAATTTTAGGACCTCTCTTACAGCAATCAACAAACACACATACATTACAATTTCTACAATTTTAATCTTTATCCTTATCTTTTGCATTTACATTATCTTGTAATCCTTATTTCAAGTAATGTCATTTCAATTCCTTTACTTTCATGCACTTTAAATTCATACAGTTTACTTTGTGCACTTTCAAATCTGTCATTTCCGTATCTTCCAAAATTAAGATACAACAATTTTCTTTCTACCATTTGCGTTTCTTCCAGCTTAAATATATTTCTGTCGACTTGCACTCTCAATTTTTTATCCCTTTTTTTCAACTTTAACATTTAAGTCCTTTTGACAAATGTAAAAATAATCCATTTACAATCGCTTGATTTTCATCCATCACCTCCAAAAGAAGAATTGTACATTCCTTTGAAAGTACTCTTGACTCTTCTAGAATCTGGCACGCCCGCATCTACCAAGATACCAATTTTTGTGCAAACAAATGCTAGTTCAAGTCCACACCTTATATTTGAATATTGTACCGCACTTGTTATTCCTCTCTCCCAACATTATAGATTAAGTGATTAAATACAAGAGAATTTTTATTTCATTAATCTTTCTCCAAGAAAAAAAAAATGAAATGAAAAGAAAAGAAACTTTTGTAATAGCATTGGTTTGAGCTGTACCTCTCAAATCACATGCACCTAAAACTTATTAATATTATTCAAGGTTGGAATAAATAAATATATAAAAATATACTTGTGGTCTAACATATAATTAATTATAAATCATTGTGCTTAATGTTGCCATTGATACACGGATTATATAATACCAACAACTTACAAAAAAAAAAAAAAAAATTATAAAGCAAGATTTATAAAATCAACTTGGCTGTACCACATGCATCTTGACAAACTCTTTCAGTTGACTTGAGCTTGAGTGGGATGGTTCATATATATATAATGTCTAGTTGGAGAAAAATTGTAGAAAATAGATCTTCAAGTCGAAGGAAAATAAATGTTTAATTAAAAATACATTATAGAACATGGGATATACAAATGCATAAAAGAGAATGATCATCCGATTAATAAATTCAAAGAGAAAAGTAATATGTTACTTTGATCAATTCCACTTGCATTGACAATTTAAGTGATGAGGTTGTTTGTTCCTTAATCCAAATATATATTTGGAAAACATAATTTATCTATATAATTTCCCAAAATAATTCCCTGAATATTATAATAAGTACGACTTTCAGTCTTCAACTCTTATTCTTGATTATGAAGTCCATGCCCTAATCATTCAGTAGGTTTCCAGAAGTTGGGTTTTCTAATCAGTTTCATTTGCTAGTAAACTCTCAGTTGGTAAATTGAAATTAAAGATTTTATTACTTTCCTTGATTGATGGATGAAATTAGCCCATGAATGCAAATTTGATATGTATAGATAGTATAAAATGGAATTCAGAGATATTTGGGGTCTTGCTTGGTATGCATTTTTTACAATAGTTTTCTATATTTTGAAAATTAGAAATAAAAAAACTGGAAAAAAAATGCACTTGGGTTGAGTTTTCTTGAAAACTATTATTGAAAAGTTCAGTTATAAAAATGTATGTTTTTAAAAAATCTCTTTTTTTATTTTCATAAAAGTATTTTCTGTTATGAATTCTCAAAAATAATTTTCAAATATGGATATGCTTGAAATGATGCTAAATAATAGGTTACTCTAACCCTGGTTGGTATATTTTTCAGGCCTCCAAACAATTTCAACATAAAAGTATTTTCTGTTATGAATTCTCAAAAATAATTTTCAAATATGGATATGCTTGAAATGATGCTAAATAATAGGTTACTCTAACCCTGGTTGGTATATTTTACAGGCCTCCAAACAATTTCAACAAAACAACTTGTATCCACAAATTGGTCATGTTTGGCATCCGCTTTGTTTTTACTGTATTCGTTTTCGGTTGGATATCTAACGGTCATATATATATATATATATATTACTGTTCTCGCGTGGATGATGAATGGGGTAAGGATTTTGCCTGTGGGATCTATTTTATAAGGGTTAATTTAAAGAAATCTCTCTATACTATTCAGTTTAATCAATTAGTTCTCACTGTGTCCACTTTGTTCCATATACTATTCAATTTCATCATTATACCCCCTCACCTCATATTTTGAGTAAAATACCTAAATTACCCTCAATAATATAAGAGGGTTTAGTGAAATCAACAATTTAAAAAAATTATTTTTCGAAAATCAATTAAATTTTTCGCAAAAGTTATAAATTCAAAAAAATAGATATATCTATATTCGCAAAAAATTATTTTTCGGAGGAAGTATATTATTTACCAAAATATGGTTTATTTCGGAAAAAAATCATATTTTGGACCATAATAGTATATATTTTTCATAAAAATCATATTTTCAGAAATATATATTTTTTGAAATTTATAGTTTTTATGAAAAATATAATTTATTTTGGAAAAATAATGTTTTTAAGAGTTGATTTCACTAAACCCTCTTATACTATTAAGGGAGGGTAGTTTAGACATTTTGACTCAAAATGTGATGAGGAGGGGGCATAGTGATGAAATTGGATAGTATAGGAGGCAAAATGAACATAGTAGGGATTAATTGATTAAATTGAATAGCATAGGGAGTTTCTTGAAGTAAACCCATTTTATAATAAAGGGTAATTTGCAGTGACACCCCATGAGGTTTAGATCAATTCTACATAGCTTTCGGTCAACGCACAAGTTTACAATGACACCCCATGAGCTTTAAAAAGTCTTGCAGTAACATCCCTTTGAGCCGTGAAAAGTCAGGTTTGCCTTTATTATAAATATGATTAATTTCAATAAACTCCCATCTACTATTAAATTTCAATCACATTGATCCACACCCTCAAATAATATATTTATAAAATTAAAAAAATATATATATAATTCGAAACAAATATATATATTTCAAAATATATATATATAAATTTCAAAATATATATATAAATTCGAAAACAATATATTAAATTTATATATATATATATATATAATTCAAAAACAAAAATATAAAATTCGAAAAAAATACATAAATTTTGAAAAAAAAATATAAATTTCTAAAAACGTCATATAAATTTCAAAAAATATATATATAATTCGAAAAAATATATATATATATATAAAAAGACCACTAATTGTTAGGGCTGCAAATGAACCGAGCCGAACCGAGCTTTAGAATGTTCAAGCTCGGTTCATTTGCTAAACGAGCCTAGAAAATGTGTTCAAGCTCGGCTCATTTGCTTAACGAACGAGCCCGAGCCGAACGCCAGATTTAACGAGCCGAGCCCGAGCTTGTTCACGAACAACTCGTTTCAGTGCAACATATATTAATCTTCATAATAGTTGTCTGGATTGAGTTGTTGCATGTTTGTTTTAACATATTTTCACTAGTATAATTTTTTATGAATGAATTTTATGTTATGACCGCCTAATTTCTATATTTTTTTCACAATAATCTTCATAATTTGTTCAATTTGAACACTTTCTTTTGTCAAATATGATATAATTTTACTATTTAACTTAGACGAGCTTGTTCACGAGCTTGGCGAGCCGAGCTTAGTAATGTTCAAGCTCGGCTCGTTTACTAAACGAGCCGAAAAATTGTGCTCAGGCTCGGTTCGTTTACTAAACGAACGAGCACGAGCCGAGCTCTTAACGAGCCGAACCTGAACCTGCTCACGAACGGCTCAGTTCATTTGCAGCCCTACTAATTGTTGTTAGATATATTTTTGAAAGTTATATATATTTTTTCGAATTTTATATATATTTTTTAAATTATATATATATATTCAAATTTTATATGTTTTTTTGAATTTTTTATATATTTGTTTGGAATTGACCTAAACCTCAAGAGGTGTCACTGCAATTTTTTATAAAATTCGAAAATATCATATAACTTTCAAAAACATCATATAAATTTCGAAAACAACATATAAAATTTTAAATATATATATAATTGGAAAAATATATATATTTTGGAAAAAGATATATAAAAAAAGACCACTAATTGTTGTTGTTGGTAAGTAGTTTGATTCATTTCATTAGAAAATATATAATATATTTTACCAATATATATATATTTTTCTAAATTTATTTATTTTTTCACATTTTGTTTTTCGAAATATATATTTTTTGAATTTTATATATTTTTTTGAATGTTATATATTTTTTTGACTTTTATATATATATTTAAATTTATTATATTGTTTTCTAATTTATATATATTTTTTTAAATTTTATATATTTGTTTCGAATTTTGTATTTTTTTTCGAATTTGATATATATATTTCTAATTTTATATATGTTTTTTGAATTTTATAAATATATTGTTTGAGGGTGGGGGGCAATGTGATTGAAATTCAATAGTAAAGGGGGGTTTAGTGAAATTAACCATATTTATAATAAGGGCAAACCTGACTTTTTACGGCTCAAAGGGGTGTCACTGCAAGACTTTTTAAAGCTCAGGATGTGTCATTGTAAACTTGTGCGTTGACCAGAGGCTAGGTGAAATTGACCTAAACCTCAGGGGTGTCACTGCAAATTATCCTATAAATAATAAATTTCAATAATAATATAATTATTATTAAAAAATGGTACTTATTTTCAAATTTTCAATGTTAGGATACTTTGATCCTAACAGTAAAATTAAAATACATGATATAATAAACGTCTATATATAAGAAAAGATAGTAAAAAATAATAATTTAATGAGCTATGACAAATTTAAGAAAAAGGGAAAATTTGTAATGTGTTTGTCCTTAATTATAACAAAGCAATAGTGGAGGTGGTTTTTGCAGCTTAGGAAATTATTTTCAAATTATCAATCGAGGCAGTTTTTTGCACTTTATCATATAATTTTAATGGTTCAATAAAAAAGAAAATAATGTTTATAATAATGTAAACTTTAAATGATTAAGTTGCGTGGCCAACTGTAAACAAATTTTGATATGAAGAAATAAATTTTATTTTTAAATATGTATGAAAAATGCCTTAATATTTAGTCAATTACACAAACTTTTCCGAGATTTGAACAAAGGCATTTGAGTATGAGAATGTTACACATCATGAAAATAATTTCAAGATAATATCATGAAATAAGAAAATGGTAAATGTTAATGTTAATAAGTTTTCATTCTAATATTTGAATTTCAATTTTTATATCAGTTTAATCTTTACCTACCAAAAAAATATTAAACCTTTTCACTTTTATTTTTATTTATTTCTTTCAATTTTTTAAAATAAATTTTTTCTACTATACATTCACATCATTCAAGATATAACCATGAATTTTTTTTCATCACGTTTTAGTCTCTCTTTGAGTATAAGGTCCTAACATGGTTCGCCGTAACGGTATCGGTCACTATAACGGTAACGGTATCGGTGTAACGGACTTGGGTCAGTATCGGGGTTACGTAACGGAGCTCGGTTATCGCAATCGTGAATTTTTTAAAATCTTGCACATATTACCCAAAATGTTATAATTAAATACTTTTGGCAACATGAATGAATAAAGATGATTTTTTTGGTAGATTTAAGTGAATTTTATTTAATTTTTGGGTAATTTGCACTAACACCCCCTGAGGTTTGCATCAATTCCACCTTTATGCTGATTTTTGAGAAATCCGCACTAACACCCCCTGAGGTTTCATTTTGCTTACAATGACACCCCATGAGCCAATAAAATGACCAAAATACACTTGATAAAATTCGAAAATATTAAGGATAATGTGAAATGACCTTTATACCCAAACCCCAAATATATAAAATTTCAAAAAACATATATATAAATTCGAAAAAATATATAAAATTCGAAAACAAATATTTAAATTTTGAAAAAAATATATAAAATTAGAATAAAATATATAAATTTCGAAAAATATATATAAATTTCAAATAATATATATAAAATCAAAATTATATATAAGATTCGAAAATATATATAAATTTTGAAAAATATTTAAATTCAAATATATATATTTCAAAAAACAAATAAAAATTCAAAATATATATATTTTCAAAAACAAAATTCAAAAAATTATATAATTTCGAAAGACATATATAAATTTGAAAATATATATATAAAATTCAAATATATATATAAAATTTGAAATATATATATATAATTCGAAAACATATATATATAATTTGAAAACTATATAAATTCGAATATATATATATTTCAAAAAATAAATATAAAATTAAAAATATATATATTTTCGAAAATAAAATTCAAAAAATTATATAATTTTAAAATATATATATTTTCCGAAATTTATATGATGTTTTCGAAATTTATATAATATATCCGAATTTTATCAAAAGAATTGGAAATTTATATATATATATTTGAATTATATATATATTGAATTTTATAAAATATATATTTTTTGAATTTTATATATTTTTTTACCAATATATATATATTTTTCTAAAATTATATAATTTTTTGAATTTTGTTTTTGAAAATATATATATATTCGAATTTATATTTTGTTCTAATTTTATATATATATTTTCGAATTATATATATTTCAAATTTTGTATATTTTTTGAAATTTATATATGTTTTACGAAATTATATAATTTTGGAATTTTGTTTTTGAAAATATATATATTTCGAATTTTTTATTTATTTTTTGAAATATATATATATATTCGAATTTATATATTTTTAAAATGTTTTATATATATTTTTGAATTATATATATATTTCAAATTTTATATATTTTTTTGAATTTTATATATATATTTTGAAATTTATATATGTTTTCCGAAATTATATAATTTTTTGAATTTTATTTTTGAAAATATATATATTTTGAATTTTATATATATTTTTTGAAATATATATATTCCAATTTAATTATTTTTCAAAATTTATATATATTTTCGAATCTTATATATGTTTTTGATTTTATATATATTTTTTGAAATTTATATATTTTATTCTAATTTTATATATTGTTTTCAAAATTTAAATATTTGTTTTCGAATTTTATACATTTTTTCGAATTTTATATATTTTTTCGAATTTATATATATGTTTTTCGAAATTTTATATATTTGGGGTTGGGGCATAAATGTCATTTCACATTACCCTTAATATTTTTCGAATTTTATCAAGGGTATTTTGGTCATTTTATTGGCCCAGGGGGGTGTCATTGCAAGCAAAATGAAACCTTATGGGGTGTTAGTAGTGATTTCTCAAAAATCAGCATAAAGGTGGAATTGATGTAAACCTCAGGGGGTGTTAGCGCAAATTACCCATTTTTTTTTTTAAAAAAAAAAAAAAATTCTCTGTTGAGAACCCAACTTAGGACCCATGGTTCGCCGTAACGGCCGTTACGTAACAGGTTTTCGTATAGCTGATATCGTTACGGGCCGTTACAACGGCATTATTCAATTCCCACACTCATAACAACCGTTACAGGCTGTTATGGCCGTTACAGTAGCCGTAACCCCGATTCTCACCTGTTCCAAAAATACCGTAACGGTTAACACAATTGAAAATTTTCATAAATTTGGGTTAAAATTTTTTTTGTTATGTATATGATATGATAAATGTTACTCAATTATTAAATTATTGAAAAGTAAAGAAAAATAAAAAAAATATTGATTTGAACCCGACTTGGATAAAAGAGTTAAGGCAGTGAAAGACACAATGATTATCAAAGTGATAGTTCTTCTTCAATGATGCGTAATTTTGATGAATTTTCGTTGGGGCAGTCACTAAGCTCATAATATTGATTTTCGTATGGTACAAGTCAAAGTTATTATCCGCAACAACCATATGAATTTTTTTATGCAGAGGAATACCTCATTGTGCCTCCTCAACCTCAAATGTCTTTTGCATATTATTGACAAAGGCATAACATCAATACAAATCAGTCTAGTAATTCATCGGGATATGCTAAGGGTCAGAATCATCCTTATCAGTTACAAAGAGAAGATGGTCTACTAATGATGAATCAAATGTCCACTGAAGATACAACTCAAAATTGACAATCTTTTCATGAACCCCAACCAGAGCAACAAAATCCACCACGAAATTCATTTTGGTGGTGAACCATGTATCTTTTTTAAAATTATTTTACATTGTTGGAAATAAATTATATTTTTTGTGATTTCAATTTTTTATTTATTTAAATTTAAATTTAATTTAATAATATCATAACAAGTATATCATAAACATTAAAATAACGACAACACCATTAGATTTATTAATAACTCATTTTTTTATATTAAAATTCTTTAAAAAATTAAGGGTAATTTGCACTAACACCCCCTGAGGTTTCAGTCAATTCCACTTTCTGGTTGACTTTCGAAATTTTTGCACTAACACCTCCTGAGCTTTGGTTCCTTTTGCAATGACACCCCCTGGGCCAATAAAATGACCAAAATACCCTTGATAAAATTCGAAAATATTATATGAAATGTGAAATAACCTTTATGCCCTAACGCCAAATATATACAATTTTGAAAAACATATATATAAATTCAAAAAAATATATAAAATTCGAAAACAAATATTTAAATTTTGAAAAAATATATATAAAATTAGAACAAAAATAAATAAATTTCGAAAAACATGTATAAATTTCAAAAATTATATATAAAATTCAAAAATATATATAATTTTTTTAATATATATATAATTCGAAAATATATATAAATTTTGAAAAATATTATAATTCGAATATATATATATTTAAAAAATATATATAAAATTCAAAAAATATATATTTTCAAAAACAAAATTCTAAAAATTATATAATTTCGAAAAACATATATAAATTTCAAAATATATATATAAAATTCAAAACAATATATATAATTTGAAATATATATATATAATTAGAAATATATATATATAATTCGAATATATATATATATAATTTGAAAATTATATAAATTCGAAAATATATATAAAATTCAAAAAATATATATTTTCAAAAACAAAATTCAAAAAATTATATAATTTTAGAAAAATATATATATATTGGTAAAATGTCATATATTTCTAATGAAGTGAATCAAATTACTTACCACTAACATCAATTAGTGACATTCTTTTATATATATTTTTACAAAATATATATATATTTTCCAAAATTGTCCACGAATTATCCAAAAAAATTTCCAAAATTTTCCAAAATATATATATTTTTTGAATTTTTACCTAACAACTCAGTTTGTCGTAGATGAATTGTCCACGAATTTTTTGAGATTACCCATTATATATATATAACTTCGAAATTTATATAAAATTATAAAAAAAATTCAAAAACAATATATAAATTTCGAAATATATATATATATATAATTTGAAACAAATATATATAAATTTTGAATTGTTTTTATAAAATTCGGATAAATTATATAAATTTCAAAAATATCATATAAATTTCAGAAAAAATATATATATTTTGGAAATATATATATAAAAGAAAACCACTAATTGATGTTGGTGGTAAGTAGTTTGATTCACTTCATTAGAAAAATATATGTCATTTTATCAATTTATATATTTTTCTAAAATTATATACTTTTTTGAATTTTGTTTTTGAAAATATATATATTTTGAAATTTATATATATTTTCTGAAATATATATATATTTTTGAATTTATATATATTTCAAAATATATATATTCGAATTATATATATATATATATATATATATATTCGAATTATATATATATTTCAAATTTTATATATATTTTTTGAAATTTATATATGTTTTTCGAAATTATATAATTTTTTGAATTTCGTTTTTGAATATATATATATTTTGAATTATATATATATTCGAATTATATATATATTTTTGAATTATATATATATTCGAATTATATATATATTTTTGAAATATATATATATTTCAACTTTTTTATATTTTTTTGAATTTTATATATATTTTTTGAAATTCATATATGTTTTTGAAAATATATATTTTTTGAATTTTATATATTTTTTGAAATATATATATATTCTAATTAAAATATTTTTCAAAATTTATATATATTTTCGTATTATATATATTTCAAGTTTTATATATTTTTTTGAATTATATATATATATTTTGAAATTTATATATGTTTTTCGAAATTTATATTTTTTTCTTTCTAATTTTATATATTTTTTTCAAAATTTAAATATTTGTTTTCGAATTTTATATATTTTTTTGAATTTATATATATGCTTTTCAAAATTGTATATATTTGGGGTTGGGGCATAAATGTCATTTCACATTTCATATAATATTTTTGAAATTTATGAAGGGTATTTTGGTCATTTTATTGGTCCAAGGGGTGTCATTGCAAAAGAAATCAAAGCTCAGGGGGTGTTAGTACAAATGTTTTGAAAGTCAACGGGAAAGTGGAATTGACCCAGGGGGTATTAATGCAAATTACCCTATATATATACATACATACAAGATTTGATCAGCAAAATAAATTAAAGAAACAATATAAACAGAAAAGATAAAATGGTACCTGTCAAAGATTGGGAAGTCGTGGGTTGCCTATTCCTAAACAGTATTTGAATAACTAGGCCTTGTTTGGTTCGCGTTCCGGTTCTATGTGGTCCGGTCTCATAATGATTTTTTTGAGACCGGACACTGTTTGGCAATACGGTTCCAAAAAAACAAGGATCACTTGGGATCAAAAGGGGTAATTTGAGACAATAAAATATGATGGTATCAAGTGGTCTTATATACAATTGTCTTAACACATGAGACCATCAAATTTGAAATATATATATATAATTAAAATATATATATAATTTGAAAATAATATATAAAATTAAAAAAATAATATAATTTTTTTGAAATAATGTATAAAATTTGAAATATATATATAAAATTCAAAATTAATATATAAAATGCAAAAAATATATTTAAAATTTGGGAAAATAAAAAAATTCCAAAATAATAGAAAAAATAAAAAATAATGTATAAAATTCGAAAATAATATATAAAATTTGAAAAATAATATAATTTTTTAAAAATAATGTATTAAATTCGAAATATATATATAAAAATCAAAATTAATATATAAAATTTTAAATATATATATAATTTAAAAAATAATATATAAGTTTTGAAAAATAATATAAAACATTTGAAATAATGTATAAAATTTGAAAAAAAATATAAAATTCAAAAATAATATACAAAATTAGATATATATATTTTTGAGAAAATATAAAAAATTTGAAAATAATATAAAAAATCAAAAATAATATATAAAATTCAAAAAATAATATAAAAATTCGAAATAATTTATAAAATTTGAAAAATATATTATTTTTGAATTTCTTATATTATTTTCAAAAATTTTATATTTTTTCAAATTTTATATATTTTTTATACTTAATATATTTTTTGAATTTTATATATTATTTTTTTATTTTTTGTATTATTTTCCAAACATAAGAATAAACAGCTTGAATAAGACCATAAGACACCAAACAGACTTTCAAAACACCACCCAGATAAGACCAGACCAGACCAGACCGGACCAGATAAGACCAGACCAAACCAGATAAGATCAGACCGGACCGCCTACCAAACGGGGCATTTGCTTCCGTCTTCTTCCCATGATCTCAAGTCATTCAGAATTTTGGGATTAATCCCAAAGCACAAACCAAATAAATAACAGTAATGGTAAATAAAATTCAGGTTATTCGGATTACTTCCAAAAAAAAAAAAACAAGAGAGAAAAAATAAACAAACAATTTCAGGCCCTGCTATTATAAATGTGTTAAAATTACGATCAAGTCTTAATTTTTGGATTGAATGACAATATTGTTGTAATTTTCAATTTCACATTTTCTTCAAACTTTAACCCACTAAATACCCTCTCTCTATGAACAAATTTTTTCACAAACATAAACATACATACATATATATACATAAATACATATATATATACATACGTCTATACACACACGCTTATATATAAAAATATATATACACATATACATACCATATGTATATATATGTATTCATAGAGGGCATATATATATACAAATATTAATACACATACACACAGAGACGGATCTAGAGGTTGAATTCAATGGGGACTTCGTTGTAAAGAAATTTAAATTCCGTAGTATCTAAGGTAAAAATAAATTCAGTGGAGGCTTAAATGATAAAATCTCTAACTTATGGGATATATAAGATAAAAAAAAAATTCAGTGGGTTCGACCCTTAATACATCCGTCCTCACATACACACATAAACACATACATCTAATCTCATACATATATATACACACATCCACATACATACATACATGTATACACACACACACATACGCATGCATATATACACACATATATATTCATACTTTTACTTGTATATTTATATATTTATTTATCTATATTATCTAATTTGATTTTATAGTTATGATCTTTTACATTTAAATTGGGTTGAGTTTGATACTCAATTTCAATTACACTTGAATTCCAATAAATATTCAAACAATATATTTAAAATTGTATTTGTGAAATTAAAATATCATGACATTCCAATTTCAATATAATTTCAAATCCGCACAACCAAACGTAACCTAATTCTATTTAGAACTAACAAGTTCTCCTTTTATAAGTGTATTTAGAACTAACAAGATCTACTCTTAAAAACCTCTATATTTTTTCAAACCGATTATGTCAATTATAATCTGCATCTCGCGACAAAATTTATAAAACTATATATAATAAAGTGTCTTCTAAATTAAACTAAAGCCTATGACTATAACAAACTTCAAGGTGACACGAATTAAGGACCTACAAGTCACCAACTTAGACGAAAAGACACTAATTCTATAACTTGGAATTCCTTTGATGGACAAAATAAAAATTAATTGATTAATTTTAACACTGCTGGCTTTCTAAAGAGTTAATAAGATTAAATGTGAAATTACCTAGAACATGTTGAACTAAGCCTAGAGGGGGGTTAATAGACTTTTTATGAATTAATTAACAAATTAAAATTTTAATTGTGGAATAGTCAATTTTAATTCAATTCGATCACAATATAAACCACACAATAATAAATATACGTGCAGAAAATAAATCAGAGATGCCATCAATATTTTTACGTAAAAAAACCTTGGAAAGACTCTAAGTAAAAAACTACGGATACGCTCGGGTATCGATGCACTATGAATCAAGAAGTACAAGATTCTATGAAGTTTTAGACTTACAAATCACTCATGATATGTCTTTCTCCACTTGACGTCTAACAGTCTCGAATCACTCGCGCTCCACGAAACTCTCTCTCCGATCTCCGTACTTTAACGACTCCGTTTCTCAACGAATCAAATAACCACGAAGCCTCCTGCTTCGATCAAGGTGGTGTGATGATTTTTCAGCAACTAGATCATCCAATTGTGCATAACGATCTTCGGTGTAGAAGCACAATTGAAAAAACTGAAACCAAGAGAGAACTAGAAAATATATAATCACTCAATAATTTTCTGTAGAAGAATATAAATCTGTAGAAGAATTGCAGAGATCTCTCAAAAGCCTCACCCTTTTCTTATGTTTAAATCATATATATAGAGAAGAGTCTTCAATTAATGTTAAGAATTCTTTTCCAATCAGGATTCGTATTTTCACCATTTAAATCTTCCAAATATAAATAAATAGGTCAATGATAGTCCAATATACAGATAATAGCTTCTAATCACGTCTCAAAGTGGTTAGAAATAAATTATATATCAAAATAAACCTTCCCAAAAATAATTCTGCGTACCCACTTACCGAGTACTCGGTGGTTGTTCTACTGAGTATTCGGTGAACCTTTTCATGCGTAAGTTAGTAAAACACTGGTGGATTTTTCCCTTTTTGCGTAAACCGTGCGAAAGTTCGCACCTTACCGAGTACTCGGTAACACTCCCACCGAGTACTCAGTGGAACAACATACAACTTTCTCTGAAATCTTTGTTTTTTTGCACTACCGCTTCCAGTCATTGTTCAACTGAATATCCTTTGTGTTTTCACCACTTTGTACACACATTTAACAACCTAATCTAAAACACAAAATTCTCAACATGATTTCTTATCAGAATGATGCCATTACATAAATAAATGTTCTTACAATCTCCCCCTTAGCATTTCTGAGACAAAACCATGTTTTACAAATATATCCTCATGATAAAATAAAATCTATACCTATGAACCGACAAACATAGACATAGATTTTTATTTTGATCTCATAATGATCTACGAATCCTGCAATCACAACACTTAAACAAAACATACTTGTGAAAAGCAAGTGTGGAAAACAAATAGTAGGAATAATCAATATTAAATGATCATAAACAAAATAAATAATATCAACATGAAACATAATGATCATGAATCAATAACAATTAATTATCCCCCTTAATTGTATATCTTTTTCCCTTACTAAATATTTCTCCCCCTTTCTAAACTTCTCCCCCTTTTTATCACTGAAATGACAAGGAATGAAATACTAGTAAAAATAATCAAGAGAGACAAAAAAGAATAGACAAGTGGTAAATATTGGGAAAATATTCGAGAGGATTAGAGAATCGAATCAAAACTTATATTAAGTCATAGAAGTCTAAAGAATATATCCAGATTCTCGAGTAACAAAAATCTCTACAATGCATGAACTTAAATCTAATGCATGAATGCAATATGCTCAATCTAAGAAAATTATTTTTGTTCTTAGAAACATGTGAGCAGGGCATTTAAAGACAATTAGCTAATCATTAACATATCATATTCGCATATTTGACTTAGCTATTATACACATAGTAGTGAAGAAAATTAGCACACATACCTTGTATTAATAAACAGTCACAAGACAGGCTTTACATAATTTTTGCATATATAAAAATTATTAAGGTGCAAACAAACAATTAAGATGAAAGCAATATGTACTAATTATAAAAATATCCTCATAAACCGTGATGATACTTCGGTCCAAAACCTAAACTAGAAGTCAAATCTTTAGCTCGGACTTTATTGCATTTAAATGTCTCACAATATAATATTTTGCACCTTTTTCACTTTATCCCTTTTTGTCTTTCTAAGCTCCAGACTTTCCAGCGAGAATTTTTAGTCCCGACTAACTGGGCCTGAGCCTCTTCCTTGAGATTTATGTTCATTAGTTTTCTCCCATTTTTATGCGAACACTCAATGCTTACTGAGGTAAGAGACCCGGTTACTCAAATCGAAGAACTACTTTTTGCATTTTTATATTTTAAACATCTCATTCTTACCTCTTTTAACATCACCCTAACATTCATGAACATACAAAAGGTATTCAAAAGCATTGATCAATCTAGCATAACTCATAAACCTACATATCGCTTCGGGTTAGATGAAAAAGACTAAAAGTTTAAGCAAATATTACAGTCATCTCCGAAGTGAAACAAGCACTCAAAGTTAATGAGTTCTAAAAATAATACTTAAACATGTCAAAGTGAATAACTCATATCATCAGGTTAGACTAACAACTCCAATTCCCATATGCATAATTAATAAAAGTAAATATGAGAATATGGTGAAATATGATAACCATTTGTACTCTCAGCCAAACTCAACATGCTAAGATTTTTTTTTATTTTTTATTTTTATGATTTTTGTCATAATGTATGCATGCATGAATAATCCTAATAGTAACAAAATATAATGCATGCATAATGATAAACAACAAAATAAAAAATGCATAAACAAAATATAACTTAACTTTTGAAGTCCCTTCACGAGTTACTTGGAGAATATTCCAAGCTTCTTTTGCATTCTTACACATAACAATTCTCTTAAACTTATTCGAGGTAACAAAATTGTATAAAGCATTCAAGGCTTTAGAGTTCCAATTAGAACTATTTGTTTCAGCAGAAGTCCACTCGTTAACTGGTTTTAATTTAGATTTATTAGTAGTCACGTCTATCATGGTGGGAGGTGAATACCATATTTCTATAGCAAGCCACACTCTCTCATCAAGAGATTTTAAGAATGGTTTCATCCTAGCTTTCCAATACGTATAATTAGAGCCATCAAACAAAAGGAACCTAGATACGGAACTTCTTTCACGAGGTACGTCCATCGTCAAAGTTCAAGATCTAACCCTAGGTCGTTAACCTAAATCAGGGCAAACCTTGCTCTGATACCAATTGAAATTACCTAGAAGATGGTGAATTAATCCTAGAGGGGGGTGAATATGTTTTTTATGAATTAATTGACAAATTAAAATTTTAATTGCGAAATAGTCAATTTTAATTCAATTTGATCACAATATAAACCACGCAATAATAAATATAAATGCAGAAAATAAATCAGAGACGATACTAATACTTTTACGTGAAAAAACCTTGGAAAGACTCCAAGTAAAAAACCACGGATATGCTCAGGTATCGATGCACTATGAATCAAGAAGTACAAGACTCTATGAAGTTTTAGACTTACAAATCAATTCTGATATGCCTTTCTCCACTCGACGTCTGATAGTCTTGAATCACTCGCGCTCCGATCTCCATACTCTGATGGCTCCGCTTCTTAATGGATCAAAGAACCACGAAACCTCCTATTTTGATCAAAGTGGTGTGATGATTTTTCAGTAACTACATCATCCAATTATGCATGATGATCTTCGGTGTAGAAGCACAATTAGAAAAACTCAAACCAAGAGAGAACTAGAAAATATATAATCACTCAATAATTTTCTCTTTATATATATCTCTGTAGAAGAATATAAATCTATAGAAGAATTACAGAAGCCACACCATTCTCTTATGTTTAAATCATATATATAGAGAAGAGTCTTCAATTAATAGTAAGAATTCTTTTCCAATCAGGATTTGTATTTCCACAATTTAAATCTTCCAAATATAAACAAATAGGTCAATGATAGTCCAATATACTGATAATAGCTTCTAATCATGTCCCAAAGTGGTTAGAAATCAATTATATATCAAAATAAACCTTCCCAAAAATAATTTTGCGTACCCACTTACTGAGTACTCTGTGGTTGTTCTACTGAGTACTCGGTGAACCTTTTTGTGTGTAAGTGTGCGCAAGTTCGCAAAACACTTTGGTGGATTTTTCCATTTTTGCACAAACCGTGCGAAAGTTTGCACCTTACCGAGTACTTGATAATACTCCCACCGAGTACTCGGTGGAACAACATACAACTTTCTCTAAAATCTTTGCTTCTTTGCACTGCCGCTTCCAGTCATTGTTCCACTGAATATCCTTTGTATATTTACCACTTTGTACACACATTTAACACTTAACAACCCAATATAAAACACAAAACTCTCAACATTGTTTTTGATCAGAATAATGCCATTACATAAATAAATGTTCTTACAAAATGAATAGTACATTGCAATGATTTTAACATTAATTTAGTAGCAAATAGAATAAACATAACTTAAATGAGTAGCAAATAGAAAATACATAACTTAAATGAGGAATTTTATTTTTTTATTAATTTTTTTAACAATGAGGAAAATGATACGGCTCTGATAGGATGATGCCCATTGACTATTCACCCTAATTGTGTTTTTAATTTTGTACTCATTAATATTCTTAACTCATATTTTACCTAGTTCAGAAGCGGCGTTGTTCGGTTGTAGATGTTTCACATATTTAAAAATAAGTTGTTATTCTAAGATGTTTTACCAAAAAACTCCTATCCACTTCTTCTCTCATTTAATGAGAAATTTGATGGATCACAATTCATCTAGTACGAAGTGGATCCAATCAATATGGACTCGATATAATATAAGATAAATTATCATCCATCTGATCTCACTTGAGAGTACGGGAGAGAAGAAACATAATAAACCTTTGGAGGCGGCGTTGGTCGGTTGTAGATGTTTCACATACTAAAAAATAGGTTATTATTCCAAGATGTTTTACTAAAAAAACTCCTATCAATTTCTTCTCTCATTCAATGAGAATTTGATGGATCACAATTCATCCATCTAGTAGAAAGCAGATCCTACCAATATGGGCCAGACATAATATAAGATAGATTATGGTCCATCTGATCTCACTTGAGAGAACGAGAGAGAAGAAACAGACTAAACCTTTGGATCTCTAACTGGATCTGATTCAGTGAGAGAAGAAAATAACAGGATATAGTTGTTGGCAACCAAAATTTCAAGACACGAGATGACCAATCAATGTGGAAATGACCAGCTAAGTTCCATTAAAAATTGGCCAGGAACCAAATGCTGAGGAGTATTTGAAGCAGGCTACTCTTCTGAGAGTTCTGGCCAGAAGAAGAAGACAATGTAGACTCAATATTGGCCATCATCAGAGCAGTTTTAAGAGATCAAGAGAGCGTGAGGAACACGTGGCAGCCATCTAAGATATAAGAAGTTATTTACATGAAGATAACTAAAAGCAATGTGGGATGAATGTGATAGAAGCGACAGAGAAGAAGAAGGCTAAAATCAAGGGACGTCTCCTATATTCAAGGGAAATGATGTGTTAAAAGATATAATGAATGTGGATGGAAAATGGGTTAGGTTCATGATATTCAGTTTGAAGTTCTATAGAGAATGGCCATGAGCTGGGACATGAAGAGAAACACGCCAAATAAGGTTTCCATAAGTAAACTGCAAGTGACAGATGGCAAAATAAAAAGAATGGATGATGACACGTGACATGATCTGAGGTAGGAAGTTAGAAATGGTTGGAGAGCTAGTTTGGCAGTCATATAAATAAAGCACTTAGTGTAATTTTGTGCCCTCTCCTACAACACACAAACAAAGACATATCTTTACACTTTCTTACAAGTTGTAATCTTTATCCTTTCAATTTGAACTTTTATTTCTACAATGTCAATTCAAGTCATTTATGTTGTTGTTATTCCAACCATTATCTTGTAATCCATATTGCAATAAGTGATATTTTAATTTGTCTTTTTGTTCATGTCATTCCATTCTCTGTAGTTTCATTTACATGCAACTTCTTTTATTTCATTCCCAGTCAATTACCAATTCCTTTCTTTCTTGCATTAGTTTTATTTTTTTAAACTTTGACATTTAAGTCCTTTTAATTAAGGCAAAAAGAACCCTTGAAACAAAATTTTTATTCTTTTGTTTCACAATTGCTTGATTCACACCCATTACTTCCAAAAAAAAAGTTGCACATTCTTTTGGCAAGTTCTTGACTCTTCCAGAGTCTGGCACGCCCACGCACGTCCACCAAAAAACATATAATTTTTATGCAAACATTTAGTGGCATGCACATAGCGGGACACATGTCAAAGTTTGAAGAGCATGCCATCACGACTACTATCAGGAAAGAGTGTCATGTGTGAAAGCGAGTTGGTCGAAGCAGTACCAGTTTCCAGTGGTAGTTCTAATCTCAGCCCATATCAGAAAAGGCCATTGCCTCAGGATGAGGCATTTGTAAGGGCTCAGATGACCTTGTTGGCCGCATTGTTTGGAGGACTTTATGCGAGATTTGATGCCATAGAAGAATCCATTGATGAACTCAGAGCATCAACCAACACTATGGGATCATTTTTTCAACCAACACCATGTTCGACAATGCCGGCTCTAGTGACCTTACCACCTTTGGCCACCGTTGCAAGACAAAGTTTCTCTTAAACTTTGTGTCCATCATCTACTTCATGCTTGAGTATCCCAGTTAGCATGCTAGTGCCATGGCCAGAGATGAGGCTAGAGCCAACTCTTCCACTGGCATTCCCGACACTGCCATATCCACCACCTCAGCCAATGCATCAGCCATACCCACCACCTCGGCAACCATTTTTCCTTCCAAATGTCCAAGCTCGTGACCTTCTAGACCAGGGGGGCAACAATCAGCATTGGAGACAAAATCCTTTGTTTATATCTAGGATGCCACAACCTATGGCACCTGGGGGGCAACAACCATTCAACCCACCTCCTTTGGCCAATCAGCCCACCTCCTTTGGCCAATCAGCCAACTGATCCAATCATGTTGGACATAACTCAGTTGGCAGGGTTAATAAATCAAGAATATGGTCTGACTGGAAGAAGGGTGAGCAATCCGTTTTATAGGAAGCCTTATCCTGATGTCATTGATGAAATTGAATTTCCAAGGGGCTATAAGGTACCTGACTTCGTAACTTTTAGAGGAGAAGGAAATCAATCCACTATTGAGCATATTGGAAGGTTCACTGTGCAATGTGGGGAGGCAGGGGCCAATCATTAGCTGAAGATGAAACTCTTTGGCTGGCGCGACCTTTTCTTGGTATATCCATCTTCCGACCAATTCAGTTCAAAACTGGCAGTAGATGGAAAAATTGTTCCGTAACCAGTTTTACAGATCTGAGCCAAAGACCACTTTGGTTGATTTGTCCATGCTTTCTCAATTGTCAGGATAATTTATGGAGGAGTTCATTTCCAAATTCAGGAGGGCCAAGCTGAAGTGTAAGGTAGATTTTCCAGAATCTGAATATGTAAGGTTGGCCCTAAATGGGTTGGACTTTGAACTCATGAAGAGATTTGAAGGGACAGAGTTCAGAAATATTTTTGAGTTGGTCGATCGCGTGACAAGGTATGAGATCATTCTGAAGGAAGAAATGGACTGTAAGAATGCCTCAAAGGGGACCTACTACAGATATCCAAACTTTGAAGCTTTCGCAGGCAAGGCTGAGGAAGGACTGGAAACAAACTTGACCAAGATCAACATCAAGAAGCCTTATGTTTGTGAAATTTTTACTGGAAACAAACTTGACCGAGATCAATATCAAGAAGCCTTATGTTTGTGAAATTTTGACTAAGGCAAAATTTGCCACAAACAACTCTCAGCCATCTTCCAGTACGACCAATAAGGGGATAAACGAATTTGCAAAAGTATACACCTTTGATGTAGCCAAGACAACAGATATTCAACCACCTTATAGTAGATAAGTTTATTATTTTGCCAAAAGGCCATGTTATTTCTTCATTAAACGAAATGAAAGGTAAGGAATTCTGTAAATACCATAATTCTTGGAGTCACTCAACCAATAATTGTGTGGTGTTCAGAAATGCGTTGCAGAAGGCCATTGATGAAGAAACCAGAGGCCATGGGTGTGGACAATAACCCATTTCCAGTCATAGTCAGCAGTAATGTGATTACTTTGGTAGAAGGAGAAGACAAATGGAAAGGGAAAATATGGCCAGAAACTCCCACAACCAAGGATCAGAAGCTAGAAGAGTTGGAAAAGAAGTTAAGGGAGGCCCAAATTGCTTTGATCAACCATGGTTGTTGCCCAAGTTCTAAAGGATTTAGCAGTAGAGGGGGGCAAGTAGAGCAAAAGAATCAATACCATTCGGCCAGAACTAGTGTGCATAATTGGCCATTTGACATATCACTATGAGAGAAGAGACTCTCGGCTAGAAAACAATGACTATAGGCCGAGAGGTGTCACTGTTATTCGATCCAAAGAACGGCCAGAAGAAAGAACTTTTCCAAATCCACAGAAAGTTCCTATGTTCAAGAGAAAACCTCCTCTAAGGTCAGAGGTTTGGATTCAAAAAGGTGAAGTATCTCATAAAGTTCGACTCATTTGAAGGTGTTGCTGTGGAAGTGGCTAATCCAGAAGAATTGCCAAAAGATGGAGGAGTTTCATCTGTTAAAGGTATGGCCACTTCCAAAAATGGTTGTAACTCTGATAAAGTTATTTTTGAGAAACCACCCTTGGCCATGACCCAACATTTAAGACCTTTGTACATTAAAGTATTGATAGAAGGCCATCCAGTCAATAGAGTCGTGGTAGACAATGGGTCAGTCCTAAATGTTATTCCTACCAAAACCTTGAAAGCCTTAGACAAGACCATGGTAGATGTAATCCCAATTCAGGTATTCATTAGTGGCCCAGGTAGAGGAATAGTTAATACCAAAGGGATCTTGCCTTTGGAAATTACTATATGAGGCAAAACAACCTATGCGGCCTTTTTCATAATTAAAACTTCGGCCCCTTATAATTTACTCCTTGGAAGAGATTGTATCCATCCAAATATGTGCATACCTTCATCATTTCATCAATTGTTAATCTTTTGGGATGGGGATGAGGTCAGAATTGTAAAGGCCGACAACAAACCGTTTGTGGCGAAGGTGTGCTCGGTCGAAACAATCCTGTATGAAGAAGAGTGCATTCCAAACAAGTTTACTGAGATGGACAGCACTGGGAGACCAGTGACTACCACCATGAGGAGAAGTCTAATTAGGGAAGAGATTGGAGAGCTGTCCGAAGAAGCTGCTAGGCCAAAGATGGAAATTCAAGCCTTATCTGCCAAAATGTTTAATTATGATCATAGAAGAAATCAATAAAGATGAGAAGTAGAGGCTAAGAGAACAGGCCTTTGCAGCAGCTTGTATTCGGCTAAAAGCTTATTTGGCCGAAAATAGGATTTCTATGGAAAGTCAAGAGGAAATTGGGCTTTCGGCCAACTTGGCTGAAGTTCAGGATGACTTAGATAAAATTCTAGATCTTATCGGTGAAAAGTTGGATGCTATAAAATTGGAATATTTAGAAGAAGCTTCTCCAAGGATGGATGATGTTTGGTAGAAGTGCAAGATCCCCTGCTGGAAGTTAACTTGGGTACAGAAGATGATCCACGGCCAACTTATGTTAGTGGCCTGCTAGAACCGAATTTCCAGGCAGAGGTAATTGTTTTACTAAAGAAGTATAAAGATTGTTTTTTCTTGGAACTATGAAAAGACGTCAGGCCTGGCCAGAGAGCTGGTAGAACACAAGTTGCCAATCAAGGAAGGGTGTCAGCCACACAAGCAAGCTCCTAGAAGAATGTCCCAGGAAGTGATCTTGAAGATCATGGAAGAGATTGAAAGGCTTTTAAAAGCTGGCTTCATACATACGAAAAATATGTTGAATGGATTTCAAATGTTATGCCAATGGTTAAGAAGAATGGAAAACTTAGAGTATGCATTGATTTTAGAAACTTGAATTCTGCCACTCCAAAAGATGAGTATCCTATGCCTGTGGCATATCAGTTGGTAGATGCAGCGGCCAAGCATGAGATTTTATACTTTATAGATGGCCACTTTAGGTACAACCAAATCTACATAGCAGGTGAGGATATTCCAAAGACTGCATTTAGATGTCTAGGCTCTGTTAGAATATTTAAGTGAGTAGTCATGCCATTCGGCCTCAAGAATGCTGGGGCAAATTATCAAAGGGCCATGAATGCCATCTTTCATGATATGATTGGCAAGCTCCTAGACGTATACATAGATGATGTGGTGATAAAGTCGGCCACCAGAAATAAGCACTTGAAAGACTTCAGAAGAGCCTTTGCCAGAATGAGGAGTCATGAGTTGAAGATGAATCATCTCAAATGTGCCTTTGGGGTTTCAGCCGGGAATTTCTTAGGATTCCTAGTACACCAAAGAGGCATTGAAGTGGACAAGAACAAGGCCAAGGCTATAGTGACAACAACACCACCTAGGAATAAGAGGGAATTGAGGCAGTTTATTGGCCAAGTCAGTTTCCTTAGGAGGTTCATCACAAATTGTGCAGGTAAACTCCACAAATTTTCTCCTATTTTAAAGTTGAATATGGGAGAGGAATTTGTTTAGGAAGAACAACACTAGAAGACTTTTGACAAGATTAAAGAATATCTATCAAGTCCTTCGGTGATCATGCCACATAGGAAAAGATTTCCAATGAAATTGTACCTCTTTGACGCCCATGAATCAATAGGAAGCATGTTAGCCCAAAACAATGAGGCTGACAGAGAGCAGGCCGTTTACTATTTGAGTAGGGTATTGACCCAAGTGGAATATATGTATTCAATCATAAAAAAGTTATGTTTAACTTTGTATTACTCAGCCATGAAATTGAAAGTTTATATGTTGCTGGTTGAAGTTTACATAATTTGCTAAACTTATGTTATCAAGTATATGCTATCAAGGCCACTACTAACTGGAAGATTAGGGAAATGGTTCTTGGCCTTAATGGAATTTAATCTCAAGTACATTCCACAAAAAGCGGTAAAGGGAAGAGCTTTGGCCATATTTCTGGCCGGTCATCCTTTAGTTGAGGTAGAGCCCCAAGTTTTTGATGAATTGGACTCGGCTTTAATCTGCTTGACTCCATGGAAACTAATGTTTGATGGGTCAAGTACGGCCAATGGGTCAGGGGCTAAAATTGTAATCACATCTCCTAGCAACAAGAAAACTTTTTTTCCCTTTTTTTTTGGATTTTGAATGCACCAATAACTAGGCAGAGTACGAGGCCCTGATCATAGGCCTTGAGATATTACTAAAAATGGAGGTAAAAAGTGTGCATATCATGGGAGATTCCAACTTAGTAATTAGTTAAATCTCCGAAGACTTTAAGTGTTTAAGTTAGAAGTTAAGGCCTTTTCACTCATTGGCCACTAAACTTGTTCAGTAGTTTGATGAAGTAAGTATGGAACATAAGCCAATGAATAGAAACAAAGAAGCCAATAACTTGACACAAATGGCTTCTAGAATAAGGGTTCCATATGGCTTGGAAGAAGTGTTGATGACAATCAGGAGAATGCCACTTCCAACTACAAAGTTAAGGAATTATGTGATGACATAATCATTCACTATTGACATTTTTTATGGAAACCTAGAAGATTGGAGAGTTCCCATTATCAATTACTTGGCAAGTCCTAACTTTCCAACCACCAGAAGAATAAGGTTGATGGCAATTAACTATATTTTGTTGGATGATGAATTGTACAAGAAAAACAAAGAGGATGGCCTTCTATTACAATGTATTTTCAAAGATCAAGCCTTAAAAGTGATAGAAGAAGTATATGAAGGCCTATGTGGAGCTCATCAAGCTGGAAGAAAAATGAGATGGCTAATTAGAACGTATGGGTATTATTGGCCAGGGATTTTGAAAATTTGCATAACATATGCCAAAGGTTGCAAGCCATGCCAAGTCCATGGACCTACACAGAAACTGCTAGCAATAGAAATGTAGTTCATAATCAAGTCATGGCCACTAAGAGGATGGGCCATAGACATGATTGGGCCATAAATTTATAGTGGTGGCCACAAATTATTTCACAAAATGGGTATAAGCTGAAGCATTCAAGGTTGTGAGTCAAAATGTGGCCATTAAGTTTGTAAAAGAGAAAATATTCCATCGTTTTGAAATTCCAGAATCTATTACTACTAATAATGGAAGGGCCTTTAGAGGTACTGAAATGTTGGAATATACAGAGTTCAAAGGGGTTAAAATGTTGTGTTTTACTCCCTAATATGCTCAGTCAAATGGCTAAGTGGAGGCTGCCGACAAGATAATCATTGGCATTATAGAGAAGATGATCAAGGAGAACCCAAGAACTTGGCATGATCTACTTCCAGAAGCCTTGCGGGTATACAAGAATTCTAAAAGGACAAACATTGGAGTTACTCCCTACATGCGAACTTATGGCCATGAAGCAGTGCTTTCTATGGATATGTCAATCAAGTCTGCCAGGATTACCTACCAAAATCACTTGACTTCAATAGAATACACAAATTCCATGTTGGTGGAATTGGAGGCTTTGGATAAAACTAGGCTAAGTTCTTTAGACCATATAGTGGCACACAAAAAGAAAGTGATCAGGGACTACAATAAAAGAGTTAGGCCTAAAATTTTTGCATAAAAATACTTGGTTGGGAAAGTTAATCTTCCAGTTGGAAAGAAATATGAAGAGTATGGCAAACAGACTCCTAGTTGGGAAAACCTTTACCAGGTCTACAAAGTTTTTGACAATGGAAGATACTATCTAATGGACTTAGATAGGACTATGCATACTTACCCTATCAATGGCCGATATCTTAAAAAGTATCAGCCAAGTTTCTTTGAAGTTCTTAAAGAAAAGCAAAACCAAGGATAGCCTTGTGTTACCTTGGCAGTTGTAAAACATCACTTGATGGCTGTAAATATTTTTCTTAAGTTAATTTATTTTTAGTAAATTTGTTAGCAAAATGTTTGTGTGTGTTTGTGGAAATGTTAACAAGTCTGCCAAGTATGAAGGTGAAGTAGTAACATAGAAAAAAAATGGCCATTTATCTAGGCACTTTCAGGAAAACAAGTTAAGGATTACAAATTAAAAGTGTTCAAAACATGGCCAAAGCCGGAAACATAATTAATAAACATTCAAGTTCATCATCAAAATCCTTCCCATTTCTGTTGGAAGTCTTCCCACATCACTTTAGACTGTTGGATAATGGAGGTGGCAGAGTTCTTATCATTGGCCATTTTTTGAGTTTTTTCATGTAGGGAGAGCATTTGGTGGTTGAGGCAAGTAGATTCAGCATGAAGAGTGTTGGTCGCTTCCTGTTTTCTATTTTTCTCTTCAGTGGCTTTGGCAATGGCTTCTTCCAGTTCTTTTTCCTTCTCGGTAAGGGCATCAATATCTGCCATGGTGGCCTGGAATTTTAAAGCATCATTCTATAACATTTCCACTAAGGCTAACTTCTGCTCCTCCTTGCTGGGAAGAGATTCATCAACAGCCTTTGAAGTCTTAATGGCCTGAGAAAGGTTGGATAGATGAGCCTTAAAGGTTGAGATGTTTTTTCTAGCTTCACTAGATAGTTGGGGATGACTCATGGCATGAGTCAATTTTGATGAGAGTTCATTTTCCACAAAAATAAAATCCTCAGGGTTATGTTTCAAAAGGTTACCAATGGTGGCTTTGAGCTGATTGATGTCTGATTCTGGCTGGGAAGTGGAAGCAAAAGTACTACTGGAATAACTTTTCACTTGTTGCAACATGGCTTTAAGATTCTGGAAGAAATTTGCATCATCCAAAAGTGGATTTGTCATGGCCATTGAACTAGTGGGAGCTGGAAAAGAAAGTTGAAAAAAAAAATATTCTAAGTAAGCTTCATGAATGAGAATCAAAATGAAAAGGACGAATGACAGTTCATTACATGTCTCTTAAAAGTAGGAGTCTCAGTAGCTTCCCCTGTTATCGAAACACTAACTTTGGCAAGTGGTTGGGCGTAAAAACTTGGAGACTTGGCAGGAATTTGGAGGTTAGTTTCCAAGGAAGAGGAATTCTAGATAAAAGCCAGATTAGAAAAAATACATAGGAAGTCAAGTGGAAAAAAAAAGAATTAGGCTAGGAGATACCTCAGCAGAAGGAGTCTCTAAAGCTGTGGCCATCTTATTTTTCTTTTTGTTCTGTCATTCTTCGCTTTCTGTGCCCTCATCCTCATCGTCTTCTTTTTCACTCCCTTTTAATCTCATTTTCTTTCCTTTTCCCGTCTTCCCTTTCTTTTTCTTGTTATTATCACCTTCACCTGCACCTTCTTGATCATCATCACAACTGTGACCAGAACCCTTTACTTCTTCATCTTTATCTCCATCACCTTCTTGTGCTTGTTGTTTGGTAAGGTTTTGGCCAGTTGCATCTTCATTCCCATCCCCACCAGTGTATCCATCGATCATCACATCAATCTCTGGGTCAGAGTCAAGATCTAGAAGAGGTTTATTGATGGCTTTGACAGGTTGAGTTTGGCTTGGAAGAGGAAGTTTCTTTGAAACTTTATGCTTTGGTTTTGGCACTTCAACTATTGTTTTGGAGGATTGGTTAGGTTCTTCAGTGTCCCTCTCAATTTTGATTATGGCTGAGGAGGTGGCTTGACTGGCTTCTTTTTGCTTCTAAAGTTGGCTCTGCCAAAACATGCATTTCAGTTAGTGGCCAAAAGTAAAAGAGGAAAGGGATTGTAAGAAATACATACCATTGTCCTGTAGGAAATAACTCCAAACTTAAATCCAGGAAGAGTGGAAACTACCTTCTTTGGGATGCCAATGGGAATGTCAGAGATGGCCAACTTCTGGCCTTTCACCTTAGAAGTTTTGGATTCACCTAATTCAATTACAGAAGAAAAGAGGAGGATAAGTAAGTCAAAATGGAAGCTTGGAATATGCAGTGGCAGGGGAAAAGTACAAAGCTTATACCTGCTTGGGAGTCAGTGGCTTTGACACCTTTTATGGAAGCTGAAGTGATGGCTTTTGATGAAGTCTTATTTGCTTTTGGAGTGTCAGAAATAGAAGCAAGCTGAGGTTGGCCATTAAAGGCCAGTGAGATATACTTAAAAGAGTTCAATTGTTGGGTAATGTGGATAGTGCTATCCAGTTGCCTAGTAGTAGTGATGTAGTCATGCCACAAAACATCAAATAAATCGTGTGTATCTGGGTGAATGACAAATGGCCGGAAAACAAAATCTCTTTTCAAGTTTCTAAACCTCTTACTGACATCTACTATTAACTCTCTTTTAGTAAACCTAACTCTTCTGTGGAAAGTGTGGTTGTTAGAAGAAGAATGGGGTAGATGAATCATCTGCCTAAGGCCAAACTGCTCGGCCAACTGTGTTGGATTATAAAAAACTCCACCTTTTCCATTGTGGGATATAAGTGAACTTGTACCGTAGTATAGGTCTTGGCAAAGAAGGAAAGAGGCCATCAAATCTGAGTATTCTTCTTTGGCCTTTTCAAAGGAAGAATCAAGGGGAGGAATCAGACATGCAGGAGTTTGAACAAAATTTTGAAAGGGGAGGAATTGATCAGGGGTTCTGTTTGTACATGTATTATAGAAAAATTTGAAACATCTCCTAAAGGTATAACATTTGGGAGTGGCAGCCAAGTAGCTGGGAGTGATCAAACTATATTTGGAATGTACTGAGACTGAGGGGCTCAATTCTGGAAAATACATTTAGAGCCAAACTTGAATTAACTAGTAAGGGCCTGAGGTTTTGTGGAAATCAGTCAAAATTGTATCATTTAGGCAACGATAGACATAGGCCAGTAGAAAAGGGGCAAGGGGCAAGTGCTTCCTTTTGGCTAGAGCAATGGCAATCTCAGTGGTTTCCTTGTTCACTTGGTTGGCCACAACACACAATAGGTATCTATTAATCCAAACTAGAAGAGAGACAATATGTTCATTATCTTCAACAGGGCCATCAAATTTTTGGAACTGTTTAATAAAGTCTTTGAAAGTGGTCACATATTTCTTGGTACTAGAAGATTTTAAGAGATTCAAATTCTTCTTTGTTTGACAAAAGCGAGTGGACATTAGCCCTAGTGATTTTAAAGCCAGTTAAGTGGCAATATCTTTCAAAGTCAGAGACATCATCCCATAATTAAGGTGAAATGAATTGGTGGTAGAACTCCAAAAGAGTATAGTAGAAAACATACTTATCTGTAGTCTAAAGAATTCTGCAGCATTGAATGACATAAAAAATTCCGAAATCCTACCACAAAGCGCCCTTGGCCACTACAACTTTGTCCACCCAAACCGACCAGCTCTCATGGGAACTAGACTAGGATTTGAACTGAAATTGGAGTAAATCATCTCCAGTTTCTGTCGGGATTTGTCTCAAGTTAAGCAAATTGCTCTCTGCCATGGGATACAAGTTCTTAAGGGATTCTGGAGGGAGTTACAGGAAAGCTGACCCCAAACCCCTGTAAGAGTCTTTAAAAGGGATGAAGGGCTCAATTGCAAACCCCTATGTTGGAAAGACACCCATGATGGCATCAACTTGATGAGCATTAATTGTAGGAGAGACGGAGGTAGGCAACAATTCATGATCTGGGGTTGATCGCTCTAACCTTGGGAGCCATGAAAAAAAAGGAAAGGCTAAGTGTTGAACGAAGAGATTAGGGTTTTAGAAAGAGAGAAGAGAGATTGGATTTGGTAAAGTGTGGAAGAAGGGGGAAATTTATGTATATATATACATGTATTCACACACACACACACACACACACACACACACATATATATATATATATATATATATATATATATATGCATAGAATAGTGGTTAGGAAAATGAGGGAGTTTTAGGAGTTTAAAATAATTCAAAATTAAAAAGTTGTGGAAGAAGTAAGGTTTATCAGTTAATGGCTAAGAGTCATTATGGATTTGGGAGTTCCAAGATGTTTAAAGTGGCAAGGAAGTTGGAATGACAAAGTGCTACCACTCAGCTTGCAAAATGTGGCAGCCAAATAAGATAAGTAAATTCAAATTTGGTTTTAAATTTCTCTTAAGGCCAACAAACCTTAAGTGGCCTTTTATTTTAAAAGAGGCTCAGGCCCATTAAGACTTCAAATTTCGGAAACTTTATTTGATAAATCACCAAGCCTAAAAAATTTGGGGGGCATATGATGGCACCCAAATTTTCATGCCACGAGATGGCCAATCAATGTGGAAATGACCAGCTAAGTTTCATTAAATATTGGCTAAGAACCAAGTGCTGAGGAATATTTGAAGCAGGCCACTCTTCAAAGAGTTCTGACCAGAAGAAGGAGACAATGTAGACTCAACATTGGCCATCATCAGAGCAGTTTTAAGAGATCAAGAGAGCGTGAGGAACACGTGGCAGCCATTTAAGATATAAGAAGTTATTTACATGAAGATAACTAAAATCAATGTGGGATGAATGTGATAAAAGCTGCAGAGAGGAAGAAGGCTAAAATCAAGGGACGTGTCCTATATTCGAAGGGAAACGATATGTTAAAAGATATAATGAATGTGGATGGAAAATGGGCTAGGCTCATGATATTCAGTTTGAAGTTCTATAGAGAATGACCATGAGCTGGGACATGAAGAGAAATGTGCCAAAGGAGGTTTCCATAAGTAAATTGCAAGTGACAGATGGCAAAGGCGCAAGAATGGATGATGACACGTGGCAGGATCTGAGGCGGGAAGTTAGAAACGGTTGGAGAGCTAGTTTGATAGTCATATAAATATAGAAACGGTTGGAGAGCTAGTTTGACAGTCATATAAATATAACACTTAGTGTAATTTTGTGCCCTCTCCTGCAGCACACAAACAAACACATATCTTTACACTTTCTTACAAGTTGTAATCTTTATCCTTTCAATTTGCACTTTCATTTCTACAATGTTAGTTCAATTCATTTATGTTGTTGTTATTCCAATCATTATCTTGTAATCATTATTGCAAGAAGTGCTATTTTAATTTGTCATTTTGTTCATGTCATTCAATTCTAGGCAGTTTCATTTACATGTAACTTTTTTTATTTCATTCCCAGTCAATTACCAATTCCTTTCTTTCTTGCATTAACTTTATTTCATTAAACTTTAACATTTAAGTCCTTTTAATTAAGGCAAAAAGAACCCTTGAAACATAAGTTTTATTTTTTTGTTTCACAATTGTTTGATTCACACCCATTACTTCCAAAAAAGAGTTGCACATTCTTTTGGCAAGTTCTTGACTTTTCCAGTCTGGCACGCCCACGCATTTCCACCAGAAAACATCCAATTTTTTTGCAAACAATAGTGCGTTTGGAAACCCTTGTTTCCGTTTTTGTTATTGTTTTTTCCATTGTTCACAAGAACAAAAACATGTTTGGATGTCAAAATTTTGTTCTTATTTTTGTGAACAGTGTTGAGAACAAAATACATATTTTTTCACCCTTAGTTCAAAATTTGAGAACAATAAAAACCTGTTTTTTTGTTCTTATTCTCAAAGAAAAAAAAAACCAAAAATCCAAACTCTGCAAATCCTCTCTTTTGATCACTGAGATACCCCTTAATTTTCATGCATAGGTTGGCCAGGCCTATAACGAAAACTAAGGCGCATCCACACTCAATAATAAACAAGCACGGAAGCAAAAGACATATTTAATAAATAATAGAATGTTAAAAGTTTAATTCTCATGAATAAACAAATTTAGAAATAAAAACAAAACCCCTAAAGGGTACAACTCGGGAATCCATATCTATGGACCCCTAAACCTTAATAAAAACAAAACAAGAGTCTAAAAAAAATATAACTAAATTGAATCCCTACACTGAACTGAAGTAAAAAAATGGAAGAACTCACGAATGAATGATAAGAGACCTTAACCTTGTGGCTGAAACTGCTGAGAACCTAAAACAACAACGGTGGGTCAGACCCACAAGCAAAGTAGACTCTAGATGATCCCAAACAGAGTACAAATAATCCCATCATCTACCCACTATAAAATAAGAGTAATATTATAATTCCTATAACTCTAAATACCACACCTAAATATATAACCTCCATAAAATATGCATAACAAATAAGGTACAATCATAATTAAACAACAAGTCGATAAATAAACAAATAAAGCGCAACCAAAATCAAATCACAAGTCAATAAGTAAAACAAATAAAGTCCAACCATAATTAAGTCACAAATCAATTGACAATATATATATATAAGCGCAACATTAATTAAATCACAAAACAATAGGCAAACCAACGAATGTGATACAATAACTAATCCACAAGTACATAGACAACTAACCCATGCCGAATCATAACCACGTACTCGAATTTCATGTCATGGTACAGATGAGACTCCGTTAATAGTCAACCCATCGTGGTTCCTTCCATTCCACAATAAAGTAATAATAATATTAATACCAAACACATAAACATTATCTATGTCATGTGTGAGAGAATTTAATAACTCTTTCACATGATACACCAGGTTACAATTTCAAATTTTCAATACTTAGTCATTGAAATTGAACAGACTGTAAAAACAAATATTATTTTCGTTTATTATTGTCATTATATAACTCGGTATATTTATCTATATTTGTTTTTAACATCACTTGCACATTTAACAAGTACACATAATACCTATATGTAACATCAACGTTCCTATATATATATCCATCTAAGCATAAGGGGCCATATTAAACTACATGCACAGACCCACTATCCTAATGAGACCCATCGCCTAAGTCACCTTTCTCAGCCGTCACTCTTGGTATTGCCCTATCTCTTATTATTATTTTTTTATTTATTCGTTGATAACTTGGGTAATAGACTATTAATACTAGTTCAGATCCTAAATACTTAATAGCTCAGATTCCAATGCCACAATTCACAAACATATAACTTGGGTAATAGAGTAATACTAGTTCAGATCCTAAGTACTAATAACTCAGATTTCAATGCCACAATTCACAAACATATAGGTATTAGTATATAGATTTTATATATGTAATCATGGACTTTGAATTTTATAACTTACAACAATTCATACTAACAGTAGGTGTCCCATTCCATATGCCCTAGTTGGTTGTGCACCGAAACCCAAGTGATGCATATATGATAAAAACTACAGCAACACACCCTTATATACATATAACCTATGTATTGCCACACAACTGTATATATATACATATATGGCAACGCAGACCTAAGCAAACAAATACAATCTCAAAATTTCGGAACGTAACCATATGAATACACCTTAATTATATATATAGAGAGAGATGATAAGATTACATGTACAAAGGGGAAGAGAAGAACATTCTACTTGCCTGATCGTTGGGTTAAATCACATGCGAAGTGTAGCCGATCGATGTTCTCCTTTCTCTTCTACGCGACTGCGATTCTGTTCTCTCCTCTATTTGTTTGACAGAAACGTAGGACTACTTAGAGTTTTCTTTTAATAAATATATATATATATATTTATTTTACATAATTCCCATAAGCCCAAAAATAATTAAATAGTGATTCATTGGGCTTATAAACCCAACTTATATTATTTAATTAAATAAATATAATTTATCTAACTTAATTTATATAAATATATATATATTTTTTAATTTCTTTATCCCAAAAATCAAACAATGATTTGATATTCAATATCATACCAAATCTGATTGTAAATGATATATATCCTAGAAAAGTCAACTTCACACCCTGCAAGACCGGCAATAATGAGTTGATATCAATATTATAGTAAAGTCTGATTTGTGATAACATAAACAAAAATATTATAAAGATTAATTAAAAAGAAATCAAACTACCACTGATAACATAATAAAAAAAATGCCTATATAACACAGTGGAGAGTCCTTTAACCACACACATAACACAGCGCAACACAAACATCATTAAGTAGAAAAATGGATTTCTTCAACTTACTATTGTGTTTTCTGTTCTCTTGGACTCTGGTTCAAGCTCTGGTATCAATTACAAGAGGAAGCAAACGAAGTGTTGGAAGGCTACCACCGGGGCCGACCCCGTTGCCGATTATCGGAAACCTCTTCAAACTAGGAAATAAGCCACACAAGTCCTTGTCAGAGCTAGCCAAAACTCATGGTCCTCTCATGAGTTTGAGACTAGGCCAAATAACCACAGTGGTCATTTCTTCATCAACCATGGCTAGAGAAGTCCTGCAAAAGCAAGACCTCGCCTTCTCCAATCGGTTCATTCCAGACGCGCTTCTCTCCCACAACCACAGCAACCACGGCGAGTCCTCGGTGGTATGGATACCCGTTTCACCTCGCTGGCGGAACCTCAGAAAAATATTGAGCACACATATATTTTCAGGGCAAAGACTGGATGCTAAGCAGCAGCTACGGAGTCAGAAAGTTGAGGAGCTCATGGCCTACGTCCACAAGAGTAGCCAGGCAGGTGTTGCGGTAGATATAGGACGAGCCGCTTTCAGAACTTCGCTTAATCTTTTATCGAATACCATCTTTTCTGAAGATCTGACTGATGCAAGCTCTGATACCGCACAAGAGTTTAAGGAACTAGTTTGGAAACTAATGGAAGAGGCTGGTAAACCCAATCTGGCCGATTACTTTCCTGTTCTTAGGAAGCTTGATCCACTAGGTATAAGGCAAAGATTCGCAAGTCACATGGAGAAGATGATTGGGCTTTTCAAGCGTATGATCAAAGAAAGATTTGAATTAAGGAGGCTGCAAGGTTCTACCACAAGGAATGATGTGTTAGATACACTTCTCAATATCAGTGAAACCAACCCTGATGAGCTCGATCAAGTTCACATCGAACATATGTTGGTGGTATGTAAACTAAACCAGTCTCTATGTGCTTTAATCTTATTGAAACTATATAAAATTAGATATCGATGGTAAGACTGAAAAGGATGACTGTAGGCCCGTATTTGTACATAACCCATTAACAGCATGCAAAGCCCAGTCCTGAACCTAGCCCATTAAGCAAATACTTAATCCGCCGATAACAGCTCAGACCCAGCTCTAATCAGGTTGACATGAGTCAACACAAATCAAGGAATTAGAAGATTGGTGGGAACGTTTCCTAAGATCAAACACATAATTAATGGCAGAAGAGAATCATGCAAAAAAACTGCAAAATTAGTGCTATGCTATTATTAAATTCAAAATCCTCAATTTTGTATAAATAGAAGTATTGATAAAAGGGCATCCAATTGATCGGTTCTTCTCCCGTTCGACATTTGTTTATTGAATTCATTGTTAATTCATTACATTATTCATTTTTCATATTCACTGTCAATATATTGGCTTACAGTAAAAGTAGTGATTATTATCTGTTTCTATATTCTAAAGTTGTTGAATTCGTTGGATTGCACGAACGGGTTCACAATGACCATGCCAACATGTAATGATTTCTTACTTCCTGCAACTTGCACCAACTATTTTACAGGATCTATTTGCCGCGGGAACAGATACTACTTCAAGCACACTGGAATGGGCAATGGCAGAGTTACTACACAACCCAGAGACACTATCGAAAGCGAAAGCGGAGCTTGATCAGATCCTTGGAAAAGGCAGCCTCGTAAAAGAATCCGAGGTTGGAAGTCTCCCATACTTGCAGGCTATTGTGAAAGAGACCTTCAGGCTACACCCACCAGTGCCGTTCTTAATCCCGCGCAAAGTTGATGCCAACATTGAAGTATGTGGTTACACAGTACCAAAGGATGCACAAGTGCTAGTAAATGCGTGGGCTATTGGCCGCGATCCAAGCACATGGCCAAACCCAAACAAGTTTGTGCCCGAGAGGTTCTGGGGGTCAGAAATTGATGTCCGGGGCAATGACTTTGAGCTGATTCCTTTTGGAGGTGGACGAAGAATTTGTCCGGGGTTGCCACTAGCGACAAGAATGGTTCACTTGATGTTGGCTTCACTCATAAAATCGTTTGATTGGAAGCTTGAAGATGGCATCGATGCGGAGGACATGAACATGGAGGAGAAGTTTGGCATCACTTTACGGAAGGATCAACCTCTGCGTGCTATCCCTATTCGTGTATAAAAATGATGTTGTTGTTTTTGCTTGGCGAAAATCACTATCATTGGAGACTTGGGTTCTTTGCGGTAACTTGTGAGTACTACCAAGTACCAACTGAATGTTGTGATTTAAATGCCATCATATGTCATTTGGCGTGTGAAATCAATAAATAAAAAGAAAAGTGATTTTTTTAGTCACCCTATGTTTTTTCAGATCTAACGCACAACTTATAATGATCAATATATCATATTCCATCATCTTCTGTAGATCCTGAGAAAGAGCATCCACCCTACTTCTGAGCATCAAATAGACCGGTTGAAGTTGATAAAATATAAAATCCAACCTGTGTCTCTGTCTTCTGCATTGTATATTTCAATTTCATTTACGCGCAATAAAATACAACAAAAATTAGAGAAACCTAATTTTGCCATTAAATTTGACAAAGCTTACACTAAAGTCAGCACACATTGTTTCCTCTTAAATCGGTTAGGTCAGCCGATTATGTCGATTCATATGCGGGCGTGCCAAAAATCTTGACCTCGGTTCCAGAGGTTGTCGGAAAACAAAAATAGTCTTCTTTGATTTTGACTTCTACAGGCGCACGTGAGAGAGAACATGAAACTCTCACTTTGGGTTCTTTTATGTGCTTCAATGTAGAGGACTTGCAACGGTTGAGAATGTAACATTGGAAACCACATATTTCACACAAACAATCGACATGTTTGAATGAAAAGTGTTGAATATTGAATGAAATAAAGAACTTGAAATTAAAAGATAGCTTTGAGAATTGAATAAAGGAAAACTTAGAAATGAAAAATCAAGGCAGTGAATTAAACTGGAAATTGAAATAAGCAAAACTGAATGAAAATAATGACTTGAAAGTAATGGAAAGGAGGCTTGAATTGAAATGACAAGGTTGAATTAAATTAAAGACTTTAAAAATAAAAAGGGTTTGCAAGAGATAAAATAACAACGAGAGTTTTGGAAAATAAAATGACAAGTGTAGTACTTGAATTGTTTGATTCGTGTGAGACCTCTTGCACAATTGCCAATAGGTCTTTATTTATAATATTACATGATAACAAACTTATCTAATTTAAATTTAAACTTAGATAAACTCCTTTTGTTGATATTACCACTTTATCCTTATCTTTGGCTTTATTTCTTCAAAAGTCAAGCATATTCCTTTGATGATCTTCTTTGCACTAGAGTCCTTCCTCCAACAGCAACCTGCACCCTTCAAATTAGTGCTAATGAGTCGTAAGTATCATCAAAGCTCTCAACCTGCACTAGAGTCCTTTCTTTCCTTGTCTTGGCCCAAAGCATAAGCCTTTAAATTTGTTCCTTTTTAGCCTTACATTCAAGCCCACTTCATTTTCCATCTTGCCACGTCACCTGCCAAATTGGGGTGTCAACAATGCCCCCTAATTTCAAATATAAAAGATTTTGCCTCCTTTTATTTTTGGAATTATCAAACCCCCAATTTGTTCCTTCCGGATTAACTGATAAAGTTCAAGAGTTCTATATTGATTATCACTTAAAGGCCTTGACCATCAATTCCCAAAATGTAGTTGCCTTTATCATTAAGCACTTCTCTTATCCCTACACACCTATATCTATATATATACTTGCGTATATACATTGCCACCATACACCAGACATATTCTCATTCTAATTTCCTTTTTCCATCTGTAAAACCCTAGCCGATTTAACTTCGAATTCTACCTTTCACAGATTCAAACATGGCACCCAAAATCGACAAGGAATTCTAACTAAACCAGTCTCTAGTTGCTTTAATATTATCTAATCTATATAAAGTTTTCCTGCGTGGGTGACCTTAGATATCGATAGTAAATGTGAAAAGGATGACCATGCCAATATGTAATGATTTCTTACTTCCTGCAACTTGCACCAACTATTTTACAGGATCTATTTGCCACGGGAACAGATACTACTTCAGGCACATTGGAATGGGCAATGGCAGAGTTACTACACAACCCAGAGACACTATTGAAAGCTAAAGCCGAGCTTGATCAGATCCTTGGAAAAGGCAGCCTCCTAAAAGAATTGGACGTTGAAAGTCTCCCATACTTGCAAGCTATCGTGAAAGAGACCTTCAGGCTACACACACCAGTGTTGTTCTTAATCCCTCACAAAGTTGATGCCAACGTTGAGCTATGTGGTTACACAGTACCCAAGGTTGTACAAGTGCTAGTAAATGCGTGGGCTATTGGCCGCGATCCAAGCACATGGGCAAAACCCAAACTCGTTTATGCCCGAGAGATTCTTGGGGTCAGAAATTGATGTCCGGGGCCGAGACTTTGAGTTGATTCCTTTTGGAGGTGGACGAAGAATTTGTCCGGGGCTGCCACTAGCAATAAGGATGGTTCACTTGATGTTGGCTTCACTCATAAACTCGTTTGACTGGAAACTTGAAGATGGCATAGCTACAGAGGATATGAACATGGAGGAGAAGTTTGGCATCACTTTACAGAAGGCCCAACCTCTGCGTGCTGTCCCTATTTGTGTATAAAAATGTTTTTTTTTTCCTAAGCAAAAATCATTATCGTTTGGAGACTTTGGTTCTCTGTGGTAACTTCTGAGTACTGTTAAAAATTAAACTCAATTATCCACGCTCTATACCACATGCATGCACCACCCAAAATGTCAAAATTTGCTGCACCAAAACCATGCGTGAAGATTTGCACGCTCACCTCTACCAAAGTCAAGAATGTCTACAGATGAAGATTTGGCTCGTTGATTTGTTTTGTCTTCTCTTCTCTTCACTTCTATATATATAGGTAGTATGGTATTGTATTGATATCAAGCTAGGAACTAGAAATAAAAAGATAGGGTGTGAGATAAAGAGTAAGCTTTGTACTCTGTTTGTGTGTTTGAAATAAATTAAAGAGTGAGTATTTATTTCATATATGTGTTGATCCTGGGTTATTACAATCACCATAAGTGATTTTTCAACATGGTATCAGAGCTAGTGTGAAGAAGGAGAAGCCTAGAAGTGAAGAACAAAACCAGAGTCGAAACTTTCAAGCTTTATTCGTGACATACCAGTGCTCAAACCAAAAGTTTGAACCCCGATCTAGCTGCTTCGTTCCAGCAGGAACGTAACCCCGAAAGAATCAGGCCGTAAATCATCTACAGGCGCTAGCACGTGCAACCACAAGGTCGGAGAGTGAAGCCCACGCGCAACCACGCTCATGAGTCATCTTCAACCTCTGGACGCGCGTGCAGCCCACACACTGCCATGTAAGCACAGTGCCACGTCATCAAAATTCTGGAAAATTATCAATTTGCCCCTCGTTGGTATTTTGTCTGTTCCGACCTCATTTTAACTCCGATTTGAGCAAACGAAGGGTCGTTTTTGTCTAAACGGAACGCTCTGGACGAAATCGTGTAGTCAGTTTGACCAGATTCAACACTAATTTTTAGAGCTAAGCACCTCAAGTGCTTAAGTAAATCCGATGGCGTCCTCTAGCAATTTTTTCCAGCCCCAACTTTCGCACTTGGATAAAACCAATTACGAGAATTGGTCTATCCAAATGAAAGTCCTTCTTGCCTCACAAGATTTGTGGGACTTTATCGAGACTGGTTATGACGAGCCAGTTTTAAAAGAAAATGAAAATTGATTGAGCGAGACCCAAAATGTCATGCTCAAAGAAGCCCGAAAGAAGGACAAAAAGGCGTTGTACCTGCTTTATCAAAGTGTCGATGAAACAAGTTTTGAAAAGATCTCAGCCATCAATACCGCCAAGCAAGCATGGGAAATTCTTCGAAAAACACATCGAGGAATTGAAAAAACAGTTAAAGTTCGACTCCAAGTTTTAAGGGGTGAATTTGAACTGTTGAAAATGAAAGACACGGAGTCAATTTCTAAGTACTTTAATAGAACATTGACTATTGTGAATCAAATCAGAAGATATGGCGACAAGATTGATGATGTTCGTGTGCTTGAAAAGATTTTGCGCTCCCTCAACTCAAAGTTCAAGCATGTAGTTGCTGCTATTGAAGAATCAAAGGACCTCGATGCAATGACAGTAGACGAGCTGTTGGCCATGCTAGAAATTCACGAACAAGGAATCAACAAGAAGAACACATCAGGTACTCTAGAACAAACTCTTCAGTCAAATCTAACATTTAAAGAAAATAAAGAAAAACGATGGGGGAAGTTCACAAAGAGGCCGAGGTAGAGGTCGTGGCTATCAAGGATGAGGTACTGGATCCAAAGGCGGCGGTGGAAGAACCAATTTCAATACCGAAAGAAATAATCAAGGTGGAAGAAATCAATCTTTTGAAGGACGAGGACGAGGACGAGGCAGTGGAAGCAACTTCAATAATCGCCAGAATTATGACAAAAGAAATGTGCAATGTTATAACTGCAACAAGTATGGCCACTACAGCAGCGAATGCAGAAGAAAGACAGCTGATGAAGGAGGATAACAAGTAAATTTTGTCGAGAAAGAATAAAATGAGCCGAGATCAATGTTGTTGATGGCTCAAAATGAAAATACTGATGACGAAGGTATATGGTATCTAGATTCAGGAGCCAGCAATCACATGTATGGAAACAAACACATATTTGTCGAGCTTGACGAGACTAGGCAGGGGTAAGTCTCTTTTGGTGATTTCATAAAAATCCCAGTAAAAGGAAAAGACAATATTCTGATCAAGCTTAAGAATGGAGACCATGACTTCATATCCAATGTTTACTATGTTCCAGGTATGAAGAATAATATTTTGAGTCTCGGATAGCTCTATTTGTGTCTAACAATTAAAGATACAAATGAAAATCTCATTGCCCGAATAAAGATGTCAAAGAATAGGATGTTTCCTATTCACATTCAGCACGATGCAGTGAAATGTTTAAGTGCAGTTGTTGAAGACAAGGACTGGCTATGGCATTTGAGATACGAACATCTCCATTTTGAGGGCCTGAAGCTGCTCCCAAGCAAGCAGATGGTGAAGGGACTACCCTACATTAACCGTCCTAATGAAGTATGTGAATGTTGTGTACTTGGGAAATATCACAGACTGAGTTTTGCTAAAGAAGTTAGATGGTGATCAACAAATCTGTTCAAACTCGTTCAAACAGATATATGTGGTCCATTGAAGCCAATGTCATATGGACAAAGCAGGTATTTTCATACCTTCACTGATGATTATAGCAGAAAGACATGAGTGTACTTCTTGTAGAAGAAATCCAAAGTATTTAACAAGTTCCAAGAGTTTAAAGCTTTTGTTGAGAAGCAGAGCGACCACAATATCAAGATGTTACGGTCAGATCAAGGAGGAGAATATATGTTGAATGCCTTCCAGAATTACTGCAAAGAGCACGGCATCCGACAGCAAACAACACCATCCTATACACCTCAGCTAAATGGTGTTTCTGAAAGGAAGAATCGCACGATCTTGGACATGGTCAGAAGTATGCTGAAAGGAAAGTCAATGCCAAAGGAATTTTGGGCTGAAGCAATATCTTGTACTGTCTATTTGCTGAATAGGTGTCCAACCAGAAGACTCCAGTTCAAGACACCTGAAGAAACTTGGAGTCCATACAAGCGAAGCGTCAATCACCTCAGAATATTTTGATGTATTGCTTACACCAAGATTCCAGAAGCCAGAAGGAACCATGCTCGACGACAAAGGACATAAATGTATCTTTATCGGCTATGGTGATAGAACAATGGATATAATTTATTTAATTCCATCACCAAGGAAGTAATTATGAGCAAGGATGTGATCTTTGAAGAAAATAAAGCTTGGAATTGGGACCAGAATGAAGATAGCAAAACCAAGGACCTTGTGCTTGAAGAAGAAGAAGAAGCAGGAAAAGAGGTTACAACAGAGCCGCAAATTTTACCACATCAATCTCCTGTACCTGCAAGAAATGATCTTTCATCGTCATCATCATCAGATGAAAGATCAAGTGAAAGACCCAGAAAAGTGAGAAGCCTAAGGGAACTATATGAAGCCATTGAAGAAGATCAAGACCAGAATTTGTTATGCCTATTTCTGGATAGTGATCATGTCAGCTTCACAGAAGCCATCCAAGAGAAGAAGTGGAAGTCAACAATGGATGAAGAAATCAGGGCCATAGAGAAGAATGATACATGGGAGCTATGTAGTCTACCAAAAGGTCAAAAGCCTATTGGTGTCAAATGGGTCTACAAGACAAAGAAGAATGAAAAAGGCGAAGTTCAGAGATACAAAGCTCACCTGGTTGGAAAAGGCTACAAACAGAGACAAGGACTAGACTATAGTGAAGTATTTGCTCCTGTTGCCCGATTAGAGACAATCAGGCTGATGATATCTATTGTTGCTCAAAATAAATGGAAGTTGTACCAACTTGATGTGAAGTCAACATTTCTGAACGAATTCCTAGAAGAAGAAATCTATGTTGAACAACCATTGGGATATATAAATAATGGACATGAAGAAAGGTGTATAGGTTGAAGAAAGCTCTCTATGGACTGAAGCAAGCTCCACGTGCATGGAATACAAGAATTGACAAGTATTTCCATGATAATGGGTTCGAGAAATATCCATATGAACATGCATTGTACCTGAAGAAAGGTCCAAAATAAAGTGTACTATTTGCAGGTCTGTATATTGATGATTTGATCTTCACAGGAAACAACCCATCCATGTTTGAAGAATTCAAGAAAACCATGATTCAAGAATTCGAGATGACATACATAGGTCTGATGTCACACTTTCTTGGAATTAAAGTGAAGTAGAATGCTAAAGGAATCTCGATCTGCCAAAGTAGATATGCAAAGGAGATTCTCAAGAAGTTCAGAATGGAATCAAGCAATCCAATATCAACTCCGATGGAAAGCAGCATGGAACTCAGAAAGAATGAAGGCGGAGGAAATGTTGATCCAACATACTTCAAAAGTTTAGTTGGAAGTCTTCGGTACCTGACTTGTACCAGACCAGATATACTCTATGGAGTTGATCAACAGATACATGGAGGAACCAGATCAGTCACATCTAAATGCTGCAAAGAGAATACTCCGCTACATCAAAGGTACGATCAATGATGGCTTGCTATATACCTCAACTGATGAATTAAGATTCACTAGTTATTCATATAGTGATTGGGGTAGAGATTTAGATGAAAGAAAAATCACAACTGGATTTGTGTTTTTCATTGGAGATACAACATTCATATGGTCATCCAAGAAACAACCGATAGTAATGCTATCATCATGCAAAGCTGAATACGTTGGAGCCAGCTCAATTGTGTGTCATGCTATTTGGTTGAGAAATGTATTGGAGCATTTGTGTTTTCCACAAGAAAAACCTACAGAGATTTTCATTGATAATCATTCAGCAATTGCACTTGCAAAGAATCCAGTCTTCCATGAACGAAGCAAGCATATTGATACACGATATCATTCCATCAGGGAGCATGTGCAGAACAAAGAAGTGGAATTAATATCTTGCAAGACAAATGATCAAATTGCAGATATTTTTACAAAGTCATTGAAGCAAGACAAGTTCAATAGACTGAAGATGATGCTAGGAATGCAGAAGTGTGGAGAATCAAGTTTAAGGGTGAATGTTGAAAATTAAACTCAATTATCCACGCTCCATACCATATGCATGCACCACCCAAAATGTCAAGATTTGCTACACCAAAACCATACGTGAAGATTTACACGCTCACCTTTACCAAAGTCAAGAATGTCTGCAGATGAAGATTTGGCTCGTTGATTTGTTTTGTCTTCTCTTCTATTCACTTCTATATATATAGGTAGTATGGTATTGTATTGATATCAAGCTAGAAGCTATAAATAAAAAGATAGGGTGTGAGATAGAGAGTAAGCTTTATACTCTATTTGTGTGTTTGAAATAAAAGAGTGAGTATTTATTTCATATATGTGTTGATCCTGGGTTATTACAATCACCATAAGTGATTTTTCAACAAGTACTATTGAGTACCCACTGAATGTTGTGACTTAAATGCCATCATATGTCATTTGAAGTGAAATCAATATATATAAGAAATACTCCACCATAAAATTCTTTACCACAATCTCCATCCGGTTTGGTGACTCTTGACCTCACCTTATGTTTTTTTCAGATCTAACGCACAACTTGTAATAATCAATATATATATATATATATATATATATATATATATATCCTATTCCATCATCTTCTATAGATCCTGAGACGCTCATCCTCTCTACTTCTAAGCATCAAAGAGACCTATGATGCCCCAGGTAAATATATTATTTGGTAGCCCCGTTTCCTTTGAAGTACTATTGTCTAATGTTTCTTGACCTTTAGATCTGATACTTTGGTAACAACCCATCAAGTTTAACAAGACGATGTAATTTTAATATTTAAGTCCTTCAACAACCTTGTTGAAACAAAATATCAATCGCAAACAATAAAACAGTAAAAAATCAAGAATACACAGAATTTATCGTGGTTCAGTCAATTTGACCTATGTCCACCAGAGCAGTCTTTGTATTTAACTTATCTATGATTTAGGGTTACAATGATGTATATATAGACCTAGCAAAAGGCGTCGCCTCCAGAATGGCGCCAAAAGCAAGAATAACGGTGTACAAAGTGTGCTGGGGCAAAACTTGCCCCTCCTCCGACATTCTCGTCGGCTACGAAAAAACTATTGAAGACGGCGTTGACATCATTTCACTCTCGCTTGGCGGTGCCCCCGTTGATTACTAAGAGGACTTGATTACCGTTGGCGCGTTTGCGGCAATCGAGAGAGGAATATTTGTAGTTGTTTCAGCTAGTAATGAGGGTCTTGGGTTGGGGACAGTGTCGAATGTTGCTCCGTGGATCACTATGGTCGGGGCGAGTACGATTGACCGGAAGTTTCAGGCGGATCTTTATTTAGGAAATGGTCGGGTTACAGAAGGCCTCCCCCGGGCCTTCGGCCCGACCCCTTTGGACTCAAGGCCTTCCTTCCTGGATTATGAGCCATAACCCAACAAACCTAATCAAAAGAATCCTGGGTTTTTGGTGAATTTTGACATTTGAAAACCCTAGTCTAGTTGGGATTTGATTTTAGAGCTTTTAATTTTGTCAAGGAATTTATTCTTAGACAAGTCGTGAGCAGTGAACTCTGTAATCCTTGTCAACAGGGAATTGATGGGAAAAAGTAGTCCACCAATAGAGCAACAAGAACACATACATAACTTAACCAAATTCCAACCAAAAAAAAAAAACCAATAATTCTAGCAAACAGAGCATCCCTAGAAGAAAATACCGCTTAACCAAATTTCCACAAGAACACTGGGAATGTGTTCTTCCAGTGACAAAGCGGGAGCATTAAAAAAAAGAAGAAGAATTGTTACACTCTAGAATCCACTATGTTTTGTCTCCTAAATTAATTTCATTTATGTCCTATGATTTTCAAAATGATTCCATCCAACACAATCAAATATAAGCATATAACAATTCTTTTACCAAGTTTTTCTCCACAAAGACACAGCAAAAACCTAAACCTATCCATTCTACATGTGCCAATATATTTTTGCACTACATTATGATGTTTTGCCAATCGAAAACTTTTAAGTTTCTATTAAATTTGACAAAGGCTTACACTCTAACGTCAACACACACCTAGAAATGTACAAATGTGGGAGCACCTTACCAGCAGATTTGGTGAGTATTGATTAGGATACTCTAATGCTATTGCCCAATACAAAAATGATTACCCAGATGGTCGGGGTCTATATATGCACCAGAAAATGAAGTGTGATTTCCAACTACAGAAAATCAATAAATTCTCAATTTCATTGTACATGTCAGATAAAATGTTCCATTCAATGTCATAACATTGAACATCAAGCTAGTGATGTGGGCCTTTGCCTTTTTGCAAACCAAGTTATTCATTGACTTCACAATATTCAACTTTAAAATGAAATCATTAAAATTTTTGTGACATATTCACATGTGTTTTAATTAACAATAGAAGAAAGCCAGATATAACAGATATAGTGAATGTAACAATAAAAATTTACAAAAAATATTCTGCGTCCCCTCTCATTTTCCCAGCAGCCAAACATCAGGACCCAATACCGAGTTGCACAAGGCAATCACACAATCAAAGAATGACCACATTCATCAATCAAGAATGAATTAGCAAAAGGTTTGAATTTCAACAAGACTAAAGGCAACATAGAAACATGCTACAAAATTAAACCCAAGAAAACGCAAACCCAAGGAATCAACCCCACATAGAAAGTGGGTGTTCTTTATCTTTTGTGTAAATTGATACAAACACACACACACATATACAACAGGCTTTTTATTTATTTATTTATTTTTGGGTAAATGCAACAGTTGATCGTTAATATAAGGATTAATGAAACAATATAAACAAAGAAGATATATGGTACCAGTCAAATATTGGAGAAGGTGTGGGTTGCCCCTTCCTAAACTGTATTTTAATCACTTTGCTTCCGTCTTCCCATGTCTCAAATGATTCATTCTTCTGATTAATCCCAAAACAAAAACCAAATAAAAATAAATTTCAAAAAATTTCAAATTTTTTTTTATTAAATAAGGTAATTCTGTACAATGATCAATAAAATGTTTGTGAGACTTGCAACAACCCGGCGAAGCCATAAATGCAATTTTTATTTGGGTTCTTTTTTCTGGTGGGCTGTGTTTTGGTGGATATATTTTTATATGGGCTGGACTAGGGTCAAACTGGGTTTTGATTTGGGTGGGCTGTATTTTGGTGGATACAATATTAGCTGTTGCTGGCACAATTGAGTTCGGCCTATGTTTTTGGTGGACATGATCCTTCAAAATTTGATGTCAATTTCAAAGCCCATTAAAAAGCTCATATATATATATATATATATATATATATATTTAAATGGTAAGAAACGTTCCAAAAAAAAAAGAAATCATACCAACCAACTTGGAGTATTTTAAAAGTACGGAAGAGATTCATTCAAGACTGTCAGAATCGGGAGTCTAGATATAATCGTTTTGGGGTCCATAGAATCGGAATTGTAGAATCATAAGATATTCTACCTAGGGGTGCAACTTGGGCGGGTTGGCCCAGCCCAACCCGGACTCAACCCGGAAATTTCGGGTTTGGGTCGGGTTCGGGTTTAATTTGGGCCAACACGGGTTGGGTTTTATCGGGTCAATGTTTAAATTGGGTTGGGTTCGGGTTAAACCCAAACCCAACCCGAAACCCGATTTTTTGAATTTTCTCTCTCTCTCTATATATATATATGGCCGAAAATATGAATTATTTTGAAAAAAATAATATATAATATTTGGAAAAAATAATTTTATTCCCAAAAAAAATTATTTTTCCAAAACAATTTAATTTTCGGAAAAAAAAAAATTTCGGGAAAAAAATTAATTTTCGGAAAAAAAAAAGTTTTCGGGAAAAAATTTATTTTTTGGAAAAAAAATTAATTTTTTCGGAAAAAAATTTATTTTTTCGGAAAAAAATTTATTTTTTCGGAAAAAAATTTATTTTTTAAAATTATTTTTTCGGAAAAAAAATTATTTTTTAAAAAATAAATTATTAAATAGGCTCAACCCGACCCGATACAAGTATGTATATATTGATACAGGTATATATATACACACAATATATGTGATTTTTTTTTCTATAAAATAAAGTAAAATAAAAGGATTCAACCCGACCCGACCCAACCCAACCCATGAAAGAATGGGTCGGGCTCAACCCTAACCCGGACATATCTCAAGGGCTGACCCGACCCGACCCAACCCGAATCTGGCCCAGCCGGGTTCGGGTTGGGTTGGCCCAAGTTGCAGCCCTAATTCTACCTAAACGTATTAATTTTTTTAAAAAATATTAAATATTAAATATTTAATTTAAAAGTATAAATCATATTGGAATTTTCAAAATTTTCTAATACATTGGGCCTTTAAATATTTTATCATAAATTTAGGTCAGATATTGAGATATTGAACTAAATTATTAAGTTTTTAGACATTTTATACATTAGGCTTAACGGAGTAGAATCGTGGTAAAATCGTACAGTATCGTATAGAATTATAATAGAATCGTAAGATTTTACCAATTAGAATTGAAATTCTGACAATTATGGATTCAATTAGGTTTAAGGTAGTTATGCCAAATAAACATTTCTTGTTTTGTTTGGAGATAGTAAGTTGTTTTGTTTACGAGACAACCGAAGTATTCATCAACTCCCAAAAGTTATTTCATTCTTACAATCTTAGTGTCATCTCATATTTTACTTTATTAATATATATATATATATTTAAATTTAATTTGAATTGTTGAAGCAAAATCTAAAACTCTAAGAGTCCGTTTGGGAGGTGATTCGTGATTCCAAATAAAAGGAAAGCATAACGTAGCAAATCATGTGCAATAGTTTTTTTCTGAAGCATAATTATGTTTGGTATTGATGATTCTAGTTTGAGAAAAATGAAAGCTGAAACAAACAGAGCATATTTGGTAGATTTGGTAATTCCACAAATATTGGATCAAACTAAAATTTATTTGATATTTAAATATTTGTTTAATTATTTTTATTCAAATGTATTTAATATTTTTAAATAATAAATAAAATTTTAAAGTAATTCAAATATTTATATATATTTTTTTTCAAATTATTTCAAATTTTTATATTTATTTATTTATATTTATTCGTTTTATTTTTGTTCATTATTTATCTTGTTTTATTTTATTTGTTATTTTTTACTCTTTTTTATTTAATTATTATTATTTATTATTTATTAATGATTAATTATTTATTAATCATCATTTTATTTTTGTGTATTATTTATTTTGTATTATTTTATTTATTATTATTAATTATTTATTACTCTTTTTTATTTAATTATTGGAACATGATTTACATTTTTTGGAAACAATGGCGAAACAAGTCTCATTTTTTGGAAGTAGGTGTAATTGGGCCTACATGCTACAGTACTAGATGCACTTGGAATCACCTTTAGAGGTAATTCCAAAATCAGCCCAAATTTGGAATTATGCTTTGGGCTTATTCCAGTTGGTGGAAGCAAAAACAAGGGACCAAACAAGCCTCATGTGCTTTGGGATGCAAATAGTGGGAAATCAGGGGGCAAAAGCAGGCATCCTAAACAAGGCGTAATAAATCAACAAGTGTTTACTTGTTCCGAGTTCTAGAGCAATATGGCGTAACTCAATTCACATATATATATTTTTTAGGCAAAAGTGTAAATACCCCCCCCAAAACTTTTACCAAGTGAGCAAAATACTCCCCTGAACTTTAAAAGTGAGCAAGATACCCCCTCATGTTTGAAAATGAGCATTTACCCCCTTCACTCATTTGTGCATTTACCCCTTTAGCACTGTCCTTCCATTCACTCAGTTATGCATTTATTCATTTATCCTTAGTAATAACTTAATAAAAAGTTTAAAAAACTAAACTATATTTTTTGAAATGTAAAATTGTTCATTTTGTTAATTATAATTTAATTATAATTTTTATTTTACAAATATTTTTATTTTCATATTATATTTTAACTCCAAACTTGTTTTACTTATTTTATTTTTTGAAAATTTATAGTTTATATGTTATGTTTTAGATTTTACTTAAAACACCGTTAATACAATTCAATTGTAATAAGACTAATTGTATTTATAATATAAAATTAAAAAATTTAAAAAAATAGAGAAATTTCTAGTCTTCTACTACTATTACATTTTTACCTTATATTTATTTAATGCAATCCAAATTAGTATTAGGTTTTAGTGATAGAGTTTGAATACAATTACGCTTATTACAATTCAATTCTATTAATAAAGTTTTAAGTAAAATCTAAAACATAACATATAAAATATAAAATAAGTAAAACAAGTTTGGAGTTAAAATATATAAAATAATTAAATTATAATTAGTAATTAACAATTTATAATTTTAATGGCAGTTTATGACGGATTATAAATTGTTAGCTAAAGTCCTGATACTAAAACTTTTGTACTAAACTGACAAAGATAATTTTAGTCTACTACTACATTTTTGTGACACATTTTTTTCGTATTGCTTATTATTTGATAATTAACCATCTCAAGTTATTGAAGTATTTGTTTGTTGAGAAGTTACAGAATACTCCAAAGGCAGTACTTGCTTTTGATCACTTGTAGTTGTTATATCATCAACATGCACATAATCTATGATTGAGATTCAAAATTAAATAAAAAATGATTTGCATACAGTGCACACCGAAAAATGTTAATTAAACAAGTTGTTTCTTGTTTTTCCTTCGGTTTCAATAGCTAATTTTCACTCCACTGAAAACTTATTGCTAATCGATCACCCACTCATATGAGATTCAAAACTATAGCCCAATAAAAATAAATCGTACAATTTCAAACTTATTAAAATTGCATAAAATTCAAACTAAAATTAAACCATGGCAATCAAGAGAATGGCAAATGCTGCAGCCATCAACCCGTAAGCAACCATTCCTTGTGTGGCAGCGTCCGTTGGCGCTGGCGTTGGAGCCATCGAATCCATTACAGTTATCTTAAGTTTCTGATTCTTAGCGGCACAGTGGTCGGCGACACCACAAATGTACCATTTGTTTCCGGTAGTGTTGAGAGGTATAACATCATTTCCGGTGGTCAAGGCCTCGTTGGCAGGTGGTAAAATGCATTGAGCAAAGCCAGTTCCGTTCACTTTGAACACGTTGTGGTATCCCTGGGTGTATTTGAATACTATATTAAAAAAAAATTCATTTGTATCATTATATAGAATTTTAATTATAGGAGTTATATAATACTTACGACAAGAAATAAGTGGTAAAACTGTAGTTATAATCTGTAATAACAGTTTAGTGGTGATTCTGGCTAATAATAAATTGTCACCTAAGTCTTGAGACTCAGAGCCTGTTTGGGTACTGGTTTTTGGGCTTTGATTTGAAGACCAAATCATATTTGGTTATTGGTTTTGGGCTTTTTAAAACCAACCATTAAAACCTTTGGGCTTGGCCTACCAATTTTGACCTCTCTCTCTGTGTGTATATACATATATGGCCGAAAATTTTGACTTCTCTCTCTCTATATATATATATATATATGGGTTAACAACCGTAATTGTTGACTTTTTAGGGTTTTTTTATATATTTATATATTTTTAATACATATTAGTATATATATATAATAATATTTGGATCAATACCAATTCGTTACCAAACATGGTTTTAAATTTATGATAAAACCACCTAATACCAGACAAGACCACCAAAACCAAAATCACAAGACTAGACCACCCAAAACCTCGAACCAAACCGGCCCTCAAAGTTATTTAGCCAATAGAGGCAGTAAATCAGTAAAAACTGTTGATGTATTTTGATTCTCTTATATAGAAACATCAATTTTTGTGACATCGAAAATAAGAATTAGTAGTGGACATGAGTGTTAAAGTGGTAGCTATTATACGTACCTATTGAGTCTCCGACCATAAACATTTTATCCTTGGCCCAAGCTTGGTAATCGAAATTCGTCCTCCACCCCTCACTGTCTCCGACAACGTATTCCATGGCGAACGTTGGAGCGATAAGTGCGAGGATGGTGACGAAGATGATGATCTGAGTAGAGGCCATTGCAAAATTTAGAGTTAAAATTGGCTCTAGTAGTTTCAGTTTAAAGCTTATGGAAGTGCTTGCCACAAAAGGCCTTATTTATAGACTTCAAGAACCAAGGAGACAGCATAGGACCGGCCTAGGATTGCCCATAGTGTGTGGGGCAATATTTTAAGGTAATTAATGTAAGAAATAAGAAATGCATGTAAATATTTTCGTAGGTCCTGAAGATTGTGGCTGATTTAACTATGTTTATATCTATATAATATGTACATCTATGGATGGGTTAATTAGTTAAAGAGTCCTATGTTTTTGGTTCCAGGAATGAAGTTTTAACATTAGTGAACCAATTGGCAATCGGTGGTGTGGCACCTACAGTGTAGCCGAGATTGTTGGCGGACAATTTTGAAGTAAGAATGTTGTTGGAAGATGCATACAAGGTTGGAGATTTTGGCTGTTACTTATGACTTCATGCCTCACTAGATAAAAACTGAGTATTCAGGATTACAATACTTGGGTCATATTCCATAAGGACCAAGTTCGTCTTCCTCGAGTAAAGTGTTCCAATACAATTTAAACAAATAATAAAATATTTTTAAAAATGAATTTTAGGCTAATTTTGTTTTTGTTGATTTCATGTCCATCTCCCTTTTATAAAAAAATTTAGCCACGTATCCAACTTGTATTGGATCACATTAACGGTCCTCAGGGGAGGACCTAAATATTGTCTTACTCAGAATACTCGTGAATCGTGATCGTTGATTTGATGACATGTGATGATTATGATTGATATTTATTACATTGATTTTGCGTTAAAAAAAAAAAAGAATATTTGTTTTAATATGTTTGTCACATAACTGAAAAGTATTTGAGTTTGTACACAAAATTTCACTAATAGATTTCACTCTAAGATAATGAGAAGGGTCGTTGAGATTATGTATCAAATCTCAGGGGTGTATTATGTAATAAACATGGCCGGTCCTGAAATCTCGTACATAAGTTGGGGCCCTAGGCGAGAGCAAATGTGAGGCCCCTTTAGATGTAAGGCTTCACGCACTTAAAAAACCATAAGTGCAAAAAAAATTTTACTAAAAAACACATTAAATTTATTAATATTTAAAAATAAAAAACAATTTTCCATCTTGGTGTTGTCATGAAAATTTGTTGTTGTTGGGGGAGTGCAACAATCGCTAGTCTTAAATGTAGTCGCATGAAAAATTGTTGTTGTTGTGCGAGTGCAGCAGTTACGAGAATCCTAAGTGTAGTCACCGAACATTGTGCAATTGCAAGAAAATCTCCTAGATCTAATCAGGATAATAGTTTGATTTGAATTAGACTTTAGATTCACTAAGTTGAAAATTTGAGATTTGTTTTTAGTTTATATTTAAATATAAAATTTTGGGGCCCAAAATTGTAAAATTGGGTAGTACAAATGAGCTGTTAAACACATTATTAGTACTTTTTTTTTTAATCTATAGTAAAATAAGTTTTATTTTTTAAAAATATAAAGCCCTTGAATTGAGCCAGAAACTAATTAAATTCTTTAGAAAACTATAAAAATATTAATATTTTTTAAAAAATACAAAATATATACAAAAAATAAATAAATATTTTTGGGGACCCCGGACCCGGAGGCCCTACGGGGCCGCCTTGGTCGCCTAGCTAGCTATTAGCCCCTTGAAGACTTGGGGGTGGGGGTTTTGCCTTTGTGACATGGGCAAAGGCCCCAAGACAGAACCCATGTGCAATGGGGGTTGGGAATGACACTTGGAGTGGCATTGGTTAGCACTTAGAGTGACATTGGAAAAGAAGTCAGAAAATAAACTAAGTGTTGGAGAAAAGTCATAGAAGTACCCTAATGGCAAATGGCATGAATCTACAAAAGGAGGTTATTGGGATTTTCCATTATGACTCATCAGATAAGGTTAATATATGTTCTGGTCACAATGGCTTTAGTATATTCTGTATATACAGGGGGGTATGTGAGCTTGACAAAAGTTGGCACCCAACAACCAAGCAAGGCCTTGGCAAGCCTTGGCTAGGATATGTGTAGGGAGGCCTATAGACATGCGTGGGCATGGTTTGACAACACTTGGCTTGACGACATGGGTCCGTGATGATGGTGCGGTGCTGATGATAATGTGGGCACTTGTGTGTAGACCTGTCAATGGATTGGATTTTGACCCGAATCCGATCCGAATCCGATCCGATTAGCCGGATTTGGATTAGAAAAAAAAATCTGATATTCCGAATACGATCCGAATCCGATAATCCGATTCCTTAACAAATTGGATTTGGATTTGCCTAATCCGATCCGATAATAACCCGATCCGATTAATTTTATATATACACATATATATTATGTTATTAATATGTAAATATTAAATAGTATACTAAATTATGTTTCAAAATTTTTTTTCGCTTTTTCATTTTTATGTTTTTATAGTCATGTATTATAAGTATTGATTGTAAAATATATAATTTAGTGTTTAATATTCTTAAAAAATAATAATAATTTTTTGTAATTTTTTTTTACCTAATCGGATCGGGTTATCGGATCGGATATCCGAAAATAAACAAATTCGGATTTGGATCAATTAAGTGAAAATCCATCGGGTTATCGGGTCGGATCGGATCGGATATATGCTAATCGGATTCGGATCGGATCAGGATAGATCCGATCCGATCCGAATCCGACCCGTTTACAGGTCTACTTGTGTGTGCGCTTGGCATGGCTAGCCCTGTGTGTCATGCCCACTATTGTGTTAACTTGCCCTTGGGTAAGGATTGTCTTGACTTGGCATGTACTGGAGTACATGTAAGGTGCGTGGCGTGGCAAGCCATGCACACATCAAGTCATGGCAATGCTAACTTGTCTTTGACAAGGCCGTGACACCACATATGGCTGACCTCGGAATGCAGGGCATGGTATGGCATGGCTCAATACATGTTATGACATGGGCGTGGCTTAGAGCGCGCCCAACTTAGTGATACTTGTGCATGACAAGAAGGCAACATTGCAAGCAAGTTGAGAAATACACCAAGGCATATGCTGGACATAGATTGGTGTGGTGTGTTGGAGTGCGTAAGTACACAACATGTGGTATTAAGACAAGGAAGACACATTTTGCATGGCAGTTCCAAGGATCTGGGACAGTTTGAGCAGTTTGCTGAGATGACATGTAGTTGCAACTACTTGACATATGTGGCACAAGGCTGGCTATGCCAGCACACCTATTGGGAGGGGATGTCTCCCAAATCTTAGGTGCTGGTTTGTATAGACAGTTTTGTGAGTTTAGTCTATATATGCCCTAAGGGGATTCTGTAAATGGAGATAGAGAGTTTGTCTTGTACTCCATTACAGAGATAGGTGTTCCTTTGTACTATTTGAGAATATAGTGAAAGGTTGGAGGTGTGAACCTCTGTAGCTCTGTGTGTCCTTTACATTACTTGTATGTTATTCATATTCTGTGATTTGGCTGGCTAAGTGTTGGGGAGAGTTGGCTGACTTGGTGTGCAACCAAAACCATCATAGGGCGAATTTTTGGTGTTTAAAATTGGACCCTGTGACACTAGCCTCAGGGCTGGGCATGGTAATAAATGACAAACATAGCCGCCATATGACTATTTTATTTATTTTTCATTAAAGCCAAACAACAACAAAGGAATTAAAAACAATCCCCAATGGAAAATGCAGCTTTGTTTTGGTTGTGAAACAGCTCCAAAATTAAGAGCTATTATTTGACAACAAAAAACTTCTAAAAGAAAACAATGCAAAAGCAAAAAAAAAAATTCAAAAATCCACCAAACTATGTGTGATGTGGCCTAGTTATAGCGCAGTAAACTTTGCCACTTCGTTCTGAAATATTCATTTTAGTCATCAGAATGCAGGATCATCAATATATGCACGCAATATATGCATATTATACCAACAAGATTCAAATTTCATTGGGATTTTACCAAGAAATCAACTTTGAGATGAATTTCTCATAATTATTAAGGTGACGCAATGGCGAAATTAGCTAGAGGCTACATATTATCTAGAGTCGGGAGGAAATTCAGAATTTAAGAATTATTAGTGAAAAAAAAAAATTCCGAATCATTTGTAGAAAACTAGTAAGAAAGAAAGAGTGAGTTTGAGGTAGTAAACAGGATGTGAGCCTTAAGTTGAAACCTCCTACTTTTTCCTTAAATCAGGTACGAAAAGTTTCTTCATGGGTTGATGAAATATTAATACATTTTTTTCGGAAAATATTGGTGAATTAATCTTGCATGATTAATTGGTTTGTGCTCGATCTTCACGTTTCTCTTCCTCTGTTTGAATCTGTTTGTAGTAGTTGCATGGAAGTTCTTAATCATATTGGTCATCTATTTATTTCAACTTTTGTTGATGTTCATAAACAATGACAATAAAAAAAAAATTACACAATATTAAGGCGTGACAATTAAAAGAATGCGAAAAATTTCATCCATTCCTGCTTGGCATCCCGGCCAGATAGTTTTCGTGCACGCCATGTGGCTACCATTGGGGACAAGACGGACCAAAACTTGCAACAGGCGCAGATGCTGGAGACATAGATTGAGGTTGAACCGTTATGACGAGTTTCTGCATTCCAACCGCACAATGCTTGACCACACCACAAATGTACCATTTTCTCCCGGGCGTGCCCAGAGTGATCACATCGTTTCCACTGGTCAGAGCCTCACCGAGATGTGGCTTGCTGCACTCTTGGAAGGCTGTTCCATTTACTTTGAAGACGTTGTGCGCTCCCACTGTATAGTTGAATACTGTATTGCCAAAAAAAAATTAGCTTTCAATTTATATTCCGAAAAACTAGAATTGTTTGATAACAGTTTGAGATTTTTATTTATTTTACGAAGTGATTGAAATGGTGTGTTTTGTTAGAATGACTAGCTAGTTTCATCATATTGAAAAATCTAAACAGAAAGCAATTTTATAGAATTACGGCCTTTTCCAATTCTGAAAACACAATAGCCTGCTTGATTTACATTTCTGAAAACAATTTTTTTGAACTTTTCAAAAATCTGAAAATCAGAAATATGTATCAAAAGTCTACTTGATTGACATTTTCTGAAAATAGTCAGGTATAAAAATATTTGTTTTGAGAGAATTCTCTTTTGTTGTTCTCAAAAAACAATTTTCATAATTCTCGATAACAGTTTTAAGAGATACAAACCAATCATGCATGGCACAATTTTATATGTTATGAGTGTTTATAACTGTTTTCCGAGATTTAAATCAAACCCACTTTTATAATGTTGTAGAGAAAGTAAAATACCTAGTTTAGCGCCAACCATAAACTAACCACTGTCATCCCCAACAATAAATATTTTTGCAGAAATGGAAGTGGAAAGTGCAAGGATGGTAATGAGGATGATCCGAGCAGAGGCCATTAAGACTTAACTATAAAATTCTGCTCTATTTTTGGAAGTAGTTTAGTGAAGTGCCTAATGGTACAGATAGCTGAATACATGAGGCCTATATATATATAGTATAGGGTTGTAATTCCAAGACGAAGTTATATATGCATGGCCGTCTAATGGTTGTACAAGGCCTCTACTGTGGCCAAAATGCCGATAGCCGAACTAAATTATACAATGTAGTTAGAGCTATTCGGTTTGGCTATTATTATGACTGGGTCATTGTATAATCAGAATTAGAGAAATTATAAAATCTAATCTCCATAATTGACTTGGTGTTATTGCAAATAGGCAGTGACACTAAGAATGAGGTTGAGTTAGAGTGGATTGAGACTTGGTCAAGATTTTATGTTGTATATAAATAAAGAAACTTGATCATATATACAGTGACGGATCTAAATTTTAGTGAGTGAGGGTGGATTTGAAAATTTTGTTTTTCAGCAAGGGCAGATTGGTGATATTTTAAATTTTAGTATGGGCATTATAAAAAAAAAAAAGTCTATTTCAGTAAGGGCATAAGCATAAATATGACAAATTTTCAAGAAAAATGTAAAAAAAAAAAAAAAATCCAGGCGGTGCCCTATACTAAATCCATCACTGCATATATATATATATATATATATATATATATATATATACATATGCATATTAAATTAAAATATATATATATATATATACATATGCATATTAAATTAAAATAGCAAGCCTCCCAGATGGTGAAATGTTGTTTTGAAAATTGTGGTACTTAGCCCCGGGATCAAATATTTACACAGACTATCAACTCAAATAAAAGTTAAACTCAATCTGGCAATTAGAATTACACAGATCTATATAAAAGCTCAGCGCAATCTGACCCATTAAAAATTACAGACATTACATTGAATTTTATAGCTAAATTTTGTTGCATATTTCTTTTTAATTTTTTTTATGTAAACATGATCATGCTCTTTATAAAAATACCATAAGCGGATTTGTTTTTATGTATTTTCAACATTAAAGTATTTTATATTTCATCTTACTGAAAATTTCTTACTTTGAGGCTTGAGTTTGAGCCTCACATTAACTGCTTGCTTAGGACATCTCAAAATTTTAGATCATATAAGAGGACCGCTTTGTTATCGACTACTAGTTGAGATTGAGCAACCCAAAAAGCGAAAAAAAGATTTAATAAATAAAATTGCATTATTGATGTTCTCTAGCTGTGATATATGCAAATTTAGACAGAAAGGATTGTTAGGGTTCGCACACCCTATATACGAAGCCGTGCACACCTGCAAATCAGAAAACACACACAAACACACCAAATAATCGACACAAGAATATATACATGGTTCAACCAAATAAGCCTACGTCCACGGAGAGCACCGTTTCACTAAAAATCACTGAGAGGATTACAAGGGGGTGATTCTGTATCACCGGAATAATATAAACGTATATTATTCCTAACTTTCTCTCTCTATTTCTGTGTGTACACAATTCAATAGGGGAAACCCTATATTTATAGGTGAAGATATAGAGGTGGGTTTCCCAATCTTCCGATGTGGAACAAGTTAATATAACAAAGTAGTCATATTATATATATATATGTCAATATATAACAATCTCCCACTTGACGACTTTGCCTTCATCAATCAACTCCATCAATGATCAGTGCTCGGTGCCCTCATTTATGTCTTCAAGCTTGAAGATCAACTGAAGTTGCGCACAACTTCAGTTTCTCTTTCCCTTTCTCTAAGAAACCTTCCGGTTGCTGCATATAAATCTCCTCCATTAGGTCACCATAGAGGAAAGCAGTTTTGACATCTAACTGCTCTAGGTGCAAACCCTCTTATGCAACAATGCTAAGAACTGAACGAATGGTAGTCAGTTTCACAACCGGAGAAAATACATCGGTGTAGTCGATTCCTGCTTTCTGCTGAAAACCTTTTACTACAAGTCTCGCCTTGTACCTCTTAGAACCATCATGTTCTTCTTTGACTCTGTAGACCCATTTATTATGAAGAGCTTTCTTTCCTACCGGCAACTCGGTTAGCTTCCATATCTTGTTGGAAATAAGGGACTTCATCTCATCTTCCATCGCAAGCTCCCACTGGCTCGCATTTGCTGCACTGCATACTTCATCAAAATACTCTGGTTCACCTCTGTGACACCCCCAAATTTCCATGCATAGGTTGGTCAAGCCCATACAAAGAAAAATAGGAGTGTCTATAATTGATAACATAAGCACAAAAGAGAAGATATAAAATCGAAATATAATAATAACAGAATTAACAAAAACAAGGATACCACTTATACATGAAGAAGATCAACCCCAATACATCCTTAAATAAAATAAGTCCCACAAGGTACAACTTGGAAATCCCATAAACATGGACCCCTAGAAACACATTTAAAAAAAATGCAACATATGTCATTTATCGGATCCTACCCTGGAGTTGAAGGGAAATATGATAGGACCGAACGGATAGATATGACGTCCTCACCCTTGCTGGTGAAACTGCCGAGGACCTGAAACAACAAAAATGTGGGTTAAACCCACGAGCAAGTACAACTCTACATGATCCCAAGCAGAGTACCAAAATTCATCCCCTTTCCTAGTGACACCTAATCCCAAGATTATATTATAAAATAATATTATATTTAACTATAACCATAGTCACTAATATATCACCATTTAATATAATTATCTTTATAAATTCATTCCATTAATCTGATTTTTCCATATAACATCCATGTCTTACCATAACCACGTACCCGACAACTCACACATGCCGTGACAACTCACCCATGTCCCGTGGTACTATTGAGACTGTAATATTAGTCAGCCTCCTTGTGGTTCCTTATAAATCTCCAAAACATAGTCATTTGATTAAATCTTATGATTATACGAATTTATTAATTCACTTGTATTCTTTATCCGGGAAGGTATAACAATTGGAGAAGTCGAGCCTGGGGGTCCAGGGGGGGCGGCGCGACGTTTTCCTGAGCGCCCCCCTGGCGGGGTCTGAGGCAGCGCCCCAGCGCTAAGGTATACGATATTTTATACGGTCGAAACTATTTATTTATACGATCAAAAATATGTAATCCAGTATAATTCTTGAAACACATTATAACAATATAAATCAATGTCCAGAGTCTGATAACAAATAAAATAGAGAAAAACAGTTACATAAATATGCAATATTCTCTAATAACAGTTTTGAGATCTTTGTCAACATTGAAACCTAAAATATTTCTGTATTCAGATATTTATACTTAGTTCCAACCATATACACCTCATCTGAGTCATACCAACAAGACACATAACCACGAATCCATACATGTATATCTACACATGGTAAAAATAGATTTGTACGTATAGCTAGATATAAACATAGTCTCATGCATATATCAATATATCACCACAAATCTCTATGTATATACAAGATCTATACATATAATCATGGATTTGTACATATATGTATAACCAGAATATAAATCATCATATATATATATGAATATAAACATACTCTAAGAGATCTATACATATATACCTATATAAATCCACGAATCTCTATATATATACAAGATCTATGTATATACTTATGGATCTATACATATACATATAAACATAATATATATCATCACCTAAATAAACATGAATATGAACATACTCTAACAGATCTATACATATATGCCTATTTAAATCCACGAATCTCTACATATATACAAGATCTATATATATACTTATGGATCTATACATATACATATAAACTGAATATATATCATCACATAAATAAACATGAATATGAACATACTCTAACAGATCTATACATATATGTATAAACAGAATATATAAATGTCATACATGAACATGATTTACACATACATATACATATATGAAAAATACTATCTAGCATATTATAAATGCATAAGGTAAAGGTTACGAAATTTTAGTACAAAGAGGAAGAGTAGAACATATGTCCTGCCTGATTTGGAGAGCTTACTACACCACGGATCCAGATCCAAACCAAGTATTTACTCTATCTATATATATGTATGTATGCGTATATAGATGAATGAATAAGAAGAGAGAAATCTGAAATTTTTCCTTAGTCTTTAGAGATAATAAGCTGAAAAATCCTTATGGTTATATAGGGGAAGCTAGGTTATGGTGAATGACCATAATGCCCCTAGATCTGCCACAATAACCATCCTGCCACTCGTCTTAAAGACTAATATGCCCTTATTAGATCCCATAATAACAAACTTACCTAGTAGTCATAAAATGACTAGAGTACCCTTACTTAATAATTTAAATACCCACCATACCATCCAAAATAAATAAGGAAATAACATAATTATTTAAATACGGGGTATTACAACCTCCATATGTGAGCAACAAATAATTCATGTATCTCCGATTCGGCACATGCTGCCGTGAGACCTCCTAGGTACAGGAATAGGAGTCCGAGACTACGGTGTATCAACCTATTGAGTATTTCCATCTGCAATATGTTCGTCTGACTGAGTACTCTCACTGTCTTGAACATCATCTAACTCAACACACATATGATCACTCTGTGCTGTAGGCTCTGAGGTTGTTGTGTGTCTGTCCTTGTACAAAACATTTTCATTGAACATTACATCTCTGCTTCGGATCAGTTTTCGGTTCTGATCATCCCACATGCGGTAACCATACTCGTCACCGCCATAGCCAATGAAAATACACTTTTGTGACTTGGGATCAAGCTTACCCCTCATAGTGTCACTAACATGTACATATGCAACAGAACCAAAAAAATTTAAATGTAAAAGTGTTACCTCTCTACCGCTTCAGACCTCTTCTGGTATTCTGTGCTCTAGTGGTACTGATGGACCACGATTGATTAAGTACGCTGTTGTACTGACTGCTTCTGTCCAGAACTGTTTCGGCAACCCTGCCTGAATGCGCATGCTTCTGGCTCTCTCAGTCAATGTTCGGTTCATCCGTTCTGCTACGCCATTCTGTTGTGGTGTACGTGGAACAGTTCTCTCTAATCTGATACCGTTCTCATAGCAAAATCTCTTAAACCCGGTGTCCTAATACTCTCCACCATTATCGGATCGTAATCTCTTGATCTTCAAACCCGTCTCATTCTCTATCATAGCCTTCCAATTCTTGAACACACCGTATACTTCAGATTTATGTTTCAAGAAATAAACCCATACCTTTTTGGAATGGTCATCGATGAAGGTGACGAAATAGGACTTTCCGCCAATAGATGAGACATTTGTTGGCCCCCAGACATCAGTGTGAACTAGCTCAAGCTTCTCCTTTTTGAGTTCTCTGCCGCTTTTCGGAAAACTAACCCTCTTCTGCTTACCGAATACGCAATCCTCACAAAAGTTGATATCAATCGAATTTAGACCTAGTAGCTTTCCCTTTACGAGCATAACCTTGAGTCCCTTTTCACTCATGTGACCTAGCCTCTGGTGCCACAAATTATGATCCTCCTTGCTTTCTGCAACTGCTATAAATGTACTAGCCTTGGTGGTAGTGTACAGCATACCTGTTTTCTTTCCTCGTGCTATAGTCATAGCCCCCTTGGAAACTTTCCACTTATCTTCACTGAAAGTGGTCACATAACCTTCACTCGCCAACTGGCCTACTGAGATCAGGTTCTTCCTCAAGTCTGGAATGTGTCTGACATCCCTCAACTTCCATATCGATCCGTTGAGTCTGATATGTGCTTCACCCTTGCCAACAACACTGCAGGGTTGATCGTCACCTAGATAAACCTTGTCGAGGTTTCCAAGTGCATAGCTCTCAAAGAGCTCTCGACTTGAGGTGGCATGGAATGATGCTCCAGAGTCCAAAACCCAAGACTTTGTTTTGCTCTCCAAAGAGCATATCAGTGCATCATCTGCTTCTTCTAAAACAATATTTGCCTCTGTCTTGTCATCTACTACCTTCTGCGGGGATCTACACTGGTTCCTTAAATGACTAGTCTTACCGCAATTCCAACATTCGATTGCTTTGGAATTTCTGGGACCTCGAGACTGTGATCTTCCATGTCTCGACTTGGAACGGTCACGCCTTTGGTTTCCGCCTTTCTGTTTGTTCGAACCTCTGCCTCTAGTGTCGACATTCAATGTTGTGCCACTGCTTGAAGAGTCTGACGACTGTCTTCTGATCTCTTCTGTGAGTACCATACTCACAACGGTATCATACTCCAGCGGGTCTATCCCTGAAGAATTACTGATTGCAGCCACTGTGGCGTTCCAGCTCTCTGGCAATTGATTAAGGAGAAAAGTTGATTTCACCTTGTCTTGAAACACTACTTCAGTTGATTCCAACTGCCCATAAATGTCATTAAGCTTACTGAGATGTTCACTAACATTCCCATTCTCGGACATCTTCAGATTCGTCAATTTGCTGATAAGATATAATATATTTGCTCCAGACGGCTGTTCATACATATTCCAAAGAGCTTCCATGAGAGACTTTACAGTCTTGTCTTTCCTGATATTGAAGGCAACATATTTTGTCAACGTCAATATGATCGTGCCAAGAGCCTCTCGATCTAGGATATTCCACTCCTCTTCTTTCATCGAATCTGGCTACGTTCCTTCTAGCGGTAAATACAAATTTTTCTGGAATAACATATCCTCAATTTGCATATTCCAATAGGTAAAGTTTGTACCATCAAACTTATCGATCATTACTACATTTTCTTCTCCCATAGCTCCCACTGAGCCTATTAGAGATATTCGGAGTCTAATTAGGCAAAACCGAGTATATGGTTGCGTCGGGGGCGGTTTGAAACCATAAGAACGCCTCTGATCGCGTCCAAAACGGGTAAAAAATGACTCCAACCGGGCCAAAACAAATTCGCACAAAAGACATAAATTTAATCACGAAGTCAGTACTTTCTCGGGGTGCGTGCGGACGCGCCCCTACTCTGATTGGGTTGATTCTTACGCCAAAATGTCGGGCTTCAAATTCTCTTTCCGTAGATATATTATAAGCCTCGTTTCGATAAACGATGCTCTAGAAAATCACGCCGAACCAAAACTACTGCTCGACGGAGCCAAAAAAACTGGCCGGAACTTTAGGTGGCGCGTGGGGGCGCGTGCGGCACTTTCCGGCGACGTGCTTGACACTGCTGGCTTTGTCTCGTCCAGCCAAAGCTCCTGGTGTGGTCGGTTTCTGATTTAGGGTACTCAAAAAATTAGATCTGGACCAGATCGTCAGGCTTTGTGATTTGCTCCAACCTGGAGCTCTGATACCAGTTGTTAGGGTTCGCACACCCTATGTACGAAGCCTTGCACACCTGCAAATCAGAAAACGCACACAAACACACCAAACAATCGACACATGAATATATACTAAATAAGCCTACGTCAACGGAGAACACCATTTCACTAAAAATCACTGAGAGGATTACAAGGGGGTGATTCGCAGATCACACACGCACACACACTGTGTATACTCACACCTGTATCACTGGAATAATATAAACGTATATTATTCCTAACTCTCTCTCTCTATTTCTGTGTGTACACAATTCAATAGGAGATGCCCTATATTTATAAGTGAGGATATAGAGGTGGGTTTCCCAATCTTCCGATGTGGGACAAGTTAATATAACAAAGTAGTCATATTATATATATATATGCCAATATATAACAAGGATCATTAAAATTTACAATTCCCCAGAATCTATATATTATGCAAATTCAGAAACTGTTGCTCTCGAATGAGTATACCATCGAGAGGTAAGAGTTCGGAAAATAATTGTATTCCTTGAAAGTTGTAGCAACAAAATATGTTTGTTGAAGTTTCAGGATTTTCATATATCTTTCTAAGATTCACATTCGAAATTATTTGCAAAGTTACTCTCGATAGACATTGCTTGTAAAAATCAACTTTATTTGACATGAGCACTATATATATTGTGTTGAAATCATAGTTGTCATAATCCCGATTATAACTGGTAAAATCTTATTATTCTACAATTCTGCTACGATTTTACGATTTTACTACGATTCTACTATGTTAAAATAATGGTTAGACGGTTAAACCATCAATATGAAATGTCCAAAAGCTTAATGATTTAGTCCAATATCCCAATATATGACATAAATTTATGATAAAACATTTAAAAGCCTAATGTATTAGAAAATTTTGAAAATTCTAATATGATTTAGACTTTTAAATTAAATATTTAATATTTTTACTACTTACGATTCTACGATTCCCATTTTACGGACCCCAAAACGATTCTACCTAGACTCCGAATTCTGATAGCATTGGTTGAAATACAATTTCTCACTAATCTGGAACCACAACCCGGACAAATTTTGTATTTTGGGTAAATAAACATTACCCATGAAACAGTAATTTTTTACTGGCAACTTTTGTTTTCAATCTAGGGTAGCTTTAAATTTTCCACCACCAGTGCCCATACAAGTTTGTCTTCTTATTACACTATCGTGCCCGTTTATCTTATTATTAAGCTTCTCACTCCCTCATATTTTCAAGAGGGACACAAGAAGAAAGAAATAACTTCACTTTTTATTGTGTAATTTCTTAATTTTATTATAAAATTATATTTTGTTACATGAAACGGCCTCCTCTTACCTAAATTTCTGGTATGTTGTGTTGCTTTTTTGGCAAGTAATAATCCACTTTGTTCTAAGTCTTGAAATCTTGAACACGAACAACAAATTACACATACACTTCATCAGATTGGTTGAAAATTTCATATCGGATGTTGAAATTTTGTCCAATTTATCACAATAAAACAAAGCCAATTTTACTGATAGAACAAAAGAAACAACAAGAACCCGAAAAAGGAAAAAAAAAAAAATCTTACTGAAACTCGCACACAAACTCAATATTTAAACCTGACAAATCCAAGCCAAAACACCATAAAATGACTGATAAAATCCAAGCCAAGTCTTCATATAATGGTGTAAAAATTAAATTTTTAGAATGGGCCTCATTATAATATTGTAAAAAATAAACTTTTAGAATGGACCTCCTTATAATGTTATAAAAAATAAACTTTTAGAATGAGTTTTCTTATAATGTTGTACAAGAAATTTTTTTGGAATGAAGCTAAATAGAGTGGACCTCCATATAAATTAGATTTTTACTTTAGTACACATATTTTACAAAATGATTTTATATTTGAAACTTTTGGGCAAAACGAAAAGGCATGAGCGGCTAGGATTTCTCTTTTTATTTTCTCCATCATTCTCACTCTTATCATATAAGAGTTCTTCAATTTTTCTCTCTCTCAAAATATTATTGCCTTATTTTGCCCTCTTTATCGCATGAATCTCTCTTATCTTATTCTCTGAAGACTCTCATAACTGAATTCATCAATCAAGAGACACATACCATCCTCTTCGACTGGTTGGTCTAACCTTGTTTTTGTCTAGCTCCAGACTCCAGGCCACAAATATATTTGGTTTTTTATATAATTTTAAAAAGCTAAAATCATTAAGTGGCGATAGTTTTAAAAAAAGTTGTCTTGATTTAGAACAATTTTTTTTAAAAAGTAATGAGTTTTCTGATATTGATGGTTTTGATTTATTTTCAGAATTAAAAGTTCTCAAATAAATTTTACTAATAGAATCACACAATCCAATTGAAATATTAAATTACATTAAAAAAATAGATTCTTTTCCAAATGCATGCATTGCTTACCGAATATTATTGACAATACCGGTAGCCGTTGCTGCAACAAAAATGAGTTTTTCAAAATTAAACTTGATAAAATCATATCTAAGATCAACAATGTCGCTAGAAAAATTAAATGGATTGACTATATTATCTATTGAATTTTATTTTTTTATCAATACCTTGAATACAAGAATCTGATTAGTAATTTTGCATCTCAAAAAATGAGAAGGATGGTTTTTAAATAAGTATTACTAAAAATAATATATATAATATACCAAAAGTCTCTTTTATATTTTTTGCCTCAATATTACCTTTTATACTTTTCGCCTAAGACCTCCAATTTTATTGAGACGGCATGAGGCTTTGGCATCAGAGAATACATTTCTAGTTCACTATTGGAATCTGGCCTCTTAAGCTCATGGTATGCATTCTAATTCTGAGAATGAGTATACCATCGGTAGGTAAGAGTTCCCAAAACATTGTCTCCCTTGAAAGTTGAAGCATCAATTTCACTATGGATTGTTCTTTAAATTTCGAAGATATTCTGATTTCTTACAAAGATTCACATCCAAAATTATTTGCAATAACAGGTTACTCCGGATAGACATTGCTTGTAAAAACTCAACTGCACACTACAACAAATTATGTTCTAACAGCAATAATTTGATAGCAATTGGTAAAAAGTGCTGTTGTAAAATATTTTTTACAGTAATTTTTAATAATTGCCACAATATAATTGCTGTAACAAAATATTTGACCGGTTGACTCACATATATGTAAATGTAATAAGATATAACTTTCTCACTCCTCTTCTCAGTCCTCACGTCACAGTCTCTCTCTCTCACTTTGTCCCTCCTCTTCTCACTGCTCGCGTCAAAATCGAAAACTACAAAACTTTGAAACCCTAGAAACCCTTTGGAAGCCTATAGATATATTCGACATCTATACACACACATCAATTGAAGAAACAGACTGATTGTGGTGTCGTTGTTGAGAAGATCGAAGAAATTTCCGGAAGAAAAAATCAACGATATGAAGATCAGTGGACGTGATTTGGAAATCGGTCACAGATCAACGATCCTTTCATTTTCAGGTAAATCATACTCATTTCATCACCAATTTCTTTCAAATTCATGAAATTCACAGCAAAATTGAATATATAATATTGTGTATATATATATGTATATGCACACACATACACACGTATACACAGATATATATTACTTATATCTACATCAATATATCCGTGTTTCTTATTGACATTATTTTCCTGTTAAGCAAGAGATTTGGAGTGTTCTTATTCGGTTTATGCATGTTTTATATAATATGTAAGTACATAGTGTCGGTTTTGTTGAGGATGCAATCGGTAGGTTTATATATTTAATTTTGGGTACAAGTTGTCAAGTCGAGGTTTGATTTGGTGAAACTAGGGTTTTGGGGTTCAAGAATTGCCTAACATTTTTTTTTTTTTGGGAAAATCCTAAAATTCGTTTGCCATTTTTAATCACTTTGAGAATGTTCTGGGCTCAATCTCCTAAAATTGTATGAGCTGGTTTTGGATAATTAAAATCGTTAATACGTAGTGATTAGGTAGTGATTTGAATTTTCTGAGGTTACAAGTAGATGCAAAATATTGTGATAAGCATTGATGGCAAAATAAGATACATGAAATGTTCCGTTTGACACAAATTAATTTAATGTGACATGAGCTTACTATTGGACAACATCTATAGCGACCATATTTGTAAACTGAAATGAAGCATTTACTCTTTAATTTAGTCACAGGAATATTGTATTTCATAACAAAGACCAATATTTTTTAGCAATGATGGTTCAAGGTTATACTATTTCACTCTCTGGCTCTGTATTTTGACTTGTTTTAATGCTTCATGTATCTTTTAGGTGGCATTCAGTTTGCCACGGCCCAATTGCCTCTTCTTGAACTCATGGACTGTGGGATGACTATATGTTATCCCAATTCTTCAAGCCCAAACTTTGAAGAAAGCAGTGAATATAATTTACAGAAGATACCCAACAGCAAACTACACCTTTTTTTATCAGAAGCTGATAATCAAACATAGCTGGTTGAAAAAACTAAGCTTGTGGGGTTGTTCTGGCTTAGATGTGAGAATCTCTATTCATAGTAGTATCTGTCTCTTCTTGAAATGATTATTCTCTAATTTCTGGGCACATGAATTTTAATGTAGGCTTTGTATTTAAACTGCCCAAAACTCTGTGATTTAAATCTGAACTCCTGTGTAAATTAACATCCAGGTGTGTTGTCAAATTTATCATCTTTGTAGCTGCTTACTTGTTTAAGATCTAAAGCAGTTTACAAGTTATATTACTGACACTAATCTTTTGTTGCTTTGGTCCCAGAGAGATTGCTACTATAGTGTCCCAATTGGAAAGTGTCCATGCATCAGGTTGCCAAGATATGCTGGTTGAAATCATTCAGAACGAGGTAAAAAAGAAAACTACACTCTTTCATATTCAATATCACCAGATATATATATATATATATATATATATATATATGCTATTCCTAGGAAAGGGCTAATAACATAAGTCTGCTTTTCTACGTTTTGGTAGGGAGAATAACTCCAAAGTTTTCTATATTTTTTCCATAACGTTGAAAAGTATATTTGTTCCCAAATTTATATCTTTCCCTTAACTAATATATACATACCCGTACAACAACTCCTGTTGTTCTTGTTTCAATATACGTACCTGTAAGCGGGATTTTCTTGTGTAGATTTGTGTTTGAAGTTTAACTTTGCTGTGTAAATTTTTATAGTGCAATAAAGAAACAGAATACTCATCTCCTTTGTTGAGAGGGTTGAAACGAGCTGCTAAACCGGTCATGAGCAGTTTTAACCATTATGAAACTTGACTTAGGTATATTATGAACATCTCAACTATATATAATTTTGCATAACTTAGGAGAGGTGAGGGAAAGTATGACTGGAACATAGGAGTATTTTATGTTAGAGAATGTGTAGAAATTTGAGTGTCATATATCCTCTTTTTCTATAATCCATGTGCATATATGAATAGAAGTACATTGAATTCTTTATTCCATGTTGCAGATTGATGATGATGATAATGATATGGAGGATTTTTGAGGATTGTATATGGGATCTTGAGGATGACACAATCGAGTGAAGGATAAGAGGATGGATAGTTGCCAAAAAAGTACTTTTTTATTTATTTAATGTTTTGTTATGAATTCCGAAGATTTTAGAAAATTGTTTTTTTCTTAATATTGAGATATAATTACACTCTATATTAGATCTTACAATGCATTTAATTCATTTTTTTGATATGTTGTGTTGTGGGGAGCTAATTGTAATGAAATTTAGTTTATGAATTTATGGTTCGAATTGATTGTGAAGAGAGATTTATTTGATTTTCATGGCAAATATTTTTTTTTGGTTGTGAATCATTTAGCAGAACTTAGAATTGCTGCCTATAAGTGCTGCCTTTTACTGCAGCACTTGGAATTGCTGTGATATCCTAGCGACATTGGTTCTAACAGCAATTAAAATTGCTGCTTGTAAATGCTGCTAAAGAGTTATGGCAGCAGTTTTTCCACTTATAACAGCAATTAAAATTGCTGCTGAGGACTAAAACTGTTGTAGTGGCACTATGGCACGGCCGACCCTGAAATTCCAAAAATATGTAAAGGTCATAGGCGAGATTCACTGTGAGGCCCTTATAAGTAAGGCTGAAACGCCATTAAAAATTATAAATGTAAAAATAGTTATTAAAAAAGTATATTAAATATATTAATATTGAAAATAACAAAAACAACTTCCATTTTGGTGTTCTCAGGAAAAATTCTTGTATTGTGAGTGCGGCAGTCACAAGACCCCTAAGTGTAGTCGTGTGAAAAGTTATTATCGTTGTGTGAGTGCGACAGTCTCGAGAGCTCGCGACAAGAATCTTTTAGTCATAATCATAATAATGATGTAATTTGGATTAGACTTTAGTTTCATTGAGTTGAAATTGTTTTAAAAATATATTGTTTTACTCGGTTGGAATATACAAAATAAGGATTTGGTTGATTTATTAGCATAATTAGTGGGATATGATTCCTCATTCCTTAGTTGAGATTACCTAATTTATTTAGTATTACCTAGTTTATATTGACTTGGCTTCCACACCAAATTTACTTCTTCTCCACACCTTCTCTCCTATAAATAGATGGTGGTTATATTCTAACATATACGATTCGTAACATTATTATTATACATTCAATAATACAGATTTATTATTGATATTCTTCTTCTTTTAATTTATCTTTGATTTTCTACTTCATATCTGAACTTTTGTTCTCTGTTTGTATCTCTTTATGATTTTCTAGTTGGTATCAGAGCCTACCGACTCTTGGTAGTTCTTTCCGCTTATCTTCGTCTCTACCGGAGATGGTGCTCCATATCTCATCTCCGGCCGCGATCTTCAATTAATATATATTGATATGATATATATATTATATTATTGGTGGGATTTGTCTTTTACCCCACCAAAATTCTTGTTTCTTGCTTTTTCCGTCTTTTAGGGTTTGGGAGACCTAATCTCCCATGGTTTTGCCCTTGTTTATGGGTTCATTGATTATGTTAGCCCTTGTTTATGGGCTCGTTTATGTGACTCCTGCTGATTAACGCCCGTGCTGATTTGCTGCTGGCTTTTGGTTTCTGCTATCACCGAGACCTCTAGACTTCTACCGAGAGCTTGAAAATTTTCCTGTTGATTCTTCCCTCTGTTGATTCGTTGCTACTAATTTTTTTTCCAGTACAGGTGGAGCCCTAGTTATTTATGTGTCTACCAATTTGTCCGGTTGTGTAATTCGATGCTACCGATTATGTCTATACAGGTGGAGCCCTGATCCCTTATGCTACTAGTACAGGTGGCGCCTTGATCCCTTATGCTACTGATTTTGTCGGTACAGGTGGAGCCCTGATCCCTTATGCTACAGATTTTGTCGGTAAAGGTTAGGGCCCTGAATTTCGAAAGTATATATATTTCGAAATATATATATATATTTTGGTAAAATATATATCCGAAATTTATATATTTTTTCCGAAATATATATTTTTTCCCCAAAACTACAGGGGTTTATGAAATAAGGTGATTTAGCGGCAGAATAGGGAATTCACAAGCCACATGACCGGAAATTGGATCTTTTTTGAAGGGGTAATTGTAACCGGAATGCAAATCAAGGGGGGTTTCAGAACTAGGGGTTTTCTTGATTAAATCATGAAACTATAGGGGGTTTTATGAAAATTACCATAAATAGAATGTCTAGATTGCTTGCTTAAGCGAAGAAATATTTAATTCATTCAGATATCAATGAATTGCATGAATTTAGTTAGACAAAATCCAAAACCGGTTGAAGTAAGAATCACTATTGATGGATTTTACTTCCAAAAATTATTGGAATCAACAAAGTTACTATGAATTGGCCACAGGTTATAAAATCAATTGTAGTTGTGTTACCATATTCTTAAGCTACTTTCAGTTCCAAGTGGGTGAGTAATAATACTACTGACGTGGTACCCGGATTTTGACATCTAGGTCCGAAAATTAAAAGCTATCACACTTGGTCTGGGAGAGTCCGGTACGAATAACTTTTTATCAAATTTAAATATTCTGGACACGGCATAGACATATTTTGGACACTTCAAAGTAATTTTTTAATTTACTTTTATGTAATTTAGATATAAGTTACGAACTAACAAAAAAATATATAAAACCTATGAAAATAACAATAAAAAATACAAAATTCAAGGTCCAAATAAGAGATGCCTTGTGATTTTCTGAATAAATTATTTAAAATTTATCTATTTCAAAAATATAATAAATTATTATTTTTTGACGTATCCATGCAATGTCACGTTCTATTTTTCTAAATTTGTCCAGTCACAATGGCCATGTAGTCTTATACCGGTATACAGGAATGGCAATTTGTAGCTCCCCACCGGAGTTCCACCTAATTCCGCCCATTTATTTAAGGGTTTGGGAGCGTTTGTTATTTCGTAGAGACGGGTTTGATAAAATCTGAAATTACCTAGACAACCAATGAAAACAACCTCGAGGGGGTTGGATAGGCTTTTTGTGGATTTATTGACAAATTAAAATTAATTGCGGAAAAGTAAATTTTAATTGAATTCTCTAACAAGATAAATCATGCAAAGATTAATCTAAGTGCAGAAAATAAAGTGATAGAGACACACGATATTTTTACGTGAAAAACCTTGGAAAGACTCCAAGTAAAAACCACGGATACGCTCGGGTAACGATGCACTATGAATCAAGAGATATACATACTCTATGAAGTTTTAGATTTACAAATTCCTCTAGATCTGCCTTTCTCCACTCGACGTCTGACAAACTTGAATCACTCGCGCTCCATAAAGCTCTCGTTCAGCTCCGTACTCTGACGGCTCCGCTTCTCAACGGATCAATGAACCACGAAGCCTCCTGCTCCGATCTCCGCACTCAAACGTCTCCGTTTCTCAAATGGATATAAGCAACCACGTTGCACAAGGTGGTGTGTAGATTTTTCAGAATCTAGATCATTCAATTGTGCATAAGATCATTGATGTAGAAGCACAATTAAACAAACCCAAAACAAGAGAGAACTAGAAGATATATAATCATTCAATGATTTTCTCTCTCTATCTCTATCTCTGTAGAAGAATATGAACTGTAGAAAAACTGCAGAGATCTCTCACTAAAAATCATCCTAAAATCTGTAGACCTAATTATAGAGAGGACTGAAGGAAACCCTAGGTTTACCCTTTCTCGTAATTTCACATTAAACTAAACACAGCCCTTTGATTTGGTCTTCAATATGTATATATCATGTATATCAATGTTTAGAGTCACAACCGCATCAAGAGAAATCAAATCGAGGTCAAAATCGAGATTTCACAACTTAGCATCGCATCCTTTACTGCGTGTGGCGCATTGGGGAGCTACGCACGGCGCGTAGACCGTTTCTGATGGGCGAAGATGGGGTGTAAAAATAGCATTTTCTAGCCACTTTTAGCTACTGAGACCGTAGGCCGATCATAGCAAAATTCATGGAAACCACTTTTCTTGGGAATAGTGCCGTTTGAACCCCCTCGACTCCATTAGAATGATTTTTGAAGTTGCGGCTTTAAGAAATGACGTTTCTGTCATTCGAGAGGCACTTTTTACTCAAACTTGCTTCCTCTTCAATTCTTTTGTATTCTTCACTTCTTTAGGCTGTATTTGAATTTGACGAAGCTTGTTAATGCCTATTAAACCTACTCAACTCCATAAATCACTCAACATGGTTATTGTCTAGAACATGTCATAAATAAACAATACACAAAAGTGTTCTTACAGAATCCGTCACGGGTTATGGGGCGGGGACGGGTTCTAGTTAAGACCCGCCTCGTCCCCTCCAATTTATATTAATTTAAAATTTTCATATTTATATATGTGCAGAAATAAAAATTAAATACTTTATTAGTATTACTCATTCCTTTTCAATGGGGTTTGACATCTCAAACCAAGAAAAAACTAGTTGTTGAATATATACAAAGAAAAAAAAACAGAGAGTGAGTTTGATTGTTGGATGATTGGAAAGAAATTCATAGGTAAGTTATTTTATTTTAAATTTTTATGTGTATTTAGGAATTTATTTTTTTAATTTTTTGTGCAATAAACTCTTCTGTCAATGATAAAGATAACACTGATAATCAAGTGTTAATGGGGCGGGGTGGGGTGGGCATGAGAATAGTGAAATATTAATGGAGCAGGTATGGTTTATAGAAAAATACCAAAGGGCTAATGGCCAAGTGGTACCTGTCCCATGACAAACCCGTCAAGAGTATGGCATTTTAAAAAATTAGGGATAAATATAGGCGAATCCATTTCATACCCGCCTCATTGCCATCCAACACTTACATCCTGCCCCCATCCGTGTTTATTCGTAGTTTAGGGTCTGTTTGATAACATTTAATCACCACTGAATCTTAACGCGTTAAGTGATTTTAGGATATGAGCATGTTTGATAACATTTTATCATATCTCTTAATGTAATAAGCACGTCTTAAAATGGGTCAATATTTTAAGCGGTAGAGGTGTCACTTAACGATTATCACTTAACACGCTCAGATGATTAGATTTTAAAATATTTTCTTTAATTCCCATTATACCCTGAAAATAATTAGAAGGATGAACTATCGTCTTTTTGCAATTTAGGGTTTTCTCTCTGCGATTTCTTTAAGGTTGGGATTTCTTTGGAGTTATGATTTCCTTGGAGTTCCATTTCCACTTTCCAAAACCATCATGAAATTACAACCAATTTTACTTTCAAATTATATTTGTATTTCTTAGCGATTCCAAATTTGTCATCTTTCTTATTCGTTTTACTCTTTCACACACGAATCTAATCTAAAAATATTTTATAGGTGTTGTAGTATATATATATATGATACACGTACAAATTAAACATTTTATAAGTCTGGTAATATGTATGATACACGTACAAATGAACATGGGTAATCTTTTTAATTCGTTATATTCTTTCATAGATTCGATTAAAATGATTAATTAATATCGTATTTGTTGAATTTGTTTAGTGTTGGTTTTATATAATAACATGTTTCTCTTTTTTCTCTTAATATTTTTAACTAAATATATATTTTTTATATAATTCAATAAACCTGATTTAATACAGAAATATAAAATTTTCTTATCCTAAATACATATAGATGATACTACCATCTTATTTATACACAAGAAAATGCTATCTACATTGATATAGATGTCTTCATTGAAACATTATAGAATTATGTACAAATCTAACATATTCTCCACCCTACAAATAAATAGAAAGTTTATATAATACACTACAATACCAAAAAAATAAACAACTCTAGAACATAATTCTCTCACATATTTAGTTTAAGTAATTATATATTTCTATTTTTAGGTATGTACTAATAAATCCTTTCTCCACAAAATTTGAAAAACATTTCTCCCAAATCGATAATAAATTAAAATAAAAATGCAAACATCAATAGCTCATGTCTATAGTCTTCTTATTGGAAGAGTTATCTAAAACATTATAAGATATATAAGAAAAATTCGGTTTTCTATTATCTATTATTAGCACAATTTTAATGGGGGATAAATTGTATTAAAAAAAAGTAATTTACATATAGAGTGCACGTATGAAACATATATATATATATATTAATAGCTAAATTGTTTATACATATATATATGTATGTATTATTTTGTTAAAACTCAGTTTCATATGGTCGTTATAATATATTAAGGGCGGAAGTATAAAATCTACAACTTTCATACATCAGATTCTGCATTTAACAAACAATCTTAATGCATTCAGCACTTCATATTAAGACAGTTAGCAAACAGATTTTTAAATTAATACATTCAACACTTAATATTTTAGGACTTAAAATTCAGTACTTAGAATTTTTAGTACTTAATTTTCAGTTTTATCAAACAACACCTGTGTAAAGGAAAACGTATATGCGTGATATGGGCCGAGGTGCTTTCAGTTGGGCCCAAATATGTCAAGTTGCCTTTAGTAGGGCGCAGTTGGTAGTTGTACGAACATTTAAAAATATTTTTGGGTACAATGCAATAAACCCTCGTGAAATTGGCAGATAACCCTTCTCAACTACTCCATAATTTATGTAACGTATTCCCTAAATTATTGTATTTTGTTGCAAAATACCATATTCACTTAATTTTTTTTTGAATGACCACAATGTCCTTTCTTTATAAAAGTTACATAATGTGTTTCCTTTCCTTATTAACATGGATTATGAAATAACTTATACTAATCTGACGACATATTCTCCATTAAAATTACATATATATATATATATATGGGCAAATGACGCTAAACACTCATATGATTTCAAAAGTGTGCGGAAAATACCCTTCATGGTTTCTAAACACCCCTATACTTTGCAAAGAGTGCAAATAACCTCCTCCAAGCCCTTTTCCGGTGACTAAGAGGAGGTTTTCTGCACATTTATGAAATCATTGGGGTGTTTTGCGCTCGTCACGTGACTGGATTCTGGCTAAAAAAGAGAACGGAGCAGTGTTAAGGGGGTCAAAGTGTACACTTTTGGAATAGTAGTGGGGATTATCTGCACAAAATGAACTAGAGGGGGTTTTTCCACACACTTTTGAGGGTGTTTAGCGCCATTTGTCCATATATATATATATATTTAAATCAATCTAAATTCTAATAACAAGTTAATTAGTTTAGAAGTAAAGTAATTATACCTTATAACTATTTATATATTTGTATTTAAAGATATATTTACTATAATATAGTTAAGGTGAATGGTATATAACAATTATTTTAAATAAGAGATGATATAAACCAAACAATGGAGTTGAATGTCATACTTTTTAAACCTATCTAAGTCAAGAGGGGGAGAAAATGTAATTTACCCTTCACATAATCGCATAACAATTCCGATTTGTTTATTTACTGGAAATATTTCATTTGTCACGTATATTAATTTCAATCATCACAATAATAAAAATGAACTTCCAATAATACACCACATCACCATTTCGACTCTCGAAATAAAAGCCGAAGCGTAGAGCATTATCGTAGTCCACACTTTTCTATTAACCATTGGATTGAGCAAGAAAAAAGAAAAGAAAAATGAATGATTGATGTTCTCTAGGGCTGCACACAAAACCGAAAAATTGAATCGGACCGAATAGAAATCAGCAGTTTAGTTCGGTTTTAAGATGATTCGGTTTGGTTATGGTTTTCAAAATTCAAAAACCGAAATTTTCGGTTTGGTTTCGGTTTTTACCCTCCAAAAACCAAACCGACCCGGTTTTATAATATATTATATATGTATTATCTATATGATTATATCAGACAACTTGTGAGACTTGAGAGAGTATGATTGTAATTTGGTATGAAAAATAAACCTAATACAAATAAGTTAAATTACCTTTTTCCAAATTTCACTAACTCCATAAAATAAATTGATGTTGCAAGAACTAAAACCGAAATCAAGTGTAAAAGGGAAAAAGAGTAAATTTCCAACATATACAGAGACCTTTCAGAAGTGAAGATTGTGCATAGTTTGACCCATCTTTTATGAATTAGACAGAGCTACTACAAGAGTAATGATTACATATGGATGAATAAATAGAGTAATGATTACATATGGAGTAATAGTTATCAGTAGTGTCCATATTCATCCAAATTCTGTTGCGACTCTGAGAAGTTCCAAAAACCATCAAACAAATTTTGTGGTCATTACTTATCCCTTTACCGTCCAAAAACATTTAATTGAATTTTGTCACTTTATAAACCTGCAAAACCAAAAGATATTCGACTCAAAGATACACACCCTGCAACACAGCCAACAATGATTTGATATTCAATATCATACCAAATCTGATTATAAATGATATATATGATATATCCCAGAAAAGTCAACTTCATACCCTGCAAGAGAGGTAATAATGAGTTGATATCAATATTAGAATCAAGTCTTCTCTATATATATATATATATATATATACTATTCCATCATCTTCTAAAGATCCCGAGAAGCTCATCCTCTCTACTTCTGAGCATCAAAGAGACCTATGATACCCCAGGTAAATATATTATTTGGTTGCCCTTCAGCTAGTAATGAGGGTCCCGGGTTGGGGACAGTGTCGAATGTTGCTTCGTGGATCACTATGGTCGGGGCGAGTACGATTGACCAGAAGTTCCAAGCGGATATTTATTTAGGAAATGATTGACCAGAAGTTCCAGGCGGATCTTTATTTAGGAAATGGTCAGGTTACAGAAGGCCTCCCTGGACCTTCGGCTCGGCCCCTTTGGACCCAGGGTCTTTCTTCTTGGATTATGAGCCATAACCCAACAAACCTCGTCAAAAGAATCCTGGGTTTTTGGTGAATTTTGACATTTGAAAACCCTAGTCTAGTTGGGATTTGATTTTAGAGCTTTAAATTTTGTCAAGGAATTTACTCTTAGACAAGTCGTGAACAGTGAACTCTGTAATCCTTGTCAACAGGGAGTTGATGGGAAAAAGTAGTCCACCAATAGAGCAACAAGAACATGTACACAGCTTCCAACCAAAAAAAAAACCAATAATTCTAGCAAACAGAGCATCCCTAGAAGAAAATACCGCTTATCCAAATTTCCACAAGAACACTGGGAATGTGTTCTTCCAGTGACAAAGCAGGAGCATTAAAAAGAAAAAAAGAAGAATTATTACACTCTAGAATCCACTATGTTTTGTCTCCTAAATTAATTTCATTTATGTCCTATGGTTTTCAAAATGATTCCATCCAGCACAATCAAATAAAAGCATATAACAATTCTTTTACCATGTTTTTCTCCACAAAGACAGAGCAAAAACCTAAACCTATCCCTTCTACATGTGCCAATATCTTTTTGCACTACATCCAATTTCTACTGTTTTCTGCCTGAAATAATTAAAAATGTTAGATGCCGATCGAAAGCTTTTCAAAGGCCAAAAGTAATAAAATACAACAAAAATTTAAGAAACCGACTTTTGCCAACCGAAAACCTTTAAGTTTCTATTAAATTTGACAAAGGCTTACACCTAGAAATGTACAAATGTGGGAGCACCTTACCAGCAGATTTGGTGAGTATTGAAAAGGGTACTCCAATGCTATTGCCCAATACAAAAATGATTACCCAGATGGTCGGGGTCTATATATGCACCAGAAAATGAAGTGTGATTTCCAACGACAGAAAATTAATAAATTCTCAAGTTCATTGTACATGTCAGATAACAATGAACATCAAGCTAGTGATGTGGGCCTTTGCCTTTTTGCAAACCAAGTTATTCATTGACTTCACAATATTCAACTTTAAAATGAAATCATTAAAATTTTTGTGACATATTCACCTGTGTTTTAATTAACAATAGAAGAAAGCCAGATATAACAGATATAGTGAATGTAACAATAAAAATTTAGAAAAATGATTCTGCGTCCCCTCTAATTTTCCCAGCAACCAAACATCAGGACCCAATACCGAGTTGCACAAGGCAATCACACAATCAAAGAATGACCACATTCATCAATCAAGAATGAATTAGCAAAAGGTTTGAATTTCAACAAGACTAAAGGCAACATAGAAACATGCTACAAAATTAAACCCAAGAAAACGCAAACACAAGGAATCAACCCCACATAGAAAGTGAGTGTTCTTTGTCTTTTGTGTAAATTGATACAAACACACACACAGACATATATATATATATATATGTCTATACAACAGGCTTTATTTATTTTTATTGGGGTAAATGCAACAGTTAATCGTCAGTATAAGGACTAACGAAACAATATAAACAGAGAAGATATATGGTACCTGTCAAAGATTGGGGAAGGTGTAGGTTGCCCCTTCCTAAATAGTATTTTAATCACTTTGCTTCCGTCTTCCCATGTCTCAAATGATTCATTCTACCCATTAATCCCAAAACAAAAACCAAATAAAATAAAATAAAAAATAAAAATTTATTAAATAAGGATATTCTGTACAATAATGAATAAAATGTTTGTGAGACTTATAACAAAGGTTTCGTGGTGTAGTTGGTTATCACGTCAGTCTAACACACTGAAGGTCTCCGGTTCAAACCCGGGCGAAGCCATAATGCAAATTCTAGTTTCTTATTTCGGGTGGGCTGTATTTTGGTGGATACAATACTAGCTGTTTCTGGCACAATTGAGTTTGGCCTATGTTTTTGGTGGACATGATGATACTTCAAAATTTGATGTCAATTTCAAAGCCCATTAAAAAGCTCATATATATATATATTTGAATGGTAAGAAACGGACAAAAAAAATATAAATCATACCAACCAACTTGGAGTATTTTAAAAGTACGGAAGAGATTCAATCAAGACCGTCAGAATCGAGATTTTAGGTTGAATCGTTTTGGGGTACGTGGAATCGGAATCGTAGAATCATAAGATATTCTACCTAAACGTATTAATTTTTTTAAAAAATAATAAATATTAAATATTTAATTTAAAAGTATAAATCATATTGGAATTTTCAAAAATTTCTAATACATTGAGCCTTTAAATGTTTTCTCATAAATTTAGATAAGATATTGAGATATTGAACTAAATCATTAAGTTTTTGGACATTTTATACATTGGGCTTAACGCAGTAAAATCGTGATAAAATCGTATAAAATAGTAGCAGAAAAGTAAAATTTTACCAGTTAAAATCGGGATTCTGACAATTATGGATTCAATTAGGTTTAAGGTAGTTCTGCCAAATAAACATTTCTTGTTTTGTTTGGAGATAGTAAGTTGTTTTGTTTTCGAGACAACCGAAGTATTCATTAGCTATTCATCACTCCCAAAAGTTATTTCATTCTTATAATCTTGGTGTCATCTCTTATTTTACTTTATTAATATATATATATATATATATATATATTTAAATTTAATTTGAATTGTTGAAGAAAAATCTAAAACTCTAACAGTCTGTTTGGGAGGTGATTCGTGATTCTAAATAAAAGGAAAGTAGAGCGTAGCGAATCATGTGCTACAGTTTTTTTCCGAAGCATAATTATGTTTGGTGTTGATGATTCTGGTTTGAGAAAAATGAAAGGTGAAGCAAACAGAACATGTTTGGTGGAATTGGTAATTCCACAAATATTGGATCAAACTAAAATTTATTTGATACTTAAATATTTGTTTAATTATTTTTATTCAAATGTATTTAATATTTTTAAATAATAAATAAAATTTAAAGTAATTCAAAAATTTATATATATTTTTTCAAATTATTTCAAATTTTTATATTTATTTATTATTTATTCATTTTATTTATCTTGTTTTATTTAATTTGTTATTTTTTACTCTTTTTTATTTAATTATTATTATTTATTAATTACTAATTATTTATTAATCATCATTTTATTTTTCTGTATTATTTTATTTATTATTATTAATTATTTATTACTCTTTTTTATTTAATTATTGGAACATGATTCACATTTTTTGGAAGCAAGGGCGAATCAGGTCTCATTTTTTTGAAATATGTGTAATTGAGCCTACATGCTACAATACTAGAAGCACTTGGAATCACCTTTAGAGGTGATTCCAAAATCAGCCCAAATTTGGAATCAAGCTTTGGGCTTATTCCAGTTGGTGGAAACAAAAACAAGGGACCAAACAAGCCTTGCCTCATGTGCTTTGGGATGCGAATAGTGGGAAATCAGGGGGCAAAAGCAGACATCCTAAACAGGGCATAATAAATCAACAAGTGTTTACTTGTTCTGAGTTCTAGAGCAATATGGCGTAACTCGATTCACATATATATATTTTTTTAGGCAAAAGTGTAAATAACCTCCAAAACTTTTTTCATGTGAGCAAAATATTCCCATGAACTTTAAAAGTGAGCAAGATACCATCTCATGTTTGAAAATGAGCATTTTACCCCCTTTACTCATTTACCCCTTTAGCACTTTCCTTTCATTCACTTAGTTATACATTTATTCATTTATCCTTAGTAATAACTGAATAAAAAATTTAAATAACTAAACTATATTTTTTGAAATGTAAAATAGTTCATTTTGTTAATTATAATTTTTATTACATATATTTTTATTTTCATATTATATTTTAACTCTAAACTTGTTTTACTTATTTTATTTTTTGAAAATTTATAGTTTATATGCTTTGTTTTAGATTTTACTTAAAACACCGTTAATACAATTCAATTGCAATAAGACTAATTGTATTTATAATCTAAAATTAAAAAAAATAGAGAAATTTCTAGTCTTCTACTACTATTACATTTTTAACTTATATTTATTTAATGCAATCCAAATTAGTATTAGGTTTTAGTGATAGAGTTTGAATACAATTACACTTATTACAATTCAATTCTATTGATAAAGTTTTAAGTAAAATCTAAAATATAATATATAAAATATAAAATAAGTAAAACAAGTTTGGAGTTAAAATATATAAAATAATTAAATTATAATTAGTAATTAACAATTTATAATTTTAGTGGCAGTTTATGACGGATTATAAATTGTCAGCTAAAGTCCTGATACTAAAACTTTTGTGCTAAACTGACAAAGATAATTTTAGTCTACTACTACATTTTTGTGACACATTTTTTTCGTATTGCTTGTTATTTGATCATTAACCATCTCAAGTAATTGAAGTATTTGTTTGTTGAGAAGTTATAGAATACTCCAAAGGCAGTACTTGCTTTTGATCACTTGTAGTTGTTATATCATCAACATGCACATAATCTATGATTGAGATTCAAAATTAAAAAAAAAATGATTTGCATACAGTGCACACCGAAAAATGTTAATTAAACAATTTGTTTCTTGTTTTTCCTTCGGTTTCAATAGCTAATTTTCACTCCACTGAAAACTTATTGCTAATCGATCACCCACTCATATGAGATTCAAAACTATAGCCCAATAAAAATAAATCGTACAATTTCAAACTTATTAAAATTGCATAAAATTCAAACAAAAATTAAACCATGGCAATCAAGAGAATGGCAAATGCTACAGCCATCAACCCGTAAGCAACCATTCCTTGTGTGGCAGCGTCCGTTGGCGCTGGCGCTGGAGCCATCGAATCCATTACAGTTATCTTAAGCTTCTGATTCTTGGCGGCACAGTGGTCGGCGACACCACAAATGTACCATTTGTTTCCGGTAGTGTTGAGAGGTATAACATCATTTCCGGTGGTCAAGGCCTCGTTGGCAGGTGGTAAAATGCATTGAGCAAAGCCAGTTCCGTTCACTTTGAACACGTTGTGGTATCCCGGGGTGTATTTGAATACTATATTAAAAAAAATTCATTTGTATCATTTTATAGAATTTTAATTATAGGAGTTATATAATACTTACGAGAAGAAATAAGAGGTAAAATTGTAGTTATAATCTGTAATAACTATTTAGTGGCGATTCTAGCGAATAATAAATTGTCACCTAAAGTCCTGAGATTCAAAGTTATTTAGCCAATAGAGGCAGTAAATCAGTAAAAACTGTTGATGTATTTTGATTCTCTTGCATAGAAACATCAATTTTTGTGACATCGAAAATAAGAATTAGTAGTGGACATGAGTGTTAAAGAGGTAGCTATTATACGTACCTAGTGAGTCTCCGATCATAAACATTTTATCCTTGGCCCAAGCTTGGTAATCGAAATTCGTCTTCCACCCCTCACTGTCTCCGACAATGTATTCCATGGCGAACGTTGGAGCGATAAGTGCGAGGATGGTGGCGAAGATGATGATCTGAGTAGAGGCCATTGTAAAATTTAGAGTTAAAATAGGCTCTAGTTGTTTCAGTTTAAAGCTTATGGAAGTGCTTGCCACAAAAGGCCTTATTTATAGACTTCAAGAACCAAGGAGACAGCATAAGACCGGCCTAGGACTGCCCAAAGTGCGTGGGACAATATTTTAAGGTAATGTAAGAAATAAGAAATGCATCATGCATGTACGAGAATATTTTCGTAGGTCCTGAAGATTGTGGCTGATTTAACTATGTTTATATCTATATAATATGTACATATATGGATGGGTTAATTAGTTAAAGAGTCCTATGTTTTTGGTTCAAGGAATGAAGTTTTAACATTAGTGAACCAATTGGCAATAGGTGGTGTGACACCTACAGTGTAGCCGAGATTGTAGGCGGCCAATTTTGAAGTAAGAATGTTGTTGGAAGATGCATACAAGGTTGGAGATTTTGGCTGTTACTTATGACTTCATGCCTCCCTAGATAAAAACTTAGTATTCAGGAGTACAATACTTGGGTTATATTCCATAAGGATCAAGTTCGTCATCCTCGAGTAATGTGTTCCAATACAATTTAAATAAATGCTAAAATATTTTTAAAAAATTTGAGGCTAATTCTGTTTTTGTTGATTTGATGTCCATCTCCCTTTTATAAAAAAATTTAGCCACATATCCAACTTGTATTGGATCACATTAGCGGTCCTCAAGGGAGGACCTAAATATTGTCTTACTCATAATACTTGTGATCCTTAATTTGCTGACATGTGATGATTATGATTGACATTTATTACACTGATTTTGTGTTAAAAAAAAAAGAAGAATATTTGTTTTAATATGTTATGACTTTTTGTCACATAGCTGAAAAATATTTGAGTTTGTACACAAAATTTCACTAATAGATTTTACTCTAAGATAATGAGAGGGGGTCGTTGAGATTATGCATTAAATCTCATGGGTGTATTATGTAATAAACATGGCCGGTCCTGAAATCTCAAAAATAAGTTGGGGCCCTAGGCGAGAGCAAATGCGAGCCCCTTTAGATGTAACACTTCATGCGCTTAAAAAAAATTATAAGTGCAAAAAAAATTACTAAAAAACACATTAAATTTATTAATATTTAAAAATAAAAAACATTTCTATCTTGGTGTTGTCGTGAAAATTATTTGTTGTTGGGGGGAGTGCAGCAATCGCTAGAGTCTTAAGTGTAGTCGCATGAAAAATTATTGTCATTGGACGAGTGCAGCAGTTACGAGAACCCTAAGTTAGGGATGACAATGGGGTGGGACGGGGAGGGGATCGCATTCCACATCCCCATCCCAGTTTAATTTTGCTACCCCCATACCCGCCCCAAACCCGATTATTAAACGGGGCAGGGCGGGGTGGGGTAAGGCTATGTGGGGAGAGGGGCGGGGCGGTTTTTCACATTTAAAAAAAATTATACAAATGAAGGTAATGTGTAATTTCTTAATTTATACTTTGGAGATATTGTTACTATACGAGAAGCAAAGTAAACCATGTAATTTTTAATATAATTGATATGAAATTAAGACTAAAATAGTAAAAGAGTGAAAGGATAAGGGGACTAGTATTGAGTGAAATATAAAAAAATGAAGGAGTTATTTTATTTAATGGGTATATATTAATAATATATAATAATATTGAAGGTATATTAGTAAAAGAAGTAGTATAATCGGGGCGGGACGACCCCTCCCCATACCTGCCCCGATTACCAACCGGGGATTTCCCCCCACCCTCGTACCCGCCCCCATTTATTTAATCGAGTCCCCAAACCCGCTTAAATCGGGGCAGGGCGGGGCAGTTCCCCACCGGGGGTTTTTTTTTGCCATCCCTACCCTAAGTATAGTCACAAAATATTGTGAAATTGCGAGAAAAATCTTTTAGATCTAATCAGAATAATAGTTTGATTTGAATTATACTTTAGATTCACTAAGTTAAAATTTTGAGATTTTTTTTTTTAGTTTATATTAACCGAAATATAAAATTTTGGGGTTCAAAATTGTGAAATTGGGTTTGAATTTAGTACAAATGGGTTGTTAAACAAATTATTACTATTTTTTTTTAATCTATAGTAAAATAATTTTTATTTTTAAAAAAAATAAAGCCGTTGAATTGGGCCAGAAACTAATTAAATTCTTTAGAAAACTATAAAAGTATTAATATTTTTTAAAAAATACAAAATATATACAAAAAATAAATAAATTTTTTTGGGGACCCCCGACCAGGTGGCCCTAAGCGACCGCCTTGGTCGCCTAGCTAGCCTCAGGGCCGGGCATGGTAATAAATGACAAACATAGCTGCCATATGACTATTTTATTTATTTTTCGTTAAACCTGGCCAAACAACAACAAAGGAATTAAAAACAATCCCCACGGAAAATGCAGCTTTGTTTTGGTTGTGAAACAGCTCCAAAATTAAGAGGTATTATTTGACACCAAAAAACTTCTAAAAGAAAACATAGCAAAAGCAAAAAAAATAAAAAATAAAATTCCAACAAACTATGTGTGATGTGGCCTAGTTATAGCGCAGTAAACTTTGCCACTTCGTTCTGAAATATATTCTTTTAGTCATCAGAATGCAGGATCATCAATATGTGCATGTTCTACCAACAAGATTCAAATTTCATCGGGATTTTACCAAGAAATCAACTTTGAGATGAATTTCTCATAATTATTAAGGTGACGCAATGGCGAAATTAGCTAGAGGCTGCATATTATCTAGAGTCGGGAGGAGATTCAGAATTTAATAATTATTAGTGAAAAAAAATAAAAAAAAGTTTCCGAATCATTTGTAGAAAACTAGTAAGAAAGAAAGAGTGAGTTTGAGGTAGTAAACAGGATGTGAGCCTTAAGTTGAAACCTCCTACTTTTCCTTAAATCAGCTAAAAAAAGTTTCTTCATGGGTTGATGAAATATTAATACATTTTTTCGGAAAATATTGGTGAATTAATCTTGCATGATTATTTGGTTTGTGCTCGATCTTCACGTTTCTCTTCCTCTGTTTGAATCTGTTTGTAGTAGTTGCATGGAAGTTCTTAATCATATTGGTCATCTATTTATTTCAACTTTTGTTGCTGTTCATATAAATATATATATATATATATATATTGGAAGATGTGACACAGCAAATGAACACTGAATTCAATAGTACATTTACCCTAATAACATATTAACATAGTATTCACTTCATCTAATAATGACAACTAGTATGTCTCAATATTGGTATGACAATCTCTGTTGGTTTTCTGGTCAACACCACTTCTTTGTGTGTAGAGGGGGTGACTCGCGAAAACTAGTATGTCTCAATATTGGTATGACTTATTTTGGGAGATTGACCCAATGATTTATTTATTTGGGAGATTGGCCCAAGGTTTGGTTTATTTAGGAAAATGGCCCAAATAAGGTTTGTACGCGAGAACTTGCATTATACAAAGGAGGTATGAGGGACTGATGTGTTTATAGCTCGCATTTGAACTCATAACCCTATATGCTACTCGCATAGAGAGTACTATTCGGAATCTAGGGGAAATGCTTGGGAAATGTAAATAGTGGGTCGCGACCCTATCTACACTGTCCTAAGCAAGAGTACCTTAGAGAGGCCGATAGTACTCAGGGCCATGAAAAAGGTATGCATGCAAAAGGTCATGACCTAGGAAAGCTATACAACATGGTTCCTTGGCTAAGGAAAAATCAAATCCGGGATGAAATAGGCGCGGATCAAAGGGCACGGGGAACAGTATGATCCGCGCATGGGATTACGCGAATCAGTATCGCATAGTCAAGGGCGCGAGATGATATTGTGCAGGGTATTTATGGCGCGGATTGGTATTGCAGGATCCATTTCGCGAGACAGGTGCCAACGTGGCAATGACAATCCGCGAGGACTACTGGACACTCACGTCTATAAATAGAGGTGCGAGAGCTCGCTTCAGAGGAGAACTTTTCAGAGACTAAGGGAGAGAAATTCCTAGAGAGAGAAAGTATTTTGTATCACTTGGAACTGTTTATTTTCACTTCCATTTCTCTGTAAAACAAATCAAAAGCAATAAAAGCATCAGTGCTATTATTTTACTGACGAACTTGTGTAGAAACTATCTTCACATCATTTAATTCATTTGAACCCCTACATTAAAGGCGACTCTGCTGGGGAGGAGATGTCTTTTACACAAGTTGAGCCTCGTCAGACTCGTCGGAAAGGTCGTCCACCGACCCGGCACACCGAGCAAGTTGAAGAAGAAACAGCAGCACATATGCAAGGAGGTGAACCAGTGCCACCAGCGCGAGTCGTCGCGCGAATTCTGGTTTGGATTAGGCAGAAACTCCTCAAATGGCAGAACTAGTACAAAGTTCAGCAGAATTGCCATCAGCTCTCCTGCAAACTCTTCTCAGCATTCAAGAAACGCAAAAGGACATACTTCACTTCATGGAGGCCTCAGGCGTTTCAGTACCAAATCTTGAATCACCACGGATGAATAATTAAGCCATACGAGAAACGACAACACAAGAGCTTTTTCGGGAGGCACCCCGAGCGAGAACTGAGCCACTGGAGAAAGAGTCCTATATCACTAAGGAGTAGCTGCGGGCTATTTTGAATGAGAAATCTGAAACAGAAGAAGTGGAAATTGCCCCACCGTACCATCCCAGCATTATGGCTTTGCCTTATCCGGAAGATTATGGAACACCAAGCTTCCATCAATTTGATGACAAAAAGGGGAATGCAAGATAACACATATCCAGGTTCGCGGATACTACGGGACCCCACATAAACAACGAGTATTTGAAGCTTAGAGAATTCTCCAAGTCTCTAACTGGAACTGCATACACATGGTATACGGGTCTCGCTCCGGCTTCAGTGTCCAGTTGGACCGACATGGTGCTCAAATTCTACACTAAATTCTTCTAGGCAGATGAAGAAGTCTCAATGATTTCACTCACAAGGCAAAGGCAACTTTTTGGGGAGGAGGCAACAATTTATGTCAGGAGGTTTCGCGAGGCTGCTTTACAATGCCATGAGCCAATCTCTGAGCTTCAATTGATCAAAATTTGTATAGAAGGGATGCTGCGAGAGTACAGGGTGCATTTGGTCAATCACGAGTTCAAAACTTTTTCTGCACTTGTTGACAATGCACGAAGATTGGGAGAAGTTTTGACTCCCCTGACACGACCAAATATCAGTGCTAGGCGAGTGGCAATGGTAGCAGCAACGCAGAACGAAAGCCCACGGGAAAAGTGTGCTAGGAGATCTGAACCACCTCCCTTACCTTTCAGTGAAAAGGAAGCAGTCGCTTTATTAAATCAGTGGATTACAGATCATGTCATATCGCTACCATCAGTACAAATATTGCCGACAAGAGAGGAAATGATGAAAAACAACTACTGCCCTTATCACAGGACCGTGCGACATTCCCTGACTGAATGTTGGGCATTTCGCGGATTGGTACACTAAAAAATAGCATTAGGAGACTTGGAAGTGGCAAATAATGTAGTTCATGAGCCCTTCCCTGCACATGTGGCTGTAATGGCTGCCAGAGACAATACTGAGGATACGATAAATACCGTCAAGTATGAATGTCCACCAGCGCGTGAAGCAAAGGAGAATGCTAAGATAGACGTTTTCTTCAATGAGCTTGTAATACAGGAACATGTGAAGGAGTTCTTGAAAGAGCAAATAGTTGTCGCTCTTAATCATACCATTGTGATTCCAGAACATGAGAAAACCTCCACTAAGATCACATTTTCTGAAGCAGACAGACAAGTACCATTCTTCCACAACTGACCCCTGTATGTACCAACTACTATAAATGGTCGAGAGATGAAACGAGCTTTCTTGGATGGAGGAGCATCAGTCAATTTATTCCCGTTGGGCACTTTGCAGATGATCAATTTTCCCGAAAGCAAGATTGTAAATCATACCATCGCAGTTACGGATTTCAATGGAGACCAGCAGGCCACCATGGGATTCGTGACATTGGATCTTAAAGTCGGGAAAATCAAGGGGCCTACCAAATTTCATGTCATAAAAGGGGAACGCTCGTATCAGTTATTGCCGGGAAGACCATGGCTACATGCATATGGTGTAGTACCATCATCCTATCATCAGGTAATGGAGGCCAATTGGGGAGAGGGAATAATGACTGTAAAGGCATTTAAAAGTCCTTTTTGCGCATCTGAGGGCCATTTCGCAGATGCAGTCTATTTCTCAGAGTACAGTGAGGAAGATGGATCCGGCATTTTTGCTACACCATTACCAAAATGGGATGAACTGGAGGATGGAAATTCAACTAAGCGGAATCTTAAGGAGGTGAGCTGGTCACGAGTCAAAATGCCCGATGGGCGAGTAGTGTACAAATTGTGACGGGATTGGGGGTCAGAAGCTTGCACAGTTGACACTGACCCCGGGACAGATAAGACAGGTGTATAGAGAAAGTTGGTCACTGATCCTGAAGTACTCAAAACAAATCCGCGACCGGAGCATGGTTTATGTGAAGTGGACATAGGCGATGACACAGATCCATGACCTACCTTCATAAGCAGTACACTGCCCGACGAAACTAAGAATGCTCTAGTAGAATTGCTCAAGGAGTTTCGAGATGACTTTGCTTGGGATTTTAGTCAAATGCCGGGACTCAATGTTGGATTGGTAAACCACCACCTCCATGTGCATCCTGCATCAGAGCCAAAGAAGCAAAAATAACGAATATTTTATCCGGATCTGGAAATACAAATTAAGGTAGAGGTAGAAAAGTTGTTGAAATCAGGGTTCATCAAGCCAACCCAACATCTGACCTGGCTCGCAAACATTGTGCCTGTGAGAAAGAAGACTGGACAGATCTGCGTATGTGTAAACTATCGTGATCTCAACAAAGCCTGCCCAAATGATGATTTCCCTCTACCCAATATTGATACCATGGTGGATGCAACCTCAGGACACAAAATGTTTTCACTAATGGATGGATTCAGCGGGTATAACCAGATTAAGATGGCACTGGAAGATGCTGAGAAAACTGCTTTTCGCACCCCAATGGGGAATTTTTATTATACAGTCATGCCGTTTGGACTTAAAAATGTCGGGGCTATGTATCAACGCGCCATGACAACTATATTTCATGATCTGATGCATAAAACTGTGGAGGACTATGTGGATGACTTGACGGTAAAGTCCAGATCCGTGCAGGATCATGTGGGTGATTTAAGAAAAGTACCAGGATCATGTCGCGAGTATAATTTGAAGATGAATCCCCTCAAATATTCCTTTAGAGTACCAGAAGGAAAGTTCTTGGGGTATGTCGTACATCGGCAGGGGATTGATATGGACCCAACAAAGGCTAAGGCAGTATTAGAAATGGCTCCACCAACAACTCGCAAAATGTTAAAAACTTTTATGGGGAATATATCTTATCTGAGGAGGTTTATCCTAGCACTGGCAGAGGTAACTCACCCACTCATGCCTTTGTTGAAAGAAAAGTCTGTATATAGCTGGGGAAAAGAACAACAAGAGGCCTTTGAGAAAATCATGAGGATTCTGGCTTCACCAAAAATAATGGTGGCGCCTGAGTCAGGGAAACCGTTGATAATGTATCTCACTTCTACCAATAAGTCTGTGGGAGCTCTGTTGGCTCAGGAACATGAAGGGGAAAAGAAACTTGTTTACTATATCAGTCGGGTACTCAAGGGGCCAGAGTCGCGATACACGTCCTTGGAAAAACATTGTCTAGCTTTAGTATTCGCGGCTCAGAAATTTAGACATTATTTACTGGCACATCTGTTGGAGCTAATCACCAAAAGTGACCCCATACGACACCTACTCACAAAGCCCATACTCAGTGGAAGAACCGCTCGATGGATGTTAGCACTATCTGAATATAAGATCACATGTTCTGGACCGAAAGCAGTAAAAAGTCAGGCTTTGTCAGATTTACTACCTTTATTTCCTGGGGGAGCTGAGCCCAAAGTGGAGGAGGTGGGAGTAGCGAGTATGGCACAAAACGCGAAATTTACTTTAGAACTTGATGGTTCCTCCACAGAAAAGGGAGGCGGGGCCGGTTTCGTACTAAGGAATGAGGAATCAAATGAGGAATTGGTCATGGCTTACAAACTTGATTTTCCCTGTACTAACAACATTGCCGAGTATGAAGGGTTGGCGCTAGGATTGATGATGGTGCAGTAGTTAAAGGCAAGAGTACTTCATGTAAGAGGAGATTCCAAGCTGGTCATTAAGTAGGTTAAAGGGGAGTATGCTATCAAAGAACCCCATCTGGTGTCTTACAAAACCCTCATCTATCAGATGATAGAAAGCTTTGAGAATGTGAATTTTCAGCATGAACCGTGAGAAGGAAACCGACGATCCGATGCATTGGCGACATTGGGCTCGCGACTACATTTCTAAGGATTAGAGTCTTTTGTGCAAGTAGTGTGAAGAAACAACTCTGTGGTCAGTAGCGGGAGGGAATCAGAGGTGTATGAAGAGCATGATTGGAGAGTACAGATAGTACAAGCTCTACTAAAAAATGATAATAATGCCTTGAGACGAGAATACCAGATCATAAAAGGCGTGTTATATTACAGAGCTGCCGGAGGGATTCTAGCTAGATGCGTGGCAATAAAAGAGATAGGAGAACTGCTACAAGAAACCCACAAGAAAATATGTGGTTAAGTGGATGTGAGTCTCTATCGAGTTTTGTAGCGAGAGGGTTTCTTTTGGCTAAGCATGAAGGATGATGCAGTAAAGCTGCAAAACAGCTGTCAGAACTGTAATGCATATCCCTCCGTGAGTGAGGGTAATGTGGCGGACATGATGGACTGGCAGGACAAGTATGTGCATTATCTAAAATAAGGGGTTTTACATGAAAGAGATCAGCCGCGGTTCAGAAAATTGGCCTCGCGATTTGTCTTACAGGAGGGAAAATTGTTCCGCAAAAGTTTTAAAGGAAAGCTAATGAGGTGTGTAAGCGAAGAAGAGGTAGGGGAAGTATTAAAACAAGTCCACGAGTTTGGTCACCAAGGCTCTAGAAAAATGTTCCAACAGTTGTTATCATCCGGGTATTACTGGCCAACAATGGAAAGGGATTGCAGTGATTTTGTGAGGAAATGTCATGTGTGTCAGGTGCACGGTGATCTCATTCATGCTCCGGGAGCTGAATTGCACAGTTTGGCTACACCCTGGCCTTTCCACACTTGGGCACTGGACATAATTGGACCAATCACACCGCAGGCTCAGGGACATGTGTGGATCTTAGTGGTAACAGAATTATTCACAAAGTGGGTAGAAGCTATCCCGCTGCGACGGACGACAGCATACAATGTGGTTCGATTCATAAAGGAAAACATAATTTGTCGATTTGGGATATCGAAGGTGATACTGTCAGATAATGGGATTCCTTTTATCAATAGTAAAGTTGCGGATTTGTTGGGGAGATACTCAGTAAATCATCACAAGTCCACACCTTACTATCCAAAAGGAAATGGACAGGCTGAAGCCTCTAATAAAGCATTAATTCGAATCCTGTCCAGATTGGTGCATGATAATCAGAAGAAATGGGCAGAAGAACTTCCAATAACACTATGGGCGCATCGAACCGCATACCGAAGTGCGACAAACATGACTCCATATGCACTGGTCTATGGAGTAGAGGTTGTGCTACCTACGGAGCTAGATGTGGCTGTTAAAATGTGGGCAAGCAAAAGCAATTTGGAAGACAGGCTATTGGAGATAGAAAAATTGGAGGAAACAAGAGCAGAAGCCTTTGAAAATAAAAAAGAATACAATAAGAAACAAGCAAAGAGCTATAATAAAAAGGTACGATACAGATGGTTCAAGGAGGGGGACAGAGTGTTGAAAGTGGTACCGGCAATCATGAGGGGACAAAGGGTAAGAAAATTTGAAGCTAAGTGGGAAGGTCCGTATGTGATTGTAAGTGAGGGTAGCAGTGGGTATTACAGGATGGAGCATGAAGTCACTCGCGAGAGGGATGGACTTCTTAACGTGAAATGGATTAAGTTGTATCAAGCATACAGGCATCGCGGATTATGGTGATATAAAAATGTTCTTACATAAAGACACAACATCAAATAAACCATCCAATATGTATAAAGCATGTCAGAGTTACTGTCATAGTACAGGGTTATACAACAAAATATGTAGATACAATTAGAAGACAATACATATATCATAATACAAAAATGGGAAGGCTAGAAAAGGTTTTGGGTGATTGGATCTGATAACTTGAAGCCCTCATGCTCCTCTAAGTAAAGACGGGCCAGCTCAAGATGATCAGCTACATCTTGAAGTTTCTTCTCATCCTCCTCGAGAAGTGCTAACTGTATATGAGTTTCTGCAATCTCTGCCTGTTTTTTTTTATGAGCATCAAGACCCTTCAGCTCGACAAGCTGATGTTCATAAAGCCTCTGAATAACAGCCAGTCGGGTTTCCCACCAGGACACATCCATCCTAACTTTCTTCAAATCCTTTATGCGTGCATGGCATCTCGGAAGGGTATCGGGAACAAGATCCTGAATGGAAGTCTCGGAAAGGGTCCTGAATACATCTGCAAAGAGCTAGAGATGGTAAGCTTGCAGGAGTGGTTCATGGACCTCTAGATGAGCGAAGGTCTCTGGATGAGCTGCCTCTATCTGATCAAGAATGAGGATGTCGCGAGGATAACATAACCATTAATGCCAAGGTATCGGCACTAAGGAAGCAACATCATAGGTAGGAGCTATGGCAGGGTCGCGAGAGGCAGGCTCACGTGAAGATGAAACATGGTCTCGAGAGGCAGGCTCGCGAGGATCTGGTACAAAGGCGCGAAATGGGGATGGAGGTACCTCTCTGTGTGTCTTAGTGAAAGTGTCCGAAGGGAATACCGTCTGACCCTCAGAAATCCTCTGAGCATCATGGAACAACTCTTCGATCATTGCTTGGTCTTCAGAATTCGCACCTTAAAAAGGAAAATGTGCATGATAAGTATCATAGTTGGTTACTCTGAATCAAGTAAGAAGATGAAGTGGTAAAAAGACTACCTTCCTCAATCTGTGGAATAGGGGTGCCAAAGATAGATCTCTCAATAGTAGGACCATCCGCCAGTGTTGCAGCAATCTCAGATGCAATATCACCTCCAAGAGGTTGCAAGTGACTGTCGTCGATGTTCTGATCCTCTCCTCTACCATCAGTGGTAATGACCTCATGAGAAACTGGAACTGAAGGCAGCACCGGAGAAATCTCACGAGCATCTGTTGTATCCTGCTGGTCGTGAACTGATGATACCTCATGATCTGCTTCGGGAGTAGAGGTCGCGGAAATAACGGTGTCGCGAAATAAAGAGGAATCACCATCATCCTCATCTTTTTCCAAAGTCAGTTGAGGAGACTTATGGAGTAAGGAATTGATGGTGAGGTGGTCCTCATCATCAGATGAAGCTGCAACAGAGTGAAGGCCACCTCCAGGAGAAGCTGGAGCATGAGGAGATTGAGTCTCGCGAGAGCCTAAACAAAGGATAAAAGCGAAGTGTTAGAAGCAAGAAATCTAAAACAGAAAAGTAAAGTTAAGGTAGAAGCTTATTCTGGGAAAGAGCCATCCTGGGTAAATCAGAGAGGATGCTGGCAACCTCCGTCTCATCCGCATCATTTCCAGCACTCATATCCTCGACCACGCGAGCAACAGTATCCAGCAATATGGAAGTTGCATCAGGCTTCCGTTTATTTTTTAGCTTGGCCAAGGCAAGTTTGCGCCTCGCAGCCAAGGACGCCTCTTCTAAAGCTGGCTCTGAGGCACCCACGTGAGATATTTCAGGGGTGAGTTTGCGCTTCTGCACCAAGGGAGCTTCCTCTGAACTAAGAGTCTCTCCTGCCACATGGGTTGTGGAGGCCTTGGTGAGTTTTCTTTTCCTCTTCGCGAGAGGTACACTGTCCAATGCTGCTGCAATAGACAGGTTTTTAAGACGGACAGAAAAGGGGACATGATCTAACAAATTGGTAGAATCACTGATGATACCTGTAGCCTGGGCACTGGAACGCTGTAGAAGAGAAGATGAGTTAGTATTGACACATGAAAATACATAACACAACAAAGGAAAAAGAAGTTAGAAAATTTACCAGACGCCTCGCGATAGGCTCCTCGCGGATGGGATTTTCGCAGATAGGCTCCTCGTGAATAGGTGGCCTCGCAGAAGGAACTTCCTCACGGAGAGACCACTTGCGAGTCGCTTGCTTGGTTTTCTGTGAGGGCCGAGCATGCTGTTTTGGTGTAGACTTGCCCCTGACTTTGCGAAGCTTCAGTGAAGGATCTGCAATGTATACTGGAACCGGTATGGGAACAGGAGGAGTTTCAGCCATGAAACTCTGGAACCTCACTAATTGTTCTTTCCAGAACTCACTATAGGCCACGGTCACTCCATTTCTGCGAGTGTCTGGCTGAATGAAGATAACTGTGGAAAATACGCCAACACTCCTCTCAATGGATTCGCGAAAAACAATTAGACACCTATCGAAGTTGTCCTCACGATATAGAGGAAGAGGAAGGGGAATGGCCTGGTCAAAGCCTAACTACCTGGACACGTGAGAAGGATTATAGGATGCAATGGTGTCAAAGGTCTCATTAAAGATGGGAAGATGACACTTGTGGGTGATGGCCGAGAAGATGAGGTGGTCATCCATCGCTATGTCATAGGAGACTATTTCCTCCTTTGGGTAAAAGTCGGGAGAATAAAAACCCTCAAGAGGAGTGGCGTATGGAAGAAAAAGTGTCAATAAAAGAAGAAAGTGTTTGTGAAGATGAGAGAGAGGTCCAGCGGGTGGCTCGTGATTTTAAAAAGATAGAGGTGTTGGTTTCTAAGGTTTGAGGAGAAAATGAAGCAGGAATGGGAGCATAGTTGGGGAAACGCTCGAAAAGAAAAAAGGGTTAGGAAGGTACATGAAATATGGGTACTGATTTCATACCTACCCAAGGAATGGGCAAAATCATTCGCGAGAATGTCCAGCTGCGAGTACAGGGTACCAAGGAAGAGTGGGGCCAAGGTAATGTGCACCCCTCGCGAAAGCATGCCTACTAGAAGGAACACCATACGACTGGGACCACCCTCTGGCTTGCCTTGGAAAATATAACGGTCAAGCCAGTATGCGAGAAAACCTGCCAGCTCTAAGGGGCCATTGAATTGAGGGCCAGGAGCAGACTCGCGGTCCTGACCAGGAGCTGGCTTCGGCGAAGAATACTCACGGAAGAAATGATGGCACCAAGCTGAATAAGACAGCTTCGGGCGACTTGATTTGGCCTGCTCAGGAAGGAGTACTCCCTTTTCAAACCAACTGCCACGCTTGCAAGCATACTTGCCACAGTCGCGAAGTTGGTTAAGGATCTTCTTATCCTCTGACTCAACTAAGGGCGCTTTGATTGGGCGCAAGTCCAAGACAGGGAGCAGAAATAGAACCACCACGTCCTCCAAGGTGGGTGTGAACTCGCCTCAGGAAGAAATGAATGTATGAGAGAATGTGCTCCATCGCGAAACCAAAGTATTCAGCGCAACCACATTGCGACGGACATAGAAGTCCGAAAATAGCTCAATGGACTTAAGAATGCCAGCCTGTGCAAGAGTGGCGTGGTGACGGTCTTGACTAAAAATATGGCTAGACCACATCTTTCAGTTAGGGATAGGGGCTACATGTCCCTCGTATTCAATAAAGGAAAAAGGCGTGTCACCTCTCTCAACAAGGAAGCGAGGAACAGAAAGAGGAGGGATAAAAATAGGTTCTGCTTCATTATCTGGATCAAGAGTAAGAGGTTGGCTTGAAATAAGAGGAGAAGGAAGGTCTCGCGCGGATGCCCAGAATGTATCTTGAGAATCAAGAAATGGCGCTTTCTTCCACTCTGATGCATCAGGAACAGATGGAGTAACCCCAGAAGAAGGTGCAAGAAGTTTGGGTGTGGACGTTTTTGTCATGATGAGACAACTTGAGAAAAGCATTTTTGAAGTAGGATGGTATGCGCGAAAGGAAACAGGATGCAAGGAAATGGGTGCAAAATAAGAGGCCTGAGAAATGGAGCTCTGAGGAAAATATAAGTTATGAAGTGGTGGAAATGACATGAGAAAAATATATAAGTGATGGGTGCGGAAACCGAAATGGCGCATTAAATGCTCGAGGAAGGTGAAAAGTTGCATGGCCAAGCACATGGAAAAAGTCGCGGATCCTAGGATATGGACAGTTTGGAAAAAACAAGAAGGATACGGGGAAATTCAAAATAAATACATGCACAAGATTGGCCGAAAAACAGAAAAACTGAGAAGGGAAGGTCGCGGATTGGATGGAAGTTCGCGAGATGAAGTAAACATACTTCATCCGCGAGGTTGGTACAACAAAAATTGCATGGGGAAAAGCAGCTCACAAATGATGATACAAGGTACACTGATTCGCGAGGCACAGGTTATTGCACTTTAATACTTGCCAAGTATCAAAGCACAATGGGGAAAAATGTAGAGGGGGTGACTCGCGAAAAGGGTAATCCGCGAGGATTGGCTTATTTTGGGAGATTGACCCAAGGATTTATTTATTTGGGAGATTGGCCCAAGGTTTGGTTTATTTGGGAAAATGACCCAAATAAGGTTTGTACACGAGAGCTTGCATTATACAGAGGGAGGTATGAGGGACTGATGTGTTTATAGCTCGCATCTGAACTCATAACCCTATATGCTGCTCGCGTAGGGAGTATTATTCGGAATCTAGGGGAAATGCTTGGGATATGTAAATAGTGGGTCGCGACCCTATCTACACTATCCTAAGCAAGAGTACTTTAGAGAGGTTGATAGTACTCAGGGTCATGAAAAAGGTATGCATTCAAAAGGTCATGACCCAGGAAAGCTATACAACATGGTTCCTTGGCTAAGGAAAAATCAGATCCGCGATGAAATAGGCGCGGATCACAGGGCACGGGGTACAGTATGATCCACGCAAGGGATTACGCGAATCAGTATTGCATAGTCAAGGGCGCGAGATGATACTGTGCAGGGTATTTGTGGCGCATATTGGTATTGCAGGATCCATGTCGCGAGACAGTTGCCGACGTGGCAATGAAAATCCGCGAGGAGTACTGGACACTCACGTCTATAAATAGAGGTGTGAGAGCTCACTTAAGAGGAGGACTTTTCAGAGACTAAGGGAGAGAAATTCCTAGAGAGAGAAAGTATTTCGTATCACTTGGAACTGTTTGTTTTCACTTACATTTCTCTTTTATTTCTCTATAAAGCAAATCAAAAGCAATAAAAACATTAGTGCTACTATTTTACTGACGAACTTGTGTAGAAACTATCTTTACATCATTTAATTCATTCGAACCCCTACATTGTGTTACAACCCTTAAACAAATTCTTGACCACATCTCACAAATTATGCATATATTTCAACTCATTATTTGTGGAAACCTAATCGAATTTCAGATAGTAAGTCCAATTTTTACTGATAGAATTACAGAAAAATATTGGAATCCACTAATGAAACTCAATTATTAAACCCGAGCAATCCGAGCCAAAACAAAATAAACAATGACAATAAAAAAAAATTACACAATATTAAGGTGTGACAATTAAAAGAATGCGAAAAATTTCATCCATCCCTGCTTGGCATCCCGGCCAGATAATTTTCGTGCACGCTGTGTGGCTGCCATTGGGGATAAAACGGGACCAAAACTTGGAACAGGTGCAGATGCTGGAGACATAGATTGAGGTTTAACCGTTATGACGAGTTTCTGCATTCCAACCGCACAATGCTCGGCCACACCACAAATGTACCATTTTCTCCGGGGCGTGGCCAGAGTGATCACATCGTTTCTGCTGGTCAAAGCCTCACTGAGAGGTGGCTTGCTGGACTCTTGGAAGGCTGTTCCATATACTTTGAAGACGTTGTGCGCTCCCACCGGATAGTTGAATACTATATTGCCAAAAAAAAATTAGCTTTCAAGTTATATTCCCAAAATCTAGAATTGTTTGATAATAGTTTGAGGTTTTTATTTAATTTACCAAGCGATTGAAATGGTTTGTTTTATTTATGAAGAAAATCGTTTGTTTTGTTAGAATGACTAGCTAGTTTCATCAAAATGAAAAATCTAACAAGAAAGCAATTTTATAGAATTACGGCCGTTTCCAATTCTGAAAACAATATGTCTGTTTGATTTTGATTTTTAGAAAACACAGTATCCTGCTTGATTTGCATTTCTAGAAACAGGTTTTTTGAACTTTTCAAAAAACTGTATCAAAAGTCTACTTGATTGACATTTTCTAAAAATAGTTAGGTATAAAAATATTTGTTTTAAGAGAATTCTCTTTTATAGTTCTCAAAAAACTATTTTCATAATTCTTAATAACAGTTTTAAGAGATACAAACCAAGCATGCATGGCACAATTTTTTATGTTATGAGTTTTTATAACTGTTTTCCGAGATTTAAATCAAACCCACTTTTATGATGTGGTAGGGAAAGTAAAATACCTAGTTTATCGCCAACCACAAACTCTTTCCCCTTGGCCCAGGCTTGATAATTGAAGAATGGGTCCAACCACTGTCATCCCCAACAATAAATAGTTTTGCAGAAATGAAAGTGAAAAGTGCAAGGATGGTAATGAGGATGATCTGAGCAGAGGCCATTAAGACTTAACTATAAAATTCTTGGCTCTATTTTAGGAACTAGTTTAGTGAAGTGCTTAATTGGTACAGATAGCTGAATACATGAGGCATATATATATATATATAGATGTATAGGGTTGTAATTCCAAGACGAAGTTATATATGCATGGCCGGCTAATGGTTGTACAAGGTCTCTACTGTGGCCGAAATGCCGATAGCCGAACTAAATTATACAATGTAGTTAGAGCTATTCGGTTTGGCTTTTATTATGAGTCTATGACTAGGTCATTGTATAATCAGAATTCGAGAAATTATAAAATCTAACCTCCATAATTGACTTGGTGTTATTGCAAATAGGCAGTGACACTAAGAATGAGGTTGAATTAGGGTGGCAATATTTGTTAGTAACGCCAACACAGTTACCAACTCAACTTGGTCAAGATTTTATGTTGTATATAAATAAAGAAACTTGATCATATATATATATATAATAGCAACCCTCCTAGAGGGTGAAATGTTGTTTTGAAAATTGTGGTACTTAGCCCCGGGATCAAATATTTACGCAGACTGTCAACTCAAATAAAAGCTAAACTAAATCTGATCAATAGAATTACACAGATCTATAACCTGGGTATTGGTTGATATATAAAAGCTCCGCGCAATCTGACCCATTAAAAATTACAGATATTATATTGAATTTTATAGCTAAATTGTGTTGCATATTTCTTTTTAATTTTTTAATGTAAACATGATCATGCTCTTTATAAAAATACCATAAGCGGATTTGTTTTTATGTATTTTTAACATTAAAGTATTTTATATTTCATCTTACTAAAAATTTCTTACTTTGAGTTTGAGTTTGAGCCTCACATTAAACTGCTCGCTTAGGACATCTCAAAATTTAATCATATAAGAGGACGGCTTTGTTTTTGACTACTAGTTGAGATTGAGCAACCAAAAAAGCGAAAATAAATAAAATTGCATGATTGATGTTCTCTAGCTGTGATAAATGCAAATTTAGACAGAAAGGATCGTTAAAATTTACAATGCCCCAGAATCTATATATTATGCAAATTCAGAAAAGGTTGCTATCGAGGTAAGAGTTCAGAAAATAATTGTATTCCTTGAAAGTTGTAGCAACAAAATCACTATGGATTGTTCTTTGAAGTTTCAGGTTTTTCAGATATCTTGCTAAGATTCACATCCGAAATTATTTGCAATAACAGAGTTACTCTCGATAGACACTGCTTGTAAAATCAACTGTATTTGACCCAAGCACTATATATTTGGTGTTGAAATTATAGTTGTCAGAATTCTGATTCTAACTGTAAAATTTTACGATTCTACAATTCTGTACGATTTTACTATGTTAAAATAATGGTTAGACGGATAAGCACTCAATATGAAATACCCAAAAGCTTAATGATTTAGTTCAATATCCCAATATATGGCATAAATTTATGATAAAACATTTAAATGCCTAATGTATTAGAAAATTTTGAAAATTCTAATATGATTTAGACTTTTAAATTAAATATTAAATCTTTAATATTTTTTACTATTTACGATTCTACAATTCCGATTCTACAAACCCCAAAACGATTCTATATAGATTCCCGATTCTAACAGCCTTTGTTGAAATACAATTTCTCACTAATCTGGAACCACAACCCGGACAAATTTTGTATTTTGGGTAAAATAAACATTACCCACGAAACAGTAATTTTTTACTGGCAACCTTTGTTTTCAATCTAGGGTAGCTTTAAATTTTCCACCACCAGTGCCCATACAAGTCTGTCTTCTTATTACACTATTGTGCCCGTTTATCTTATTATTAAGCTTCTCACTCCCTCATTTTCAAGAGTGACACAAGAAGAATGAAAAAAGTGAACTTTTTATTGTGTAATTTATTAATTTTATTATAAAATTATACTTTGTTACATGAAGCGGCCTCCTCTTACCTAAATTTCTGGTCTGTTGTGTTGCTTTTTTGGCTAGCAATAATCCACTTCGTTCTAAGTCTTCAAATCTTGAACACGAACAACAAATTACACATACAATTCATCAGATTGGTTGAAAATTTCATATCGGATGTTGAAATTTTGTCCAATTTATCACAATAAAACAAAGCCAATTTTACTGATAGGACAAAAGAAACAACAAGAACCCGAAAAAGGGAAAAAAAAAAATCTTACTGAAACTCGCACACAAACTCAATAGTTAAACCTGACAAATCCAAGCCAAAACACCATAAAATGACTGATGAAGATTGTAGATACTAAAGCATGGCAATCAAACGAATGTCACACGTTGCAGTCATCCGTTCTTCGCAGCTAGTTTTCGTGCAGCCTGTGCAGATTGAGCATGAACAGTTAGGGCGAGCTTTTGATTTCCTACAGCGCAATGGTTGGCAACTCCACAAATGTAATATTTATTCCCGGGCGTGGCCAGAGTGATCACATCATGTCCGCTGGTCAGAGCCTCACTCAGAGCTGGCTTGATGCATTGTTGAAAGACAGTTCCATTTGCTCTGAAGACGTTGTGCTTCCCCATCGGATAGTGGAAAACTACAGTACCAAAAATTTATGTTTCAGATGATATTTTTCAAAATCTAGAATTGTTTCATAGTAGTATAAGTTTATTATTTTGTTACTAGAAGTAAATTTGCAATTTTTATGAAACTAACACTAATGATAAATTGATTTATGAACTACTAGAGAGAGTAAGGGTTGCTTAATTGGTATCGTTAAAAACTGTTATGGAAAACTCAAGAAAGCAGATTTTTCATAGAGTTTTTAGTTTTAAGAAAAACTGTTTTTTAAAAAATGCAAATCAAGCAAACGGTAAAATAAAATACCTAGTGTATCTCCAACGACAAACTTTTTTCCCACGGTCCAAGCTTGGTAATTGAAGAAAGGGGTCCAGCCATTGTCATCCCCGACAATAAATTGCGTGGCAGAAAGGGAAGTGAAAAGTAGTGAAAGGATGGTAATGAGGAGGATCTGAGAAGTGGCCATTATATATGACTTTTTGGCTCAACTCTAGGAATTGAATTTTTTGAAGTAGCTTACTATATAGATTGCTCTTTGAGACCTGAAAAATGAGGCCTATTTATAGAAAACTAATGGAATATGCATGACCGGCTAGGCAGTGTAATGCCACTACTGTGGCATCCAAAATAAATTATAAGTACATGCAATTTTAGTAATATTCGATTTGGATATCACTATGACTGGGTCATTGTTTATTAAAAATTGATATCACTATGACTGGGTCATTGATAATTGACTGTGGTCTAGAAGTCTTTTTTATTATTTTATCTTTTAAATTTTAAATGTTAAATTTTTTTACTGAGGTAGCTAGAAGCATTATTGTGATTACAAATGGGCAATGGCATTGCTTTTAGCCATGAAGAATCAGCTATCAAAGAAATTTTATGCTGAACTAATAGAGAGAGTGGATATTTAAATTTTATTTGTCCCAAATAACAAATTGTCTAACCCAAATTATATTGACCCACATAATAGCTAAACTCAATCTGACACTACACAGAATCTATAACCTGGGTCTTGGTTGATAAAAGCCAAACGCGATCTTACACATTAAAAATTACACATTACATTAATTTTTGTGTTGCATATTTTGTTTTAAATTTTGACTTAAACGTGATCAACATGCTCTTTATAAAGCACTATACCTGGGTTTGTTTTCTGTGTTTTCAATATTAATGTGTTTTATCTTTCATCTTACTCATGAAAATTTCGTAGCTTGGGCCTCACATTTAACAGTTAGCATAGGGACTCTCAAAATTTTAGAAATCTGGCCCTCCGATATACCGAATACTGGCTGGGATCGAGCAAGCATAAAAGCAAAGTCTTTTTTGCATAATTTATGTTCTCTAGCTGTGATGCAAATTTAGACAGAAAGGGTCATAAAAATTTGCATACCGAATAATGTGATGCAAAATCAAAAAATTTGAGCATAGGATATAATTTATTTGCAGACATATCACGGACTCGTAGGTATAAACAAAACCTATATATATAGGCTTTGCAGGCCGTCTCGATAGTAAGACAATTTAGGCGGTCGCCTAAGGCCCCGCGAGAGAGGAAGGCCCAAAATTTTGGGGGTCTTATATATATAATTTTTTAATATAATATATATATATTCTTTTTTAAATAAGTCTTCATATAATGTTGTAAAAATTAAATTTTTAGAATGGGCCTCATTATAATATTGTAAAAAACAAACTTTTAGAATGGACCTCCTTGTAATGTTATAAAAAATAAACTTTTAGAATGAGTTTTCTTATAATGTTGTACAAGAAATTTTTTTGGAATGGAGCTAAATAGAATGGGTCTCCATATAAATTAGATTTTTACTTTAGTACACATATATTTTACAAAATGATTTTATATTTGAAACTTTTGGTCAAAACGAAAAGGCATGGGCGGCTAGGATTTCTCTTTTTATTTTCTCCATCATTCTCACTCTTATCAGATAAGAGTTCTTCAATTTTTCTCTTTCTCAAAATATTATTGCCTTATTTTTCTCTCTTTGTCGCATGGATCTCTCTTATCTTATTCTCTGAAGACTCTCATAACTGAATCATCTCTTAATTCATCAATCAAGAGTCACATACCATCCTCTTCGACTGGTTGGTCTGACCTTGTTTTTGTCTAGCTCCAGACTCCAGGCCACAGATATATTTGGTTTTTTGTATAATTTTAAAAAGCTAAAATCATTAAGTGGCGATAGTTTTAAAAAAAGTTGTCTTGATTTAGAACAATTTTTTAAAAAAATAATGAGTTTTCTGATATTGATGGTTTTGATTTATTTTCAGAATTAAAAGTTCTCAAATAAATTTTACTAATAGAATCACACATTCCAATTGAAGTATTAAATTACATTTAAAAAATAAATTCTTTTCCAAATGCATGCATTGCTTACTGAATATTATTGACAATACTGGTAGCCGTTGCTGCAACAAAAATGAGTTTTTCAAAATTAAACTTGATAAAATCATATCTAAGATCAACAATGTCGCTAGAAAAATTAAATGGATTGACTATATTATCTATTGATTTTTTTTTTTTATCAACACCTTGAATACAAGAATCTGATTAGTAATTTTGCATCTCAAAAAGTGAGAAGGATGGTTTTTAAATAAGTATTACTAAAAATAATATATATAATATACCAAAAGTCTCTTTTATATTTTTTGCCTCAATATCACCTTTTATACTTTTCGCCTAAGGCCTCCAATTTTATTGAGACGGCTGAGGCTTTGGCATCAGAGAATACATTTCTAGTTCACTATTGGAATCTGGCCTCTTAAGCTCACGGTATGCATTCTAATTATGAGAATGAGTATACCATCGGTAGGTAAGAGTTCCCAAAACATTGTATCCCTTGAAAGTTGAAGCATCAATTTCACTATGAATTGTTCTTTAAATTTCGAAGATATTCCGATTTCTTACAAAGATTCACATCCAAAATTATTTGCAATAACAGAGTTACTCTGGATAGACATTGCTTGTAAAAACTCAACTGCACTATGGCACGGCCGGCGGCCCTGAAATTCCAAAAATATGTAAAGGTCATAGTCGAGATTCACTGTGAGGCCCATATAAGTAAGGCTGAAACGCACTTAAAAATTATAAATGTAAAAATAGTTATTAAAAAAGTATATTAAATATATTAATATTGAAAATAATAAAAACAACTTCCATTTTGGTGTTCTTAGGAAAAATTCTTGTAGTGTGAGTGCGGCAGTCACGAAACCCCTAAGTGTAGTCGTGTGAAAAGTTATCGTCGTTGTGTGAGTGCGACAGTCTCGAGAGCTCGCGACAAGAATCTTTTAGTCATAATCATAATAATGATGTAATTTGGATTAGACTTTAGTTTCATTGAATTGAAATTGTTTTAAAAATATATTGTTTTAGTCTGTTGGAATATACAAAATAAGGATTTGGTTGTTTTGTTAGCATAATTAGTGGGATATGATTCCTCATTCCTTAGTTGAGATTACCTAATCTATTTAGTATTATCTAGTTTATATTGACTTGACTTCCACACCTTCTCTCCTATAAATAAATGGTGTTCTATTCTAACATATACGATTCATAACATTATTATTATACATTCAATAATACAGATTTATTATTGATATTCTTCTTCTTTTAATTTATCTTTGATTTTCTACTTCATATCAGAACTTTTGTTCTCTGTTTGTATCTCTTTATGATTTTCTAGTTGGTATCAGAGCCTACCGACTCTTGGTAGTTCTTTCCGCTTATCTTCGTCTCTGCCGGAGATGGTGCTCCATATCCCATCTCCGGCCGTGATCTTCAATTAATATATATTGATATGATATATATATGATATTATTGGTGGGATTTGTCTTTTACCCCACCAAAATTCTTGTTTCTTACTTTTTCCGTCTTTTAGAGTTTGGGAGCCCTAATCTCCCATGGTTTAGCCCTTATTTATGGGTTCATTGATTATGTTAGCCCTTGTTTATGGCTCGTTTATGTGACTCCTGCTGATTAACGTCGGTGATGATTTGCTGCTGGTTTTTGGTTTCTGCTATCACCGAGACCTTTAGACTTCTACCGAGAGCTTGAAAATTTTCCTGTTGATTCTTCCTTCTGTTGATTCGTTGCTACTATTTTTTTTTCAGTACAGGTGGAGCCCTAGTTATTTACGTGTCTACCAATTTGTCCGGTTGTGTAATTCGATGCTACCGATTATGTCTGTACAGGTGGAGCCCTGATCCCTTATGCTACTAGTACAGGTGGCGCACTGATCCCTTATGCTACTGAATTTGTCGGTACAGGTGGAGCCCTGATCCCTTATGCTACAGATTTTGTCGGTAAAGGTTGGGGCCTTGAATTTTGAAAGTATATATATTTCGAAAAATATATATCTGAAATTTATATACTTTTTCCGAAATATATATTTTTTCCCCAAAGGGGTTAATGAAATAAGGTGATTTAGGGGCAGAATAGGGAATTCACAAGCCACATCACCGGAAAATTGGATCTTTTTTTGGAGGGGTAATTGTAACCGGAATGCAAATCAAGGGGGGTTTCGGAACTAGGGGGTTTCTTGATTAAATCATGAAACTATAGGGGGTTTTATGAAAATTACCATAAATAGAATGTATAGATTGCTTGCTTAAGCGAAGAAATATTTAATTCATTCAGATATCAATGAATTGCATGAATTTAGTTAAACAAAATCCAAAACCAGTTGAAGTAAGAATCACTATTGATGGATTTTACTTCCAAAAATTATTGGAATCAACAAAGTTACGGATATAAGCAACCACGTGCACAAGGTGGTGTATAGATTTTTCAGAATCTAGATCATTCAATTGTGCATAAGATCATTGATGTAGAAGCACAATTAAACAAACCCAAAACAAGAGAGAACTAGAAGATATATAATCATTCAATGATTTTCTCTCTCTATCGCTGTAGAAGAATATGAACTGTAGAAAAACTGCTGAGATCTCTCACCAAAAATCATCCTAAAATCTGTTGACTTCTCCTATTTATAGAGAGGACTCAAGGAAACCCTAGGTTTACCCTTTCTCGTAATTTCACATTAAACTAGACAAAACCCTTTGATTTGGTCTTCAATATGTATATATCATGTATATCAATGTTTAGAGTCACAACCGCATCAAGAGAAATCAAATCGGGTCCAAAATCGAGATTTCACAACTACGTGTGGGGCATAGGGGAGCTACGCACGACGCGTAGACCCTTTCTGATGGGCGAAGATGGGGTGTAAAAATAACACTTTCTTGCCACTTTTAGCTACTGAGACCTTAGGCTGATCATAGTAAAATTCATGGAAATCACTTTTCTTGGGAATAGTGTCGTTTGAACCCCCTCGACTCCATTAGAATGATTCTTGAAGTTGCGGCTTTAAAAAATGACGTTTCTGTCATTCGAGAGACACTTTTTACTCAAACTTGCTTCCTCTTCAATTATTTTGTATTCTTCACTTCTTTAGGCTGGATTTGAATTTGACGAAGCTAGTTAATGCCTATTAAACCTACTCAACTCCAAAAATCACTCAACATGGTTATTGTCTAGAACATGCCATAAATAAACAATACACAAAAGTGTTCTTACGGAATCCGTCACGGGTTATGGGGCGGGGACGGGTTCTAGTTAAGACCCGCCTCGTCCCGCCCAATTTATGTTAATTTAAATTTTTCATATTTATATATGTGCAAAAATAAAAATTAAATATTATATTAGTATTACTCATTCCTTTTCAATGGGGTTTGACATCTCAAACCAAGAAAAAACTAGTTGTTGAATATATACAAAGAAAAAAAAAACAAAGAGTGAGTTTAATTGTTGGATGATTGGAAAGAAATTCATAGGTAAGTTAGTTTATTTTAAATTTTTATGTGTATTTAGGAATTTATTTTTTTAATTTGTTGTGCAATAAACTCTTCTGTCAATGATAAAGATAACACCGATAATCAAATGTTAATGGGGCGGGGTGGGGTGGGCACGAGAATAGTGAAATATTAATGGAGCGGGTATGGTTTATAGAAAAATACCAAAGGCCTAATGGCCAAGTGGTACCTGCCCCATGACAAACCCGTCAAGAGTATGGCATTTTAAAAAATTAGGGATAAATATAGGCGAATCCATTTCATACCCGCCTCATTGCCATCCAACACTTACATCCTGCCCCCATCGGTGCTTATTCGTATTTTAGGGTCTGTTTGATAACACTTAATCACCACTGAATCTTAACGCGTTAAGTGATTTTAGGATATGAGCGTGTTTGATAACGTTTTATCATATCTCTTAATGTAATAAACACGTCTTAAAATGGGTCAATATTTTAAGCGGTAAAGGTGTCGCTTAACGATTATCACTTAACACGCTTAGATGATTAGATTTTAAAATATTTTCTTTAATTCCCATTATACCCTGAAATAATTAGAAGGATGAACTCTCGACTTTTTGCAATTTAAGGTTTTCTCTCTGCGATTTCTTTAGGGTTGGGATTTCTTTGGAGTTATGATTTCCTTGGAGTTCCATTTCCACTTTCCCAAACCATCATGAAATTACAACAAATTTTACTTTCAAATTATACTTGTATTTCTTAGCGATTCCAAATTTGTCATCTTTCTCATTCGTTTTACTCTTTCACACACGAATCTAATCGAAAAATATTTTATAGGTGTTGTAGTATATATATATATGATACACGTACAAACTAAACCTTTTATAAGTCTGGTAATATGTATGATACACGTACAAATGAACATGGGTAATCTTTTTAATTCGTTATATTCTTTCATAGATTCGATTAAAATGATTAATTGATATCTTATTTGTCGAATTTGTTTAGTGTTGGTTTTATATAATAACATGTTTCTCTTTTTTCTCTTAATATTTTTAACTAAATATATATTTTTTATATAATTCAATAAACCTGATTTAATACAGAAATATAAAATTTTCTTATCCTAAATACATATAGATGATACTACCATCTTATTTATACACAAGAAAATGCTATCTACATTGATATAGATGTCTTTATTGAAACATTATAGAATTATGTACAAATCTAACATATTCTCCACCCTACAAATAAATAGAAAGTTTATATAACACACTACAATACCAAAAAAATAAACAACTCTAGAACATAATTCTCTCACATATTTAGTTTAAGTAATTATATATTTCTATTTTTAGGTATGTACTAATAAATCCTTTCTCCACAAAATTTGAAAAAAAATTCTCCCAAATCGATAATAAATTAAAATAAAAATTCAAACATCAATAGCTCATGTCTATAGTCTTCTTATTAGAAGAGTTATCTAAAACATTATAAGATATATAAGAAAAATTCGGTTTTCTATTATCTATTATTAGCGCAATTTTAATGGGGGATAAATTGTATTAAAAAAAGTAATTTACATATAAAGTGCACGTATGAAACATATATATATATATATATATATATATATATATTAACAGCTAAATTGTTTATACATATATATATGTATGTATTATTTTGTTAAAACTCAGTTTCATACGGCCGTTATAATATATTAAGGGCGGAAGTACAAAATCTACAACTTTCATACATCAGATTCTGCATTTAACAAACAATCTTAATGCATTCAGCACTTCATATTAAGACAGTTAGCAAACAGATTTTTAAATTAATACATTCAACACTTCATATTTCAGGACTTAAAATTCAGTACTTAGAATTTTCAGTACTTAATTTTCAGTTTTATCAAACAACACCTATGTGTAGAGGAAAAATTATATGCGTGATATGGGACGAGGTGCTTTCAGTTGGGCCCAAATATGTCAAGTTGCCTTTAGTAGGGCGCAGTTGGTAGTTGTACGAACATCTAAAAATATTTTTGGGTACAATGCAATAAACCCTCATGAAATTCGCAGATAACCCTTCTCAACTACTCCATAATTTATGTAACGTATTCCCTAAATTATTCTATTTTGTTGCAAAATACCATATTCACTTAATTTTTTTTTGAATGACCACAATGTCCTTTCTTTATAAAAGTTACATAATGTGTTTCCTTTCCTTATTAACATGGATTATGAAATAACTTATACTAATCTGACGACATATTCTCCATTAAAATTACATATATATATAGATGGGCAAATGACGCTAAACACTCATATGGTTTTAAAAGTGTGCGGAAAATACCCTTCATGGTTTCTAAACACCCCTATACTTTGCAAAGAGTGCAAATAACCCCCTCCAAGCCCTTTTCCGGTAACTAAAAGGGGGTTTTCTGCACATTTATGAAATCATAGGGGTGCTTTGCGCTCGTCACGTGACTGGATTCCGGCCAAAAAAGGGAACGGAGCAGTGTTAAGGGGGTCAAAATGTACACTTTTGGAATAGTAGTGGGGATTATCTGCACAAAATGAACTAGAGGGGATTTTTCCACACACTTTTGAGGGTGTTTAGCGCCATTTGCCCATATATATATTTAAATCAATCTAAATTCTAATAACAAGTTAATTAGTTTAGAAATAAAGTAATTATACCTTATAACTATTTATATATTTGTATTTAAAGATATATTTACTATAATATAGTTAAGGTGAATGGTATATAACAATTATTTTAAATAAGAGATGATATAAACCAAACAATGGAGTTGAATGTCATACTTTTTAAACCTATCTAAGTCAAGAGGGGGAGAAAATGTAATTTACCCTTTACATAATCGCATAACAATTCCAATTTGTTTATTTACTGGAAATATTTCATTTGTCACGTATATTAATTTCAATCATCACAATAATAAAAATGAACTTCCAATAATACACCACGTCACCATTCTGACTCTCGAAATAAAAGCCGAAGCGTAGAGCATTACAGTAGTCCACACTTTTCTATTAACCATTGGATTGAGCAAGAAAAAAGAAAAGAAAAAATGAATGATTGATGTTCTTTAGGGCTGCACACAAAACTGAAAAAATTGAATCGGACCGAATAGAAATCGGCAGTTCAGTTCGGTTTTAAGATGATTCGGTTTGGTTATGGTTTTCAAAATTCAAAAACCGAAATCTTCGGTTTGGTTTCGGTTTTTACCCTCCAAAAACCAAACCGACCAGGTTTTATAATATATTATATATGTATTATCTATATGATTATATCAGACAACTTGTGAGACTTGAGAGAGTATGATTGTAATTTGGTATGAAAAATAAACCTAATACAAAGAAGTTAAATTACCTTTTTCCAAATTTCACAAACTCCATAAAATTAATTGATGTAGCAAGAACTAAAACCGAAATCAAGTGTAAAAGGGAAAAAGAGTAAATTTCCAACATATACAGAGACCTTTCAGAAGTGAAGATTGTGCATGGTTTGACCCATCTTTTATGAATTAGACAGATGCTACTACAAGAGTAATGATTACATATGGATGAATAAATAGAGATGGAAATAAACTTGTTAGTTTATAAAAAAATTTGGTTTTATAAAAAGATAATAACAGTAATTAAATTTTCATTTACAAATTTTAAAATATCTAGAAAATGTTATTGAAAATGTCATTTATAAATTATAACAAAAAAAATTATTTCCTTAAATATATATAGAAAATGTTATTGATATAATTTTTTCTATAAAAACCGAAAGTGAACAAAAAAAATGGTTTGATTTGGTTCGGTTTCTTTTACTAACGATTTGGTTACGGTTTTCATTTTTAAAAAATCGAAAATAACGGTTCAGTTTCGATTTCGGTTGAAACCGAACCGAATTGAACCGTGTGCACCCCTAATGTTCTCTACCTGTGATGTGAAAACATTTAGACAAAAAGGATGACTAAAATTTGCAATGCCCTTGGAAGCAGTCACTAAAATTCACGATGATCATGCTAGTGCATACTTCCTTCATCCCAATTTAATTTGTTTTTCTTTTGGCATCCCAAAATACTTGTCTCATTTAAAAATTAATGTACTTTATTATGTAATTTTACCTACAAATTAGGAAGGAGGGAGTAAGGGCATGTTTGGTTCGCATTTTTAAAAATAATTTTTTGTATTTTAAAAGCTGAAAAATAAAAACAAAAACTGAACAAAATACCTCTTTTCAGAGAATTCATTTTTGTGATTCTCATAAAATATTTTTCTATCTTCAAAATTCTCAAGAACAGTTTTGAAAAATACAAACCAAGCAAATCACAATATTTATATTTTTAAAGAAAAGTCATGTGATAACCAAAACCTAGAGATACAGGCTTTGGGGACATACAACTGGACAGGCCGTACGTTTTTAGTCCATTATTGGAATCTATCCTCCAAGCCCATGCCGACCTAATTCTGAAAATCAATACACCATCCCAAGGTAAGAATTTAAAAAAATTGAATCCATGGAAAGGTGAAAATTAAGAAAATCACACTATAGAATGCGGATTGTTCTTCAAAGTTCGAAGATATTTCAGCATTCTATAATGTCAAAACACCTTTGGATTTGTTAACAGTTATTTTTCATTATTAAAACATTTTTTCTGACAGAAACGCTAAATATGTTGTACGGAAATACAATTTCTCACTTAATGTCAATTTTGGGTAAAAATCATTATTACCACCAAAAAATATAATATTTTGGAAAAACCTTTTTATCATAACAAGATATATAGCGTTCTTACTTCTTCCTATTATTGAGTTTCTCTTTTGAATTGTTTCAGCCTCTTCTAAAAAAATTGCCATAGTAAATAAAATTTTAAAATTAATCAATTTTGGTAAAATCTTTTACATTTTTTTATTACACTTTATCGTGGGCCGTGGCCGTTTTCTTATAATTAATTAAACTTCTCACTCACTATGCTAATGGCAGATTGCCTTTGCATGAAGTTACTTCAGCCATTTAAATGTACATTTAAAATAAAAAAGTTTAATGTATAGTATAGTTTTTTATTTTATTTTTTTGAAAGGCTAACAACAAATAAACTTTACAGCTCTCTGTCTTGTGATTTTGGATTTTGGATTTAATTTCCTAATTTTTGGAAATACATACCACTAAAATTTCAAAATTCCCCTTCCTTAAATTACAGAAAAACTAAACTATTACACCCCATGACATTTTTAATTATATTTTGTAACATCGAGCCACTTTGTTATAAGCCTTGAATTCTTGAATACATGCCCAATATTATGCATACATTTCACCTGAATCGTTGGAAAACTTCATATCCAATGTTGAAATATTATCCATTTATCACAATAAAATAAGTCCAATTTCACTGATAAAAAGGACTTGCTCAAAACACAGACAATTGAATAGTTATTAAACCTTGACAATTCAAAGCAAAAACACCATAAAATGAATGATAAAAACTGCAGATACTAAAGCATGGCAATCAAACGAATGTCACACGTTTCAGCGATCCGTTCTTTGCAGATAGTTTTCGTGCAGGCCGTGTAACAGAAATTGGGGACGATTGAGGCTTAACAGTTATAGTGAGCTTTTGTTTTCCCACCGCGCAATGATTGGCAACAAGGCAAATGTAGAATTTATTACCGGGAGTGTCCAGAGTGATCATATCATGTCCGCTAGTTAGAGCCTCACTGAGAGGTGGCTTGCTGCATTGTTGGAAGACGGTTTCATTTGCTATGAAGACGACGTGCGCCCCCGCCGGATAGTTGAAAACTACATTACCAAAAAATATATATTTCAAATAATATTTTCAAATTTTAGAATTGTTTCATAGTAGTATTAGTTTATTTATTTTGCTACTAGAAATAAATTTGCAATTTTCATGAAGATCATGAAATTAGCACTAATAGTAGATTGAATTGAGAACTACTAGAGAGAATCGTTTTCAGAAAACTTAACCAGACATACTTTTTATATAGTTTTTCGATTTTCAGGAATACAAACCAAGTAGATGGTAAATACCTAGTGTATCTCCAACGACAAACTGTTTTCCCATGGCCAGGCTTGGTAATCGAAGAAAGGTTTCCAGCCATTGTCATCCCCAACAATAAATTGCTTGGCAGAAAGGCAAGTGAAAAGTAATGAAAGGATGGCAATGAGGATGATATGAGAAGGGGCCATTTGGACTTTTTGCCTCAAATTTAGGAATTGAATTTCTTGAAGTAGCTTACTATAGAGATTGCTATTTGATTACCTCAGAGAGCTAAAAAATGATGCCTATTTATAGGATTCTAAATTATAAGTTGATATAATTTAAAACTATTCTATTTGGATGACTAGGTCATTGTTTATTAAAAATGGAATGTTTTGGAATGTCTGTCCTCCTTAATTGAGTGTGGTCCCGAAGCCTTTTGATTATTTTATGGAAAAATTACAAATACATATATGGATGAAATAAGGTATAATTACAAATATAACTGAAAATATAATTACAAATATTAGCTTATTTGATCGTTTGTATTCATAATTTTCTTTTATTTTCTCTCTTAAATCTTTAATAGATTTTTTTTCATTTAATGGAGATTACAAATGGGCACTGGCATTACTTTTAGCCGTGGAGAATAAAAAAAAAAATTAAGGTTGTAATTATATTTCCAGTTATAATTACAAATATAACTGGAAATATAGTTACAAATATTACATTATTTGATCGTTGTATCCAAAAGTTATTTACTATAACACAGTTACCATAAATTGGCCACTGCCTGTAAAATCAATTGTTAGTCTGTTACCAATTTCTTAACCTACTATCAATTCCAAGCGAAGATAGAGAAGATATTTGGTGGGTGAGTAATACTAATGACTTTGGTACCCAGAAGTTGTCATCACCCTAGATATGTTAGAAGCAAGGACATTTCTGGAACACATTTTTTAAATTGTGAGGACACGACATGTAAATTTTTTAATTTTTTTTATATAATTTAGAAATAGATTATAAATTAAATAAAAAATAATATAAATTTAAAAAACAACAATAAAAATACGAAACTTAAAATCTAATTTAATAAGTGATGTTTTCTCGATTGTCAAATATTTATCCATCATTCACCATGTCCAAATAATTATTCACCTTGTCAAAATTTTGATTCAAATTGACCGAATCGTTTTGCGAAATTTTGATTTTAGAATGTAAAAATCACTTATGTCAAAATATTAATTTAATGTATAAGAAACACCATTCATGATGTCCATATAATCATTTGTCATGTAAAAATTACTTACGAAATTTTCTTGGACTATAATTTTAATTCAAGTTGGTCGAACTCTATTTCGCTTTGCGAAATTTTCAATCCATTTTACGAATATAGTGAAAATTTTCATTTGAAATGAAAAATTTATAAATTTTTTTTGTTGCACTTAGTCTAATTTATAAAAAAAAGTTCTCCATGTTAGTGCCAACGCATGGGCCCTCTGTTAAATTGCAAGTGACATATGGCAAAAGCGCAAGAATGGATGATGACACGTGGCAGGATCTGAGGTGGGAAGTTAGAAACGGTTGGAGAGCTAGTTTGGCAGTCATATAAATATAGCACTTACTGTAATTTTGTGTCCTCTCTTGCAGCACACAAACAAACACATACCTTTACACTTTCTTACAAGTTGTAATTTTATCCTTTTAATTTGCACTTTCATTTCTACAATGTCAGTTCAAGTCATTTATGTTGTTGTTATTCCAATCATTATCTTGTTATCCATATTGCAAGAAGTGCTATTTTAATTTGTCATTTTGTTCATGTCATTCAATTTTCTGCAATTTCATTTACATGCAACTTCTTTTTTTCCCGGTCAATTACCAATTCCTTTATTTCTTGCATTAACTTTATTTCTTTAAACTTTGACATTTAAGTCTTTTTAATTAAGGTAAAAAGAACCCTTGAAACAAAAGTTTTATTCTTTTGTTTCACAATCGCTTGATTCACACCCATTACTTTCAAAAGAAGAGTTGCACATTCTTTTGGCAAGTTCTTGACTCTTCCAGAGTCTGGCACGCCCACGCATTTCCACCAGAAAACATCCAATATTTTTGCAAAACAATAGTGCGTTTGGAAACCCTTGTTTCCGTTTTTGTTCTTGTTTTTTCCACTGTTCACAAGAACAAAAACGTGTTTGGGTGTCCAAATTTTGTTCTTGTTTTTGTGAATAGTGTTGTGAACAAAAAAAATGTGTTTTTTCACCCTTAGTTCAAAATTTGAGAACAATAAAAACCTGTTTTTTTGTTCTTGTTCTCAAAGAAAAAAAAAAAAACCAAAAATCCAAACTCTGCAAATCCTTTCCTTTGATCACCACCACTCCTCCACCCTCCGCCACCACCAACGCCACAACCCCCACCCACCGCCACCACCACCACCACCACCAATCCTTCCTCTGCAAATACACACACACATATATATATACACACACCTATATATGTATATACAAACCCCCACCCCAAATCGAACCCCAATTCGACTCCGAAATCGAACCACCAATTCCGGATTTTGGATTGATGGTGTCGATCGGTGGTCCAAACCTTGAGCTTGATTAGGTCTTCGAGGGAGCGTTGGAAGAGGGAGTCCATGATTGAGGAAGAACCCGCCATTGATGTGGATCCAACAGTGGAACTGTATCGATATATATATATATATATATATATATATATATGAATCTATATGTATGTATGTGTGTATATAACAAGGAAGCATGAAATGATGAAATCCCTCTCTCTACTCTTTTTTACATTTATTGAATTTAGGATTTTGGATTTAGGGGGAACAAGAATGAATTTTGTTTTTAGGGTTTTGGATTTGGGGAGAACAATAATGGATTTTGATTTTGCCCCAAACAATGTCTTTTTTTTTTGTTTGTTTTTAGGTTGAGAAAAACAAAGACAAGAACAAAAATTATTCTTGTTCTTTCATTCAAGAGACAAGAACAAAAACAAGCTCTTTCCAAACATGCACTAAAACGCGTGGTTATTTTAAATGTTTTACTGATCAATCATACAAACATTTTTTTTTTCCCACTTTATTTATTTATTTTGTTCACAGTCTATGCAGATCTATTTCAGAATCTAACAAGACAAGCCCAGCCTCACATCTCAAAAGTAATAGTTATCAGTAGTGTCCATATTCATCCAAATTCTGTTGCGACTCTGAGAAGTTCCAAAAACCATCAAACAAATTTTGTGGTCATTACTTATCCCTTTACCGTCCAAAAACATTTAATTGAATTTTGTCACTTTATAAACCTGCAAAACCAAAAGATATTCGACTCAAAGATACACACCCTGCAACACAGCCAACAATGATTTGATATTCAATATCATACCAAATCTGATTATAAATGATATATATGATATATCCCAGAAAAGTCAACTTCATACCCTGCAAGAGAGGTAATAATGAGTTGATATCAATATTAGAATCAAGTCTTCTATATATATATATATATATATACTATTCCATCATCTTCTAAAGATCCCGAGAAGCTCATCCTCTCTACTTCTGAGCATCAAAGAGACCTATGATACCCCAGGTAAATATATTATTTGGTTGCCCTTCAGCTAGTAATGAGGGTCCCGGGTTGGGGACAGTGTCGAATGTTGCTTCGTGGATCACTATGGTCGGGGCGAGTACGATTGACCAGAAGTTCCAAGCGGATATTTATTTAGGAAATGATTGACTAGAAGTTCCAGGCGGATCTTTATTTAGGAAATGGTCAGGTTACAGAAGGCCTCCCTGGACCTTCGGCTCGGCCCCTTTGGACCCAGGGTCTTTCTTCTTGAATTATGAGCCATAACCCAACAAACCTCGTCAAAAGAATCCTGGGTTTTTGGTGAATTTTGACATTTGAAAACCCTAGTCTAGTTGGGATTTGATTTTAGAGCTTTAAATTTTGTCAAGGAATTTACTCTTAGACAAGTCGTGAACAGTGAACTCTGTAATCCTTGTCAACAGGGAGTTGATGGGAAAAAGTAGTCCACCAATAGAGCAACAAGAACATGTACACAGCTTCCAACCAAAAAAAAAACCAATAATTCTAGCAAACAGAGCATCCCTAGAAGAAAATACCGCTTATCCAAATTTCCACAAGAACACTGGGAATGTGTTCTTCCAGTGACAAAGCAGGAGCATTAAAAAGAAAAAAAGAAGAATTATTACACTCTAGAATCCACTATGTTTTGTCTCCTAAATTAATTTCATTTATGTCCTATGGTTTTCAAAATGATTCCATCCAGCACAATCAAATAAAAGCATATAACAATTCTTTTACCATGTTTTTCTCCACAAAGACAGAGCAAAAACCTAAACCTATCCCTTCTACATGTGCCAATATCTTTTTGCACTACATCCAATTTCTACTGTTTTCTGCCTGAAATAATTAAAAATGTTAGATGCCGATCGAAAGCTTTTCAAAGGCCAAAAGTAATAAAATACAACAAAAATTTAAGAAACCGACTTTTGCCAACCGAAAACCTTTAAGTTTCTATTAAATTTGACAAAGGCTTACACCTAGAAATGTACAAATGTGGGAGCACCTTACCAGCAGATTTGGTGAGTATTGAAAAGGGTACTCCAATGCTATTGCCCAATACAAAAATGATTACCCAGATGGTCGGGGTCTATATATGCACCAGAAAATGAAGTGTGATTTCCAACGACAGAAAATTAATAAATTCTCAAGTTCATTGTACATGTCAGATAACAATGAACATCAAGCTAGTGATGTGGGCCTTTGCCTTTTTGCAAACCAAGTTATTCATTGACTTCACAATATTCAACTTTAAAATGAAATCATTAAAATTTTTGTGACATATTCACCTGTGTTTTAATTAACAATAGAAGAAAGCCAGATATAACAGATATAGTGAATGTAACAATAAAAATTTAGAAAAATGATTCTGCGTCCCCTCTGATTTTCCCAGCAACCAAACATCAGGACCCAATACCGAGTTGCACAAGGCAATCACACAATCAAAGAATGACCACATTCATCAATCAAGAATGAATTAGCAAAAGGTTTGAATTTCAACAAGACTAAAGGCAACATAGAAACATGCTACAAAATTAAACCCAAGAAAACGCAAACACAAGGAATCAACCCCCTAGCCCTTGGGGGCTTGGATGAGTTGGTAAGGTGAGGCTTGGACTATCACTAGGTCCTGTGTTCAAACCTTGTTAGTCTCCATTATAACCCCTAATTTACATGGCGCATCTTATAGGGCAGAGCGCTGCACCCTCGGTTTGTAGGCTAGGGTGGGTCCAAAGGGCCCGACCTAGAGGAGTTCTGAGTATCAAAAAAAAAAAAAAAAAAAAGGAATCAACCCCACATAGAAAGTGAGTGTTCTTTGTCTTTTGTGTAAATTGATACAAACACACACACAGATATATGTCTATAAAACAGGCTTTATTTATTTTTATTGGGGTAAATGCAACAGTTAATCGTCAGTATAAGGACTAACGAAACAATATAAACAGAGAAGATATATGGTACCTGTCAAAGATTGGGGAAGGTGTAGGTTGCCCCTTCCTAAACAGTATTTTAATCACTTTGCTTCCGTCTTCCCATGTCTCAAATGATTCATTCTACCCATTAATCCCAAAACAAAAACCAAATAAAATAAAATAAAAAGTAAAAATTTATTAAATAAGGATATTCTGTACAATAATGAATAAAATGTTTGTGAGACTTATAACAAAGGTTTCGTGGTGTAGTTGGTTATCACGTCAGTCTAACACACTAAAGGTCTCCGGTTCGAACCCGGCGAAGCCATAATGCAAATTCTAGGTTCTTTTTTCGGGTGGGCTGTATTTTGGTGGATACAATACTAGATGTTTCTGGCACAATTGAGTTTGGCCTATGTTTTTGGTGGACATGATACTTCAAAATTTGATGTCAATTTCAAAGCCCATTAAAAAGCTCATATATATATATATATATTTGAATGGTAAGAAACGGACAAAAAAAATATAAATCATACCAACCAACTTGGAGTATTTTAAAAGTACGGAAGAGCTTCAATCAAGACCGTCAGAATCGAGATTTAGGTAGAATCGTTTTGGGGAATCCGAATCGTAGAATCATAAGGCCTTGTTTGGTAGGTGGTCTGGTCTCAGGTGGTCTGGTCTGGTCTTGCGTTTTATAGGACCAGACTGTGTTTGGTAGCATTGGTCCCAAATTTTTGGTTAGACCAAGTAAGACCAAATGAGACCAAAATGGCCTCATTTCAGACAAAAAAAAAGGTGGTTCCTGGTGGTCCGGTCTGGACTTATTAATAAAATATATTCATAAATAATTAAAAATGAATAAATAATAATAAAAAATTATTATTAATAATAATAAATTAAATAAAACATATTTTAAAAATAAAATATAAATAATAAATAATAAACAAAATGAAAAAAATAATACCTAATAATAATTAAAAAATGAATATAATAATAATAAATAAATGAATAAATAATAAAATATATTTATAAATAATTAAAAATGAATAATTAATAATATAAATAAAAAATTAAATAAAACATAATAATAATAAAAAATGAATACAATAATAATAAATAAATATAATAATAATAATAAATAGACAAAATAATAAATAAAAATAATAATAAATTACATAAAACATATTTAAAAATATAATAAAAATAATTAATAATAAACAAAATGAAATAAATAATAATAATAAATAAATATAATAATAAATAATAAATAGATATAATAATAAATAAATATAATAATAAATAATAAGTAAATATGATAATGAATAAATACTTCATAATAATAATAATAAATGAGTATAATAATAATAAATTAATATTAAATTAATAAAATATATTTTTAAATAATTAAAAAATGAATAAATAATTTATAAATAAAATGAATTAAATAATGAAATAATAATAAATAAATAGAATATATTTATAAATTAATATATAAATTAATAAATAATAATTTAATAATATAAATCATAACATATATTATAAAGTGAAGAAATAATAAATAAAGAAATAAATAATACATAAATAAATATTATAATAAATAATAAATAAATAGTAAGACCAGACCGCTTACCAAACAGACTTTTTCAGATCAGATTAGACCAGACCAGACCGGACCGGACCAGACCAGACCGGACCAGACCAGAAAGACCGCCTGCCAAACATGGCCTAAGATATTCTACCTAAACGTATTAATTTTTTTAAAAAATATAAAATATTAAATATTTAATTTAAAAGTATAAATCATATTGGAATTTTCAAAAATTTCTAATACATTGGGCCTTTAAATCTTTTCTCATAAATTTAGATCAGATATTGAGATATTGAACTAAATCATTAAGTTTTTGGACATTTTATACATTGGGCTTAACGCAGTAAAATCGTGATAAAATCGTATAAAATAGTAGCAGAATCGTAAAATTTTACCAGTTAAAATCGGGATTATGACAATTATGGATTCAATTAGGTTTAAGGTAGTTCTGCCAAATAAACATTTCTTGTTTTGTTTGGAGATAGTAAGTTGTTTTGTTTTCGAGACAACCGAAGTATTCATTAGCTATTCATCACTCCCAAAAGTTATTTCATTCTTATAATCTTGGTGTCATCTCTTATTTTACTTTATTAATATATATATATATATATATATATATATTTAAATTTAATTTGAATTGTTGAAGAAAAATCTAAAACTCTAAGAGTCTGTTTGGGAGGTGATTCGTGATTCTAAATAAAAGGAAAGTAGAGCGTAGCGAATCATGTGCTACAGTTTTTTTCTGAAGCATAATCATGTTTGGTGTTTATGATTCTGGTTTGAGAAAAATGAAAGGTGAAGCAAGCAGAACATGTTTGGTGGAATTGGTAATTCCACAAATATTGGATCAAACTAAAATTTATTTGATACTTAAATATTTGTTTAATTATTTTTATTCAAATGTATTTAATATTTTTAAATAATAAATAAAATTTAAAGTAATTCAAAAATTTATATATATTTTTTCAAATTATTTCAAATTTTTATATTTATTTATTATTTATTCATTTTATTTATCTTGTTTTATTTAATTTGTTATTTTTTACTCTTTTTTATTTAATTATTATTATTTATTAATTACTAATTATTTATTAATCATCATTTTATTTTTGTGTATTATTTTATTTATTATTATTAATTATTTATTACTCTTTTTTATTTAATTATTGGAACATGATTCACATTTTTTGGAAGCAAGGGCGAATCAGGTCTCATTTTTTTGAAATATGTGTAATTGAGCCTACATGCTACAATACTAGAAGCACTTGGAATCACCTTTAGAGGTGATTCCAAAATCAGCCTGTGGGGGTTCACCGATTTTAAATGATGTGAAGATAGTTTTTACACAAGTTCGTCAGCCAAAACCACAGTATTGATGCTCTTATTACTTTTGACTTTCTTTTACAGAGAAAAATGAAAGAGAAATGAAGGAAAAGACCATGAGTACAAGCAATTGAAATATTTTCTCTCTCTAGGAATTTCTCTCCCAAAAGTCCCTCACAAATGAACCCTCGCACCTCTATTTATAGGCGCGACCGCTCAGTAATCCTCGCGGCTTGTATTGCCACGTCAGCACTAGTCTCGCGACGTGGTTCAATCATCCTCGCGGATTCCATTGCCACGTCAGCACCTGTCTCGCGACATGGTTCCTGTGTACTTAATCCGTGATATAAATACCTTGTACAGTATTATTCTACGCCCGCGATTACGGAAAACGGATTCGCGTACTCTTATGCGTAATTAATACCGCACACCATAAATACCTTTTGCACAATATCATCTCGCGCACTTAACTTCGAGAAATGGATTCGCGATATCCTATGCGCGGATTTATACAGTGCACCATAAATACCTGGCACAGTGTCATCTTGCTTTTGATTACGCGAAACGGATTCGCGTAGTCTCATGCATAGGTCATGCTGTGCGACATGCCCCGTGATCCGCGCCTATTTCATCGCGGATCTGATTTATCCTTAGCCAAGGATGTCGTTATAGCTTTGCCGGGTTATGACCAATCATGCATGTCTTGGTCATGTCCCTGAATACTATCGGCCTCTCTAGGGTACTCTTTGCTTAGGATTGCGTAAATAAGGTCGCGACCCACTATTTACTCATCCCCAGCATTTCCCCTAGATTCCGAGTAGTACTCCCTTCGCGAGCAGCATATAGGGTTATGAGTTTCTGATGCGAGCTATAAAACACATCAGCCTCTCATACCTCCCTCTGTGTAATGCAAGCTCTCGCGTAAAACCTATATTTGGGTTATTTCCCCAAGTAATCAATTATTTGGGCCAATCTCCCAAATGATCTTTTACTTGGGCTGGTTTCCCCAAATATACCAAACCTGGGCCATATCCCAGATAAATAAAGGTTGGGCCATATCCCAGATAAATAAAGGTTGAGCCATATCCCAGATAAATAAGGATTGCGGATCAACTTTTTCGCGAATTACCACCTTTACATTTTTTCCCCATTGCGCTTTGATACTTAGCCAAGTATTAAATCGCAATAACCTGTGACCTTGCAAATGACAGTGCCATATCTTGTTGTTTGAGGGTTGTCTTTCACCTTGCCGATTCTTCGCTCTCTATTTTTATGGGTGAAGCATGTTTTCCGTCCTTCGCGACTATTATTTTCAATCTGCGACCCTTCTTCATCTCGCGACTATCATTTCTAATTCGCGATACTTCCTTATTTGCTTTGATGTTTTTCAGTCAAACTTATGTATGTACGGATTTCGCTTTTAACCATATCCTTGCTGCCTTTTCCAATTAGTCCATTTTTTCAGATTCGCGACTCTTTTTTAAGCGCTTGGCCAGGCGACCTTTCGCCTTCCTCGCGCATTTAATGCGCCTCTTCGGTTTTCGCGCCCATCACTTATATATTTCTGTCATGTCATTTTTGTTCCCTCACTTATATTTTCCCCAGAGCACTGTGTTTTTCTTTCATTTTGCACCCGTTTCTCATAACCTATTCCTTCTTCGCGCACACCCCCCCTTCATTTTCAAAGCTTATTCACAAGTTTACTCCACCATGACAAAAACTTCTACACCAAAACTTCTTGCACCTCCTTCCGGGATTGCTCCCTCTGTTCCTAATGTTTCAGAGTGGAAGAAAGCTCCTTTCTTAAACTCTCAAGACATATTCTGGGATTCCGCGAGAGATTTTACTTCCCCTTCTATTTCGAGTCCGCCTCTTACCCTGGATCCTGATAATGAAGCAAAAACTGCTTTTATTCCTCCACTCTCTATTCCACGCCTTCTTGTGGAGAGGGGTGACACACCCTTTTCCTTCATTGAGTATGAGGGACATGTTGCCCCCATCAGTGACTGGAAGATGTGGTCTAGTCACATTCTTACTCAAGACCGTCATCGCGCCACCTTGGCCAAGGCTGGCATTCTTTAGTCCATAGAGCTGTTTTCGGACTTCTATGTCCGTCGTGATGTGGATGCGTTGACAACTTTGATCTTGCGCTGGAGCACATTTTCCCATACCTTTGTTGCTTCTTGGGGGGAGTTCACTCCTACCATTGAAGATGTGGTGGTCCTATTTCGGCTACCTGTACTCGATTCGCGCCCTATCAAGGCGCCTCTAGTTGAGGATGAAGACAAGAAGATTCTTAATCAACTTCGCGATTGTGGCAAATATGCCTGCAAGCGAGGAAGCTGGTTTGATAAGGGCGTACTTCTTCCTGAACAAGCCATATCCAGTCGCCCGAAGTTGTCCTATGCTGCCTGGTGCCACCACTTCTTTCGCGAGTATTCTCCGCGAAAACCAGCTCCAGGAGATGATCGCGAATCAGTCCCAGGTCCTCAATTTAATGGGCCTTTGGAACTCGCGGGGTTTCTCGCTTATTGGCTAGATCGTTACATATTTCAAGGCAAGCCAGAGGACGGTCCCAGTCGCATGGTGTTCCTTCTAGCAGGCATGCTTTCGCGAGGTGTGCGAATTGCCTTGGCCCCACTTTTCCTTGGCACCCTGTATTCGCAGCTGGACACCCTTGCGAATGATTTCGCACGCTCATTAGGTAGGTATGATATCAGTACTCATATAAGAGCATCAATACTGTGGTTTTGGTTGTCGAACTTGTGTAGAAACTATCTTCACATCATTTAAAATCGGCGAACCCCCACATTAAAGGCGACTCTGCTGGGGAGAAGATGTCTTCTGCACAAGTGGAGCCTCGTCAACCTCGGCGGAGAGGACGACCATCAACCCGGCATACTGAACAAATGGAAGAGGAAACAGCAGCACAGACACAAGGAGGGGAACCAGTCCAACCGGCACGAAGACAACGTCGTCGCGCGAATATTGGTGCGAATCAGGCAGAAAGCCCTCCGATGGTAGAACCAGTACAGAATTCGGCAGGAACATGTGAAGGAATTCTTGAAAGAACAAACAGTTGCCGCACTCAATCATACTATTGAGATTCCGCAGCACGAGAAGACCTCCAGTAAGATCACATTTTCTGAAGAGGACAGACAAGTACCTTTTCCCCATAATCGGCCTCTGTATGTACCAGCCATTATAAACGGTCGAGAGATGAAACGAGCTTTCTTGGATGGGGGAGCGTCAGTCAATTTGATCCCACTAGCCACTTTGCGAATGATCAATTTTCCCGAAGAAAAGTTCGTGAATCATACTATTGCAGTTACTGATTTTAATGGAGATCAGCAGGTCACTATGGGATTCGCAACATTGGACCTCAAAATTGGGAAGATCAGGGGGCCCACCAAATTTCATATCATCAAAGGGGAACCCTCATATCAATTGTTGCTAGGAAGACCGTGGCTGCATGCATATGGCGTAGTGCCGTCATCCTATCATCAAGTGATGAAAGCCAATTGGGGAAAAGGAATAATGATTGTAAAAGCATCCAAAAGTCATTTCTGCGCGTCAGAAGCCCATTTTGCAGATGCAGTCTACTTCTCAGAATACGGTGAGGAAAATGGGCCCGGCGTTTTTTCTACACCGTTACCAAAATGGAATGAACTAGAAAATACTAGTGCAATTAAATGAAGGCTCAAAGAGGTAAGCTGGTCACGGGTCAAAAAGCCTGATGGACGAGTGGTGTATAAATTATGACGGGATTGGGGGTCAGAAGCTTGCAATGTTGGCACTGACCCCGAGAAAGATAAAGCCATACAAAGAAAATTTGAAGCCGACCCTAAGGTACTGAAAGCGGATCCGCGAACAGAGCATGGGTTGTGCGAAGTGGACATAGGCGACGGTACAGATCCGCGACCTACCTTCATAAGCAATATGTTGCCTACAGATACTAAGAATGCTCTGATAGAATTGCTCAAAGAGTTTCGAGATGTATTTGCTTGGGACTATAATCAAATGCCGGGACTCGATGTTGGATTGGTAAGCCACCGTCTTCATGTGAATCCCGCTTCAGAACCAAAGAAACAAAAGCAACGAATATTTCATCCCGATTTAGAGGTGCAAATTAAGGCAGAAGTAGAGAAACTGCTGAAAACAAGATTCATCAAGCCAACTCAGCATCCTACGTGGCTCGCGAACATTGTGCCTGTAAAGAAGAAGACTGGACAGATACGCGTATGTGTAGATTATCGCGATCTCAATAAGGCTTGCCCAAAAGACGATTTCCCTCTTCCCAACATTGACACCATGGTGGATGCAACCTCAGGACACGAGATTTTCTCATTAATGGACGGGTTCAGTGGGTACAATCAGATTAGAATGGCGCCGGAAGATGCTGAGAAAACTGCTTTTCGCACCCTAATGGGGAATTTTCACTATACGGTCATGCCGTTTGGGCTTAAAAATGCTGGGGCCACGTATCAGCGCGCGATGACAGCCATATTCCATGATCTAATGCATAAAACTGTGGAGGACTATGTTGATGATTTGGTAGTGAAATCCAGAGCCATACAGGATCATGTGGGAGATTTGCGAAAGGTACTGCAACGATGTCGCAAATATAATTTAAAGATGAATCCTCTCAAATGTGCCTTTGGAGTACCAGAAGGAAAATTCTTGGGGTGTGTCGTACATCGGCATGGCATTGATATGGACCCGACAAAGGCTAAGGCTGTATTAGAAATGGCTCCACCTGCAACTCGCAAAATGTTGAAAATTTTTATGGGAAAGATATCTTACCTGAGGAGATTTATCCCAGCACTGGCAGAGGTAACTCACCCACTCATGCCGTTGTTGAAAGAAAAATCCGTATATAGCTGGGGAGAAGAACAGCAGGAGGCTTTTGAGAAAATCAAAAAGATTTTGGCATCACCAAAAACAATGGTAGCGCCCGAAACAGGAAAACCATTGATAATGTATCTCACTTCCACCAACAAGTCCGTGGGAGCTCTATTGGCCCAAGAGCATGAAGGAGAAGAAAAACCGGTTTATTATATCAGTCGGGTACTCAAAGGACCAGAGTCGCGGTACTCATCATTGGAAAAGCATTGTCTCACTTTAGTATTCGCAGCCCAGAAGTTTAGACACTATTTGTTGGCACATCCATTAGAGCTAATCACGAAAAGTGACCCCATACGATATTTTCTCACGAAGCCCATACTCAGTGGAAGAACTGCTCGGTGGTTATTAGCGCTATCTGAATATGAGATCACATGTTCTAGACCAAAAGCAGTAAAAAGCCAAGCCTTGTCAGACTTACTGGCATTATTTCCAGGAGGGGCTGAGCCCATGGTGGAGGAGATAGGAATGGCAAGCATGGCACAGAGCGCGGAGTTCACTTTAGAGTTTGATGGTTCATCCACTGAAAAAGGAGGGGGAGCTGGTTTCGTACTGAGGAATAAAGAAACAAAAGAGGAATTAGTCATGGCCTACAAGCTTGACTTTCCTTGTACCAATAACATTGCTGAGTATGAAGGACTGGCGCTAGGGTTCATAATGGCTCAAAGGTTGGGGGCAAGAATACTTCACGTTAAAGGAGATTCCAAGTTGGTCATTAAGCAGATTAGAGGGGAGTATGCTGTCAAGGAACCTCATCTGGTGTCCTATAGAACCCTTATTCGACAGATGATAGAAGACTTTGAGACTGTGAGTTTTACACACGAGCCGCGAGAAAGCAACCGACGATCCGATGCACTGGCGACATTGGGTTCGCGAATAAATTTCCAAGGAATGAAGTCTTCTGTACAAGTAGTACGAAGAACTGACTCAGTGATCAGTAACGGAGAGGAATCAGAGGAGTATAAAGAACATGATTGGAGGGCACAGATAGTACATGCTCTACTGAAGAACGATAACAATGCCTTGAGACGGGAGTACCAACTCATAAAAGGCGTGTTATATTACAGGGCCGCCGGAGGAATTTTGGCTAGATGTATAGCAATAGACGAGATAAAGGAACTGCTCCAGAAAGCTCACAGGAAAATATGCGGTCAAACGGACGTCAGTCTCTATCGAGTTTTGCAGAGAGAAGGCTTCTTTTGGACAAATATGAAGGATGAGGCAGTAAAGTTACAAAGTAGCTGTCAAAACTGTAATGCATATCCATCCGCGAGTGAAGGCAATATAGCAGACTTAATAGACTGGCGGGAAAAATATGTGCACTATTTGAAGAATGGGATTTTGCCGGAAAAAGATCAACCGCGGTTCAGAAAATTGGCCTCGCGATTTGTCTTACAAGAGGAAAAATTGTTTCACAAAAGCTTTGAAGGAAAATTGATGAAGTGTGTAAGCGAAGAAGAAGCAGGGGAAATATTAAAACAGGTTCATTTGTTTGGTCACCAAGGCCCTAGAAAAATGTTCCAACAGTTTCTATCCTCTGGGTATTACTGGCCAACAATGGAAAGGGACTGCAGTGATTTTGTCAGGAAATGTCATGTCTGTCAGGTACATGGGGATCTTATTCATGCTCCGGGAACTGAATTGCACAGCTTAGCAACCCCCTGGCCTTTCCATACTTGGGCGCTGGATATAATTGGACCAATTACGCCGCAGGCTCAGGGACATGCATGGGTTTTAGTAGCAACTGAGTTATTCACAAAATGGGTAGAAGCTATCCCATTACGAAGAACGACAGCAGACAATGTGGTGCGATTCATAAAAGAAAACATCATCTGTCGATTTGGGATACCAAAAGTGATACTATCTGATAACGGAACTCCTTTTATCAATAGTAAGGTCGCGGATTTGTTGGGGAGATACTCAGTCATTCATCACAAGTCCACGCCTTACTATCCGAAAGGAAATGGACAGGCTGAAGCCTCCAATAAAGCATTGATTCGAATCTTGTCCAGAATGGTGCATGATAATCAGAAGAAATGGGCAGAAGAACTTCCAATAGCACTATGGGCACATCGAACCGCATACCGAAGCGCGACAAACATGACCCCTTATGCACTGGTATACGGAGTAGAGGCTGTACTACCTGCAGAATTGGAGTTGACTGCTAAAAGGCTGGTATGCAACAGCAGTTTGGAGGACAGGCTATTGGAGATAGAAGGATTGGATGAAATGAGGGCCGAAGCTTTTGCAAATCAGAAGGAGTACAATAAGAAACAGGCAAGGAGCTACAATAAAAGGGTACGGTTCAGATGGTTCAAGGAGGGAGGCAGAGTGTTGAAAGTGGTACCGGCAATCATGAGGGGACAAAGGCTAAGAAAATTTGAAGCTAAGTGGGAAGGGCCGTATGTGATTATAAGTGAAAGTAGCAGTGGGTATTACAGAATGGAGCATGAAGTCACACGTGAGAGGACTGGACCTTTGAATGTAAAATGGATTAAATTGTATCAAGCATAAAGTTTCAAACAAGGACAAGGAAAATCAAACAAAACATCCCATGTATATAAAAGTATGTCAATATTTCTATCAAAATACAAGGATATATAGCAAAATACAAGAATATATATATACAAGTGATGAACTAGAAAAGATCTCGAGTAATGGGATCTGATAACTTGAAACCTTCATGCTCCTCTAAATAGAAACGGGCCTGCTCAAGATGTTTAGCTGAATCCTGTAGTTTCTTCTCATCCTCCTCGAGCAGTGCTAACTGTCTGCGGGTCTCTGCAATTTCTGCCTGTTTTCTTTGAAGAGCCTCGCGTCCCCTCAACTCGACAAGATAATGATCATAGAGTCTCTGAATGACAGTCAGACGGGTCTCCCACCAAGAAACATTCATCCCAATCTTTTTCCAGTCCTTTATGCGAGCATGGCATCTTGGCAGAGTATCTGGGACGAGATCCTGAATGGCAGTCTCCGAAAGGGTCCTGAACACATCTGCAACAAGCTGGAGGTGGACTGTCTGCAAGAGTGGCTCATGAACTTCCATGTGAGTAAAAGTCTCCGGATGAGCTGCCTCTATCAGATTTAGCACTGGTATGTCGCGGGGATAGCAGAACCACTGATGCCAAGGTACTGGCACTAAGGAGGTAGTGTCATAATCAGGAACCCGGGGAGAAGCGCGAGAAGCAGAAGCTTGTTCGTGAGAGACCTGGTCGCGAGGATCTGTGGCAATCACGCGAGCAAGATCGCGAGGCTCTGATACAATGTTGCGAGAAGGAGATCGAGGTACCTCTATATGGGTCTCAGTAGGAGAACCTGGAGGAAACAATGTCTGACCCTCAGAAATCCCCCGAGTATCATGAAGTAGCTCATCAATCATATCTTGAGCTTCGGAGTTTATACCTAAAAAAAAAGGGGGAAGGAGAAAAGACATGTTAAAATCACGATTTGACATTAAAAAGACAAATAGAAGAACAAAGGAAAAAACGCGAAGGTACCTCCCTCGCCTCCCTCAACTTCTGGGAGAGGGGTGCCAAATATGGATCTCTCAATACTAGGATGATCTGCGAAGGCTGCAGCAACCTCAGATACAAGATCACCACGAAGAGGCTGCAAATGCCTATCATCAAAATCTGGGTCCTTTGCTCTATCATCAACGACCTTTGGGGAAACTGGGATGGAAGGCAGCTCGGGCGAGGCCTCGCGAGAAGCTGTGGTCACTTCAATCTCGCGATCTGAGGATACTTCGCGATCTACCTCTGGAGTGGAGGTCGCGGATATAACACTATCACGAGATGAATATGGAGTATCATCATCTGTTTCCTCTTCAAGAGTAGGCTGGCCGAATAATGAGTTGATGGTGAGATGGTCCTCATCATCAGATGATGCTGCGAGAGAATGGAGGCCACCTCTCGGAGAGGCTGGAGCACGCGGGGATGAGGTCTCGCGAGAACCTAAAAGAAAGATAAAAGAGAAGTATTAAAAATGATGAATCAGTAACTGGAAATAGGTGATTAAAGAAAAAGTTTGAAGCTTACTCTGGGAAAGCGCTGTCCTGGGTAAATCGGAGAGTATACTGGCGACTTCTGTCTCCTCTGCCTCATCTCCCGCCCTCATCTCCTCGACCACACGAGCAACAGTGTCAAGGAACGATGAGGTCGCATCAGCCTTCTTTTTGTTCTTTAATTTCTCCAAGGCAAGTCGCCGCCTTTCGGCCAGGGATGCCTCTTCTGAGGTAAGGTTGGAAGCACCAGGAGGTGGAATGACAGACGAAGATTTATGTTTTCGCACCAAAGGGGCCTCCTCTGAGCTAGAAAAATCAACTGCTGCAACAGTCTGCGAGACCTTGGTAAGTTTCCTTTTTCTCTTCGCAAGGGGAACATCGTCCAGTATCGCTACATCGGAAAGATTTTTAAGTCTAATCGATAAGGGAACTTGGTCCAATGAATCAGTCGAGACGCTGGTAGTACGTATAGCTTGGGCACTGGAACGCTGTAAGAAGAACAGAAGAGTTAGTAACAACATAAGAATATACATAACGTATTGAAAAAGGAGAGGAGACTTAGATATTTACCAGACGCCTCGCGATAGGTTCTTCGCGATTTGGTGGTACCGCGAGAGGGATCTCCCCGCGATGAGACCGCTTGCGAGTCGCTGTTTTGGGTTTTTGAGGTTGTGAAGGTTGAGCATGATATTTGGGAGTAATCTTGGCTCTAGCCTTGCGAAGCTTTAAAGACGGATCTCCAATAAAGATCGAAGCGGGAATAGGAATAGGGGGAGCTTCAGCCATAAAACTTTGAAATAACACAAGTTGTTCTTTCCAGAATTCATGATAGGCTGCAGTTACTCCACCTCTGCGAGTGCCAGGCTGAATAAAAATAACGGTAGAAAATATACGAACACTTCTCTCAATTGACTCCCGATAGGCAATGAAGCACCTGTCAAAGTTATCCTCGCGGTATAGAGGAAGTGGAGGGGGAATAGCCTGATCAAAGCCTAATTGTCTTGCTACACGGGAGGGGTTATTGGGTGTGACGGTATCAAAGGTCTCACTGAAAACAGGGATGTGGCACTTGTGGGTAATAGCTGCAAAAACGAGATGATCATCTACTGCTATATCATATGATACTATCTCTTCCCTGGGATAAAAATCAGGAGAGTAGAAACCTTCCAAAGAGGTGGCGTATGGACGCCAGGAAAATTCAGAAAATATATCAATGAATAAAGAAAAGGTTTTTGAAGATGAGAGAGAAGTCCAGCGGGTTGCCCGCGACTTTGAAAGAACAGGTACGGTGGTTTCCAAAGAGTGAGGAGAAAGGGAAGAAGGAATGGGAGCATAATTTGGGAAGCGCTCGAAAAGAAAAAGGGTAAGAAATGTAGCTGAAATATGAGTACTGATATCATACCTACCTAATGAGCGTGCGAAATCATTCGCAAGGGTGTCTAGCTGCGAATACAGGGTGCCAAGGAAAAGTGGGGCCAAGGCAATTCGCACACCTCGCGAAAGCATGCCTGCTAGAAGGAACACCATGCGACTGGGACCGTCCTCTGGCTTGCCTTGAAATATGTAACGATCTAGCCAATAGGCGAGAAACCCCGCGAGTTCCAAAGGCCCATTAAATTGAGGACCTGGGACTGATTCGCGATCATCTCCTGGAGCTGGTTTTCGCGGAGAATACTCGCGAAAGAAGTGGTGGCACCAGGCAGCATAGGACAACTTCGGGCGACTGGATATGGCTTGTTCAGGAAGAAGTACGCCCTTATCAAACCAGCTTCCTCGCTTGCAGGCATATTTGCCACAATCGCGAAGTTGATTAAGAATCTTCTTGTCTTCATCCTCAACTAGAGGCGCCTTGATAGGGCGCGAATCGAGTACAAGTAGCCGAAATAGGACCACCACATCTTCAATGGTAGGAGTGAACTCCCCCCAAGAAGCAACAAAGGTATGGGAAAATGTGCTCCAGCGCGAGATCAAAGTTGTCAACGCATCCACATCACGACGGACATAGAAGTCCGAAAACAGCTCTATGGACTCAAGAATGCCAGCCTTGGCCAAGGTGGCGCGATGACGGTCTTGAGTAAGAATGTGACTAGACCACATCTTCCAGTCACTGATGGGGGCAACATGTCCCTCATACTCAATGAAGGAAAAGGGTGTGTCACCCTTCTCCACAAGAAGGCGTGGAATAGAGAGTGGAGGAATAAAAGCAGTTTTTGCTTCATTATCAGGATCCAGGGTAAGAGGCGGACTCGAAATAGAAGGGGAAGTAAAATCTCTCGCGGAATCCCAGAATATGTCTTGAGAGTTTAAGAAAGGAGCTTTCTTCCACTCTGAAACATTAGGAACAGAGGGAGCAATCCCGGAAGGAGGTGCAAGAAGTTTTGGTGTAGAAGTTTTTGTCATGGTGGAGTAAACTTGTGAATAAGCTTTGAAAATGAAGGGGGGGTGTGCGCGAAGAAGGAATAGGTTATGAGAAACGGGTGCAAAATGAAAGAAAAACACAGTGCTCTGGGGAAAATATAAGTGAGGGAACAAAAATGACATGACAGAAATATATAAGTGATGGGCGCGAAAACCGAAGAGGCGCATTAAATGCGCGAGGAAGGCGAAAGGTCGCCTGGCCAAGCGCTTAAAAAAGAGACGCGAATCTGAAAAAATGGACTAATTGGAAAAAGCAGCAAGGATATGGTTAAAAGCGAAATCCGTACATACATAAGTTTGACTGAAAAACATCAAAGCAAATAAGGAAGTATCGCGGATTAGAAATGATAGTCGCGAGATGAAGAAGGGTCGCAGATTGAAAATAATAGTCGCGAAGGACGGAAAACATGCTTCACCCATAAAAAAAGAGAGCGAAGAATCGACAAGGGGAAAGACAACCCTCAAACAACAAGATATGGCACTATCATTTGCAAGGGCAACAGGTTATTGCGATTTAATACTTGGCTAAGTATCAAAGCGCAATGGGGAAAAAATGTAAAGGTGGTAATTCGCGAAAAAGTTGATCCGTAACCCTTATTTATCTGGGATATGGCCCAACCTTTATTTATCTGGGATATGGCCCAGGTTTGGTATATTTGGGGAAACCGGCCCAAGTAAAAGATCATTTGGGAGATTGGCCCAAATAATTGATTACTTGGGGAAATAGCCCAAATATAGGTTTTACGCGAGAGCTTGCATTACACAGAGGGAGGTATGAGAGGCTGATGTGTTTTATAGCTTGCATCAGAAACTCATAACCCTATATGCTGCTCGCGAAGGGAGTACTACTCGGAATCTAGGGGAAATGCTGGGGATGAGTAAATAGTGGGTCGCGACCTTATTTACGCAATCCTAAGCAAAGAGTACCCTAGAGAGGCCGATAGTATTCAGGGACATGACCAAGACATGCATGATTGGTCATAACCCGGCAAAGCTATAACGGCATCCTTGGCTAAGGATAAATCAGATCCGTGATGAAATAGGCGCGGATCACGGGGCATGTCGCACAGCATGACCTATGCATGAGACTACGCGAATCCGTTTCGCGTAATCAAAAGCAAGATGACACTGTGCCAGGTATTTATGGTGCACTGTATTCGTTGCTTTTGTTTCTTTGGTTCTGAAGCGGGATTCACATGAAGACGGTGGCTTACCAATCCAACATCGAGTCCCGGCATTTGATTATAGTCCCAAGCAAATACATCTCGAAACTCTTTGAGCAATTCTATCAGAGCATTCTTAGTATCTGTAGGCAACATATTGCTTATGAAGGTAGGTCGCGGATCTGTACCGTCGCCTATGTCCACTTCGCACAACCCATGCTCTGTTCGGGGATCCGCTTTCAGTACCTTAGGGTCGGCTTCAAATTTTCTTTGTATGGCTTTATCTTTCTCGGGGTCAGTGCCAACATTGCAAGCTTCTGACCCCCAATCCCGTCATAATTTATACACCACTCGTCCATCAGGCTTTTTGACCCGTGACCAGCTTACCTCTTTGAGCCTTCGTTTAATTGCACTAGTATTTTCTAGTTCATTCCATTTTGGTAACGGTGTAGAAAAAACGCCGGGCCCATTTTCCTCACCGTATTCTGAGAAGTAGACTGCATCTGCAAAATGGGCTTCTGACGCGCAGAAATGACTTTTGGATGCTTTTACAGTCATTATTCCTTTTCCCCAATTGGCTTTCATCACTTGATGATAGGATGACGGCACTACGCCATATGCATGCAGCCACGGTCTTCCTAGCAACAATTGATATGAGGGTTCCCATTTGATGATATGAAATTTGGTGGGCCCCCTGATCTTCCCAATTTTGAGGTCCAATGTTGCGAATCCCATAGTGACCTGCTGATCTCCATTAAAATCAGTAACTGCAATAGTATGATTCACGAACTTTTCTTCGGGAAAATTGATCATTCGCAAAGTGGCTAGTGGGATCAAATTGACTGACGCTCCCCCATCCAAGAAAGCTCGTTTCATCTCTCGACCGTTTATAATGGCTGGTACATACAGAGGCCGATTATGGGGAAAAGGTACTTGTCTGTCCTCTTCAGAAAATGTGATCTTACTGGAGGTCTTCTCGTGCTGCGGAATCTCAATAGTATGATTGAGTGCGGCAACTGTTTGTTCTTTCAAGAATTCCTTCACATGTTCCTGTATTGGGAGCTCATTGAAGAAGACATCTATCTTAGCATTCTCCCTTGCTTCACATACTGGCGGGCAATTACACCTGATGACATCGGCCATATCCTCAGTATGGTCTCTCGCGGTCACCACAGCTGCATGTGCAGGGAAAGGCTCATGAACTACATTCTTCGCTACTTCCAAGTCTCCTGATGCTATTTTTCGATGCACCAAACTTCGAAACGCCCAACAGCCCATCAACGAATGCCGAACACTCCTGTGAAAGGGGCAGTAGTTATTCTTCATCCTTTCCTCTCTTGACGGCACCCTTTGCACTGGAGGTAGAGTTATGACATGATCTGCGACCCATTGATTTAGCAAAGGAATTGCCTCTTTTTCACTGAAAGGTAAAGGGGGTGGTTCAGATCTCCCATCGCACTCTTCCCTGGGTTTTCCATTCTGCGTAGCTGCTACCATCGGTATCCGCCTAGTACTGATATTTGGTCGCGTCGGGGGAGCCAAAATTTCTCCCAATCTTCGGGCATTATCAACAAGTGCAGAAAAAGTTTTGACTTCATGATTGACCAGATGCACTCTGTATTCCCGCAGCATCCCTTCTATACAAATTTTGATCAATTGCAGTTCGGAAATTGGTTCATGACATTGCAAAGCAGTCTCGCGAAATCTCCGGACATAAGCTGCCGCCTCCTCCCCAAAGCGTTGTCTTTGCCTTGTGAGCGAAATCATTGAGACCTCCTCATCAGCTTGAAAGAATTTGGTGTAGAATCTGAGCACCATATCCGTCCAGCTGGTCACTGAAGCCGGAGCGAGACCAGTATACCAGGTATATGCTGTTCCAGTTAAAGACTTGGAGAATTCTCTGAGTTTTAAATATTCATTGTTTCTATGTGGTCCCAGAGCGTCCGTGAACCTGGCTATGTGCTCTTTTGCATTTCCCCTTTTGCCATCGAATTGATGAAAGATCGGTGCCCCATAGTTTTCCGGATATGGCAAGGCCATAATACTAGGATGGTATGGCGGGGCAATTTCCACTTCCTCTGTTTCAGATTTTTCATTCAGGATAGCTCGCAGTTGTTCCTTAGTGATGTATGACTCTTTCTCCAAGGGCTCAACTCTTACTATTTCGCGAAGAGGCTCTTGTGTTGAGTCCTCCGGAAAAGCCTGATTATTCATCCTTGGTGACTCAATATTCGACGGTGGAACACGCGAGGCCTCCATGAAGTGAAGTATGGCTTTTTGTGTTTCCTGGATGTTGAGAAGAGTTTGCAGTAGAACTGTTGGCAATTCTGCCGAATTCTGTACTGGTTCTACCATCGGAGGGCTTTCTGCCTGATTCGCACCAATATTCGCGCGACGACGTTGTCTTCGTGCCGGTTGGACTGGTTCCCCTCCTTGTGTCTGTGCTGCTGTTTCCTCTTCCATTTGTTCAGTATGCCGGGTTGATGGTCGTCCTCTCCGCCGAGGTTGACGAGGCTCCACTTGTGCAGAAGACATCTTCACCCCAGCGGAGTCGCCTTTAATGTGGGGGTTCGCCGATTTTAAATGATGTGAAGATAGTTTCTACACAAGTTCGTCAGCCAAAACCACAGTATTGATGCTCTTATTACTTTTGACTTTCTTTTACAGAGAAAAATGAAAGAGAAATGAAGGAAAAGACCATGAGTACAAGAAATTGAAATATTTTCTCTCTCTAGGAATTTCTCTCCCAAAAGTCCCTCACAAATGAACCCTCGCACCTCTATTTATAGGCGCGACCGCTCAGTAATCCTCGCGGCTTGTATTGCCACGTCAGCACTAGTCTCGCGACGTGGTTCAATCATCCTCGCGGATTCCATTGCCACGTCAGCACCTGTCTCGCGACATCGTTCCTGCGTACTTAATCCGTGATATAAATACCTTGTACAGTATTATTCTACGCCCGCGATTACGGAAAACGGATTCGCGTACTCTTATGCGTGATTAATACCGCACACCATAAATACCTTTTGCACAATATCATCTCGCGCACTTAACTTCGCGAAACGGATTCGCGTTATCCTATGCGCGGATTTATACAGTGCACCATAAATACCTGGCACAGTGTCATCTTGCTTTTGATTATGCGAAACGGATTCGCGTAGTCTCATGCATAGGTCATGCTGTGCGACATGCCCCGTGATCCGCGCCTATTTCATCGCGGATCTGATTTATCCTTAGCCAAGGATGACGTTATAGCTTTGCCGGGTTATGACCAATCATGCATGTCTTGGTCATGTCCCTGAATACTATCGGCCTCTCTAGGGTACTCTTTGCTTAGGATTGGGTAAATAAGGTCGCGACCCACTATTTACTCATCCCCAGCATTTCCCCTAGATTCCGAGTAGTACTCCCTTCGCGAGCAGCATATAGGGTTATGAGTTTCTGATGCGAGCTATAAAACACATCAGCCTCTCATACCTCCCTCTGTGTAATGCAAGCTCTCGCGTAAAACCTATATTTGGGCTATTTCCCCAAGTAATCAATTATTTGGGCCAATCTCCCAAATGATCTTTTACTTGGGCCGGTTTCCCCAAATATACCAAACCTGGGCCATATCCCAGATAAATAAAGGTTGGGCCATATCCTAGATAAATAAGGGTTGCGGATCAACTTTTTCGCGAATTACCACCTTTACAAAGCCCAAAATTTGGAATCAAATTTTGGGCTTATTCCAGTTGGTGGAAACAAAAACAAGGGACCAAACAAGCCTCATGTGCTTTGGGATGCGAATAGTGGGAAATCAGGGGGCAAAAGCAGACATCCTAAACAGGGCGTAATAAATCAACAAGTGTTTACTTGTTCTGAGTTCTAGAGCAATATGGCGTAACTCGATTCACATATATATATATTTTTAGGCAAAAGTGTAAATAACCCCCAAAACTTTTTTCATGTGAGCAAAATATTCCCCTGAACTTTAAAAGTGAGCAAGATACCATCTCATGTTTGAAAATGAGCATTTTACCCCCTTTACTCATTTACCCCTTTAGCACTTTCCTTTCATTCACTTAGTTATACATTTATTCATTTATCCTTAGTAATAACTGAATAAAAAATTTAAAAAACTAAACTATATTTTTTGAAATGTAAAATAGTTCATTTTGTTAATTATGATTTTTATTACATATATTTTTATTTTCATATTATATTTTAACTCTAAACTTGTTTTACTTATTTTATTTTTTGAATCTTTATAGTTTATATGTTTTGTTTTAGATTTTACTTAAAACACCGTTAATACAATTCAATTGTAATAAGACTAATTGTATTTATAATCTAAAATTAAAAAAAATAGAGAAATTTCTAGTCTTCTACTACTATTACATTTTTAACTTATATTTATTTAATGCAATCCAAATTAGTATTAGGTTTTAGTGATAGAGTTTGAATACAATTACACTTATTACAATTCAATTCTATTAATAAAGTTTTAAGTAAAATCTAAAATATAAAATAAGTAAAACAAGTTTGGAGTTAAAATATATAAAATAATTAAATTATAATTAGTAATTAACAATTTATAATTTTAGTGGCAGCTTATGACGGATTATAAATTGTCAGCTAAAGTCCTGATACTAAAACTTTTGTGCTAAATTGACAAAGATAATTTTAGTCTACTACTACATTTTTGTGACACATTTTTTTCGTATTGCTTGTTATTTGATCATTAACCATCTCAAGTAATTGAAGTATTTGTTTGTTGAGAAGTTATAGAATACTCCAAAGGCAGTACTTGCTTTTGATCACTTGTAGTTGTTATATCATCAACATGCACATAATCTATGATTGAGATTCAAAATTAATTAAAAAATGATTTGCATACAGTGCACACCGAAAAATGTTAATTAAACAATTTGTTTCTTGTTTTTCCTTCGGTTTCAATAGCTAATTTTCACTCCACTGAAAACTTATTGCTAATCGATCACCCACTCATATGAGATTCAAAACTATAGCCCAATAAAAATAAATCGTACAATTTCAAACTTATTAAAATTGCATAAAATTCAAACAAAAATTAAACCATGGCAATCAAGAGAATGGCAAATGCTACAGCCATCAACCCGTAAGCAACCATTCCTTGTGTGGCAGCGTCCGTTGGCGCTGGCGCTGGAGCCATCGAATCCATTACAGTTATCTTAAGCTTCTGATTCTTGGCGGCACAGTGGTCGGCGACACCACAAATGTACCATTTGTTTCCGGTAGTGTTGAGAGGTATAACATCATTTCCGGTGGTCAAGGCCTCGTTGGCAGGTGGTAAAATGCATTGAGCAAAGCCAGTTCCGTTCACTTTGAACACGTTGTGGTATCCCGGGGTGTATTTGAATACTATATTAAAAAAAATTCATTTGTATCATTATATAGAATTTTAATTATAGGAGTTATATAATACTTACGAGAAGAAATAAGAGGTAAAATTGCAGTTATAATCTGTAATAACTGTTTAGTGGCGATTCTAGCGAATAATAAATTGTCACCTAAAGTCCTGAGATTCAAAGTTATTTAGCCAATAGAGGCAGTAAATCAGTAAAAACTGTTGATGTATTTTGATTCTCTTGCATAGAAACATCAATTTTTGTGACATCGAAAATAAGAATTAGTAGTGGACATGAGTGTTAAAGAGGTAGCTATTATACGTACCTAGTGAGTCTCCGACCATAAACATTTTATCCTTGGCCCAAGCTTGGTAATCGAAATTCGTCTTCCACCCCTCACTGTCTCCGACAATGTATTCCATGGCGAACGTTGGAGCGATAAGTGCGAGGATGGTGGCGAAGATGATGATCTGAGTAGAGGCCATTGTAAAATTTAGAGTTAAAATTGGCTCTAGTAGTTTCAGTTTAAAGCTTATGGAAGTGCTTGCCACAAAAGGCCTTATTTATAGACTTCAAGAACCAAGGAGACAGCATAAGACCGGCCTAGGACTGCCCAAAGTGCGTGGGACAATATTTTAAGGTAATGTAAGAAATAAGAAATGCATCATGCATGTACGAGAATATTTTCGTAGGTCCTGAAGATTGTGGCTGATTTAACTATGTTTATATCTATATAATATGTACATATATGGATGGGTTAATTAGTTAAAGAGTCCTATGTTTTTGGTTCAAGGAATGAAGTTTTAACATTAGTGAACCAATTGGCAATCGGTGGTGTGACACCTACAGTGGAGCCGAGATTGTAGGCGGCCAATTTTGAAGTAAGAATGTTGTTGGAAGATGCATACAAGGTTGGAGATTTTGGCTGTTACTTATGACTTCATGCCTCCCTAGATAAAAACTTAGTATTCAGGAGTACAATACTTGGGTTATATTCCATAAGGATCAAGTTCGTCATCCTCGAGTAATGTGTTCCAATACAATTTAAATAAATGCTAAAATCTTTTTAAAAAATTTGAGGCTAATTCTGTTTTTGTTGATTTGATGTCCATCTCCCTTTTATAAAAAAATTTAGCCACATATCCAACTTATATTGGATCACATTAGCGGTCCTCAAGGGAGGACCTAAATATTGTCTTACCCATAATACTTGTGATCCTTAATTTGCTGACATGTGATGATTATGATTGATATTTATTACACTGATTTTGTGTTAAAAAAAAAAGAAGAATATTTGTTTTAATATGTTATGACTTTTTGTCACATAGCTGAAAAATATTTGAGTTTGTACACAAAATTTCACTAATAGATTTTACTCTAAGATAATGAGAGGGGGTCGTTGAGATTATGCATTAAATCTTATGGGTGTATTATGTAATAAACATGGCCGGTCTTGAAATCTCGAAAATAAGTTGGGGCCCTAGGCGAGAGCAAATGCGAGCCCCTTTAGATGTAACACTTCATGCGCTTAAAAAAAATTATAAGTGCAAAAAAAATTACTAAAAAACACATTAAATTTATTAATATTTAAAAATAAAAAAAATTTCTATCTTGGTGTTGTCGTGAAAATTATTTGTTGTTGGGGGAGTGCAGCAATCGCTAGAGTCTTAAGTGTAGTCGCATGAAAAATTATTGTCATTGGACGAGTGCAGCAGTTACGAGAACCCTAAGTTAGGGATGACAATGGGGCGGGACGGGGCGGGGATCGCATTCCACATCCCCATCCCAGTTTAATTTTGCTACCCCCATACCCGCCCCAAACCCGATTATTAAACGGGGCAGGGCGGGGTGGGGTAAGGCTATGTGGGGAGAGGGGCGGGGCGGTTTTTCACACTTAAAAAAAAATTATACAAATGAAGGTAATGTGTAATTTCTTAATTTATACTTTGGAGATATTGTTACTATACGAGAAGCAAAGTAAACCATGTAATTTTTAATATAATTGATATGAAATTAAGACTAAAATAGTAAAAGAGTGAAAGGATAAGGGGACTAGTATTGAGTGAAATATAAAAAAATGAAGGAGTTATTTTATTTAAAAGGTATATATTAATAATATATAATAATATTGAAGGTATATTAGTAAAAGAAGTAGTATAATCGGGGCGGGGCGACCCCTCCCCATACCTGCCCCGATTACCAACCGAGGATTTCCCCTTACCCTCGTACCCGCCCCCATTTATTTAATCGAGTCCCCAAACCCGCTTAAATCGGGGCAGGGCGGGGCGGTTCCCCACCGGGTTTTTTTTTTTGCCATCCCTACCCTAAGTATAGTCACAAAATATTGTGAAATTGCGAGAAAAATCTTTTAGATCTAATCAGAATAATAGTTTGATTTGAATTATACTTTAGATTCACTAAGTTAAAATTTTGAGATTTTTTTTTTTTAGTTTATATTAACCGAAATATAAAATTTTGGGGTTCAAAATTGTGAAATTGGGTTTGAATTTAGTACAAATGGGTTGTTAAACAAATTATTACTATTTTTTTTTAATCTATAGTAAAATAATTTTTATTTTTTAAAAAAATAAAGCCGTTGAATTGGGCCAGAAACTAATTAAATTCTTTAGAAAACTATAAAAGTATTAATATTTTTAAAAAAATACAAAATATATACAAAAAATAAATAAAATTTTTTGGGGACCCCCGACCAGGTGGCCCTAACCGACCGCCTTGGTCGCCTAGCTAGCCTCAGGGCCGGACATGGTAATAAATGACAAACATAGCTGCCATATGACTATTTTATTTATTTTTCGTTAAACCTGGCCAAACAACAACAAAGGAATTAAAAACAATCCCCAGCGGAAAATGCAGCTTTGTTTTGGTTGTGAAACAGCTCCAAAATTAAGAGGTATTATTTGACACCAAAAAACTTCTAAAAGAAAACATAGCAAAAGCAAAAAAAATAAAAAATAAAATTCCAACAAACTATGTGTGATGTGGCCTAGTTATAGCGCAGTAAACTTTGCCACTTCGTTCTGAAATATATTCTTTTAGTCATCAGAATGCAGGATCATCAATATGTGCATGTTCTACCAACAAGATTCAAATTTCATCGGGATTTTACCAAGAAATCAACTTTGAGATGAATTTCTCATAATTATTAAGGTGACGCAATGGCGAAATTAGCTAGAGGCTGCATATTATCTAGAGTCGGGAGGAGATTCAGAATTTAATAATTATTAGTGAAAAAAAATAAAAAAAAGTTTCCAAATCATTTGTAGAAAACTAGTAAGAAAGAAAGAGTGAGTTTGAGGTAGTAAACAGGATGTGAGCCTTAAGTTGAAACCTCCTACTTTTCCTTAAATCAGCTAAAAAAAGTTTCTTCATGGGTTGATGAAATATTAATACATTTTTTCGGAAAATATTGGTGAATTAATCTTGCATGATTATTTGGTTTGTGCTCGATCTTCACGTTTCTCTTCCTCTGTTTGAATCTGTTTGTAGTAGTTGCATGGAAGTTCTTAATCATATTGGTCATCTATTTATTTCAACTTTTGTTGCTGTTCATATAAATATATATATATATATATATTGGAAGATGCGACACAGCAAATGAACACTGAATTCAATAGTACATTTACCCTAATAACATATTAACATAGTATTCACTTCATCTAATAATGACAACTAGTATGTCTCAATATTGGTATGACAATCTCTGTTGGTTTTCTGGTCAACACCACTTCTTTGTGTGTAGAGGGGGTGACTCGCGAAAAGGGTAATCCGCGAGAATTGACTTATTTTGGGAGATTGACCCAATGATTTATTTATTTGGGAGATTGGCCCAAGGTTTGGTTTATTTGGGGAAATGGCCCAAATAAGGTTTGTACGCGAGAGCTTGCATTATACAAAAGGAGGTATGAGGGACTGATGTGTTTATAGCTCACATTTGAACTCATAACCCTATATGCTACTCGCGTAGAGAGTACTATTCGGAATCTAGGGGAAATGCTTGGGAAATGTAAATAGTGGGTCGCGACCCTATCTACACTGTCCTAAGCAAGAGTACCTTAGAGAGGTCGATAGTACTCAGGGTCATGAAAAAGGTATGCATGCAAAAGGTCATGACCTAGGAAAGCTATACAACATGGTTCCTTGGCTAAGGAAAAATCAAATCCGCGATGAAATAGGCGCGGATCACAGGGCACGGGGTACAGTATGATCCGCGCATGGGATTACGCGAATCAGTATCGCATAGTCAAGGGCGCGAGATGATACTGTGCAGGGTATTTATGGCGCGGATTGGTATTGCAGGATCCATGTCGTGAGACAGGTCCCAACGTGGCAATGACAATCCGCGAGGACTACTGGACACTCACGTCTATAAATAGAGGTGCGAGAGCTCGCTTCAGAGGATAACTTTTCAGAGACTAAGGGAGAGAAATTCCTAGAGAGAAAAAGTATTTCGTATCACTTGGAATTGTTTGTTTTCACTTCCATTTCTCTGTAAAACAAATCAAAAGCAATAAAAGCATCAGTGCTATTATTTTACTGAGAACTTGTGTAGAAACTCTCTTCACATCATTTAATTCATTCGAACCCCTACATTAAAGGCAACTCTGCTGGGGAGGAGATGTCTTTTACACAAGTTGAGCCTCGTCAGACTCGTCGGAAAGGTCGTCCACCGACCCGGCACACCGAGCAAGTTGAAGAAGAAACAGCAGCACATACGCAAGGAGGTGAACCAGTGCCACCAGCGCGAAGACAACGTCGTCACGTGAATGCTGGTGTGGATTAGGCAGAAACTCCTCAAATGGCAGAACTAGTACAGAGTTCAGCAGAATTGCCATCAGCTCTGCTGCAAACTCTTCTCAGCATTCAAGAAACGCAAAAGGACATACTTCACTTCATGGAGGCCTCGCGCGTTTCAGTACCAAATCTTGAATCACCACGGATGAATAATCAAGCCATACGAGAAACGACAACACAAGAGCTTTTTCGGGAGGCACCCCGAGCGAGAACTGAGCCACTGGAGAAAGAGTCTTATATCACTAAGGAGTAGCTACGGGCTATTTTGAATGAGAAATCTGAAACAGAAGAAGTGGAAATTGCCCCACCGTACCATCCCAGCATTATGGCTTTGCCTTATCCGGAAGATTATGGAACACCAAGCTTCCATCAATTTGATGACAAAAAGGGGAATGCAAGATATCACATATCCAGGTTCGCGAATACTATGGGACCCCACATAAACAACGAGTATTTGAAGCTTAAATAATTCTCCAAGTCTCTAACTGGAACTGCATACACATGGTATACGGGTCTCGCTCCGGCTTCAGTGTCCAGTTGGACGGACATGGTGCTCAAATTCTACACTAAATTCTTCTAGGCAGATGAAGAAGTCTCAATGATTTCACTCACAAGGCAAAGGCCACTTTTTGGGTAGGAGGCAACAATTTATGTCAGGAGGTTTCGCGAGGCTGCTTTACAATGCCATGAGCCAATCTCCGAGCTTCAATTGATCAAAATTTGTATAGAAGGGATGCTGCAAGAGTACAGGGTGCATTTGGTCAATCACGAGTTCAAAACTTTTTCTGCACTTGTTGACAATGCACGAAGATCGGGAGAAGTTTTGACTCCCCCGACATGACCAAATATCAGTGCTAGGCGAGTGGCAATGGTAGCAGCAACGCAGAACGAAAGGCCACGGGAAGAGTGTGCTAGGAGATCTGAACCACCTCCCTTACCTTTCAGTGAAAAGGAAGCAGTCGCTTTATTAAATCAGTGGATTACAGATCATGTCATATCGCTACCATCAGTACAAATATTGCCGACAAGAGAGGAAAGGATGAAAAACAACTACTGCCCTTATCCCAGGACCGTGCGACATTCCCTGACTGAATGTTGGGCATTTCGCGGATTGGTACACCAAAAAATAGCATTAGGAGACTTGGAAGTGGCAAATAATGTAGTTCATGAGCCCTTCCCTGCACATGTGGCTGTAGTGGCCGCCAGAGACAATACTGAGGATACGATAAATACCGTCAAGTATGAATGTCCACCAGCGAGTGAAGCAAAGGAGAATGCTAAGATAGACGTTTTCTTCAATGAGCTTGTAATACAGGAACATGTGAAGGAGTTCTTGAAAGAGCAAATAGTTGTTGCTCTTAATCATACCATTGTGATTCCACAGCATGAGAAAACCTCCACTAAGATCACATTTTCTGAAGCAGACAGACAAGTACCATTCTTCCACAACTGACCCCTGTATGTACCAGCTACTATAAATGGTCGAGAGATGAAACGAGCTTTCTTGGATGGGGGAGCAACAGTCAATTTATTCCCGTTGGGCACTTTGCAGATGATCAATTTTCCCGAAAGCAAGATTGTAAATCATACCATCGCAGTTACGGATTTCAATGGAGACCAGCAGGCCACCATGGGATTCGTGACATTGGATCTTAAAGTCGGGAAAATCAAGGGGCCTACCAAATTTCATGTCATCAAAGGGGAACGCTCGTATCAGTTATTGCCGGGAAGACCATGGCTACATGCATACGGTGTAGTACCATCATCCTATCATCAGGTAATGGAGGCCAATTGGGGAGAGGGAATAATGACTGTAAAGGCATTTGAAAGTCCTTTTTGCGCATCTGAGGCCCATTTCGCAAATGAAGTCTATTTCTCAGAGTACAGTGAGGAAGATGGATCCGGCATTTTTGCTACACCATTACCAAAATGGGATGAACTGGAGGATGGAAATTCAACTAAGCGGAAGCTTAAGGAGGTGAGCTGGTCACGAGTCAAAATGCCCGATGGGCGAGTAGTGTACAAATTGTGACGGGATTGGGGGTCAAAAGCTTGCACAGTTGACACTGACCCCGGGACAGATAAGGCAGGTGTATAGAGAAAGTTGGTCACTGATCCTGAAGTACTCAAAACAAATCCGCGACCGGAGCATGGTTTATGTGAAGTGGACATAGGCGATGGCACAGATCCATGACCTACCTTCATAAGTAGTACACTGCCCGACGAAAGTAAGAATGCTCTAGTAGAATTGCTCAAGGAGTTTTGAGATTTCTTTGCTTGGGATTGTAGTCAAATGCCGGGACTCAATGTTGGATTGGTAAACCACCACCTCCATGTGCATCCTGCATCAGAGCCAAAGAAGCAAAAATAACGAATATTTTATCCGGATCTGGAAATACAGATTAAGGTAGAGGTAGAAAAGTTGTTGAAAGCAGGGTTCATCAAGCCAACCCAACATCTGACCTGGCTCGCAAACATTGTGCCTGTGAGAAAGAAGACTGGACAGATCTGCGTATGTGTAGACTATCGTGATCTCAACAAAGCCTACCCAAATGATGATTTCCCTCTACCCAACATTGATACCATGGTGGATGCAACCTCAGGACACAAAATGTTTTCACTAATGGATGGATTCAGCGGGTATAACCAGATTAAGATGGCACTGGAAGATGCTGAGAAAACTGCTTTTCGCACCCCAATGGGGAATTTTTATTATACAGTCATGCCGTTTGGACTTAAAAATGTCGGGGCTATGTATCAACGCGCCATGGCAGCTATATTTCATGATCTGATGCATAAAACTGTGGAGGACTATGTGGATGACTTGACGGTAAAGTCCAGATCCGTGCAGGATCATGTGGGTGATTTAAGAAAAGTACTGCAACGATGTCGCGAGTATAATTTGAAGATGAATCCCCTCAAATGTGCCTTTAGAGTACCAGAAGGAAAGTTCTTGGGGTGTGTCGTACATCGGCAGGGGATTGATATGGACCCAACAAAGGCTAAGGCAGTATTAGAAATGGCTCCACCAACAACTCGCAAAATGTTAAAAACTTTTATGGGGAATATATCTTATCTGAGGAGGTTTATCCCAGCACTGGCAGAGGTAACTCACCCACTCATGCCTTTGTTGAAAGAAAAGTCTGTATATAGCTGGGGAAAAGAACAACAAGAGGCCTTTGAGAAAATCATGAGGATTCTGGCATCACCAAAAATAATGGTGTCGCCTGAGTCAGGGAAACCGTTGATAATGTATCTCACTTCTACCAATAAGTATGTGGGAGCTCTGTTGGCCCAGGAACATGAAGGGGAAAAGAAACTTGTTTACTATATCAGTCGGGTACTCAAGGGGCCAGAGTCGCGATACACGTCCTTGGAAAAACATTGTCTAGCTTTAGTATTCGCGGCTCAGAAATTTAGACATTATTTACTGGCACATCTGTTGGAGCTAATCACCAAAAGTGACCCCATACGGCACCTACTCACAAAGCCCATACTCAGTGGAAGAACCGCTCGATGGATGTTAGCACTATCTGAATATAAGATCACATGTTCTGGACCGAAAGCAGTAAAAAGTCAGGCTTTGTCAGATTTACTACCTTTATTTCCTGGGGGAGCTGAGCCCAAAGTGGAGGAGGTGGGAGTAGCGAGTATGGCACAAAACGCGAAATTTACTTTAAAATTTGATGGTTCCTCCACAGAAAAGGGAGGCGGGGCCGGTTTCGTACTAAGGAATGAGGAATCAAATGAGGAATTGGTCATGGCTTACAAACTTGATTTTCCTTGTACTAACAACATTGCCGAGTATGAAGGGTTGGCGCTGGGATTGATGATGGTGCAGTAGTTAAAGGCAAGAGTACTTCATGTAAGAGGAGATTCCAAGCTGGTCATTAAGTAGGTTAAAGGGGAGTATGCTATCGAAGAACCCCATCTGGTGTCTTACAAAACCCTCATATATCAGATGATAGAAAGCTTTGAGAATGTGAATTTTCAGCACGAACCGTGAGAAGGAAACCGACGATCCGATGCATTGGCGACATTGGGCTCGCGACTACATTTCTAAGGATTAGAGTCTTTTGTGCAAGTAGTGCGAAGAAACAACTTTGTGGTCAGTAGCGGGAGGGAATCAGAGGTGTATGAAGAGCATGATTGGAGAGTACAGATAGTACAAGCTCTACTAAAAAATGATAATAATGCCTTGAGATGAGAATACCAGATCATAAAAGGCGTGTTATATTACAGAGCAGCCGGAGGGATTCTAGCTAGATGTGTGGCAATAAAAGAGATAGGAGAACTGCTACAAGAAACCCACAAGAAAATATGTGGTCAAGTGGATGTCAGTCTCTATCGAGTTTTGTAGCGAGAGGGTTTCTTTTGGCTAAGCATGAAGGATGATGCAGTAAAGCTGCAAAACAGCTGTCAGAACTGTAATGCATATTCCTCCGTGAGTGAGGGTAATGTGGTGGGCATGATGGACTGGCAGGACAAGTATGTGCATTATCTAAAATAAGGGGTTTTACCTGAAAGAGATCAGCCGCGGTTCAGAAAATTGGCCTTGCGATTTGTCTTACAGGAGGGAAAATTGTTCCGCAAAAGTTTTAAAGGAAAGCTAATGAGGTGTGTAAGCGAAGAAGAGGTAGGGGAAGTATTAAAACAAGTCCACGAGTTTGGTCACCAAGGCTCTAGAAAAATGTTCCAACAGTTGTTATCATCAGGGTATTACTGGCCAACAATGGAAAGGGATTGCAGTGATTTTGTGAGGAAATGTCATGTGTGTCAGGTGCACGGTGATCTCATTCATGCTCCGGGAGCTGAATTGCACAGTTTGGCTACACCCTGGCCTTTCCACACTTGGGCACTGGACATAATTGGACCAATCACACCGCAGGCTCAGGGACATGTGTGGATCTTAGTGGCAACAGAATTATTCACAAAGTGGGTAGAAGCTATCCCGCTGCGACGGACGACAGAAGACAATGTGGTTCGATTCATAAAGGAAAACATAATTTGTCGATTTGGGATATCGAATGTGATACTGTCAGATAATGGGATTCCTTTTGTCAATAGTAAAGTCGCGGATTTGTTGGGGAGATACTCAGTAAATCATCACAAGTCCACACCTTACTATCCAAAAGGAAATGGACAGGCTGAAGCCTCTAATAAAGCATTAATTCGAATCCTGTCCAGATTGGTGCATGATAATCAGAAGAAATGGGCGGAAGAACTTCCAATAGCACTATGGGCGCATCGAACCGCATACCGAAGTGCGACAAACATGACTCCATATGCACTGGTCTATGGAGTAGAGGTTGTGCTACCTACGGAGCTAGAGGTGGCTGCTAAAATGCGGGCAAGCAAAAGCAATTTGGAAGACAGGCTATTGGAGATAGAAAAATTGGAGGAAACAAGAGCAGAAGCCTTTGAAAATAAAAAAAGAATACAATAAGAAACATGAAAAGAGCTATAATAAAAAGGTACGGTACAGATGGTTCAAGGAGGGGGACAGAGTGTTGAAAGTGGTACCGGCAATCATGAGGGGACAAAGGGTAAGAAAATTTGAAGCTAAGTGGGAAGGTCCGTATGTGATTGTAAGTGAGGGTAGCAGTGGGTATTACAGGATGGAGCATGAAGTCACTCGCGAGAGGGGTGGACTTCTTAACGTGAAATGGATTAAGTTGTATCAAGCATAGAGGCATCGCGGATTATGGTGATATAAAAATGTTCTTACATAAAGACACAACATCAAATAAACCATCCAATATGTATAAAACATGTCAGAGTTACTGTCATAGTACAGGGTTATACAACAAAAAATGTAGATACAATTAGAAGACAATACATATATCATAATACAAAAATGGGAGGGGCTAGAAAAGGTTTTGGGTGATTGGATCTGATAACTTGAAGCCCTCATGCTCCTCTAAGTAAAGACGGGCCCGCTCAAGATGATCATCTACATCTTGAAGTTTCTTCTCATCCTCCTCGAGAAGTGCTAACTGTCTATGAGTTTCTACAATCTCTGCCTGTTTTTTTTTATGAGCAACATGACCCTTCAGCTCGACAAGCTGATGTTCATAAAGCCTCTGAATAACAGCCAGTCGGGTTTCCCACCAGGACACATCCATCATAACTTTCTTCCAATCCTTTATGCGTGCATGGCATCTCGGAAGGGTATCGGGAACAAGATCCTGAATGGAAGTCTCGAAAAGGGTCCTGAATACATCTGCAAAGAGCTGGAGATGGCAAGCTTGCAGGAGTGGTTCATGGACCTCTAGATGAGCGAAGGTCTCTGGATGAGCTGCCTTTATCTGATCAAGAATGAGGATGTCGCGAGGATAACAGAACCATTAATGCCAAGGTATCGGCACTAAGGAAGCAACATCATAGGTAGGAGTTATGGCAGTGTGGCGAGAGGCAGGCTCACATGAAGATGAAACATGGTCTCGAGAGGCAGGCTCGCGAGGATCTGGTACAAAGGCGCGAGATGGGGATGGAGGTACCTCTCTGTGTGTCTTAGTGAAAGTGTCCGAAGGGAATACCGTCTGACCCTCAGAAATCCTCTGAGCATCATGGAACAACTCTTCGATCATTGCTTGGTCTTCAGAATTCGCACCTTAAAAAGGAAAATGTGCATGATAAGTATCATAGTTGGTTACTCTGAATCAAGTAAGAAGATGAAGTGGTAAAAAGACTACCTTCCTCAATCTCTGGAATAGGGGTGCCAAAGATAGATCTCTCAATAGTAGGACCATCTGCCAGTGTTGCAGCAATCTCAGATGCAATATCACCTCCAAGAGGTTGCAAGTGACTGTCGTCGATGTTCTGATCCTCTGCTCTACCATCAGTGGTAATGACCTCATGAGAAACTGGAACTGAAGGCAGCACCGTAGAAATCTCACGAGCATCTGTTGTATCCTGCTGGTCGCGAACTGATGATACCTCATGATCTGCTTCGGGAGTAGAGGTCGCGGAAATAACGGTGTCGCGAAATAAAGAGGAATCACCATCATCCTCATCTTCTTCCAAAGTCAGTTGAGGAGACTTATGGAGCAAGGAATTGATGGTGAGGTGGTCCTCATCATCAGATGAAGCTGCAACAGAGTGAAGGCCACCTCCAGGAGAAGCTGGAACATGAGGAGATTGAGTCTCGCGAGAGCCTAAACAAAGGATAAATGCGAAGTGTTAGAAGCAAGAAATCTAAAACAGAAAAGTAAATTTAAGGTAGAAGCTTATTCTGGGAAAAAGCCATCCTGAGTAAATCAGAGAGGATGCTGGCAACCTCCGTCTCATCCGCATCATTTCCAGCACTCATATCCTCGACCACGCGAGCAACAGTATCCAGCAATATGGAAGTTGCATCAGGCTTCCGTTTATTTTTTAGCTTGGCCAAGGCAAGTTTGCGCCTCGCAGCCAAGGACGCCTCTTCTAAAGCTGGCTCTGAGGCACCCACGTGAGATATTTCAGGGGTGAGTTTGCGCTTCTGCACCAAGGGAGCTTCCTCTGAACTAAGAGTCTCTCCTGCCACATGGGTTGTGGAGGCCTTGGTGAGTTTTCTTTTCCTCTTCGCGAGAGGTACACTGTCCAATGCTGCTGCAATAGACAGGTTTTTAAGACGGACAGAAAAGGGGACATGATCTAACAAATTGGTAGAATCACTGATGATACCTGTAGCCTGGGCACTAGAACGCTGTAGAAGAGAAGATGAGTTAGTATTGACACATGAAAATACATAACACATCAAAGGAAAAAGAAGTTAGAAAATTTACCAGACGCCTCGCGATAGGCTCCTCGCGGATGGGATTTTCGTAGATAGGCTCCTCGCGAATAGGTGGCCTCGCAGAAGGAACTTCCTCGCGGAGAGACCACTTGCGAGTCGATTGCTTGGTTTTCTGTGAGGGTCGAGCATGCTGTTTTGGTGTAGACTTGCCCCTGACTTTGTGAAGCTTCAGTGAAGGATCTGCAATGTATACTGGAACCGGTATGGGAACATGAGGAGTTTCAGCCATGAAACTCTGGAACCTCACCAATTGTTCTTTCCAGAACTCACTATAGGCCACGGTCACTCCATTTCTGCGAGTGTCTGGCTGAATGAAGATAACTGTGGAAAATACGCGAACACTCCTCTCAATGGATTCGCGAAAAACAATTAGACACCTATCGAAGTTGTCCTCACGATATAGAGGAAGAGGAAGGGGAATGGCCTGGTAAAGCCTAACTACCTGGACACGTGAGAAGGATTATAGGATGCAATGGTGTCAAAGGTCTCATTAAAGATGGGAAGATGACACTTGTGGGTGATGGCCGAGAAGATGAGGTGGTCATCCATCGCTATGTCATAGGAGACTATTTCCTCCTTTGGGTAAAAGTCGGGAGAATAAAAACCCTCAAGAGGAGTGGCGTATGGAAGAAAAAGTGTCAATAAAAGAAGAAAGTGTTTGTGAAAATGTAGAGGGGGTGACTCGCGAAAAGGGTAATCCGCGAGGATTGGCTTATTTTGGGAGATTGACCCAAAGATTTATTTATTTGGGAGATTGGCCCAAGGTTTGGTTTATTTGGGAAAATGGCCCAAATAAGGTTTGTACACGAGAGCTTGCATTATATAGAGGGAGGTATGAGGGACTGATGTGTTTATAGCTCGCATCTGAACTCATAACCCTATATGCTGCTCGCGTAGGGAGTATTATTCGGAATCTAGGGGAAATGCTTGGAATATGTAAATAGTGGGTCGCGACCCTATCTACACTATCCTAAGCAAGAGTACTTTAGAGAGGTCGATAGTACTCAGGGTCATGAAAAAGGTATGCATGCAAAAGGTCATGACCCAGGAAAGCTATACAACATGGTTCCTTGGCTAAGGAAAAATCAGATCCGAGATGAAATAGGCGCGGATCACAGGGCACGGGGTACAGTATGATCCACGCAAGGGATTACGCGAATCAGTATTGCATAGTCAAGGGCGCGAGATGATACTGTGCCGGGTATTTGTGGCGCAGATTGGTATTGCAGGATCCATGTCGCGAGACAGTTGCCGATGTGGCAATGAAAATCCGCGAGGACTACTGGACACTCACGTCTATAAATAGAGGTGTGAGAGCTCACTTCAGAGGAGGACTTTTCAGAGACTAAGGGAGAGAAATTCCTAGAGAGAGAAAGTATTTCGTATCACTTGGAACTGTTTGTTTTCACTTACATTTCTCTTTTATTTCTCTATAAAGCAAATCAAAAGCAATAAAAACATTAGTGCTACTATTTTACTGACGAACTTGTGTAGAAACTATCTTTACATCATTTAATTCATTCGAACCCCTACATTGTGTTACAACCCTTAAACAAATTCTTGACCACATCTCACAAATTATGCATATATTTCAACTCATTATTTGTGGAAACCTAATCGAATTTCAGATAGTAAGTCCAATTTTTACTGATAGAATTACAGAAAAATATTGGAATCCACTAATGAAACTCAATTATTAAACCCGACCAATCCGAGCCAAAACAACATAAACAATGACAATAAAAAAAAAATACACAATATTAAGGTGTGACAATCAAAAGAATGCGAAAAATTTCATCCATCCCTGCTTGGCATCCTGGCCAGATAATTTTCGTGCACGCTGTGTGGCTGCCATTGGGGATAAAACGGGACCAAAACTTGGAACATGCGCAGATGCTGGAGACATAGATTGAGGTTGAACCGTTATGACGAGTTTCTGCATTCCAACCGCACAATACTCGGCCACACCACAAATGTACCATTTTCTCCCGGGCGTGGCCAGAGTGATCACATCGTTTCTGCTGGTCAAAGCCTCACTGAGATGTGGCTTGCTGCACTCTTGGAAGGCTGTTCCATTTACTTTGAAGACGTTGTGCGCTCCCATCGGATAGTTGAATATTGTATTGCCAAAAAAAAAATTAGCTTTCAAGTTATATTCCCAAAATCTAGAATTGTTTGATAATAGTTTGAGGTTTTTATTTATTTTACCAAGCGATTGAAATGGTTTGTTTTATTTATGAAGAAAATCATTTGTTTTGTTAGAATGACTAGCTAGTTTCATCAAAATGAAAAATCTAACAAGAAAGCAATTTTATAGAATTACGGCCGTTTCCAATTTTGAAAACAATATGTCTGTTTGATTTTGATTTTTAGAAAACACAGTATCCTGCTTGATTTGCATTTCTAGAAACAGGTTTTTTGAACTTTTCAAAAAACTGTATCAAAAGTCTACTTGATTGACATTTTCTGAAAATAGTTAGGTATAAAAATATTTGTTTTAAGAGAATTCTCTTTTACAGTTCTCAAAAAACTATTTTCATAATTCTTAATAACAGTTTTAAGAGATACAAACCAAGCATGCATGGCACAATTTTTTATGTTATGAGTTTTTATAACTGTTTTCCGAGATTTAAATCAAACCCACTTTTATAATGTGGTAGGGAAAGTAAAATACCTAGTTTATCGCCAACCACAAACTCTTTCCCCTTGGCCCAGGCTTGATAATCGAAGAATGGGTCCAACCACTGTCATCCCCAACAATAAATAGTTTTGCAGAAATGAAAGTGAAAAGTGCAAGGATGGTAATGAGGATGATCTGAGCAGAGGCCATTAAGACTTAACTATAAAATTCTTGGCTCTATTTTAGGAACTAGTTTAGTGAAGTGCTTAATTGGTAGAGATAGCTGAATACATGAGGCATATATATATATATATATATATATATAGATGTATAGGGTTGTAATTCCAAGACGAAGTTATATATGCATGGCCGGCTAATGGTTGTACAAGGTCTCTACTGTGGCCGAAATGCCGATAGCCGAACTAAATTATACAATGTAGTTAGAGCTATTCGGTTTGGCTTTTATTATGAGTCTATGACTAGGTCATTGTATAATCAGAATTCGAGAAATTATAAAATTTAACCTCCATAATTGACTTGGTGTTATTGCAAATAGGCAGTGACACTAAGAATGAGGTTGAATTAGGGTGGCAATATTTGTTAGTAACGCCAACACAGTTACCAACTCAACTTGGTCAAGATTTTATGTTGTATATAAATAAAGAAACTTGATCATATATATATATATAATAGCAACCCTCCTAGAGGGTGAAATGTTGTTTTGAAAATTGTGGTACTTAGCCCCGGGATCAAATATTTACGCAGACTGTCAACTCAAATAAAAGCTAAACTCAATCTGATCAATAGAATTACACAGATCTATAACCTGGGTATTGGTTGATATATAAAAGCTTCGCGCAATCTGACCCATTAAAAATTACAGATATTATATTGAATTTTATAGCTAAATTGTGTTGCATATTTCTTTTTAATTTTTTAATGTAAACATGATCATGCTCTTTATAAAAATACCATAAGCGGATTTGTTTTTATGTATTTTCAACATTAAAGTATTTTATATTTCATCTTACTAAAAATTTCTTACTTTGAGTTTGAGTTTGAGCCTCACATTAAACTGCTCGCTTAGGACATCTCAAAATTTTAGATCATATAAGAGGACGGCTTTGTTTTTGACTACTAGTTGAGATTGAGCAACCAAAAAAGCGAAAATAAATAAAATTGCATGATTGATGGTCTCTAGCTGTGATAAATGCAAATTTAGACAGAAAGGATCGTTAAAATTTACAATGCCCCAGAATCTATATATTATGCAAATTCAGAAAAGGTTGCTAGTTCGGAAAATAATTGTATTCCTTGAAAGTTGTAGCAACAAAATCACTATGGATTGTTCTTTGAAGTTTCAGGTTTTTCAGATATCTTGCTAAGATTCACATCCGAAATTATTTGCAATAACAGAGTTACTCTCGATAGACACTGCTTGTAAAATCAACTGTATTTGACACAAGCACTATATATTTTGTGTTGAAATCATAGTTGTCAGAATTCTGATTCTAACTGTAAAATTTTACGATTCTACAATTCTGTACGATTTTACTATGTTAAAATAATGGTTAGACGGATAAGCACTCAATATGAAATACCCAAAAGCTTAATGATTTAGTTCAATATCCCAATATATGGCATAAATTTATGATAAAACATTTAAATGCCTAATGTATTAGAAAATTTTGAAAATTCTAATATGATTTAGACTTTTAAATTAAATATTAAATATTTAATATTTTTTACTACTTACGATTCTACGATTCCGATTCTACGAACCCCAAAACGATTCTATATAGATTCCCGATTCTAATTTATATTTTGGGTGAAATAAACATTACCCACGAAACAGTAATTTTTTACTGGCAACCTTTGTTTTCAATCTAGGGTAGCTTTAAATTTTCCACCACCAGTGTCCATACAAGTCTGTCTTCTTATTACACTATTGTGCCCGTTTATCTTATTATTAAGCTTCTCACTCCCTCATTTTCAAGAGTGACACAAGAAGAATGAAAAAAGTGAACTTTTTATTGTGTAATTTCTTAATTTTATTATAAAATTATACTTTGTTACATGAAGCGGCCTCCTCTTACCTAAATTTCTGGTCTGTTGTGTTGCTTTTTTGGCTAGCAATAATCCACTTCGTTCTAAGTCTTGAAATCTTGAACACGAACAACAAATTACACATACAATTCATCAGATTGGTTGGAAATTTCATATCGGATGTTGAAATTTTGTCCAATTTATCACAATAAAACAAAGCCAATTTTACTGATAGGACAAAAGAAACAACAAGAACCCGAAAAAGGGAAAAAAAAAAATCTTACTGAAACTCGCACACAAACTCAATAGTTAAACCTGACAAATCCAAGCCAAAACACCATAAAATGACTGATGAAGATTGTAGATACTAAAGCATGGCAATCAAACGAATGTCACACGTTGCAGTCATCCGTTCTTCGCAGCTAGTTTTCGTGCAGGCCGTGCAGATTGAGCATGAACAGTTAGGGCGAGCTTTTGATTTCCTACAGCGCAATGGTTGGCAACTCCACAAATGTAATATTTATTCCCGGGCGTGGCCAGAGTGATCACATCATGTCCGCTGGTCAGAGCCTCACTCAGAGCTGGCTTGATGCATTGTTGAAAGACAGTTCCATTTGCTCTGAAGACGTTGTGCTTCCCCATCGGATAGTGGAAAACTACATTACCAAAAATTTATGTTTCAGATGATATTTTTCAAAATCTAGAATTGTTTCATAGTAGTATAAGTTTATTATTTTGTTACTAGAAGTAAATTTGCAATTTTTATGAAACTAACACTAATGATAAATTGATTTATGAACTACTAGAGAGAGTAAGGGTTGCTTAATTGGTATCGTTAAAAACTGTTATGGAAAACTCAAGAAAGCAGATTTTTCATAGAGTTTTTAGTTTTAAGAAAAACTGTTTTAAAAAATGCAAATCAAGCAAACGGTAAAATAAAATACCTAGTGTATCTCCAACGACAAACTTTTTTCCCACGGTCCAGGCTTGGTAATTGAAGAAAGGGGTCCAGCCATTGTCATCCCCGACAATAAATTGCGTGGCAGAAAGGGAAGTGAAAAGTAGTGAAAGGATGGTAATGAGGAGGATCTGAGAAGTGGCCATTATATATGACTTTTTGGCTCAACTCTAGGAATTGAATTTTTTGAAGTAGCTTACAATATAGATTGCTCTTTGAGACCTGAAAAATGAGGCCTATTTATAGAAAACTAATGGAATATGCATGACCGGCTAGGCAGTGTAATGCCACTACTGTGGCATCCAAAATAAATTATAAGTACATGCAATTTTAGTAATATTCGATTTGGATACCACTATGACTGGGTCATTGTTTATTAAAAATTGATATCACTATGACTGGGTCATTGATAATTGACTGTGGTCTAGAAGTCTTTTTTATTATTTTATCTTTTAAATTTTAAATGTTAAATTTTTTTACTGAGGTAGCTAGAAGCATTATTGTGATTACAAATGGGCAATGGCATTGCTTTTAGCCATGAAGAATCAGCTATCAAAGAAATTTTATGCTGAACTAATAGAGAGAGTGGATATTTAAATTTTATTTGTCCCAAATAACAAATTGTCTAACCCAAATTATATTAACCCACATAATAGCTAAACTCAATCTGACACTACACAGAATCTATAACCTGGGTCTTGGTTGATAAAAGCCAAACGCGATCTTACACATTAAAAATTACACATTACATTAATTTTTGTGTTGCATATTTTGTTTTAAATTTTGACTTAAACGTGATCAACATGCTCTTTATAAAGCACTATACCTGGGTTTGTTTTCTGTGTTTTCAATATTAATGTGTTTTATCTTTCATCTTACTCATGAAAATTTCGTAGCTTGGGCCTCACATTTAACAGTTAGCATAGGGACTCTCAAAATTTTAGAAATCTGGCCCTCCGATATACCGAATACTGGCTGGGATCGAGCAAGCATAAAAGCAAAGTCTTTTTTGCATAATTTATGTTCTCTAGCTGTGATGCAAATTTAGACAGAAAGGGTCATAAAAATTTGCATACCGAATAATGTGATGCAAAATCAAAAAATTTGAGCATAGGATATAATTTATTTGCAGACATATCACAGACTCGTAGGTATAAACAAAACCTATATATATAGGCTTTGCAGGCCGTCTCGATAGTAAGACAATTTAGGCGGTCGCCTAAGGCCCCGCGAGAGAGGAAGGCCCAAAATTTTGGGGGTCTTATATATATAATTTTTTAATATAATATATATATATTCTTTTTTAAATAAGTCTTCATATAATGTTGTAAAAATTAAATTTTTAGAATGGGCCTCATTATAATATTGTAAAAAACAAACTTTTAGAATGGACCTCCTTGTAATGTTATAAAAAATAAATTTTTAGAATGAGTTTTCTTATAATGTTGTACAAGAATTTTTTTTGGAATGGAGCTAAATAGAATGGGTCTCCATATAAATTAGATTTTTACTTTAGTACACATATATTTTACAAAATGATTTTATATTTGAAACTTTTGGGCAAAACAAAAAGGCATGGGCGGCTAGGATTTCTCTTTTTATTTTCTCCATCATTCTCACTCTTATCAGATAAGAGTTCTTCAATTTTTCTCTTTCTCAAAATATTATTGCCTTATTTTTCTCTCTTTGTCGCATGAATCTCTCTTATCTTATTCTCTGAAGACTCTCATAACTGAATCATCTCTTAATTCATCAATCAAGAGTCACATACCATCCTCTTCGACTGGTTGGTCTGACCTTGTTTTTGTCTAGCTCCAGACTCCAGGCCACAGATATATTTGGTTTTTTGTATAATTTTAAAAAGCTAAAATCATTAAGTGGTGATAGTTTTAAAAAAAGTTGTCTTGATTTAGAACAATTTTTTAAAAAAATAATGAGTTTTCTGATATTGATGGTTTTGATTTATTTTCAGAATTAAAAGTTCTCAAATAAATTTTACTAATAGAATCACACATTCCAATTGAAGTATTAAATTACATTTAAAAAATAAATTCTTTTCCAAATGCATGCATTGCTTACTAAATATTATTGACAATACTAATAGTCGTTGCTGCAACAAAAATGAGTTTTTCAAAATTAAACTTGATAAAATCATATCTAAGATCAACAATGTCGCTAGAAAAATTAAATGGATTGACTATATTATCTATTGAATTTTTTTTTTTATCAACACCTTGAATACAAGAATCTGATTAGTAATTTTGCATCTCAAAAAGTGAGAAGGATGGTTTTTAAATAAGTATTACTAAAAATAATATATATAATATACCAAAAGTCTCTTTTATATTTTTTGCCTCAATATCACCTTTTATACTTTTCGCCTAAGGCCTCCAATTTTATTGAGACGGCTGAGGCTTTGGCATCAGAGAATACATTTCTAGTTCACTATTGGAATCTGGCCTCTTAAGCTCACGGTATGCATTCTAATTCTGAGAATGAGTATACCATCGGTAGGTAAGAGTTCCCAAAACATTGTATCCCTTGAAAGTTGAAGCATCAATTTCACTATGAATTGTTCTTTAAATTTCGAAGATATTCCGATTTCTTACAAAGATTCACATCCAAAATTATTTGCAATAACAGAGTTACTCTGGATAGACATTGCTTATAAAAACTCAATTGCACTATGGCACGGCCGGCGGCCCTGAAATTCCGAAAATATGTAAAGGTCATAGGCGAGATTCACTGTGAGGCCCTTATAAGTAAGGCTGAAACACACTTAAAAATTATAAATGTAAAAATAATTATTAAAAAAGTATATTAAATATATTAATATTGAAAATAATAAAAACAACTTCCATTTTGGTGTTCTCAGGAAAAATTCTTGTAGTGTGAGTGCGGCAGTCACGAAACCCCTAAGTGTAGTCGTGTGAAAAGTTATCGTCGTTGTGTGAGTGCGACAGTCTCGAGAGCTCGCGACAAGAATCTTTTAGTCATAATCATAATAATGATGTAATTTGGATTAGACTTTAGTTTCATTGAATTGAAATTGTTTTAAAAATTTATTGTTTTAGTCTGTTGGAATATACAAAATAAGGATTTGGTTGTTTTGTTAGCATAATTAGTGGGATATGATTCCTCATTCCTTAGTTGAGATTACCTAATCTATTTAGTATTATCTAGTTTATATTGACTTGGCTTCCACGCCTTCTCTCCTATAAATAGATGGTGGTTCTATTCTAACATATACGATTCATAACATTATTATTATACATTCAATAATACATATTTATTATTGATATTCTTCTTCTTTTAATTTATCTTTGATTTTCTACTTCATATCAGAACTTTTGTTCTCTGTTTGTATCTCTTTATGATTTTCTAGTTGGTATCAGAGCCTACCGACTCTTGGTAGTTCTTTCCGCTTATCTTCATCTCTGCCGGAGATGGTGCTCCATATCCCATCTCCGGCCGCGATCTTCAATTAATATATATTGATATGATATATATATTATATTATTGGTGGGATTTGTCTTTTACCCCACCAAAATTCTTGTTTCTTACTTTTTTCCGTCTTCTAGAGTTTCGGAGCCCTAATCTCCCATGGTTTTGCCCTTATTTATGGGTTCATTGATTATGTTAGCCCTTGTTTATGGCTCGTTTATGTGACTCCTGCTGATTAACGTCGGTGATGATTTGCTGCTGGTTTTTGGTTTCTGCTATCACCGAGACCTCTAGACTTCTACCGAGAGCTTGAAAATTTTCCTGTTGATTCTTCCTTCTGTTGATTCGTTGCTACTATTTTTTTTTCAATACAGGTGGAGCCCTAGTTATTTACGTGTCTACCAATTTGTCCGGTTGTGTAATTCGATGCTACCGATTATGTCTGTACAGGTGGAGCCCTGATCCCTTATGCTACTAGTACAGGTGGCGCCTTGATCCCTTATGCTACTGAATTTGTCGGTACAGGTGGAGCCCTGATCCCTTATGCTACAGATTTTGTCGGTAAAGGTTGGGGCCCTGAATTTTGAAAGTATATATATTTTAAAAAATATATATCTGAAATTTATATACTTTTTCCGAAATATATATTTTTTCCCCAAAGGGGTTAATGAAATAAGGTGATTTAGGGGCAGAATAGGGAATTCACAAGCCACATCACCGGAAAATTGGATCTTTTTTTGGAGGGGTAATTGTAACCGGAATACAAATCAAGGGGGGTTTCGGAACTAGGGGGTTTCTTGATTAAATCATGAAACTATAGGGGGTTTTATGAAAATTACCATAAATAGAATGTATAGATTGCTTGCTTAAGCGAAGAAATATTTAATTCATTCAGATATCAATGAATTGCATGAATTTAGTTAGACAAAATCCAAAACCAATTGAAGTAAGAATCACTATTGATGGATTTTACTTCCAAAAATTATTGGAATCAACAAAGCTACGGATATAAGCAACCACGTTGCACAAGGTGGTGTGTAGATTTTTCAGAATCTAGGTCATTCAATTGTGCATAAGATCATTGATGTAAAAGCACAATTAAACAAACCCAAAACAAGAGAGAACTAGAAGATATATAATCATTCAATGATTTTCTCTCTATATCGCTATAGAAGAATATGAACTGTAGAAAAACTGCAGAGATCCCTCACCAAAAATCATCCTAAAATCTGTAGACTTCTCCTATTTATAGAGAGGACTCAAGGAAACCCTAGGTTTACCCTTTCTCGTAATTTCACATTAAACTAGACAAAACCCTTTGATTTGGTCTTCAATATGTATATATCATGTATATCAATGTTTAGAGTCACAACCGCATCAAGAGAAATCAAATAGAGGTCAAAATCGAGATTTCACAACTACGTGTGGCGCATAGGGGAGCTACGCACGACGCGTAGACCCTTTCTGATGGGCAAATATGGGGTGTAAAAATAACACTTTCTAGCCACTTTTAGCTACTGAGACCGTAGGCTGATCATAGCAAAATTCATGGAAATCACTTTTCTTGGGAACAGTGTCGTTTGAACCCCCTCGACTCCATTAGAATGATTCTTGAAGTTGCGGCTTTAAAAAATGACGTTTCTGTCATTCGAGAGGCACTTTTTACTCAAACTTGCTTCCTCTTCAATTATTTTGTATTCTTCACTTCTTTAGGCTGGATTTGAATTTGACGAAGCTAGTTAATGCCTATTAAACCTACTCAACTCCAAAAATCACTCAACATGGTTATTGTCTAGAACATTCCATAAATAAACAATACACAAAAGTGTTCTTACAGAATCCGTCACGGGTTATGGGGCGGGACGGGTTCTAGTTAAGACCCGCCTCGTCCCGCCCAATTTATGTTAATTTAAATTTTTCATATTTATATATGTGCAAAAATAAAAATTAAATACTATATTAGTATTACTCAGTCCTTTTCAATGGGGTTTGACATCTCAAACCAAGAAAAAACTAGTTGTTGAATATATACAAAGAAAAAAAAACAGAGAGTGAGTTTAATTGTTGGATGATTGGAAAGAAATTCATAGGTAAGTTAGTTTATTTTAAATTTTTATGTGTATTTAGGAATTTATTTTTTTAATTTGTTGTGCAATAAACTCTTCTGTCAATGATAAAGATAACATCGATAATCAAGTGTTAATGGGGCGGGGTGGGGTGGGCACGAGAATAGTGAAATATTAATGGAGCGGGTATGGTTTATAGAAAAATACCAAAGGCCTAATGGCCAAGTGGTACCTGCCCCATGACAAACCCATCAAGAGTATGGCATTTTAAAAAATTAGGGATAAATATAGGCGAATCCATTTCATACCCGCCTCATTGCCATCCAACACTTACATCCTGCCCCCATCGGTGCTTATTCGTAGTTTAGGGTATGTTTGATAACACTTAATCACCACTGAATCTTAACGCGTTAAGTGATTTTAGGATATGAGCGTGTTTGATAACGTTTTATCATATCTCTTAATGTAATAAACACGTCTTAAAATGGGTCAATATTTTAAGCGGTAGAGGTGTCGCTTAACGATTATCACTTAACACTCTTAGATGATTAGATTTTAAAATATTTTCTTTAATTCCCATTATACCCTGAAATAATTAGAAGGATGAACTCTCGTCTTTTTGCAATTTAGGGTTTTCTCTCTGCGATTTCTTTAGGGTTGGGATTTCTTTGGAGTTATGATTTCCTTGGAGTTCCATTTCCACTTTCCTAGACCATCATGAAATTACAACAAATTTTACTTTCAAATTATACTTGTATTTCTTAGTGATTCCAAATTTGTCATCTTTCTCATTCTTTTTACTCTTTCACACACGAATCTAATCGAAAAATATTTTATAGGTGTTGTAGTATATATATATATGATACACGTACAAACTAAACCCTTTATAAGTCTGGTAATATGTATGATACACGTACAAATGAACATGGGTAATCTTTTTAATTCGTTATATTCTTTCATAGATTCGATTAAAATGATTAATTGATATCTTATTTGTCGAATTTGTTTAGTGTTGGTTTTATATAATAACATGTTTCTTTTTTTTCTCTTAATATTTTTAACTAAATATATATTTTTTATATAATTCAATAAACCTGATTTAATACATAAATATAAAATTTTCTTATCCTAAATACATATAGATGATACTACCATCTTATTTATACACAAGAAAATGCTATCTACATTGATATAGATGTCTTTATTGAAACATTATAGAATTATGTACAAATCTAACATATTCTCCACCCTACAAATAAATAGAAAGTTTATATAACACACTACAATACCAAAAAAATAAACAACTCTAGAACATAATTCTCTCACATATTTTGTAACACCCCGTTTCATTTTCCCTTATTTCTGAATTATTCCCGATTTATTTTCGGTGATGACGTCATGGTTCTTCTGTGTATTTTACGAGTAAATTTTTCGTGTTTACGTCTACACTCGACAGGACGACGTTGCGATCTCTCTTCATGGAATTCTGTGGCTATTACGTGGCTTGACGTGACGATATTATTTCGAACCTAGTGAAACGCTTACGTATGTTCTTGTTATCGACTACGTGATTGAGAGGTGACGATTGACAGTTAGTGTTGTCGACTAAATGGATTTGCTTCGACGCTTGACGCTTAGGGCTTCGACTCAGTGATTTGAGTTCGGTAGTTAGTGCTTTAGGGGTTTGACCTTTTTGTTTCCCCTAGTTATGGGGTTAGTACGTGCTTTGTGTTAGCCGACGTGCTTAGGAGTATTGATAGTCATTTTACTCGTTTTATTTATGTTTGTATATGCGTGCTCTGTGTATTGATGTGCTTTGGTTGTTTGACTTACGTGCTTATGTGTATTGGTATTATCTTGTTTGTTCTTCATGTGTATACGTACGTAATAAGTGTTAATGCGATTTTGTTTAAACCTATAGCGTTTAGTACTTCGACTTGACGACACGTTGGGTTTGTTCGGTATTTATGGTTTTTGATTCGATTGGGTTAGTGACGACTCCGATGACTGGGTAGTTGAGTCTCGTACCCGGAGCGTTTATTTCGACTTGTATTACTTCTCGACTATCTGTAGAGTTTACGGGAGCGTGTAGTATAAACCGTTAGGCGATTAGTGATTTAATTTCGTTTATATAAATATTCATACCCGAGTTTGTAACCGAGTTAATTATTCCGGATTGTATTAGTTATTCGGAGTCCGATGGGGCTTTCGGTGATTTAATTGGTTGAAGAGTTTCGTACCCGGAGTACTTATTTAAGCTCGTATTATTTATTTGGAGTCCAGTGAATTTTTATGATCCACGTGGTATTATTTAGGAGTTCTCGGTATATTTTCGGGGTTTATTGTACACGTATATACTATAATTAAAATTATATATATATATACGTGTGAGTATTTATTGGGAATATATATATATATATATGGATAACACATGTGTTGGGATTATACTGTAAATTGGGAAAACATGAGAGTCACTAGTGCAATTATGGAGAATTGAATGGTTGGTTTTGCAATTTACAAATATATAGATATATCACGTGTGTGTGGCTGAGGAGACTAGAACTTTCTGGTTCATTCTCCTTACAGTATCAAACCCCCTCATTCTCTCTTCTTCTCCATCAAACCGTCTCTGCTACCCACTTTCTCTCCCTGTATCATCAGCAACAGAAATTGCACCCCTTCACTACTGATCTGCTCTAGAAAGGAAGAGAGAGAAGCATTGAGAGAGAAATAGAGAGGAGGTGTTGGCGACCTGGTTGGAAGTTGGGGGTCGCCGGACATGGCGACCCAGGTGGTGACGCCGAGTCTGGGCGGCCGGACTGGCGGTGCAGTCGTGGGCAAGGAGGTCGCGCACCAGGCACGACCTGGTTCGAAGATGGGGTCGCCGGACGTGGCGACCCAGGTGCGGGTCAGCTCGCCCGAGTAACGGCGAGCTGGAGGCAGAAGTGGCGTGCAGCAGCGAGCTCGCCGGAGCTGGTAGTGACGGCCAGCAGTGGAGCAGCTCATTGGTAGTGACGATGAACAGTAGCGAGTCGGACTGAGTCGGGCTGACTCAGTGGCGAGTTGGGCTGTGTTTGGGCTGATTTTCAGAGGATAGCTCGGCCTCGGTACCGTGTACGATATATCCGAAATTGGAGAGAAACCGTTGAGCGGTTTGCCGGGAATTTCAGATTTTCGGTAAGAATTTTCGGTTGATATTCTTTAGATTTATTCAAAATTACTTATCGATAATTAATGAGCTTCGGGTATATTAATTAGGTTGACGAGGCGGATATTTTTCCATATTCGAAAATGGATTAGCGCAACTTTGTTCGGGGAGCTTATTTCCGGACGGCACTGTCGGTTAAAGCGGGACTGATTATAAGAGATTAAATGAAGTGGGGATTTATATATATTTATATATATATATATATTTATCTAGCACTCACTAATAGTGCGTAGAAAATGCTAAGTAGTCCCGGTTGTATGTTTATAAATAATAAAAGTATGAAATTAAATTCCTAGTGGTAGACGAATATCTAGGAATTTTATAGAATTTACGGAGTATTGATAAATAGATAAATGAAGTCGGGAATCGGAATTCCCTTGATAAATTAAGTAAATTAATTCCCTGGAAAATTATAATAAATTAAATCCTACCAAATTTGGATTAAATTAGGTGGTTTAGTACCCCCGGACTTAAAGTAGGATTTTATAGAATTTTGTGTAAAATTAGAACTTGTAATTAGCTCCCGGAATTTATGTAACTGTTATTAAAATACAGTGGGATCGGGGCCAATTTGGTATTGAGGGACGTAGGGCCGTTTATTAAATATTTCATCTTTTATTTATATTTTATTGGAATTTGAAATAAGATAAGGGGGTATTCACGAGGATGAGGGATGTATAGACGTGATTTTAGTTCCCTAGTTGGTTTTCTCGGAAATCATTAATAAATTAAATTGTGTATTAAATTGTCAAAATTTTCCCCTGAGGCTGATTTGTTTGAAAACAATTATTGGGAATAAAAATTTAAAAGCATGCTGGTATACAGAATCTATAAGGACTGGGTAACTGAGAACCCGAATATTTCTGTGATAAAATGAGAATTTATTTACTGTATATTTTAAATTGTGAAGCATGCGTGGTATGAGATTGATTGGCTATGATGCCGTGTTATTGAGCACATTGATTCATATGGAGACATTTGACATTCATACAGCACCATGTTATATATATATTGTTTCGGTGCATGTTGCATGCTTCATTTATATCATGTGCATGTATGGAACGTTTGGAATGTCGCAACAACTGGCCAGGGGTGGTCTAGCACCAGGGAGCTAGTAACTCTCAACCATCTAGACATTTGGGGGTGAGGGCTTGGGCCTCACTTGCCGGTTTTCCGCGCGGTCGTGGTATCCGCACTTTCTTTGGCGACGCCCACCCTTCATGTTGTGGGTTTGTTGCCCCAACAGTGAACGGTTTGGGATTCCTGGATATTAGTGGCTAGGGCTGCATTGGAGTTGCATTGTCATGGCATTTACATCCATATTGGACATTTATTGGATATGTGTTTGCTTGTTCTTATTGATTATCGATATTGAGTATGTGATGTTGGAGTAGTAATCAAATATACGTATTATTCTCTTTGGCGCTAAGGCGCGGTGTTTGTAATTAATATTTTAACTGTGGTTAAAATATAATGAATATTTAAAGATTTAAAATTATAAAGAAAGAAAGAAAGTTTGACTACAATAAAAACCTGGATTAGTGGAGCCACGGTTGGCATGTGTTCCAGGTGGTTACGTGGATATATATATATATATGAAAAGGTTTTAATAATTAATTGTTTTCCCCTTGAGTTGGAGTTGAGATTGAGTTGGCTAGACGTATATTGAGACTTAGTCGTGGTTGTGCTGTTGGCCACATAGGCCTTTGTGATTGGTGACTAATGTTATCACTAGATGATTATTATACCACTTCGGTAGTGGGGAGAGTTGTTCAGGTTAAAGGTCGGGTAAGACTCGTAGCCTGACCTTGTTTCTCTTGGCTTGTGTGTTTTGAGCTTGTCGCTCACCCTTCCACTTTAAAAGTGTTTCAAGTAGTAAATGGTTTTTAGCCGTGTGCCTCGAAAATCTCTTTTCCTATATGTTTTGATAAAGTTAGTGAACTCTGGACAAAGTTTGTCCTGTTCTTGAGACTTGAGGCCAGTTCTGAGGTCTAGATATGGTTTTAGAGTTTGATTATTTAAGTTTTCCTCCCAGTTGTTTCGAGGAACACTTGAATCCCGGTGTTAGTTTGGTAACCTTTGAGGATTTGTGTATAAGCTCCTATATTAAGTTGAAGGTCTTAGAACCCTTGAGGATTTGTTGAATGTGACTTTGAGGTGATGTTCGGTGGAACTCTAGTAGTTCCTTTCCCCTGTGTTATTGTTCCTTGGGTTTTAACCCGAACCTGTGTTTCTACGGTATCATTCCTTAAAGTAAGAATTATGATCATTCGTGTTTGTCTGTGGATCTTCTCGGGTAAGAGAAGTGAGTTTAAGTTAAGCACACATAGTGCGATTCCTAGTGTTTGGTTGGGTTGGGAGACATTGGAACCAAATATGATTTGACCGGGCCCTAACTTTTTCTTAAAAACCGGTTGAATCCTTCGGGGTTCAACATTTTTCTTTAAAAAACCGAGGGCCATGACATCTTTTTGGGACTAAATGACTCCAGTAACCCTTTCTTGCGCCTCGATAGGCGGTATGAGTTAGAGGTGACCTTGTTGATCTGTACCCTTTTAGTGCCTCGATAGGCAGTGTGAGTTAGAGATAGTTCGGTTGGTTACCGAATCCGATGTGGAGATAGGACCTTCCCTTTTTAGGTTTCTTCGAGTGAACGGGTTGGTTCACTGGTTGTTGTACGTAGAAGAATGGTTATTCCCTTTCGATAGTCCTAAGGAGGGACCTATATATACCTCCTAGGAACCTTGAGTAGCGTGCTAGGTGCACGGACTGATAGATAACTAGTTTTGGTTGTATCTCTAGATGAGAGTGTGTATTCGACTGGGTGCCTTCCTACACCAGGTGTTAGGATTAGCTGTTACGGGACTTATATATATATATGTGTATGTGTATATATATATGATGATTTGATATGCGTATATACGAGTGGTAGATATATCTTATGAGCTGTTTTGTTTTACGACTTTTGAGTAGTTTCGAGATTAGTTGAGAGGTTATTGTTGGGTATCTCGGATTAGCGGGGGTGCCACGGTAGACGATAACTTGACCTAGGATAGATGCATGCACACGGGATAGTTAGCATTTTCTAGACGGCTATGAGTGTGATGTTTTGTATTACGGTGAGCGCGTGGTTTTTTGCTCACCCCACACACAACATTTTCAGGTTTGCAGGTGGACGCAACAAGGATTATGCTCGGCAGCGACGACACGGGTGATTTGGGACGGTAGTCTTGTTATTCTTTCCGTAGTTATGTTTGTATATTCTTTTATTCTGTTGGGAGCCAGGTTGTTGGCAGATTCCCTCGTATTGTATTTCTATTCTGTGTATTTATTATTTTCGGGGTGCCTTTGTATCATTTCGGCACTACCGTGTGATTCTCTGTATTCTTATTTGAGCTTGGTGGCTCAGTGGGTGTTTGTGGTTGTTTGGGATGCCTTTATACCTTTTCGGCATCGCCATTTGATTTTCTTTCTATTTTTATTTGAGCATTTGGGGCTCTATTGATTTCTAGAAGGGTTTCAGAGAGGTATTGGTGTTCTTTTCCACTACCTCGGCCCTAGTAGGTTTCTGGAATGTTGGGCTACGTGCTGTTGCCTTTATTCTTGTTATTCTGGGCAGGTTGTGCTATTGTGTTGAGTTTGAGTTGTCCGGATGTTCCAATTACAAATGGAATTCTGCCGGATTTTCGTTAGAATTCCTTTACTGAGTTTCTTTCACTCAGGTGACATGGAATACGTCATTTCCATTCCCATTCCATGTATTTCGATGTTATCGTTAACTTCGGTTGTCATTTTCAATGACGTCATACCCCGGTATTCACTGATTCTCCTGATTGGAGTCTCAGGAATAACGGGGCGTGACATATTTAGTGTAAGTAATTATATATTTCTATTTTTAGGTATGTATTAATAAATCCTTTCTCCACAAAATTTGAAAAACAATTCTCCCAAATCGATAATAAATTAAAATAAAAATTCAAACATCAATAGCTCATGTCTATAGTCTTCTTATTAGAAGAGTTATCTAAAACATTATAAGATATATAAGAAAAATTCGGTTTTCTATTATCTATTATTAGCGCAATTTTAATGGGGGATAAATTGTATTAAAAAAAGTAATTTACATATAGAGTGCACGTATGAAACATATATATATATATATATATATATATATATATATATATATATATATATTAACAGCTAAATTGTTTATACATATATATATGTATGTATTATTTTGTTAAAACTCAGTTTCATACGGCCGTTATAATATATTAAGGGCGGAAGTACAAAATCTACAACTTTCATACATTAGATTCTGCATTTAACAAACAATCTTAATGCATTCAGCACTTCATAGTAAGACAGTTAGCAAACAGATTTTTAAATTAATACATTGAACACTTAATATTTCAGGACTTAAAATTCAGTACTTAGAATTTTCAGTACTTAATTTTCAGTTTTATCAAACACCTATGTGTAAAGGAAAAAGTATATGCGTGATATGGGACGAGGTGCTTTCAGTTGGGCCCAAATATGTCAAGTTGCGTTTAGTAGGGCGCATTTGGTAGTTGTACGAACATCTAAAAATATTTTTGGGTACAATGCAATAAACCCTCATGAAATTCGCAGATAACCCTTCTCAACTACTCCATAATTTATGTAACGTATTCCCTAAATTATTCTATTTTGTTGCAAAATACCATATTCACTTAATTGTTTTTTGAATGACCACAATGTCCTTTCTTTATAATAGTTACATAATGTGTTTCCTTTCCTTATTAACATGGATTATGAAATAACTTATACTAATCTGACGACATATTCTCCATTAAAATTACATATATATATATATATAGGCAAATGACGCTAAACACTCATATGATTTTAAAAGTGTGCGGAAAATACCCTTCATGGTTTCTAAACACCCCTATACTTTGCAAAGAGTGCAAATAACCCCCTCCAAGCCCTTTTCCGGTAACTAAAAGGGGGTTTTCTGCACATTTATGAAATCATAGGGGTGCTTTGCGCTCGTCACGTGACTGGATTCCGGCCAAAAAAGGGAACGGAGCAGTGTTAAGGGGTCAAAATGTACACTTTTGGAATAGTAGTGGGGATTATCTGCACAAAATGAACTAGAGGGGATTTTTCCACACACTTTTGAGGGTGTTTAGCGCCATTTGCCCATACATATATTTAAATCAATCTAAATTCTAATAACAAGTTAATTAGTTTAGAAATAAAGTAATTATGCCTTATAACTATTTATATATTTGTATTTAAAGATATATTTACTATAATATAGTTAAGGTGAATGGTATATAACAATTATTTTAAATAAGAGATGATATAAACCAAACAATGGAGTTGAATGTCATACTTTTTAAACCTATCTAAGTCAAGAGGGGGAGAAAATGTAATTTACCCTTTACATAATCGCATAACAATTCCGATTTGTTTATTTACTGGAAATATTTCATTTGTCACGTATATTAATTTCAATCATCACAATAATAAAAATGAACTTCCAATAATACACCACGTCACCATTCTGACTCTCGAAATAAAAGCCGAAGCGTAGAGCATTATTGTAGTCCACACTTTTCTATTAACCATTGGATTGAGCAAGAAAAAAGAAAAGAAAAAATGAATGATTGATGTTCTTTAGGGCTGCACACAAAACATAAAAAATTGAATCGGACCGAATAGAAATCGGCAGTTCAGTTCGGTTTTAAGATGATTCGGTTCGGTTATGGTTTTCAAAATTCAAAAACCGAAATCTTCGGTTTGGTTTCGGTTTTTACCCTCCAAAAACCAAACCGACCCGGTTTTATAATATATTATATATGTATTATCTATATGATTATATCAGACAACTTGTGAGACTTGAGAGAGTATGATTGTAATTTGGTATGAAAAATAAACCTAATACAAAGAAGTTAAATTACCTTTTTCCAAATTTCACAAACTCCATAAAATAAATTGATGTAGCAAGAACTAAAACCGAAATCAAGTGTAAAAGGGAAAAAGAGTAAATTTCCAACATATACAGAGACCTTTCAGAAGTGAAGATTGTGCATGGTTTGATCCATCTTTTATGAATTAGACAGATGCTACTACAAGAGTAATGATTACATACGGATGAATAAATAGAGATGGAAATAAACTTGTTAGTTTATAAAAAAAATTGGTTTTATAAAAAGATAATAACAGTAATTAAATTTTCATTTACAAATTTTAAAATATCTAGAAAATGTTATTGAAAATGTCATTTATAAATTATAATAGAAAAAATTATTTCCTTAAATATATATAGAAAATGTTATTGATATAATTTTTTCTATAAAAACCGAAAGCGAACAAAAAAAATGGTTTGATTTGGTTCGGTTTCTTTTACTAACGATTTGGTTACGGTTTTCATTTTTAAAAAATCGAAAATAACGGTTCAGTTTCGATTTCGGTTGAAACCGAACCGAACTGAACCGTGTGCACCCCTAATGTTCTCTACCTGTGATGTGAAAACATTTAGACAAAAAGGATGACTAAAATTTGCAATGCCCTTGGAAGCAGTCACTAAAATTCACGATGATCATGCTAGTGCATACTTCCTTCATCCCAATTTAATTTGTTTTTCTTTTGGCATCCCAAAATACTTGTCTCATTTAAAAATTAATGTACTTTATTATGTAATTTTACTTATAAATTAGGAAGGAGGGAGTAAGGGCATGTTTGGTTCGCATTTTTAAAAATAATTTTTTGTATTTTAAAAGCTGAAAAATAAAAATAAAAACTGAACAAAATACCTCTTTTCAGAGAATTCATTTTTGTGATTCTCATAAAATATTTTTCTATCTTCAAAATTCTCAAGAACAGTTTTGAAAAATACAAACCAAGCAAATCACAATATCTATATTTTTAAAGAAAAGTCATGTGATAACCAAAACCTAGAGATACAGGCTTTGGGGACATACAACTGGACAGGCCGTACGTTTTTAGTCCATTATTGGAATCTATCCTCCAAGCCCATGCCGACCTAATTCTGAAAATCAATACACCATCCCAAGGTCAGAGTTTAAAAAAATTGAATCCATGGAAAGGTGAAAACTAAGAAAATCACATTATAGAATGCGGATTGTTCTTCAAAGTTCGAAGATATTTCAGCATTCTATAATGTCAAAACACCTTTGGATTTGTTAACAGTTATTTTTCATTATTAAAACATTTTTTCTGACAGAAACGCTAAATATGTTGTACGAAAATACAATTTCTCACTTAATGTCAATTTTGGGTAAAAAACATTATTACCACCAAAAAATATAATATTTTGGAAAAACCTTTTTATCATAACAAGATATATAGCGTTCTTACTTCTTCCTATTATTGAGTTTCTCTTTTGAATTGTTTCAGCCTCTTCTAAAAAAATTGCCATAGTAAATAAAATTTTAAAATTAATCAATTTTGGTAAAATCTTTTACATTTTTTTATTACACTTTATCGTGGGCCGTGGCCGTTTTCTTATAATTAATTAAACTTCTCACTCACTATGCTAATGGAAGATTGCCTTTGCATGAAGTTACTTCAGCCAATTTAAATGTACATTTAAAATAAAAAAGTTTAATGTATAGTATAGTTTTTTATTTTATTTTTTTGAAAGGCTAACAACAAATAAACTTTACAGCTCTCTGTCTTGTGATTTTGGATTTTGGATTTAATTTCCTAATTTTTGGAAATACGTACCACTAAAATTTCAAAATTCCCCTTCCTTAAATTACAGAAAAACTAAACTATTACACCCCATGACATTTTTAATTATATTTTGTAACATCGAGCCACTTTGTTATAAGCCTTGAATTCTTGAATACATGCCCAATATTATGCATACATTTCACCTGAATCGTTGGAAAACTTCATATCCAATGTTGAAATATTATCCATTTATCACAATAAAATAAGTCCAATTTCACTGATAAAAAGGACTTGCTCAAAACACAGACAATTGAATAGTTATTAAACCTTGACAATTCAAAGCAAAAACACCATAAAATGAATGATAAAAACTGCAGATACTAAAGCATGGCAATCAAACGAATGTCACACGTTTCAGCGATCCGTTCTTTGCAGATAGTTTTCGTGCAGGCCGTGTAACAGAAATTGGGGACGATTGAGGCTTAACAGTTATAGTGAGCTTTTGTTTTCCCACCGCGCAATGATTGGCAACAAGGCAAATGTAGAATTTATTACCGGGAGTGTCCAGAGTGATCATATCATGTCCGCTAGTTAGAGCCTCACTGAGAGGTGGCTTGCTGCATTGTTGGAAGACGGTTTCATTTGCTATGAAGACGACGTGCGCCCCCGCCGGATAGTTGAAAACTACATTACCAAAAAATATATATTTCAAATAATATTTTCAAATTTTAGAATTGTTTCATAGTAGTATTAGTTTATTTATTTTGCTACTAGAAATAAATTTGCAATTTTCATGAACATCATGAAATTAGCACTAATAGTAGATTGAATTGAGAACTACTAGAGAGAATCGTTTTCAGAAAACTTAACCAGGCATACTTTTTATATAGTTTTTCGATTTTCAGGAATACAAACCAAGTAGATGGTAAATACCTAGTGTATCTCCAATGACAAACTGTTTTCCCATGGCCCAGGCTTGGTAATCGAAGAAAGGTTTCCAGCCATTGTCATCCCCAACAATAAATTGCTTGGCAGAAAGGCAAGTGAAAAGTAATGAAAGGATGGCAATGAGGATGATCTGAGAAGGGGCCATTTGGACTTTTTGCCTCAAATTTAGGAATTGAATTTCTTGAAGTAGCTTACTATAGAGATTGCTATTTGATTACCTCAGAGAGCTAAAGACATGATGCCTATTTATAGGATTCTAAATTATAAGTAGATATAATTTAAAACTATTCTATTTGGATGACTAGGTCATTGTTTATTAAAAATGGAATGTTTTGGAATGTCTGTCCTCCATAGTTGAGTGTGGTCCAGAAGTCTTTAGATTATTTTATGGAAAAATTACAAATACATATATGGATGAAATAAGGTATAATTACAAATATAAATGAAAATATAATTACAAATATTAGCTTATTTGATCGTTTGTATTCATAATTTTCTTTTATTTTCTCTCTTAAATCTTTAATAGATTTTTTTTCATTTAATGGAGATTACAAATGGGCACTGGCATTACTTTTAGCCGTGGAGAATAAAAAAAAAATTAAGGTTGTAATTACATTTCCAGTTATAATTACAAATATAACTGAAAATATAATTACAAATATTACATTATTTGATCGTTGTATCCAAAAGTTATTTACTATAACACAGTTACCATAAATTGGCCACTGCCTGTAAAATCAATTGTTAGTCTGTTACCAATTTCTTAACCTACCATCAATTCCAAGCGAAGATAGAGAAGATATTTGGTGGGTGAGTAATACTAATGACTTTGGTACCCAGAAGTTGTCATCACCCTAGATATGTTAGAAGCAAGGACATTTCTGGAACACATTTTTTAAATTGTGAGGACACGACATGTAAATTTTTTAATTTTTTTTATATAATTTAGAAATAGATTATAAATTAAATAAAAAATAATATAAATTTAAAAAACAACAATAAAAATACGAAACTTAAAATCTAATTTAATAAGTGATGTTTTCTCGATTGTCAAATATTTATCCATCATTCACCATGTCCAAATAATTATTCACCTTGTCAAAATTTTGATTCAAATTGACCGAATCGTTTTGCGAAATTTTGATTTTAGAATGTAAAAATCACTTATGTCAAAATATTAATTTAATGTATAAGAAACACCATTCATGATGTCCATATAATCATTGTCATGTAAAAATTACTTACGAAATTTTCTTGGACTATAATTTTTATTCAAGTTGTTCGAACTCTATTTCGCTTTGTGAAATTTTCAATCCATTTTACGAATATAGTGAAAATTTTCATTTGAAATGAAAAATTTATAAATTTTTTTTGTTGCACTTAGTCTAATTTATAAAAAAAAGTTCTCCATGTTAGTGCCAACGCATGGGCCCTCTGTTAAATTGCAAGTGACAGATGGCAAAAGCGCAAGAATGGATGGAGAGCTAGTTTGGCAGTCATATAAATATAGCACTTAGTGTAATTTTGTGTCCTCTCTTGCAGCACACAAACAAACACCTACCTTTACACTTTCTTACAAGTTGTAATTTTTATCCTTTTAATTTGCACTTTCATTTCTACAATGTCAGTTCAAGTCATTTATGTTGTTGTTATTCCAATCATTATCTTGTTATCCATATTGCAAGAAGTGCTATTTTAATTTGTCATTTTGTTCATGTCATTCAATTTTCTGCAATTTCATTTACATGCAACTTCTTTTATTCCTGGTCAATTACCAATTCCTTTCTTTCTTGCATTAACTTTATTTCTTTAAACTTTGACATTTAAGTCTTTTTAATTAAGGCAAAAAGAACCCTTGAAACAAAAGTTTTATTCTTTTGTTTCACAATCGCTTGATTCACACCCATTACTTTCAAAAGAAGAGTTGCACATTCTTTTGGCAAGTTCTTGACTCTTCTAGAGTCTGGCACGCCCACGCATTTCCACCAGAAAACATTCAATTTTTTTGCAAAACAATAGTGCGTTTGGAAACCCTTGTTTCCGTTTTTGTTCTTGTTTTTTCTACTGTTTACAAGAACAAAAACGTGTTTAGGTGTCCAAATTTTGTTCTTGTTTTTGTGAACAGTGTTGTGAACAAAAAATGTGTTTTTTCACCCTTAGTTCAAAATTTGAGAACAATAAAAACCTGTTTTTTTGTTCTTGTTCTCAAAGAAAAAAAAAAACCAAAAATCCAAACTCTGCAAATCCTTTCCTTTGATCACCACCACTCCTCCACCCTCCACCACCACCAACGCCACAACCCCCACCCGCCGCCACCACCACCAATCCTTCCTCTGCAAATACACACACACACATATATATATACACACACCTATATATGTATATACAAACCCCCACCCCAAATCGAACCCCAATTCGACCCCAATTCGACTCCGAAATCGAACCACCAATTCCGGATTTTGGATTGATGGTGTCGATCGGTGGTCCAGACCTTGAGCTTGATTAGGTCTTCGAGGGAGCGTTGGAAGAGGGAGTCCATGATTGAGGAAGAACCCGCCATTGATGTGGATCCAACAGTGGAACTGTATCGATATATATATATATATATATATATATATATATATATATATGAATCTATATGTATGTATGTGTGTATATAACAAGGAAGCATGAAATGATGAAATCCCTCTCTCTACTCTTTTTACATTTATTGAATTTAGGATTTTGGATTTAAGGGGAACAAGAATGAATTTTGTTTTTAGGGTTTTGGATTTGGGGAGAACAATAATGGATTTTGATTTTGACCCAAACAATGTCTTTTTTTTTTGTTTGTTTTTAGGTTGAGAAATACAAAGACAAGAACAAAATTATTCTTGTTCTTTCATTCAAGAGACAAGAACAAAAACAAGCTCTTTCCAAACATGCCCTAAAACGCGTGGTTATTTTAAATGTTTTACTGATCAATCATACAAACATTTTTTTTTTCCCACTTTATTTATTTATTTTGTTCACAGTCTATGCAGATCTATTTCAGAATCTAACAAGACAAGCCCAGCCTCACATCTCAAAAGTAATAGTTATCAGTAGTGTCCATATTCATCCAAATTCTGTTGCGACTCTGAGAAGTTCCAAAAACCATCAAACAAATTTTGTGGTCATTACTTATCCCTTTACCATCCAAAAACATTTAATTGAATTTTGTCACTTTATAAACCTGCAAAACCAAAAGATATTCGACTCAAAGATACACACCCTGCAACACAGCCAACAATGATTTGATATTCAATATCATACCAAATCTGATTATAAATGATATATATGATATATCCCAGAAAAGTCAACTTCATACCCTGCAAGAGAGGTAATAATGAGTTGATATCAATATTAGAATCAAGTCTTCTATATATATATATATATATATATACTATTCCATCATCTTCTAAAGATCCCGAGAAGCTCATCCTCTCTACTTCTGAGCATCAAAGAGACCTATGATACCCCAGGTAAATATATTATTTGGTTGCCCTTCAGCTAGTAATGAGGGTCCCGGGTTGGGGACAGTGTCGAATGTTGCTTCGTGGATCACTATGGTCGGGGCGAGTACGATTGACCAGAAGTTCCAAGCGGATATTTATTTAGGAAATGATTGACTAGAAGTTCCAGGCGGATCTTTATTTAGGAAATGGTCAGGTTACAGAAGGCCTCCCTGGACCTTCGGCTCGGCCCCTTTGGACCCAGGGTCTTTCTTCTTGGATTATGAGCCATAACCCAACAAACCTCGTCAAAAGAATCCTGGGTTTTTGGTGAATTTTGACATTTGAAAACCCTAGTCTAGTTGGGATTTGATTTTAGAGCTTTAAATTTTGTCAAGGAATTTACTCTTAGACAAGTCGTGAACAGTGAACTCTGTAATCCTTGTCAACAGGGAGTTGATGGGAAAAAGTAGTCCACCAATAGAGCAACAAGAACATGTACACAGCTTCCAACCAAAAAAAAAACCAATAATTCTAGCAAACAGAGCATCCCTAGAAGAAAATACCGCTTATCCAAATTTCCACAAGAACACTGGGAATGTGTTCTTCCAGTGACAAAGCAGGAGCATTAAAAAGAAAAAAAGAAGAATTATTACACTCTAGAATCCACTATGTTTTGTCTCCTAAATTAATTTCATTTATGTCCTATGGTTTTCAAAATGATTCCATCCAGCACAATCAAATAAAAGCATATAACAATTCTTTTACCATGTTTTTCTCCACAAAGACAGAGCAAAAACCTAAACCTATCCCTTCTACATGTGCCAATATCTTTTTGCACTACATCCAATTTCTACTGTTTTCTGCCTGAAATAATTAAAAATGTTAGATGCCGATCGAAAGCTTTTCAAAGGCCAAAAGTAATAAAATACAACAAAAATTTAAGAAACCGACTTTTGCCAACCGAAAACCTTTAAGTTTCTATTAAATTTGACAAAGGCTTACACCTAGAAATGTACAAATGTGGGAGCACCTTACCAGCAGATTTGGTGAGTATTGAAAAGGGTACTCCAATGCTATTGCCCAATACAAAAATGATTACCCAGATGGTCGGGGTCTATATATGCACCAGAAAATGAAGTGTGATTTCCAACGACAGAAAATTAATAAATTCTCAAGTTCATTGTACATGTCAGATAACAATGAACATCAAGCTAGTGATGTGGGCCTTTGCCTTTTTGCAAACCAAGTTATTCATTGACTTCACAATATTCAACTTTAAAATGAAATCATTAAAATTTTTGTGACATATTCACCTGTGTTTTAATTAACAATAGAAGAAAGCCAGATATAACAGATATAGTGAATGTAACAATAAAAATTTAGAAAAATGATTCTGCGTCCCCTCTGATTTTCCCAGCAACCAAACATCAGGACCCAATACCGAGTTGCACAAGGCAATCACACAATCAAAGAATGACCACATTCATCAATCAAGAATGAATTAGCAAAAGGTTTGAATTTCAACAAGACTAAAGGCAACATAGAAACATGCTACAAAATTAAACCCAAGAAAACGCAAACACAAGGAATCAACCCCACATAGAAAGTGAGTGTTCTTTGTCTTTTGTGTAAATTGATACAAACACACACACAGACATATATATATATATATATATATATATGTCTATACAACAGGCTTTATTTATTTTTATTGGGGTAAATGCAACAGTTAATCGTCAGTATAAGGACTAACGAAACAATATAAACAGAGAAGATATATGGTACCTGTCAAAGATTGGGGAAGGTGTAGGTTGCCCCTTCCTAAACAGTATTTTAATCACTTTGCTTCCGTCTTCCCATGTCTCAAATGATTCATTCTACCCATTAATCCCAAAACAAAAACCAAATAAAATAAAATAAAAAATAAAAATTTATTAAATAAGGTAATTCTGTAGAATAATGAATAAAATGTTTGTGAGACTTATAACAAAGGTTTCGTGGTGTAGTTGGTTATCATGGATACAACACTAGCTGTTTCTGGCACAATTGAGTTTGGCCTATGTTTTTGGTGGACATGATACTTCAAAATTTGATGTCAATTTCAAAGCCCATTAAAAAGCTCATATATATATATATATATATATATTTGAATTTAGGTATAATCGTTTTGGGGAATCATAAGATATTCTACCAAAACGTATTAATTTTTTATAAAAATATTAAATATTAAATATTTAATTTAAAAGTATAAATCATATTGGAATTTTCAAAATTTTCTAATACAATGGGCCTTTAAATGTTTTCTCATAAATTTAGATCAGATATTGAGATATTGAACTAAATCATTAAGTTTTTGGACATTTTATACATTGGGCTTAACGCAGTAAAATCGTGATAAAATCGTATAAAATAGTAGTAGAATCGTAAAATTTTACCAGTTAAAATCGGAATTCTGACAATTATGAATTCAATTAGGTTTAAGGTAGTTATGCCAAATAAACATTTCTTGTTCTGTTTGGTGATAGTAAGTTGTTTTGTTTTCGAGACAACCGAAGTATTCATCAGCTATTCATCACTCCCAAAAGTTATTTCATTCTTATAATCTTGGTGTCATCTCTTATTTTACTTTATTAATATATATATATATATATATATATATATATATATTTAAATTTAATTTGAATTGTTGAAGAAAAATCTAAAACTCTAAGAGTCTGTTTGGGAGGTGATTCGTGATTCTAAATAAAAGGAAAGCAGAGCGTAGCGAATCATGTGCTACAGTTTTTTTCTGAAGCATAATCATGTTTGGTGTTGATGATTCTGGTTTGAGAAAAATGAAAGGTGAAGCAAGCAGAACATGTTTGGTGGAATTGGTAATTCCACAAATATTGGATCAAACTAAAATTTATTTGATACTTAAATATTTGTTTAATTATTTTTATTCAAATGTATTTAATATTTTTAAATAATAAATAAAATTTAAAGTAATTCAAAAATTTATATATATATTTTTCAAATTATTTCAAATTTTTATATTTATTTATTTATTATTTATTCATTTTATTTATCTTGTTTTATTTAATTTGTTATTTTTTACTCTTTTTTTATTTAATTATTATTATTTATTAATTACTAATTATTTATTAATCATCATTTTATTTTTGTGTATTATTTTATTTATTATTATTAATTATTTATTACTTTTTATTATTTAATTATTGGAACATGATTCACATTTTTTGGAAGCAAGGGCGAAGCAGGTCTCATTTTTTTTAAATAAGTGTAATTGAGCCTACATGCTACAGTATTAGAAGCACTTGGAATCACCTCTAAAGGTGATTCCAAAATCAGCCCAAATTTGGAATCAAGCTTTGGGCTTATTCCAGTTGGTGGAAGCAAAAACAAGGGACCAAACAAGCCTCATGTGCTTTGGGATGCGAATAGTGGGAAATCAGGGGGCAAAAGCAGACATCCTAAACAGGGCGTAATAAATCAACAAGTGTTTACTTGTTCTGAGTTCTAGAGCAATATGGCGTAACTCGATTCACATATATATTCACATGTAAATAATCCCCAAAACTTTTCCCAAGTGAGCAAAATATTCCTCTGAACTTTAAAAGTGAGCAAGATACCATCTCATGTTTGAAAATGAGCATTTTACCCCCTTTACTCATTTACCCCTTTAGCACTTTCCTTTCATTCACTCAGTTATACATTTATTCATTTATCCTTAGTAATAACTGAATAAAAAATTTAAAAAACTAAACTATATTTTTTGAAATGTAAAATAGTTCATTTTGTTAATTATAATTTTTATTTTACATATATTTTTATTTTCATATTATATTTTAACTCTAAACTTGTTTTACTTATTTTATTTTTTGAAAATTTATAGTTTATATGTTTTGTTTTAGATTTTACTTAAAACACCGTTAATACAATTCAATTGTAATAAGACTAATTGTATTTATAATCTAAAATTAAAAAAAATAGAGAAATTTCTAGTCTTCTACTACTATTACATTTTTAACTTATATTTATTTAATGCAATCCAAATTAGTATTAGGTTTTAGTGATTGAGTTTGAATACAATTACGCTTATTACAATTCAATTCTATTAATAAAGTTTTAAGTAAAATCTAAAATATAATATATAAAATATAAATTAAGTAAAACAAGTTTGGAGTTAAAATATATAAAATAATTAAATTATAATTAGTAATTAACAATTTATAATTTTAGTGGCAGTTTATGACGGATTATAAATTGCCAGCTAAAGTCCTGATACTAAAACTTTTGTGCTAAACTGAAAAAGATAATTTTAGTCTACTACTACATTTTTGTGACACATTTTTTTCGTATTGCTTGTTATTTGATCATTAACCATCTCAAGTAATTGAAGTATTTGTTTGTTGAGAAGTTATAGAATACTCCAAAGGCAGTACTTGCTTTTGATCACTAGTAGTTGTTATATCATCAACATGCACATAATCTATGATTGAGATTCAAAATTAAATAAAAAATGATTTGCATACAGTGCACACCGAAAAATGTTAATTAAACAATTTGTTTCTTGTTTTTCCTTCGGTTTCAATAACTAATTTTCACTCCACTGAAAACTTATTGCTAATCAATCACCCACTCATATGAGATTCAAAACTATAGCCCAATAAAAATAAATCGTACAATTTCAAACTTATTAAAATTGCATAAAATTCAAACAAAAATTAAAACATGGCAATCAAGAGAATGGCAAATGCTACAGCCATCAACCCGTAAGCAACCATTCCTTGTGTGGCAGCGTCCGTTGGCGATGGCGCTGGAGCCATCGAATCCATTACAGTTATCTTAAGCTTCTGATTCTTGGCGGCACAGTGAGAAAGTTAAGCTAGTCTCTTCGTTTCTTAGATACATGCATAATTAGATACAATGTATTTCTATTTCTAGTATGATTTTATAGATTTACACAATTGCTGCTTACTAGGATGGTTTAGGGGGAATGAATCATGTGAAGGGAGATGAATCTTATTAATTTCGAAGTTGTGATGTAGCTTATAAATAGATGCTTGTATTTACATTAGTATTAAGCTCAATATACAGAAACAAAGCCTTTTGAGTTATGATATACTTTGACCTTCATTTGTTTTCTGATTTGTGTTCAAGAGAATAAGTTTTGTCTCTTGAAAGCTCCATTGTTCTTCTTGTTTTTTCATCAAATTGGTATAAGAGCCTGAGGTTCAATTCTAATGGCTTCCAACAACAACATGTTGTAGCCCCAACTTCCTAGATTCAATGGGAAGAATTATTCTCAATGGAGTATACAAATGAAGGTGTTATATGGATCCCAAGATCTATGGGATATTGTTGAGGCTGGTTATACAGAACCAGCAAATCCAACGACCCTCACTCAACTACAACTTAGTGAGTTGAAGGAAAATCGTAAGAAAGACAAGAAGGCTTTGTTCTTTATCTACCAAGCAGTAGATGAAGTTATTTTCGAGCAAATCTCATCTGTTACATCAGCAAAGCAAGCTTGGGACACACTTCAAGCTTCATACAAAGGAGAAGATAAAGTGAAAATGGCGAGATTACAAACTCTACGAGGCGAATTTGACATGTTGCGTATGAAGGAATCAGAATCTGTTGAAGATTATTTCAATCGGGTGATCTCTATCGTTAACCAAATGAGAACGAATGGAGAGGAAATTGAAGACAAAAGGGTTGTTGAGAAAATTCTCCGCAGCATGACTCGCAAATTTGAGTATATTGTGGTGGCAATTGAAGAATCCAAAGACTTGTCTACTTTGTCTTTGGATAGTTTGATGGGTTCTCTTCAATCACATGAGTTGCGCCTAAAGCAATTTGATTCATCTTCTCTTGAACAAGCGTTTAAAACCCAAGTCTCTTTTAGAGGAAGAGGTAGAGCAAGAGGGGGATCAAATCGTGGACGAGGCAGAAATATGCAAGGTCGTGGTGTTGTTCACTCAAACGAAAGAGGCCAACAGGAATCCAATTCACAAAGTTCTTCAAACAGATTTTCAAGAGCCAGAGGTAGAGGAAGAGGTACCCGTCCTTCTCTATCTCATATACAGTGTTTTTATTGTAAAAAATATGGGCACACCAAGGCATATTGCAGAAATAAACCCGAAGAAGACGGAGTGGAATCAAGTTTCATGCACGAAAGAAATTCAGAAGTTGAGGATGAAGAGGTGGTGTTGCTTGCTTGCAAAACTAATAATTCTCAAGCTGATATTTGGTATCTTGATAGCGGTTGCAGCAGTCACATGACTGGAAATAAAGAAGCATTTATTACTTTTGACAAATCAGTTCAATCCGAAGTCAGAATAGGTGATGACAAAAAACTTTTGGCCAAAGGATGTGGTGATGTTATGATTCTTTCAAAGAAAGGAGAACGTAGAAGGATATCCAATGTGCTTTATGTTCCAGATTTGAGTTACAATCTGTTAAGTGTTGGCCAGCTTCTTCAGAAAGGACATGAGGTTCATTTCATGGATGGTCTTTGTGTAATTAGAGATAAAAACAATTCTCTAATTGCGCAGATGCAAATGTCCCCAAATAATATGTTTGCCTTGAATGTTCAATATGAGAAATCAACATGCTTAAGTGCACTCGTAACAAACTCCTCATGGTTATGGCATCTACGTTATGGACACTTGAGTTTCAATACACTGTCCATTATATGCAAGAAGAAATTGGTGACTGGAATGCTAGAAGTTAATCATCAAGTGGAGGTATGTGAAGGTTGTATACTTGGAAAGCAACAAAGAAATTCATTTCCAGTTGGAAAGGCGAGAAGAGCTTCTTATCCACTAGAATTGGTTCATTCTGATTTATGTGGACCCATGAATACAACATCACTCGGAGGTAATCGTTATTTTCTCACTTTTATTGATGATTATAGTAGAAAGACATGGGTATATTTTCTCAAACATAAATCAGAAGTGTTTGGTTATTTCAAAATTTTCAAGGATTTTGTTGAAAAGCAAAGTGGGTACATGGTGAAAAATTTGCGTTCCGATCAAGGAGGTGAATACACATCTGATGAATTTGAATCATTCTTGAAAAAAAATGGTATAAAACATCAGTTTACTGTTCGATATACCCCACAGCAAAATGGGGTTGCTGAGAGGAAAAATAGAACCATTGTCGAGTTGGCTAGAAGCATGTTGAAAGCAAAACAGATGCCAAACAGATTTTGGGCAGAAGTTGTGGCATGTGCTGTGTATCTTCTCAACCATGCAACATCTAAAAGTGTGCAGAATTTGACCCCTCAAGAAGCTTGGAGTGGCTGGAAGCCTTGTGTTAGTCACTTGAGAATCTTTGGAAGCATAGCCTACTCTCATATTCCTGATCATATTAGAAAAAAGTTGGATGATAAGTCATAAAAATGCATTTTTATCGGATATAGTGACAAAGCTAAGGCGTACAAGTTATTCAATCCTATAACTAACAAAATCATTGTTAGTCGAGATGTGAAATTCAATGAAGAAGAATCATGGCAATGGGATGAAAATGAGAAGCAAAGTCCAATTTTTCTTGAGGAAGAATTGGAAGAATCTCCATTATCACAATCTGATAAGGATGGAGTTGATCCTAATGAGGTTGAAGAATCTGATGAACCAAACTTGCAGTTAACAAGAAGATCAAACATGCCACATCAACCATCTAAAAGGTATCCATCATCTGATTATGTAATGGTTACTAACAATGGTTTACATTTTGCTTTTTTCATGGATTCAAGTCCTATCACATTCGAGGAGGCATACAAGGATGAAAAGTGGATCAAGGCTATGGATCAAGAAATTGAATCCATAAAAAAAAAATACTTGGCAGCTTGTTGATCTTCCAAAAGGAAAGAAATCCATTGGAGTAAAATGGGTATATAAGACTAAGTTGAATGCGCAAGGCGAAATTGAGAAGTATAAAGCTCGCTTAGTTGCCAAGGGGTACAAGCAAAGGCATGGAATTGATTACACTGAAGTTTTTGCTCTGGTTGCTCGTTTTGACACCATCCGTATGGTGTTAGCACTAGCAGCACAAAATCAGTGGAAAGTTTTTCAAATGGACATGAAATCTGCTTTTTTGAATGGGATACTTGAAGAAGAGGTTTATGTTGATCAACCTCTTGGTTATGTGAAGAAGAATGAAGAAACAAAAGTGTGTCAGTTAAAGAAGGCGTTGTATGGACTTAAGCAAGCACCAAGAGCTTGGTATAGCCATATTGATGCATATTTTCAAGCAAACGGGTTTTACAAGTGTCCGCATGAACACTCGCTTTATACTAAAAGAGACTCTCAAGGTAATATTCTCATTGCTTGTTTATATGTGGATGATTTAATTTTTACCAGCAATAATGTTGAAATGTTTGAAGAGTTTAAAAAAGCCATGATGGAAAGATTTGAGATGACAGATTTAGGTCTGCTTCATTTCTTTCTCGGAATTCAAGTAAAACAAAATGAAGATGGGATTTTTATATCTCAAAGAAAATATGTAAAAGAGTTGTTGGAAAGGTTCAGAATGGAGAATGCTAAACCCATAAGTACTCCTATGGAAGTTGGCCTAAAGCTTAGCAAAAATGATGGAGAGTTGTTTTCTGATTTCACACTCTTCCGAAGTCTAGTTGGTGGTCTTATGTATTTAACTACAACTAGACCATATTTGACTTATGCAGTAAATTCTCTTAGTCGCTTCATGGAATCACCAAGAGATGCTCATTGGAAACTTGGGAAAAGAATTCTCAGGTATGTAAAGGGAACACTTAATCACGACATTCATTACTCTTGTGTAGCAGATTTAAAGTTGATTGGATTTAGTGACAGCGATTGGGATTGAAATGTTGATGATTGTAAGAGTACTTCTGGGTATGTTTTCAACATTGGCTCTGGTGCGGTTTCATGGTCTTCAAAGAAGCAATCTGTTGTGGCACTTTTTACTGCTGAATCAGAATATATTGCACTTACTGCTGCTGGTTGTCAAGCTGTGTGGTTGAGATGGATTTTAGAGGAATTGAATCAAGTGCAAGACAAAGCCACATAATTATTTTGTGATAACAATTCAGCCATATCATTGTCAAAAAATCCTACTTTTCATGCCAGGAGCAAGCATATCAATATTAAGTTTCATTATATTCGAGATTTGGTTAAGAATGGAGAAATTGAAGTTCAGTTTTATAGAACTCAAGATCAAATGGCAGATCTGTTCACAAAACCTTTGAAGAAGGATTCACTTACCAAAATGAAGACTTTGCTTGGAGTTAAAGATGTCTAGCTTAAGAGGGGGTGTTAGAAAGTTAAGCTAGTCTCTTCGTTTCTTAGATACATGCATAATTAGATACAATGTATTTCTATTTCTAGTATGATTTTATAGATTTACACAATTGCTGCTTACTAGGATGGTTTAGGGGGAATGAATCATGTGAAGGGAGATGAATCTTATTAATTTCGAAGTTGTGATGTAGCTTATAAATAGATGCTTGTATTTACATTAGTATTAAGCTCAATATACAGAAGCAAAGCCTTTTGAGTTATGATATACTTTGACCTTCATTTGTTTTCTGATTTGTGTTCAAGAGAATAAGTTTTGTCTCTTGAAAGCTCCATTGTTCTTCTTGTTTTTTCATCACAGTGGTCGGCGACACCACAAATGTACCATTTGTTTCCGGTAGTGTTGAGAGGTATAACATCATTTCCGGTGGTCAAGGCCTCGTTGGCAGGTGGTAAAATGCATTGAGCAAAGCCAGTTCCGTTCACTTTGAACACGTTGTGGTATCCCGGGGTGTATTTGAATACTATATTAAAAAAAATTCATTTGTATCATTATATAAAATTTTAATTATAGGAGTTATATAATACTTACGAGAAGAAATAAGAGGTAAAATTGCAGTTATAATCTGTAATAACTGTTTAGTGGCAATTCTAGCAAATAATAAATTGTCACCTAAAGTCCTCAGATTCAAAGTTATTTAGCCAATAGAGGCAGTAAATCAGTAAAAACTGTTGATGTATTTTGATTCTCTTACATAGAAACATCAATTTTTGTGACATCGAAAATAAGAATTAGTAGTGGACATGAGTGTTAAAGAGGTAGCTATTATACGTACCTAGTGAGTCTCCGACCATAAACATTTTATCCTTGGCCCAAGCTTGGTAATAGAAATTCGTCTTCCACCCCTCACTGTCTCCGACAACGTATTCCATGGTGAACGTTGGAGCGATAAGTGCGAGGATGGTGGCGAAGATGATGATCTGAGTAGAGGCCATTGCAAAATTTAGAGTTAAAATAGGCTCTAGTTGTTTCAGTTTAAAGCTTATGGAAGTGCTTGCCACAAAAGGCCTTATTTATAGACTTCAAGAACCAAGGAGACAGCATAAGACTGTCCTAGGACTGCCCAAAGTGCGTGGGACAATATTTTAAGGTAATGTAAGAAATAAGAAATGCATCATGCATGTACGAGAATATTTTCGTAGGTCCTGAAGATTGTGGCTGATTTAACTATGTTTATATCTATATAATATGTACATATATGGATGGGTTAATTAGTTAAAGAGTCCTATGTTTTTGGTTCAAGGAATGAAGTTTTAACATTAGTGAACCAATTGGCAATCGGTGGTGTGGCACCTACAGTGTAGCCGAGATTGTAGGCGGCCAATTTTGAAGTAAGAATGTTGTTGGAAGATGCATACAAGGTTGGAGATTTTGGATGTTACTTATGACTTCATGTCTCCCTAGATAAAAACTTAGTGTTTGTTTGTGGGAACTTTTGAGGCCTTCAAAACGGGCTTCCAAGTCCAAAAAGCCCGTTTAATTTTTTTTTGGATGTTTGGTGAAACAAAAAGAATGGACTTTTAATAAACGTAAAAGTCAAGACAAGCCCGTTTTAAAGAAACTTCAGAAACTTGCTTTTCAAAATTACGTTTCAAGAAGCTAAATTCCTATTTTAAAGTTAGACAATTTTGCCCCAATTCATTTCACGATCGGGAAGTCGAAACATTTTACTGGGTACATATCTTCTCCTCCTATTGTACTGAGCACATATCTTCTCCTCCTAATCTAGACAAGTTTCTTCTCCTCTTCCGCGTAAAAAAGATTTCTCATATCGCAATCAGTTTGAAGATTATGTGATATTGATTGATACATGAAATTGGGGGATTACATAAACTATAGGTGTGCGTTATCCACTAATTTCACATATTAATCTCTATTTGGAGTTCCCAATCGGATAATCAAGGATTTGTAGAGTCACATTTATTTAAGGTGTGATTCTTATATGAGTTCTGTTGTATATATATATACATATATATATATATGTATGTATAGTCTATTATATATTGTATATATATATGTATATGTATAAATATTATAGGTTATGTTGTGTAATCTTTTGGAGTGTGATAAAATTCTGTATTTGGAGTTCCCTATCGGATAATCAAGGATTTGTAGAGTCCCATTTATTTAAGGTATGATTCTTATCTCATTGTATATATATATATATATATATGTGTATAAATAACAATTTGTATTGTGAAATGACTTTATTCCTCTGAAAAAATTTGTGTATAAAAGTTACCAACGCCACAGTAAATTACCGTCAAGGTGGGGCTCAGTCTATGGAACCCACAAGGAGATAGGAGTTTGCCGGAAGCTAACCAGTGAGAGGTGGATGGTGTGGGGAGTTAAATGTTGGCACCATTTTATTATCATCATACTCACACTACTCTTGCACCTCAATCTCATCCCGGTATGCCACTTTGATACTCTGTTTTGATTTCATACATATATATATATATGTATGTATGTGGGTTTGATTGTGTATAGTATTTATTAATTTAGAGTCAGATTTCATGTTTGAATTTGTTTTCATCTGAGATTGACGTGTCCATGTAATTGGGTAGGAATCTCTGATCATTGATGGAATATAGACTTTATTTTATTTCTTTTTGTTGTGTTTCTTTTTCTTAGTTTTTCATTTAGTTATCACAGTGTTATATGATTGGATATTTTTCATGCGCTCTAGAATTTACACACTTGGTCTGTAAACTTTTGATATCTTTTTGCAATATCTAATTTTTTTTCTTAATGGTTTTGAAAGGAAAATTCTATATGCATATGTGTTCAATTCGTTAATTTTTTTAACAAAGTGTGAGCTTACATTGACAAAAATCAGAGAGATAGCATTTGGTTTTGGTATTTTTAATTACCTCCCACTTGGTTCACTGATTGTGGTATTTTTAGTTGAATAATTTAAACAGATAAAATGGCAGAGTCGGTTTGTGGGGCTATGGTATTATTCCCTTGCATAAAATTACTCATGTACAACCACCCCTGTTGAATATAACACTACAAATCTTGGAGTCGCTTGGTTTTTTAAAAGTAATTTGTAATCATACTCTATTTAGCTTTCATCACGAAACAAGTTTTGCAAAACTTTATGCTGATTAAGAGACAACTTGGAGAATGAGTATTAGTGCATAATCAAGTCAATCAAAATATTTCAATCCCACAAATATTTTGCAGCATCTATATTTTCTATGACTGCTTTCTTGATATGTCACATGTAATCTTTTGCTATTAAGATTGTGGCTCTGCATTGTAAATGCCTTTGTTTTCATATCCAATTATATACTTCTCTTTTGTTAATCAATTCCTTCTTATGCATGCAAGTACTAGTAATAAAGTTAGAATGTTACATATTATTTCATGGGTATAAGTTTTCTTTACCATTGAAGAAACAATGTTTAATTGCGAAACATCAATTTTAATCTTTTTGGATGATTACTATCTTGCCAATTCCTACTGATATGTTGCAGTAATCTTTCTTAAGGGATCCAAGCACACTTTGGCTTTTAGTGGCAAACGGTCTCAAAAGAAACACATTTTGGTTTCAGGTCCCTGATTACTAAACCAAGAAGCATATGCCTTATTATTTACGATACTCTATTGCATACTTCGATTTGTTGTGTGATGTACTTTTGGGTTGTTAAAAGTTCATAATATCATGAACTTTATATATAGGAACAGATAATAGTATAAGACATAAATGACACACTTATAAGTGTGAATAATATTCTTCTTTATTTTCTTTTCTTCTACTTCTAATATACATTTCCTTATATGTTTTTTAGTGAGATGTAATTTAGTAATGAAAACAACATGAATTTTGTTTTCATTAAAATTGTGTTTATATGATGGCAGATCTCCATTCATTAATAAGGAATATAAAGTGTGTTAAAGGTTGCTTAGTGAAAGATTAAGAGATACAACAAGGTATGACTTCTAAATTATTTATTTCGTCGAATTTAAGTGTTGCTATGAATTTTTAAGAATTGATTTAGCTATTAGTGCAGGATACATGTGATATTTGTAATTTTCAGTTTTAAAAAATTATTGATTTTTCACATGGTCAATATGTGATTTTTATTTTACATAATTTATTTGTTTAGATGGAAAGTAGCCAGACCGCTTCCTCGTCGTTACCAAATCAAAGGATTGAGAAAAGGGATAAAGCTACTTGGAATAACGATTTACATAAAAATTTTGTTGAATTGTGCTATGGTCAGATGTTAATAAGAAATAAGAAAGGAACAGTTCTCACAAAAGAAGGATGGAAAAATGTACTTACATCTTTTATAAGTAAAACTGGTAGGAAATATGATAAAAAAAACAAATGAAAAATCACTGGGATAGTGTAAAGGGTGATTGGAAGATATGGTATCGTTTGAAAACATCAGAGACAAGCCTCAGATGTGATTTTGACAAGAACACAATCATTGCTAGCAATGAATGGTGGGATAACTACTTACAGGTATATCTTGAGTCTCTATTTTATTCAATAATTCATAGGAGTTTATATTGAGTAATTCTAAATAATTTATTTTTCTATTATATAAACTTATCCTGAAGCAGCTAAGTTTCGGGATAAAGGTTTAGAATACTCGGATCAATTAACTGCATTATTCAAAGATGGGGTAGCAACTGACAATCTTGCATGGACACCTTCACAAGGAACATTGCCAGAAGATAGTGTAAGAGCATGTCATGTTGGGGAAGATTCATTGGACAATCAATCAGATATAACCATGCAAAGGGAAGATGATACTATATTGCACAATGAAGAGGAATGTAGGCCAACGGGAGATAATATTAGAGATACAAATAATTCACGTAAGAAACCTGCAAATTTTATACCACCACCTGAAAAACGTCAAAAAATCTCTATTGCTGCAGCTATGAACAAATTTATGGACAGAATATGCACGACACTAGAGTCAAAGGCAACTGAGTCTTCAAGTTGCACTATTAAAGAGAGCATAGACCTATTGAACCAAATGCTAGAAGTACCAAGAGGAAGTGAATTGTACTTGTTTGCTTGTAGGACATTTGAGAAAAAAGAAAAATGAGAAATATTTGTGGCACTAGGAGATTCTGAGCTATGTGTGACTTGGCTTCAAAGGGAACAAATACTCAATAATTAATTTCGATTCATTATTTTGTAATTTTGAAACTACAAATTTCCTTTATTTTGTTGTTGGAAAGTAGGATATGGTAGGAACTTCGTATGTGTTATTTTTTTATCATTTTGTTTATTGTTTTACTTAATTAAAGTTTAGAATAATTGATAATAATATTATTCTCACTTGCATTTCATTTTTTATCTCTTGTATAGTTTATACGTTTCCATCACTAAGTTATAGTTTTTTAAATCCATATGTGATGTTTAATTATTATATTTTCTCATTTTATTTAATGGACTTTGTTTATCGCAATTACAGTATGAATTCAAATGAAGAACAAGAATATGATGAGATTGAAAGCCATGCATTAGCGGCTATTGCAACTTGCGTAACGACTACTTACTATCAAATTTTTATGGTTAAAGAACCATGTAGAAATTCAATTTATATTGGACAAAAGTTTGTAATGGACGTATTAAATGGACATGCTTCATGTTGTCATGAACTATTTCGAATGGAGAAACACGTGTTCATGAGACTTTGTCAAGAGTTCAGACAAAGAAATTTATTAGAAGATAGCCGTGAGCTTACTGTTGAGGAACAAATAACTATATTTCTGATGACTATTGGTCATAGTGTAAGAAATAGGGTGATGCAAGACCGATTTCAACATTCTAGTGAGATTATCAATAGACATTTTAACAGAGTCTTGAAAGCCATGATAAAATTCTCTATGTCAATTATCATGCTTCCTTCTTTTGATACTATTCCTAGTCACATACGCAACAATCAAAAGTATTGGCCTCATTTTTGGGTAAATAATTTTTATTATAGAATTTCTTTGATTATCTATGTTTTTATTTTATCGTATAATAAATAATTTTCTTGTAGGGTTGTATTGGCGCAATCGACGACACACATGTTCATGCCGTTATTCCAACAAATAAACAACTACCATTTCGTGGACGTAAAGGAGATTGCACACAAAATGTTATGGCTGCTTGTTCCTTTGACATGCAATTCACATTCGTTTGGGCTGGAGGGGAAGGTTCGACTCATGATTCTTGTATTTTTCACGAAGCCATCCATAGGCCAGAGATAAAATTTCCGAAACCTCCAAATGGTTGGTAGTGAAATTTTGAAAACAAAATAAATTTCATTATGTTGATTTTTTTATTATTATTCTTAAAAAATATTTATTTTTTGCAGATAACTATTACGTTATCGATGCTGGCTACCCTAATATGTTAGGATATTTGGCACCATATAAAGGAGTTTGTTATCACTTGTAAGAATTTCGAAGAAGTCGACAGCCAAGAGGATGTAAAGAAGCGTTTAATTATGCTCATTCATCACTGAGAAATGTAATTGAACGTTATTTTGGAGTTTGGAAAGCTCGTTGGAAAATTTCAAAGCATATGGCTCCTTATCCATTCGAGACACAAAGATTGATTGTAATTGCATCAATGGTAATACACAATTTCATACGACGAGAAACAATTGTTGATGCTGAGTTTGGATGATATGACGAGGATGAAGGTTATGTGAGTGACAATGACAATATCGATAGGCAGACTACGGTAGACCAACCTCCTCATGGTGAAATGAGCATCACACGCAATGGAATTGCAGCCTCAATATGGCAAGCGAGTAGATGATTTATTTGGTGGAAAATAATGTTGATTATTATTTTGTTATTTGTGAAATTTTTTTTTGTCTCGATGTAGTCATGCAAATTTATATATAATTTTAGAATGAATGTTTTAAGATTAAATATTTATGTATTTTGAAAATAACATTTCTGAATTTTGGCGGGTTACTTATGCATAATTGAGCAATAGTAGAATTAATGTTGGTTTTATTATTAGTTCTTTTACAAGTTATTATGAAAGGAGGGTAAAAATGGAAGGTAAAATTTACTTTAATTATGAAAGGACTTTTAAAATTATGTCACCAAACATGTTAGATTTTTTTTATTCAAAAGTACTTATTCAACGGAAGTTTACCAAACATAATTTTTTTCTTGAAGAACTTTTTTGGATCTCATTTTTGTTAAGGGCTTTTTAATAGAAGGGCTTTTCAAATCAGAAAGCCCTCCCAAACGCTACCTTAGTATTCAGGAGTACAATACTTGGGTTATATTCCATAAGGATCAAGTTAGTCTTCCTCGAGTAATGTGTTCCAATACAATTTAAATAAATGCTAAAATCTTTTTAAAAAATTTCAGGCTAATTCTGTTTTTGTTGATTTGATGTCTATCTCCCTTTTATAAAAAAATTTAGCCACGTATCCAACTTGTATTGGATCACATTAGCGGTCCTCAAGGGAGGACCTAAATATTGTCTTACTCATAATACTTGTGATCCTTAATTTGCTGACATGTGATGATTATGATTGATATTTATTACACTGATTTTGTGTTAAAAAAAAAAAAGAATATTTGTTTTATTATGTTATGACTTTTTGTCACATAGCTGAAAAATATTTGAGTTTGTACACAAAATTTCACTAATAGATTTTACTCTAAGATAATGAGAGGGGGTCGTTGAGATTATGCATTAAATCTCATGGGTGTATTATGTAATAAACATGGTCGGTCCTGAAATCTCGAAATAAGTTGGGACCCTAGGCGAGAGCAAATGCGAGACCCTTTAGATGTAACACTTCATGCGCTTAAAAAAAATTATAAGTGCAAAAAAAATTACTAAAAAACACATTAAATTTATTAATATTTAAAAATAAAAAAAATTTCTATCTTGGTGTTGTCGTGAAAATTATTTGTTGTTGGGGGAGTGCAGCAATTGCTAGAGTCTTAAGTGTAGTCGCATGAAAAAATATTGTCATTGGACGAGTGCAGCAGTTACGAGAACCCTAAGTTAGGGATGACAATGGGGCGGGACGGGGCGGGGATCGCATTCCACATCCCCATCCCAGTTTAATTTTGCTACCCCCATACCCGCCCCAAACCCGATTATTAAACGGGGCAGGGCGGGGTGGGGTAAGGCTATGTGGGGAGCGGGGCGGGGCGGTTTTTCACACTTAAAACAATTATACAAATGAAGGTAATGTGTAATTTCTTAATTTATACTTTGGAGATATTGTTACTATACGAGAAACAAAGTAAACCATGTAATTTTTAATATAATTGATATGAAATTAAGACTAAAATAGTAAAAGAGTGAAAGGATAAGGGGACTAGTATTGAGTGAAATATAAAAAAATGAAGGAGTTATTTTATTTAAAGGGTATATATTAATAATATATAATAATATTGAAGGTATATTAGTAAAAGAAGTAGTATAATCGGGGCGGGGCGACCCCTCCCCATACTTGCCCCGATTACCAACCGGGGATTTCCCCCCACCCTCGTACCCGCCCCCATTTATTTAATCAAGTCCCCAAACCCGCTTAAATCTGGGCAGGGCGGGGCGGTTCCCCACCGGGGGTTTTTTTTTGCCATCCCTACCCTAAGTATAGTCACAAAATATTATGAAATTGCGAGAAAAATCTTTTAGATCTAATCAGAATAATAGTTTGATTTGAAATATACTTTAGATTCACTAAGTTAAAATTTTGAGATTTTTTTTTTTAGTTTATATTAACTGAAATATAAAATTTTGGGGCTCAAAATTGTGAAATTGGGTTTGAATTTAGTACAAATGGGTTGTTAAACAAATTATTACTACTTTTTTTTAATCTATAGTAAAATATTTTTTATTTTTAAAAAAAATAAAGCCGTTGAATTGGGCCAGAAACTAATTAAATTCTTTAGAAAACTATAAAAGTATTAATATTTTTAAAAAAATACAAAATATATACAAAAAATAAATAAATTTTTTTGGGGACCCCCGACCAGGTGGCCCTAAGCGACCGCCTTGGTCGCCTAGCTAGCCTCAGGGCCGCGCATGGTAATAAATGACAAACATAGCCGCCATATGACTATTTTATTTATTTTTCGTTAAACCTGGCCAAACAACAACAAAGGAATTAAAAACAATCCCCAACGGAAAATGCAGCTTTGTTTTGGTTGTGAAACAGCTCCAAAATTAAGAGCTATTATTTGACACCAAAAAACTTCTAAAAGAAAACATAGCAAAAGCAAAAAGAATAAAAAATAAAATTCCAACAAACTATGTGTGATGTGGCCTAGTTATAGCGCAGTAAACTTTGCCACTTCGTTCTGAAATATATTCTTTTAGTCATCAGAATGCAGGATCATCAATATATGCATGTTCTACCAACAAGATTCAAATTTCATCGGGATTTTACCAAGAAATCAACTTTGAGATGAATTTCTCATAATTATTAAGGTAACGCAATGGCGAAATTAGCTAGAGGCTGCATATTATCTAGAGTCGGGAGGAGATTCAGAATTTAATAATTATTAGTGAAAAAAAATAAAAAAAAGTTTCCGAATCATTTGTAGAAAACTAGTAAGAAAGAAAGAGTGAGTTTGAGGCAGTAAACAGAATGTGAGCCTTAAGTTGAAACCTCTACTTTTTCCTTAAATCAGCTAAAAAGAGTTTCTTCATGGGTTGATGAAATATTAATACATTTTTTCGGAAAATATTGGTGAATTAATCTTGCATGATTAATTGGTTTGTGCTCGATCTTCACGTTTCTCTTCCTCTGTTTGAATCTGTTTGTAGTAGTTGCATGGAAGTTCTTAATCATATTGGTCATCTATTTATTTCAACTTTTGTTGCTGTTCATATATATATATATATATTGGAAGATGTGACACAGCAAATGAACACTGAATTCAATAGTACATTTACACTAATAACATATTAACATAGTATTCACTTCATCTAATAATGACAACTAGTATGTCTCAATATTGGTATGACAATCTCTGTTGGTTTTCTGGTCAACACCACTTCTTTGTGTGTAGAGGGGTTAATCCGCGAGGATTGACTTATTTTGGGAGATTGACCCAATAATTTATTTATTTGGGAGATTGGCCCAATGTTTGGTTTATTTGGGAAAATGGCCCAAATAAGGTTTGTACGCGAGAGCTTGCATTATACAGAGGGAGGTATGAGAGACTGATGTGTTTATAGCTCGCATTTGAACTTATAACCCTATATGCTGCTCGCGTAGGGAGTACTATTTGGAATTTAGGGGAAATGCTTGGGATATGTAAATAGTGGGTCGCGACCCTATCTACACTGTCCTAAGCAAGAGTACCTTAGAGAGGCCGATAGTACTCAGAGTCATGAAAAAGGTATGCATGCAAAAGGTCATGACCCAGGAAATCTATACAGCATGGTTCCTTGGCTAAGGAAAAATCAGATCGGCGATGAAATAGGCACGGATCACAAGGCACGGGGTACAGTATGATCCGCACAAGGGATTACGCGAATCAGTATCGTATAGTCAAGGGCGCGAGATGATACTGTGCAAGGTATTTATGGCGCGGATTGGTATTGCAGGATCCATGTCGCGAGACAGGTGCCAACGTGGCAATGACAATCCGCGAGGACTAATGGACACTCACGTCTATAAATAGAGGTGCGAGAGCTCACTTCAGAGGAGAACATTTCAGAGACTAAGGGAGAGAAATTCCTAGAGAGAGAAAGTATTTCGTATCACTTGGAACTGTTTGTTTTCACTTCCATTTCTCTTTCATTTCTCTGTAAAGCAAATCAAAAGCAATAAAAGCATCAATGCTATTATTTTACTGACGAACTTGTGTAGAAACTATCTTCACATCATTTAATTCATTCGAACCCCTACATTAAAGGCGACTCTGCTGGGGAGGAGATGTCTTCTGCACAAATTGAGCCTCGTCAGACTCGTCGGAAAGGTCGTCCACCGACCCGGCACACCGAGCAAGTTGAAGAAGAAACAGCAGCACAGACGCAAGGAGGTGAACCAGTGCCACAAGCGCGAATACAGCGTCGTCGCGCGAATGTTGGTGTGGATTAGGCAGAAACTCCTCCGATGGCAGAACCAGTACAGAGTTCAGCAGAATTGCCATCAATTCTGCTGTAAACTCTTCTCAGCATTCAAGAAACGCAAAAGGCCACACTTCACTTCATGGAGGCCTCACGTGTTTCAGTACCAAATCTTGAATCACCACGGATGAATAATCAAGCCATGCGAGAAACGATAACACAAGAGCTTTTTTGGGAGGCACCCCGAGCGAGAACTCAGCCACTGGAAAAAGAGTCATATATCACTAAGGAGTAGCTGCGGGCTATTTTGAATGAGAAATCTGAAACAGAAGAAGTCGAAATTGCCCCACCGTACCATCTCATCATTATGGCTTTGCCTTATCCGGAAGATTATGGAACACCAAGCTTCCATCAATTTGATGACAAAAAGGGGAATGGAAGAGAACACATATCCAGGTTCGCGGATGCTATGGGACCCCACAGAAACAACGAGTATTTGAAGCTTAGAGAATTCTCCAAGTCTCTAACTGGAACTGCATACACATGGTATACGGGTCTCGCTCCGGCTTCAGTGTCCAGTTGGACGAACATGGTGCTCAAATTCTACACTAAATTCTTCTAGGCAGATGAAGAAGTCTCAATGATTTCACTCACAAGGCAAAGGCAACGTTTTGGGGAGGAGGCAGCAATTTATGTCAGGAAGTTTCGCGAGGCTGCTTTACAATGCCATGAGCCAATCTCCGAGCTTCAATTGATCAAAATTTATATAGAAGAGATGTTGCGAGAGTACAGGGTGCATTTGGTCAATCACGAGTTCAAAATTTTTTCTGCACTTGTTAACAATGCACGAAGATTGGGAGAAGTTTTGACTCCCCCGACACGACCAAATATCAGTGCTAGGCGAGTGGCAATGGTTGCAGCAACGCAGAACGAAAGGCCACGGGAAGAGCGTGCTAGGAGATCTGAACCACCTCCCTTACCTTTCAATGAAAAGGAAGCAGTCGCTTTATTAAATCAGTGGATTACAGATCATGTCATATCGCTACCATCAGTACAAAGATTGCCGACAAGAGAGGAAAGGATGAAAAACAACTACTGCCCTTATCACAGGACCGTGCGACATTCCCTAACTGAATGTTGGGCATTTCGCGGATCGGTACACCGAAAAATAGCATTAGGAGACTTGGAAGTGGCAAAGAATGTAGTTCATGAGCCCTTCCCTGCACATGTGGCTGTAGTGGCCCCCAGAGACAATACTGAGGATACGATAAATACCGTCAAGTATGAATGTCCACCAGCGCGTAAAGCAAAGGAGAATGCTAAGATAGACATTTTATTCAATAAACTTGTAATACAGGAACATGTGAAGGAGTTCTTGAAAGAGAAAACAGTTGTCGCTCTTAATCATACCATTGTGATTCCACTGCATGAGAAAACCTCCACTAAGATCACATTTTCTGAAGCAGACAGACAAGTACCATTCTTCCACAACCGACCCCTGTATGTATCAGCTACTATAAATGGTCGAGAGATGAAACGAGCTTTCTTGGATGGGGGAGCATCAGTCAATTTAATCTCGTTGGGCACTTTGCGGATGATCAATTTTCCCGAAAGCAAGATTGTAAATCATACCATCGCAGTTACGGATTTCAATGGAGACCAGCAAGCCACCATGGGATTCGTGACATTGGATCTTAAAGTCGGGAAAATCAAGGGGCCTACCAAATTTCATGTCATCAAAGGGGAATACTCGTATCAATTATTACCGGGAAGACCATGGCTACATGCATACGGTGTAGTACCATCATCCTATCATCAGGTAATGAAGGCCAATTGGGGAGAGGGAATAATGACTGTAAAGGCATTTAAAAGTCCTTTTTGCGCATCTGAGGCCCATTTCGCAAATGCAGTCTATTTCTCAGAGTACAGTGAGGAAGATGGATCCGACATTTTTGCTACACCATTACCAAAATGGGATGAACTGGAGGATTGAAATTTAACTAAGTGGAAGCTTAAGGAGGTGAGCTGGTCACGAGTCAAAATGTTCGATGGGCGAGTAATGTACAAATTGTGACGGGATTAGGGGTCAGAAGCTTGCACAGTTGACACTGACCCCGGGACAGATAAGGCAGGTGTATAGAGAAATTTGGTCACTGATCCTGAAGCACTCAAAACAAATCAGAGCCACGATCCACTACCAACCTTCATAAGCAGTACACTGCCCGACGAAACTAAGAATGCTCTGGTAGAATTGCTCAAGGAGTTTCGAGATGTATTTGCTTGGGATTGTAGTCAAATGTTGGGACTCAATGTTGGATTGGTAAACCACCACCTCCATGTGCATCCTGCATCAGAGCCAAATAAGCAAAAACAACGAATATTTTATTCGGATCTGGAAATACAGATTAAGGCAGAGGTGGAAAAGTTGTTGAAAGTTGTTGAAAACAACGAAGAATACTCGTGAAAGAAATGATGGCACCAAGTTGAATAAGACAGCTTCGGGCGACTTGATTTGGCCTGCTCAGGAAGGAGTACTCCCTTTTCAAACCAACTGTCGCGCTTGCAGGCATACTTGCCACAGTCGCGAAGTTGGTTAAGGATCTTCTTATCCTCTGACTCAACTAAGGGCGCTTTGATTGGGCGCGAGTCCAAGACAGGGAGCCGAAATAGAACCACCACGTCCTCCAAGGTGGGTGTGAACTCGCCCCAGGAAGCAATGAATGTATGAGAGAATGTGCTCCATCGCGAGACCAAAGTATTCAGTGCATCCACATTGCGACGGACATAGAAGTCCGAAAATAGCTCAATGGACTTAAGAATGTCAGCCTGTGCAAGAGTGGCATGGTGATGGTCTTGACTAAAAATATGGCTAGACCATATCTTCCACTTAGTGATGGGGGCTACATGTCCCTCGTATTCAATGAAGGAAAAAGGCGTGTCACCTCTCTCAACAAGGAAGCGAGGAACAAAAATATGAGGGATAAAAATAGGTTCTGCTTCATTATCTGGATCAAGAGTAAGAGGTTGGCTTGAAATAAGAGGAGAAGGAAGGTCTCGTGCGGATGCCCAGAATGTATCTTGAGAATCAAGAAATGGTGTTTTCTTCCACTCTGATGCACCAGGAACAGATGGAGTAACCCCAAAAGAAGGTGCAAGAAGTTTGGGTGTGGACGTTTTTGTCATGATGAGACAACTTGCGAAAAGCGTTTTTGAAGTAGGAGGGTATGCGCGAAAGGAAACAGGATGTGAGGAAATGGGTGCAAAATAAGAGGCCTGAGAAATGGAGCTCTGAGGAAAATATAAGTTATGAAGTGGTGGAAATGACATGAGAAAAATATATAAGTGATGGGTGCGGAAACCGAAATAGCGCATTAAATGCTCGAGGAAGACGAAAAGTCGTATGGACAAGCGCATGGAAAAAGTCGCGGATCCTAGGATATGGACAGTTTGGAAAAAACAAGAAGGATACAGGGAAATTCAAAATAAATACATGCACAAGATTGGCTGAAAAGCAGAAAAACAGAGAAGGGAAGGTCGCGGATTGGATGGAAGTTCGCGAGATGAAGTAAACATACTTCATCCGCGAGGTTGGTACAACAAAAATGGCATGGGGAAAAGCAGCTCACAAATGATGATACAAGGTACACTGATTCGCGAGGCACAGGTTATTGCACTTTAATACTTGCCAAGTATCAAAGCACAACGGGGAAAAATGTAGAGGGGGTGACTCGCGAAAAGGGTAATCCGTAAGGATTGGCTTATTTTGGGAGATTGACCCAAGGATTTATTTATTTGTCAGATTGGCCCAAGGTTTGGTTTATTTGGGAAAATGGCCTAAATAAGGTTTGTACGCGAGAGCTTGCATTATACAGAGGGAGGTATAAGGGACTGATGTGTTTATAGCTCGCATCTGAACTCATAACCCTATATGCTGCTCGCGTAGGGAGTATTATTCGAAATCTAGGGGAAATTCTTGGGATATGTAAATAGTGGGTCGCGACCCTATCTACACTATCCTAAGCAAGAGTACTTTAGAGAGGCCGATAATACTCAGGAAAGCTATACAACATGGTTCCTTGGCTAAGGAAAAATCAGATCCGCGATGAAATAGGCGCGGATCACAGGGCACGGGGTACAGTATGATCCGCGCAAGGGATTACGCGAATCAGTATCGCATGGTCAAGGGCGCGAGATGATACTGTGCAGGGTATTTGTGGCGCAGATTGGTATTGCAGGATCAATGTCGCGAGACAGGTGCCGACGTGGCAATGACAATCCGCGAGGACTACTGGACACTCACGTCTATAAATAGAGGTGCGAGAGCTTACTTTAGAAGAGGACTTTTCAGATACTAAGGGAGAGAAATTCCTAGAGAGAGAAAGTATTTCGTATCACTTGGAACTGTTTGTTTTCACTTCATTTCTCTTTTATTTCTCTATAAATCAAATCAAAAGCAATAAAAACATAAGTGCTACTATTTTACTGACGAACTTGTGTAGAAACTATCTTTACATCATTTAATTCATTTGAACCCCTACATTGTGTTACAACCCTTAAACAAATTCTTGACCACATCTCACAAATTATGCATATATTTCAACTCATTATTTGTGGAAACCTAATCGAATTTCAGATAGTAAGTCCAATTTTTACTGATAGAATTACAGAAAAATATTGGAATCCACTAATGAAACTCAATTATTAAACCCGACCAATCCGAGCCAAAACAACATAAACAATGACAATATAAAAAAATTACACAATATTAAGGTGTGACAATTAAAAGAATGCGAAAAATTTCATCCATCCCTGCTTGGCATCCCGTCCAGATAATTTTCGTGCACGCTGTGTGGCTGCCATTGGGGATAAAACGGGACCAAAACTTGGAACAGGCGCATATGCTGGAGACATAGATTGAGGTTGAACTGTTATGACGAGTTTCTGCATTCCAACCGCACAATGCTCGGCCACACCACAAATGTACCATTTTCTCCCGGGCGTGGCCAGAGTGATCACATCATTTCTGCTGGTCAAAGCCTCACTGAGAGGTGGCTTGCTGCACTATTCGAAGGCTGTTCCATTTACTTTGAAGACGTTGTGCGCTCCAACCGGATAGTTGAATATTGTATTGCCAAAAAAAATTAGCTTTCAAGTTATATTCCCAAAATCTAGAATTGTTTGATAATAGTTTGAGGTTTTTATTTATTTTACCAAGCGATTGAAATGGTTTGTTTTATTTATGAAGAAAATCGTTTGTTTTGTTAGAATGACTAGCTAGTTTCATCAAAATGAAAAATCTAACAAGAAAGCAATTTTATAGAATTACGGCCGTTTCCAATTCTGAAAACAATATGTCTGTTTGATTTTGATTTTTAGAAAACACAGTATCCTGCTTGATTTGCATTTCTACAAAACAGGTTTTTTGAACTTTTCAAAAAACTGAAAATCAGAAAACTGTATCAAAAGTCTACTTGATTGACATTTTCTGAAAATAGTTAGGTATAAAAATATTTGTTTTAAGAGAATTCTCTTTTGTAGTTCTCAAAAAACTATTTTCATAATTCTTAATAACAGTTTTAAGAGATACAAACCAAGCATGCATTGCACAATTTTTTATGTTATGAGTTTTTATAACTGTTTTCCGAGATTTAAATCAAACCCACTTTTATAATGTGGTAGGGAAAGTAAAATACCTAGTTTATCGCCAACCACAAACTCTTTCCCCTTGGCCCAGGCTTGATAATCGAAGAATGGGTCCAACCACTGTCATCCCCAACAATAAATACTTTTGCAGAAATGAAAGTGAAAAGTGCACGGATGGTAATGAGGATGATCTTGTTGTAAATCACTAATGGTGATTAAACTACCCAGGATACACACTTAATTGAGAGAACGAAACTTTTATTTCCAAATCTCACACTTTCAAAAATACAAAGCTCTCTCTCTCTTTTTTCCTTTCTTTTCTCACACTCTAGCTTCTAGCTTCTATCTGATACACTACACAACACATATGTATATATAGAACTTAATCTAAGACAAGACAAACAAAATCACTTCATGGCAGCCATTATTGACTTCGGTGGATAGCCTTGCATTATCTTCACGCATGGTGTTTGGTGGCAGCCATTCTTGACATGTGAGGTGCATGCATGTGAAGCTGATCCTTATCAAGTTTATTTTCAACAGATCTGAGCAGAGGCCATTAAGACTTAACTATAAAATTCTTGGCTCTATTTTTGGAACTAGTTTAGTGAAGTGCTTAATTGGTACAGATAGCTGAATACATGAGGCATATATATATATAGATGTATAGGGTTGTAATTCCAAGACTAAGTTATATATGCATGGCCGGCTAATGGTTGTACAAGGTCTCTACTGTGGCCGAAATGCCGATAGCCGAACTAAATTATACAATGTAGTTAGAGCTACTCGGTTTGGCTCTTATTATGAGTCTATGACTAGGTCATTGTATAATCAGAATTCGAGAAATTATAAAATCTAACCTCCATAATTGACTTGGTGTTATTGCAAATAGGCAGTGACACTAAGAATGAGGTTGAATTAGGGTGGCAATATTTGTTAGTAACGCCAACACAGTTACCAACTCAACTTGGTCAAGATTTTATGTTGTATATAAATAAAGAAACTTGATCATATATATATATATAATAGCAACCCTCCTAGAGGGTGAAATGTTGTTTTGAAAATTGTGGTACTTAGCCCCGGGATCAAATATTTACACAGACTATCAACTCAAATAAAAGCTAAACTCAATCTGATCAATAGAATTACACAGATCTATAACCTGGGTATTGGTTGATATATAAAAGCTCCTCGCAATCTGACCCATTAAAAATTACAGATATTATATTGAATTTTATAGCTAAATTGTGTTGCATATTTCTTTTTAATTTTTTAATGTAAACATGATCATGCTCTTTATAAAAATACCATAAGCGGATTTGTTTTTATGTATTTTCAACATTAAAGTATTTTATATTTCATCTTACTAAAAATTTCTTACTTTGAGTTTGAGTTTGAGCCTCACATTAAACTGCTCGCTTAGGACATCTCAAAATTTTAGATCATATAAGAGGACGGCTTTGTTTTTGACTACTAGTTGAGATTGAGCAACCAAAAAAGCGAAAATAAATAAAATTGCATGATTGATGTTCTCTAGCTGTGATAAATGCAAATTTAGACAGAAAGGATCTTTAAAATTTACAATGCCCCAGAATCTATATATTATGCAAATTCAGAAAAGGTTGCTATCGAGGTAAGAGTTCGGAAAATAATTGTATTCCTTGAAAGTTGTAGCAACAAAATCACTATGGATTGTTCTTTGAAGTTTCAGGTTTTTCAGATATCTTGCTAAGATTCACATCCGAAATTATTTGCAATAACAGAGTTACTCTCGATAGACACTGCTTGTAAAATCAACTGTATTTGACACAAGCACTATATATTTTGTGTTGAAATCATAGTTGTCAGAATTCTGATTCTAACTGTAAAATTTTACGATTCTACAATTCTGTACGATTTTAGTATGTTAAAATAATGATTAGACGGATAAGCACTCAATATGAAATACCCAAAAGCTTGATGATTTAGTTCAATATCCCAATATATGGCATAAATTTATGATAAAACATTTAAATGCCTAATGTATTAGAAAATTTTGAAAATTCTAATATGATTTAGACTTTTAAATTAAATATTAAATATTTAATATTTTTTACTACTTACGATTCTACGAACCCCAAAACGATTCTATATAGATTCCCGATTCTAACAGCCTTGATTGAAATACAATTTCTCACTAATCTGGAACCACAACCCGGACAAATTTTGTATTTTGGGTAAAATAAACATTACCCACGAAACAGTAATTTTTTACTGCCAACCTTTCTTTTCAATCTAGGGTAGCTTTAAATTTTCCACCACCAGTGCCCATACAAGTCTGTCTTCTTATTACACTATCGTGCCCGTTTATCTTATTATTATGCTTCTCACTCCCTCATTTTCAAGAGTGACACAAGAAGAAAGAAAAAAGTGAACTTTTTATTGTGTAATTTCTTAATTTTATTATAAAATTATACTTTGTTACATGAAGCGGCCTCCTCTTACCTAAATTTCTGGTCTGTTGTGTTGCTTTTTTGGCTAGCAATAATCCACTTCGTTCTAAGTCTTGAAATCTTGAACACCAACAACAAATTACACATACAATTCATCAGATTGGTTGAAAATTTCATATCGGATGTTGAAATTTTGTCCAATTTATCACAATAAAACAAAGCCAATTTTACTGATAGGACAAAAGAAACAACAAGAACCCGAAAAAGGGAAAAAAAAAATCTTACTGAAACTCGCACACAAACTCAATAGTTAAACCTGACAAATCCAAGCCAAAACACCATAAAATGACTGATGAAGATTGTAGATACTAAAGCATGGCAATCAAACGAATGTCACACGTTGTAGTCATCCGTTCTTCGCACCTAGTTTTCGTGCAGGCCGTGCAGATTGAGCATGAACAGTTAGGGCGAGCTTTTGATTTCCTACGGCGCAATGGTTGGCAACTCCACAAATGTAATATTTATTCCCGGGCGTGGCCAGAGTGATCACATCATGTCCGCTGGTCAGAGCCTCACTCAGAGCTGGCTTGATGCATTGTTGAAAGACAGTTCCATTTGCTCTGAAGACGTTGTGCTTCCCCATCGGATAGTGGAAAACTACATTACCAAAAATTTATGTTTCAGATGATATTTTTCAAAATCTAGAATTGTTTCATAGTAGTATAAGTTTATTATTTTGTTACTAGAAGTAAATTTGCAATTTTTATGAAACTAATAAATTGAATTATGAACTACTAGAGAGAGTAAGGGTTGCTTAATTGGTATCGTTAAAAACTGTTATGGAAAACTCAAGAAAGTAGATTTGTTGCAGAGTTTTTAGTTTTCAGAAAAAGTGTTTAAAAAATGCAAACCAGGCAGACGGTAAAATACAATACCTAGTGTATCTCCAACCACAAACTTTTTTCCAACCGTCCAGGCTTGGTAATCGAAGAAAGGGGTCCAGCCATTGTCATCCCCGACAATAAATTGCGTGGCAGAAAGGGAAGTGAAAAGTAGTGAAAGGATGGTAATGAGGAGGATCTGAGAAGTGGCCATTATATATGACTTTTTGGCTCAACTCTAGGAATTGAATTTTTTGAAGTAGCTTACTATATAGATTGCTCTTTGAGACCTGAAAATTGATGCCTATTTATAGAAAACTAATGGAATATGCATGACCGGCTAGGCAGTGTAATGCCACTACTGTGGCATCCAAAATAAATTATAAGTACATGCAATTTTAGTATTATTCGATTTGGATATCACTATGACTGGGTCATTGATTATTAAAAATTGATATCACTATGACTGGGTCATTGATAATTGACTGTGGTCTAGAAGTCTTTTTTATTATTTTATCTTTTAAATTTTAAATGTTAAATTTTTTTACTTAGGTAGCTAGAAGCATTATTGTGATTACAAATGGGCAATGGCATTGCTTTTAGCCATGAAGAATCAGCTATCAAAGAAATTGTATGCTGAACTAATAGAGAGAGTGGATATTTAAATTTTATTTGTCCCAAATAACAAATTATCTAACCCAAATTATATTAACCCACATAATAGCTAAACTCAATCTGACACTACACATACTCTATAACCTGGGTCTTGGTTGATAAAAGCCAAACGCGATCTTACCCATTAAAAATTACACATTTCATTAATTTTTGTGTTGCATATTTTGTTTCAAATTTTGACTTAAACGTGATCAACATGCTCTTTATAAAGCACTATACCTGGGTTTGTTTTCTGTGTTTTCAATATTAATGTGTTTTATCTTTCATCTTACTCATGAAAATTTCGTAGTTTGGGCCTCACATTTAACAGTTAGCATAGGGACTCTCAAAATTTTAGAAATCTGGCCCTCCGATATACCGAATACTGGCTCGGATTGAGCAAGCATAAAAGCAAAATTTTTTTTTGCATAATTTATGTTCTCTTGCTGTGATGCAAATTTAGACCGAAAGGGTCATAAAAATTTGCATACCGAATAATGTGATGCAAATTCAAAAAATTTGAGCATAGGATATAATTTATTTGCAGACATATCACGGACTTGCGGTATAAACAAAACCTATATATACAGGCTTTTTTGGCCGTCTGTAAATAGTAAAAATTGGCAAACCCAAGTCCGTTTGTGAAGCCCAAGATTGGCTAGGCCCGTATATGAATGTGTAATTAATTGGCCCACGATTTAAAACACATACATTAGGTTGAGCCCATCAGCACCATTTCACTGCTTGAAGGATAGGAGGTAAAAACCCACTAACGATAGATAGTGGGTGGTTACCAACAAAATGGGTCATGACTCCATAGAATTAGGAGCATGATCCTACAAAATAGGAGAGAAATCCATGAGTATGATGTATAGATTTGGTCATTGAAGCCTCAATAAAATACATTCTTGGGGTAAGCAAAATTATACACTTACATTTGGTGCCGTCTGTGGGAACGAAATTAGTTCTCTCATTCGTTTTCATCTTTAGAACTCTTTTATTCTCACTCAACAAATAATCATGGTATCTACTTGATACACAAACAATGAAGTTCGGTTCGAGGAGGTAATGAGACGATTGGAAGCTGTAGAACAGAGAAACACCGCCCTCGAACAGCAAAATGCCGAGCTACTCCATCGGGTGGCCCAGGGGCCGTTTCCCCTCCGAGGTTCCAATCCAGCCGAGGATGCAGATCAACAAAGGAATGGCGGAGCAGAGCCCTCCAATTCTCATCATGGGCGAGATGTGTCGGCCACTCGGACAAACGAAGTGCCGAGGGAAGAGGAAGAATCCTCCCATCCCATGACGAGGGAGGCCACGACGACACATGTCCCAACCCTGAATGACCTGCACGAAATGGCAGCCAAGATCAAGAGAGATGTGATAAAGGATTTGAAGATGCAGACCCCAGATGACTTGGTCATCCATGCAACAACAGACATGACCCAATCCTTATTTATAGAAGAGATTGAGATAACCAAATTCCCTAAGAAGTTCGTGTTACCAATCTTCACACTCTACGATGGTACGAAAGATCCATTCGACCATATCTACCAGGTGTAGACTAAGATGACCGTATATGGGAGAAACCAAGCACTTCTATGTTAGGTATTTCCCACCAGTTTGACAGAAGCACCCCTTTTATGGTTCAGGAAGCAGTCCCTCGGATCAATCAGTAGCTTGAATGACCTCTGCAGATGTTTCATCGCTCAATACTTCGGCAACCGAAGGCAGAGGAAGACGATATCAAGCCTTTTCACCATGACACAAGAGAAGGGGGAGAGCCTCAAGAGCTTTTATCCAAATTCAATGTGGAGATGTCCTCTATCGATGACTGCGACCAATTGTCAATGATAGAGGCATTCCATATGGCGATCATCCCTGGCACAAAATTTCACCCTTCGTTAGTGAAGTGCCCACCTATCAATATCGGCAAACTTAATTCCAGAGCGCAAAGCTACCTCATAATAGAAGAAGAAGAAGCGGTCAGGGAAAAAAAGGCCTCCTTGGTAACTGTGGAGGCAAAATCCAAAGAAAGAATGAAGGATCAGAACTCTCAATGATCCGGACCACCCCAATCAACCTTATCCTCCAGACAGCATGACAAACGTTAACGAACAGAGGAAAGAACAACTCCGTTCAAGACCAGCCTAGGAAAACTCTTCCAAGAAAATAAGAGCAAAGGGATCTTCAGGCCCCCTTCACCAATCAGACAACCGATGGACCTGAGGGATATGACCAAACAATACACCTTCCACAATGAGTATGGGCATCATACAAATGATTGCAGGAACCTCCGAAGGCAGGTGGAGGCAATGATCGCCAAAGGGGAGCTTGCAAACTACCTGATAAAAGACTAGCCAAGGTTAGATAGATCAAATTGAGCACCACAGAACAACCCTGCAATAGGAAAACCAGTTAGGGTCATCCACATGGTCCAAGGAGGCAAAGAAGATGTTGAGTTCGAGGGAAGTCGAAGATCAAAACTATGCTAGGCACACAAACTCAGGCGTGTCGGTGAAATTTTTCAAACATCAATCAGACAAGAAGAATCAAGAATTAAATTTTCAGAGGCCGACATGCAGAATGTTTAAACACCCCATGAAGATCCTCTGGTAATTACTCTTCTGGTGGCTAACTGTCTGATCAAGCGTGTGATGATAGATCTAGGCAATAACACCAACATCATGACCAAATGGGCTTTCGACAAGATCGGGATTGATGTGTCACAGCTATGCCCGACTCGGATCCCTCTGGCTGGTTTTGACGAACGATGAGTGGAGCCAATCGGAGTAGTCCAGCTGTCAGTATCAGCTGCACGGTGAACCCTTAAGGAAAGTTTTGTGGTGGTAGACGTCAAGCCATCATACAACCTACTGATGGGCAGAGGCTGGATCCATCGAATACAAGGAGTTCCTTCAACTCTCCATTAGGTTATGCGGTGTCTTGACCCAAATGGGGTAGATATGACAGACATATCAAGAGACCAAGTAGCAATAAATGAATGTTACTCAGTAACTCTGAAGAATCTGAATCCTAAAAATAAACAAGTCATGGAAGAGCCAGAGAGACCCCCATACAATGAGAAATAACAATTACAGTCAGACCCTTCCGACGAGGGTCAGGAAACCCGGGCGAATACAGAGCCCCTAGAAGATGTGAACATCAGTCAGACGAACCACAAAAAAGTCACATTCATTGGTTCATTCTTCCAGAAAGAAGAAAAGAACAAGCTGACCCACTTCCTCTAATTAAATTCAGACATCTTCGCCTGGTCTCACCTTGATATGCCAGGCATAGATTCCTTAGTCGCTCAGCATAACTTGAACGTGAATCTAGATATCAGACCGGTGAGGCAGAAGCAGAGGAGGTTCAGTGTAGAAAAAAACCAAATTATATCTGAGGAGGTGGGAAAGTTGCTGGAAGTTGGATTCATAAGAGAAGTCAAATATCCATCATGGCTATGAAATATAGTGGTGGTTCGGAAGAAGAACGGGAAATGGAGGGTCTGCGTAGATTTCACCAACTTAAACAAAGCCTGCCCAAAGGATTGTTTTCCTTTGCCAAAGATAGATCAAATGGTTGATGCCACAGTAGGATATGAGAGACTTTCATTCCTTGATGCATACTCTGACTACAATCAAATTCTGATGAACCAGGCTGATGAGGAGAAAACATCATTTATCACCGAAGAAGGTACGTATTGTTATAAAGTAATGCCCTTCGGACTTAAAAATGTAGGTGCCACTTACCAGAGGTTAGTCACGAGAATATTCAAAAGTCAGATGGGGATCACGGTTGAAGCCTACATAGATGACACAGTGGTAAAAAGCAGAAGAAAAGATGAGCACCTCCAGCGTCTCGAAGAAGTGTTCGATGCACTCAGAAAATATGGCATGAAGCTCAACCCTATGAAGTGTTCGTTCAGAGTCTCATCCGGGCAATTCCTCGGCCATATCCTCAATCGAACGAGAATTGAGGCCAGCCCCTCACAAGTCAGGGCTCTGATAAGCTGTGAAGAGCCAAAAACACAAAAAGAGGTCCAAATCCTGACATAAAAAGTAGTTGCGCTAAGCCGATTTGTATCCTGATTAACAGATAGATGCAAGCCATTCTTCAAGCAATTGGATGAGGAAAAGGAAGCATATTGGGACCAGAATAAGCTGAGGCTCTTCAAAAATTGAAGCAATATCTCTAAAATCTACCAATCCTGACCTCACTGAGCCCTGGAGAGCCATTACATCTTTACCTGGCGGTATCAATAGCTTCAACCAGTGTGGCGTTAGTGAAGGATAACAAAAAATGCCAGAAGCCAGTCTTCTTCAGCAACAAATATTTATCTGATGCCGAGAACAAATATACTATGGCGGAACGAGTCGTCCTGTCACTGATAAATGCAAATAGATGCTCGAGGCACTATTTCAAGACTCATCCAATTGTGGTGCCAACCACCCTGCCCATAAGAGCCATTATGGCTATGCCAGACCTGACTGGAAGAATCACCAGATGGACGCTGGAGCTTGGAACATTCAACATTACATATATGCCAAGAACAGCCGTTAAGGGTCAAGCTTTAGCTAACTTTCTTCTCGAAGCAGAACCTGAACCAATTTTGATCGAGCCAGATGAACCCGAGTGGACACTTTTTGTAGATGGCTCAGTCAGGTCAGCGGGGTCAGGAATTGGACTCGAAATTATAACACCAGATGGAACCCGTATCCAGCAATCAATCTGTCTTGACTTTCCTGCCACCAATAATGAAGTTGAGTACGAAGCGCTCTTAGCAGGACTACGACTAGCTCAGAGCCTCTGTATCCGACAACTCTGTATATTTAGTGACTCACAGCTAGTAGTCAAGCAAGTTCAAGGCGAATATGACATGGGAGAAAAGTTGCAACCCTACAGGAAGCTGGCTCAGATGGAGTTAGATCGATTAGAGCAGTACACCCTTAATTAGATCCCCAGAGGGGAAAATGAAAATGCAGATCGACTGGCTAATATGGCATCAATCAATTATCAGAATTTGACACGAGTCACCTTGATCGACTACCTTGATGTCCAGAGCATTCAGCAGCCAGATACCGTGTGCATAATATCATGGGAGCCGAGTTGGATGGACCCCATAGTAGAATATCTGAGGAATGGCATCCTTCCAGATGATAAGGTAGAAGCTCGGAAAATCAGCATGAAATTAGCCAGATATGCCTTGCTGCATGGGCAACTTTACAGAAGATCCTTTGGTGGCCCATACCTTCGGTGCTTCACACCTTCGGGGGCATCAACAATAATGAAAGAAATCTATGAGGGATCGTGCGGAAATCACTCTAGAGGACGAGCACTAGCCCATAAAGTCCTAAGCCAGGGATATTTTTGGCCTGATCTCTCTCAAGATACTGAAACTTATGTCAGAAGGTGCAAGAAATGTCAGTTCCACGGAGATAACATCCATCCACCACCAGAGTTACTGAATCCCATGTTCAGCCCACATCCATTTGTGTAATGGGGGATCGATACGGTAAGGCCACTACCAATGGCCCTCAGATCAGTAAATCAAGCTCTAATAACAACTGATTATTTCATGAAATGGGTTGAGGTGGAGTCTTATTCCACCATCACTCACTGACACGTGATTAAGTTCATATAGACAAACATCATCTGCAGATTCGGGGTGCCAAGGGTGATAGTAATCGACAACGGAACGAATCTGGATAATCGGTGGACCAGGCAGTTCTTCAGAGAACATGGAATTCAGCTAAAAAATTCATCAGTTGTATAACCTCAAGGCAATGGGCAGGCCGAGAGATCCAATAGGACAATACTAAATACCCTGAAGAAAAAGTTGGAAGATCTTAAAGGCGCGTGGCCGGATAAACTTTCAAAGGTACTTTGATCTTATAGAACCACATCAAAACTCCCCACAGGGGAAAAACCATTCTCGATGGCTTATGGAATAGAGGCAGTCATCCCAACAGAGCCAGTGGTACCGACTGCCAAAACAGAGCTGTATCAAGGAAAGCCGAACAACCAACAACTTGTTGATGGGCTGGATTTGCTCGAAGAGAAATGAGACCAAGCCACTATCAGACTGGCAGCCTACCATCAGAGGGTCAGGAATGCCTTCAACAAGAAAGTCAGAAGGCGTGAATTCCAGGTTGGCGGATTAGTCGGTAAACTCAGGGAGAATTGGGAAGGGCCATACACAGTCATCGAAGTCATAGGACGTGGGGCTTACTAACTCAAGCATAATGATGGCCATATGGAACCCAATTCACAGAATTCCTCACGACTGAAGAGGTATTATCCTTAACAAGCCCATCTCATTTTCTGAATAAAATAAATAGGTAGAGGTACTCAAACGTAGCTTTATTTTTGTGTTTTAAATTTCCAAGTTTGTTATTCTGGCTGAGCCAAATCATGTTATTTTGTAATTCCTTCATCATTATAAAAGATCATCATCCTTTATTTTATAATGAGTCGGAATAGCAAAAATTGAATAAAATCCCAAGTATGGGATCGATAGAAGCACAATTGCCTAACCATACTGAAAGAGGAACAAAATGAAAATTATTTCCTAAGTGTTGAAATGACAGAGGCAAATAGTCTGATTCACACTGCCAGAGGAACAAAATGAAAATTATTTCCTAAGTGTTGAAATGACAGAGGCAAATAGCCTGATTCACACTGCCAGAGGAACAAAATGAAAATTATTTTCTAAGTGTTGAAATGACAGAGGCAAATAACCTGATTCACACTGCCAGAGGAATAAAATGAAAATTATTTCCTAAGTGTTGAAATGACAGAGGCAAATAGCCTGATTCACACTACTAGAAGAACAAAATGAAAATTATTTCCTAAATGATGAGATGACAGAGGTAAATAGCCTGATTCACAATGCCAGAGGAACAAAATGAAAAATATTTCTTAAATAATAAAATGACAAAGGGAGGTATAAGCAGTTAAAACCATTGCTGTCATTTTGATATTACAAAATTGCCCGAAGGGCAAAATTACAATATTCACTAAACATGGCCAAAAAATAAAGATAGAAAAAGCTTAAGTCTGGCTTGGCCCGCTGAAGTCCTTATCGAACGAGTCGATGTGTTGGGTCGGAGGGAAGAATTCCACAAAAGGGTTAAGAGGGTCAGGAGATAGATATCCCTTGATAAATTCAGTAAAGATATTTTGAGCATGACTAGGTTTAGGACTAGCGTAAGGCTTCTTGACCCCTAAGAAAGCATCCATGGCATCAGGGTCTTTGAACTGCCTTTTTGCCAGATCTTTCACACCAGCGTTAAAACCTTTTTGCCAGAATTCCCCAGCCACGATTCGGTTCAGCTTCGCATAGTGTTTATGTATATCAATACCACCTTTTTTCCACATCTCTAGAGTGGACTGAGAGATACCAAACTGATGATGAAGGGCTTCATGGTCAAAAGCTACCCTGTCCTTCCCACTGGGTAGCTTAACATTAAACTCCTTCGCCTGAGCGAGTTCACCCTCCAACTCAGCAACCCGAGAAGGAAGCTCCCCCAACTGAGCCTTCAGGTCTTTTTCTCTCTCATCCCTCTCAGCTAGATCAGTCTTGAGGCAGTTGATCTCCTTAACATCAGCCTCATGAATTAAGCACAGGGCATTTGTACTGAAGAGAGCCTGAAAAGATTCAAGGAAAAATAGATCAGCAAAAAAATAAAAAGGAAGAACACAATTTGAAGTCAAGCAAGCACTTACCCCCATTATAAGGCCAGGGGTCCTACCAACAACGTCATCTGGATTGGCTTCCCTTTGGACTTCAAGCTCCTTAGGTGTTCAGAGATCCTTAGCCCGAGCCATCATCGCACCCATCGAAGTAACACTGGGTGCAGTCTGGTCAGAGGACACAGGGCTCTTGTCCTTGCTCTTACTCTTCCTCCTTTTTACGGGTCTATTTTTTATCACGGGTCTGGTTCGGGTAGAAGAAGACTGGAGTAGGTTCAGGATTGTGGTATGCACAAGCGCAGACCCATACGCATCACCCGCCATTGTAACTGTCACAACTTGATGTTCAGAAATTGGGGCCACTTGTTAATTCCCCAGAGGTAGCGCAACTACTTCTTCCACTTCATCATCATCATCATCCTCAATTATAGGCCTAATCGGATTCATCATTATTCTGAAGCTAGCGCCCAACCTTGATATACCCTGCAAATTAGCAAAAGTAAGCAGGTCAGTACACGTTTTACGATCCGACCAGACTTTAGACTTTAGGAAAGCAAAACGAGTCTCTACATCCCGAGCCACTATCTCCCTATCATCAAAACCTAAAAACTTATATACAAAGTCTGCTCTGAGTTGATCACACCCAGGGTAGAGGCATGTCTCTTTATGCAAAAAAAAAATGAAGAAAAGGTAAGAAGCCCAAAAACTTTGGGGATTTTTTATTTCTGAGAGTGAGGGTAAAACCAGGCCCCCTTTACTAGGACCATATTTTCTTTCCAATACTTCTCTGTCTTTTCTGTTCCGTTACAGATGGACCGACCCTTAAAAGGGTAGAAATTGTATCTTCCCTCATAATCCTTCAGATCTACAATCTTATAGCATAGTAGCAGATCCACCAGACCAGTCTTAGATTCTTATCCCTATTTATCAGTATCAACATATATATTATCCTTATGAAGTTTGGGTTAACCTAAAGAAGGGTAATTCCTAAGGTAAACAAAATAAAGTGAAACAAAGGATGAAGAGGGAACCGAAGTGCTTTGATCTGAAAAGCAGACATCAACACCTTATTTGGACCAACTCCATCTCCCTTCCTAAAATCATAAGAAGGATCGTACTCTTCCAAGATCACCTCCTTAGGGATCTTGCTATCCCTCCTCAAGCTCTTGATATTTACAGCCTTCCTCTTATGAGCTTCAAGGGGCTCGGCCATAATCGGAACGGATCCAGTGGATACCCCCACAGGAGGGACATCAGATGCATCTACCCCTACAAAAAAGACAGGAACAGAAGCCCCTACGGATGGAACAACATGAACAACTACCCCTTCAGGCATTTCAGAAGCAGAAGGTCCCTCATGAACGCCTGGCACAGAAATTCCTAGACTAGATGGATTCGGGCGATTCAAAGAAGAGGGGTTTATAGAAGGAGAGCTCGGAGCATCAGATCCTCCATATTCTCGAGGAATCATCCCCTCGGTCAAAACTGAGGTATTGCTTCCAGACATGATGAGAAATCAACCATTTATAAAGAAGATCCCGGTGAGAAGGTTGAAGAACTTCGGCAACCAAAATACAAAGAACAACGAAGATTTGAAGATGATCACTTAAGGCTACAATCCAGAAATGCAAAAGTAGGAATAAAAAATGAAGCCAAAAGAGGGATTATATACACAGAGACATATCAATCGCCACCATTAAATGACTGAGGAGGCACAATAGTTCCCAATGCCTCAAACACGGAGAAAGAGGAATAAACAGCCGCTTTTTCAAAATTCAAAGGGCACATGTCTTTTCGCAATAATGACGCTAACATCATCGAGTACAACTGTAATCAACCCATCAATTCAATGGAATTCAAGTCAAGCCCACAAACCCGTATGCCAAACTTGAATGGGGCTAGTGTAAATAGCAAAAATTGGCAAGCCCAAGCCCGTTTGTGAAGCCCAAGATTGGCTAGGCTTGTATATGATTGTGTAATTAATTGGCCCATGATTTAAAACCCATGTATTAGGTTGAGCCCATTAGCACCATTCCACTGCTTGAAGGATAGGAGGTAACAACCCACTAACGATAGATAGTGGGTGGTTGCCAACAAAGTGGGTCATGACTCCATAGAATTAGGAGCATGATCCTACAAAATAGGAGAGAAATCCATGAGTATGATGTATAAATTTGGCTATTGAAGCCTCAGTAAAATTCATTCTTGGGGTAAGCAAAATTATACACTTACACCGTCTCGATAGTAAAACGATTTAGGCGGCCACCTATGGCCCCGCGAGAGAGGAAGACCCCAAAATTTTGGGGGCCTTATATATATATATATATAATGTTTTTCATATATTATATATATATATTCTTTTTTAAATAAGTCTTCATATAATGTTGTAAAAATTAAATTTTTAGAATGTGCCTTATTATAATATTGTAAAAAACAAACTTTTAGAATGGACGTCCTTATAATGTTATAAAAAATAAACTTTAGAATGAGTCTTCTTATAATGTTGTACAAGAATTTTTTTTGGAGTGGAGCTAAATAGAATGGGCCTCCATATAAATTAGATTTTTACTTTAGTACACACATATTTTACAAAATGATTTTATATTTGAAACTTTTGGGCAAAACGAAAAGGCATGGGCGGCTAGGATTTCTCTTTTTATTTTCTCCATCATTCTCACTCACCAGATAAGAGTTCTTCAATTTTTTTTTGTCTCTCAAAATATTATTGCCTTATTTTTCCCTCTTTGTCGCATGAATCTCTCTTATCTTATTCTCTCAAGACTCTCATAACTGAATCATCTCTTAATTCATCAATCAAGAGTCACATACCATCCTCTTCGACTGGTTGGTCTGACCTTGTTTTTGTCTAGCTCCAGACTCCAGGCCACAGATATATTTGGTTTTTTGTATAATTTTAAAAAGCTAAAATCATTAAGTGGCGATAGTTTTAAAAAATGTTGTCTTGATTTAGAACAATTTATTTAAAAAATAATGTGTCTTTTGATATTGATGGTTTTGATTTATTTTCAGAATTAAAAGTTCTCAAATAAATTTTACTAATAGAATCACACAATCCAATTGAAATATTAAATTACATTAAAAAATTATATTCTTTTCCAAATGCATGCATTGCTTACCGAATATTATTGACAATACCGGTAACAGTTGTTGCAACAGAAATGAGTTTTTCAAAATTAAACTTGATAAAATCATATCTAAGATCAACAATGTCGCTAGAAAAATTAAATGGATTGGCTATATTATCTATTGATTTTTTTTTTATCAACACCTTGAATACAAGAATTTGATTAGTAATTTTGCATCTCAAAAAATGAGAAGGATGGTTTTTAAATAAGTATTACTAAAAATAATATATATAATATTCCAAGAGTCTCTTTTATATTTTTTGCCTCAATATCACCTTTTATACTTTTTCGCTTAAGGCTTCCAATTTTATTGAGATGACCTGAGGCTTTGGCATCAGAGAATACATTTCTAGTTCACTATTGGAATCTGGCCTCTTAAGCTCATGGTTTGCATTCTAATTCTAAGAATGAGTATACCATCGGTAGGTAAGAGTTCCCAAAACATTGTATCCCCTTAAAGTTGAAGCATCAATTTCACTATGGATTGTTCTTTAAATTTCAAAGATATTCCGATTTCTTACAAAGATTCACATCCAAAATTATTTGCAATAACAGAGTTACTCTAGATAGACATTGCTTGTAAAAACTCAACTATACTCTAGCATAGTCGACCCTGAAATTCCAAAAATACGTAAAGGCCATAGGCAAGATTCACTGTGAGGCCCCTTATAAGTAAGGCTGAAACGCACTTAAAAATTATAAATTTAAAAATAGTTATTAAAAAAGTATATTAAATATATTAATATTGAAAATAATAAAAACAACTTCCATTTTGGTGTTCTCAGGAAAAATTCTTGTAGTGTGAGTGCGGCAGTCACGAGACCCCTAAGTGTAGTCGTGTGAAAAAATATTGTCGTTGTGTGAGTGCGACAGTCTCGAGAGCTCGCGACAAGAATATTTTAGTCATAATCATAATAATGATGTAATTTGGATTAGACTTTAGTTTCATTGAGTTAAATTTTTTTAAAAAATATATTGTTTTAGTAATTATGAACTTGACAGGAGCTTGTTCCTCGATCAGTACAGAAGGAGGAGCTTGGGTGTTGCTCGTACTAACCATGTCTTGGAAAGCTTCGGCTAGCTTGGCGACTTGATCAGATAGCTTGTTGAAAGCTTCTTGGCTAATTCCTTGAGTAGCCTCAGTGTTGTTGGATTGATTGCTTCCAGAAGACATGGTTGTTGTCTTGCTTCATCGTAGGAAATAGGGATTAAGGGTTTCTGAGGAACTAGGGTTCTCTAGTGCAAGCACACAGAAAGATTCGGTGGGGTGAGAGTGAATCTTTGAGTTCATCTGTCACGGAGAGGAATAACCAATCGATGAAAGAACATGAAGCCATTCTGTTTCAATAGAGGTACGAGAAACGGTTGGGGGCAATGAAGTAGGTGAAGTGGTTGGATTTTGTGAGTTGTTCCAACCACTGCTGGATGTGATTCCAAGAGTCGAACGAGAATGAATACCACACAGAAGAGTCAAGACCAGGCTCCCTAATGGAATGTTTGACCGATCCATTCCGGATCGACCGAATTGGTACGGAAGTTGTAACATGGGAAAACCACAGAAAACACGACTTATTTGAATAACCCGGTGACCTACCAATTGTAAAAGTAGGATCTTTGGCAAGCAATAAGCAGTTAAATAATACAATTCAAGTGTACCATATTCTTTCTCATTTCGAGGAAAAGGTGCGGATGGAAAAGGAAACAACGGAGGGATCCGAATCGGACCTAAATGGGAATGACATGAAAAGTCTTTTTTAAAACCTAGCATTAAGGGCGTTACGACGATATACGAGAGGAATGGAGAAAAACTCGTGATTGGTGTGGAGGGGAAGATCTATTTATGATATAGTTCAAGAAAGAGTCGTCTCATTTCCTTACTTCTTCGTTCTTTCTAATTCATTCACTTCAAGACTGGTTCTGAACGCTGCGTAACATCATCTTCAACCAACCTCCACCATATGTCCCTTTCGGTGTGGCCACTAAAGAATTGTTTATACACTAAACAACTGTTTATATACGCTTACTAAAAGACTTACTTTCATTCATTAGGCCAGCGTGAAACTAAGAAAGAGAGATGTGCCGAAGACGGAGGAATCCACTCTCTAATCCACGCCCATCCGTGAGATGGAAATGGAACTAGTGGATAGACGAGTCTTTCTTCTCCCTGAACATCGGGATCATTGGTTGAGAGTTCAGGGTGAGAACATGTTTACTGCCAACGGAGAATGAGATGTATGTTTCCCGGGGTTGGGACTCCACTTCTACTTCTTCGCCAGATATATCGCGATCTGCGACAGGCGGATCACTTCACCATTTGGCCCATCAAGAAAGTCATATCCTGCCACCAAAGCTATCCGGGTTTTCTCGCCTTCCTCTTTCGAAGGCATCGAAACATATGTATCAACGATTTTAAGGTCGTTTTCTTGACTCGGGCTTTCATCATTTTTAGCCTATCAAGAAGAGCTAGCCAGACTAATGACCGTGAGTGTGACGGGCAGCACCCTGGTCCATGAAATCTAGCCTTCACCATTACAAGCCGGGATGAGCCATTCCATTTAGGGCGAGACAATACAATCTGTGACGAAATCATACGGCTATGCCAGGGCGAGCAGTGCTGCTGCTCGGCAGTCACCCGCTTTGATCCTGCCTTATTAGTGATCCGTAGAGCTAAAGGGAATTTTTTTAAGCCTTAAGCCATTCCTACACCCCGACCAGGGTGGGTGTTCAGTAATTCCTATCCCTAATAGAAAGAGAAGAGAGATTGCTTGCGCGCTTCGTCAAGTGAGTATTTAGAGGAATTTTAGAATGGTCTTAAGACCACCATTTTCTAATGATATTTTCGAATAGTTTATTGATTGAATATAGGTGGTTCTTTACCATATATAGGGTAACAATTTTTGTATGGTATTTATCAAATGCCTCTTTTGGTTTAGAACCCAGTTGTATAATCGAAATTGGATCGATTGGCCTGAACCCTACTTCTGTTTCACTGCTCGGGTTATCCTGAAGCTGCCTTTAAGTGTTTTCCTTGAGCTTCTCACTAATACTTTCTTTCTTTGAGCTTAACCTTCTCACTAGTAGATAGATATTCGAACTACTGAAGTTGCTAACAACCCCATTCTTGAGTTCTATCCTAGAGTTCGCTACGGACTATCTGATGAGCTACTAAGTATGAACTTAGGACAGCTAACACCGTTACGTGAGTGGCTCACTACTTCATCTTTCCACTACTTCACATGCTAACAACCTTACTTTCGTAGACTTCTTGTAGTTATCTTTCCCCGCCTATCTGGGAAAGCGGATTCAACAGATGCAAAAGAAGATGGCGATGGGGATCAGCATGGGCTTGCTCCGCACAGGCTACACCCCCTATTAGAGTAAGGCGGAACTGGCACCATTCATTCAAATAGGCGAGGTTGTTGGGCTGGTTCCATGGAAGGGGTAGAATTCTTGCCCAGTATAAGGATAGAAGCAACCAAACGGAGGATCTGCAATAGAGGAGAAGAAGGGATACGTTTTCAGCTTAAGTAATTCATATTTCATATTAATATAATTATAGTAAGAATATCGATCTTTTAATTGAAAAGACGGGGTTGATTGAATTGAACAAAGTAACCCCCCAAGTAATAAGGGGGGGAAGTCACTTGGCTTTCCTGTTCTTAACTTCTTTCCCTTCTATTAATGACCTTAGACGCCTGCCTTGGAGCTTTTAGGCAGTTGGTACTTAACTAGCTTAATCCCATGCTTCGTCAGTTCAGCTAGGCCAGTAAACACCTGCTATAAGCTAACACTGGATAATACCCTGCCTTAATATATTCTCCTGTTATCAATACCTCTTCCTTTGAGTCTCAGTCTTCTTCTGTTAATGATTCACCGGGATGTTCTGAGTCAATAGGACTTGCTCTTCGATCTGAGAGATTTTCCCTTCCTTTTGAGGCCGGGGTTGATGTAATTTCGTCCTAAACCAGCAAAAGAACTCATTCCCTAACCTTCGGACAACCGAGGTGTTCGGAGGGCCTAGGTCGGGCATTGATCTTCGTCCTGCATCTAATTGAGAGCCTGCCTAAAAAGGGTAAGAAGCCTTAATTTATAACTGTAGTGTAACCCTATGCTTAAATTTCTGACTGCAGTAATAGGAGATAACTGACTTAATAAACTAAAAGTGAAGGTAAGCTTCCTTCTCTTATCAACTATTGTATTAGCTATCTGAACTATAACCATAAATTTAACTTTACATAATACGTCTTTTAAACATCTTACATAGGGGTATAGCTTAGCACTCTCTAACTCTCGTTATAGAGCCTTATATGAGCCTTACAGGCCTTTTTAAGGGCTAGTGACGGCAGAGCTTGAAAGTCTTACTTTACCGGTGGGAATGAGAGGAACGGAATAGAGAGGTACGATCCGATCCACATTTGCTTCTTGTCCATGGCCTACCTTGGGGACAAGCGACGAACCGGTACCTATTGGAATCTCAATAGGAGGAAGAAGTAGATGACCTCCTTTCTTTACTAAAGAAAAGTACTAGCCATATACCGGAGAGAGAACTAGAATGTACTAAGCTTACCTCTGACTAATAGAATCGGACAATAAAAACCGGAAGACCAAGACCTTCTTTTTTCGTTACAGTCTCTGGGTCCTATATAGAAGACATGAAGACAACAACTGTGATTGCCAGAAAGGCAGAGGACTGAATTGTCTGGGCTTTTTCAGTGGACGAGTCTATGTTGATTTCACTGCTTTGCTCC